>OX387245.1:224582322-225832322 GCA_947561735.1 Cenchrus americanus | reverse complement strand
AGTCTTGTGCTTTGAATTCTTGCACTTCTTGTAACACCATGCATGCTAAAAATGATGCTTTGATTGCTTCAATTGCATGCTTGAAATCTGAAATTAAGATGTTAAATTTCAAAGCTTCTTTGCCTTGCAAATCTTGCGATGCCTTGTGTGCTGAAAATAAGAAATTAAAAGATGAAGTTAATTGGCGCAAAATGCATGTTGAAGCTTTTAGAAGAGCATGCGACAATCTTGATTTTGAGAATGATGAATTGAGATCATCTCTTGCTAACTTGCAATCGGAAATTGACTTGTTGAAATCCAATGCTTCTATGCCTTGCAACTCTTGTGTTGTTTTGAATGATGAGCTTGATATGGCTAGGAGTAAGATTGCTTTGTTAGAGACAAGTGCTTCTTTACCATGTGTTTCTTGTGAGTCTTTGCATGCTGAAATTAATGAATTAAAATTGACTCACACCACATGTGTAGATGATCTTGAGCATGCTAGGGCTGAAATTTGTAATATAAAATCCATGCCTTGTAGCAAGTGCTCTTTGTTTCTTGTAGAGGATGCTTGCCATACTTCTTGTGATAATGATGATGATGATGCTTTGATGGGTGTAAATGATGATACTTGTTCATGTGGTCTCATTTGCACTTCATGCATTGATTTGGAAAGTGAAGTTTTGGCTTTAAAGAAAATGCGCGATGATATGAGCGCCAAGTTGGTTGAGCATGATGAGGTGAGTGCCAACCTTGAGAAAGAAAATGAACTCTTGCGTACCACATATGTTAAATGCATTGAAGAAGAAATCAATAATTTGAGAAATATGACATGTGGTAGTTGTGAGTGCCTCAAGTCTCAAAATGATGTTTTGCGCACAAGGTGCAAGAGTCTTTGTGCCAAGGGTTTGGATTCATGCTTCTCGTGTCACTCCGATGTTGATGCTTCTAAATTTGCTTCTTCTAAACCGGAGTCGACTTCTTCTCTTGAGTGTGAGTCTTTGGATGGTGGTAATTGTGCTAGTGCTTTGGATAGCTCTCTCCTAGCTACTCCTAAGCTTGTTGCTTTTTCCGGTGTTGCCCAAGGTGATTTGAATGGAAAGGGTGCCTCCCACATATTTGGGACTCATATTCCCAAGCTGAGGTTCCAATGCACCTTTTGCAAGAAGGATGGGCATACCATTGAGTTTTGCTTTCGCCGTGTGAAGCACGAGCGACGTGTGCGTGCCAAAGCTTTTAAGAAGCCACGTAGCCTTTCTCATGGCACGTGTGATTCTAATGTGGGCACCAAGTTGGATGTTGGGGTTGATTCTTCATGCTCTAAGTCCCAAGGGACTTCCCACTTACAAGAGAATGGTGATTCATCCACTCGGACCGTGCCTCTCGATAGGCCTTTGTACCATTGCTCTCACTGTGGGAAGGATGGGCATCAAGAGAGTTTTTGCTACCGCCGGCAAGGAGAATACGGCGAGGAGGTGCCTCTAGGCGTTTGGTTATTCATAGCCCTTCTCATGGCATGAACACTTGTGAGCCTAAGAAGGCGCGATTTGTGGATGGGTTTTATGACACTCTTTCTAGTGAGTTAGGCCATGCTCGTGGACATGCTTCTAGTGTTTCTTGTGTTGGTCCGCGACATGCTTCCCGTGGTGCTTGTGTTGGTTCTTCTCCTACGACCCCGAAGGATCTTTGCCTTTTTGCTTGTGGTAGCACTCGACTTTCTTCGCGAGTGACTTCTTTGAGGCACGGTTCCAAGGGTGTTCGAAAGACTTTTCATTCCAACCGGCATTTGCATCATACTAACCCACATGATAGGTTGTGTGCACCACTTACCCGTGTGACCAAATCTTGGATTCCCAAGTACGTGCTTGCTAACCCTTTGGGATCCAAGGCTTGGTCTTTCTCGTCTCATTGTGTGTAGGTATGGAGACGCGGTTGGAGAACATGAGCTCAATGGAGACATGATGGTTCTCCACACCGTTTTGGATGGCTCTTGAAAGCCTTTGTACACATGTATAGTGAGTTTTCTTTTCCCCTTGTCCTCTCTTGTATATACTTGTGTCTTGCTTGGGTGAAAACCATGGTAGGCTAGCCACCTTGTTCATGATAGCTTTGTGATCTTGAATATCTATCTTGCTATCTTTGTATGATTTTATGGTGGATGTTATTTATGAACATCATGTCATGCTTTATGGTTGATTGCTCGGATATGTCATGTTGTTCATTCATATCATGTTTGTCTAGCTCGATGGTACCTTTCTTGTTAGCATGTTTGTCCCCCATGTATCTCTTGTCATGCTACCTTTGTAATATATGTTGGTGGTTGATCCATGTGATCTTGTATCATGCCTTTGTTTAGTTCTTGTATATTGTTTGGCATGTTGTTCTTTGGTATCATGTTGGTTTAGTGTTGTACCTTGTTGACATACTTGCTTGCCCATGCTTATTAATATTTGTGGAATCATGTTACAATGCTCTATTTATGTTAATTGATATTATCAATGCATTGTGTAGCATGTTGTGAGCTTTCCTTGGAGTTTTGGGCTTGTCTTGTCTTTGAGTTGTGTTGTTGTTCCTCTTTTCGGTTGGTTTTAGAGTTTTTCCTTGCTCTTCCTTTTCCTAGCTTTTGCTTTGTTAGTTGCCCTTGGTTGAGGGGGAGCTTGGCTTCTTTTGATAGGGAATTTGATTCCAAGAAGGGTTGTGGCTTTCTGGTAGTCTTTGTGATCCTTGAATTGATATTCCTTCTATGGTATTCAATTGGGATCTTTGTGGTTTTGCAATTGGTACTTTGGTACTCAATTGGGACCTTTGGTGGCTCTTCTCTCGCTTGGAGCGATTCTTGGTTGGTGTGTTCCCTCGTGAGCTTGATTGATGTTAAGTCAAGTTCCTTGTCTCCCTATGCATTCCGCATTGCATTTGTATCATATATCATGATGTATAGACTTTGGTAGGTTTGACATTTGTGTCTCGCATTCTGTCATATATCATGTTCCTTTTGATGTACATATCTACCTATGTTGCATTTGTATCATATTGCATTTTAGGATGATGAGCTTCTTCCATATGCCTCATTTGAGTTTCTTTGGCTACTTGTGAGATATTGGGCATGTGTGTGGAGAAATGGCTATGTGAGGCTATGCTCTTGGAATATTTGAGATATATGTGTTGTGAGATAGCCTTTTTGAATCAAATGCTAATCTTGACTAAATTTGATGAAATGTGCTCCACTCATGTGTAGTAGTATATCCATGTCACTTTTTTGGTCTAAATGTGCCTTTCATGCTTAGATTGTGCTTGGATGTCTCTTTCTTGCTTTTGGGCCAAAGGTCGATATCATTGTGAATGTTTAGCCTATGTTGCATTCATGGAGGAGCATAAGCTTCTTTTTGCCGCAAAGGCACTTCATGTACCATGAAATGAATTAATCTTGAAAAGAAGTGTGTCTGCTTGAAAAATGCTCCCTCCATCATGTTTATGCTTAAAATGTTTTATCTTTCACACATGGGTGCAAAACATGTTGCATGATGTTCACCGGTGGAGAAGTCTCCCCGAAGTGGACACATGGCTCATGAGCTTTAACATGACATGCTTTGCTTTATGAGTGTTTGCAATGATCTTTTGTTGAGAATTGGATATCCTTGTATGATCTTTGAATGATATGCATGTTTGTGGCTCAAGTGTGACATGGATAGGCTTTTACATTTGAAGTGAGCCATCTTTTGATATAATTATTCAAATCTGAAAATTTGCTTTGTCACATGCCTATATTTCCATATATTACTTGTGGCAATGCTTTGACTATGTTATGATCCATATATGTGCTCTTTGTCTCATTTCTAGCCTTTGTCACTAAATTTGGCCTATTTGAGAAGCTCATGTAGATGTTTATATGCTTTGTTTTGCATTTCTGCATTTTCACCTTGATTCATACATTGTCAACAAGGGGGAGAAGAGGTGAGCTTAATGAAAAATTCGAAAAACTCGCATTTAAAATTTGGGAGTTTGCTCCACATGTTCGGGGGGAGCTTGCATTTGTGTAGGGGGAGCTTTGGTGAGTCTCCTTTGTTTGCCCGAGTTGTGCTTTGGTGGTTGCTTTTTGCTCTATCACGTGTGTTTAGGGTGAGCTTTGTATGCTCTTTGTCCCTAGTGCATGTGTTTAGGGGGAGCTTGTGAGCTTGGTGTGCTCTTTTCTCTATCTCATGAGTTTAGGGTGAGCTTTGTATGCTCTTTGGTCCTAGTTCATGTGTTTAGGGGGAGCTTGTGATTTTTGTGCTCTTGTGCGGTGGTGTTGAGCCCCTTTGCCTCTTCTTGAGGAGCCGGCGGTTGACTTATCTTTTCGATTATTCCATGATCGGTGTTGAGCCCTTTGTGCCTCTTCTTGAGGGATCATGCATTCTTGTCTCGGTTGTGTCGAGCCGTTGCCCATGTCTTTGGGGACCGAGACATTGAGTTGGCCTTTGTGGTTTCTCTCATGCCAAGTGACCTTGTTCTTTGCTCTTGTGTGGTTTTCTTTCACTTGGATGAGTTGTTCGGCCTTTGCCCCTCTCAAACCATTTCTTTGTGCTCACTTGTTGTCAATCCGCTCCTCAAGGGGGAGAAATTTGGAAAATCAAGTTGATATGAACCTTGATTTGATGGTGATGAGCGGTTGACAAGTGTTTTGGTAAGAGTTTTATGGCACTTTGTGTTGAGCATTTTGGTTTGATGGTTTTTAGGGATTGCATGTTGGTAGTGTGTCTCTTCGATTGCGCTTAGCCTTTGTGCTTGCTTTGGTTTCGAGAGGAATTTGTCGAGCATGTTGTTATCCCTTCTCACTTCAAGTGGCCTTTTGTTTGCTTTTTATTGGCTTTGTGGCATTTGAATGAGTTCTTATTTGCTTTTTGACCTTCTTTTGTCAATGCACTCATCAAGGGGGAGATTGAGGAACCAAGTTGAGAAGTACCTTGGTCCGTGTGTGATGAGTGATTGACCCGATGGTTTGAAGCTTTGTGTGTGTAGTGTTGAGTTGTGTTGTGTGTGTTTTATTTTGTGTATTTACCTTATTGTTTATGTGATGTGTTGTCAATGCACTCGTGAGGAGTGGTTGACAACGCCGTGTGGACCGACTCTTGGCCTAGTATTGCGGGTGTTGGTTGCGGCTTGGTTTGCGTTGGTGCAGGTGAAGAACAGGCGCGAAAGGTCTTAGCCATTGCGGGGCCTCCAAGGAGTGGAGAGACAAGTAGGCTTGGTTCGAGGGACCCGGTGGCCGACGGGATCAAGTGCGAGCCGCATGGTGCAAGAAGAGCAAGACGAAGTCGTGAACATGGAGCCGGTGCATCGGTGGTGGCCAAGTCAAGGAACGAGGCAAGACTGAGTAGACCGTCCGGGCGCCGGAGGTGAAAGGCTTGGCGAGCTCGACGCTTGGCGTGGTGAGGGCCGGGCCGTGCACGTGGGGTTTGGTGGTTTGGCCACAAAACCATCGGAGGAGGGTTTCTCGGTTTGGGCCTCAAAACCGAGCCCGAGGGCCTCGGCGTGACGGAGACGCGTATCCGGTGCGTCGGGAAGCTTCGAGGCGGGCGACACGCGGCATGATCTAGGTGCTTGCGTCGGGAGGACGTGAAGGCCCGATGGATGCGCGGTCGTCCGATGGTGAACTTCATGTGTTGACCAAAACGCCCCCGTGAGGGCTTGTGTTGTACTCCTAGTGTAGGGGCACTTCGGTCTTTTCCGGAGGGCCTAGATATAGGAGGAGGGGGCTGAATTTTCAGCCAACTCTTGGGCTAGAGGTGGCGGTACTCTTTCATTTTGGAGTGCTTTGGGAGAGAGGGAGAGAGGAGAGAGTGGCTCTTTGATTGGAGCTTTTTGCCATCTTAGATTTTGATTCTAGGAGTGGCTTGTAATTGATTGGACAAGATATTCATAGTGAATTCATCCTTCTCAATCTTGTGCCAAATCCTTTGCTCCGGCGTTTTTCTTTTTCTCGCGATTTTCGGAGGTATTTTTTGAGGATTTTCGTTCGTCGCTCGATTCGTCGATTTGAAGGTGTTTCTCTTCGGATTTCTTTGAGGGGATCATGGGTGAGTGCCTTGTGCCTCTTTGTGGATGATCTTAACCCCTCAAACGCCGGATTTGGCCTTCGATTCGTTGACTTTTGGATGAACCCTAGGTTATTGTGTTCTTGGCAAGGATTTACGATTCCGGGAGTTGTAGGTAGTTTGAGGCCATAATTTTTGGGGCATAACCTCTCCTTGGGGTGTTCATCATCTCCCCAAAATTTCGTCTCAAGACTCCAAGTGGTTTGGGAGATCCTTTGATCTAAAGTTTGGGGCGATTTCGCGGGCGGTTTTACGGGGTCGTCCCGGTGATCCGGTCACCGTGCTCGGTGACCCGAAGGGGGTAGGTTGACCCGGTCACTTGTGCCGGGTGACCGTGCGGCTCGTAAGGCTCGGGGTGACCCGGTCACTTGTGCCGGTTGACCCGTAGGTCTCGACCTTCTTCGTTGTTGCTCAAGTTCTTTCGTGCTTGCTTCCGCTTTGCTTCCTAGCCCTTAAAGCCTTGTTCCTAAGGTACCGAGAGAGGTTTGTGTGTGCTTCCGCTTGTTCGTGTGTGACTCTCGGAGTTTCGATTGGGATATAGGCCAAGTTCTTTTGAGAAAGAATTTTTATCGGCTCCCATTCACTCCCCCCCCCTCTCCGGTCACCAATCCGGTCCTTCACTTATGCGAATCGAGTTCGTACCCTTGGCTTAAACAGCATGTGGATCACATGCTCCTTGATAGCCGAAACCGAGTCGATCTAGGTTGTTATGTGTTGCGGGTTCAAGCTGTCCAAATCTTGTATAAATCTTGAAAGAACTGGTTATCATGCGGTAGATGCGAGTTTTTGGGTTGTTTTGGAGATAGTCATCCTAGGTGGATTAGATTCCAATCCAATCCGATAGATTTATCTTGTTTGGTAATGTTTGTTCTCGCTTCATGGACCCCGATTCGGCTATTTAGCCGTATTCGGTTATGCTTTCATGAGTAAAACGTGTTCATAAGTTATGCTTTAAATATTGTGTGCTTTTAGCTTTCCATATTTAGATCGTATCAGGCGGTGGATAGATCTATTTGTGGAAAGTGGTGTGATCTCAAGCAAGTTGTATCATGCGGTGGATAGATTTGCTTGGTATCGTACCTGACGGGTTTTTAAGTACCTAGACATGCGGTAGACTAGTGCTTTGGACCTATGCGTGCTTGTTTATTACATATTTATGCTCGTGCTTCTACTTCATTTATTATTTAATGTTTTTTACCGTGAGGATCGGTCATGACCTTGCGCACGTGCATCTTTATCCAAATAAAGACCGATCTGTCGTCATGCTTATGTCATCTATTCGGCTGTGTTACTTTTTGCACTTTAAAGCTCCCGAATGGTTTCTAGTCTCACTTGGCGGATAGCTCTTTATAGCTATATGTCATCTCACTTGGCTTTCTAGCCGTAAATATGGAACCTGTCCGGTACCACCCGGCAAGTTCCAAGCTTTGGAATTTAACTACTTTGTCTTTTGTTAATTTTCGGGGGAAAATTGATCGGCACGTCTTGTGATCTCTTCGCGTGTGAAGCTAGCTTGTTCGGCTTGCCGTGTGCTTGGCGCGAGGTGCTGATTTTGCGTCAACATCGGCGACGGTGGCGACAACATGGCAATCACCGCCTTCCCTGTGTTGGCGCCACGTCTTCAGTCGGTTGCCTACCCCGACAACTTCAAGCCCAACATCCAGCAGTACGACGACCACTCCGACCCCAACATTTGGCTATCGACCTACTTCATCGTGGTCAAGGCGGCCGGTGGCAACTTCGACCAGATGGCGGCTTACTTCCCGCTGGTGATGGGCGACACACCGTCGCTCTGGCTCAACAACCTCCCGGCAGGCAGGATCACATCATGGGCCAACTTGTCCTAGGCTTTCACGTCGAACTTCCAGGCGACGTATAATCACCCTGGCAACACCTTCAACCTCGGGACGCTGACCATGAAGCCTGGCGAACCGGTTCTTCGAGAACCGCAACATCTGTGTCGGTGTCCGGGACGACCAGGTCGTTGATAGATACAAGAAAGGTCTCAGGGACCGCAAGGTCTTCAAGAAGTTTCACGAGTCCGGCGCCGCGATGGTCACGCCACTCATGGTGGTCGTCAATAAGTTGATCGACACAGAGGAGTCCTTGGTTAACCAGTTTGACCACGACGGCAAGCAAGACGCTGGCACCCCTGGTGCTGCTGGGGACGCCGACTCAAAGTTCCGCAAGCGATCTTTAGAGGTCCTCCTAGTGGATGGCCGGCCTTCGACGTTCAACATCAAGGAGTTCAACACGGTGCTGGATGGCCCCTGCACATTCCATGAAGGGGGTACTCACACGGTCCGCGAGTGCCAGTAGTTCAAGAGGGCATTTCGCGCGCCCGAGGACCCCAAGCGACCTAGAGGCGACAGAGATAGGTCATCCTCACGTCGCTACAGCAACAACCGCCGCGACGACCGGTGTGGCAGCCAAGACAACGAGCGTCGTGACGACTGATGACGTGACAACAACCCACCGGAGGATCGCCGCGAGGAGCGCGACCTACCTCCCCCGCCAGAGACAGGCAACCCCAACGGTCCATTCCAGCATGCCAAGAGGTCAATCAACATGATTGTCGGTGGCCTGAAGAGCAGCACGAGCAGGAGGAGGTACCAGAAGGACAGCTGTGAGGTCCAGCTCATCCACACCAAACCATCGCAACCTCTGCGTTGGTCGGAGCAGCCCATTACCTTTTCCAGAGCTGATCACTGGGTTCACATCCCGGATCCTGGGTCATACTCGCTGGTTGTCGAGCCCAACATCGAGGCGCCCTGCTCGCTCAAACCCTCATCGACGGCGGGAGTGGGCTCAACGTCATCTTCGTCGACACCCTCAAGAAGATGGACTTCAACTTCAAGAGGCTCACGAGGTGCGACAAGCCTTTCTTCGGCATCGTGCCTGGCAAGGCGGCCTACCCCATGGGTCGGGTCTCCCTCCCGGTCACGTTCGGCACGGAGGAAAACTTCCTCACAGAGTACCTCAGCTCCGAGGTCGCTGACTTCAAGTCGTCCTACCACGCCATCCTAGGTCGTCCCATGCTCGCTAGGTTCATGGCCATCCCACACTACACCTACCTAGTGCTGAAGATGCCGGCTCCCAATGGAGTCCTTACAGTCTACGACGACCTGCTCATCTCGTTCAAGTGCGACAACGCGGCCCTGGAGATCACCATGATGAACGCCTTCTTCGGTGCCTCAGCTGTCATGGTGGATGAAGCCAAGAAGGTCAACCAGTCCGACCTAACCGTCTCGGAGTAGAAGCACACCGAGACCGCCCTCGACGCCATGCCATCGACGAAGAAGGTCTGCCTCGGCCTTGCCGACCCGGCCAAGACGGTGGTCATCGGTGACTACCTCGGGGAGAAATAGGAACTCGCACTCACCAGTTTCCTCCGGGACAATGCTGACATATTCGCATGGACCCTATAGGATATGCCAGGTGTCCCTAGGGAGCTGGTTGAGCACTCCTTGGATGTAAGCAAGACGGCCTAGCCTATCAAGCAGAAGTTGCGCCGCTTTGCGAAGGATCGCAAGGAGGTCATTAGGGTAGAGGTTTTGAAGCTCTTAGCTATCGGATTCATCCGTGAATGTAAAAACCCGGTTTGGCTCGCCAACCCAGTGCTTGTACCCAAGAAAACCGGCCAATTGAGAATGTGTATCGACTACACCGACCTCATTCGTCACTGCCCTAAAGACCCCTTCCCTCTTCCGCGCATCGACCAGATCGTCGACTCTACCGCGGGGAGCACCCTGTTGTGCTTTCTCGACTGCTATTTGGGCTACCACCAGATAGCCTTGAAAGTCTCTGACCAGGACAAGACGACGCTAATAACGCCGCACGGCATCTACTGCTACTCGGCCATGACTTTCGGCCTCAAGAATGCTGGAGCGACCTACTAGAAGGCCATCCAGAAGTGCTTAGAGTCTCAAATCAGCAAGAACGTCGAGGCTTATGTCGACGACATAGTCGTCAAGACTACCATCGAAGACAAACTCATCGCCGACCTCGCCGAGACCTTCGCTAACCTCCGGATCTACCAGTGGAAGCTCAACCCGGAGAAGTGCGTCTTCGGTGTTCCCTCCGGCAAGCTTCTAGGCTTCATGGTGAGCCACCGCAACATCGAGGCAAACCCTACCAAGGTCGACGCCATCCGCAGGATGAACCGACCTACCGGAAAAAGGACATCATGAAGCTTACCGGAATGATGGCGGCCCTAGGTCGCTTTATCAACAAGCTTGGAGAGAAAGGATTGCCCTTCTTCAAGCTCCTAAAAAAAGTCTGACAAGTTCCAATGGATAGACGAGGCGGACCTGGCGCTCGAGGAGCTGAAGAACTTCCTCACGTCGCCCCCGGTCATGGTGCCCCCGGCGCCCAAGGAGACCTTGCTGCTATACATCTCCGCGTCCACCCAGGTGGTCAGCATGGTGCTGGTAGCCGAGCGACCTGAGGAGGGCTAACAGTACCCCGTCTAGCGACCTGTCTACTACGTCAGTGAGGTCTTATCCGACAGCAAGGTCAGGTACTCGCAACCTCAGAAACTGTTATACGCTATCCTCGTCACATCGCGCAAGCTGCAACATTACTTCCAGTCGCACAAGATCAAGGTCGTCTCTAGTTTCCCCTTGGAGAAATCCTACGCAGTCACGACACCGTGGGGCATATCGCCAAATGGCCAGTCGAGCTGGGTGAATTCGACCTCGAGTTTTGCCCACGGCAGGTCATCAAGTCCCAGATCCTCGCCGATTTCGTCTTCGAGTGGACGGAGACCCAGCAGCCTCCGCCGGCGGAGAAGCCGGAGCACGGGAAGATGTACTTCGATGGTTCCTTGAACCTCGGAGGTGCAGGCGCAGGCGTCCTCTTCATCTCGCCCCAGGGTGATCACCTGAAGTAAGTCCTACGGATCCACTACAAGGCGTCCAACAACGACGCCGAGTATGAGGCCCTGATCCATGGGCTGCGCATCGCTATTTCCCTCAGAATTAAGCGACTTATTGCATACAGTGACTCCAAGGTCATCATCGATTAGGTCAACAAGGCATGCGACATCAAGAAGGAGATAATGAATGCCTATTGTGCCGAGGTGCGCAAGCTCGAGGACCACTTCGAGGGTCTAGAGTTCCACCAGATCTCCTGTGACAACAACGTGGCGGCCGACGTGCTCTCCAAGCTGGAGTCCAAGCGCGCGCTGGTTCTAGCCGGTGTATTCGTTCAAGACCTGCGCAAGCCATCGATCAGACTCCCCAGTGACCCTGAGATGCTGCCCAGCGACGTACTGGGTAGCCGTGACGTCCTCATGGCAGATGCCGAAGTCGACTAGCGTCTCGACTTCATCACCTACATCGTGGAGAAGCGCGTCCCTAGAGACAAGGTCAAGCGAGAAAAGATCGTCAGACGTGCAGCCAACTACGTCATCATCGGCACTGAGCTATACCGGAGGTCTGCCTCCAGCGGCGTACTAATGAAGTGCATCCTCCGATCTGAAGGTCTTGAGCTCCTGCAGGAAATCCACGGTGGGGAATGCGGTAACCACGCAGCCTCCGCAAACCTGGTGGGGAAAGCCTACAAGTCGGGCTTCTACTGACCTACCACCATGGCCGATGCTCAAGACCTGGTACGGCAGTGCAAGGGCTGCTAGTTCTTCGTCAAGCAACAGCACGTCCCCGCTCAAGTTCTGAGGATAATTCCACCATCCTGGCCCTTTGCCATTTGGGGCCTTGACTCTGTGGGACCATTCAAGACGGCCCCTGGCGGCTACAAGCACATCCTGGTGGCGGTGGACAAATTCACCAAGTGGATCGAGGTCCGCGCCGTCACTACAGTCACATCTAAAGAGGCCGTGAAGTTCATCAACGACATCACCCATCGGTTCGGGGTACCCAACAGGATCGTCACCGACTTGGGCAAGGCCTTTACAGGGTTAGACTTCTGGGATTTTTGCCAAGACAACCTCATCGACGTCTACTACTCCTCGATGGCCCACCCACGGTGCAATGGCCAGGTCGAGCGAGCAAATGGCATGGTGCTCCAAGCCGTCAAAGATCGCATCTTCGATGACACTTCGCAGTACGCGACCAGGTGGCATGCAGAGCTGCCTCATGTCATCTAGGGTCTTCGAACCCAAGTCAGCTTCGGTGCCCCGCGCATCCAAAACTACGAGGAAGGGACGGCCGAGGAAACACGCAAGGTCGACCTCGACAACATTGAAGAACATCGCGTAGCCGCGCTCATGCGACACACGCGGTATGAGCAGCAGCTGCGATGTTATCACGACTGCAACGTGCGAGAAAGATCCTTCAACGTGGGAGACCTGGTCTTACGTTGTATCCAGAGCACCAAGGGGATGCACAAGCTATCTGCCCCTTGGGAAGGCCCCTTCATCGTGATGGAAGTCGTCAGCCCATCGACCTACCACCTCCAGTGGGCCGACGGCCAAGGTGTTCCTAATGTCTGGAACATTGAACATTTACGTTGCTTCTATCCTTAGAAGATCCTTACCAAAATAAAGCTATGTACTCTCCTCACTTGTAATTTCAATATAATAAAGAAAGAAATCCCCTGTTCCACAACCCCTCTGTCGACCTGTGTTTCGATTTCCGTTTTTTACTTGAAGTTATTTTTCCCTTCCACCTCGAAGCGCTCGGGGGCTTGGTCTAGGTCAGATCTCGAAACGCTTGGGGGCTTGGCTTCGCCAACCTAAGGGTCTCGCGACCTGAAGGGATTTCTGCTCGTGTTTTACGCTTTCATGTCCTTACCGTTCAGTTAGGATCTGCTTCCGTTATAAACGTTCCTAAGTCTCTGGTTCAAAAGACCTAGGGTCCACGACCCCCTCCGCGCGCCGGTCGTGTCTAAGTCCCCACGCTGGGCCGCACGATCGGTAAGCCGTTCCTCCACTGAGTTGGGTAAGCGGAGGGTTTATCATGCGACCTAGTTACTTTCGACGTGCATAATGAAAGCATCCTGTTAAAACATGCATGCATCTCTTAATGGGCAAAAGCTTTTTCATATTGCAAGTTTATTTACACCA
Organism: Cenchrus americanus; assembly: GCA_947561735.1. Classification (NCBI taxonomy): domain Eukaryota; kingdom Viridiplantae; phylum Streptophyta; class Magnoliopsida; order Poales; family Poaceae; genus Cenchrus; species Cenchrus americanus. The sequence goes on along the minus strand of OX387245.1, from coordinate 225,819,248 downwards.
CTTATCGACCTAAACCACATCTAAAAAGCTCCTTTTAGCACCGCCTCAATCAGTGCCGAAGTCAAACTTCTTGACGACCTCGCCCGCAGCTGCCACGATGTCTTCACGCCTGATGAGGCCCGACAGGTCCATGTCTTCTGAGACCTTTTGCAGGTCGAACGATGGGTCGTGGTGCTTGACGGTCGACAACGCCGTGACCACCACAAGGTTGGCGGTGTCCAGGAGCAGGACCTTGATGCGACCTTCAACCTCGTCTAGCCGATCGATCAGCGGCTTGGGTTCAACCCCTTCCTCCTGAGGGACGTAAAGGTCCATGACGTACTGAGTAGCATCCTTGAGCTCGCCCAGCTCCTTCTCAAGACCTGCATTACAGGAAAGCGGAATCAGAACCATGACCTGCCGCGACACGTCGCCGAAATCTCAGACAACAAGTAGTATGCTAACCTCGCCGGGTCTCCGTGGACTTGTCCTTGATGGCCGTGAGCTGGCCCTTCAACGTGGCCAGCTACTTCTTGAGGGCCTCCTCGGTCTCTCGAGCACGTGCAGTGGTTCAAGGTCGCAGAATCGTGATCAAGACCTTACAAAACGCGCATGGAGTCGCCGCAGAGCAGCGATGAGAACGTACCCTCTACAAAGGCATGGAGGTCGGAGGCCGCATCCTTGGCTTTCCACTCGGCGTCCTCGAGCTTCTTCTTCAGTTCGGCCACGTCCTTGTGTGCCTGGCGCGCCATGGTCTCCTTGACACGCTGGATCTCACACGCGGTCGTGACCTCGGCCCGCAACTTCGCCTCACGAGCCGTGGCGGCCTCTGTGTGCGCGTTTGCCACCTCCCGCAGCAGACCTGTCCGCGCTTGTGCCTATTCAGCAAGAGACTGTGCATCGAGCAACAGAGGTCGTTGAAACCTCATGGAATTCAAGTAACTGAAGCAAGAACCAAAGGAACTTAGCAAGGGTCCTTACCAGCAGCACGGTACCGATCGTATGCACCGCCTCCTTGAACGTCTCAAGGTCGCAGCGGTCGGTAACGACCTCCGCCTCCCACGTGGTGCCGGCGTACAAACACCGGTCTTCATCGTTCACTACCTCCATACCCTCATCAAAGATGCCCCGTGAAGGTGGCTCCTCCTATGGGTCAAAGGTGCCGCGGTCACTGCCCTTACCCCCTGTGGCGGGAGGCGCACTAGTCCTGGCCTTATCGGCCTCGGACGCCGTCGTCGCCCAGCCCCGGCGGCTGCGCTTGTCATGTCGGCTGCTGAAGCTGCTGGTGATTCCATCACCGGCGTCTCTGGGACCTAGCTCCCAAACGCCTCATGGCCCGAGGCATTCTTCCCGCTCCCCAACGTAGCCGGAGGGACCCTGCTCATGACAAGACGACCTAAGCAAATGACAGATAGACAGCAGAAAAACAAAGCCACGTCGTGAGCAGGATAGCCGACTTACTTGGTTGCCGGCCTAAGATTCGGCTTGTAAGGCTTGGGCGGGGCCTTCTTCAACCTCTTGTTCGACCCAGCGTCGTCCGCTGGGCCAGTGCTTGATGTGGAAAGCCCTTGCGCCCCAGGTGTTGGGCGAGGCGTCTCCACCGCCTGCCTCCCTGGCGACGGAGCCGTTGTTGCCTTCGGTGACTGCACGTCGCCCTCGTCTTCGTCAATGTTGATGGTTTCGACGTCGGAACTCTTCGTGGTGGTGTCCGCTGACACCGCGGACCTGGTCTGCTTCCCCCTCTTCTTCGCCTCCGCGGCCTGGGCCGCGGCCTGGGAGGTAGGTATCTTTCCCGTAGTCTGCAGCGTGCGTCATGGTGCGGCGACCTTGGATGGACCCCTGTGAGACGTGGCGGGCGCCTCGCTGTCGCTCCCGACCGTCGAGTCGGAGACGTAATCGTCGATGGGGGGAGGTGGCGCCGCCTGCACGTCCGCTACGCTGCGGACTTTGTAGCTGCACTGGTCTTCGTCACGCAGCGGGGCCGGGCACCAGTAGATGCCCTCACGGTGCTGCAATGAAAGACATACAAACATCGCTTCAGAGCAAACACGTATACACAAAGAACTTCAGATCGAAGAAAAGACTAAGGTCGAAGACTCACTGGGCGGGCTGTATATCCCTAGCGCCTTGGGGCACTCCTTGTTGCGGATCCGCCCACAGAAGATGTTCTTTGCGCGGGCTATCGTCTTCGCCTTGGAGACCTTGTGCTGTGCGACCCGTGTCGGGTTGGACTGCCCCCAATACTAGAAGGCCGGATGGGTCCGGTCCTGGAGAGGCTGGATGAGACGACGGCAGAAGATGATGGCCACCGCGGCGCCGGTCAGCCCCTCCGCCTTGAGCTGCTCCAGGTCGCCCAGCAAGGGCTTGAGCTCTTGGGTGTCCAGCGTCGCCAGCTGGTTGGTCCATTGCGGGCCCACGACCGGAATCTGCCCCGTCCTTGACTTTAACGCCGGTGTAGGGTTGTCGAGGTAGAACCACCCCTGCTTCCAGTCGGTGGTGTTGTCGGGGAGCGCCAGGTTGATGTACTCCGACTTCATGTTCTGACATAACATGAAGCTGATGCTGCCGACGACCACCCCCTTGCCCGTCTTCTTCAACTCGAAGAAGTGGCGCCAGAGGTGGAAGTGAGGAGTGATGCCGAGGAAGGCCTCACATAGGTGGATGAAGGTCGCGATGATTGTGATCGAGTTAGGCGCCAGATGCACCAACTCGATCTAGTAGAACTGCAGCAGCCCACGCAGGAAGTCGCCTGCGGGGACGCCGAATCCATGCTCGATGTGTGCAATAAAGACGACCGTCTCGCCAGTGCCCTCAGTCGGGAACGCCTCTCCCGCCGCCGGTCTCCACCTGACCTGCGACTTGGGCCGCAGCAGTCCGCGGTCGACCAGTGACTGGATCTGCTCTTCCGTCACCGTCGATGTCTCCCAGATGGTGCTTGGATCTGAGATCACCGGCTTCTCCATCTTGCCTTCTTCGAACCCGATGCTCTTGGATCTAAAGGTCACTAGCGACTTTACTCGCATGCGAGGGCGCAGTGGTGGCGGATCTAAGCTCGGCGGCGCTCTCGCTTTTCTGAGCACGACATGGCGGCAGCAACCCTAGCTCTGAGCGGAAATAGATGCAAGTGGAGGCCCCTGGGACACGAGGCAGCCTTATATAATCGGGACCCAGCGCTGCAACGGGCGGCCGGGCCTTGAGGTCTATCCGACGCAGTTTTCGGCGACCCAACGGTCTAGCACCCTCAACGGATCTTTTGCCCAACGACTCTCTTCGGCCTAAATGGCTACTTGGCAGTAACGGCTAGTTCCGTGTGGGAATCTGCGTTCGCCAGCCTTCGCGCGAGGTTTCGGCTGACATGGACTCGTTATGCCCTACTTTAAGCCCCCCTAACATCATAAACCCAACTTTGCATTCAAGGTCGCCAGTGACCTACAGTCGACCTGCTCCAGGTTGCTCAGACTTAAGCAGTGCCAAGGTCGCCCCCACCTCTTCACACAAGGGTTTACTTCACACCCCTTAGGCTCGGTTGCCTACACGTCTTCAAGGTCCCTGCGACCTACAGCGGACCCTACATCAACGACCTTGTGCTTAATGGCTCTACTACCCATTGACGACCTCCGTGGTCCTATTTACAGCGCTTCGCTGTGGCCTTGGTGCCTGTCAGGTCAATCTCCACCTCCACACGTCAGGGTTGACGCCCTTGCGCTGTGTCACTACGCAAGCGGCCGTGACGATCCAGGTCATCACGGGCACTCACATCGAATGAATTGACCTTCCTAAGGTCGGCGTAACGCCTTAACAGTGCCGAGACCTTGGCCACGCCATTGCTGTCTAGGACACTTCAATCGCAGTCATCGATAGAGACGAACGGCTACCTGAAGGACCGATACGGCGAACTAAAGAGGGGGGAGTGAATGGAAGCCGATAAAAATTCTTCTCGAAGGAGATAGAGACTCCAACAAGACGAACACGGCTTCCAACACACGTCTCCGACTCACTACCCAAGTTGGCCAAGCCCACGCAGCCACTGGAGTGCTACTGGACCTAGGAACCAACAAACAACCTTCCGAGCCAAAACTCACCAACACGCACAGCGGAAACTTGCACGGCTTGCTGCTTCGTGCCGCACCGGCCGTACCGATGGCTGCGCCGGTCAGACCGGTGACACCGGTCAGACCGGTGGACAGAGCCGGTCAGGCCGGTGGCTACAACAGCCGCACAACAAGTGTTCCAGAGAGTCTCAGTGACTTCTCTAGGCCCTGGAACAAGAACACTCCTAAAACACAACCTGCACGGAAGGAAAACCCTACACAAAGCCTAGCAAAACAACTCCAAACAGACCAAGAACTGACCAGCAGCACCACGACCCAAAGACACACGAGTCAAGCAGTTCACCCGAGGAAAATCCCACAAGTGATTCGCACCGGTCAGACTGGTCAAGAGCACCGGTCAGACCGGCGTAATCTGGGCAGCTCGGGATGAACGACACCCGTGGGTCAACTCCCCCAAATCAAACTCCCGATCCCGATCTCCCGAATCGCTCCACGGATCCGCACAAGACTTTGGGGATAGTAGGAATACCTTATGAGGAGTCCATAGCCAAGTTTTTGTCCACCAAAACTTGTTAAATCAAGAGGAATCGAAGAAATCCCGCCAAGAACTCCTTTAACCCTAGAACACCGAAAACCCCAAAATCGAGCGCCTTAACTCACGGATTTGGGAGGGAAATCAAAGGCAAAAGAACAACGAAGCGTTCACACCAATTTCCCCCATCAAATACCCAAGAGCAAGGTCCCGAAAACACACCGAGAAAACCACCAAGAGAGGGCTCCGAAAATCACCACCAAAGAACAACCGGGAACAACACAACAAAGCCTTGAGGAACCACGCCGAATCATCTATACATACCAAGGAGGTTCATACAAGGTCTAGCTTGCCGCCTGATCATCCAATCCTCTCAAAAGATCTCATCATGAAGCTCTCAAGCTAGTCCTATGGAAATCCTATGAAAATAGGAAGGTAAAATAACAAAGCAAATGAACTAGGGTTCCAAGAGATATGGCTGCCATCCTCTCACCACTTGGGTTATATGGAGGCAGCCTAAAGACTAAATTACCCCTAAGGCCTAAACTAGGATACACACCCACCAAGGGCACTTTGGGAAATTGTCTTCATAACACCATCAGACGGATGCCAGCGACCGCAAACTTGCTTAGCCTCGACGCAAGACTTGGGATCCCGACACGTGTCCTCCGCTTCAAAGTCTCCGGACTGCGTCGTCGCACACTGGTCAGACCGGTGCTCCTCACCGGCCGGACCGGGTACCCACCGGTCGGACCGGTTGGACCCACCGGTCGACCGGTCCGGAGCCGCCGCATCTCCGTCTTTGGTTCTTCGGTCTTGGCTTTGTGGATCAACCAAGGAACCCGGTGGTTTTCGCGGTAAACCACCGGAAACCCCGCAAACTCGGTGTAGCCTCCAAAGAATCGCCACTCATGACTCGACTCACACGTAGTCCCGGCTCGACCTTGGTTTTTAGGCTCAACCAAGAAACCATCCATGACTTCATCTTGCTTGTTCATGCCACCATGCGGCTCGCACTTGGTCCCGCCGGACACCGGGTCCCTCGAACGAAGCCTACTTGTCTTCTCCACACCTGGAAGCCTCACTGGCGACGACTTTTCGCGCTTGTTCTTCACCTGCACCAACACTAGTCAAGTCGTAACCTGCACCTGCAATACTTAGCCAAGAATCAGTCCACTCAACGTTGTCAATCACTCATCACACAAGGAAGCGACCATCCACTGGTCCTCAATCTCCTCCTTGATGAGTGCATTGACAACACCCACATAAAGTAACCCGAGAGAAAAGAAAAAGAAACGAAACGAATAAAAAGAAACTCTAACAAGCGATCGAAAGCCAAACAAAGGCAAAGGACAAGATCACTTGAAGAAGACAAGTCTCTGACCCCTTAGGCAAGGGCAACGGCTCGACACATCCGAGACAAAACAAAGCTCAAGCAAAGAGCGCAAGCCACCAATCAAAGCTCGAAAACGACAAAGAGCTCCCCCCCGCACACATGCAAGCTCCCCCCGAACCAATGCAACTCCCCCTAGACGAATGCATGCAAACCACTTGAAGAAAACGAAGTAGTTGCATCGCTCATCTCGACCGGTGTGACCGGTCAACACCACCGTTAGACCAAAGTGTGCAACATGTGAACAGGCCAGCACTCGACCGGTCGACCGGTGACCTCGACCGGTCGACCGGTGCGCAACGCAGCCCGAAAATGGCTCAAACCACCTGAAAACCTTCTAAATGCACCCAGTAGCCAAAAACAAGCTCAAACTTCTCCCCCTTGTTGACAATGCATGAATCAAGCCAAAATGCAAAACTTTCAACCTAGAGCTTCTCAAATATACAAAATTTAACATAGGATGCTACACATGTCCAAATGAGCAAGTTAGATACTCTATAGCTTCATATTGACATCAACTACATGGTCACCAAGTTTCACAACCATTGGACGAAGCTAAGCTGGAAATGAGCAATTTTGCGAAAATTTACCCTCTCATGAGCAAAGACCTAAACATGAGCAAAACATGTAAAAATGGCAAAGCCACACAAACTTCATGCTAGGACAACCATTCTAATCATAAGACCATCACAAACACTCACAAGCACCTCATGTCATGTCAAAGCCACTGAGCCATGTGCCTACTTCTATTGACGAGACTTCTCATTGGTAGGCATCATGCAACGGTTTAGCACCCAAAGCAAATTAAATTCAGCACATATGTCATGGGAGCACTTTTTCCAAGCATTTTACATTTTATTATCAGATTCATATTTGGTACATGAAATGTATTTGTGACAAAAAAGAACTTATGCCCCTCCACAAGATAAAGCAAGAGGGCTAAACATTCATGATGGCAAATGAGCCTTTGGCCCCATATGATCAATAAACTAGCTATCCAACCGCAAATTAAGCATAACCAAGCCACTAAAAACATGTCAAGATCATATAAAGGCATTTACACATGAGAGAGCATATATGTGACAATTTTCAAAAATATATCCATCAACCATGGATTATAAATCATGATTTTCACGAGCTAATCCAAACTAACCATAGCCTACCAAACAAGCTCACAAAGACATACATATCATTCCATGGTGAACAATGTATATAGGAGAAGCTTTTTCTAACCAATGCATATGATACAAAATGCATGCGATCTAAGATACAAGGATGACTATACATCATGTTACATATGCCATGCCAAATGCAAGAAATGCACAAAGGAAAGCCGTACATATGATACAAAGGAGCTCCCACACACCAACTCAAGAAATCAAACACACACCAAGCTCCCCCCGCAAACGAGTGAAAGTTGCTTGATCTAAGGGTTTGGTGAAAATATCAGCTAGTTGGTCATGTGTGGGTACATGGATCAAAGCTATCTTCCCTTTCTCAACATTGTCTCACGTAAAATGATACCTCACTTCTATGTGCTTGGTTTTGGAATGGAGCACCGGGTTCTTTGCAACCCTTATGGCACTCGGTGCTATCGGATTGAAGTGGGACATGAGTATACTCCTCACCACTCATGGTGTATGTGATCCAAAGGAGCCGAGAGCAACAACTAGCCGTGGCAACGTACTCGCCTCGGTAGTGGATTGAGCAACACTCGACCGTTTGCGGGGAAGACCATGACACCAAAGAAGATCCCAAAACGGCGGCAAGTCCTAGAGGTGGACTTCCTATCCAACCAACACCCGGCAAAATCCGCATCCGAGAAACCATGAAGAGCCAAAGAAGAGGACGCGGAGTACCAAAGGCCGAAGTCGGGGGTGTGACACAAGTACCTAAAAATTATCTTTACCTCTTGCCGATGCGAAGTCCTCGGAGACGCTTGAAAATGAGCGCACGGACATACCGAGAACCGGATGTCCGCCCTCGTCGCTGTCAAGTAGAGGAGTGATGCGATCATGCTTCAATACTCCTTTTGGTCCACGTGTTCACCTTCCTCATCCGCATCAAGAGCCGCATTCGTACTCATAGGCGTCGCCATGGCCTTGGAATCCTCCATCTTGAACTTCCGCACAATGTCCTTGGTGTACTTAGCTTGGTGAACAAATGTTCCTTCCTTTGATTGCTTGATTTGTAGCCCGAGGAAGAACCGCAACTCCCCCATCATGCTCATCTCAAATTCCCTACTTATATTCTCTTCAAACCTTGCAACAAGAGAGTTAGACGAGCCATTAAAGACAATATCATCCACGTGCACCCGCACAATTAGGATATCTCTCGCTTCGCCCGAGTAAAAACAAGGTCCGATCGATTTCCCATCTCAAACCCTCGCTCAAACAGAACCCCCTCAACCTACCATACCAAGCTCTAGGTGCCTGCTTCAACCCATACAACGCCTTCCTCAACTTGTACACCCGGTGGGGGTACTTCTCAGTCTCAAACCCCGATGGTTGCCTCACATACACTTCTTCCTCCAACACACCATTCGGAAAGCACTCTTCACATCCATTTGGTGCAACTTGAAACCTTTAGCCACGAAAAGGCTAGAAGGGTCATTATCGCCTCCAAACGGGCTACGGGAGCAAAGGTCTCCTCATAGTCGATCCCCTCCTTCCGATCGAACCCCCGAGCAACAAGCCTTGACTTGTTTCTCACCACTTCACCTTTCTCTTACTCTTTGTTCTTCCACACCCACTTTGTACCAATCGGCTTACATCCCGGGGGAGGATCAACCAATTTCCAAACCTGATTTTTCTCAAAGTTCTTCAACTCCTCATGCATCGAATTAACCCAATTATGATCGATAGTGCGTGTCCAATGTCTTTGGGCTCAAAAGTGTCAACAAATGCAGCATGAGCGAAATGAGAATTGTTCCGAACCCTCGATCGTGTAGTACGTTCATTCATGTCGCCGATGATCCTTGAAGCTAGGTGATCCACTTGTACTCGTTGGGGAGGTTCTCGCCTTGATGCTACCTCCCCCTCAACCGTAGCTTCTCCTCGTTTCCGGATTGTCGTCGTAGGTGTGGGAGTGGGCCCGTCCATGACCGTAGTCGAAGTAGTAGGTACATTCTCGGCCGCGGGCTTCACACCGCCATCTTCATCATCTCCATGTTCATGCTCCTCCTCCCCGAAAGATCTCCTCGCCAAGTTCATCATCACCTGCACACTCAAAGACAAGCCGACTACGTGGCCGTGTCCGGTTGAAGGTTACCTCGCAAGTCTCCACGATTTGGTTAGTCTCAAGATTGAGCACACGATATGCTCTAGAGTGAGATGCATAACCAAAGAAAATACCATCGACCGACCTAGCCTCAAACTTGTCCAACTTGTTCCCTTTCTTTAGAATAAAGCACTTGCAACCAAAAACATGGAAGTGACTCACCTTGGGTGTGCGACCGTGCATCAACTCGTAGCAAGTTTTCTTCTTATGCACTCGAGGTAAATCCCGTCCATCACATAGCACGCGGTATTCACCGCCTCAGCCCAGAACCTTCTCCGAGTCCTATGCTCATCAAGCATCGTCTGAGCCATCTCACACAAGGTCCTATTTTTCCTTTCCACAACACCATTCTGAGGAGGCGTATATGGACTCGAAAACTGGTGTTCAAGACCCAAGTCATGGCAAAACGTTTCAAAACGAGAGTTTCGAATTTTGAGCCATTATCACCGCAGATTGCTCGTATGGCATCTCCATGCCTCTTGTTCCTCAACCTCAAGAGAAGATCTCGAACAAAACCAAATGTCTCCCCTTTATCCTCGAGAAAGAACACCCACGCATACCGAGAGTAGTCGTCCACCACAACAAGGACGTACCACTTCCCACCCTCGGATCGCACACAAGCCGGGCCAACAAGGTTCATATGGAGCAGCTCGCATGGACGCTCGCTTATCACATCGGTGAGAGGCGGGTGAGAAGAGACTACCATCTTGGCATGCCTACACGGCGCACAAACCAACTCTTTGTCAAGCCTCAACCGTGGTAATCCTCGGACCAAATTGAGTTTACTCAAGCGAGACAAAAGGTCAAAGCTCAAGTGACCCAACTTCCTATGCCACTTCCACAACTCACTCGAAGAACCAGCAAAGAAATAATGCTCAACACCGAAGACCGAGAAAAATCAGCTCGAAACACCCGACCCTCGGGAACGACCATACGGACAAGGTCCCCTCGAGACTCCAAAATCCGAGAACCAATAGGCTGAAACAACACCTCAAAACCCTCATCCAACAAACACTGGGACACGAAAAGCAAATTGTATCCAAGCGATTGAACAAGAGCAACACGCCCGAGAGTGATCTTGTCACTCACCTTAATCTCACCTTCGAAAGCACACGCCCACGCCCATTGTCCCCAATGGTGATGACCACTATGTCACCACCGGGACGAGACTTGAGAACCACCCCTTGTCTCCCGGTCATATGCCTCGAGCTACCGGAGTCAATCAACCAAATGTTCTTCAAGTCTCCCACCCGAAATTCAAAAACGAGCACGTGAGCGAACAAACGACTCAAGACCAGGGGTTAGTACCAAAGGAGTAAAACCAGTCAGGCCGAGCCATTTGCTCGAAAGTGGGGTTAGCACAAACCAAACCATCTTTCCTACCAAAGCTACCCCACGAACACCACCACGGTAAACACCGTGAGGGAACCAACCCTCTCTACCCGGAGGAGGACCAAAACCACGAAAGGAGTACCGTGGACCGTCCCTCCTCTGTCACAAGCTTTCCTAATGAGACTCTCAAGGACGTCTGCCACAATTATAAATAGATATGGAGAAATAGGATCCCCTTGCCGAAGTCCGCGGCGGCATGTAATCCATCCTCCAGGGACGCCATTCAGCGTGACAGCAGTTTTGCCACTTGCCAAATTTTTTTTTAATCCAACTGCACCAGCGGTCATCGAAACCACGAGCCCTGAGAATAGCATCCAGACTGCACCATTCAATTGAATCAAAGGCTTTCTGAAATCGAGGCAGGTGGATCGCACCTCAATATAGATGTTCACCTTCCTCTCCTTTTTCTTCCTCCTCTTTACAAATTTCACAGCTAAATAGTGAAATTAGCAGCACTAACTATAATAGTAAAATTTACTTAGGAGCCTACCCCTTACTTAATTTCATAATCAATAGTAAATTTAGTAAGAGGTAGGTCACGATTGTACGATATAAAGAGTTGAACTAAGTATGCCACTTCATTTTTCTTTCCACTACAACAGCCTGTTCGTTTGGCTGGTGGCTGATGGCTGGTGCTGGTTTGTTCTGAGAGAAAAGTACTCCTGGCTGGTTGCTGGTGGCTGATTTGTTCTGAGAGAAAAGTACTGCTGGCTGGTGGCTGATAAGCCGAACGAAAATCTTTTATTGAACCATTGAAGTCGCATATTTGAATGGAAAAGTGAGTGTAGGTAGCTCTGTGATTATATTTTCTGGTGGTAAAGCCTAACCCATGCATGCATGGAGATTCGTTATTGTGCAGTGGGCTGAATCCTAAGGGTAATCCCAATGGAACAAACTAGGGCAGTTTTCTAAAAGCATATGACACAGTATCAAGAAACTAATGTTCCCCGTGGAACAAATTCTAGTACTCTTCAGATAAAAAATGCACCAATCAAATATTTGCTCTCATGATCCTCTACGCACCCCACACAGCCGCTCTCTTCTCTTCCTTGTTATTGCGCTAGTTGTCCCCGCGCGCCCTGCTGCGAGGAGAACCGGCCTGCTCCAACCCCAACGCGGGAGGCATCCCAACCACGGCTGCTGTTTGCGTCGCCGGCCTCTCCATCCCCGGCTGTCCCGCCTATAGGCGTGCACACCCGTGATTGCTCTTCGCGTCCATGGACGGTGGCGTGGAGCTCGGTGGCCCCTGCTCTGACCTCCCCTGCATGCGGGCCACCCTCCCACTACTCGCACGGAGCATCGTACCTCGCCTTGCCATGCATGGGCTCAACACGCCGGCCTGACTCAACGGGGGGTGAGCTCGTCTCCGCCGGCCGCCTGGCGTGGAGCCGCCACCCGACCTCATCCCCGTCATCAACCATGGATCCACCGCGTGGTTGGTTGGGGAGCTCGACCGACTGAGGGATCTAGATCAAAGTAGTGATGGGAGGCGGGGCAGTCGACGACGGGCGTGCTCTAACCTAGTCGTGCTTTGCTGGCTTTGCTGGTAGGATGGCGCACCAAGATGGGAGGCAGGAGTGAGAGCAAAGGGGGATGGTCATCTCTACGGTGACGACGGGGCAATCAATCTAGAAGAAGACCACAAGAAACTAGCAGTTTCTTCCCAACAAGAGTCTGTCACCCGTGTTTGGTTTAGGAGATAAAAAGTGTGTCCTAGGGGACCTTGTATGCACGAAGCACTAAATGAAGTCTATTTGCGAAACCTTTTCACATATGAGTGTAACTTTATGTGACGAATCTAATGAGCATAATTAATCTATGATTTGATACAGTAATGCTACAATAACCATCCTCTAATCATGCAGTCAAAGACCTCATTAGATTCGTCTCACGATTTTACCCGGGGTTGTGAAGGTAGTTTTGAAAACTGACTTTGTCTAATACCCTTAATTAATGGTCAAAGTGAGGAAATTTTTTCCCTCGTTTTCGTGAGGAAGAAACTGTTTCCTTCCCTTTTATATTTGAGGATGAATTTTAAATGATTGGTTGCTTTTTTAAATAAATATAACACACTCTCTTATGCTTCGAAGGGAAAATCGTCGAATGGTACGCAAAACGGACTGAAGGCTGAATGACTCAATTAATCGCATGCATGGTTTTAGCACGATGGGATACGCCGAGTCTACTCGCAAGCTACGCCCGCCAAAAGTGGAGGCATTGAGTTCGTCCACGGCCTTCTCCGCGTGCTCGCGGCGCTCGAAGACCACACAAGCCAACCCCTTGCACGCCTCGGTGGTGTCCATGGCGATGTACCACTAGGCCAGAAACAAATTGTCTAAATTAGCATTCAGGCGGGTGCAATTGGCACCCGCTAGCACAGTGGTGCACAAGGGCGCCGGCCAGCAACCGCCAGCATTGCAGGATTAGTGCCGGCGGGTGACATAAGCCACCCGCCAGCACAAATGGTCCTATTTATGTTGGCGGGCGGCTTATGTCGACCGTCAGTATGGATCTTTACTACTGGCGGCTGGCATAAGCACATGTCAGCACAGTGAATCTGCAAAAAGAACTTGTTACTTCTGCCACCAATATTTCAACATGGATAGCACCAACAAGTCAAATTGATTCACCAAAAAGTCAAATTCAAACTGAAATATCAACACAAACATCACCTTAGAAAGGTTTATTTCACACAAACAACATGATCACAAATGTTTCAAAGCACACCAACACAAATTAAAGTACTCTACAATAGGGGCCTCACTTACAAGTCAACTACAACTTACCTCACTTAGTTCTTAGACAGTCCGCCGGTGAGATAACTACTTAGCACTACACCTATTATCAAGATCACAAAAGTGAGGATGGTGCCCTGCATGCATAATCCTTTATTTTTCTTGGGCTTCTTCTTCACCCAGCCATTCTTCGCCAAATGTTCAGTAAATTGCCCTCGTAGATCTGCAAGTTCCAACCTCGTTTCATTATGCGACATCTTCAAATCACTAAACCCCAACTTCAAATCAAAAATGACAAACTTTAGTTGATTCAATTGCTCCATAATTTCAGTCACGGGTTGCACCTGCCGCGGCGGATACACTACACTAGACGGTTGTGGTTCCTCTTATGGTGCCGCTTTTGGTGGTGCGGTAACACTGGTGAACATCTTAAAGTTTGCCGGCACTGTCGGTGTTTTAGACCGGCAAACCTACCAAGGGGGTATCCGAGGTAGTAGATTGTGCGGTGAGGATCGTGATCGGGAGACCGAGAACTCGAAGGTATGCACAAGGACACGGGACACAAGATTTATACAGGTTTGGGCTGCCAAGGTGGCGAACCCTACGTCCTGTTTGGGGATCAAGTATGGCGCCCTGCGCTTGGTGTTGGGTTGAGATCCGGTGCCCGGCTAGGTACCCGACCCTCCTTTATATAGTCCAGGGGGCGGGTTCCTAGCCGGTTACAAGGCAGGAGTCCTAATAGGATTACACGGAACGAGTCCTAATAGGATTATAGGGGAGTTCTAGTAGGAGTCCGTCTTCTTCCTTCCTTGCATGAGTACTCGGGGAGTATGCCCGACAAGCCCCCGAGCACATTGTAGTCGAGAGTAGTAGTTCGAGTAGTCTTGAAGCCTCTTCGAGTAGTTCTTGATCGTCCTCGTGTACTACTTGGAGAAGTCTTCAATAGTACTTGAACTGCCACGAGGCTGGAAGGTGGTCCAGCTCATCCGTCTTGAAGTCGAGATTATATGGAAGTGCGGTTACAAAATCGCACTCCATATGGAGTAGCCCCCGAGCCTTAGGTTGAGTTGCAGACTCTAGCTGAGGGTCAATCTTGATTCCGAATCTTCCGTCTTGAAAAATATAAATGATGGGTGTAGCATAGCAGCCCCCGAGCCTTGAAATGATTAGTTACTCAATCCAAGGGTCTTCAGTGTTCGCGAAAGCCATCATCCGAGTACTCTTGCAGCGTGTAGCCCTCGAGATAAGAGAGCCATATGAGCCACATCGAGTAGTTATTGGTGCGGAGCCCCCAAGCTTGAGAGCTAGCAAAGCCTACTGAAGTTATCCTTGAGTAGCAATTGAAGTGCAGCCCTCGAGCTGGAGATATTGAGGACCGGGAGCGTCCCGGTGGTCGATGGATGACTCGCTCCCTCGGTGATGAGTGATTGACAACGGGTGTTGGACCGACTCTTGGCTTAGTGCGCGGTTGTAGGCCGCGACCTAGTTCGCGTTGTTGCGAGGTGAAGAACGGGCGCGAAAGGTCTTCGGCCTTGAGGGGCCTCCGGAGATGGAGAGACAAGTAGGCTCGGTTCGAGGGACCCGGTGGACGGCGGGACCGGGTGCGAGCCACATGGTGGTGACACGAGCAAGACGAAGTCATGGACGGTCGAGCCGGTGCACGGTGGCGGTCGAGTCAAGTGGTTTGGCGGGAGGCCGGACCAAGCACGCGGGGTTTGGTGGTTTGCCCACAAAACCATCGGAGGACGGTTTCTTGGTTTGGGCCTCAAAACCAAGTCCGAGGGCCCAACACAACGGAGACGGGATCCGGGCGTGTCGGGAAGCTTCGAAGTCGAGGACACGCGGCGGGATCGCATGGCTTGCATCGGGAGGACGCGGGGTGTGGCAAAGACGTGGCCGTCCGATGGCAAGACCCGCAAACATTACCTAAATGCCCCTACGTGGGTTGTATCGCCAATAGTTAAGTTAGGGGTAGTCGAGTCATTTACCACTCCGGCGGGACCTGATATATAAGCCATGAGTGTGTGTGGATGGCTCTCTCTCTCCGCGACTTAGGGTTTCATTTCCTTCCTCCCATTTTCTCATTTTCGTAGCTATTTTTCCTCTATTTTCTCTAGGCTAGCATGAGAGCTTCATGAGAGATTTGTTGAGAGGGATGGATGCTAGGGCGGCATGCTAGACCTTGTGAATCTTTCCTGGTTTGTATAGAAGATTCGGAGTTGTGTTTTTCGTGGTCTTTTTGTGCTTGTTTTCGTGCCTTTGTTCTCGGTGTGATTCCGCGGATTTGAGTGGGTTTCTCCCCCGAATTTCTTTGAGGGAAACATGGATAGATGTCTCGTGCATCTTTGTGATTGATCTTGTGCCCTCAAACGCCGGAAAACCACTTCGATTCGAGGATTTTCGTTCGGTGCTCTAGCTTTTGGTGGTGCTCAAAGGATTCGCGATTCCCGGTGATTTAGGGAGTCAGGAGGCAAGATTTTTGGGCTATAGCATCCTTGTGTGACGCTTTTCAAGTCCCCAAACCCTTGTCTCCACAGCTTCTACCGTTTGGGAAATCCGATGATGATTTGGGGGAGTTGACCTTCGAGGTCGGGCGTTTTTCTGCTCTGTCCGTGCCTCGCGGACGGTCCGCACCCTCCCCGGCGGACGGTCCGCGCCGCACGTGTTCGTCCGGTGTTCTTCGTGTTCTTGTTCGTCTTTCGTTTCGATTTGTCGCGATTTTAAGTTTTGGTTGGACGGAGTTTCGGATGGTCCGCGCAGCGGCGGGCGGACGGTCCGCGGGTGCCCGGCGGACGGTCCGCGTGCTCCCCGCGGATGGTCCGTTTTCTCGGGTCGCTTCGTTGGTTCCGTGTGATTTAACGGACGGTCCGCGGCAGCGGGCCCCGACGGTCCACGAGGCCGGTGCGGACGGTCCGCCCCTCCCGGCCGGGACGGTCCGCCAGAGCCGGTGAGCTTTGCTTCTTGGTTCGTTTCCTCCCTTCCTTTCTCGTGCTTCCGCGTGTGCTTCAAGGAATCGTTCCTAAGGCTAGAGGTTGATCCATAACCTCGTTGTCTTGGCGATTGGTGTGTGATTCGATCCATCGCTTGTGTGTGACCGGGATTTGACTAGGGCATAGGCCGGGTTCTTTGGGAAGAATTTTTATCGGCTCCTATTCACTCCCCCCCTCTCTAGTCGCCATCTGATCCTTCAATTGGTATCAGAGCCTGGTGCTAGATTCTTTGCGACTTTGACAAGTCTCGAATCCTAAGATGGCGTACGTTGAGCGGGGCGGTCCGCCGCACTTCGATGGCAAGGGTTACCACAAGTGGGCGGCTCGTATGATGATCTTTCTTCGTGGAAAGCTGTTGGATTTCATTGTGCTTGACAAGACCTTTGATATTCCCGTCAACATCCATACTCTTATGGTGACCGATGCCGGTGCTAAGGCCAAGTATGAGGCTAATGCAAAAGCCGTTGATCACTTGGTCCGGAGCTTGTGTGATCCTGAGTTTGAGTGTGTTCGCCATTTGAATCTTGCTTGGCAAATTTGGGAAAAGTTGTTGGTTGCTCACGGTGGTGATAACCATGTGAAGGCTCGTCTCTTTGTCTCTTACCGGATGCAATATGAGAACTTCACTCCACTTCCCGGTGAGGACATCGATGCGATGTTTCGCAGGTTCACCGCCATCGTGAACAACATGAAGGCTAATGTTGAGGATTTTCCTTACACCGAGCATGATCGAGCTTTGAAGCTCTTGCATGTCTTGGACCCAAATGTTTGGGGTGCTAAGGTTGAGGCCATCAAGGAGTCCGGGAAATATTTGACTATTGAGTTGGATGACCTCTTTTCTAAGCTCAAGTCGGCCGAGTTGACAGGAAGTTGCAATCCAAGCATGAGGGCTCGACCGACCATAGTCTTGTCTTGTGGGCGGATCAAAGGGCAAATCTAACCCTTCCCGTCGACGCTTTTCCTTGTCTTCTCGTTATGTCTATTCCGGATGAGGAGTTTGATGTGGCCGGGCGAGGAGGAGCTGGCCTTGCTCTCAAGAAGGTTTGATCGACTACATGAGAGTCGGAGGAATGCAAGGCGGAGCTCAGGGACATGTTACAAGTGTGGCAAGCGTGGCCACTTCATCGCTGAGTGCCCGGAAGCGGAGGAGAACAAGTACAAGATGAGTGAGTACAAGGCGCACCCAAGGCGTGAAGACAAGTACTCCTCCAAGGGCAAGCACTTCAGCAAGTCCAAGAGCAAGGACAAGGAGAAGCGGCGACCGAGCAAGGGCGGCTACAAGAAGAACAAGGGAAGAGCCATGGTGGACGGTGCGAGCGACGTCGACTCAAGCTCAAGCGACGAGCAGTCAAGTTCAAGCAGTGAAGATGAAGACGCCGGGAGGCACAAGGGCAAGAAGAGTGCAAGTCAGAACCTCAGTGGGTTGAGCTGTGTGGCGCTTGAGGGCTTTTGTGGCATGGCCCATAGCTCGAGCAGCAAGAAGAGCGACAAGGAAGACAGCGACTCCGACTAGGAGGATGAGGTAAATCTTGACCCCAACTCTTTGCTTGCTGAGATCACTAGGTTGAATGGCTTGATTGACAACCGTGATAGGGTGCTAAGAGATGGCAAAAAGATGAGGAAAGATCTTAGGGCTCAACTTGAGAATGCTAGTGAGAAAGTAGGAGAGTTAGATTCCAAATTGCTTAAATTGAAACTTGAGAATGACTCTTTGAAACTTGCTCCTACTACTCCCGATGATGTTGAATGTCTTGAGTGTGATGCATGGTTGAATGAGATCAAGTTGCTTAATGAGAAGAATGCTTCTACTTTGGCTAAACTAGATGCTCTTAGGATCGAGTATGATGAGCTTAAGGCTAGACCTACTTTGCTTGGTGCTTGTAAATCTTGTCCTACTATGCGTGCTAAGCTTCTTGATGCTCGTTCTACCATTAGTTCTTTGGAAGCATCTTTGAAATCTCCCGTTGCAAATGCATGCTCTAGCCGTGATGAAGTTACTTTGCGCAATCTTGAACTTACTTCCCGTTTGGATGTCATCTATGAGGAGAATGACTATTTGAGGAAGGTGTTGGGTTGGTTGTCCGGCAGGAACCTCAATTGAAAATCATGATTGAGGAGTTCAAGAGAGCCGATGGTCGTGGTTTGGGGTTTGAGAAGTTGGGTGAGAAATTGGGAGAGAACAAGTGGGGAGAGTGTGTATGAGAAGTGTGTTGAGTCTAACCCCGAGTTTAAGGTGATTGGAGACATCCAAGTCCCACTTCCAAAAGCACCCAAGAACTCTTTCACACCAAAGACCAACCACCTTTGCAACAAGCTTGACACAACCCAAGATCCACCCAAATTCCCACCTAAGACAAATGACTTCCGAAACCGGTGAGGTTTGTGAGTGAGAAGGGTGAGAAGCCTAGAGAGAAGCCGAGCCAAAATCAAAACCCATCCCCTTCGGTGTGAGTATTGTGGCAAGGAGAGGCATCTTGCAGAGTTTTGCTACAAGAGGAAGAGGGATGAGAGGCTTGCTAAGGAGCAAGCAAACCAGGACAGGTATCGCCAGTCTCATGGTATTCCTGAGCCTAGAGTGCCACTTCCACGGGGTGTGGGAAGTGTGAGAAGTGTTGGCAGGTTCCCACAGAGAGGTGGTGGTGCGAGGTTTGAGAGGAGAGATGATGGTGTGCGTGCTGGTGAGAGGTTTGGTCGGGCTCGTGGTGGTTTTGCTGGACGTCCCCCTACTCGTCCTCAATACGGGTTTAGGGGAGATGATCGCAGCTTTGGGTTCCAGAGGAACTACGGACCACGTTTTCCTCCTCGTGGTGCTCGTACTCCTCCCATGGGACATGGGAAGTTTGTGGCAAGGGAATGATGTTTGCTAACCCCTCTTTTGAGCGAGATGGCTCGACACTCGGTTTAACATTCTTTGTGCTAACCCCGGTGTCGAGTCGCTAGCTCACTCTCGTTCTTGTTTCTGACTACAGGCAGGAGGCTTGGAGAACATTTGGTTGATCGACTCTGGATGTTCTCGACACATGACCGGAGATAAGAAGTGGTTCTCCAGCCTCACCCCAGTGAAGGAAAAGTTGTACATCACATTTGGGGACAATGGACGAGGAAGGGTGATTTCTGAGGGTGTTGTGCATGTGAGTGACAAGGTAACATTGAAGAGAGTTGCTCTTGTGAAGTCTTTGGGTTTCAATTTGCTTTCGGTTTCTCAGTTGCTTGATGAGGGTTTTGAGGTGCGTTTCAAGTCTGGTGAGTCTCGTTTGCTGGATTCTCGAGGTGATCTTGTCTGTATGATCATCCCCGAGGGTCGATTTTCGTGGCTGATTTCTCTCGTTCTTTGGGTCCTCGCTCGTTGTTTGATGGCCGGTCCTTCGCATTTGTGGAAATGGCATAGGCGGTTGGGACACTTGAGCTTTGATTTGGTTTCCCACTTGAGTGGTCTTGACCTTGTCCGAGGATTGCCGAGGTTGAAGCTTGAGAAGGATTTGGTTTGTGCTCCGTGTAGGCATGGCAAGATGGTAGCCACTCCCCATCCACCCCTGACCGATGTCATGACCGAGCGTCCGACAGAGCTGTTGCACATGGATCTTGTTGGGCCAGCTTGAGTTCGCTCGGTGGGTGGGAAGTGGTATGTCCTTGTTGTGGTGGACGATTACTCTCGCTATGCCCGGGTGTTTTTCTTGGAAGACAAGAGTGAGACATTTGGTTTTGTTCGAGATCCGATCGTGAGGTTGAAAAACGAGAGGAATGGGAATGCTATTCGAGCTATCCGCAAGGATAATGGCTCGCAGTTCAAGAACTCTCGTTTTGATGCCTTTTGTCGTGGTCTAGGTCTTGAACATCGGTATTCGACCCCTTATGTGCCCCCTCAAAAAGGAGTTGTGGAAAGGAAAAATCGGACTCTTTGTGAGATGGCTAGGACGATGCTCGATGAGCGCGAGGACTCCTAGGAGGTATTGGGGCGAGGAGGTTGTCGGTGTTTTAGACCGGCAAACCTACCGAGGGGGTACCGAGGTAGTAGATTGTGCGGTGGGGATCGTGATTGGGAGACCGAGAACTCGAAGGTATGCGGAAGGACACGGGACACAAGATTTATACGAGTTCGGGTCGCCAAGGTGGCGAGCCCTACGTCTCGTTTGGGGGATCAAGTATGGCGCCCGTGCTTGGTGTTGTCCCCGGAGGGATTGGGGATGTGCGGCTAGGTAGCCGGCCCTCCTTTATATAGTCCGGGGGGCGGGTTCCTAGTCGGTTACAAGGCAGGAGTCCTAGTAGGAGTACACGGAGCGAGTCCTAGTAGGAGTACAGGGGGAATTCTACCAGGAGTCCGTCTTCTACTATTCTTCCTTCCTTGCATGAGTACCGGGGGAGTATGCCCGACAAGCCCCCGAGCACGTTGGAGTCGAGAGTAGTAGTTCGAGTAGTCTTGAAACCTCTTCGAGTAGTTCTTGAGCGTCCTCAAGTACTGCTTGGAGAAGTCTTCAATAGTACTTGAACTCGCCGCGAGGCCGGAATGTGGTCCGACTCATCGGTCTTGAAAAAAATTTGAATGATGGGTGTAGCATAGCAGCCCCCGAGCCTTGAAATGATTAGGTAATCAATCCAAGGGTCATCGGTGTTCGCGAAGCCATCATCCGAGTACTCTTGCGCGTGTAGCCCCCGAGATAAGAGAGGCGTATGAGCCACGTGGAGTAGTGATTGGTGAGGAGCCCCCGAGCTTGAGAGCGAGCGAAGCATGCCGAAGTTATCTCCAAGTAGCCCCCGAGCCGGGAGAGATTCCAAGTAGCGCTTTGGCGTCGAGCCGTGGAGCTTGAGAAGTAGTCGTGCCGTCGGAGCGGACTTTAGAATGCGACTTAAAAACCGAAGTCGACTTTGTGCCGCGCGGAGCGGACTTTGAGATGCGACTTGAAATCCGAAGTCGACTTTGTGCCGCACGGGGCGGACTTTGAGATGCGACTTGTAAACCGAAGTCGACTTTAGGATGCCGCGTAGAGCGGACTTTAAGGTGCGACTTTAGAAGTCGACTTTAAGATGCCGCACGGAGCGGACTTGATATGCGACTACAATAGTCGACTTTGTGCCACGCGGGGTGGACTTTGAGGTGCGACTTTAGAAGTCGACTTTAAGATGCCGCGCGGAGCGGACTTGATATGCGACTACAATAGTCGACTTTGTGCCACGCGGGGTGGACTTTGAGGTGCGACTTTAGAAGTCGACTTTAAGATGCCAAAAAATGAAAAAGCACTTTCCGGAAAGCTAAAGCGAATAAAAAATCGAAAAAAACGAGTAGTTTTGCCGCCGGAGCGGACTTAAGATTGCGACCGGAGTCGGCTTGTGCCACCGGAGTGGGCTTAAGTACACCGAGCCATGGATTTCGGACCCAAGGTACGATTCTGCCGCCGGAGCGGGCTTGAGGGTGCGACCGGAGTCGGCTTGTGCCACCGGAGTGGGCTTGGATGCGACCGTTAGCGTCGACTTGTGCCACCGGAGTGGGCTTGAGTACCTGAGCCATGGATTTCAGACCCAAGGTACGATTGCCGCCAGAGCGGGCTTGTGCCACCGGAGTGGGCTTAAGTACCTGAGCCATGGATTTCGGACCCAAAGTACAATTGCCACCGTAGTGGACTTGAAGGTGCGACCGGAGTCGACTTGCGTACACGGGCCATGGATTTCGGACCCAAGGTACGGAGCGCGAGTACTTAGGGTACTTGGACCCATGGTACGGAGCATGAAGACTACGTGCGGCTAGGTTCCATCGTCGCCGGGACCCGAGGGCCGCTTACGGCTAGGTTCCATCGAAGCTTACACACGTAGTATGCCACCGAAGTAGGCGAAGATGTGACCGAGCGTCGACTTTAAGTTGCCGCGCGGAGCGGACTTTAGAATGCGACTTTAGAAGTCGACTTTAGATTGCCGCGCGTAGCGGACTTTAGGAACCGCCTCCTAGGGATAGCCCACGAGTTGATGAAGTAGACTCGCGGCGACTTGATTGATATGCCCCAAGAGTAGTCGGCGAGTGTAGCTCCCGTGAAGACCCGCCGAGAAGCATACACAAATGAGTAGTCGGCAAGTAGTCCTACATGATGAGGAGAACAGGCCAAGAGAACAGTAATCATTTAGATAAATGACTTAGCTGTTGCTGCCTGGGCAGACTGATGATGAAGACGTGGCGATCGACGATGGAGCCGCGACGGTTGTTGTTAAAGTTGACTAGTCAGAGCTGATTCCGACTAGTTGTTGGGGGCGTGACTGCCGTTCTCGACTAGTTTGGAAAACTAGTCGAGATGAATGGTCGACGCGATGCGACCGGGGAAGATGACGTCGTGGCGGCGCGCGGCGTACTCGAAGTAGAGACGGTGTTGCCGCGAGACAAGTAGTCACCACGTACGGTGTGGCCGAAGTAAAGCCGGTGTGGCCGCAAGATGAAGTCACCGCGCACGGAGTAGTCGATGATGAGCCGTGTGACGGGCCGCGCGACGTGCCGAGGCACCCGGACGCGCGGCCGTAGGCGGAGTAGTCGACGATGAGTAGTCGACGACGAGCGGCGCGACAAGCCGCGTGACGAGCCGCGCGACGTGCCGAGGCACCCGGACGTGCGGCGAAGACGAAGTAGTCGATGACGAGCGGCGCGACAAGCCGCATGACGAGCCGCGCGACGTACCGAGGCACCGGACGCGCGGTGAAGACGAAGTAGTCGACGACGAGCGCGCGCGCGACAAGCCGCGTGACGAGCCGCGCGATGTGCCGAGGCACCCGACGCGCGGCGAAGACGAAGTAGTCGACGACGAGTAGTCGACGACGAGTGGCGCGACAAGCCGCGTGATGAGCCGCGCGACGTGCCGTGGGCACCCGACGCGCGGCGAAGACGAAGTAGTCGACGACGAGTAGTCGACAACGAGCGGCGCGACAAGCCGCGTGACGAGCCGCGCGACGTGCCGAGGCACCCCGACGCGCGGCGAAGACGAAGTAGTCGACGACGAGTAGTCGACGACGAGCGGCGCGACAAGCCGCGTGACGAGCCGCGCGACGTGCCGAGGCACCCCGACGCGCGGCGAAGACGAAGTAGTCGACGACGAGCCCGGGCGAGGCGAGTAGTCGACGACGAGCGGCGCGACAAGCCGCGTGGACGAGCCGCGCGACGTGCCGAGGCACCCCGACGCGCGGCGAAGACGAAGTAGTCGACGACGAGCCCGGGCGAGGCGGAGTAGTCGACGACGAGCGGCGCGACAAGCCGCGTGACGAGCCGCGCGACGTGCCGAGGCACCTAGACGCGCGGCGAAGACGAAGTAGTCGACAACGAGCCCGCGCGAGGCGCGAGTAGTCAACGAGCGGTGCGGCGAGCCGCGTGACGAGCCGCACGACGTGCCGAGGCACCCCGGACGCGCGGCGGAGACGAAGTAGTCGACGACGAGCGGCGCGACAAGCCGCGTGACGAGCCGCGCGACGTGCCGAGGCACCCGGACGCCCGGTGAAGACGAAGTAGTCGACGACGAGCCCGGGCGAGGCGGAGTAGTCGACGACGAGCGGCGCGACAAGCCGCGTGACGAGCCGCGCGACGTGCCGAGGCACCCGGATGCGCGGCGAAGACAAAGTAGTTGACGACGAGCTCGCGCGAGGCGGAGTAGTCGACGAGCGCGCGGGGGAGCCGCGTGACGAGCCGCACGACGTGCCGAGGCACCCCGGACGCGCGGCGGAGAAGAAGTAGTCGACGATGAGCCGGCGCGAGGCGGAGTAGTCGACGAGCGGCGCGGCGAGCCGCGTGACGAGCCGCGCGACGTGCTTTGAAGCAACCGGAAGCACGGCGTAGAAAGATTGATTCCGTTTTGACAAGAGCAAGGCGACTTGCTTCAATGGAGCTCGGCGAGTCGACGAGTGGATTGATCTTGTTGACGAGGGTCCTTCGAATTCGCCGGTGGTGATGATCACCCCTACCCGGCGCGCCGGTGTCGGTGTTTTAGACCGGCAAACCTACCGAGGGGGTACCCGAGGTAGTAGATTGTGCGATGGGGATCGTGATCGGGAGACCGAGAACTCGAAGGTATGCGCAAGGACACGGGACACAAGATTTATACAGGTTCGGATCGCCAAGGTGGCGAGCCCTACGTCCTGTTTGGGGGATCAAGTATGGCGCCCTGCGCTTGGTGTTGTCCCCGGAGGGATTGGGGATGTGCGGCTAGGTAGCCGGCCCTCCTTTATATAGTCCAGGGGGCGGGTTCCTAGTCGGTTACAAGGCAGAGTCCTAGTAGGAGTACACGAGCGAGTCCTAGTAGGAGTACAGGGGAATTCTACCAGAGTCCGTCTTCTACTATTCTTCCTTCCTTGCATGAGTACCCGGGGAGTATGCCCGACGAGGTCAATACGGCTTGTCATGTTTCCAACGGATTTTATTGCGAGCTTTCAAGAAGAAGACCTCGTTATGAGCTTATGCATGGTCGGGCACCCAAGGTGAGTCATTTCCGAGTTTTTGGCCGCAAGTGCTTTATTCTTAAGAAAGGAAAACTCCACAAGTTTGAGTCTAGGTCTAGTGATGGTATTTTGTTTGGATATGCTAACCACTCTAGAGCCTATAGGGTGCTTAACCTTGAGACTAACAAAATCATGGAGACTTGCGAGGTAACCTTCGACGAGACAATGCCATGTACCTCTCTAGGCGTTGAATGTGCGGGTGATGAGGAGATGGCCGAGGACCTCTTTGAAGAGGAGAAGGATGAAGTCGGAGATGGTGATGGAGAGAACCATGCGCCCGAAGCCGAGTGTGTACCCACTACTTCCCCTACGACCACTATGGAGCGTGGACCGCCTCTCGTCTACTTCATGGACAACGACGGTGCGATAAGAGGACCGGCGAGAGAAGCCGAAGTTGAGGGGGAGGTAGTCTCGAGGCGTGAGGCTCCCCGGCGGATTCAAGAAGTGCATCCCCCCGTCGAAGATCATTGGGAACATCGACGAACGCACTACACGGTCAAGGTCCGGGAATTCCTCTCATTTTGCTCATGCTTGCTTTTGTTGCCACCTTTGAGCCCAAGGACATTGGACATGCTTTATCCGATGCAAACCGGGTCAATTCTATGCATGAGGAGTTGGAAAACTTTGAGAGGAACCGAAGTGCGGGAGTTAGTTGAACCACCTCCAAATTGCCATCCCATAGGAACCAACTGGGTTTTGGAAGAACAAAGAGGGAGAGAATGGGATGGTTGTGAGGAACAAGTCCGGACTTGTTGCTTAGGGGTTTAGTCGAAGGAGGGGATCGACTATGAGGAGACCTTTGCTCCCGTGGCCCGTCTTGAGGCAATTCGGATCCTTCTAGCCTTTGCCGTGGCTAAAGGGTTCAAGTTGTTTCGGATGGATGTGAAGAGTGCCTTTCGAATGGGGTCATAGAGGAGGAGGTGTATGTGAAGCGACCACACCGGGTTTGAGAGTGAGTTGTACCCACACAGGGGTGTACGGAGTTGAAAAGGGCTCGTATGGCTTGAAATAGGCGCCCCGTGCTTGGTATGGGAGATTGAGAGGTTTTCTGTTGAGCAGAGGGTTTGTGATGGGTACCGTGGATAGAACTTTGTTTCTCCTCAAGCATGGAAATGACTTGTTGATTGTTCAGATATACGTGGATGATATTGTCTTTGGTGGCTCGTCACATAACCTTGTTGCCATGTTTGCAGATGAGATGAGTAGGGAGTTCGAGATGAGCATGATGGGCGAGTTGCAGTACTTTCTCGGGCTGCAGATCAAGCAAGTGAAGGACGGAACATTTGTGCACTAGACTAAGTACACGAAAGACATGCTGAAGAAGTTTCAGATGCAAGATGTGAAGCCGATGTCGACTCCCATGGGGAGTACAACCACTTTGGATGCGGACGAGGACGGAGAACTAGTGGACCAGCGGGAGTACAGGAGCATGATCGGCTCCCTCCTCTACTTGACGGCGACGAGGCCGGACATACGGTTCGGTGTGTGTCCGTGCGCTCATTTTCGAGCTTCGCCGAGGACATCACATCGACGGCCGTCAAGAGGATTTTCGTGTACCTACGATCCGCCCCCGGTCTTGGCCTTTGGTATTCTTCCTCCTCGACTCTCTCTCTTCATGGTTTTTCCGATGCGGATTTTGCCGGTTGTCGAGTCGAGAGGAAGTCTACTTCCGGTACTTGCCGCTTTCTTGGGTCTTCGTTGGTTTCATGGTCTTCGGCAAGCGCTCTAGTGTAGCTCGGTCTACCACCGAGGCAGAGTATGTTGCGGCCGCGAGTTGTTGTTCCCGAGCCGTTGTGGATTTCATACTCTTTGAGAGACTTTGGTGAGGAGTGCACCCGGATCCCACTTCTTTGTGATAGCACCGGTGCCATAAGCGTAGCCAAAAACCCGGTGCTTCATTCCAGAACCAAACACATAGAAGTGAGGTACCATTTCTTGAGGAACAATGTGGAAAAAGGAACCATTGTGTTGAGTCATGTCTCTACCCAAGATCGGCTTGCAGACATTTTCACAAAGCCTCTTGACCAAGCTACATTTGTGCGCTTGCGGGGGAACTTGGGGTTTGTTGCCCTTTCTAGTTGATTCTTGGGGGATTTTCTTGTGTATCATATGTATCATACCATGCTTTGCTTTGATGTATATACATGTTTTGCTTGATGTACAAACCATGGTAGGATAGTCATCTTGTCATATATCATGTTGCATTTGTATCATATTGCATTTTAGGATGATGAGCTTCTTTCATATGCCTTATTTGAGTCTCTTTGGCTATTTGTGAAATATTTGCCATATGTGTGGAGAAATGGTGATGTGAGGCTATGCTCTTGGAATATTTGAGATATATGTGTGGTGAGATAGCCCTTTTTGAAATAAATGCTAATCTTGAATAATTTTTGGTGAAATGTGCTCCACTCACGTGTAGTAGTGTATCCATGTCACAGCTTTGGTCTAAATGTGCTTTTCATGCTTAGATTGTGCTTGGATGTCTTTTTCTTGCATTTGGGCCAAAGGCCGAATATCATTGTGAATGTTTAGCCTATGTTGCATTCATGGGGGAGCATAAGCTTCTTTTTGCCGCAAAGGCACTTCATGTACGATGAAATGATTTAATCTTGAAAATAAGTGTGTAATGCTTGAAAAATGCTCCATCCATCATGTCTATGCTTAAAATGTCTTATCTTTCACATATGGGTGCAAAACACGTTGCATGATGCTCACCGGTGGAGAAGTCTCCCCGAAGTGGACACATGGCTCATGAACTTTGACATGACATGCTTTGCTTTATGGGTGTTTGCCATGATCTTTTGCTAAGAATTTGATATCCTTTTATGATCTTTGAATGGTATGCATGTTTGTGGCTCAAGTGTGACATGGATAGGCTTTTACATGTGAAGCGAGCCTTCTTTTGGTAAAACTGCTTAAATCCGCACATTTTGCTTTGTCACATGCTTGTATTTTCCTATATTACTTGTGGCAATGCTTTGACTATGCTATGATTCATATATGTGATCTTTGTCTCTTTTTTAGCCTTTGACACTAGATTTGGCCTATTTGAGAAGCTCATGTAGATGTTTATGTGCTTTGTTTTGCATTTCTGCATTTTCATCTTGATTCATACATTGTCAACAAGGGGGAGACGAGGTGGGCTTAATGAAAATTCAGAAGAGGTGAGCTGAAATTTGGAAGTTTGCATCCACATGATCAGGGGGAGCTTTCTTGCTGTTTTCCGTGTGGAGTTTGTGCTTTGCTTGGCTTGTGACCTTTCTTTGCCTTTCTTTGGTTTTGGTCATGAGTTGAGCTTCTTGTTTTTCTTTCTTCTTCCTTTCTTTCTTTCTCTGAATTTCATTTCGCGTTGTGTGTTCTCAATGCACTCATCAAGGGGGAGATTGAGGACCGGGAGCGTCCCGGTGGTCGATGGATGACCGCTCCTCGGTGATGAGTGATTGACAACGGGTGTTGGACTCGACTCTTGGCTTAATGCGCGGGTGTAGGCTGCGGCCTAGTTCGCGTTGTTGCGGGTGAAGAACGGGCGCGAAAGGTCTTCAGCCTTGAGGGGCCTCCGGGAGATGGAGAGACAAGTAGGCTCGGTTCGAGGGACCCGGTGGATAGCGGGGCCGGGTGCGGGCCACATGGTGGCGACACGAGCAAGACGAAGTCATGGACAGTCGAGCCGGTGCACGGTGGCGGTCGAGTCAAGTGGTTTGGCGGGAGGCCGGACCAAGCATGCGGGGTTTGGTGGTTTGCCCACAAAACCATCGGAGGACGGTTTCTTGGTTTGGGCCTCAAAACCAAGTCCGAGGGCCCAACACGACGGAGACGGGATCCGGTGTGTCGGGAAGCTTCGAAGCGGAGGACACGTGGCGGGATCGCATGGCTTGCGTCGGGAGGGACGCGGGGGTGCGGCAAAGGCGTGGCCGTCCGATGGCAAGACCCACAAACATTACCTAAATTCCCCCGCATGGGTTGTATCGCCGGTAGTTGAGTTAGGGGTAGTCGAGTCATTTACCACTCCGGCGGGACTCGATATATAAGCCATGAGTGTGTGTGGATGGCTCTCTCTCTCGTGACTTAGGGTTTCATTTCCTCCCTCCCCGAGGACCGGGAGCGTCCGGTGGTCGATGGATGACGGCTCCTCGGTGATGAGTGATTGACAACGGGTGTTGGACCGACTCTTGGCTTAGTGCGCGAGGTGTAGGCTGCGGCCCGGTTCGTGTTGGTGCGAGGGTGAAGAACGGGCGCGGCCTCCGGGAGATGGAGAGACAAGTAGGCTCGGTTCGAGGGACCCGGTGGACGGCGGGACGGGTGCGGGTCACATGGTGGCGACACAAGCAAGACGAAGTCATGGACAAGCGAGCGGGTGCACGGTGGCGGTCAAGTCAAGTGGTTTGGCGGGAGGCCGGACCGAGCACGCGTTGTTTGGTGGTTTCCCCACAAAACCATTCACGGACGGTTTCTTGGTTTGGGCCTCAAAACCAAGTCCGAGGGCCCAACACGACGGAAATGGGATTCGGGCGTGTCGGGAAGCTTCGAGGCGGAGGACACGCGGTGGGATCGCATGGCTTGCGTCGGGAGGACGCGGGGTGCGGCAAAGGCGTGGCCGTCCGATGGCAAGACCCACAAACATTACTTAAATGCCCCTGCGTGGGTTGTATCGCCAGTAGTTAAGTTAGGGGTAGTCGAGTCATTTACCACTCCGGCGGGACCCGATATATAAGCCATGAGGGTGTGTGAGTGGCCCTCTCTCTCGGTGATTTAGGGTTTCATTTCCTCCCTCCCATTTCTCATTTTCGTAGCTATTTTTCTTCCATTTTCTCTAGGCTAGCATGAGAGGTTCATGAGAGATTTGTTGAGAGGGATGGATGCTAGGGCGGCATGCTAGACCTTGTGAATCTTTCCTGGTTTGTATAGAAGATTCGGAGTTGTGTTTTTCGTGGTGTTTTTGTGCTTGTTTTCGTGCCTTTGTTCCCGGTGCGATTCCGCGGATCCGAGTGGGTTTCTCCCCGGATTTCTTTGAGGAAAACATGGATAGATGTCTCGCGCATCTTTGTGATTGATCTTGTGCCCTCAAACGCCGGGAAACCACTTCGATTCGAGTGTTTTCGTTCGGTGCTCAAGCTTTTGGTGGTGCTCAAAGGATTCGCGATTCCCGGTGACTTAGGGAGTTAGGAGGCAAGATTTTTGGGCTATAGCATCCTTGTGTGATGCTTTTCAAGTTCCCAAACCCTTGTCTCCACAGCTTCAACCGTTTGGGAAATCCGATGATGATTTGGGGGAGTTGACTTTCGGCATCGGGTGCTTTCTGCTCTGTCCGCACCTGGCGGACGGTCCGCGAGGACCAGGCGGACGGTCCGCACCACTCCAGTTCGTCCCGTGTTCTTCGTGTTCTTGCTCGCATTTTGTTTCGATCCGTCGTGATTTTGAGTTTCGGTTGGACGGAGTTTCGGACGGTCCGCAGCGAAGGCGGACGGTCCGCGGGTGCACGGCGGACGCCCGCGTGCTCCCCGCGGACGGTCCGTGGTTCGTGGTGTGGTTCCCGTTGCTTCGTGTGATTTAACGGACGGTCCGCGGAGTAGGCCGGACGGTCCGCGGTGTTGGCGCGGACGGTCCGCGGTAGCGAGGTTGGACGATCCGCGAGGCCGGCGCGGACGGTCCGCCCCCCCTGGCCGGGACGGTCCGCCGCAGCCCGTGAGCTTTGCTTCTTGGTTCGATTCTTTCCTTCCTTTCTCGTGCTTCCGCGTGTGCTTCAAGGAATCGTTCCTAAGGCTAGAGGTTGATCCATAACCTCGTTGTCTTGGCGATTGGTGTGTGATTCGATCGATCACTTGTGTGAGACCGGGATTTGACTAGGGCATAGGCCGGGTTCTTTGTGAAGAATTTTTACCGGCTCCTATTCACTCCCCCTCTCTAGTCGCCATCTGATCCTTCAATTGGTATCAGAGCTTGGTGTCGTATTCTTTGCGACTTTGACAAGTCTCGAATCCTAAGATGGCGTACGTTGAGCGGGGCGGTCCGCCGCACTTCGATGGCAAGGGTTACCACAAGTGGGCGGCTCGTATGATGATCTTTCTTCGTGGGAAGCTGTTGGATTTCATTGTGCTTGACAAGACCTATGCTATTCCGGTCAACATCCATACTCTTATGGTGACGGATGCCGGTGCTAAGACCAAGTATGAGGCTAATGCAAAAGCCGTTGATCACTTGGTCCGAAGCTTGTGTGATCCGAGTTTGAGCGTGTTCGCCATTTGAATCTTGCTTGGCAAATTTGGGAGAAGTTGTTGGTTGCTCACGGTGGTGATAACCATGTGGAGGCTCGCCTCTTTGTCTCTTACCGGATGCAACATGAGAATTTCACTCCACTTCCCGGTGAGGACATTGATGCGATGTTTCATAGGTTCACCGCCATCGTGAACAACATGAAGGCTAATGTTGAGGATTTTCCTTACACCGAGCATGATCGAGCTTTGAAGCTCTTGCATGTCTTGGACCCAAATGTTTTGGGTGCTAAGGTTGAGGCCATCAAGGAGTCCGGGCAATATTTGATTATTGAGTTGGATGACCTCTTTTCTAAGCTCAAGTCGGCCGAGGTTGACGAGAAGTTGCAATCCAAGTATGAGGGCTCGACCGACCATAGTCTTGCTCTTGTGGGCGGATCAAAGGGCAAATCTAACCCTTCCGTCGATAGTTTTCCTTATCTTCTCTCATGTCTATTCCAGATGAGGAGTTTGATGTGCTGGGCGAGGAGGAGCTGGCCTTGCTCTCAAGGAGGTTTGATCGACTACACGAGAGTCGAGGGAATGCAAGGCGGAGCTCAGGGACGTGCTACAAGTGTGGCAAGCGAGGCCACTTCATCGCCGAGTGCCGGAAGCGGAGGAGAACAAGTACAAGGTGAACGAGTACAAGACGCACCCGAGGCGTGAAGACAAGTACTCCTCCAAGGGCAAGCGCTTCAACAAGTCCAAGAGCAAGGACAAGGACAAGCGGCGACCGAGCAAGAGCGGCTATAAGAAGAACAAGGCAAGAGCGATGGTGGCCGGTGCGAGCGACGTCGACTCAAGCTCAAGCGGCGAAGATGAAGACGCCGGGAGGCGCAAGGGCAAGAAGAGTGCAAGCGGAACCTCGGCGGGTTGAGCCGTGTGGCGCCCGAGGGCTTTTGTGGCATGGCCCATAGCTCAAGCGGCAAGAAGAGCGAGAAGGAAGACGGCGACTCCGACTCGGAGGATGAGGTAAATCGTGACCCCGACTCTTTGCTTGCTGAGATCGCTAGGTTGAATGGCTTGATTGACAACCGTGATAGTGTGCTAAGAGATGCCAAAAAGATGAGGAAAGATCTTAGGGCTCAACTTGAGAATGCTAGTGAGAAAATAGGAGAGTTAGAGTCCAAATTGCTTGAATTGAAACTTGAGAATGACTCTTTGAAACATGCTCCTACTACTCCTGATGATGTTGAATGTCTTGAGTGTGATGCATGGTTGAATGAGATCAAGTTGCTTAATGACAAGAATGCTTCTACTTTGGCTAAACTAGATGCTCTTAGGACCGAGTATGATGAGCTTAAGGCTAGACCTACTTTGCTTGGTGCTTGTAAATCATGTCCTACTATGCATGCTAAGCTTGTTGATGCTCATTCTACCATTAGTTCTTTGGAACCATCTTTGAAATCTCCTGTTGCAAATGCTTGCTCTAGCCTGTGATGAAGTTACATTGCGCAATCTTGAACTTACTTCCCGTTTGGATGTCATTTATGAGGAGAATGACTATTTGAGGAAGGTGTTGGGTTGGTTGTCTGGGCAGGAACCTCAATTGAAAATCATGATTGAGGAGTTCAAGAGAGCTGATGGTCGTGGTTTGGGGTTTGAGAAGTTGGGTGAGAAAGTGGGAGAGAACAGTGGGGAGAGTGTGTATGAGAAGTGTGTTGAGTCTAACCCCGAGTTTGAGGTGATTGGAGACATCCAAGTCCCACTTCCAAAAGCACCCAAGAACTCTTTCACACCAAAGCCCAACCACCTTTGCAACAAGCTTGACACAACCCAAGATCCACCCAAATTCCCACCTAAGACAAATGACTTCCGCTAAACCGTGAAGTTTGTGGGTGAGAAGGGTGAGAAGCCTAGAGAGAAGCCGAGCCAAAACCAAGACCCATCCCCTTCACGTGTGAGTATTGTGGCAAGGAGAGGCATCTTGCGAGTTTTGCTACAAGAGGAAGAGGGATGAGAGGCTTGCTAGGGAGCAAGCGAAGCGGGATAGATATCGCCGGTCTCATGGTATTCCCGAGCCTAGAGTGCCACTTCCACGGGGTGTGGGAAGTGTGAAGAGTGTTGGTAGAGTTGGAGCTCGAGTGGTAGGTTCCCACGGAGAGGTGGTGGTGAGAGGTTTGTTAGGAGAGATGATGGTGTGCGTCTTGGGTGAGAGGTTTGGTCGGGCTCGTGGTGGTTTTGCTTTGGACGTCCTCCCTACTCGTCCTCAATACGGGTTTAGGGGAGATAATCGCAGCTTTGGGGTCCGAGAGGAACTACGGACCATGTTTTCCCCCTCGTGGTGCTCGTACTCCTCCCATAGGACATGGGAAGTTTGGTGGCAAGGGAATGATGTTTGCTAACCCCTCTTTTGAGCGAGATGGCTCGACACCGGTTTAACTTTCTTTGTGCTAACCCCGGTGTCGAGTCGCTAGCTCATTCTCGTTCTTGTTTCGACTACGGGCGGGGAGGCTTGGAGGACATTTGGTTGATCGACTCCGGTGTTCTCGACACATGACCGGAGATAAGAAGTGGTTCTCCGGCCTCACCCCGGTGAAGGAAAAGTTGTACATCACATTTGGGGACAATTGACGAGGAAGGGTGATGTCTGAGGGTGTTGTGCATGTGAGTGACAAGGTAACGTTGAAGAGAGTGGCTCTTGTGAAGTCTTTGGGTTTCAATTTGCTTTCGGTTTCTCAGTTGCTTGATGAGGGTTTTGAGGTGCGTTTCAAGTCTGGCGAGTTTCGTTTGCTTGATTCTCGAGGTGATCTTGTCTGTATGATCATCCCCGAGGGTCAGATTTTCAGGGCTGATTTCTCTCGTTCTTTGGGTTCGCTCGCCTGTTTGATGGCCGGTCCTTCTTCGATTTGTGGAAATGGCATAGGCGGTTGGGGCACTTGAGCTTTGATTTGGTTTCCCGCTTGAGTGGCCTTGACCTTGTCCGAGGATTGCCGAGGTTGAAGCTTGAGAAGGATTTGGTCCGTGCTTCGTGTAGGCATTGCAAGATGGTAGCCACTCCCCATCCACCCCCGACCGATGTCATGACCGAGCGTCGGACGGAGCCGTTGCACATGGACCTCGTTGGGCCGGCTCGAGTTCGCTCGGTGGGTGGGAAGTGGTATGTCCTTGTTGTGGTGGACGATTACTCTCGCTATGCCCGGGTGTTTTTCTTGGAAGATAAGAGTGAGACATTTGGTTTTGTTCGAGATCCGATCGTGAGGTTGAAAAACGAGAGGCATGGGAATGCTATTCGAGCTATCCGCGGAGATAATGGCTCGAGTTCAAGAACTCTCGTTTTGATGCCTTTTGTCGTGATCTAGGTCTTGAACATCAGTATTCGACCCCTTATGTGCCCCCTCAAAATGGAGTCGTGGAAAGGAAAAATCGGACTCTTTGTGAGATGGCTAGGACGATGCTCGATGAGCACAGGACTCCTAGGAGGTATTGGGCTGAGGCGGTCAATACGGCTTGTCATGTCTCTAACAGGATTTTATTGCGAGCTTTCAAGAAGAAGACCTGTTATGAGCTGATGCATGGTCGGGCACCCAAGGTGAGTCATTTCCGAGTCTTTGGCTGCAAGTGCTTTATTCTTAAGAAGGGAAAACTCGACAAGTTTGAGGCTAGGTCTAGTGATGGTATTTTCTTTGGATATGCTAACTACTCTAGAGCTTATATGGTGCTTAACCTTGAGACTAACAAAATCATGGAGACTTGCGAGGTAACCTTCGACGAGACAATGCCATGTACCTCTCTTGGCTTTGAATGTGCGAGGTGATGAAGAGATGGCCGAGGACCTCTTTGAAGAGGAGAAGGATGAAGGTGGAGATGATGATGGAGAGAACCATGCGCTCGAAGCCGAGTGTGTACCCACTACTTCCCCTACGACCACAACGGAGCGTGGACCGTCTACTTCATGGACAACGACGGTGCGACAAGAGGACCGGGCGAGAGAAGCCGAAGTTGAGGGGGAGGTAGTCTCGAGGCGTGAGGCTCCCGGCGATTCAAGAAGTACATCCCCTGTCGAAGATCATTGGGAACATCGACGAACTCACTACACGGTCAAGGTCCGGGAATTCCTCTCATTTTGCTCATGCTTGCTTTTGTTGCCACCTTTGAGCCCAAGGACATTGGACACGCTTTATCCGATGCAAACCGGGTCAATTCTATGCATGAGGAGTTGGAAAACTTTGAGAGGAACACTACAAGAAATCCTTTGATCTATGACGAAATTCTCATGACGTTTTTTTATTTCGTCATAGATCACACTGCATCCATGACAAACAGTCAGATTTCGTCATAGATTCACAGTGCTGGATATGAAGCCCGATATGAAGTCTAAACACTATGACGTTCTGCCAATTTTGTCATAGATTTCGTCACAGATCACACTACTTCCATGACAACCGTCAAATTTCTTCATGGATTAGCAGTGTTGGATATGAAAGCCCAATACAAAGTCCAAGCACCATGACGTTGCGCCAATTTCATCATAATCCGACCCACATTACATTTCAACATTTCCTCATGATTAATAAATTTACAAAATCATATAATGTATGAAAAGAATTATAGATGATAACGAGTCTTAAATTTAAAAATCTAAATTTAAATTTTTTTCTAAAGCATATAATATTATATATTCAATATATAGATATACATATATAGAGGCAAATAAAATTGAATTTCCGTTTTATGATTTTTTATAATTTACTATGATTTTCTAAATATTTGGTCGAAAAAATAAAAAAGAAAAAGACAAAATCATTTATAAAACTACGCATAACCAAGTTCTAGATGTAGTCTTTACAATTTCAAAGGTTGAAGGATATGCTTTGTGTAGTTACGAGTTTAGGGACGAAAACTAGACTTTCGCAAAAATTGAATAGGTGTCAAAGTGATTTGGGCTTGCTAACCGGAGTCAAAGTCTGTGGCGGCCCTTTAACTACTTGACGTGCTTAGGAAACCCACCCCGACAACCAAACCAGCCCACGCCGCACAACAGGCCGCCCAAAGGCACAGCCCAAAAGGCCGGCCCAAATTTGCGAAAATGGAGGGTCACCACTAGACTTTTTGCCATCCATGAGTTCAACATTCAATTATTTCTAATAAATCCGCATAAATTCATTTAAATGATAGAAAATAACATTTTGTTCGAAAAATCTTGAAACTTCTAAGAGACAACTTAAATGTGTTCTTTTACATGCGAAAAATATATTTGGGGTATATAAGATAATTAGTTTTTCGGTTAATTCATAAATGTGTCTTAATTAGGTATTTTAAAATAGAAAAATATGTTTTTTGCATAATAAATGGCATTGTGACCCCCTTGTGTTAATAGAAGAGTAAATTTAAAGTTATGTGTAGAATTGAGGTGTACATGACCAAGAATTGAGGTGTTAATAGAATTATTCTATTTACTATGAGGTAATGAAAAATGAACAAGGGTGTACACATTAGTTATTTAAAAAATTGAAAAAAATAAGTTTTTGTGAAACAATTGGTAATGAAAACTCACAAATGTTTATAAAATAACAATTTTGCAACTTTCTTCACAAGGGTGTACTCATTAGTGATTTAAAATTTATAAAAATCAACTTTTTGCACAACTATATAGAAAAACCATTTTTTATTTGTTAAAGTTGTAGATCTTGGTAGAGAATGATTTTAGAAAATTTTAGAAAAAAGAATCATCCAATTTGGAGTTAGTATGAGGCAGAAAAACTAGTTACGAGTTTTAGACAAAGATTAAAAAGAGAAAACACACTTGTTCATCTCAGTTCATAGCAAGTGCAATTTCTGTTTTTAATCTTCGGATAAAACTTGTAAACTGTTTTTCTTCTTCATACGAACACCAAATCGGTTGATTCTTTTTCCTATTTTTTTCTAAAATCACGTTCTTCCATATAATTTCATTTGTTTTTATGTTAATTATTATTAATAGTATAATCTTCATAGGGCTTGTTTCCTTCTATTAAAGCATATAACATAAATACATGTTTTTCCATGCCAATTAGTAATTAAACTTCATAATTCTTAAAGTCAAGGTCGACTTATGCTTGGGTACAAATTTTAGATGTAATGGAGTTGGAAAACGTTATGAGGTGTTCAAATATCAAAGTTCATGTTGAGATGTATGAAACAATATGAGGGATCCATTCATTTTGTGAGCAATGTACACTTCTTTTTTGCAAAATCCAATGAAACTTTTATGTCAAGTTTAAACATCAATACAATGATTTCATGGCAATTTTTAGAAGTTTTTAAGAAGTTTTAGATTTTATTATCATTATTTTACAGTAAATATGCAAGTAGAAGTTTGAATTATGACAAGAAACATTTGAAACTTTCATATATTTTCAGAATACAAGTTATAGTAGATCAGAAGTACTTAAAATATAATTTTGATATTTTTTTTAAATTTTATTTGAGATACATATAGTTCAAATTGGAATTGTTCCATGTTGAAAAAAATGGAAAAAGAAAAAGAAAAATGTTAAGCATAGTAGGAATATAAACAGGCCCATTAAGGCCCAAAAAGCCCACATAAATTCTGGCCGTCCATTTCTGATCGATGGCTCAGATCGCGTGCTGATGATATATAATCATTAGACTTCCCCTCACCAGCCGAAACCCTAACTCCTGCTCCCACCCCCCATCCACCACCACAGGCACGGCCGCCGCTGCCACTTTCCTACCGCGCATCCAAGGCAGGGCCAAAGCGCAGAGCCGCCAACTCCTCCCCTTCCCCACCGCGCGGTTGAGGACGAGCTCATCATGGCTGCCTTGGAGGACGCACGCAATCGCGGCGCGGGCTTGGGCGCGCGCCCGCGGCCTCCCCCCCCCGACCCGAACGCGAGCGCGCGCCGGGAGGGGGATCTCGGTTTCGGCTCGCTCACGCCACCCGCCCCCCGCCCGCTCCTCCATTTTCGCAGGCTCCTCCGCCCACAAAAGCCAACGCTCCCCCCTCACATTCCATTCCCTCCCAAGACCCCCTCCCCGGCGGCTCCATCTTCCGCGCGCTCTCCGGCTTCCGCGGGCGGCGAACCGGGAAAGGCGTGCGTCTCGCGGCGAGGTTCGCGCTCCAAACCCTACTCCCTTCCCATCATCGCCACACCCGCACATTCCCTTCCGGTCGGCGAGTCCACTCGCGCCGGGCGCGGCGGTGCCCTAGATTTCCCATGTTTTTGATACGCCATGCACTCCGGTAGCCGCCGCGAGTCGGGGTTTGCGCTTGACCTTCTCGGGTAGATCCCGGCCGTGGCTTGTGTTCTTTTTGGCGTAGAGTTGGGGATCCAAAGCTTCTTTTGCTCTAATTGTGAGCCTTTATAAGGGCATTCCTCTTGATTTCTCCCCCTCTCCCTCTCCCTCTCCCTCTTGATTTCGAAATCTGAGCCCTCTGTAGGCAAGTGATTACTCCCCCTTCCATCTCCCTCTCCCTCTTTGATTTCGAAACCCTAACCCTCTCTTCATGATTTCGTTGCAGGCTTACCAGATCTGCGTTCTAAGCTGTTCTTGAGGTATGAATCCATGTTCTTTAGGGTTTCTTTGTTTTTTCTATATATTTCCAGTAATTAAATATAACAATTGTATGCAAAATCTGTTTTTCTCATGTAGATTTGCAGAGCTCTATCATCCCATCTGGTGCCCTGCAAGTTCTTGTTCAGTATAATGAGGCATCTAGTCCCTTCTTACCCCCCCCGCCCCACTAATTTATGTGTGCTTGCAATGATGGTATATATTTGTTATTTTCTGAGATCTGGTCCAAGTTAGTATATGATGACAACAATTTGATTTTGAGCATATGTCTAAGTCTATGATGATTGCAAATAAAATCTGAGCATATGTCCCTTCTACTGAATGTTTGTTCTCAGCTCATTGTTTAAAATGATTTGTTCAGATCTTGAGCACTTGTGCTGTTAGTAACCTAGTCATGCTTGGGCTCTGACTAGGGAATAATGGCATAGTCAGATTGTTACTTATGCCTTTGCACAACTATTTTGTCTTTCTTCAACTACTTTTTCTTTCTTGAACTTAGCTATCTTTCTGGACATATGCAGTGATATTTATTGTTTCCTGGTCTATGGCTGAGAGATTGGATAAATGTGGTGATGATTTTTAATTTTGTAAGATACTACACTAATCTGAGACTATGGACATATGCAATGATGTTTATTATTGTTTGATACTTTTCTTGCTCTAAGGCTTCACGCATGTGCAATGATGATTTTTCTATCTGTTTTCTACCTAAGGCATGAGACATCTGCAATGATGATATATATTTGTTATTTTCTGGAGATCCGGTCCAAGTTAGTATATGATGACAACAATTTGATTTTGAGCATATGTCTAAGTCTATGATGATTGCAAATAAAATCTGAGCATATGTCCCTTCTACTCGAATGTTTGTTCTCGACTCATTGTTTAAAATGATTTGTTCGGATCTTGAGCACTTGTCTTTGTTAGTAACCTAGTCATGCTTGGGCTCGACTAGGGAATAATGGCATAGTCGATTGTTACTTATGCCTTTGCACAACTATTTTGTCTTTCTTCAACTACTTTTTCTTTCTTGAACTTAGCTATCTTTCGGACATATGCGGTGATATTTATTGTTTCCTAGTCTATGGCTGAGAGATTGGATAAATGTGGTGATGATTTTTAATTTTGTAAGATACTACACTAATCCGAGACTATGGACATATGCAATGATGTTTATTATTGTTTGATACTTTTCTTGCTCTAAGGCTTCACGCATGTGCAATGATGATTTTTCTATCTGTTTTCTACCTAAGGCATTAGACATCTGCAATGATATTTTATTTCTGATGGTACACTAAACCTGAGGAATGAGACATGTGCAATGATGTTTTATTTGTGATGGTACACTAAACCTTGACAAGGTTTGGTGCACTGGTCCCTCTCTAGGTGCATGTTTGTGTTGTGCAGTGGTGGCTTCTTTTGTGCATCATCCTTCATCTAGTTGAAACTTGACATGACAATTTGTTCCTGATTGCATTGCCATCTATTGACGTGGCTTGAATCTGATGCAGGAGCTCTTCTGATAATCACTAATGTTACATTTGTTCTTTTAATTTCAGAAAAAATAGAGAACAAGAAGTGAGATAAAGCTCTTGCTGGATGAAAACTTGTATCTGAAGTGTTGGAAGAAAGACTTTATATTTGTTGTAATACAAGATAAACAGTTTTTTTATGTGATGCTAGTTCTGTTTAATTGTGTAAATGAGATCCATGGGTTGAAATTGTAATCTTGAAGTGGGCTGAAATTCTATTAAAATTATTGGGCCAATATTTGTTATGTGTCGTACATCTTAATGGGCTGAAAATGTGATGATGTCATCATTTATGTATGCTTGGTATTGAATTTGGCTAGATTAGCGCCATGGGATGCCACGTCGCCGCCACATGGCATCCACGTGGCAGCCATGTTAGCGCCACGTGGCGGCCATGTTAGCGCCACGTGGCAACCATGTTAGCGCCACGTGGCGCCCATGTTAGCGCCACGTGGCGCCCAACTCATCTTAATAAGTGACGTGGCGAGTCAATCCATGACGATCACTTTCGTCACGCATTTTGGGCTTCGGCCGGGTTCAATGGGCTTTACACCAATCTATGACGGCTTGAGAACGTCATGGATCACGCTAATCTATGACGAAAATTTAAGGACGTCATGAGAAGGGATCCGTGACGCTCAATACATGACGTTCTCAAATTTCGTCATAGATGTCATTTTATGACGAAATTTTGATGATCCGTGACGAAAATTGACCGTCATAGACCACGAGATTTTTTGTAGTGGAACCGGGTGTGGGAGTTAGTTGAACCACCTCCAAATTGCCATCCCATAGGAACCAAGTGGGTTTGGAAGAACAAAGAGGGAGAGAATGGGATGGTTGTGAGGAACAAGTCCAGACTTGTTGCTCAGGGGTTTAGTCAGAAGGAGGGGATCGACTATGAGGAGACCTTTGCTCCTGTGGCCCGTCTTGAGGCAATTCGAATCCTTCTAGCCTTTGTCGTGGCTAAAGGGTTCAAGTTGTTTCAGATGGACGTGAAGAGTGCTTTTCTGAATGGGGTCATAGAGGAAGAGGTGTATGTGAAGCGACCACACCGGGTTTAAGAGCGAGCTGTACCCACACAGGGTGTACAGGTTGAAAAGGGCTCTGTGTGGGTTGAAACAGGCGCCCCGTGCTTGCTATGGGAGATTGAGAGGTTTTCTGTTGAGTAGAGGGTTTGTGATGGGTACCGTGGATAGGACCTTGTTTCTCCTCAAGCATGGAAATGACTTGTTAATTGTTCAGATATACGTGGATGATATTGTCTTTGGTGGCTCGTCACATAACCTTGTTGCCAAGTTTGCGGATGAGATGAGTAGGGAGTTCGAGATGAGCATGATGGGCGAGTTGCGTATTTTCTCAGGTGCCGCATCAAGCAAGTGAAGGATGGAACATTCGTGCACCGGACCAAGTACACGAAAGACATGTCGAAGAAGTTCCAGATGCAAGATGTGAAGCCGATGTCGACTCCCATGGGGAGTACGGCCACTTTGGATGCGGACGAGGACGGAGAACCAGTGGACCAGCGGGAGTACAGGAGCATGATCGGCTCCCTCCTCTACTTGACGGCGACGAGGCCAGACATACAGTTCAGTGTGTGTCTGTGCGCTCGTTTTCAGGCTTCGCCAAGGACATCACATCGACAGGCCGTCAAGAGGATTTTCAGGTACCTACAGTTGCCCCTCGGTCTTGGCCTTTGGTATTCTTCTTCCTCGACTCTTTCTCTTCATGGTTTTTCCGATGCGGATTTTGCCGGTTGTCGAGTCGAGAGGAAGTCTACTTCCGGTACTTGCCGCTTTCTTGGGTCTTCGTTGGTCCGATGGTCTTCCCGCAAGCGCTCTAGTGTAGCTCGCTCTACCACCGAGGCGAGACCCGAGTTGTTGTTCCCGACTGTTGTGGATTTCATACACTTTGAGAGACTTTGGTGAGGAGTGCACCCGGATCCCACTTTTTTGTGATAGCACCGAGTGCCATAAGCGTAGCCAAAAACCCGTGCTTCACTCCGTAACCAAACACATAGAAGTGAGGTATCATTTCTTGAGGGACAATGTGGAAAAAGGAACCATTGTGTTAAGCCATGTCCCTACCCAAGATCGGCTAGCCGACATCTTTACAAAGCCTCTCGACCAAGCTACATTTGTGCGCTTGCGGGGGAACATGGGGTTTGTTGCCCTTTCTAGTTGATCCTTGGGGGATTTTCTCTTGTACCATATGTACCATACCATGTTTTACTTTGATGTATATACATGTTTTGCTTGATGTACAAACCATGGTAGGATAGCCATCTTGTCATATATCATATTGCATTTTAGGATGATGAGCTTCTTTCATATGCCTTATTTGAGTTTCTTTGGCTATTTGTGAGATATTGGTCATATGTGTGGAGAAATGGTGATGTGAGGCTATGCTCTTGGAATATTTGAGATATATGTGTGGTGAGATAGCCCTTGTTGAAATAAATGCTAATCTTGACTAATTTTTGATGAAATATGCTCTAGTCGTGTGTAGTTGTGTATCCATGTCACGATTGGTCTAAATGTGCTTTTCATGCTCGGATTGTGCTTGGATGCCTTGTTCTCGCATTTGGGCCAAAGGCCAAATATCATTGTGAATGTTTAGCCTATATTGCATTCATGGGGGAGCATAAGCTTCTTTTTGCCGCAAAGGCACTTCATGTACCATGAAATGAATTAATCTTGAAAAGAAGTGTATAATCCTTGAAAAATGCTCCATCCATCATGTCTATGCTTAAAATGTCTTGTCTTTCACATATGGGTGCAAAACATGTTGCGTGATGTTCACCAGTGGAGAAGTCTCCCCGAAGTGGACACATGGCTCATGAGCTTTGACATGACATGCTTTGCTTTATGGGTGTTTGCCATGATCTTTTGCTGAGAATTTGATATCCTTGTATGATCTTTGAATGGTATGCATGTTTGTGGCTCAAGTGTGACATGGATAGGCTTTTACATGTGAGGCGAGCCTTCTTTTGGTAAAATTGCTTAAATCTGAAAATTCTCGCTTTGTCACATGCTTGTATTTTCATATATTACTTGTGGCAATGCTTTGACTATGCTATGATTCATATGTGTGATCTTTGTCTCATTTTTAGCCTTTGACACT
This sequence comes from Cenchrus americanus, assembly GCA_947561735.1. Classification (NCBI taxonomy): domain Eukaryota; kingdom Viridiplantae; phylum Streptophyta; class Magnoliopsida; order Poales; family Poaceae; genus Cenchrus; species Cenchrus americanus. Next base: position 225,776,015 of record OX387245.1, on the reverse strand, counting down.
AGATTTGGCCTATTTGAGAAGCTCATGTAGATGTTTATCTGCTTTGTTTTGCATTTCTGCATTTTCACCTTGATTCATACATTGTCAACAAGTGGGAGAAGAGGTGAGCTTAATGAAAATTCAGAAGAGGTGAGCTAAATCTTGGAAGCTTGCATCCACATGTTCGGGGGAGCTTGCATTTGTTCGGGGGAGCTTTCTTGCCGTTTTCGGTGTGGAGTTTGTGCTTTGCTTGGCTTGTGACCTTTCTTCGCCTTTCTTTGGTTTTGGTCATGAGTTGAGTTTCTTTGTTTTTCTTTCTTTCTCTCGAATTTCATTTCGCGTTGTGTGTTATCAATGCACTCATCAAGGGGGAGATTGAGGACCGGGAGCGTCCCGGTGGGTCGATGGATGACCACTCCTCGGTGATGAGTGATTGACAACGGGTGTTGGACCGACTCTTGGCTTAGTGCGCGAGTGTAGGCCGCGGCCCGGTTCGTGTTGGTGCGAGGTGAAGAACGGGCGCGAAAGGTCTTCAGCCTTGAGGGGCCTCCGGGAGATGGAGAGACAAGTAGGCTCGGTTCGAGGGACACGGTGGACGACGGGGCGGGTGCGGGTCACATGGTGGCGACACAAGCAAGACGAAGTCATGGACAAGCGAGCCGGTGCACGGTGGCGGTCAAGTCAAGTGGTTTGGCGGGAGGCCGGACCGAGCACGCGGGGTTTGGTGGTTTCCCCACAAAACCATCGGCGGACGGTTTCTTGGTTTTGTCCTCAAAACCAAGTCCGGGGGCCCAACACGACGGAGACGGGATCCGGGCGTGTCGGGAAGCTTCGAGGCGGAGGACACGCGGCGGGATCGCATGGCTTGCGTCGGGAGGACGCGGGGGTGCGGCAAAGGCGTGGCCGTCCGATGGCAAGACCCACAAACATTACTTAAATGCCCCCGCGTGGGTTGTATCACCGTAGTTAAGTTAGGGGTAGTCGAGTCATTTACCACTCCGGCGGGACCCGATATATAAGCCATGAGGGTGTGTGAGTGGCTCTCTCTCTCGGTGATTTAGGGTTTCATTTCCTCCCTCCCATTTCTCATTTTCGTAGTTATTTTTCTTCCATTTTCTCTAGGCTAGCATGAGAGGTTCATGAGAGATTTGTTGAGAGGGATGGATGCTAGGGCGGCATGCTAGACCTTGTGAATCTTTCCCGGTTTGTATAGAAGATTCGGAGTTGTGTTTTTCGTGGTGTTTTTGTGCTTGTTTTCGTGCCTTTGTTCCCGGTGCGATTCCGCGGATCCGAGTGGGTTTCTCCCCGGATTTCTTTGAGGAAAACATGGATAGATGTCTCGCGCATCTTTGTGATTGATCTTGTGCCCTCAAACGCTGGGAAACCACTTCGATTCGAGTGTTTTCGTTCAGTGCTCAAGCTTTTGGTGGTGCTCAAAGGATTCGCGATTCCCGGTGATTTAGGGAGTTAGGAGGCAAGATTTTTGGGCTATAGCATCCTTGTGTGATGCTTTTCAAGTTCCCAAACCCTTGTCTCCACAAACTTCAACCGTTTGGGAAATCCGATGATGATTTCGGGGAGTTGACTTTCGGGGTCGGGTGTTTTCTCGCTCCGTCCGCACCGGCGGACGCGTCCGCGAGGTCCAAAGGCGGACGGTCCGCGCCGCTCCGCTCGTCCCGTGTTCTTCATGTTCTTGCTCGCCTTTAGTTTCAATCCATCGCGATTTTGAGTTTCGGTTGGACGGAGTTTCGGACGGTCCGCGAGAAGGGGCGGACGGTCCGCGGGTGCCCGGCGGGACGCTCCGCGTGCTCCCCGCGAACGGTCCGTGGTTCGTGGTGTGCTTCCGTTGGTTCCGTGTGATGTAACGGATGGTCCGCGGTGTTGGCGCGGACGGTCCGCGGTAGGCGGCCGGACGGTCCGCGAGGCCGCGCGAACGGTCCGCCCCTCCCCGGCCGGGACGGTCCGCCGCAGCCCGTGAGCTTTGCTTCTTGGTTCGATTCTTTCCTTCCTTTCTCGTGCTTCCGCGTGTGCTTCAAGGAATCGTTCCTAAGGCTAGAGGTTGATCCATAACCTCGTTGTCTTGGCGATTGGTGTGTGATTCGATCCTTCGCTTGTGCGAGACCGGGATTTGACTAGGGCATAGGCCGGGTTCTTTGTGAAGAATTTTTACCGCTCCTATTCACTCCCCCCTCTCTAGTCGCCATCGGATCCTTCACTCCCATTTTCTCATTTTCGTAGCTATTTTTCCTCTATTTTCTCTAGGCTAGCATGAGAGCTTCATGAGAGATTTGTCGAGAGGGATGGATGCTAGGGCGGCATGCTAGACCTTGTGAATCTTTCCCCGATTTGTCTAGAAGATTCGGAGTTGTGTTTTTCGTGGTCTTTTTGTGCTTGTTTTCGTGCCTTTGTTCTCGATGTGATTCCACGGATTTGAGTGGGTTTCTCCCCGGATTTCTTTGAGGGAAACATGGATAGATGTCTCGTGCATCTTTGTGATTGATCTTGTGCCCTCAAACGCCGGAAACCACTTCGATTCGAGGAGTTTCGTTCGGTGCTCTAGCTTTTGGTGGTGCTCAAAGGATTCGCGATTCCCGGTGATTTAGGGAGTTAGGAGGCAAGATTTTTGGGCTATAGCATCCTTGTGTGACGCTTTTCAAGTCCCCAACCCTTGTCTCCACAGCCTTCTACCGTTTGGGAAACCCGATGATGATTACCTTCGAGGTCGGGCGTTTTTGTGCTCTCGTCCGTGCCTCGCGGACGGTCCGCGCCCTCCCCGGCGGACGGTCCGCGCCGCACGTGTTCATCCGGTGTTCTTCGTGTTCTTGTTCGCCTTTCGTTTCGATCCGTCGCGATTTTAAGTTTTGGTTGGACGGAGTTTCGGACGGTCCGCCGGCGCGGGCGGACGCGTCCGCGGTGCCCGGCGGACGGTCCGCGTGCTCCCCGCGGACGGTCCGTTTTCTCGGTCGCTTCGTTGGTTCCGTGTGATTTAACGGACGGTCCGCGGTAGCGAGCCGACGGTCCGCGAGGCCGGTGCGGACGGTCCGCCCCTCCCCCGGCCGGACGGTCCGCCGCAGAGCGTGAGCTTTGCTTCTTGGTTCATTTCCTCCCTTCCTTTCTCGTGCTTCCGCGTGTGCTTCAAGGAATCGTTCCTAAGGCTAGAGGTTGATCCATAACCTCATTGTCTTGGCGATTGGTGTGTGATTCGATCCATCGCTTGTGTGTGACCGGGATTTGACTAGGGCATAGGCCGGGTTCTTTGGGAAGAATTTTTATTGGATCCTATTCACTCCCCCCCTCTCTAGTCGCCATTTGATCCTTCGCAGATTCCGAGTAGTAATTTAGCATCGAGCCGTGTAGCTTGAAAAGTAGCCATGCCGTCAGAGCGGACTTTAGATGCGTCCGAAGTCAACTTTAGATGCCGGCAGTGGGACTTTAGAATGCGACTTAAAACCGAAGTTGACTTTGTGCCGTGCAGAGCAGACTTTGAGATGCGACTTGAAAACCGAAGTCGACTTTAGGATGCCGCGTGGAGCGGACTTTGATATGCGACTTGAAAACCGGAGTCGACTTTAGATTGCCGCGTAGAGCGGACTTTGAGATGCGAATACAATAGTCGACTTTGTGCCACACGAGGTGGACGTAAGATGCAAAAAACGAAAAGCACTTTCCAGAAAGCCAAAGCGAATGAAAAATCAGAAAAAACGAGTAGTTTTGCCGCCGGAGCGGGCTTAAGATTGCGACCGAAGTCGGCTTGTGCCACCAGAGTGGGCTTGGGTGCAACCGTTAGCGTCGACTTGTGCCACCGGAGTGGGCTTAAGTACCGAGCCATGGATTTCGTGCCCAAGATACGCTTGCCGCCAGAGCAGGCTTGAAGGTGCGACCAAAGTCGACTTGTGTACCTGGCCCATGGATTTCAGACCCAAGGTACGGAGCACGAGTACTTAGGGTACTTGGACCCATGGTACAGAGCGTGAAGACCACGTGCAGCTAGGTTCCATCGTTGCCAGGACCCGAGGGCCACTTACAGCTAGGTTCCATCGAAGCTTACACACGTAGTCTGCCACTGAAGCAGGCGAAGATGCGACGGGAGTCGACTTTAAGTTGCCGCACAGAGCGGACTTTAGAATGCGTCTTTAGAAGTCGACTTTAGATTGCCGCGCGTAGCGGACTTTAGAAGCTGCCTCCTAGGGATAGCCCCCGAGTTGATGAACTAGACTCGTGGTGACTTGATTGATATACCCCAAGAGTAGTCAGCAGAGTGTAGCTCCCGTGAAAACCCGCCGAGAAGCGTACACTAATGAGTAGTTGGCAAGTAGTCCTACATGATGAGGAGAACAAGCCAAGAAAAAGAAAAACATTAATCATTTAAATAAATGACTTAGCTGTTGCTGCCTGGGCAGACTGTTGATGAGTCGTGGCAGTCGGCGATGGAGCCGCGACGATTGTTGTTGAAGTTGACTAGTCAGAGTTGATTCCGACTAGTTGTTGGGGGCGTGACTGCTATTCTCGACTAGTTTGGAAAATTAGTCGAGATGAATGGTCGACGTGATGTGATCAAAAGACGACGTCGCGGCGGTGCGCGACGTAGTTGATGTAAAGCCAGTGTTGCTACGAGACAAATAGTCGCGAAGCACGGCGAGGCTGCAGTAGAGCCAGTGTGGCCGCAAGACGAATTCGCGGCGCACGGAGTAGTCGACGACGAGCCGTGTGACGAGCCACGCGACGTGCCGAAGCAATCGGACGCGCGGCGTAGTCGAAGTAGTCGACGATGAGCCGCGCGACGAGCCGCTCGACAAGCCACACAACGTGCCGAGGCACCCGGACGCGCGGCATAGGCGAAGTAGTCGACAACGAGCCTGCTCAAGGCGAAGTAGTCGACAACGAGCCGCTTGACGAGCCGCGCGACGTGCCGAGGCACCCAGACGCGTGGCGTAGGCGAAGTAGTTGACGACGAGCCTGCTCAAGGCGAAGTAGTCGACGACGAGCCTCTTGACAAGCCGCGCGACGTGCCAAGGCACCCAGACGCGCGGCGTAGGCGAAGTAGTCGATGACGAGCCTGCGCGAGGCGGAGTAGTCGACGACGAGCGGCGCGACGAGCCGCGTGACGAGCCGCGCGATGTGCCGAGGCACTGCGGATGCGGAGTAGTCGACAACAAGCCCGCGCGAGGCGAAGTAGTCGACGACGAGCTCGCGCGAGGCGCAGTAGTCGACAACGAGTGGCGCGACCAGCCATGTGATGAGCGGCGCGACGTGCCGAGGCACCTGGACGCACGGTGGAGGCGAATTAGTCGACGACGAGCTCGCGCAAGGCGCAGTTGTCGACTACGAGCGGAGCGACGAGCCGCGTGACGAGCCGCGCGACGTGCCGAGGCACCCGGGACACGCGGCGTAGGCGAAGGTAGTCGATGACGAGCTCGCGCGAGGCGGAGTAGTCCACGATGAGCGGCACGACGAGCCGCGTGACGAGCCGCGCGACGTGCCGAGGCACCCGGACGCGCGGCGTAGGCGAAGTAGTCGATGATGAGCCTGCGCGAGGCGGAGTAGTCGACGATGAGCGGCACGACGTGCCGCATGACGAGCTACGCGACGTGCCGAGGCACCTAGACGCGTGGCGGAGGCGAAGTAGTCGATGACGAGCCTGCGCGAGGCGGAGTAGTCGACGACGAGCGGCGCAACTAGCCGCGCGGCGTGCCGAGGCACCCGGACACGCGGCGGAGGCGAAGTAGTCGACGACGAGCCTGCGCGAGGCGGAGTTGTCGACGACGAGCCTACGCGAGGCGGAGTTGTCGACGACGAGCCTGCGCGACGCGGAGTAGTCGACGACGAGCGGCGCGATGAGCAGCGTGACGAGCCGCGCGACGTGTCCGAGCACCCGGACGCGCGGCGTAGGTGAAGTAGTTGACGACGAGCGACGCGACGAGCCGCGTGACGAGTCGCGCGACGTGCCGAGGCACCCGGACGCGCGACGGAGGCGAAGTAGTCGACGACGAGCCTGCGCGAGGTGGAAGAGTCAACGACGAGCGGCACGACGAGCCGCGTGACGAGCCGCGCGACGTGCCGAGGCACCCCCGTCGCGCGGCGTAGGAGAAGTAGTTGACGACGAGCCCGCGCGAGGCGCAGCAGTCGACGACGAGCGGCGCGACGAGCCGTGTGATGAGCCGCGCGACGTGCCGAGGCACCCGGACGCGCGGCGGAGGTGGAGTAGTCGACGACGAGCCAGCGCGAGACCCGAGTAGTCGACGACGAGCTCGCGCGAGACCGGAGTAGTCGACGAGGAGCCTTCTCCGTGCGAAGTAGTCGACGACGAGCCCGCACGAGGTGAAGTAGTCGACGACGAGCCTGTGCGAGGCGGAGTAGTCGACGACGAGCGGCGCGACGAGTTGCATGACGAGCCGCGCAACGTGCCGAGGGATCCGGACGCGTGGCGGAGGAGAAGTAATTGACAACGAGCTCGCACAAGGCGGAGTAGTCGACGACGAGCGGCGCAACGAGCCGCGTGACGAGCCGTGCGACGTGCCGAGGCAACCGGACGCGCGTCGTAGGCGAAGTAGTCGACGACGAGCCTCGCGCGAGGCGGAGTAGCTGACGACGAGCGGCGCGATGAGCCGCGTGACGAGCCGCGCGACGTGCCGAGGCACCCGGACGCGCGCCGTAGGCGGCGGGGGCCGACGACGAGCATGCGCGAGGCGGTGTAGTCGACGATGAGCGGCGTGACGAGCCGCGTGACGAGCCACGCGACGTGCCGAGGCACCCCGACGCGCGGCGGAGGCGAAGTAGTCGACGACGAGCTCGCGCGAGGCGAAGTAGTCGACGACGAGCGGCGCGAAGAGCCGCGTGACGAGCCGCGTGACGTGCCGAGGTACCCGACGTGTGGCGTGGCGAAGTAGTCGACGACGAGCGCCGCGACGAGCCGCGTGACGAGTCGCGCGACGTGCCGAGGCACCCGACGTGCGGCGGGGGGCTAAGTAGTCGACGACGAGCTCGCGCGAGGCGGAGTAGTCGACGACGAGTGGCGCGACGAGCCGCGTGACGAGCCGCACGACATGCCGAGGCACCCGGACGCGCGGCGTAGGCGAAGTAGTCGACGACGAGCCTGCGCAAGGAGGAGTAGTTGACGATGAGCCTGCGCGAGGTGCAGTAGTAGATGACGAGCGGCGCGACGAGCCGCGTGACGAGCCGCACGACATAGAGTAGTCGACGACGAGCGACGTGACGAGCCGCGTGACGTGGTGAAGCAACCGGAAGCGCAGCGTAGGAAAATTGATTCCGCTTTGACAAGAGCAAGGCGACTTGCTTCAATGGATCTCGGCGAGTCGACGAGTAGATTGATCTTGTTGACGAGGGTCCTTCGAATTCACCCGGTGGTGATGATCACCCCTACCTGGCGTGCCAACTGTCGGTGTTTTAGACCGGCAAACCTACCAAGGGGGTACCTGAGGTAGTAGATTGTGCGGTGAGGATCGTGATCGGGAGACCGAGAACTCGAAGGTATGCACAAGGACACGGGACACAAGATTTATACAGGTTTGGGCTGCCAAAGAGGCGAACCCTACGTCCTGTTTGGGGGATCAAGTATGGCACCCTGCGCTTGGTGTTGGGTTGAGATCCGGCGCCCGGCTAGGTTCCCGGCCCTCCTTTATATAGTCCAGGGGGCGGGTTCCTAGTCGGTTACAAGGCAGGAGTCCTAGTAGGATTACACGGAACGAGTCCTAATAGGATTACAGGGGAATTCTAGTAGGAGTCCGTCTTCTTCCTTCCTTGCATGAGTACCCGGGGAGTATGCCCGACAGACACCAAATATGGGTAATTTGCTCTCAAATACTAGAGGTATTGACCTTCCCACCAAACTTCCGGACATGAATTAGGGTCGTCCTACAAGAATAATCAACAAATGCAACTATGTTATTAGGGTAGTAACAAATGCAACATAGTTGATAATTATCCATATATAGCAAGATCGATTTCGGATTAACATCATCTACAAGAACAATCAACAAATCCTAAGGTGGCTACCATCAACAAATCCGATGGCGGGTTGTCTTTTGCCACCCGCCAGCACTGTGCCTTCAATAAATATAGAACAACCCCTTCTTCCTAGTGACCTTCCATTAGCGCTTTGCCCGAGAGGAGCTCGGGAAAAGCTCCAAAACACCAAATCTAGGGGGGAAGGTTTTGATCTTGATTTTTTTGAAGGAGGTGGCTATATAAGTTGAGTTTGTGCTATTTTAACCTTAGTTTCACTACGTGAAAACCTCAAATAGGTCACGCAACATTTGTAACGGGCCCTTGACGCCCGTTACATCCACCCACATCTGTAACGGTTGTTGTTTGGCGCCTGTTACATATAAGCGCGCCAGGACGACCCCCAGATTGTCCTCCACAACACCCGTTACCAATGTGGACTTCTGGTAACGGGCTTCTTAAACACCCGTTACATAAATTCTTTGTAGTGAATGTTAAAAGAGCCCGTTACAAATGTCAAACCTACCGATCAATGCCCTATCAGTAACAGGATGCTTAATTCCGTTACTGATCGCTACCGTATTGGTAACGGGCTATAAAGTCTGTTACCGATAAGTTCGTACTAGAGACGCATGCTTGTAGGATGCGTCTACTTTGATTGGCACCCAGGGTCGCCTTTTTTCTCACATCGGAGACGCATGTTGTTATCTCGTCTGTGTGTCTGTGTCTTATCCTTTCGACACCAGCCGCTCTCTCTCCGCAGAAGCTAGGCCACTCCTATTCCGACAACAACACTCACTCTCTCTCTCTCCTCAGAAGGTCACTCGCTCGATCTGTGTCCTCAGATGTCCCCGTCGGCCTGTCCCGTTCATCGCCGCCAGCTGCGCGCGCTCTGAGGATTGCGCAACGGCGAAAGGGGCAAGAGCGGATGTCGACCGCGCCGTCCTCCACGCCTCCGATCCTCCTCGGCTGCGCTCACCTCGTAGAAAGTCCTCGTCAAGGTGGAAATTAATTGGCCCATTTTATTGAAATTCTTCAGCTGTCTTTTTGTGTGATGAGTTATGCTTATTTGGTGTATGGAATGCAGATGGCATCAGCTTCTCGGGCTTGGATGTACAGACAGCCCCAAGAATATTGGGAGAATTTCTTAAGCGGGGTCAATGGTTTTCTAAATCAAGCATAGGCGGATATGAGAAACCGTGGTGTTCAAGCAATGCTTTTCCCCTGTATTGATTGTCTCAACCAAAAGAAATTCGCACAACGGGAAATCATTTTTCATCATTTGGTAACACGTGGTTTTACAAAACATTATACGTGTTGGAATAAACATGGTGAGGAAGGCCTAATGAGCTCGAAGCAGGCTGCCTAAATGAAGGTGAAGTGCGACACCATGCTAACCATGATGAAGACCTTGATGACAGTGGACTTTTTGAGGGAATGAACCATTATTCCCACTAAATGTGTTGAGGCCTGAGGATATCACTGATCAAGAAGTTAGGGGCTTCGATGATGGTGACGTGTTGCAACATGTGCACAATGTTGATCAAATGTTGCTGGATATTGAGTTTCAACGAGTGTACACACCTTCTGAATTAGCGAAGCTGAAGAAGTTCATTGAAGATTCAAAGAAACCCCTCTATCCTAATTGCCAGAAGTACTCTCGCCTTTCTGGTGATCTAAAACTTCTCCAGCTTAAGGCAGATCATGGTTGGAGAAACAAAAGTTTCGAACATCTATTGGATGTGCTTAGAAACATGCTACCTGAAGGAAACCAAATAGCAGAGTCTATCTATGAGGCGAAGAAGATAATCTGTCCTCTAGGCAGTGGCGTAGCTAGGAGTTCATCTTAGGGTGGTCCAACTTACCAAGATCCAAGCTTCCGATTCAAAATGATGAAGGAATGCAATTGATGATGTTTATTTTTTGCTTATCACAACAAGGATAATAGTTGGGCTAATTTTCTAGGGTGGTCCATGGCCCAACCGGACAACCCTCTAGCTCCGCCACTGCCTCTGGGAATAGAGGTTGAAAAAAATCCATGCATGCAAGAACAGTTGTGTATTTGTTGACGTTGAATTTCCGTCAACCTAGAGTACTTGTTATACATTGGTTTTGATTATGATTTGCAACTAACCCGCCACTAGGCATACTAATGGTGTAACAAGTTCACACTTGCATGTCGATTTTGGAGTTTGTTGTTTACGCAGGAAATCTACGCTAAAGAGAAGACTTTCGGGATAAGTTCATCAAGCACTTCAAGAGAAGATCATGAAGCCCGTCACAAGTCAAGACACGCGATGAACATGACTCCAAATGACCCAAGGACCGAAGCGTTAACGTGCAAGTCTTCAGGGACTCAACCGAATACGATGAAGCTTGCATAGCAAGGATTCAAGCCTTAACCGTGAAGGAAACGACGTCAAAGGCCCACATGCAAGTGCACACAAATAAGGGATCACGCGAGAGGAAACCGGGGAGGAAACCGAGGCCGAACCGGGCCGAAAAGGGCCTGGGCCGGCCGGCCCGCCCCACCCGGCCCGGTTCGCGCCGCCTTTTGCCCTAGGTGCTTGTCTATAAATTGTCTCTCGCCTCCACCGGCCGCCATATCCATCCAATCATCAGAGAGCCGCCGAGACGAAGGAGAAGCACTAGGAGGAAGCCGTCGGCCGCCGCGAGTCCTCGAGTTGCCTAGGAGATGGCTTAGGCCATGCCCTAGCCGCCATAGTTGGCCCTGCGTGGTGAAGCCATGGTGGAGTTCCGGAGCCGAGACTTGAATTCGTCAAGTCGTTTGTACCTTCAACATTCGGTGATGGAACTATATCTTGTCATACTTTGATCTACTACGAGTTATGCTTATTCATATGTGTAGCTACCATATGCCTTTAGTAGGACTAGATCGAATCATGGTGATTAGTCTTGTCTTGCGGATACACTGTAGTAGTGCACGGACCTAGGTTGTTGCTCGGTGATGAATATCCTCGTGTAGTGACAGTACGAGAGAGTAGAAAGCGGCGAGTGAACATGCATCAGACCACTCCATATCAGGTTACTCCATATCAAGTGTAATCCTTATCATAGTATAGGTTTAGATTGGTTTATCACCTTGGCCGGAACGGCAACAAGAAGACGATAGGCTAGGTTTACCTTTGGTTCGCTTACCTTTATGGCTAAGTGGATGTGATCCATACATCCCTTCGTGTTTGTATGTTACCTTTATGCAATCAATGCTTCGCATTGGGTTAGACCGGTAGGTTAGATAGAGAACCTTAGTGGTTTGCTTCCGATCCTTGGATTGACAAATCTAGGGAGAACCCTCCTTGGTGAAAAAGGCACCAAGTCACCCGTAGGCTTGCGGTGAACTTGAGCACGGTTTTGAACCGTCAACAGTATTGTTCCGTGGAGATTATGTAGACCTTGACAAGTGCCCCAAGTGTGGCTATGATCGGTACAAGAGGAAAAAGGATGGTGGAGATGATAATAATGCTGATGACAAGAACAAGCCTGGCGAGATCAGAGGCAATAAGAAGAAGGCTAACAGAGGGGCTCCTGTGAGGGTGGCATGGTATTTTTGCATCATTCCTCTGCTGAGAAGATGGTTCGCAACACGAAAGGAGACCCAACTCTTGCATTGGCATGACGAAGGACGAAAGGAGCTTAATTATAAGAACGACGGCAAGTTTAGGCACCCCGCAGATGCAGCGCAATGGGGTAACATTAATACCCACTTCCCATGGTTTGACGACGCAAGGAGCATACGGTTTGCTATGAGCACAAATGGCGTGAACCCATTCGGTAACCAGAGCTCAACACATAGCACCTGGCCTGCCGTGTTTTCATTGTACAACCTTCCTTCCTGGCTATAAAAGAAACAGAAATATATGATGCTGACAATATTGGTCTCCGGGCCAAAGCAACCTGGCGACCTTATTGATGTCTACTTGAGGCCACTAGTTGATGACTTGAAGATATTATGGAAGCCTGGTGTGCCGGAGGTTTGGGATGAGTACAAGCGTGAGGAGTTCACAATGCATGGCATGTTTTTTACCACCATCAACGACAACCCGGCTCGGTGCGTACTCTTCCGGCCGGAGTAAAAGGAAAGGTGTAGCTTGCCCACACTGCTTGGAAGATACTTGCGCAATATGGCTAAGACATTCAAAGAAATATGTATTTATGGGGCACCGTCATTTCCTCGGCAAGAAACATCCATACCGGGCCATGGATTGTCAGTTTAATGGGGAAAAGGAGAATCGAGAGGCGTCATTGCATGTGACTGGAGATCTGGTCCACTTGAAAGTCAAGGACATCAAAACTATCGAGGAGTTACCCAAACTGACTGAAAAAACCCTTGGCAAAATAAAGAAACGAGATGGCGAAGAAGAAGAAGGAATGTGGAACAAGAAATCAATTCTATGGGAGCTAGAGTATTGGCCGAGGTTGGATGTGCGTCATTCAATTGACAACATGCACGTCAAGAAGAATGTGTGTGAAGCTACTTGTGGAACATTGCTACAACAGAAGTCCAAAGGAAAAGATCATAAAAATGCAAGGGAGGATCTTAAAGAGCTAGGCATTAGGCCGGAGCTCTATGCAGAGGAAACAGAGAAGGGGATGAACCTTCCCATTGCTGCAACCTTGTCAAAGGCAGAGAGAAAAGAATTCTGTCAGTTTTTGCATGATTTGAAAGTACCTTCAGGCTATTCATCAAACTTCAAAAGGCTAGTGTCAGTGAAGGACATAAAAATGAATTTCAACTTGATGAAATCTCATAATTGCCATGTGTTGATGACAACTCTTCTTCCTGTTGCACTTAGAGGTATCAAGACAAAACTGGTTCGCGACGCAGTCATGAGCTTGTGTTTATTCTACAATGCAATAGAACAGAAGGTGATTGATGAGGAAAAACTATTGGACTTGTAGAGGAGGCATTTCCAGACTCTATGCCTACTTGAAGCTACCTTCCCACTGTCATTCTTTGATCTCATGCTGCATCTAACAGCACACCTCGTGAGGGAAATCTGGTTCCTTGGCCCTTCTTACCTTCATCAGATGTTTCCATATGAGAGGTTGTATGGATTCCTGAAATCATTGGTACATAACCAGTTATTTTCGGAGGGAGCCATTGTTCGTGGCTACGAGACCATCGAAGCAGTGGAGTGGGCCATGGGTTATAAGGACCCACAAAACCCCATTGGTGTGCCTTGAAGGACTAACTAGGCGACCAGAGAGGGGGGAGTGAATGGGAGCCGATAAAAATTCTTCTCGAAAGAGATTGAAACTCCAACAAGATGAACTCGCTCAGTCAGACCCCCAAAATCACACACTCCGCACTTCTACCTTCCAATTGCCAAAACCACGTAGCCACTGGAGTGCTACTGGTCTTAGGAACAAACACTACCAGTAACCTCAACTCACACGCACCCACGACAGCGGAAACAACTCGGAAGCCGACTGTCCAGAGGGGGGCGGTTAGACCAGGTATGGGGGCGGTTAGACCGCCTCCACCAGGCAACCAAGAAATCCTCTGAAACACCTCTTCCGAGCACCAAAACGCATCACGGTTTCACTAACAGAGATCCCTGGTCATGGCCATGCTAGCTACCAGAAAATCTTAGCGAAAACCAAAACTTCACCCAGGGGCCTAGAGGTGGTTAGACCGGCTACCAGGGGCGGTCTAACCTCCTGTACCCAGCAAAGAACTCCAAGCAAGAACTCCTAACAAATGGCACGGGAACGACTCGAAATTTTACCCAAATGCTCCTCTGATCCCAGCGAAACAGAACTTCGACCTGGAAGGCCCAGGGCGGTTAGACCGCCCCCTCCAGGCGGTTAGACCGCCCCTTCCAGAAAATCTACCCGCGGGTCAAACCTCAACTTCCCATCGCCCGATCTCCCGAATCACTCCACGGATTGCAGCAAAACTTCGGGAATAGCTGGGTTACCTCCTGGGCAACCACTACCTCAAAGGAATCGACCCGAATCGCTCACAATCAAGAGGAATCGAAGAAATCGCCTCTCTAGGTCAAGAACTCGCCCAACACGAAAAACCACAAAATCGAGTCGGATTCAAGAGAGATTTGGGGGCAAAGTCACCAGCCAAAGAGGCACAAGATCCTCATACATGACACCCACCAAAAACCCCAAGAAAACGTCCTCAAAACTCCGCCAACAAAAAGCTCCGAAAATCACCACAAAGAAGGATGGGAAAGGCACTTCACAACCTTGAGGAACAACGCCGAACCATCTATACAAACCTTGAAGATTCGTACAAGGTCTAGCTTGCCACCCATACATCCATCCCTCTCTCTAGATCTCACATGAAGCTCTCAAGCTAGTCCTAGGAAAAACTAGAGGAAAATGAGAACGAAAATTGAAAAACAATGAGCTAGGGTTCCAAAAGTTGGCTGCCATCCATCCCCTCAAATAGTATATATGGAGGCACCCAAAAGACTAAACTACCCTTACTTAATAACTAGGGATACAAGCCCCTCAAGGGCGAATTTGGAAGTCTTCAGATTTTCTTCATCGGACGGATGCCCGACGACCGCAACCTGCTTAGCCTCGACGCAAGCCTTGCGATCCCGACGCGTGTCCTCCGCTTCGAAGCATCTCGGCGCCAGCGACCAGGGCGGTCAGACCGCCCCCCTGGGCGGTTAGACCGGCCCGGCGATTCGACCGGTCCAGGCGGTCTCACCGCCCCCACCCGGGCGGTTGAACCGCCCGGGTGGCCGCATCTCCTTGTCGAGTCTCCGGCCTTGGTTTTGTGGCTCAACCGAGTAACCCAGTGGTTTTCTGGTGAAACACTGCAAACCCCGCGAACTCGTTGTAGCCTACGCCAATCTCCACTCATGACTGGGCTCCCATGTAGTCCCGGCTCGACCTTGGTTTTGAGGCTCTAACAAGAAACCGTCCACGACTTCATCTTGCTGTTCATGCCGCCATGCGGCTCGCACTTAACCCCGCTGGCCACCGGGTCCCTCGAACTAAGCCTACTTGTCTTATCCACACCTGGAGGCCTCACCGGCGATGACCTTTCGCGCTTGTTCTTCACCTGCACCAACATCAGTCAAGTCGCAACATGCACCTGCAATACTTTGCCAAGAGTCAGTCCACACAATGTTGTCAATCACTCATCACGCAAGGAAGCGACCATCCACAGGTCCTCAAACCACACATGGTCCTTAATCTCCCCCTTGATGAGTGCATTGACAACACCCACAAAAAGTAACACGAGAGAAAAGAAAAAAAAGAAACGAATAAAAGGAAACTTCAACAAGTGATCGAAACCCAAAGAAAGGCAAAGAACAAGATCACTTGAAGAAGACAAGTCTCGGACCCCTTAGGCAAGGGCAACGGCTCGACACATCCGAGACAAAACCATGCTCAAACAAAGAGCGCAAATCACCGAACCAAAGCTCGAACACCACAAAGAGATCCCCCTGCACATATGCAAGCTCCCCCTGAGCCAAAGCACACTCCCCCTGAACTAATGCAGCAATGCAACACGGGAATGCAGCAAAGAGCAAAATTCTGCTCACCATGCCCAGGGCGGTTAGACCGCCTTCACAGGGCGGTTAGACCGCCTACCACACATCTGACCGCCAGGGGGGCAGTTAGACCGCCCCAAGTGACCGGCCCTGCACCAAACTGCTCAAAAATTGCCCGAACCAATTGGAACACCTTCCAAACACTCCCAGGTGTCCAAATCATGCACAAACTTCTCCCCCTTGTTGACAATGCATGAATCAAGGCAAAATGCGAAAAGTTTCAACATATAGCTTCTCAAATATACAAAATTCATCACAAGAAGCTACACAAGTCCAAATGAGCAAGTTAGATACTCTACAGGTTCGTAATGACCTCAACTACATGATCACCAAGTTTCACAACCATTGGATAAGGCTAAAAAGGATTTGAGTAATTTTGCGAAAATTTACCCTCTCATGAGCAAAAACCTAAACATGAGCAAAACATGTCAAAATGGCAAAGACACACAAACTTCATGCTAGGATAACCATTCTAATCATAAGACCATCACAAAAACCCACAAGCACCTCATGTCATGTCAAAGCCACCGAGCCATGTGCCTACTTCTATATATGAGACTTCTCATTGGTAGGCATCATGCAACGGTTTAGCACCCAAAACAAATTAAATTCAGCACATATGACATGAGAGCAAATTTTCCAAGCATTTTACATTTCATTTTCAGATTCATATTTGGTACATGAAATGTCTTTGCGACAAAAAGGAACTTATGCCCCTCCGCAAGATAAAGCAAGAGGGCTAAACATTCATGATGGCAAATGAGCCTTTGGCCTCATATGATCAATAAACTAGCTATCCAACCACAAATTAAGCATAGCCAAGCCACCAAAACATGTCAAGATCATATAAAGGCATTTACACATGAGAGAGCATATATGCGACATTTTTCAAAAGACATAGCCATCAACCATGGATATAAATCAATATCATCAAGAGCTAAGCCAAACTAACCATAGCATACCAAACTATCTCACACAATCATATATAGCTCGTCATGGTGAACAATGTATATAGGAGAAGTTTTTCCTAACAAATGCATATGATACAAAATGCATGCAACCTAAGATTCAAAAATGCCTATACATCATGTTACATATGCCATGCCAAATGCAAGGAATGCACAAAGGAAAGCTATACATGTGCTACAAAGGAGCTTCCACACACCCAACTCAAGAAATCAAACACACACCAAGCTCCCCCCGCAAACGAGTGAAAGTTGCTTGATCTAGGGGTTTGGTGAAAATATCAGCTAGTTGGTCATTTGTGGGTACATGGATCAAGGCTATCTTCCCTTTCTCAACATTGTCTCTCAGAAAATGATACCTCACTTCTATGTGCTTGGTTTTGGAATGGAGCACTGGGTTCTTTGCAACGCTTATGGCACTAGTGCTATCACATTGAAGTGGGACATGGGTATACTTCTCACCAAAGTCACTCATGGTATATGAAATCCAAAGGAGCTGAGAGCAACAACTAGCAGCGGCAATGTACTCTGCCTCGGTAGTGGATCGAGCAACACTTGACTGTTTTCGGGAAGACCAAGACACCAAAGAAGATCCCAAAAACTGTCAAGTCCCAGAAGTGGACTTCCTATCCAACTGACACCCGGAAAAATCCGCGTCTGAAAAACCATGAAGCGCCAAAGAAGAGGACGCGGAGTACCAAAGGCCGAAGTCGGGAGTGTGACGCAAGTACCAAAAAATGCACTTCACCGCTTGCCGATGCGAAGTCCTCTGAGACGCTTGAAAACGAGCGCACAGACATACCGAGAACTGGATGTCCGACTTCGTTGCCGTGAAGTAGAGGAGTGACCCGATCATGCTCCGGTACTCCTTCTGGTCCACATGTTCCCCTGCCTCATTCGCATCAAGAGCTGTAGTCGTACTCATCGGTGTCGTCATAGCCTTGGAGTCCTCCATCTTGAACTTCCGCACAATGTCCTTGGTGTACTTAGCTTGGTGCACAAATGTTCCTTCCTTTAACCAAAGACAATATCATCCACGTACACCCGCACAATCGGGATATCTCCCGCCCCGCCTAAGTAGAAACAAGATCCGATCGAACTTTTCCATCTCAAAACCTCTCTCAGACAAGACCCCCCTCAACCTACCATACCAAGCTCTAGGCTCCTGCTTCAACCCATAAAGCGCCTTCCTCAACTTGTACACCCAGTGGGGGTACTTCTCACTCTCAAACCCCGGTGGTTGCCTCACATACACTTCTTCCTCCAACACACCATTTAGAAAAGCACTCTTCACATCCATTTGGTGCAACTTGAACCCTTTAGCCACGGAAAAGGCTAGAAGGATCCTTATTGCCTCCAAACGTGCTACAGGAGCAAAGGTCTCCTTGTAGTCAATCCCCTCCTTCTGACTGAACCCCTGAGCAACAAGCCTTGACTTGTTCCTCACCACTTCACCTTTCTCTTCCTTTTTGTTCTTCCAAACCCACTTTGTACCAATCGGTTTACACCCTGAGGGAGGGTCAACCAATTCCCAAACCTGATTCCTCTCAAAGTTCTCCAACTCCTCATGCATCGAATTAACCCAACTATGATCAGATAGTGCGTGTCCAATGTCTTTGGGCTCAAAAGTAGTAACAAATGCAGCATGAGCGAAATGAGAATTGTTTCGAACCCTCGACCGTGTAGTGCGTTCATTCAGGTCGCCGATGATCCTCGAAGCTGGGTGATCCACTTGTACTCGCCGGGGAGGTTCTTACCTTGATGCTACCTCCCCCTCAACTGTAGCTTCTCCTCGATCTTAATTTGTCGTCGTAGGTGTAGGAGAGGGTCCGTCCACCACCATAGTCGAAGTAGTGGGTACATGTTCAGCTGGGGGCACCACACCGCCATCTTCATCGTCTCCATGTTCATGCTCCTCCTCCTGAAAGATCTCCTCACCAAGTTCATCATCACCTACACACTCAAAGACAAGCTGACTACATGTGTGTGTCTCGTCGAAGGTTACCTCGCAAGTCTCCACGATTTGGTTAGTTTCAAGATTGAGCACACGATATGCTCCAGAATGAGATGCATAACCAAAGAAATACCATTAACCGACCTAGCCTCAAACTTATCCAACTTTTTCCCTTTCTTCAGAATAAACCACTTGCAACCAAAGACATGGAAGTGACTCACCTTGGGTATGCGACCGTGCATCAACTCGTAGCAAGTTTTCTTCTTATGCACTCTGAGCTAGATCCTGTTCGACACATAGCACGCGGTGTTCACTTGCCTCGGCCCGAACCTTCTCGCAGTCCTATGCTCATCAAGCATCGTCCGAGCCATCTCACACAAGGTCCCGTTCTTCCTTTCCACAACATTCGGGAGAGGCGTATACGGACTCGAAAACTCGGTGTTCAAGACCCGTGTCAAGACAAAAGGTTTCAAAACGAGAGTTTCGAATTCGAGCCATTGTCACCGCGGATTGCTCGTATGGCATCTCCGTGCCTCTCGTTCCTCAACCTCAAGACAAGATCTCGAACAAACCAAATGTCTCCCCCTTATCCTCGAGAAAGAACACCCACGCATACCGAGAGTAGTCGTCCACCACAACAAGGACGTACCACTTCCCGGCCGCGAGATCGCACACGAGCCGGGCCAACAAGGTCCATATGGACCGGCTCGCATGGACGCTCAGTCATCACATCGGTGAGAGGCGGGTGAGAGGAGGCTACCATCTTGGCATGCCTACACGGCTCACAAACCAACTCTCTCTCAAGCCTCAACCGTGGCAATCCTCAGACCAAATTGAGTTTACTCAAGCGAGACAAAAGGTCAAAGCTCAAGTGACCCAACTTGCTATGCCACTTCCACAACTCACTCGAAGAACCAGCCAAGAAACAACGCTCCACACCAAAAGGCGAGAAAAATCAGCTCGAAACACCCGACCCTCCGGAACGACCATACGGACAAGGTCCCCTCGAGAGTCCAAAATCCGAGAACCACTAGGCCGAAACAACACCTCAAAACCCTCATCCAACAAGCCGGGACACGAAAGCAAATTGTATCCAAGCGATTGAACAAGAGCAACACACCCGAGAGTGATCTTGTCACTCACCTTAATCTCACCTTCTGAAAGCACACGCCCATGCCCATTGTCCCCAAAAGTGACGTACCTACTTGTCACCACCGGGACGAGACTTGAGAACCACCCCTTGTCTCCGGTCATATGCCTCGAGCAACCGGAGTCAATCAACCAAATGTTCTTCAAGTCTCCCACCTGAAATTCAAAAACGAGCACGTGAGGGAACAAAAGACTCAGCACTGGGGTTAGTACCAAAAGAGTAAAATCAGTGCCGAGCCATTTGCTCGAAAGTGGGGTTAGCACAAACCAAACCATCTTTCCTACCAAAACTACCTCCACGAACACCACCACGGTAACCACCATGAGGGAACCAACCCTCTCTAACTGGAGGAGGACCAAAACCACGAAAGGAAGACCGTGGACCGTCCCTCCTCTCCATCTCAAAGCTACGGCTCCTCCCATTCTCGTACTGAACATGAGGGGGAGAACGCCTAGCAAACTGACCACCTGCTGACTCTCTAGACCAACCACCAGCACCACTACCTCTAGAACTGAAACCTCTCGATTCACCCCTCGAAAACCACTCCACCCAGAATTCTGGGGAGGGCCGGTTGAACCGCCTAGCCAGGCCGGTCTAACCACCCCCATCTGGGCTGGGCCGGTCTGACCGCCTAGCCAGGCGGGTCTGATCGCCCTCTCCAGAAAAGCTCCCCGGCTGCAGGAACTCGCATCACCCATGCCGGAACACTTCTCACCATTGCTTTACCCCTGGGCAGTGGCATACGAGGCTTAGGTACACCATGGGAAGGGTTGTACCTATCCTTATTCACCCACTCCTTTGCCATCCTTTCCTCACGCTTCCTCTTGAAGCAAAACTCATCCTTGTGACCCTCTTTCCCACAATAGCCACAACGGAACCTCACAAGTTTAGGCTTGGGTTTGGGCTGCTCATTTGGTTTCTCTCCACTCAGCTTCTCCACCGGTTTCTCCTCACTAGCCTTCTCACTCTCTTTCCCAAAGAACACTTTCCCGGAAGTGCTCACAAACTTGATAGGTTTTTGGAAATCATTTGTTTGTGGGGAAACACGGGTGGAGCTGGGGTTGTGTCTAGTCGGTTCCTACGATGGTTAGGTTTTGGGGGGAAATCATTTTGTGGTGGGTTTTTGGTGGCTCTGGAATGTTTTCTTCACTTCCCTCACCAACCTTGGTTGCCCCAAGTCCCTCATCATTCTGCCTCTTGAAAGTCTCAATCATTATCCTCAACTGAGGCTCATGACCAAACAACCAATCCATCAACTTTCTCAGCTCATCATTCTCATCCTGCAAACGATCAACATAATGTGCAAGTTCCAAATTCTTCAAAGCATGCATTTCGCAGGTAGAGCAAGATGTAGGAATTGGTTCTTTCAAATTAGCCTCAAGAGAAACGGTATAAGCATGCATCTCATCAATTTTCTCATGCAAAACAGGGCAAGAAGTGCATGCACCTAGCAAAGCAGGTCTAGCCTTAAGCTCAGCGACTTCAACCCTAAGCACATCTAGTTCCTCACACTTGGAGGCATGCTTTTCTTTAAACAAGGCAATATCAACAAGGAAAATAGTGCAATCAGCACAATCAACCTCATCAGAAACAACAGGGCTAGCCTTAAGGGAATCAATTTCAAGCTTGCTATCAAGAACCTGTGTTTATAGCTCAGCCACTCTAGTCCTAGCATCCTCGAGTGAAGCCCTAAGCTCTTTTCTCATTTTCTTGGCCTCTCTAAGCATGTCATCAAGATTATCAAGCAACGAGCCAAGCTGTTCATTTTCTTGACGCAAGAGGGAAGTTCATCACGTACCTCGTCGTCAGAGTCAGAGTCTGAGTCGCTCTGTGTGCTCTTCTTGCTGCCGGAGCTCAGCGCCACGGTGCAGAAGCCGTCTCTAGCGAAGCAGCTCAGCCCGCCCAGGTTCTTGGACGACTTCCTGCTCTTGCGACGATCACCTTCATCTTCACTACTGCTTGAGCTCGAGGTGGAGTACGCGGAACTGGAGTCGATGTCGCTCGCTCCAACCATCGCTTGAGCCTTGCCTCGGCTCTCCTTCTTCCTCTATCATCACTCGTCCTTGTGCTTGTTCTTGTGCTTGCTCTTGTGGTCACGCCTCGACCGGTACTTGCCATCCATCCTTGACTTGTGCTTGTAGCCATCATTGTTCTCGACCTTCTCCAGGCAGTCGGTGACGAAGTTTCCCGGCTTGCCGCACTGGAAGCATGTCCTCGTGTTCCTCCTCATGTTCACCCGGTTCTCGTGCAGCCTCTCGAACCTCCTCGTCAGCAACGCCAGCTCATCCTCTCCAAGCACGTCGAACTCCTCATCTAGCATAGACATCAAAGAGGACAAAGAGAACATCCTGGTGGATGGGTTAGTGTTAGCCTTTCCTTTCAAACCACCGATGAGGGCAAGACTATGAGAGTCAGTCGGACCCTCGAGCTTGGATGTCATGCCCCTATCAACCTCAGCCGACTTGAGCTTCGAGAACAGCTCGTTCACCGTCGAGTGTCATACTTCTCCGACTCCACAATGGCCTCAAACTTTCGCCCCAAATCGTAGGATCCAAAGAGTATAAGAGCTTGACCGCTCTATCATGATCATCGTACGGGAGCACGTCCACATTGGCCCTCATGTTGTTCACAACCACCGTGAACCTCGAAACAAGGCATCGATGGACTCACCGGAGAGATGAGTGAGGTTCTCGTACTCTCTCCAATAGGTCGCATACATCCGAGCCCGAACCTGGGCATTCCCAACATGAGCTTCCGTCAACACCGACCAGATTCTACAAGCCAAGTGCTCGGTGTGCACCTGATCGAACTCAGGCTGACACAAAGCATGAAACAAGTAGTCGACCGCCTTATTGTTTGCGTCGAACATGTCCCTCGATCCTGGAGCAAGGAAGTTCATGGGCTGGACATAGCCTGTGTCCACCGTGTCATCCCAAAGGATCTGACCCTTTCCGCAGAGGAACGCCGCCATCCGCTTACTCCGCATCTCGTAGTTCTTCCCATCAAAGTGTGAAGGACCCGAACCCTGTTCCTGGTATGCCATCTTTGGATCTTAGACTGGTTAGAGTCAATAAAGACCCGAACCGGCTCTGATACCACTTGAAGGACCAATTAGGCGACCAGAGAGGGGGGAGTGAATGGGAGCTGATAAAAATCCTTCTCGAAAGAGATTGAAACTCCAACAAGATGAACTCGCTCGGTCGGACCCCCAAAATCACATAGTCCGCACTTCTACCTTCCGCTTGCCAAAACCACGTAGCCACTGGAGTGCTACTGGTCCTAGGAACAAACACTACCAGCAACCTCAACTCCCACGCACCCACGACAGCGGAAACAACTCGAAAGACGACTGTCCAGAGGGGGCAGTTAGACCGGGTATGGGGGGTGGTTAGACCTCCTCCACCAGGCAACCAAGAAATCCTCCGAAACACCTCTTCTGAGCACCAAAACGCACCACGGTTTCACCAACAGAAATCCCTGGTAAGGGCCATGCTAGCTACTAGAAAATCTTGGTGAAATCCAAAACTTCACCCAGGGGCCTAGAGGCGGTTAGACCGGCTACCAGGGGCGGTCTAACCTCCTGTACCCAGCAAAGAACTCCAAGCAAGAACTCCTAGCAAACAGCACGAGAACGACCCGAAATTTCACCCAAACGCTCCTCTGATCAAGGCGAACAAACTCACAGAAGAAAATCCAGCAAAACAGAACTTCGACCTGGAAGGCCCAGAGCGGTTAGGTCGCCCCCTACAGGAGGTTAGACCGCCCCTTCGAGAAAACCTACCCGCGGGTCAAACCTCAACTTCCCATCGCTCGATCTCCCGAATCACTCCACGAATTGCAGTGAAACTTCGGGAATAGCTGGGTTACCTCCCGGGTAACCTCTACCTCAAAGGAATCGACCCGAATCACTCACAATCAAGAGGAATCGAAGAAATCGCCTCTCTAGGTCAAGAACTCACCCAACTCGAAAAACCACCAAATCGAGTCCGATTCAAGAGAGATTTGGGGGCAAAGTCACCAGCCAAAGAGGCACAAGATCCTCAAACGTGACACCCACCAAAAACCCCAAGAAATCATCCTCAAAACTCCATTAAACAAGGGCTCTGAAAATCACCACAAAGAAGGACGGGAAAAGAACTTCACAACCTTGAGGAACAACGCCGAACCATCTATACAAACCATGAAGATTCGTACAAGATCTAGCTTGCCACCCATACATCCATCCCTCTCTCTAGATCTCACATGAAGCTCTCAAGCTAGTCCTAGGAAAAACTAGAGGAAAATGAGAACGAAAATGGAAAAACAAATGAGCTAGGGTTCCAAGAGTTGGCTGCCATCCATCCCCTCAAAGAGTATATATGGAGGCACCCAAAAGACTAAACTACCCTTACTTAATAATTAGGGATACAAGCCCCTCAAGGGCGAATTTGGAAGTCTTCGGATTTTCTTCATCGGACGAATGCCCGGCGACCGCAACCTGCTTAGCCTCGACGCAAGCCTTGCGATCCTGACGCGTGTCCTCCGCTTCGAAGCATCTTGGCGCCAGCGACCAGGGCGGTCAGACGGCCCCCCTGGGCGGTTAGACCGGCCTAGGCGATCTGACCGGTCCAAGCGGTGTGCCCGCCCCACCTAGGCGGTTGAACCGGCCTGGGTGGCCGCATCTCCTCGTCGAGTCTTCGGCCTCGATTTTGTGGCTCAACAGAGTAACCCAGTGGTTTTCTGGTGAACCACTGCAAACCCCGCGAACTTGGTGTAGCCTCCGCCAATCTCCACTCACGACTTGGCTCCCACGTAGTCCCGGCTCGACCTTGGTTTTGAGGCTCTACCAAGAAACCGTCCACGACTTCATCTTGCTGTTTATGCCACCATGCAGCCCGCACTTGACCCCGCTGGCCACCGGGTCCCTCGAACTAAGCCTACTTGTCTTCTCCACACCTGGAGGCCTCACCGGTGACGACCTTTTGCGCTTGTTCTTCACCCGCACCAACATCAGTCAAGTCGCAACCTGCACCTGCAATACTTAGCCAAGAGTCAGTCCACACAACATTGTCAATCACTCATCACACAAGGAAGCGACCATCCACCGGTCCTCGAACCACACATGATCCTCATGCCTCGCTCACGGCATGAAGGTAGGCTTTCAGGTGTTGGGACCATGAGGAAAAGGTCAGTTACTCCGAATGCAGATGCCTTCGAAAAGTCTCATTTCACCGTGATACAACAGTTGCACCTAATTACACCGTTTGCCAATGAGCACAAACGACAACTACGTGAAGACAACCCTAACTGTGGTAGGGCTTGGCTTGCAAAGATGCACATGCAAGGTTTCAGCAGGTGGCTCCGAGATTATGTCGAGACATGCAACAATAATGTTGTAATTACCGACGAGATAAGGAATCTAGCAGCAGGGCCATTGTTCACTACTACAAGATACGAAGGAATGGATATCAATGGATACACATTCTACACCACGATCCAGGATAAAAAGAGCGTCTATCAAAATAGTGGTGTGCGTGTACAGGCCGTCGTTGACGATAGTCATGACGATGATGATGATACGGAAACAGACACATATTATGGTCAAATAGAGGAGATATGGGAGCTTGATTATGTAGGATTGAAGGTAGCCTTATTTCGGTATAGATGGGTCACCAATGGGAAGAGAGCTGTGAGCAAGGACAAATATGGTTATGTTAGTGTTCATCTCGGGGTCTTTGGTTACAAAAACGAACCGTTTGTCTTCTCCAACGATGTTGAGCAAGTGTTCTATGTACATGACCTTGCAAAGAAGAACTTGTCTGTGGTTATGCCTGGAAAAAAAGTATTGTGGGGATTGAAAATGTTGTTGAGGAGGAGGAATACAACCAGTTTGACGAAATTCCATCCTTTGACACTCACTTCATACGAGCCCCAACTCTTTGGAACTAACAAAACACCGTACTTGCGAAGCGACCATTGTGAAAAAATCCATATACAGAAATCAAGGAAGAAAAAGCAAGCCTGATTTCTGCTGAATCCATTTTGTAATGCTGGAGGATGTGTTTATTGGTGGAAATGGAATACGTTTGTAATATAAAGGATGCGATGTATCGGTGGAATTTCAATCCTTTTTGTAATATATGGGATGTGGTGGAATTTGAATCCTGCTTGTAATATATTCTGCCAAAGAGACTATATATACTCTGTTTATATTCTGCATCAGTTCAGTAATGGGCAAGGGACGAGGATTAATGAACCCGGGTCGCCTTTGTTACGGGCAAGAGACGAGGACTAACGGACCAGCGTCGCCTTTGTTACAGGCAAGAGACAAGGACTAACGAACCAGCATCGCTTTTGTTATGAGCAAGAAGATATGCGAAATCACGAACAGATTACATCAAAAGAGACACGGATTAGAGCATCTCCAAGAGTTTGCCAAATTTTACTTGGCAAATCTTGTTCTTTGCCAACTTCTAACAAGATATGACAAGTAAAAAAATAGTTCATCTCCAACAATCTGGCATAATTTCACAAAAGCATGTCTCTTGAGATGCAAAATCACACATACACAGATTACAGTAATCATTGATATATCAGAACAAGGTTACAATGCGGCCATATCTTCATGACGAGATATGCAAAATCACACACACACATCGATCTTGCTCGCAGGTCGTCGATCTTGCTGCACGTGGTCATCGAACAAGCTTCCTTTCTGCTGACGGCTTAGAGACTTGATTCCTGGCATGACTAATTAAAGAGAGCTTCTGTCTTGCAACCCTAATTTTGGTTTGCAAGACAGAAGCTTTCCTTAATTATGCTCATCTTACAAGGAAAAATAATGAGATGTGCTCCATCTAGATTCTGGCTGCTTCCTCATCTTACAAGTGAACACAAGAAAAAGATATAGAGAGGGTGGAAACATATCCCTTAAAAAATCTCTCCTCCTGAGAAAGATACAGAGAGGGTGGAAACATATCCCTTAACAAATCCCTCTTCCTGGAGGAGAAGGGGAAAGCAAAAGGAAGCCCAAGTGTGACGGAAAAGCTGCAGCAGACTTTCTGTCGGCTTGTTCATCCTGATGTCAGGAGGTTCTGGGCTACCTTCCCCAGACACGGCTGCGAGCAAGGGGTATGTCACAAGGATTCTTCTGGCAGCTGTGTTCGGGGGATGAGCAACCCAATCACCCCTATCACAAGAATTCTTCTAGCAACTGAGAGATCGAGGAGGAGGAAGAAGAGAGAAAAGCAAAAGCTTGCGCCCTACAAGATCTATTCTTTGCGCCATAGCTAGATGTATATCTAGAGAAGACGGAAGCAAGTGCCTCGCTTTATTGTATTAGAAGAAGGAACCATATACTAGCTAGATCTAGATCTAGAGAAGAAGGAAGCAAGTGACTCGCTTTATTGTATCAGAAGAAGGAACCATATAGCTAGATCTAGATCTACTAGAGAAGAAGGAAGCAACTTGAAGTGAGGAGGACTGATAGGCATCGGTGCCTTTTTATAGAAAAAACAAGGAAGGAATAAGATCAAGAGCACAGGAATGGCTGGGAAGGTTCCCAAGACGGTCAATGACGAAACTGTTGCTAGTCAAGGGCTGAGAGTAGAGTTGCAGACGTAGTGATTCCAATGTAGAATTAAATGATACGCGGAGTAAGCAAACATCGTCTCCAATGGCCGTGTTTGAATGGTAGAACACCTCCAAATTAACACATGTGTTTGGCTCCAAAGTGTTAGTTTTGGTGTCAGCCGTGCGCAGGTACCGACGGTGGCTGCGGCGTGGAAAAAGGATGGCTTCGAATTTCTCTGTTTTGCAGCGAAGACTGTAGGCTGCGCTGCGAAATGGTGAAGTTCGCACAGAGTATTGGAATAGGAAATTAGTATTAGATTAGCTTTTGTATGATGCTCGAATTATCAGTGTAAATTTTGGGAGAGCAAAAAATCGACGTGGGTTATCAGCCTCACGTCGCTAATGACCGTGGGGCCCAGTTCTATTCAAATGAAGAACAGTTCCCATTTCTCCTTTTAATCTGCAATCAAATGTTGTAACAAGTATTTCTTCGTCGTTATTAGTCCAAATTTGATACTTTTTTCTAATTTTTTCCAAAATCACCATCTATTCATTAATTTCATTGTTTAGTGTATATTCCGTTTGTTGAGTGATGTTTATATGCCTTATTTTGTTCTTTGTAAGTACAACATACAAATAATATTTGTTTTACACAACCATTAGTGATGGAACTTTACATTTCGTAAGCTTAAGGTGAACACAAGGTTTTGTTAAGTTTTCAAATGCATATGAGTTCGAACATGTTGCAAAGTGTGGAAAACTTTAATGTTCAAGCAAACATTCTAGGAAACTATGTGAGAGATGAAGACATTTGTACACAATTATATTATTCCTTCATCGATACCACTTGAATCTTCGAAGACAAGTTTAGGTACCCAAATTATGTTGCCAAGTCAATTTGTAGATTTTTTAGAGCAAATTTGATGTTATTAGAATTATTATATAATTACCATGGGGTGTAAATACGAAATATATGAATTTTGGGCACACAAGTGTGTCTGTTGATATTTTATTCAAATACTAAATGTCCAAATACGAATTGTTCGTATTTTTATGATTTTTAGGTGTTGTTTTATGGGCTCTAATAAATCAGAGAAGCAAGTTTCATTCCAAACAAAATTGTGACAGGCCCACGCGTCAGTGTCAGCAGCCAATATAAAAAAGATAACTGTTGCTCGCCCTCCCAGACCCAACGCCAACAAATGCGATCCGGGTTCACTAACCATCGTCGCCAATGACACCGGCCCACGCGTCGGCACCGGCGTCGGCGAGCTAACTGCATCGGCAATGACTACTCTAATAAGATCTAATTCATCACAACGGATCTCCGATTAATCACAACACAACATAGTTCATCACAACGCAGTTGGATCTACTCGCGTATATTAGATCGAGTTCATGACATACAAAATCTAACAACCAAACTAATTAACTAAGCAGTTCATGATCGACAGACAAACTAAGCAGTTCATGTCTAAGAACCGGACGAAGACACAAAAGCACACAAACATTATTGTTACTAATTGGTAGAGGAGTCCCTCAATTAGTCGGAGTCCCGCCGTCGTCGCCGCCGTCGCCGCCGTGGCTGCCGTCATCACCGCTTTCATTGCCGTTGCTACCGTCGTCGCTGTGGCTGCCGTCGTCGCCGTCGGAGCCGCCGTTGTCGAAGAAGTGGCGGTGGGCAGCCCGCTTGACCACAGGGAGGTTCTCGAGCTTCTCAGCTAACCTGTGGATCCTGAAGGCGAGACCCTTCACGGTCGGGTCCTTGTACACATCATGATGCGCCTTGATGTCGAAGGCCTCGCCAACACCTTCAAGCTTTCTGAAGGCACTCCTGAGCAGCTCGGTGGTGAACTTATTGTCGTCGAAGAGCGGTTCCTCGTCGGCATCCTTAGCCGGCGGCTCCTTACCCTTCTCCAACTTCTTCCGACGACGGCTTTCGTCGTCATCGTCCTCCCTTCGTCCCCGCTTCGACAGCGGTGGGCTCCTCAACACCATCTCCTCCTTCTTTCGGTGACCGAAGATTTGTAGTGGTGAATCGCGAGGAGGAAGAAGAAGTGAAGAAAAAATGATACGCTTATGGAAGAAGCAGGGGAAAGCAGGGGAGGGCGACTAGGCGAGGGAGTTATATTGACAAGACGTGGAACTGTCAGGCACCTCTGCCCCCACCCACTACTCCATTACTGCCGGTACGTGCCACTCGATTGAGCATCGGGCTCCGTCTCGGGCGCAAAGCCACACATCGTCTTTCACTTACGCGGGAAGGAGAAGGGGCGGGGCAATGATGTCGGCCCACTTGTGAACGGCAGCAGCCAAACTGCGGCGCCTTTTCAATTTCCATTTATTGTTTTATTACGACATGGCCGAGGCGCCATCTTCAACCTTCAACCCTCAAGCTCATCGCCTCCATCAACTTCAATCCTAGTCGCCAACTTCATCCCTCTTCAACTTCAATCCTCCTTGCCAACTTCAATCCTCGTCGCCATTCAAATTCCAAACCCCAACGCTGTGTTATTTCCTCCCCTTCTCCTTGATGGCCGCGATGTGCTTGATGCTGCTGCTGCCAGATGAACTTCTCACCAAGATCATCATCCACTACATCAAGGATGTGGACGTTTTCCATTTTCTGAACCTTCGCAATAAAATATGTGGCACCATCCGGCGCATCTGCAACTCCGATGAGGTACTACTGCATGTGTCACTGTGTGATCTTCGTGAGGCGTCCAAGAATTTCTACGTCAAGTCATGCTTTGAGCAGCGCTTCCGTGAGAATAATCATCCGGAGGCATTGTGCTTCGAGGGGATGATGAGGTTGATTAGGCGGCGAAACCCCGACAAGGGTCTGAAACTCATCGGAGATGCCGCCATTGCTGAAGACTCTGATGCCAAGTACTTTTTAGCGATGTTGAAGTATCGTTGCAACCCAGCGGACCCCGAAGCCATGGCACTACTCCAGGAAATCAGCGACGGCCCGTCGCCCCCTGACGGCCGGTTGAAGAACCACAACCTGCGGCAGCTGCTGTTGATGGTGTATTTTGGTACACCTAGCATGTTCATTACACTGTGGTTTGGATTTGATTATGGAACTAACCCGCCACTAGGCACACTAATCATATAACAAGTTCATCTATGTGCATGCATTTGGAAGTGTTGTGTTTATGTAGGAAAACGTGGACATGACGGACGGATTCGCAACAAGTTCAAAGGAGCATTTACGGAGTCTTCGTGTTCATGAGCTTGATGAAATCACTTCCAATGGTGGCAAGGACCGAAGTGTTACAAGGAACACCCCTGAGGATTGAACCGTAAAAGACCGAACTTCATGCGCGGAGAACCTCCATCTTGGACGTGAGGAAGACATCGTCAAAATCATGCAAGTGGAGGGGGCAAAGTGCATAATTACATGAGGACCCACGGGAGCGAAGGGGCGACCGAACCGGGCCGAGGTGGGCCAGGCCGGTCGGCCCAGGCCGGCCGGCCCAGCCCACTCCGGTGGCCGGTTCGACCCCCCTTTCCTTGCACCCGAAGGATTTTCAACCCTAAAACCCTGGAGGCGCCGCCAATCGAGAGGGAGAGAGCCATTCGCACCAGGAGGCCATCCACAAGCTAGAGAGAGTAGGGACATCTCCGGAGGGAGATCGTCCACCTCGAAGGAAGCACCCACAAGTGGAGAAGAAGGAAGACACCGTCGGAAGGGAAACCATGATCAACGATGCTATGTCTAGCACCTTGATGGGGTAATCTCCTTATTCGTCCATGGGTTGTAATCGATCTTGAGATGTAATCGTACTTTGTCGGATTATCTATCTACCATCTTGTGTTGGATATACTTTAATGCTTAAGGTTAGCTACCATGCCATAAAGGGAGTAAGAGCTCCAATGCTTCCTTGGATCCATTCAATACACCGTGTCCATCATAGGTCTAGTCATGAATACCTTCGCATAGTGACAGTATGAGAGGAGGGAAAGGACGAAACCATGGTCACAACCCCGATAGATTAGATTGGTTTTCATGTCTTTAAAGTGATTGCATGCTCTAGTATCGTAGACCCATGGGCGAGTTTCTTTTATCTTGATATCTTAATCATTCTCTCTAGTGTAGTTTAGTTGTTTTCTAGTTTAATTATAGTTAGAGGTTTGAGTAGCTAGAGTGTGAAGGTAGATCGAACGCTTGTAATCGCCTTGCTCCGCGGATTGACAAGAACCTTGGGAATCCCGTGGTGAAAAAGGTGTGGGGTCCGTACGCTTGCGGATCGTAGAGGGATACGTCTTTTATCCGTCAACAAGCCCCTTTTTCTGGCGCCGTTGCCGGGGAGCAAGCTAGTTTACATCGTTTGATTTGCATTTAACTTAGTTTTATATTTAGTTTATCTTTTATTTGTTTTATCTAACACCTATTATCTAGAAAAACCTTGTTTTATTTTTGTTTTTGTTTTTATCTTATTGTCTAGATGGCGTTCGTTAATTAACCCGTGGAAGAACCGGAGAAATCATTAAGGGATTATGCTAGCCCTCGATGTGAAGACATAAAAGTACAGGAGTCGGATTCAAAGCTCGAAGCGACCAAGTATGAGATTAAATCCAAGATCATCGAGATGGTGGCGGCAAAACCGTTTGAAGGGATGGTTACGGAGAACCCATATAGACACATAAGGAATTTCACGACGATATGCAACACGGTGTGTCAAGAAGGAGTCCCCGATGAATGGTTCAAATGGAATCTCTTTCCCTACTCACTTGCCGGCAATGCAAAGACATGGTACTCGTTTGCGTCCTTTGAAGTTGAAGGCAATTGGAACAAGTTGACAAAGAAGTTTTGCAAGAAGTTCTTTCCAATTAGCAAGGTTCAACATCTAAGGAGGCAAGTGATCAATTTCTTGCAAGGAGAAGAGGAAGGGATAGACCAAGCCTGGGATAGGTTTAATGGGTTGATCGAGCAAGGACCAAGACTCAGCTTCTCCGATGACGTACTCTTGCATACATTTTTCTTTTCCCTAACCCCTAGTTGCATGCAACACGTCGAAATGTGTGCAGGCGGGGATCTCATGGAGAAAACACTCACGGAAGTCGCTCAACTTCTACAAAAAATTAGTAAAGCGGCTGCCATGCGAAGAGATTGGGAAACAAGACTTGCGGAAGAGCCGGAATATAATTCGAGGAAGAAGAAGTGTGCTGAATTTTCTAAAGAGGCAACCCCGGAAGTCACAAAAGAGGAACCAATCGCGGAAAAGCTTGAAGAGGAACACATCAAGTCAAGAACTACATCGAGCATTGACTTCGCCGTACCAAATGAGACGAACAAGAGAAGCATGTCAAGCGCGAAGCCACTAAGGGAGTTCGAACCAATGGATTGGGTTCCTATAGATTACGGAGAAGTATTCGACAAGAGAATACCGTTCCCTAATCAAAAGGGAATGGCGAGAGGATTGGAAGTGGATTTCCCACCGGAGAAGAAAGCGGAAAATTCATACGACCTTGAAACCACCGGTGAGATTTTCCAAAAACTCTTTGGAGATGACATAGTGGATCCAGAACACATAGCCGAGGTGAAGAGAGTCATGGGGATCAAGCCCGAAGCATCACCATATGCTCGCCCGTTGACGGTGAAAATCCGTCAACCTAGCCATGAGTTTACCTTCGGTGTTGGCATTGGTTTTATACCTTATCCCTTGGTACTAACCCCCGTGGTATAACAAGTTCACGTGTGCATGTCGTTTTTGGAGTTTAATGTTTATGCGGGGATTTAGTGTTGAATGCAAGACTTTCGGGATAAGTTCATCAAGCACCTCATGACAAGACCTTGAAGCCCCGAACAAGTCATGCAATGAAGCAAACTTAACTCCAAGAAGCCGGGGACTTGATCCGAGAAGACGACGGACTCCGGGGACCCGACCGTAAAAGTGCCGAATCTTGCAAGACAAGGAGTTGAGTCCAATTCGGAGAGAAACCGACGACATGGACCTACATGCGAAGGGGGAAGCACAGGAAGCAAGGGAACCGACCTCGGGCAAAGGAGCCGCGCGGGGCCGGGCCTAAATGGGCCCGGGCCGGCCGGCCCCGATCCGGTCGGCCCGTGCCCATTTAGGGCCCAAACCCGTCGCCCTTTGCCCTAGCCGCCAATCGGGCTATTTATAGTCCCCCGACCGAGAGCCACGGAGAGAAGATTTCGTCTTCGGCCACCGAGAAGCGAGAGAAGAGAGGGACACCATCTAGGAGAGGAGAGGGTCGAGCTAGTTGACTAGGGTTTCCCTAGCCGACGTGGGAACCTTGCACGGAAGACCACGTCGGAGTTCCCGAGCTAGAAGCAAGATCAAGGAAGGATCCCGGTGGTGATCTTGTGTATGTATCATTGTTATAGTTGAATTATCAAGTTGAATCTTTTCCCGGCATTCAAGTGTTTCCTCGAAGATTTCGTTTTTCGATCGGCTTTGCTTATTCCAATTCTATTCTCGAGATAGATTACATAGGGTGTTCTTGTAGCCGCGGTGGCTAGAGGTACACACCGGATCCTCCGAAAGAATCTCGACTTGTCTTTTGACTCGCCCTAAGCTCCCCGCATGAATAGGGATACGTTGTGACGAACGGGGGTCTCGAAAGGCGGATGTTTCCGGATTTGGACAGAAACCACGATTTAAAGAGGCTTTTATTAAG
The DNA here is from genome assembly GCA_947561735.1 of Cenchrus americanus. Lineage (NCBI taxonomy): Eukaryota > Viridiplantae > Streptophyta > Magnoliopsida > Poales > Poaceae > Cenchrus > Cenchrus americanus. The sequence goes on along the minus strand of OX387245.1, from coordinate 225,742,256 downwards.
ATTCGATTTGCTACTTCTTCTCTTGCTTGGAACTTCAACAAAAGGCTTACCCCGATCCCTCTAGATCGGTTTATCTACCCAATCTTACTTTGTTTTCTCCGGTTTTTAGTAGATTAGATCTGTTTTGTGTCTTTTACTTAGATGCATTAGGTTCTTTATTGAAGATTGCGGTTATTTGGCTTTAATAGATTAAGTCTCGCGTCACACATTTCTTCCACGGATTCGATACCTTGGGTTCACCACTCGAGGGAAGAAGGGTCCCTTGACTACGACGGGAGACTTGTACGCTTGCGAGTCACGAACGAACTTTGATACAAACATTAACCGTCAACAAGCCCCTTTTTCTGGCGCCGTTGCCGGGGAACAAGTGATCAAGATTTGATTTTTATTGCTTTTTTTGTAATTTTCAGTACTGATTTTGTTTTATTTTTGCATCTATTAAATTTTGATCATCCTCAAAATACATCTAATCTAGTTTGTCTAACTCTAGTCTTTATAGATTTGTTTTGTTTTCTAGTTTTTTTTCTCGCATACTTTGTTTATTGCTAACCCTAACGGAGATGGACGGCTACCTCTCCAACAAACCCAATAATTTTGTGGATGATCCGGAAAAACTTTACAGGCTAAGGAGACGCGAAGCACATCAAGCTAAAAAGCTGGATTTTGTAGATTCGGAGTCGGAAGACAAAGGATCGCGAGAATCTCCGGAGAATTCACCACCTCAAAGTCCGCGGGAGAACCGACGTCCACCAATGGGTGACCAACCACCGGAAGAACGCAAGATTGGGGAGCTATGCACCCCAGACATCATCGACCTACCAATCTTGAACCTCGAGGAGATCGGAAGACCGTTCGAGATCAAGACCTCTACAATCCGCATGGTGCAACATTCACCCTTCACCGGCAAAGAGGATCCGAACCTTCACTTCCAAGCATTTATTCAACTATGTCGACTTTCAACATGGATGGGGTGACTCAAGATCAAATGAGGGCAAGGCTTTTTCCGTTTTCACTACTCGGGAAGGCTTTGCAATGGTTCCACTCTCAACCGGCGGAGACCGTGCAAAATTGGAACACGTTGATGAAGGCTTTCATGAAGGAATACTACTCACCGGGTAAAACTCAAAGCTTGCGTAATAAGATTGCCACCTTTGTTCAATATCCTACGAAACTATCTCGGAGGCATTCGAGCGCTTCAACGAGTACACCGGGCGGTTCCACATCACAAGTTCCCGAAAGAAGACCTCGTGCAAAAGTTCTATCAAGGACTCACCATGGCGTCAAGGACGATCATCGATGCATCGGCGGGAGGATCTATCATCGAGCTTACACCGACGGAAGCTTTCACGCTATTCAAGAAGGTCGCGGATAATGACACGTGGGCGTCATCCGGCGCCTACACCCGGCTCAACCCATGGGGAACGTCAAAGGAGTCTTGCAAGTGGAGAAGGAAGACATACTTGAAGGCAAGATCGACTCGCTCATGAGGAGGTTGGAGAAGATGGAGATAGAAAAGAAAGAGGCTCAAGACTTGAAGGCCGCCGAAGCAAGGTCCACATGCGAAGAATGTGGAGAGTATGGCCATGTCGGCAAAGATTGTCCGGAGGAAGCCAAAGTGCTCGACTACATGAGGAAGGGAGAGTTGCCGACCTTCCGCTACGGCAAGGTAGGCCTCAATTTAATGCAAGCTCATCTATTCCTAACGCGGTTCCACTTCGGATACGCTTGAAGGAGTTCATGGATGAGCAAGCTAAGATCAACAAGGACACCGTCACCAAGTTCAAGACCATAGACAAGGTGTTGGAGAACATCGATAGCAAAGTGACGGAGGTCGGAAGTTCCAATCATCAAGTGCTCAACATGATGAAGATGCTCGAGACGCAAGTTGGACAACTTGCGGGCGCCTCACTAATGATGAAGGGAAGCTTCCGGACAACCCAAATGTCCCGAATCGGCGAAGGCCATTCAAACGCGTTCGGGGAAGGGGACCGAAGATCCGAACGTTCCGCGGGAGCAAGGAAGCTGAAACCGTCCACCGAGGTGGAAGGAGCCGCTAAAGAGAAGGTTACGGGGATCGTCACCGAGGAACCCGAATTCGAGATGCCGAGGATGACACGAGGATACCGCAACTCAAGCCACGCTACTTCCGAGCAACACTCGGGGTAGATCATGTCAAGATGTCCGAGGAGTGTAGTGCGGCCTATCGCTTATGGGCTAGAGAAGCAAAAAGACCCCCGGTGCCCTACAATTCCATGTTCGGTTGGTTCTTTCAACTTCGAGAAGGCGTTATGCGACCTTGGAGCTAGTGTGAGTGTCATGCCGAGGGATGTGTTCGAGAAGTTACGCCTACCAATGGAGCCTACGGGAATATGTTTGGAGTTGGGTGACAACTCCATTCGCTATCCCTTGGGCATTCTTCGAAGATGTACCCGTGAAGATTGGACACCACTTCATCCCCGTCGACTTCGTTGTGCTCGAGATGGGAGAGAGGGAGAAGCCGCCGCTCATCCTAGGGAGGCCGTTCCTCAAGACCGTGGGAGCTACTATTGATGTTGGCAAGGGGGAGATCATGTTCGATATCAACGGAGAAAGGAGTTCCTTCAAGTTCCGTCCAAGGATTGAGGCATGCAACATGATTGGAGTGAAGGGAGAACCAAAACAAACGGAGGGGCTGAAAAAGAAGAAGGAGCCGAAAAAAGTGAACGTAACGAAAATTAAAGAAGGTGTTGCATCCGTCAAGACAAAGGAAGAGAAGCCGCCCGTGAAGGCCAAAAAATGACTAAGCCGGCCAAGCCAAAAGACAAGCCCGCGCCCAAGATGGTGCGGAAGTGGGTACCCAAGATTGCAACGCCCGCAAAGAGCGTTGATCCGGAGTAATCAAGCGAAGAAGTCTAGCTATAGACTATAAACGAAGCGCTAGGCGGGGAGGCAACCCGTTTCGTCAAGTCGAGTCAAGAATAAGCTACGGGAGGACAACCCGATTCCAGGTTTTTCGAGTATTTTTTTAGTTTTTGAGTTTTATTACGCAAAGACATTAGACTTAGAAGTGGTTGAACAATATTAGAGACATAATTCTTGATTGAATGTTTGCTTTATCATAAACCCTTTGCATGAACCCTCCTATGTGCTTGTTTGATTCTTTTCTTTTCGAGAAACCCCTCAACCAAATAATTTCAGAACCTTAGCTCAACCTTTCACCCTCATTATGGTGCTGAGGTTGGCCTATTTTTCATGCTAAAACCACACGAGTAGAGCCACGATTTATGTTTAAGTGTTAATAAAATTCAGCACGTGGTAGGACTCGCGTGAACCTAGAAATCAAAGCTTTTGGTTGGTCTCAAAAATCTTTATCCTTGGTTTCTCTAGGATTAGAATTTTTCTAAGCCCATTCTAATTTTGTTTTATTCAAAATCTTTCTTATTTAGCCAAAATTAGAACCTAAACCTATGCCCCCATGATCAAGCCGGGAAAACGTTCGCTCTCAACCGATGAGAGCAAACTTTACCGGTGAGACCGAAATCGACGTAGTCGAAAAATATTTTCGACTTACATTTGTTTTTAATGGTTTAAAAACTTCTCTAAAATTATGTTTGAGCTCTTGCATGGCTCTGAAAAATATTTTAAATTTCGAATTAGAGGAGTGCTTAACCTTAAACACACCTAAATGGAGGCAATCAAGTTTGAATTAATCATGCATGCGCCATTGGATTCCCTTTTATCAACTTTCACCAATTCCACATGCAAAGGACAAGCATGGTGGGCAGCAAGCATCAACTTTGCAGGATTTTCATGGTGGCATGTGAAGCAAGTGGAGCTAGGGAGCATGGACATGACCCAAAGCATGGAGCATCAAGTGGGAGGACCAATAATTCAAGAAAAGGAGTGGACGAGAGCGTTTGGGCGGTGCAACTCGTAGAGCACGCGAGCAGGAAAGTTGCGGAGGCGAAATGATCGTCTTCGGGAGAAAGACGAGGCGGGGAGGAGCCGGAGGAGCCACGGGCCGGCCGGCCCGGGCCGGCCGGCCTCGCCCTATAAAAGCAGCCCCGGCGCCCGTTTTCCGCGAGGCAAGCTTCCCTCTCCTTCCCTTGTTTGTGTGTTCGAGTTTGTGTGCTCGGAACCTCCGTAGACTTAGCCAACCATCCCAAGCTTGATAGCTCAAGAAAAATCCACATCCTTAATCCACTCAAAGTCCACATCCGAAGCAAAGAGTTTAAGTGCCTAGTTTACCGGTTGCAACCCGGAATTTTAGTTGAAGAAAGAGTGCAGCAACCATGTGGAAGAAGACCACAAGTCTCTTCTCTAAGAAGAAGAGTTCGTCGTCATCCAAGCCGTCATCAACAACGTCTTCGAGGAGGCACTCGGTTTCCGAGTCTCCCGGAGCATGGAGACGGACACGGCACCACCGAGGAGGAACGATGCTCTCCTCCTTGGTGGTATGAGAGCTGCGAGAAGCACTTCCATGAGGTTCACCGAACCTCGTGGGCACATGGAGGAGCAGCCCGCGCCACCACGACGATCGACTCGCTCAAACCGCACCACCTCCTTACACCCCGACACAATCTTCGTACGGCTTCATCATCTTGTCGGCGGAGGAGGAGGATAGGCTCGCCAATCTTGAGAAGAGGCTTGTGCCAAACGTCGAGTTCGACGACCAAGCACTCTACACCTTGGGTTTTTGCACCGACATATACTACATGTTGGGGCACCTCGGGTGGGTTCAGTTCTCCAACGGAATATCGGTGGACACCCATTTGGGTTACGCCTTGGAAATTTTGATGACTATTGCACCCATCGTTGATGATGATGGGGGTGCAAAGCTTGTCATTCCGTTTGGAGGGAATCGAGCAAGTGGTTCCCTACGAGCACGTAAGGGAGCTGCTTGGATTCCACAAGGGAGCTCCGGAGAAAGTTGACGTGCCTCCCGGCATGTTGGCGGAATTTTGGGGCATGATCTCCGGAGAAGCCCATCAACAACGCAATTGCATCCGCAACCCCATTATCCGGATATTTCACTCTTGGATGTGCAAGAGGGTATTGGGGAGGATGAGGGAAACAAAGGTGACCGACACGGAGTTGAATTGGCTATACTCGGCTTTAATTGCCGGGCAGCCAATTGACCCCTCTTACCTCATGATCAACCGTTGGTGTTGTGAAGCAACATCGGGGGCTGGTAATATTGGTTCGGGGTGTTACCTCTCCATGTTGGCCTTTTCCTTGCGGCCGGGGATCGCAAGAAACCCCGCTCACCTTTTGCGTGGTACCTCTCTCGGTTTTGAGTACTTGCGGCAAGGCAAGTACATTAGTGGAGATGAGAGAGGAGGTTATCGGTTGGCCATAGTGAACCTCCCCCTTCCGAATGAGAGGCTTAGGCTTTTCACCGAAGGAAGGGAAGATTGGTTGGAAGAGGGACTACTTGTCCCTGCAAGGAAGAACAAAAGAGGAAGAATCGTAGAGGAGGGAACATCCTCCGCACAAGCAAGTGGAGCACAACCCAATGTGCAACCATTTGGCGGGGTTCCTCCTCCGCCAAGTTATTACGGAGGGTCTCAACAACAAGCATGGGGGGGTGGTGCACCGGTACCCCCACAAAATTATGTTGTGCCCAACGCTAACTTCGCGGAGTCCTACGCTCATCATCCCCAACCACAACAAAGCATGGCCATTATTGGAGGGTATGCTGCAAGAAATGCTCAAAACATCGCAGCCATCCAATCTAACGCAGCTCAACTCGGTGAAGGCAACGCAAATATTGCCTTTGAACTTGGACGCCTTCACCTTGTGGAACCAAATCAATTCGACGGAGGAAGCGTCCAACCATATTATGAGCAAGGGTATTATTATCAAGACTATCAACATCAGCCACCGGCGGAGGACTAGAAGATTTAGGAACTTTAGTTTTCTTTTCTTTTCTTTTTCTCTGTAATTTTCAGCTTTTGCTTATGTGTGTTTGCGTAGTATTTTCTGTTTTTATTTAATTTTCAGCAAGCATGTTTTGTTTATTTTCAGTGTGTATTTCAACTTGATGTCACCATTAATAAAGTCACCACCTTGATTATATCATTGGAAAAGTTACAAAATTCGTGCCATGATGATATATGATTAAAATTGCAGCTTTGTTCATCTTTGTAGTTGATTTATGCATGTTTAAGCTAGTGCTCTCTTAAAAATACAGATCTGAATTTATTTAAATACTAGCTTAATTTTCAGCGGAGGTTATGATTAAAATAAAGACCCATAGTGTTTTATTTGCTCTCAAGTTATGAATAGATTGAAGATGTCTTTTATGCTCAAAAATATTGCTAACCTTGTCACAAATATCACTTGTGTGTTGCTCAACCTATCCAAAGCCTTATATATATTTGAGTGCATGAACCTTAGTGTACAAGATTTATTTTTGAGTGCGTTATTGCAGGCCATGATTTCTCTGGCCCGAGACTAAGAAGCTGGTCATTCCGTTTTTGCGTATCTATCTCTTTGCTAGCCTCTTATCCGTGCATTGTGTATCCCCGCATCGGTGATCTCACAAACTTCACCGGATATCCACCCTTAAACCAAATATCATCTTTTTGTGATTACCTCCTTGACCACAACCTATCGTTGAGAATGGATCATCAATTCAAGGAAGATTGCAAGACGGTGCTAACGTTGAAGATTTCAAGTATCTCTCCAAGGAAAAATATCTCCGGTACCTACCTTATTTTTCGCCTCTTTGCTCGAGGACGAGCAACGTCTAAGCATGGGGGAGGAGGTAGGTACGGTGCGGTTTTAGAGTTCAAAAGGGAGTATTTTAAAAAAAATATATATAATGATGAAAGAAAAAAATTCGGCGATGTACGTGACTTCCAAGGTGAAGAATGAAAAAATATATATATATAAGAAAGAAAGAAAGAAAGAAAGAAAAGAATGAGAAATATGAGAAACAGAAAAAATATATATGTGCGTAAAGTGAACTCCCTGGTTCTCTAAGAGTGCATTCAAGGCTTCAAGTTAAAAAGATCCATTCTCATTTTCCAACCATGTGCAATCCGATAACGAGGACTTCCTTTGTGCCTCGGGATCACTCTTTGCCATTTGCACATGTCCACTCATCTAAAGTGTGTGTATTTTTCTCTTTCCCCTCCTTGATTTAACATTATTTTCCAATGACCTTTTTGACGAGTCTCGGTAAGACCATGAGAAGCTTGTCTTGTTTTGACAACACCTCATTTATAAAATCTTGTTAGGACTAAACTTTCCCAAAGCTCCATATAAAAGCCTACCACATATATATGAGAGGGAAAGGAGTAGAATATATAGGCTTGAGAGACAAGTGAGATGAGAGTTTATGAGCAATACACGAGATGATTTAAATTTGTGAATTTGGTTTCGTTTTTCTTTATCTCGATCTTCATTTCAAAAAATTCGAGATCTATTTAAAACTTTGTGAGCATGTTAATACTTGTGGGATAAGCTTAAAAAGAATCTACCCTCCGTAGAAATGAAGGCTAGTACATTATGGAACTTTAATGAATTAAAATTTTGAGAGCATTATGTTTTCTCATGTGTAATCAAGTGCGAGTTTAAACATTGTTTAGCAATGATGATATCCATCGAAGGCTTACTCGAGGACGAGCAAGGTTTAAGCATGGGGGAGATGTTGACGGTGAAAATCCGTCAACCTAGCCATGAGTTTACCTTCGGTGTTGGCATTAGTTTTATACCTTATCCCTTGGTACTCACCCCCGTGGTATAACAAGTTCACGTGTGCATGTCGTTTTTGGAGTTTAATGTTTATGCGGGGATTTAGTGTTGAATGCAAGACTTTCGGGATAAGTTCATCAAGCACCTCATGACAAGACCTTGAAGCCCCGTACAAGTCATGCAATGAAGCAAACTTAACTCCAAGAAGCCGGGGACTTGATCCGAGAAGACGAGTGCTGAATCTTGCAAGACAAGGAGTTGAGTCCAATTCGGAGAGAAACCGACGACATGGACCTACATGCAGAAGGGGGAAACATCCAGGAAGCAAGGGAACCGACCTGGGGCGAAGGAGCCGCGGGGGCCGGGCCTAAATGGGCCCAGGCCGGTCGGCCCGGTCCGGTCGGCCCGAGGCCCATTTAGGGCCCAAACCCGTCGCCCTTTGCCCTAGCCGCCAATCGGGCTATTTATAGTCCCCCGACCGAGAGCCACGGAGAGAAGATTTCGTCTTCGGCCGCCGAGAAGCGAGAGAAGAGAGGGACACCATCTCGGAGAGGAGAGGGTCGAGCCGCTGACTAGGGTTTCCCTAGCCGACGTGGGAACCTTGCACGGAAGACCACGTCGGAGTTCCCGAGCTAGAAGCAAGATCAAGGAAGGATCCCGGTGGTGATCTTGTGTATGTATCATTGTTATAGTTGAATTATCAAGTTGAATCTTTTCCCAGCGATCAAGTGTTTCCTCGAAGATTTCGTTTTTCGATCGGCTTTGCTTATTCCAATTCTATTCTCGAGATAGATTACATAGGGTGTTCTTGTAGCCGCGGTGGCTAGAGGTACACACCGGATCCTCCGAAAGAATCTCGACTTGTCTTTTGACTCGCCCTAAGCTCCCCGCATGAATAGGGATACGTTGTGACGAACGGGGGTCTCGAAAGGCGGATGTTTTCGGATTTGGACGGGAAACCACGATTTAAAGAGGCTTTTATTAAGATTCGATTTGCTACTTCTTCTCTTGCTTGGAACTTCAACAAAAGGCTTACCCCGATCCCTCTAGATCGGTTTATCTACCCAATCTTACTTTGTTTTCTCCGGTTTTTAGTAGATTAGATCTGTTTTGTGTCTTTTACTTAGATGCATTAGGTTCTTTATTGAAGATTGCGGTTATTTGGCTTTAATAGATTAAGTCTCGCGTCACACATTTGTTCCACGGATTCGATACCTTGGGTTCACCACTCGAGGGAAGAAGGGTCCCTTGACTACGACGGGAGACTTGTACACTTGCGAGTCACGAACGAACTTTGATACAAACATTAACCGTCAACATCGCCTCGCCGAAATTTACGAGATAGGATCCGAAGAAGAAGAGAAGATGACACCACACTTGAGTTGCGAGATCAACGGAGTTCGATGCAAGGCGTTATGCGACATCAGAGCACAAGTAAGTGTCTTATCTTCTAAAATTTACTATGAAGTTCAAGACCACAACCTAGACTTAGCTCCAACATCAACGAAATTAATTATGGGAGATGGTAGAACTATCAAACCTCTAGGTATTGCTTGCAACATGAAAGTAAAAATCTCTAGAAATTATATACCAACCGATTTCTTTGTTATTGATGCTTACCATAGTAATCATGATCACATAATCTTAGGTAGGCCCTTTCTTATGTTGGTTGATGCCATGTTAGATGCGGAGAAGGGACTTAGCTCCAACATCAACGAAATTAATTATGGGAGATGGTAGAACTATCAAACCTCTAGGTATTGCTTGCAACATGAAAGTAAAAATCTCTAGAAATTATATACCAACCGATTTCTTTGTTATTGATGCTTACCATAGTAATCATGATCACATAATCTTAGGTAGGCCCTTTCTTATGTTGGTTGATGCCATGTTAGATGCCGGAGAAGGCAAAGTAACAATGAACCTTAATGGAACAAAGTACACATATAATTTTCTTCGTGCTTCTAAACACCTTACACCCTTTCCTCCCGAAGATGAAGAAGTAGAAGAGATAGATAGCCTTTGTTTTGTTGAAACCCTTAGAGACCCGCTGCAAAGAGAAATGGAAAATCAAATTAGTGATCAACAAGATGAAGAACTAAAGAAGCAACAAAAGGCTTGGAACCACATGATGGAAGCGTGGAGGAAGGAAAATTTGAAGACATAGAGAGATTAAACCCGAGGAGCCACAAGCGCCCGAGGTGGACCTTAAACCTTTGCCCAAAGGATTAAAGTATGAATTTTTGGGCACAGACAAGACTTATCCAGTCATTGTGAGCGACAAGTTGAGTCCCGAAGAAAATGAGAAGTTGCTGATTTTATTGAAAAAACATAGGAAGGTGATTGGATATTCGATTAACGATCTCAAAGGTATTAGCCCAGCCTTTTGCACTCATCGTATACCAATGGAAGACCAATGTAAGCCTGTAGTGGGCCACCAAAGGAGGCTAACTCATGCCATGCGAGAGGTAGTAAAGAAAGAGGTCATCAAGTTACTTGATGCTGGAATCATCTACCCGGTTCCGCATAGCGAATGGGTGCGCCCGGTACATTGTGTACCAAAGAAAGGAGGTTTGACCGTGGTGAAGAATGAGAAGAACGAATTGATACCACAAAGAACCGTGACCGGGTGGCGGGTGTGTATTGATTATCATAAGCTTAACAAAGCGATGAAGAAAGATCACTTCCCCCTACCGTTCATCGATGAGATGCTCGAGAGATTAGCAAACCACGCTTATTTTTGCTTTCTCGATGGGTACTCGGGGTTCATGCAAATTCCCATTCACCCGGACGATCAACACAAAACAACGTTTACATGCCCTTACGGAACGTTTGCATATAGAAGGATGCCCTTCGGTCTATGCAACGCTCCAGCCTCTTTTCAACGTTGCATGATGGCCGTATTTTCGGAATTCATCGAAGAAATTGTCGAGGTGTTCATGGATGATTTTTCCGTTTATGGGAAGACGTTCATGGATTGCTTGGCAAACTTGGAAAAGGTCCTCACGAGGTGTGCGGAGGTAGACTTGGTGTTAAATTGGGAAAAGTGCCACTTCATGGTTAAGCAAGGCATAGTGCTCGGACATGTTATATCCGAGAGAGGCATTGAAGTGGGCAAGGCTAAGGTAGAGACGGTTGAGCAACTCCCACCTCCGATGGATGTTAAGTCCTTAAGGAGCTTTCTAGGCCATGCCGGATTCTATAGAAGATTTATTAAGGACTTCTCAAAGATCACTAAGCCTTTAACGCATCTTCTCCAAAAGGATGTGGCTTTTGACTTTGATGAGAAGTGCCTAGCGGCATTCCGGACCTTGAAAAGTGCGTTGGTGAGTGCTCCCATTATTCAACCTCCGGATTGGAGCCAACCTTTCGAGATCATGTGTGACGCAAGTGACTACGCCGTAGGCGCGGTTTTGGGTCAAAGAAAGGAAGGCCGAGTTCACACCGTTTACTATGCTAGCAAAACTCTTAGTGGGGCGCAATTAAATTATGCCACTACGGAAAAAGAGTTGCTAGCGGTGGTATTCGCTTTCGAAAAATTCAGATCTTACATCGTGAACTCGAAGGTCATTGTTTACACCGATCACGCAGCCATCAAGTATCTCTTGGCTAAGAAGGAAGCTAAACCACGTTTGATTCGTTGGATCCTTCTTCTCCAAGAATTGGATGTTGAAATTCGTGATAAAAAGGGGGTGGAAAATGTTGTGGTTGATCATTTGTCTAGGATGAATCATGGACAAGATGATAAAGAGCCCATAGAAGATAAGATGAGAGATGACCACCTCTATAGAGTGCTTGATAAAGATACTTGGATGATCGATATCATTCGAGCAATTCGAAAGATGCCTGTTAACGGTGAAAATCCGTCAACCTAGCCATGAGTTTACCTTCGGTGTTGGCATAAGTTTTATACCTTATCCATTGGTACTAATCCCGTGGTATATCAGGTTCACGTGTGCATGTCGGTTTTGGAGTTTAATGTTTATGCAGGGTTTTAGCGTTGAAAGCAAGACTTTCGGGATAAGTTCATCAAGCACCTTGTGACAAGACCTTGAAGCCCCGTACAAGTCATGCAATGAAGCAAACTTGACTCCAAGAAGCCAGGGACTCAACCCGAGAAGATGACAAACTCCGAGGACCTAACCAGAAAAGTGTTGAATCTTGCAAGACAAGGAGTTATGCCCAATTCGGAGAGAAACTTATGACATGGACCTACATGCAGAAGGGGGAAACATCCGAGAAGCAAGGGAACCGACATAGAGCAAAGGAGGCCTCGGGGTGGGCCCGGATGGGCCCGAGCCGGCCGGCCCGGCCGACCGGCCTAGCCCCCGTCCGGGGCCCGGTGTTGCCCTCCTTTGTATTAGCCGCCATTCGGGCTATTTATAGCCCCCTGACCGAGAGCCACGGAGGATACAATTCGTCATCAGCCGCCGAGGAGCAGAGAAGAGAGGGACACCATCTCGGAGAGGAGAGGGTCGAGCTAGTTGACTAGGGTCTCCCAAGCCGACGTGGGGCCTTGCACGGAAGACCACGTCGGAGTTCCCGGAGCTAGAAGCACGATCAAGGAAGGATCCCGGTGGTGATCTTGTGTATGTATCATTGTCATAGTTGAATTATCAAGTTGAATCTTTTCCTAGCGATCAAGTGTTTCCTCGAAGATTTCGTTTTTCGATCGGCTTTGCTTATTCTAAATCTATTATCGAGATAGATTACATAGGGTGTTCTTGTAGCCGCGGTGGCTAGAGGTACATGCCGGATCTTCCGAAAGAATCTCGACTTGTCTTTTGACTCGCCCTAAGCTCGCCGCATGAGTAGGGATACGTTGTGACAGAACGGGGGTTCCGAAAGGCGGATGTTTTCGGATTTGGACGGGAAACCACGGTTTAAAGAGGCTTCTTATAAGATTCGATTTGCTAGTTCTTCTCTTGCTTGGAACTTCAACAAAAGGCTTACCCCGATCTCTCTAGATCGGTTTATCTACCCAATCTTACTTTGTTTTCTCCGGTCTTTAGTAGATTATATTAGTTTCGTGTCTTTTACCTAGATGCATTAGGGTTTCTCTTTTACTGAAGATTGAAGTTACTTGAATTTACCAGATCAACTTTTTCATCACACATTTGTTCCATGGATTCGATACCTTGGGTTCACCACTCGAGGGAAGAAGGGTCCCTTGACTACGACGGGAGACTTGTCCGCTTGCAAGTCTAAACGAAATTTGATACAACTATTAACCGTCAACAAGCCCCTTTTTCTGGCGCCGTTGCCGGGGAACAAGTGATCAAGATTTGATTTTTTATTGCCTTTTTGTAATTTTGAGTTTTCTTTTTGTTTTTTTGCATCTATTAAACTTTGATCATCCTCAAAATACATCTAATATAGTTTGTCTAACCCTAGTTTTTATATATTTGTTTTTACTTTCTAGTTTTTGCATACTTTGTTTATTGCTAACCCTAACGAGAGATGGACGGCTACCTCTCCAACAAACCCAATAATTTTGTGGACGATCCAAAAAAACTTTACAGGCTAAGGAGATGCGAAGCACATCAAGCTAAAAAGCTGGATTTTGTAGATTCGGAGTCGGAAGACAAAGGATCGAAGGAATCTCCGAAGAATTCACCACCTCAAAGTCCTCGGGAGAATCGACTTCCACTGATGGGTGACCAACCACCGCAAGAACGCAAGATCGGGGAGCTATGCACCCCGGACATCATCGACCTACCAATCTTGAACCTCGAGGAGATCGAAAGACCGTTCGAGATCAAGACCTCAACAATCCGCATGGTGCAACATTCACCCTTCACCGGTAAAGAGGATCCGAACCTTCACCTCCAAGCATTCATTCAACTTTGTCAGGCTTTCAACATGGATGGGGTGACTCGAGACCAAATGAGGGCAAGGCTTTTTCCGTTCTCACTACTCGGGAAAGATTTGCAATGGTTCCACTCTCAACCGGCGGAGACGGTGCAAAATTGGAACACGTTGATGAAGGCTTTCATGATGGAATACTACTCACCGGGTAAAACTCAAAGCTTGCGTAATAAGATTGCCACCTTTGTTCAATATCCTACCGAAACTATCTCGGAGGCATTCGAGCGCTTCAACGAGTACACCGGGTGGTTCCACATCACAAGTTCCCGAAGGAAGACCTCGTGCAAAAGTTCTATCAAGGACTCACCATGGCGTCAAGGACGATCATTGATGCATCGGCGGGAGGATCTATCATCGAGCTTACACCGACGGAAGCTTTCACTCTATTCAAGAAGGTCGCGGATAATGACACATGGGCGTCGTCCGGGCGCCTACATCCGGTTCAACCCACGGGGAACGTCAAAGGAGTCTTGCAAGTGGAGAAGGAGAACATACTTGAAGGCAAGATCGACTCGCTCATGAGGAGGTTGGAGAAGATGAAGATGGAAAAGAAAGAGGCTCAAGACTTGAAGGCCGCCGAAGCAAGGTCCACATGCGAAGAATGTGGAGAGTATGGCCATGTCCACAAAGATTGTCCGAGAGGAAGCCAAAGTGCTCGACTAGATGAGGAAGGGAGAATTGCCGAACTTCCGCTACGGGCAAGGTAGACCTCAATTTAATGCAAGCTCATCTATTCCTAATGCGGTTCCGCTTCGTATATAATTGAAGGAGTTCATGGATGAGCAAGCTAAGATCAACAAGGACATTGTCACCAAGTTCAAGACCATAGACAAGGTGTTGGAGAACATCGATAGCAAGGTGATGGAGGTCGGAAGTTCCAATCATCAAGTGCTCAACATGATGAAGATGCTCGAGATGCAAGTTGGACAACTTGCGGGGTGCCTCACTAATGATGAAGGGAAGCTTCGGGACAACCCAAAAGTCCCGAATCGGCGAAGGCCATTCAAACACGTTCGGGGAAGGAGACCGAAGATTCGGAACGTTCCGCGGAGCAAGGAAGCTTAAACCATCCACCGATGTGGAAGGAGTTGCTAAAGAGAAGGTTACGGGGATCGTCACCGAAGAGTCCGAATTTGAGATGCCGGAGGAAGACACGAGGATACCACAACTAAAGCCACGCTACTTCCGAGGTAAACTTGACAACCACTTTGAGAAGTTTGTGGAGGTTGTGCGTAGACTTAGCATCAACATGCCATTACTAGATGCCCTACAAGTATCTACATATTCTCGTTACTTTAAAGACATACTTGCAAATAAATATGAGATAGCAACACTCGGGGTAGATCATGTCAAGATGTCCGAGGAGTGTAATGCCGCTATTGCTAATGGGCTAGAGAAGCAAAAGGACCCCGGATGCCCTACAATTCCATGTTCCGTTGGTTCTTTCAACTTCGAGAAGGCGTTATGCGATCTTGGAGCTAGTGTGAGCGTCATGCCAAGGGATGTGTTCGAGAAGCTACGCCTACCAATGGAGCCTACGGGTATATGTTTGGAGTTGGGAGATAACTCCATTCGCTATCCCTTGGGCATCGCCGAAGATGTACCCATGAAGGTCGGACACCACTTCATCCCCGTCGACTTCGTGGTGCTCGAGATGCGAGAGAGGGAGAAGCCACCGCTCATCCTAGGGAGGCCTTTCCTCAAGACCGTGGGAGCTACTATTGATGTTGGCAAGGGGCGGATCGTGTTCGATATCAACGAGAGAAAAGAGTTCCTTCAAGTTTCGACCATGAATCGAGGCATGCAACATGATTGGAGTGAAGGGAGAACCAAAGAAAAAGGAGGGGCTGAAAAAGAAGGAGCCGAAAAAATGAACGTAAAGAAAATCAAAGAAGGTGATGCATCTGTCAAGACAAAGGAAGAAAAGCCACCCGTGTAGACCAAAAAATGACTAAGCCGGAAGACAAGCCCGTAACCAAGATGGTGCGGAAGTGGGTATCCAAGATTGCAACGCCCGCAAAGAGCGTTGATCCGAAGTAATCAAGTGAAGAAGTCTAGCCATGGACTATAAACGAAGCGCTAGGCGGGAGGCAACCCGTTTCGTTGAGTCAAGAATAAGCTACCGGGAGGACAACCCGATTCCAGTTTTTTCGAGTCTTTTAATAATTTAGTTTTGAGTTTTATTACGCAAAGACATTAGACTTAGAAGTGGTTGAACAATATTAGAGACATAATTCTTGATTGAATATTTTGCTTTATCATAAACCCTTTGCATGAACCCTCATATGTGTTTGTTTGATTCTTTTCGAGAAACCGCAACCAAATAATTACAGAACCTAACTCAACCTTTCACCCCTATTATGGTGTTGTGGTTGACTTATTCACGCTAAAAACACATGAGTAGAGCCACGACTTATACCTAGGTGTTAATTAAATTTCAGCGCGTGGTAGGACTCGCGTGAACCGAGAAATTAAAACTTTTGGTTGGTTTAAAAACCCATATCCTCGGTTTCTCTAAGATTAGAATTTTTCTAAGCCTCATCTAATTTTGTTTTATTCAAAATCTCTCTCATTTAGCCAAAATTAGAACCTAAACCTATGCCCCCATGATCAAGCCGGGAAAAGTTTGCTCTCCACCAATGAAGGCAAACTATACCGGTGAGACTGATATCAACGTAGTCGGAAAATATTTTCGACCTACATATGTTTTTAATGGTTTAAAAACTTCTCTAAATTTATGCTTGAGCTCTTGCATGGCTCTGAAAAATATTTTTAATTTTCGAATTAGAGGAGTTGTTAACCTTAAACATACCTAAAGGGAGGCAATCTAGTTTGAATTAATCATGCATGCACCATTGGATACCCTTTCATCAACTTTCATCAAGACCACATGCAAAGGACAAGCATGGTGGGCAGCAAACATGAACATTGCAGGAATTTCATGGTGGCATGTGAAGCAAGTGGAGCAAGGGGGCATGGACATGACTCAAAGCTTGAAGCATCAAGTGGAAGGACCAATAATGCAAGAAAAGGAGTGGACGAGAGCGTTTGGGCGGTGCAACTCATGGAGCAAGCGGGCGGGAAAGTTGCGAGAGGAGAAATGATCGTGCTTGGAAGAAAGGCCGAGGCGGGGGAGGAGCTAGAGGCCACCCGGGCCGGTCGGCCCGAGCCGGTCGGCCCAGGCCGGCCGGCCTCCCCTACTTAAGGAGCCCCCCGGCTCCCGTTTTCTGCAGGCAAGCTTCCCTCTCCTTCCTTAGTTTGTGTGTTCAAGTTTGTGTGCCCAGAACCTCCGTAGACATAGCCAACCTTCCCAAGCTTGATAGCTCAAAAAAAATCCACACCCTTAATCCACTCAAAGTCCACATCCCGAAGTAAGATTTTAAGTGCCTAGTTACCGGTTGCAACCCGGAGTTTTAGTGGAGAGAAGAGTGCAGCAACCATGTGGAAGAAAACCACAAGTCTCTTCTCCAAGAAGAAGGATTGATCGTCATCCAAGCCGTCGTCGACGACGTCTTCGAGGAGGCACTCGATTTCCGAGTCTCCTCGGAGCATGGAGACGGATACAACACCACCAAGGAGGAACGATGCTCTCCTCCTTGGTGGCATGAGGGCAACAAGGAGCACGTCCATGAGGTTTACCGAATCTCAAGGGCACACGGAGGAGCCGCCCGTGCCACCACGACGATTGACCCGTTCGACCGCGCCACCTCCATACACTCCGATATATTCCTCATATGGCTTCATCATATTGTCGGAGGAGGAGGAGAAGAGGCTCTCGTCTTGAGAAGAGGCTTGTTCCCAACATCGAGTTCGACGACCAAGCACTCTACTACTTGGGTTTCAGCACCAACATATACCACATGTTGGGGCACCTTGGATGGGTGCAATTCTCCAACGGAGTGTCAGCGGACACCGACAAGGAGTTCGCCTTGGAAATCTTGATGACCATTGCACCTATCCTTGATGATGGGGTGCAAAGCTTATCGTTCCGTTTGGAGGGAGTCCAACAAGTGGTTCCCTAAGAGCACGTTAGGGAGCTACTTGGATTTCACAAGGGAGCTCCAGAGAAAGTTGACGTGCCACCCGGCATGTTAGATGGATTTTGGAATTTGATCTCCGGAGAAGCCCACCAACAACGCAATTGCATCCTCAACCCCATTATCCGAGTATTCCACTCCTGGATGTGCAAGAGGGTATTGGGGAGGATGAGGGAGACGAAGGTGACCGACACGGAGTTGAATCGACTCTACTCTGCCTTAATTGCCAAGCGACCAATAGACCCCTCATACCTTATGATCAACCGTTGGTGTTGCGAGGCAACATCGGGAGCGGGACATATTGGTTCGGGGTGCTACCTCTCTATGTTGGCCTTCTCCCTACGGCCGGGGATCACAAGAAACCCCGAACATCTTTTGCGTGGTACCTCTCTCGGCATTGAGTATTTGCGACAAGGCAAATATATTAGTGGAGATGAGAGAGGAGGTTTTCGTTTGGCCACGGTGAACCTACCCCTTCCGGATGCGAGGCTTAGGCTTTTCATCCAAGGGAGGGAAGATTGGTTGGAAGAGGGACTCCTTGTCCCGGCAAGGAAAAATAAAAGAGGAAGAATCGTAGAGGAGGGATCCACCTCCGCTCAAGCGGGTAGTGCACAACCCAATGTTGCGCCACCTTTCGGCGGGATTCCTCCTCCGCCAAGTTATTATGGAGGGCCACAAGAGCAAGCATGGGGGTGGTGCACCGGTACCCCCACCGAATTATGTGGTGCCCAACATAAACTTCGCGGAACCCTACGCACAATATCCCCAACCGCAACAAAGCGTGGCCATAATTGGAGGGTATGTTGTGAGAAACGCCCAAAACATCGCAGCCATCCAAGCCAACGCGGCTCAACTTGGTGAGGGCAATGCAAATATTGCCTATGAGCTTGGACGCCTTCACCTAGTGGAGCCGAATCAATTCGTTGGAGGGGATGTCCAACTCTACTACGAGCAAGGGTACTACTATCAAGATTATCAACACCAACCACCGGCGGAGGACTAGGAAGATTAAGGAACTTTAGTTTTCTTTTCTTTTCCCTTTCTCTGTAATTTTCAGCTTTTGTTTGTGTGTGTTTGCGTAATATTTTCTGTTTTTATTTAAATTTCAGCAAGTGTATTTGTTTATTTTTCAGTTTGTATTTCAACTTGATTTCATCATTAATAAAGACACCACCTTGTTTATACCATTGGAAAAGTTAAAAAAATTTGTGCCATAATGATATATGATTATAATTGTCGCTTTGTTTATCTTTGTAATTGATTTATGCATGTTAAAACTAGTGCTCTCTTAAATTACGAATCTGAATTTATTTAAATGCTAGCTTAATCTTTAGCGGAGGTTATGATTAAAATAAAGACCCATAGTGTTTTATGTGCTCTCAAGTAATGAATAGATTGAAGATGGTTTTTATGCTCAAAAATATCGCTAACCTTGTCATAAATATCTCTTGTGTGTTGCTCAACCTATCTAGAGCCTAATATATATTTGAGTGCATAAACCTGTACAAGATTTATTTTTTAGTGAGTTATTGCAGGCCATGATTTCTCTGGCCCGAGACTAAGAAGCTGGTCATTCCGTTTTTGCGTATCTATCTTTTTGCTAGCCTTTTATCCGTGCATTGTGTATCCCCGCATCTGAGATCTCACAAACCTCGTCGGATATCCACCCTTAAAACCAAATATCATCTTTTGTGTTTACCTCCTTGACCACAACCTATCGTTGAGAATGGATCATCAATTCAAGGAAGATCGCAAGACGGTGCCAACATTGAAGAATTTAAGTATCTCTCCAAGGAAAAATATTTTCGGTACCTATTATTTATCGCCTCTTTGCTCGAGGACGAGCAACGTCTAAGCATGGGGGAGGAGGTAGGTACGATGCAATTTTTAGAGTTCAAAGGGGAGCAATTAAAAAAAGAGAAGTTCAAAGGGGTGTAAATAAAAAAATCAAAACTCCGATGTGAAAGTCTCGTTACCGAATGTATGACAAAAAGTAAGAGAAAAAAATGATGAATGAGGAAAAGAAAGAAAGAAAAGAAGGAGAAATATGAGAAAAAGAAAAAATATGAGTATGTGTAAAGTGAACTCCCCGGTTCTCTAAAGTGCATTAGGAAATTCAAGGCTTCAAGATTAAAAGATCCATTCTCATTTTCCAACCATGTGCAATCCGATAACGAGGACTTCCTTTGTGCCTCGGGATCACCCTTTGCCATTTGCACATGTCCACTCATCTAAAGTGTGTGTATTTTTCTCTTTCCCCTCCTTGATATAACATCATTTTCTAGTGACCTTTTTGACGAGTCTCGGTAAGACCATGAGAAGCTTGTCTTGTTTTGACGACATCTCATTTATAAAATCTTGGTAGGACTAAACTTTCCCAAAGCTCCATATAAAGCCTACCACACATATATGTTATGAGAGGGAAAGGAGTAGAATATATAGGCTTGAGAGACAAGTGAGATGAGAGTTCATGAGCAATATGCAAGATGATTTAAATTCGTGAACTTGGTTTAGCTTTTCTTTATCTCATTCTTTATTTCAAAAATTCTGAGATCTATTTAAACTTTGGGAGCATATTAATACTTGTGGGATAAGCTTAATTAAGAATCTACCCTCCGTAGAGATGAAGGCTAGTACATTATGGAACTTTAACGAATTAAAATTTTGAGAGCATTATGTTTTCTCATGTATGATCAAGTGCAAGGTTTAAACATTGTTTGGCAACGATGATATCCATCAAAGGCTTACTCGAGGACGAGCAAGGTTTAAGCATGGGGGAGATGTTGACGGTGAAAATCCGTCAACCTAGCCATGAGTTTACCTTCGGTGTTGGCATAAGTTTTATACCTTATCCATTGGTACTAACCCCCGTGGTATAACAAGTTCACGTGTGCATGTCGGTTTTGGAGTTTAATGTTTATGCAGGGTTTTAGCGTTGAAAGCAAGACTTTCGGGACAAGTTCATCAAGCACCTTGTGACAAGACCTTGAAGCCCCGTACAAGTCATGCAATGAAGCAAACTTGACTCCAAGAAGCCGGGGACTCAACCCGAGAAGATGACAAACTCCGAGGACCTAACCGAAAAAGTGTTGAATCTTGCAAGACAAGGAGTTATGCCCAATTCGGAGAGAAACCGACGACATGGACCTACATGCGAAGGGGGAAACATCCAGGAAGCAAGGGAACCGACATAGAGCAAAGGAGGCCTTGGGCTGGGCCAGGATGGGCCCAGGCCGGCCGGCCCAGACCGACCGGCCCAGCCCTGTCAAGGGCCCAGTGATGCCCTCCTTTGCCCTAGCCGCCATTCGGGCTATTTATAGCCCCCTGACCGAGAGCCACGGAGGATACAATTCGTCATCGGCCGCCGAGGAGCAGAGAAGAGAGGGACACCATCTCGGAGAGGAGAGGGTCGAGCTAGTTGACTAGGGTCTCCCTAGCCGACGTGGGAACCTTGCACGGAAGACCACGTCAGAGTTCCTGGAGCTAGAAGCAAGATCAAGGAAGGATCCCGGTGGTGATCTTGTGTATGTATCATTGTCATAGTTGAATTATCAAGTTGAATCTTTTCCTAGCGATCAAGTGTTTCCTCGAAGATTTCTTTTTCGATCGGCTTTGCTTATTCTAAATCTATTAGCGAGATAGATTACATAGGGTGTTCTTGTATCCGCGGTGGCTAGAGGTACACTCCGGATCTTCCGGAAGAATCTCGACTTGTCTTTTGACTCGCCCTAAGCTCGCCGCATGAGTAGGGATACGTTGTGACAGAACGGGGGTTCCGAAAGGCGGATGTTTTCGGATTTGGACGGGAAACTACGGTTTAAAGAGGCTTCTTATAAGATTCGATTTGCTACTTCTTCTCTTGCTTGGAACTTCAACAAAAGGCTTACCCCGATCTCTCTAGATCGGTTTATTTACCCAATCTTACTTTGTTTTCTCCGGTATTTAGTAGATTAGATTAGTTTCGTGTCTTTTACCTAGATGCATTAGGGTTTCTCTTTTACCGAAGATTGAAGTTACTTGGCTTTACTAGATCAACTTTTGCGTCACACATTTGTTCCACGGATTTGATACCTTGGGTTCATCACTCGAGGGAAGAAGAGTCCCTTGACTACGACGGGAGACTTGTCCGCTTGCAAGTCTAAACGAAATTTGATACAACTATTAACTGTCAACAATGCCTCTCGATCATCTAGACAAAAACTCTCAAAAGAAGATAATCTCCGAAAGTAGGAAATACTTTTGGGATGCACCATACCTCTTCAAACTTGGCAATGATGGAGTGATGAGAAGATGTGTGCCAAGAGAAGAGAGGGTAGAAATTCTAAGGAAGTGCCACTCGGCGGAGTACGGTGGGCACTATAGCCATTTTCGAACCCAAGCAAAAGTATGGTCGAGCGGATTCTTTTG
This sequence comes from Cenchrus americanus, assembly GCA_947561735.1. NCBI lineage: Eukaryota > Viridiplantae > Streptophyta > Magnoliopsida > Poales > Poaceae > Cenchrus > Cenchrus americanus. Next base: position 225,720,264 of record OX387245.1, on the reverse strand, counting down.
GCCGGAGATGCATGAAGATACTAAAAGATATGTTGCATCATGCCCCCAATGCCAAAGAACCGGAAACATCTCTCAGAGAAATTCTATGCCTTTGAAATACAATCTACAAATCGACATATTCGATGTATGGGGCATAGACTTCATGGGTCCTTTTAAAAACTCATTTGGATTTGAGTATATCCTAGTCATGGTTGATTATGTATCGAAGTGGGTAGAGGCTATACCATGTCGTAAAGCTTCCACGGAGGAGTCCATTACTATGATCAAGAACGTGATTTTCCTCATTTCGGTACACCGAGAATCTTGATAAGTGATGGAGGAACTCACTTCACGGAAGAATTTCAAAAAGTGCTTGTCCAAGTTGGGAATCGAACATAGGGTCTCAACGGCCTATCACCCACAAACCAACGGACAAGCGGAAACGTCAAATAGGCAATTAAAAAGCATCCTCAACAAAACCATAGAGAAGGGAGGCAAAGATTGGTCAAAGAAATTAGACAGAGCTTTATGGGCTTATCGAACGGCGTTCAAGACACCGATAGGTATGATCCCTTATCAATTCATCTATGGAAAAGCTTGCCACCTTCCGGTTGAGTTGGAACATAAAGCCTATTGGGCGATTAAAGAGATGAACCTCGATCTCGATGCCGCGGTGGTGAAACGAAGAATTCAATTAAGCGAGCTAGAGGAGATGAGGTTGAAAGCATATGAAAATGCAAGCATATACAAAGAGAGAATCAAAAGGTGGTATGATAAGAGATTGAAAAAGAAAGAATTTAAAGGACACAAGGTCCTCCTCTACAATTCGAGGTTTGAAACCTTCGGAAAGTGGAAATTGCAAAGCAAGTGGGACAGACCTTATGTTGTGCATTCGGTGCTCTCCAACGGAGCGGTAACCATTATGGATATAAAAGGCGATCAATTTATGGTGAATGGTCAACGGCTTAAGGTTTACTACGAACCCGACATTGTTCCCCTTCACCATGTTGATGTCTTCACCATGGAAGAAGAGCCCGAACGTCCCGCCTAGGACGAAAAACAAGGCATGAATTTCTGTAAATAGTTTTTCTTTTAATTTTCTGGAGTTTCTCGAGAAGATTTACTGGGCCAACTTTTTTCCATGGGCTAAGGAGGCGAAAAAGGGCGGTGCACGGAAAACTGAACTGGCCCAGCCCCCGAGACTGGGTGGGTCAGCCGGCCCAGGCTGACCGGCCCAGCTGGGTCCTGGCGGCAGTCGTCTCCGATTTTTGCCCAAATTGCTCCTTTTCGACTTCCTTCTTCGGTCAGAAAATTTTCAGGGAAGTTTAAAAAAGGAAAATGAGGTTCCTAGGGGTTTTTTCTTCGGACTATTTATTTGGCCGAATTAGGAGCTCGGGAATCAATCCCTTCAAGCAATATTTTGCACCCACGCAGCAGCCATTGTGTCCCCAATAAGCTTAGAGTTGAAGCTAGAAGCCAAGGAGCCATCGATGGAGGAGGCGATGCGATGCGAGCTCAAGCAACCCATCGAGATCAAGAGGACCGCCCGCATCCGTTGCGGAGGGTGTGTCCCGAACGGAGCTATCGCATCTCCCAACCCTGTCGAAGGAGAGAAGGTCCCTACGCCCGTTTGAAGGTCGGCGCGAATCCAAGGCATGAATCGGAAAGACTACAAGGAGGTGTCGCTCGAGCCTAAGGATTATGGGGGTAGCGACTACTCCGACAATCGTAGCCCGAGCTCGTGGGCGGCCGCCGGAAGAGATGATAACGACCTCTACATTTGGGATGAGGTGCCTAAGGAGAAGACTCCCGAAGGCCCTAATGGCGGCGGCGGCGACGATGGCGGCGACGACAATGGTGGTGGCAACGACGACAGTGATGATGGTGGAGATAATGGCGACGACGACCCCTTCGGATTGCATCCGATGTGTTGTCGAGCTTGTCATCAATCCATTGCGGATCTCTACACGTCGGTCGATGAATGTCTCCAAGCCATGGAAGCGATGAAGCAGTGTATGGAGGACTTGGAGCGCGTAGTTGAAGACTACTACAAGTTCTTTAACCGCAACGTGCGCAAACTTTTTGGCATGGTTGGATACATGAAAGACAAGTGGTGCAATACTTGCTTGAAGTACCACTAGGTCTAGTTTTCCCCTTAGGATTTTTGTAAGATACGACGAGGACGTCGTATGTTTTTAGCGTGGGGGGGAGCTAGCTAGCTAGCCTTAGCTTTTGAGTTTAAAAGTTTAGGTTCGGTTTAGTGTTCGAGAGAGTGAGAGTCTTAGAGTTTAATGAGTCTTAGTTTTCGAGTGTGTTTTTAAATTTTTGCAAGTTTGAAAGTGCCTTAAAATTAGTGTTGAGTCAAAGAAAATCAAATAAAAAGAGTCTTTATATGTATATTGTGTCTTGTGTATTGCTTATCTTTATTCATCTTGTTTGTTTAATCTTTGATTCTTGTGTGGTTTGAAAAACGTTTACCGTGGTGCTTAGTGGAACTGCTACTACTTAAAGTACCCATACCGCACTTCGATCTTGAGTTTCACATGTTAGTTGTGCTATGTTCAATGCTAAAAGTTGGAGGATTGCAGTTCTGAAAATTATCTTAAAAACCTTGTAATAAAGGTTAGCAAAACCTCTTTTTCCAAGTTGAGAGTAAGAAAAAAATCCTATACAAAGCCAATTTATTGTTTTTGCTCCACCATAAGTGTGATTAACACGATGAGTTAGGCTAAGATCCTTTTCTCTTGGGAGTTTTAATTTTGAGTAATGATCATGTTCTTGTGCTTATCTTTTGTTTCTAGCCTCGTCATACATTCGGTAACGAGACTTTCACATCAGAAGTCCCGTACATCGCCGAATTCCATACCCAACCCTATACATCTCTTTTGTACATCGAATTCCTTGAACACAACCTATTTTCAAAGTTTCGTCTCGTCTCCAGCATGATTTATTTAAAATTTCAGATTGTATGCATGCGAGAAAGAGGGGAGTTGAGAGCTTTGAAAAGTTGTCAAGAGAGAGAAGAAATAAAGAGAAAAAGTATGAGTATGGAAAAGAAAGAAAGAAAGAAAGAAAGAAAAAATATGTGTGAAAGAAAAAAATATGTGAAAGAAAGAAGAAAAATAAAAAGAAAAAACAGGAGGTAGCAATAAAGATATGAGGGGGGTGGATCAAGTGAAAGAAAAGAAAAATAAAGTGTAAGGAAGGATGTCACGTTGTTGAGAGACGAAACTTTCATTCTTTTTCCAACAATGTGCAATCCGACAACGAGGACGTCATCAGTGCCTCATAGTCATAATTGTTTTTTGCCCTTGCACATGTCCACCATTCTAAATCTTCTCGTCCTTGATATCCCTACATATGGTTAATTCTCATGATCATTGGCTTTGAAAGGTAAACAACCATTAGAGGAAGTTCTTAGTTTGACGATACTTGTGTTGATTACACTAGCCCTACCTATAGCTCCACTTTACATGTTATATGAGAGACTTATGGGAGGTGAGAGTTCTATAAAATTGGTTTAGGATAGCCACCTCATATGAGTGAGAGAGCTTGGAGAAAGGTTTTTGTCGATACTTGTCGCAGGAATTTTGTTTTCAAAATCATAAAAACCCTCCGATGGAAGCAAAGAAGTAAGCATGGCTGAAATTGAAGGCTTCGAGTGAAGAGTTTGAGTTGTGGGGTAAATCTTGACGTGGTAAAGATTCTAAACGCCCATGTTTATGTTTGATGATCATTACTTTGTGTTTATGTATTAAAGATGAAACGATTGACTAACTTGTGAAGAAGGATGAGAGGTTCACGATTACAACGCTTTGGACGAAGTTCTTTTACGAGTACTTGCTCAAGGACGAGCAAGAGCTAAGCGTGGGGGAGATGTGACGGTGTATTTTGGTACACCTAGCATGTTCATTACACTTTGGTTCGGATTTGATTATGGTACTAACCCGCCACTAGGCACACTAATCATATAACAAGTTCATCTATGTGCATGCATTTGGAAGTGTTGTGTTTATGTAGGAAGACATGGACATAAAAGAAGGATTCTCAACAAGTTCAAAGGAGCATTTACGGAGTCTTGTTCGTGTTCATGAGCTTGATGAAATCACTTCCAATGGTGGCAAGGACCGAAGTGTTACGAGGAACACCCCTTAGGATTGAAGCGTAAAAGATCGAACTTCATGCGCGGAGAACCTCCATCTTGGACGTGAGGAAGACATCGTCAAAATCATGCAAGTGGAGGGGGCAAAGTGCATAATTACATGAGGACCCACGGGAGCGAAGGGGCGACCGAACCGGGCCGAGGTGGGCCAGGCCGGTCGGCCCGGCCCACTCCGGTGGCCGGTTCGACCCCCCTTTCCTTGCACCCGAAGGATTTTCAACCCTAAAACCCTGGAGGCGCCGCCAATCGAGAGGGAGAGAGCCATTCGCACCAGGAGGCCATCCACAAGCTAGAGAGAGGAGGGAGATCTCCGGAGGGAGATCGTCCACCTCGAATGAAGCACCCACAAGTGGAGAAGAAGGAAGAAACCGTCGGAAGGGAAACCATGATCAACGGTGCTATGTCTAGCACCTTGATGGGGTAATCTCCTTATTCGTCCATGGGTTGTAATCGATCTTGAGATGTAATCGTACTTTGTCGGAGTATCTATCTATCATCTTGTGTTGATATACTTTAATGCTTAAGGTTAGCTACCATGCCATAAAGGGAGTAAGAGCTCCAATGCTTCCTTGGATCCATTCAATACGCCGTGTCCATCATAGGTCTAGTCATGAATACCTTCGCGTAGTGACAGTACGAGAGGAGGGAAAGGGCGAAACCGTGGTCACAACCCCGATAGATTAGATTGGTTTTCATGTCTTTAAAGCGATTGCATGCTCTAGTATCGTAGACCCATTGGCGAGTGTCTTTTATCTTGATATCTTAATCATTCTCTCTAGTGTAGTTTAGTTGTTTTCTAGTTTAATTATAGTTAGAGGTTTGAGTAGCTAGAGTGTGAAGGTAGATCGAACACTTGTAATCCCCTTGCTCCGCGGATTGACAAGAACCTTGGGAATCCCGTGGTGAAAAAGGTGTGGGGTCCGTACGCTTGCGGATCATAGAGGGATACGTCTTTTATCCGTACCACCGAGTTGATGCGCACGCCGCGGCTCGGCACCGGGGTGTACCGGCCGGGCGAGACGCTCGCGTCCGTGGCCTCGTGCGCGGCGAGTGGCGCGTCGACCCGAGTAACCGGGCTCGGCCCGACACCGCCGCCGGCGCGTCACGGCGCGGCGCCCCTCCTCACACACACGCAAGCACGCACGGGACGAAGCCCAGCTCAAACCAACATTCCACGCGCGTCGGCGGCAAGCACGGGTCGGGAGTGCCCCATGAACTCGGCGCGCCGCGGTGGCATGGCGGCGCACACGCCCCCGCACAACATGCTTGGCGCGAAGGCCGCACCCACACACGGTCCTCGCATGGCGTCGGCGGGCGGTTGACGGATAAAAGACGTATCCCTCTACGATCCGCAAGCGTACGGACCCCACACCTTTTTCACCACGGGATTCCCAAGGTTCTTGTCAATCCGCGGAGCAAGGGGATTACAAGCGTTCGATCAACAACGACACACTAGCTACTAAAACCCTAACTACTATTATACTAGAAAACAACTAAACTACACTAGAGAGAATGATAAACGATCAAGATAGAAGACACTCGCCCACGGGTCTACGATACTAGAGCATGCAATCGCTTAAAGACATGAAAAACCAATCTAATCTATCGGGGTTGTGACCACGGTTTCGCCCTTTCCCTCCTCTCGTACTGTCACTACGCGAAGGTATTCATGACTAGACCTTTGATGGCCACGGCGTATTGAATGGATCCAAGGAAGCATTGAGGCCTATACTCCCTTTACGGCACGGTTGCAAGCCTTAAGCATTAAAGTATATTCAACACAAGATGATAGGTAGATAATCCGACAAAGTGCGATTACATCTCAAGATCCATTACAACCCATGGACGAATGAGAAGATTACCCCATCAAGGTGCCGATCATGGCACCGTTGATCATGGTTTCCCTTCCGCCGGTGTCTTCCTTCTTCTCCACGAGAGGGTGCTTCCTTCGAGGTGGTTGATCTCCGGCCGGAGATCCTCCTCCTCTCTCTCTAGCTTTTGGATGGCCTTCGGTGCGAATAACTCCTCCTCTCTCGTGTTGGAGGCGCGTCGGGGGTTTTAGGGTCGAAGATCCTTCGAGGGCAAGGAAGACGGGACCGAACCGGTGCCCGAAGTGGGCCGGGCCGGCCCGCCCGGGCCGGCCGGCCCAGGCCCACCCGGCCCGGTTCGGTCGCCCCTTTTTGCTCCGTGGGTCCTCGTGCACTTATCTACTTTGCCCCCTCCACTTGCATGATTTTGACGCCGTTATCCTCGCGATCAAGATGGAGACTCTCTTTGCATGAAGTTTGATCTTTTACGCTTCAATCCCCGGGGTGTTCCTCGTAGCACTTCGGTCCTCGCCACCATTGGAAGTGATTTCAGCAAGCTCATGAACACGAACAAGACTCCATGAATGCTCCTTTGAACTTGTTGCAAATCCGTCCTTTATGTCCATGTTTTCCTACATAAACACAACACTTCCAAATGCATGCACAAAGATGAACTTGTCATATGATTAGTGTGCCTAGTGGCGGGTTAGTTCCATAATCAAATCCAAACCAAAGTGTAATGAACATGCTAGGTGCACCAAAATACACCATCAACATCTCCCCCACACTTAGCTCTTGCTCGTCCTCGAGCAAGTACTCGTCAAAGAATTTCGTCCAAGGAGTGTAATCGTGTATCACTTATCCTTCTTCACAAGTTAGTCAATCCCTTCATCTTCAATACATAAACACAAAGTAATGATAATCAAACATAAACATGGGCGTTTAGAATTTTTACCACGTCAAGATTTACCCCACAACTCAAACCTTTCACTTGAAGTCTTCAATTTCAGCCATGCTTACTCCTTTGCTTCCATCGGAGGGTTTTTATGGTTTTCAAAACAAAAATTCCTGCAACAAGTATTAGACAAAAAACCTTTCTCCAAGCTCTCTCAAGTCACTCATATGAAGTGGCTATCCTATCCAAGTTTTATAAAACTCTCACCTCCCATTAATCTCTCATATACCATGAAAAGTGGAGCTATAGGTAGGGCTAGCGCAATCAACACAAGTATTGTCAATCTAAGAACTTCCTCTAATGGTTGTCTACCTTTCAAAGCCAATGATCATGAGAATTAACCATATGTAGGGATATCAAGGATGAGAAGATTTAGAATGGTGGACATGTGCAAGGGCAAAAGAAAATTGTGACTACAAGGCACCGATGATGTCCTCGTTGTCGGATTGCACATGGTTGGAAATAGAGTAAAAGTTTCGTCTCACAATCAACGTGACATCCTTCCTTACACTTTATTATTTTTTTCTTTTCTTTCACTTGATCCATCCCTCTCATATCCTCATTGCTAACTCATCTTTCTCTCTTTTTTTTCTTCTTTCATTCACATATGCTTTTTCTTTCTTTCTTTTCCATACACATACTTTTTCTCTTTATTTTTCTCTCTCTTGACAACTTTTCAAAGCTTTCAATTCTCTCTTTCCTCACATGCATACAATCTGAATTTTTAAATAAATCATGCTAGAGACGAGACGAAACTTTGAAAATAGGTTGTGTTCAAGGAATACGATGTACAAAAGAGATGTATAGGGTTGGGTATGGAATCCAGTGATACTCATGACTTTCGTTGTGAAAGTCATGGACTGAATATATGACGAGGCTAGCAACAAAAGATAAGCACAAGGACATGATCATTGCTCGAAATTAAAACTCACCAAGAGAGAAGGGTCCTAGCCTAACTCATCGTGCTAATCACACTTATGGTGGAGCGAAAAAAAAATAAACTTGGCTTTGGATAGGAATTTTTTCTTACTCTCAACTTGGAAAAAGAGGTTTTGCTAACCTTTATTACAAGGGTTTTAAAATAATTTTCAGAACTGAAATCCTCCAATTTTTAGCATCGAACATAGCACAACTAACATGTGAAACTCAAGATCGAAGTGCGGTATGGGTACTTTAAGTAGTAGCGATTCCACTAAGCACCACGATAAACGTTTTTCAAACCACATACTTGTGTTCATATATCAAGAATCGAAGATTAAACAAACAAGTAAATAAAGGTAAACAATACATAAAACACAAAGATATATATAAAGACACTTTTTATTTGGTTTTCTTGACTCAACACTAATTTAAGTCACTTGCAAAAATTTTAAAACGAGACTCAAAAACTAAAGACTCATTAAAACACTAAGACTCTCACACGAAGATTAAACCGAACCTAAACTTGAAGTTCAAAAGCTAAGGCTAGCGAGCTAGCTCTCCCCCACACTTAAAACATACGACGTCCTCGTCGTATCTTACAAAAATCCTAACGGGAAAAACTAGATCTAGTGGTACTTCGAGCAAGTTTTGCACCACTTGCCTCTCATGTTTCCAACCATGCCAAAAAGTTTGCGCACGTTGCGGTTAAGGAACTTGTAGTCATCTTCAACTACGCGCTCCAAGTCCTCCATACGCTGCTTCATCGCTTCCATGGCTTGGAGACATTCGTCGGCCGACGTGTAGAGATCCGCGATGGATTGACGACAAAATCGACAACACACCGGATGCAGTCCGAAGGGGTCGTCGTCGCCATAATCTCCACCGTTGTCACCACCGTCGTCGCCACCTCCATTGTTGTTGCCTTCACCACCGCCGTTGCCGTTGCCATTGGGGCCTTCGGGAGTCCTTTCATAGGGTTGCTCACCCCAATCATCATCATCTCTACCGGCGGCCGCCCACGAGCTCGGGCTACGATCGTCGGAGTAGTCGCTATCCCCATAATCCTTAGGCTCGACGACACCTCCTTGTAATCCTTGCGCTTGATGCCTTGGAGGCGTGCCGACCTTCGAACGGGTGTAGGGACCTTCTCTCCTTTGACGGGGTTGCGAGATGCAAGAGCTCCGGTCGGGACACGTCCTCCGCAACGGATACGTGCGGTCCTCTTGACGGATAGCTTGACCTCGCATCGCATCGCCTCCTCCATCGATGGCTTCTTGGCTTCTAGCTTCAACTCTAAACTTTTTGGAGGCTCAATGGCTGCTACAAGGGTGCAACACATTGCTTGAAAGGTTTGATTCTCGAGCTCCCAATTCGGCCAAATATATAGTCCCGAGAGAAAAGCCCCGGGAACCTTATTTTCCTTTTTTACACTTCCCTTAAAATTTTCCGACCAAACAAGGAAGTCAAAAAGGAGCAATTCGTGCGAAATTCGGGGTCATCGGGCGTCGGGCCACCCCCGGGCCGGTCCGCCCAGGCCGGCCGGCCCACCCCCGCCTCGGGGGCGGCCGGGCCGGTTTTTGCACACCGCCCTATTTTTTCTTCCTCGGCCCGTGGAAAAAGTTGGCCCAGTAAATCTTCGCGAAAAACTCCGAAAGCTAAAAGAAAAATTATTTACGAGAAGTTGATGCCTTGTTTTTCGTCCTAGGCGGGACGTTCGGGCTCTTCCTCCATGGTAAAGACGTCAACATGATGAATGGGCACGACATCGGGTTCATAGTAAACCTTAAGCCGCTGTCCATTCACCACAAATTGATCGCCGTTTATATCCATAATGGTTACCGCTCCGTTGGAGAACACCGAATGCACAACATAAGGTCCATCCCACTTGCTTTGCAATTTCCCCTTTCCGAAGGTTTTAAACCTCGAATTGTAGAGGAGGACCTTATCTCCTTCTTTGAATTCTTTTTTCTTCAATCTTTTATCATACCACCTTTTGATTCTCTCCTTGTATATGCTTGCGTTTTCATATGCTTTCAACCTCAACTCCTCTAGCTCGCTTATTTGAATTCTTCGTTTCACCACCGCGGCATCGAGATCAAGGTTCATTTCTTTAATCGCCCAATAGGCTTTATGTTCTAACTCAACCGGAAGGTGGCAAGCTTTTCCATAGACAAATTGATAAGGGGTCATACCTATCGGTGTTTTAAACGCCGTTCGATAAGCCCACAAAGCTCCGTCTAATTTCTTTGACCAATCCTTGCCTCCCTTCTCTATGGTTTTGTTGAGTATGCTTTTTAATTGCCTATTTGACGTCTCCGCTTGTCCGTTGGTTTGTGGGTGATAGGCCGTGGAGACCCTATGCTCAATTCCCAACTTGGACAAGCACCTTTTGAAGTTCTTCCCGGTGAAATGAGTTCCTCCATCACTTATCAAGATTCTCGGTGTACCGAAACGGGGAAAAATCACGTTCTTGATCATAGTGATGGACTCCTCCGTTGAAGCTTTACGACATGGTATAGCCTCTACCCACTTGGATACATAATCAACCATAACAAGGATATACTCGAATCCAAATGAGTTTTTAAAAGGCCCCATGAAGTCTATGCCCCATACATCGAATATGTCGATTTGCAAGTTGTATTTCAAAGGCATAGAATTTCTTTGAGAGATGTTTCCGGTTCTTTGGCATTCGGGGCATGACGCAACATATCTTTTAGTATCTTCATGCATCTCCGGCCAATAGAATCCGCTCGACCATACTTTGGCTTCGGTTCGAAAATGGCTATAGTGTCCACCGTACTCCGCCGAGTGGCACTTCCTCGAATCTCAACCCTCTCTTCTCTTGGCACACATCTTCTCATCACTCCATCATTGCCAAGTTTGAAGAGGTATGGTGCATCCCAAAAATATTTCTTACTTTCGAGAGATTATCTTCCTTTGAGTGTTTTTATCTAGATGATCGAGGGGCATCTTTCGAATTGCTCGAATGATGTCGATCATCCAAGTATCTTTATCAAGCACTCTATAGAGGTGGTCATCTCTCATCTTATCTTCTATGGGCTCTTTGTCATCTTGTCCACGATTCATCCTAGACAAATGATCGGCCACAACATTTTCCACCCCCCTTTTTATCACGAATTTCAACATCGAACTCTTGGAGAAGAAGGATCCAACGAATCAAACGTGGTTTAGCTTCCTTCTTAGCCAAGAGATACTTGATGGCTGCGTGATCGGTGTAAACAATGACTTTCGAGTTCACGATGTAAGATCTGAATTTTTCGAAAGCGAATACCACCGCTAGCAACTCTTTTTCCGTAGTGGCGTAATTTAATTGTGCCCCACTAAGAGTTTTGCTAGCGTAGTAAACGGCGTGAACTCGGCCTTCCTTTCTTTGTCCCAAGACCGCGCCTACGGCGTAGTCACTTGCGTCACACATGATCTCGAAAGGTTGGCTCCAATCCGGAGGTTGGATGATGGGAGCACTCACCAACGCATTTTTCAAGGTCCGGAATGCCGCTAGACACTTCTCATCAAAGTCGAAAGCCACATCCTTTTGAAGAAGGTGTGTTAAAGGCTTAGTGATCTTCGAGAAGTCCTTTATAAATCTTCTATAGAATCCGGCATGGCCTAGAAAGCCGCTTAAGGACTTAACATCCGTAGGAGGTGGGAGTTGCTCAACCGTCTCTACCTTAGCCTTGTCCACTTCGATTCCTCTCTCGGATATAACATGTCCGAGCACTATGCCTTGCTTAACCATGAAGTGGCACTTTTCCCAATTTAAAACCAAATCTACCTCCGCACACCTTGTAAGGACCTTTTCTAAGTTTGCTAAGCAATCCATGAACGTCTTCCCGTAAACGGAAAAATCATCCATAAACACTTCAACAATTTCTTCGATGAATTCCGAGAACACGGCCATCATGCAACGTTGAAAAGAGGCCGGAGCGTTGCATAGGCCGAAGGGCATCCTCCTATATGCAAACGTTCCGTAAGGACAAGTAAACATTGTCTTATGTTGATCTTCCGGTGAATGGGAATTTGCATGAACCCCGAGTATCCGTCGAGAAAGCAAAAATAAGCGTGGTTTGATAACCTCTCGAGCATCTCGTCTATGAATGGTAGGGGGAAGTGATCTTTCTTCGTCGCTTTGTTAAGCTTACGGTAATCGATACACATCCGCCACCCGGTCACGGTTCTTTGCGGTATCAACTCATTCTTCTCATTCTTCACCACGGTCAAACCTCCTTTCTTCGGTACACAATGTACCGGCTCACCCATTCACTATGCGGAACCGGGTAGATGATTCCGGCGTCAAGTAACTTGATAACCTCTTTCTTTACTAGCTCTCGCATGGCATGGGTTAGCCTCCTTTGGTGGTCCACTACAGGTTTACATTGGTCTTCCATTGGTATACGATGAGTGCAAAAGGCTGGGCTAATACCTTTGAGATCATTAATTGAATATCCAATCACCTTGCTATGTTTTTTTAATAAAATCAGCAACGCTTCATTTTCTTCGGGGCTCAACTCGTCGCTCACAATGACCGGATAAGTTTTGTCCGGGCCCAAAAATTCATATTTTAATCCCTTGGGTAAAGGTTTAAGGTCTACTTCGGGCACTTGCGGCTCCTCATGTTTGATTTCTCCTATGTCTTCGAACTTCTCTTCCTCCATGCTACCGTCATGCGGCTCTAAGCCTTTTGTTGCTTCCTCTAGTTCTTCATCTTGTTGATTACTAATTTGATTTTCCATCGCTCTTTGCAGCGGGTCTCTAAGGGTTTCAACAAAACAAAGACTATCTATCTCTTCTACTTCTTCATCTTCGGGAGGAAAAGGTGTAAGGTGTTTAGAAGCACGAAGAAAGTTATATGTCTACTTTGTCCCATTAAGGTTCATTGTTACTTTGCCTTCTCCGGCATCTAACACGGCATCAACCAACTTAAGAAAAGGCCTACCTAAGATTATATGATCAGAATTACCATGGTAAGCATCAATAACAAAGAAATCGGTTGGTATATAGTTTCTAGAAATTTTTACTTTCATGTTGCAAGCAATACCTAGAGGTTTGATAGTTCTACCATCTCCCATAATTAATTTCGTTGATGTTGGAGCTAAGTCTAGGTTGTGGTATTGAACTTTATCGTAAATTTTAGAAGATAGAACACTTACTTGGGCTCCGATGTCGCATAAAGCTTTGCATTGAACTCCGTTGATCTCGCAACTCAAGTGCGGCGTCATCTTCTCTTCTTCTTCGGATCCGATCGAATAAATTTCAGCAAGGCGAGCGTATGGTGATGCTTCGGGCTTGATCCCCATGATTCTCTTCACCTCGGCAACATGTTCCGGATCCACCACGTCATCTCCAAAGAGCTTTTCAAAAATCTCACCGGTGTTTTCGAGGTCGTATGAATTTTCAGCTTTCTTCTCCGGTCGGAAATCCACTTCCAATGCTCTCGCCATCCCCTTTTGATTAGGGAACTGTCTTCTCTTGTCGAATACTTCTCCGTAATCAATAGGTACCCAATCCATTGGCTCGAACTCCCTTAGTGGCTTCGCGCTTGACATGCTTCTCTTGTTCGTCTCATTTGGTGCGGCGAAGTCGACGTTTGGTGTAGTTCTTGACTTGATGTGTTCTTGTTCGGGCTTTTCCATGATTGGCTCCTCTTTTGCGACTTCCGGGTTGCCTCTTTAGAAAAATCAGCAAGCTTTTTCTTTCTTGAATTGAATTCCGGCTCTTCCGCAAGTCTTGTTTCCCAATCTCTTCGCATGGCAGCCGCTTTACTAACTTTTTGTAGAAGTTGGGCGACTTCCGTGAGTGTTTTCTCCATGAGATCCCCACCGCACACATTTCGACGTGTCGCATGCAACTAGGGGTTAGGGAAAAGAAAAATGTATGCAAGAGTACATCACCGGTGAAGCCGAGTTTTGGTCCTTGTTCGATTAATTCATTAAACCTATCCCGTGCTTGGTCTATCCCTTCCTCTTCTCCTTGCATGAAAGTGATCACTTGCCTCCTTAGATGTTGAACCTTGCTAATTGGAAAGAACTTCTCGCAAAACTTCTTTGTCAACTTGTTCCAATTGCCTTCAACTTCAAAGGACGCAACCGAATACCATGTCTTTGCTTTGCCGGCAAGTGAGTAGGGAAAGAGATTCCACTTGAACCATTCATCGGGAACTCCTTCTTGACGCACCGTGTTGCATATTGTCGTGAAATCCCTTATGTGTCTATATGGGTTCTCCGTAACCATCCCTTCAAATGGGTTTTCCGCCACCATCTTGATGATCTTGGATTTAATTTCATACTTGGTCGCTTCGAGCTTCGAATCCGACTCCCGTACTTTTATGTCTTCACATCGAGGGCTAGCGTAATCCCTTAATGATTTCTCCGGTTCTTCCACGGGTTGATTAACGAACTCCATCTAGACAATAAGATAAAAACAAAAACAAAAAAGAAACAAGTGTTTTTCTGGTAATATATGTTAGATATAGCAAATAAAAGATAAACTAAAATATAAAACTAAGTTAGATGCAAATCAAACGATGTAAACTAACTTGCTCCCCGGCAATGGCGCCGAAAAAAGGGGCTTGTTGACGCATAAAAGACGTATCCCTCTACGATCCGCAAGCGTACGGACCCCACACCTTTTTCACCACGGGATTCCCAAGGTTCTTGTCAATCCGCGGAGCAAGGGGATTACAAGCGTTCGATCAACAACGACACACTAGCTACTAAAACCCTAACTACTATTATACTAGAAAACAACTAAACTACACTAGAGAGAATGATAAACGATCAAGATAGAAGACACTCGCCCACGGGTCTACGATACTAGAGCATGCAATCGCTTAAAGACATGAAAAACCAATCTAATCTATCGGGGTTGTGACCACGGTTTCGCCCCTTTCCCTCCTCTCGTACCGTCACTACGCGAAGGTATTCATGACTAGACCTTTGATGGCCACGGCGTATTGAATGGATCCAAGGAAGCATTGAGGCCTATACTCCCTTTACGACACGGTTGCAAGCCTTAAGCATTAAAGTATATTCAACACAAGATGATAGGTAGATAATCCGACAAAGTGCGATTACATCTCAAGATCGATTACAACCCATGGACGAATGAGAAGATTACCCCATCAAGGTGCCGATCATGGCACCGTTGATCATGGTTTCCCTTCCGCCGTGTCTTCCTTCTTCTCCACGAGAGGGTGCTTCCTTCGAGGTGGTTGATCTCCAGCGGAGATACTCCTCCTCTCTCTCTAGCTTGTGGATGGCCTTCGGTGCGAATAACTCCTCCTCTCTCGTGTTGGCGGCGCGTCGGGGGTTTTAGGGTCGAAGATCCTTCGAGGGCAAGGAAGACGGGACCGAACCGGTGCCCGGCGGGGCCGGGGCCGGCCCGCCGGGCCGGCCGGCCCAGGCCCAGTTCGGCCCGGTTCGGTCGCCCCTTTTGCTCCGTGGGTCCTCGTGCACTTATCTACTTTGCCCCCTCCACTTGCATGATTTTGACGCTGTTATCCTCGCGATCAAGATGGAGGCTCTCTTTGCATGAAGTTTGATCTTTTACGCTTCAATCCCCGGGGTGTTCCTCGTAGCACTTCGGTCCTCGCCACCATTGGAAGTGATTTCAGCAAGCTCATGAACACGAACAAGACTCCATGAATGCTCCTTTGAACTTGTTGCAAATCCGTCCTTTATGTCCATGTTTTCCTACATAAACACAACACTTCCAAATGCATGCACAAAGATGAACTTGTCATATGATTAGTGTGCCTAGTGGCGGGTTAGTTCCATAATCAAATCCAAACCAAAGTGTAATGAACATGCTAGGTGCACCAAAATACACCGTCAACACGGGCCCGGGGGCATGAGTGGCCCGAGAGCTCCACACGAGCGTGACGCGGCGCATCGCGGCTCGACGGCCGGCAACCGTGCAAGGCGGCTCGACGGCGCACCCCAACGCCGTCGGCGCGAAACGAGTAGAGCTCAAGGAGGGAGGGAAGAGATAAGGTGGCTGCGGTGTTGCTCACTTCGGGGCGGCGGTGGAGTCGTGGCCGGCTCGGTGGAGTGGTGTACGAAGGCGGGGTTGATGTTCACGCCGGTGGTCGTCCGTCTCGGCTCCTCGCTCCTTGTCCCCGGGCCGGTTCACATCTTTCCCCCCTCCGGCGCGGCGCGGCGTCCCCCCGGCGTGTCGACGGCGTCCCGGCGGTGAAGTGGTCCTTGCTCCAGTCCGGCCCTCGGCTCCTTCCTCGACCGGCGCGGTGCGGCGGCGCGCGCGCCCGCTTCCTCCCTCAATCCGGCAAACGAGCGTGGTGGAAGAGAAAACCCCAAGAGGGGGTGGGTGGCTTTGCTTCCGTGCCACACCGGCCCGCTCCTTTTGAATCGACGCCGCGAGCAGCTCGAGGGGGAAAAGCCCTCCATGCCCTTGGCCGTTCGCCGGGCGGGGCAGGTGGCGCTCGCGGTGGTGCTCGGGTCCGCCTCGGATGCTCGGTGGGAAGGGGCAGATGCGTCTTTGGCCTTTCCCGTGGTCGCATCCAGCCCCGCGCGCACGCGCCGGTCCTCGGCGTGCGTGCCGGCCCGGGCGGTCCGGCCGCGCCCCGCCCCGCACGCGCCGGTGCGGTGAGACCGGCGGCGCCGGCCCGGCTCGGTGTGCCGGCGGGTTGGTGAGGATAAGGGGGGGTTGCGACACGCGGGGTCCACGCGTCGAGATAGCGGGGAAAGGGTAAAGGGCCGCGCGGATTAGCCGGGCCAAATGGGGACACGGGCCGGGCCGGCCGCAAAGCAAAGGAAGGAGAAGGCGGCCCGGTTCACGGGTTTGACATTTTGCAAATTAAATGAATAAGCTTTGAACTAGGGTTTGAATTAGAGTTTGAATCGATTCCCACTCAAATTCAAACTCCACACATTTGAACTCCAAAAGAACCGAGAGAAAAGCCAACTCACATATTATACCATAATTTTGAATATATGTTTTTATAAATGGGTTAATCCGGTGGAGAATCCGGGGAAGGGCTAGCAATTTGGCTCGAAAATTGATAGCACTCAATTTCGATCAAAAAGTTTTAAATTTTCGCAAAATCCACACACCTAAATTCTCGGGTTGTTACATTCTCCCCCACCACCGAGAATCTCGTCCTCGAGATTTAGTCCTCGACCTCCTCCGTGAACAAGTGAGGATACTCTCTTCGAGATCGGCTTCCTTCTCCCATGTTGCTTCTCGCTCGGTATGGTTGCTCCACAACACTCTACAGAAGGGAATGGTTGTTCTCCTTGTCTCCTTGACAGCTCGGTCCAAGATTTTCTCAGGATATTCTGCATACTCAAGGTTGTCTTGCAGATCAAGCAACTCCATGGGCACTTGCTTATCCTCCACTGCCTTCTCACTCTTTTTCAGCTGTGACACGTGAAACACCGGGTGAACTCCCGCCATTATCTCGGGTAGCGCAAGCCGGTAGGCCAAACTTCCAATCCTTCGGGTGATAGGGTACGGTCCTACGTACCTCGGGGCAAGCTTTCCTTTCACCAAGAACCTCTTAGTCCCTCGGAGCGGGGAGACCTTCAAGTACACTCGGTCACCAACGCAAAAGTCAACTCCCTCCTTCTTTTGTCGCATAGCTCTTCGACGACTTTGTGCGATCTTCAAGTTCTCACGAACTTTCTCTACTTTTTCCTCTCGCTTCCTCAATGATTGCTGGTCCAAACGGTGCTCGTTCTCCCACCTCCGACCAAGCTAGCGGGGTCCTCGCACTTCCGCCCGTAAAGGGCCTCAAAGGGTGCCATCTGGAGACTTGCTTGGAAGCCGTTGTTGTACGAGAACTCGCAAACGGCAACCGCTCTCCCAATCGGTACCATAGGTGAGTGCACACGCCCGTAGCATATCCTCCAACACCTGGTTGACCCTTTCGTCCGACCATCCGTCCGCGGGTGAAAGGTCGTGGCTGTAGTTGAAAGTGGTGCCCATGAGTTTGTGGAAACTCGCCAAAACTTGGAGACAAATTGTGGCCCTCGATCGGATACAATACTTCGGGTGCCCCGTGCGGCCGAGTATGTGCTCTACGTACGCTTATGCCAACTTCTCGGTTGCGTACCGGGTCTTCACCGGCACAAAGTGAGCCACTTTGGTCAGCCTGTCCACTATGACCCAAACCGAGTCATTTCCTTTTGGTGTCCGAGGAAGTCCCACCACAAAGTCCATGGAAATGTCCTCCCACTTCCAAACTGGAATAGCCAACGGCTTCAACAGACCAGCAGGCTTCTGATGTTCGATCTTTACTCTGCTGCAGGTGTCGCAACAGGCCACGTAGTGTGCTATATCCTTCTTCATGTCCTTCCACCGCATTCGATCTTTAGATCTCTGTACATCTTGGTGTTTGCCGGGTGGATCGAGTACCTCGAATCGTGAGCTTCCCTCATGATCTGCTCCCGAGTGCCCCGTTTTGTGGTACACGATCCGTTCTTTCAACCACACGGTGCCCCGTTCATCTACCCGGTAGTCCTCTCGCTTTGCCCCGCTTTATTAGTTCTCGCAATGCTTTGATTTCTCGCACACACCTTCCGGGCCGTACGGATTCGTTCCTCCGGGTCATAGGTCACTTGCATCACGTTGACTTGGCCTTGGTCTACAATTTCGATTCTCGCCTTTTCTAGCTCTTCGTGCGAGCAGGTTGCTCTTCTCTTACCATGAGGTTGTTGCAATAAGTTTTCCGGCTCAGTGCATCTGCCACGACGTTGGCTTTGCTCGGGTGGTAGTTGATCTCGACGTCGTAGTCCTTGATCAGCTCTAACCATCGCCTCCGCCTCATGTTCAACTCTCGTCTGGGTAAAGAAGTACTTCAGGCTCTTGTGGTCGGAAAACAGCTCACACTTGTTCCTTATCAGGTAGTGTCTCCGGATCTTGAGTGCATGCACCACAGCCGCCAACTCCAAGTCGTGGGTCGGGTAGTTTTCCTCGTGCTTCTTCACCGCCCGGAAGCGTAAGCCACAACTTTCCCTTCCCCGCATCGCGCACACAACCGAGTCCTTGCCTTGAAGCGTCACGGTAGACCACAAAGTCTTTCTTGATATCTGGCAAGGTAAGCACTGGGCCGTGGTGAGTCGCCTCTTCAGCTCCCGGAAGCTCTTCTCACACGCTTCGACCACTCGAACTTTGTGTTGTTCTTGAGCAACTCTGTCATTGGCTTTGCGATCTTGGAAAAGTTCTCAATGAACCTCCGGTAGTAACCCGCCAACCCAAGGAAGCTCCCGACATCCGTCACGTTTAACGGCCGCTCCCACTTGGTCACCGACTCAACCTTGGACGGATCCACGGCTATCCCCTCTCGCCGACAACACGTGCCCCAAGAACGCGACCTTCTCCATCCGGAACTCGCACTTGCTAGACTTGGCGTACGCTTTCTACCGCCTCAACCTCTCTAGCACGACCCTCGTGTGCTCCTCGTGCTCCTCCATGGTCTCGCAGTAGATCAAGATATCGTCGATAAACACCACCACAAACCCGTCCAACTATTCCATGAAGACCTTGTTCATCAAGTTCATGAAGTAAGCGTGGGCGTTGGTCGGCCCGAAAGAAACCACCACGAACTCGTACAAGCCGTAACGTGTGGTGAAGGCCGTCTTGGGAATATCCCCGCTCTCGGATCTTCATCTCGGTGGTAGCCTGATCTCAAGTCGATCTTGGAGAAGAACTTTGCCCTTTTGAGCCTATCCAGCAAATCCTCGATTCTGGGTAGCGGGTACTTGTTCTTGATTGTCATCGAGTTGAGCGTGCGGTAGTCAATGCACATCCTCTTTGTGCCGTCTTTCTTCTCCACGAAGAGCACTGGTGAACCCCACGGTGAGGCACTTGGCCGAACAAACCCTTGCTCGAGCAGCTTCTTGAGCTGTTTCTTCAACTCGTCCAACTCATCAGACGACATCCGGTATGGACTCTTTGCAACGGGCCCCACCCCTGGCATCAGCTCAATCACAAACTCCACGTCTCGGTCTGGGGGTAACTCCGTAAGCTCCTCTGGGAACACGTCCGGAAACTCACAGACCACTGGGATTTCTTCAATCTCTTTCCCACTCATGTTGCACATCATCGTAGCAGCCTTCGGACTCTGTGGTTCGATCCGCACTATAGTTCCACTGGGGTGTTCTAGCTGTATAACTCTGGGGTTGCAAGAGACTATCCCGTTGTGCTTTGCCAACCAATCCATCCCTAGGATCACGTCTATCCCGGTAGACTCCAAAAGCTGTCAAGCTCGCCGTGAACTCGTTGCCCCTCAAACACCATCCTCACTCCCCTGCACTCTAACGTACTCCTCTTCTCTCCTAGCGAAGAGCTAGTCAAGATAGGCCTTGGTCGAGGCTTAGTTGGTAAAGACCTTTCTTTAACAATCTTGGTTGAAATATACAAAAACTGAGCTCCAGTATCGAATAAAACAGTTGCCAAAACTGAGTCAACAAGGAACTCACCAAGTGTGACGTCGGGTGCGGGCGGCGCTACATCCTCGGCGGTGAGGTGGTTAAGACGGCCTCGTGTAGGCCGGCGGCCGAGCGGTCCTCTCGCCTGTGTACGGGGTGGCTGTCCTCCTCGGTGCCGGTGGCTTGGCCGGGGTCCGGAACCGAGAGCCGCGGTTCCGACTCCCCGGTGGCGCCCGCTGTGGACACTCGAACGACTTGTGCCCAACCCGACGGCGCTGAAGCAAGTCACCTTGGATCCGTCCGCGACCGCGGTGGTGGTCTCGGTTTCCGACCGTTCGTCCTCCACTCCCGCCCGGGTTGGCTCTCGCTCTCGCGGGCCGAGACCGAGTGACGTGGTGCCTCTCGCCGTGATCGGTGGCCCCGAGCGTAACTCCGTCCTCTCGCCTCGAGGTGGTCCCGAGCGTCTGCGCCCGGTCCGTGCGCTTGGACTTGCTTCCACGAACCTCCATGTACTCAAGCCTTGACCTCTCCACGATCAGTGCCTTGTCGATAATGGAGCGAAGTGTCGGGCAGTCGTGAGCGGACAAGTGGTGTGCCATCCCCTTGTGCAGCCCCTTCCTGAACCAGTAGACTTTCTTCTTCTCTCGTGCCGGTGTCGTCGGCACGTACCTCATCAGCTCCTGGTAGCGGTTGGTGTACTCCTGCACTGACATGTTTCCCATCTTGAGGTGCCTCGAACTCGTCGGCCTTCCCCGTCCATCATCGCCTGCGGGATGTGGTGGCTCCTAAAGGCCTCCACAAACTCGTCCCACCCGATGTGCAACGGGTCCCGGTGCGAGTCACGATAGGCCCGTCCCACCACGCACCGGGCCGTGCCGATCCGCCCGGTGCGCCGCCACGGTCACACACTCCTCCTCCGTAAGCTCGGTCGGCTCCGGCTTCTTCTCAATCTCACATAGCCGCTTGTCCGCGTCCATCGGGTCCGCCGAGTGGTCGAAAGTAGGCGGTCGCGGCTTGTTGAAGTTCTCAACCTTCTTCTCGGGAAACCCCTCGGCTCGTTGCGGTGCCGACCCCCGTGGTTGTTGTTGTTGTTCTGAGCTAGCAACTGGGTGATCGTCTGCATCGGTCCGAGTCCGCACTGCCATCACGTCGGCCAAGTTCGGGGGAGGTGGCGGTGGTGGCACCTCGTGTCCCTGAGCCTGGCCTGCTCCTCCCTCGGGCCGGGGGTACCCGCTCGTGCTCGAGCTCCTCGCTCCCGAGCTCCCTCGTCGTCGTGCGCGGCTCCTCGACCGCCAACTCGGCCTCCTCGGCCTCCGCGGCCTGCCAGGCCTCCGCGGAGCCCGCCTCGTGGCGCGTGACCTCCACGGCGTCCGCGGCCTCTCACTCCCCGCCCGGGTTAGGGGCATCCTCCCCTCCGCCGTCCCTAGCGACCTCCTCGAAACGGGCCAGGAGTCGCCCGGACCTCCGTGCTCCCGACATCTGTTCCAGTTGCAAGAGTCAGTAGTGGTAGGGAGAATATATCTATTACGGTTATTAACTATAAAGGAGTAATCCTGCTAACAGTCAAAGAATTCATTCAGACATAAAGAAGCATGAAATCCGAGAAAATCCATGAAGATCCATGTCACTCAATCAATGCCACCATACAAAAGGGGTGCACCTCGAGATTTACTCCAACGTCCTTCGAGGGTATACAGCAACACATCACGCTAACGCATGGTACATCATGGGGGTAGCTACTACAGGCATGACAACAAAAGCGGTAGCATTACATATAACTCATTACATCGACTCAGAATCTACTGCTAGATCTCTACTCCCATCACGGGGTACTCCGGGGGTGCCTCGGGGCGGAGTCCGGTGGAACCGAGTAGAACGGCGGTGAGAGAGTCCCCGGGTAACCCCGCACCCGATCGCCGGTCCTCCGTAGTAGTCTCGGGTATCTCGAAGAGCACGGTCCATCTCTGCTGTGTTCTGAGAACCTCTCGGGTACGGGCGTACACGTGGTAGGAGTGTCGGGGGTAGCTCAAAGGTCTCTGTCCTCAGTCGTGGCCTCTTCTTAGGGGGTAGCTGCGCGGAGAGCTCCTCCAACTCTCTCAGCCTCTGCTGGTCGGAACGCTCCCAGGCCGTGCGGGTCCTGGCTGCTCGGTCTCTCTCCTCGTAGACCAGTCCACCGAGGTAACACAAGTGGTGGTAGTTGTGTCGACTCGCCTCCTGAAGGTCCCACATCTTTACTTGATAGTCAGCTGCTGCAGCTCCAACCGACTCCAACTGGTCCCTCGCCTCGCAAGCCTCACTCTGTCCTCACGCGTGGCCTCCACCGTAGCCCGGTGCAACTCCCCGCTCTGTCCTCGGCCGTGCCTCCGGTGTAGCGATCCTTCGGCGTCGCTCTCGGTGCGGCTCCGCCGCTTTCATCCATCAGCCGTACCACCTCTCCGTTCCTCGGTGCGACTCCTCCAGCCGGTCGAGCAAATCCTCTCTCTCCATCTCCGGTCCCGAACCCGCCGGCAGCTACCATCCCACTTCCACCTCGTGTACGCGATCTCACCGTCCGCCCCGTAAAAGTGCCCGGTCCCGAGCCGGATGCACCGTCCGGCCGCGAGCATCATCTTGTCCTCCTCCACTGAAGTCACCTCAAGGTACTGCGCTCGGTCGCTCGTGTCCCAGCGGCTCGGGTCGTAGACTCTCCGTCGGAAGCACGCCGAACGGGGTGTCCTTAAGCTTCTCCCCCCCTGGACACAAACCATCTTGAGAGCTCGGCGTGCGCTAGACTGGTGTGCCTCCATGGTCGAACTCTCGTAGCAGTGCACCTTGACCTCCTTGAACTCTGGCACCCGTGGGTCCGCCGGTATCGTAACGGTCGAGAAAAAGTGGCGGGCTTGCTCCATGTGCCCCATGGTCCTCCCCTTGTAGCTGACTCGGTTGGTCCCCACTCCAGCTGCCTCCAGGCACTCCCTCAGCAAGCGGCAGAAGCCTCCGTAGCTCTTGCCATTCGACTCCAGAGGAACCCACGCTCTCTCCGCCATCTGCACAACGTTGTTAGAGCGTAGTTAGTAGGGTAGTTAGTGAAAATTATTCAAGGTAATGCATATATATAAGTATAGTTATATACATACGAAGCCAAGGGTTTTATATAAAGTTTCAAGGTTCAAAAACGGCTTCCTATGCTATCGACCATTCCTGGGGCTCGTCCTACAGTCAAGCATGGCTCTGGTACCAACTGAAACGACCCGGATTTCCGCGAACGGAAACCCGACTCTTAGCACCTCGGTGGTAGTCCCAGGAGGGCTACCACGTGCAATCCCTGTCTCAGCGATGCCAAAATCCATACAAAAAGATAAAAACAGCAATGTAGAGT
Source organism: Cenchrus americanus (assembly GCA_947561735.1). NCBI lineage: Eukaryota > Viridiplantae > Streptophyta > Magnoliopsida > Poales > Poaceae > Cenchrus > Cenchrus americanus. Next base: position 225,696,677 of record OX387245.1, on the reverse strand, counting down.
ACAACATTTATTTTATTACATTAATCAGAGTACATCTCTTCGGCACATGCCGGTACAAGTCCATCGGGGCTCGAATCAAACATAGATAAAACGTCTAGCGGCGGCTCCAAGAAAGCGCGGGAAACTCCATATCCGCGGGCGGCTCAAGTGTAGGAAGAGCTCTAGTCCACCCAACCGTCGTTGTCGAAGTCGTAGTCCGGCTGCGTCGGAGGCACCAAGGTCTACCCGATAAGCGGGTAGGTCATGTCGCCTTCCCAACAAAGAGGCAAAAGCGGTGTATATTCTACTATGCATGAGATATCCCTAATGCGGTCGTAGAAAGCTTAAGCAAAGCGCATTGCAACGTACAAGGTAAGCAGAATACAGCTAGGAGGTCCACACCTCGGGGAAGCTTCCGCTTCCGAGGTCCACACCTCAGGGGTCCACACCCCGCTCAAGGAATTCCACACCAAAACTCCGGATCTCAACCACGATCCAGAACCCAACTCTCATCTGCGATGTGGGGCCCACCTGCTCCTATCCCCACATCTCAACGGCCGAAGCCGGGCTCACACACTCGGGGGAGAGAAGAAGCACAAGAGAAGTGTATCTAGTCAGGTGAGAGATCGAAAGACTGTCCATAACCAGTGGACACGGACTATAGCTATAGGTTTAACACTCTGCAGAGGTTGTACAACTGTACCCGCCCGAATAGGACCGGAACCGGCCGTCACCGGTGTCCGACCCTACCACACGGCCGAAGGCCAAGTAAGTGGATAGTACCCTCCTCGCGTCTCCGAGCCCGGCCCGGCCTCCGCGGGCGGAGCTCATACTACCCGCGAGAGGTCCCTCGAAGGCCGTGGAACCCTTCCCCGCCCTCGCCGGGCAAAGTCTACTAAGGAGGGAAAGACCACTCCCGACACGATCACACCGATCCTCCTACGGGAGGGGTGCTATCCACTACAAGTCTCACCCCGCACCCCCGCCCAATACAAGGCGGGCGGTCTGTACGAAAATAGTCATCCGAAACAAGGTCAACTGACGATCGGTCCTTAAGGGGCCGAGAGCGAGCACTCATCAACTCCATCCCACACGACACGACCCTCGGGTAAGAGGCCAGATCGCATCTTCCCTCGGCAGCCATTCACAAGTAACCAAGCGGCTCGCTCCCGCCAAAACACAGCAAGGAGATACGCACCCAGAACGCACGCTAGAAACACACCGAGATACCCACATCTCAGTCCAAGCCCGCAGTACCATCCATAATCAAGCAACAAAAGTATGGATAGTTGAGGTAAGGGACTAGCTAGGGGTCCGTAGCTGGTCCCGCAGTAGTAGAACAAGGAAACGGATATAACAAAACATCAAGGCATGGCTATTAAACGGGTTATGCAATTCATCGGATCAATGCATTAAAGTAAAGCACTAGCGACTAATTAACAACATGGGATCTATATGGTTGGGAGTGACATGACACCTTCATTGCCGTTGGAAGCGGGGCCGTCGTCCGGAGCAAGGTACTCGGGGTCCTCCGCGTCCTCTCCCGGTCGAAGCTCGGGTCCGCGGCACGAGATTCGGCGCGAAAATAAGAATACAGTGCACAACTAAGCAATAACTCCAAATGAGAAACAATTTAGAAGATCCAAAAGAACCTAAACTACCTACAATCAGCAAGGTTTCGAAATTACGGATTTATAGAAATTAATTTTATATTTTTCTCGAGCTCCCTAGAATTAGTTATGAATTTTTAGAGGTAAAAACCATTTTCTCGGAAATTTAAAACGAGAAAAAGAAAAGGGGGTTTTTTGAGAAAAGACGTTGCCGACGTCGCGCATGACGTCGGCCGCCACGCGGTTGCCGATAGGGGCCAAAAGCGTTGCCGGGCCGTGGGCGGCCCTTTCCGCTCGATAGTGGGTTTCGGCCCAACTAGGGTCGGGCGCCTCGCCCCACGAACAAGCGTTAGAAGTCTAGATTTCCCCCCCCCAACTTTCTCCCCGCTCTCGGGGCGGCGGCTCGCCGGGGAAGCTAACCGGGCTTAAGGCCCGCATCCACCCGCGGCCCACTCTCGGGGTTAGCTCAAGTCCGGGGAAAGGTTGCATGCCGGGCGCTCGACGAAAAGCCCGGCGGCACCGCGGCCGCGCGGCGCGCCACCGGCGCTCGGTTCGGGTGGCAATCGCCCGGCCTCCACCACCGGGTTGATGCGCACGCCGCGGCTCGGCAAGCCGGGGTGTACGGCCGGGCGGACGCTCGCGTCCGTGGCCTCGCGCGCGGCGAGCGGCGCGTCGACCCGTGAATCGGGCTCGCCGACACCGCCGCCGGCGCGTCACGGTGCGGCGCCCCTCCTCACACCCGCAAGCACGCACGGGACGAAGCCCGGCTCAAACCAACGTTCCACGCGCGTCGGTGGCGAGCACGGGTCGGAGTGCCCCCGTGAACTCGGCGCGCCGCGGCGCATGGCGGCGCACACGCCCCTCGCACAACATGCTTGGCGCGAAGGCCGGCACCCACACACCGTCCTCGCATGGCGTCGGCGGGCACCGGGGGCATGAGTGGCCCGAGAGCTCCGCACGAGCGCGACGCGGCGCATCGCGGCTCGACGGCCGGCAACCGAGCAAGGCGGCTCGACGGCGCACCCCAACGCCGTCGGCGCAAAACAGAGTAGAGCTCAAGGAGGGAGGGAAGAGATAAGGTGGCTGCGGTGTTGCTCACTTCGGGGCGGCGGTGGAGGTCGTGGGCGGCTCGGTGGAGAGGTGTACGAAGGCGGGGTTGATGTTCACGCCGGTGGTCGTCCGTCTCGGCTCCTCGCTCCTTGTCCCCAGCTGGTTCACGTCTTTCCCCCTCCGGCGCGGCGCGGCGTCCCCCTGGCGTGTCGACGGCGTCCCGGCGGTGAAGTGGTCCTTGCCCGGTCGGCCCTCGGCTCCTTCCTCGACCGGTGCGCGCGGCGGCGGCGCGCCCGCTTCCTCCCTCAATCCGGTGCAAACGAGCGTGGTGGAAGAGAAAACCCCAAGAGGGGGTGGGTGGTTTTGCCTCCGTGCCCCACCGGCCCGCTCCTTTTGAATCGACGCCGCGAGCGGCTCGAGGGGGAAAAGCCCTCCATGCCCTTGGTCGTTCGCGGGCGGGGCGGGGTGGCGCTCGCGGTGGTGCTCGGGTCCGCCTCGGATGCTCGGTGGGAAGGGGCGGATGCGTCTTTGGCCTTTCCGCGGTCGCATCCGGCCCCGCGCGCACGCGCGGGCCTCGGCGTGCGTGCGGGCCGGGGCGGTCCGGCCGCGCCCCGCCCCGCACGTGCCGGTGCGGTGAGACCGGCGGCGCGCGCCCGCCGGTGTGTGCCGGCGGGTTGGTGAGGATAAGGGGGGTTGCGACACGCGGGGTCCACGCATCGGAGATAGCGAGGAAAGGGTAAAGGGCCGCGCGGATTAGGCCGGGCCGAATGGGGACACGGGCCGGGCCGGCCGCAAAGCAAAGGAAGGAGAAGGCGGCCCGCTTCACGGAGTTTGACATTTTGCAAATTAAATGAATAAGCTTTGAACTAGGGTTTGAATTAGAGTTTGAATCGATTCCCACTCAAATTCAAACTCCACACATTTGAACTCCAAAAGAACCGAGAGAAAAGCCAACTCACATATTATACCATAATTTTGAATATATGTTTTTATAAATGGGTTAATGCGGTGGAGAATCCAGGGAAGGGCTAGCAATTTGGCTCGAAAATTGATAGCACTCAATTCGATCAAAAAGTTTTAAATTTTCGCAAAATCCACACACCTAAATTCCCGGGTTGTTACAAAAGATCTCGAAGGTCTGCCGGTGGGAAGAAGAGGACTCGCGAGGAGGCCGCCGGGTCTGCCGCGGGGACATCGCTGCCAGTGTCTCCGCCGCGGCCAGATCCGAATCGAGAGTGGAAGAAATCCAAGGCCAAGACCGAAGACCTGCTGGCCCATCTCAATAGTGGATTCCTGCGGGAGAAGGAGGTGGACATGTGGAGAGTCGCTGCAGGGGATCCGTACCCCAAGGAGAAGAACCCGGATGAGATTCCGATGTTCACCCGGTTCGTGGAGCGCGGACTGTCTCTCCCGGCCAGTGACTTCTTCAAGGGGCTGCTGGGGTACTACGGCATCGAGTACCTCAACCTCAACCCCAACGGTATCTTCCACACCTCAGTCTTCGTACACTTCTGCGAAGCTTTCTTGGGGATCAAGCCCCATTGGATCCTGTTCCGGAAATTCTTCCGGGTGAAGCCCCAGCCCAGCGCCAACAATCCCCGAGTAGTGGGGGAGCCGGGATCCAGATGAGGGAGGACGCCGCGGAGCAGTACCTCTCGTACAAGCTGATCGACTCCAACCAGGATTGGAAGGCGAAGTGGTTCTACGTCACCAACCACCACCCGGAGCTGCCGAAGCCAAGCGGGAAACAGCCCAAGCACCGTCCATGGTGGAACTCGGAGCCAACGATGCAGGAGGGTATCCAGCTACCCGAGCCGTTTGCTTAGATCAAGGTGCTGAGAGAAGCCGGGCTGAGGGCCGAACATGTGGCCTTCAGCTTCATGAAGCGTAGGGTGCAGCTGCTGATGGCCCGCGACACCCTAGGGTCCTAGTACACCGGCGACGACGACACGTCGCGAATTCCCGGTGATGAAGTCGATGACAACGACATCATTGATAAGCTGGGCAGAATCTTCAAAGACATGCCGGCATACACGCCGTGCCCTGTGCCCGAGTACTCCGCCGCGCGCCCACCAAACAAGGTCGGTAGCCTTCGGTCTTGTCGAGTACTCATTACGGAAGAGTAGTCGTACTGACGTATTGTGCTTCTTGCAGGATGACTTGACGAAGTTCGTCTCTGAGCCTGTGTCGCCTCCTCAACTTGTCGAGGTCCCAGAGGAAGGGAAAGCCAAGGCCAAGGAGCGGCGAGAGGTTGGAGAAGGAGACGACACGGTTGTCACCGAAGACACGTCCGAGGAGGACGACGATGAAGAAACGTTGCAGGAGCGCTTCCAACTGTGGTCGAGATTCAGCCGCCCTGGATTCCTGCATATTCCTCTCGTTCAGGATCAGTCGACTAGCCTGGAGGCTAGCTTGCCTGCGCCACTGAGGAAGCCACGCAACGTGGCCCGCAAGCGTGTGGCCAAGAAGTTGAAGGTCACGGAGACCACGTCCCAGGAGGTAAGCCGTCTTCAGCAGGGTAGTCGAGTACTTATGTCTCGATGTTGTGTGTTGACAACGAAGTTTCCTTGCTTGCAGGAGATGCCACCTTCCAACCCAGTTGAGCAGGGTGACGAAGGCGATTGGGATATGGTGGGGGAACCAGCTGGGGGTAGTCGTAGCCCAGCCCCCACCGTGGAGGAGCTCTTGGCGCAGATGACGCGCCAGCCCCCGTTGGTGAGGGGAGCGCGGGGGCGGCCACCGCTCGCCACGCGAAGAGGCGGCGGCTGCCGAGGCACAGGGAGGAGGCGCCGCCGAGGCAGAGCCGGTCGACATTGCCAGTACCCTCGGCGCCCCAACCGTGACGGTGGTCCGGTCGAGCATGTAAGTGTTGATCCTTCTCGAGTAGTACATTAGATGTGGTAGTCGTATTAGGTTGACAACCGCGTTGTGTACTGCGGGGAAATTGAGGGACTTGACCTGGGAGGGGGATGAACCCGCTACAGAGGTGGCGGAGGAGGAGACCGCGCCGCCCGCTGAGGAGTCCGCTCCCGCCCCTCGAGCGAGGCTCCGAGGCGCCGGCCACGGAGGCTACATTGCCTGAGGCCCGCGTCGTAGAAGGTGAGTACTTGTTCAGGTGCAAGTAGCCCCGAAGAGTAGTCGTAGCTGCCAGGTAAGACTGATCCACTTGTCCTTTTGTCGACAGTGCCTGAAGCCGAGGGGAAGTGGTATCCCGGCGGTGGTGCCCATTGAAGATGTGACACGGAGGTTCGGGGGAGCTGCGAGGAGCCCCCGAGCCGATGGAGGTGGCCGCCGGAGAAGCCGCCGCGACAACTGGAGGAGAGGGCGGCGCTGCCAGAACCCGCTCTGGAGGTAGTCGTCCGCTCGCCAGAGATCCATGACGCGGAGCCAATCCGCTCGGCGCCCATGTCCGGAGCCGCGACGAGTAGTCGTAGCGGGACCGAGCTATTGGTGGACGATCTGGTCGACCCAGCAATGGTAGCTCGTCACCTAGAGGCGATGCGCCAGGCCGAGAAATGGATGAAGGTGAGTAGTCGACACCTTTGAGTAGTCAATCCTTTAGTGTTGAGTACTCATTTGACTTCTGTTGTCTGGTGCAAGACGTCGCGGAGAGGTCCCGCTAGAAGTCCGACATGCTTCAAGGATACGGCGACACAGTACTCCGGGCAGAAACCTTGGAGGAACAGCTTGTGAAAGCCTGGAAGCACGCTGCCGCGATGCAATCAAAGCTGGACACTGCCTTCACCCAGTATCACAATGAAATCCAAGATATGCAGGCGAAGGGCAGCGATCTGGTGCGGAAGAACAAGTCTCTGTGCAACAAGAATAAAGGTACACGACCGCCTTGTCGGGTACTTGTTGATAGTAGCTTGAGGTAGTCGACCCACTTTGCCTTTGTTGATTGCAAAGCTTGAGACCCGCGTCGATCGATCCGAAGGCTTCGAGAGACCGACATGAAGAACATCTTCTACCGGGAGCAAGAGGCCGCGAGTGCGGAGTATGATTATAAGGAGCTTGCTTACGAGTGCGACAAGCACATGGAGCTCCGTATTGTGTCGGATCGTGACCTCGTCATCTGCTACAAATCCTTGCGAAGCCGAATGAGGATCGCGAGAAGCCGCGGGCTCAACTCAAGGAACTCGAGGAAGCCGCGCTTCCCATCGCGAGGCCGTCGGTGCCCCACCCCCGGTGGTCCGAAGATTGCTCCTTTGGTGGATCGACCGAGGAAGCCCCCCGGCCCGCTTGGCGATCTACGTCAAGCACTTGGCGAAGTCGATCCCCAACCAGGTTCTAGCCTTCATGAAGTCGTACTTCCCGAAGGCTCCGGTTGACGTGGTCGCCGGCGGGTTAGCCGCCAATTGCACCGATGAGCCGTACGCGGAGCTGCTGGAGCAGATGGCGCCCATTGCTGAACAAGTCGCCGAGAAGTTGAATCTCCAGTAGTCCTGTCAAGTTAGCTTGTAGCAGTAGTTGTACATAAACAGTTGTAATGAACTTGTTTAAGTATGAATGAAGAAAAACTTCCATGAATGAGTACTCGTTATCGCCATCTGTGAGTGCGGAGTCCCATCATGTAGTTGTCGCGAGTAGTCGTACTCGCCAGTAGTCCCGCTGAGGGAAAGAGACAGTAAAGTAGTTGATAGATAATCAAACTTTATTACTGAAGTAGTACACCTGGATGGCCAGGGCCGTTGTTACAGAGTAGTCGCCAGGACCCGGAGGCCGCCTACGGCTAAGTAGTGCTAGGGCGTACAGCCGCTTACAGTGGTAGATCCGTTAGTAGCCGTGTAGGCTGGATCTAGAAGTACATGGTCTCTTAGTAGACCGCTGCTGGAGTCCTTTGTCGCTCGTCGCGGCCCGGAGACCCGTTAGTAGCCGTGCGGGGGCCGGGATCTGGAGTGGAGTAGTCCGAGACTAGGGCTCGGACCGGAGGGCCGCTTATGGCGAAGGGGTCTTGGGTAGTCGTGTAGACGGAGCCCCCGGTGTAGTCGTGCGGACTAGGCGTAGAATCGACGAGCTAGTCGATGTTCCACGATTTGTTGACATCTTCGCCTTCAAGCGTCCGGGAGGCGGTAGGAGCCGGTCCCGGTCACCTTTGCAACCGTGAAGGGACCTTCCCGTGGCGAGCGACCTTGTGTAGTCCTTCCGTGTTCCGGATGCGACGGAGGACAAGATCGCCAACGTTGAAGGAGCGTTCCTTGACGTTGCGATCGTGGTAGTGTCGGATACCTTCTAGGTACCTTGCTGATTGGACGAGGGCGGCATAGCGAGCTTCTTCGAGTCCGTCGATGTCAACTCGTCTGCTGTCTTCGGAGACGCCTTCGTCATATTGCTCCACTGCTGGTGAATCCCACATGACATCAGCAGGGAGGATTGCTTCGGAGCCGTAGACCAGGAAGTATGGAGATTGTCTCGTTGGCTTGGAGGGTTGAGTGCGTAGCCCCTAGAGAGCATTGGGTAGTTCCTTGATCCACTTGCCTCCTTTGGAGTTGGCAACGTCGTGTAGCCGCTTTTTTAGAGCATTGAGCACCATCCCATTGGCGCGCTCGACTTGTCCATTGGCCGAGGATGGGCAAGGCGAGACATATCGGACGTTGATCCCGCTATTCTCGCGGTACTCCCCGGGCGGTGGTTGTTGAAGTTGGAGCCCGTGTCCGTGATGATGCGGTGGGGTAGTCCGTAGCGATGTACGAGTTCATCCGGGAAGTTGAGTACTCTATCGGCCTTGGGGCATGTAACCGGCTTGACCTCGATCCAATTGGTGAACTTGTCGATGGCCACCAATACTGTTGAATCCACCCGGCGCGGTTGATAGTGGCCCAATCATGTCGACCCCCAGCAGGCGAAAGGCCGGGTTGGCGGTATGGTGACTAGCTTGTAGGCCGGGGACGTGTTGCTGCTTGGCGAAGTATTGGCACCCTTGGCACCTTCGACGAGTTCTTCGGTGTCGCCCGCAGCCGTGGGCCAATAGAAAGCTCGTCGGAAGGCCTTGCTGACCAGCGTGCGAGAGGACGCGTGGTTGTCGCAGACGCCTTTGTGGATCTCCTCCAAGATGTCCTTACCTTCTTGTCTGAGAACACACTTCATGAGTACTCCTGAGGATGCGCCCCTCCTGTAGAGCTTGTCTCCGACGAGGACGTAGGACTTGGCACGGCGGATGAGTTGCTCGGCCAAGTTATTGTCCAAGGGAACCTTCTGCTCGCTGAGGTAGTCGATGAAGGGCTGCCTCCAGTCCACGTTGATCATCATGACCTTCGGCCGAGCTGGGGGATGCGGCCGGGACGGTGGTCGGTGGCGCCGGCTCCGGGATGGATGGCGCGTGAAGCTCGTGGACGAAGACACCCGCTGGTACTTGAGCGCGAGTAGAACCAAGCTTCGACAGGACATCCGCTGCAACGTTGTTGTCGCGGATGACGTGGTGGAACTCGAGACCATAGAACTTGTTCTCGAGCTTGCGGACTTCTAGGCAGTAGGCGTCCATGTTCTCCTTGTTGCGGTCCCAGGACTTGTTGACTTGGTTGATGACCCTTTGCGGAGTCGCCGTAGACTAGTAACCGATTGATGCCCGGTGGCCGCTAGGCGGAGCCCATGTAGCGAGCTTCGTACTCGGCTTCGTTGTTTGAGACCTTCCGGAAGATCCGCGGGACGTACTTGAGTTGTTCGCCCGCCGGAGAGATCAAGAGTGCTCCTGCACTGCGCCCTCGAGGTTGAGTGAGCCGTCGAAGTACATCACCCGGTGCTCGGGCGCTCGGTTGGAGTAGGTAGGCCGATTCTCCCGCCACTCCGCCATGAAGTCGACTAGTGCCTGCGACTTGATGGGCGTGTGTGGCTTGAATTCGATGTTGAGGGCGCCGAGTTCGACCGCCCACTTGGAGATTCTTCCGAGTAGCATCTTTGTTCCGCGAGATGTCGCCGAGCGGGTAGTCGGTGATCATGGAGATCGAGTAATCATGGAAGTAGTGTCATAGCTTCCGTGAGGTGATGAGCACTTGTGTACGAGAATCTTTTGTACCGGGCCGGTAGCATGCCTTGGACTCCGACGGGACCTCGGCGACGAAGTAGGCCGGGCGGCCCCGGACCGGATAGGCGTGGCCGTCTTCTCCGCCGCTCGATGATGATGGCGATCGACCACGTGAGTAGTCGAAGCGAGGTAGAGCAATAGTTGCTCGCCTTTGCGAGGAGCCGTGAGGACTGGTGGCTTCGATAGTAAGTCCTTGAGCTGGGCAAGGGCTTGGTCCGCCTCTGGAGTCCACACGAACTTCTCTTGGTGTTTGAGTAGTTTGAAGAAGGGGAGCCCCCGTTCTCCAAGCTTCGAGATAAATCTGTTCAAGGCCGCCATGCACCCAGTCAGCTTCTGGACGTCTTTGATGCACGTGGGAGCTTTCATGCTGGTGATGGCGGAGGTCTTCTCGGGATTGGCTTTGATGCCGCGATGGCTGATGATGAAGCCGAGAGTTTGGCACACCCGAAGGTACGCCGAAGACGCACTTGTTCGGGTTGAGCTTCCGGCGGTACTTGCGCGGGGATGCGAAAGTCTCTTCAAGGTCGTCGATGAGTGTCTTGAAGTTTCGGGTCTTGACGACCACGTCATCCACGTAGGCTTCGACGTTCTTGTTGAGTTGCCTCTTGAAGCGAGCTCGGATAGCTCGTTGGTATGTAGTGCCGGTGTTCTTCAACCCGAAGGACATGGTCGTGTAGCGATGACGCGCCAAACGGGGTGATGAACACGGTCTTCTCCTGGTCTTCTTCCTTGATCGCGATCCGGTGGTAGCCGGAGTAGCGATCGAGGAAGCAGAGCGGGTCGCGGCCGCGCCGTGGAGTCGATGACTTGGTCGATCCGCGGCAACCCGAAGGGGTCCTTGGGGCAGTGCTTGTTGAGGTCAGTGTAGTTGATGCACATCCTCCACTCGTTCGAGTTCTTTTTGCGGATGAGGACGGGGTTGGCGAGCCACTCAGGATGGAAGACTTCTTTGATGAAGCCAGCAGCGAGTAGTTTGGCGAGTTCCTTCTTGATGGCATCCCGTCTGTCGTCGGCCAAGCGGCGGAGGTGTTGTCGCTTCAGGGTAGCTTTAGGATCGACGTTGAGTGAGTGCTCAATCAACTCCCTGGGCACCCCTGGCATGTCCGCTAGTTTCCACGCGAAGATGTCGCAGTTAGCCTGGAGGAAGTTTATGAGCGCGTCTTCCTATTTGGGGTCGAGACCAGCCCCGATGGTGGTGGTCTTGCTGCTGTCGCCTGTCCCGAGGTCAATTGTTTTGACCAGAACCTCCTCAGCTGGCTGAGGCTTGTTAGCTTTGTCCGACTTCTCTGGGATGTCGAGTTCACTTGGGGCAAGCTTTTTCGACACAGCATAGATCTCCATCATTGCATTGGGTACTTGATTTGTGGAGGCGATCTCCACAGCTTCCGTGTCGCAGTCGTGCGATATCTTCAAGTCCCCTTGCAGTGAGAGTACACCCGCTGGACTTGGCATTTTGAGTACCAAGTAGGTGTAGTGGGGTACCACCATGAACTTGGCGATAGCCGGTCTGCCGAGGATGGCATGGTAGGAGGTCTCGAAGTCCGCAACTTCGAACTTGATGTACTCGGTACGGTAGTTGTCCCGAGATTCCCCGAAGGTAACTGGCAGGACCACTGAGCCCAGTGGAATAACCGCGTTCCCGGGGACGATGCCGTAGAAGGGCGAGGTGCTCTTAGTGAGCATGTGGGTGATGTCAAGCTTCATTTTCTTCAAGGTCTTGGTGAAAAGGACGTTGAGCCCGCTTCCACTGTCGATGACCTTGTCGAGCTTGGAGCCTGCGACCACCGGCTTCAGGACGAGTGGGAACCGCCCTAGTTCGGAGAAGCTAGTCCATTGATCCGCGCAGGAGAAGGTAATGGGTACCTCCGACCACCTGAGAGGGTCGGGACCGCTGATTCAATGCTCATGACTTCTCGACGGGTAGCCTTTTGTTCCCGTCTACTGGGTAGTCCGCCGAAGAGGACACTAACTGTCTTGTCGGGTTCCTGGAAGTCGCCATTGCCTTCGTCGTTCTTCTTCTTACCTTTCTTGTCATGGGGGTGCCGTGGCTCTGAAGTATCCTTGAGTGCTCGCCTGAGTTGGTAGCACTGCTCGGTGGTGTGGTTGCCGTCCAGATGCCACGGGCACTTCTCCTTTAGCAAGTCTTTGAAGCCGCCGGAGGTCTTCTTCGAGTTCTCCTTCGCAGGGCGCTGGATAGACGCGACAGTGTTGTCTGGCTTGCGCTTGCGGTTGGGACCCGAGTAGTTGTTGTTGTTGCGACCGCCTTGGTTCCCGTTGTTCTTTCTTTGCCGCCGCCGCCCGTATTCTCGCTTGCTCTTGTCACGGATGGCATCATACTTGGCGTTGTCCTTGTCTTCTTCATCGAGCCCGGGACGTGATCATGTCCTTGAGGTGGGTGATGGAGCTTGGGCGGCGACGGCCGAAGTCTTCGAAGGTGCGACGGTGGTAGAGACTTGTCTTGGAAGAGGTTGATGACTTCTTTGTCGGAGACATCGACTCACCGTGGCGCGCTTGTCGAAGAAGCGCCACATGTACTTGCGAAGGGTCTCGCCTTGTTCTGCTTCACCATGGCCGGGTCCATGCGAGTACCGGAGCGGCCCATTGCGCTCGCGAAGTTGCCGGTGAACTCGCTCCTTCGGTCGGTCCCACTTGTCGATCGAGTACTTCTCAAGCGACTCGAGCCATGTAAGCGGTGCCTGGTCCAGACAGAAGGGGAAGTAGAGGCACTTGGTGTCGTTGTTTCCACCAGCGTTCTCGATGGAGACGGCGTAGCATCTGAGCCACTACACAGGATCCTGCTTCGCGTCGTACTTGGTGATTCCCATAGGCTTGAATTTCTCTGGGAGGAGTAGGTTGCGAAGTCGCGAGGAGAAGGCGGGGAAGCCGTCGTTGTCGCCTGCGGTGATGGACTTCTTTTGCCGCAGTTCTTCAATCTTCTGGCGGGCGTCGTAGCCGCCCTGTGAGGCTCCGGAGGCGTGGCTGTTCGCGTGGCCTCGGCCGCCGCAGTCGCCTCCGCCACCGGCCCTCCTGTTAGCCCCGTGGTTGGAGCTTTCGCCGTCGCTGCCTCCGCCGCCCGGATCGCGATGAGAGGCGATCTCACGATCGCCGCCAGCGGCTGCAGCACTGTTGCCAGCTTGGGAGGGTCCGCCGGCTGTTGCGCGAGTACGGTTGGGGTTGGCCGGAAGCTCCGCTCGAGTAAGGTTACGACCAAGGTCCGCAATGCGACTTGTTCCTTCATTGTCGCGATTCCTGACGGGAGGTGGTTGAGCGACCTTGGTGTTGACTCGCATGAAGTAGGCGTCTTCCGCGAGCTTGGCAATGACTTGTCCCGCACGCATCCCCTGGGCCTGACGTGCTATCGTAGTGATAGACATGAGGCACTGCTCTGGGGTAGTGTGTACCCGGCTCTCGACTTGGTCGAGTGCTTTAGCGAGGTTGCAGATGGGGAGTGAGTCGCGGAAACGACGACGCCGTTCGTTACGCTTTCTGTTGCGTTAACATCTAGCGTCTCTATTGGCGGCGGTCTCGTCGGCGGGCGCGTCGGCGGACAGCTCGTCCGCTGAGATGTCCTCGAGGTACTGGTCAGGGACCGTGCTTAAGGGCCCTGGCATCTCGTTGGTAGTCATGAAGACTTGCCGGTCGGGAGAGCCAAGGCTGGAGTCACTGGTTGCCACCTCTGTAGGAGTGTGCTCCCCAGCTGGAGCAAGTGGTGTTCCCTCCTGGAAGGGAAGTGAGTCGAGGTAGGCGACGCAGCATGAGTTCCCTCCTGTCAAGTCTGCGGGCTTGCGGTCTGGCCAGTAGACAAATCTTCCGGCGGGTGTAGATGTTATAACCAAGCCGGCAGCTGGTCCTGACAGGCGTTGCTCTGTGGAGTTGTCCTCGGACTCGAGCTCCTCAGGGTCTGAACCGAAGTCGAACTCGTACGCAGAGTCCGAGTAGAAGCCGAAGAGGGGGTTGGAGTCTGAGGCGTGGCCGGGGGCGGTGTCGGAGTTCGAATCGTACTCGGGTACAGGCTCCTTGCCGGCCCGGTGTGTGGTGGGAGCCTTCATGTGGGCCCTGTTGACGTTGCGGGAGCCACGCGTGAAGTGCTCACGGGGTGGGTCGTCCGCATGCGATGGCTGAGTAGCCAGCTCGCATACGATAGCCCACGGGGACGTCGAGCTCGAGTTGGAAGCGGATCCAAGCTCGAAGTCAGCGTGTTGGTTGAAAAGCGAAATTTCGCCAAATTTGCTGGCGAGTTTGCCCGTGACTACTTCAGGAAGTGTCACAAGGCCGGTCTCCGGATTGGGCGGCATGGTGAGGCGACGTTGGAAGGACCCAGCGCCGTCAGTAGTGCAGACCCAGGCTCCGAAGACGAAGGTGTCACCGTGGTTGAAGGCGACGGTTGGCTTGATGTAGACGGAAGTCGTCGAGTTCGCCATGTGATCTCGGGCGAGAACCCCTACCTGGCGCGCCAGCTGTCGGTGTTTTAGACCGGCAACCTACTAAGGGGAGTACCCGAAGTAGATGAATGTGGCCTCGTCGAGATCGGTATCTCGAAGGAAGAGACACGTGGCACACAATTTAGACAGGTTCGGGCTGCGAGGTGCGTAATACCCTACATCCTGTATGTTGCGTAGCTCTGGATTGATTGGGTGCGATTACAAGATGATGCAATCTTAAGCCGTGAGAGAGAGAGGGGTCCCTGCCTCGCCTTATATAGTCCGAGAGGCAGGGTTACAAGTTGGTTCAAGGAGAGAGTACTAGTCGAGTACGTCTAGGAGTCCTCTATACAGTGCGGGACATGTACAGCTTCCTATCCGAGTACTTCTCCTCCGTAGTCCTTGTGCTTCACGCCAGCAGGTGCCGTGCAGCGCAAGTCGGGTAGTCCCAGGGGCCCACCGAGTAGTCGGTCCTGGTACCCACCGAGGTAGTGGGCCCAGGGAGGTCCATACGACACATTTTCCACCGACGAGGCCTGGGATGCCCTCTTGGGTGTCAAAACTGCCGAAGCGGGCATGGCGGGAGCGGCGGTGGACGGCGGTGCCCTCTGCTTCCTCCTTTGTTCTATTCAAATGACTGTGGGGGCCAGTTCTATTCAAATGAAGAACAGTTCCCATTTCTCCTTTTAATATGCAATCAAATGTTGTAACAAATATTTCTTTGTCGTTATTAGTCCAAATTTGACATTTTTTCTAATTTTTTTCTAAAATCACCATCTATTCATTAATTTCATTGTTTAGTGTACATTCTGTTTGTTGAGTGATGTTTATATACCTTATTTTGTTCTTTGTAAGTACACCATACAAATAATATTTGTTTTACACAACCATTAGTGATGGAACTTTACATTTCGTAAGCTTAAGGTGAACACAAGGTTTTGTTACGTTTTCAAATGCATATGAGTTCGAACATGTTGCAAAGTGTGGAAAACTTCAATGTTCAAGCAAACATTCTAGGAAACTATGTGAGAGATGAAGACATTTGTACACAAGTATATTATTCCTTCATCGATACCACTTGAAATTTCGAAGACAAGTTTAGGTACCCAAATTATGTTGCCAAGTCAATTTGTAGATTTTTTAGAGCAAATTTGATGTTATTAGAATTATTATATAATTACCATGGGGTGTAAAAACGAAATATATGAATTTTGGGCACACAAGTGTGGCTGTTGATATTTTATTCAAATATTGAATGTACAAATACGAATTGTTCGTATTTTTATGATTTTTTAGGTGTTGTTTTATGGGCTCTAATAAATCAGGGAAGCAAGTTTCATTCCAAAAAAATTGTGACAGGCCCACACGTCAGTGTCAGCAGCCAACATAAAAAAGATAACCGCTAGCCCAACTCCCAACAAAGGAGATCCGGGTTCACTAACCATCGTCGCCCATGACACTGGCCCACTGGTCAGTGTTAGCAGGCAAACCGTGCGCGGGCTGCTCAAAATTTCCCACCTATATTTACTATAGTGCCTATGAAATTCCAATTGTTGCACAGAGCCGTCAAGGGCACGCCAGTAGTTTCATTAAACACAATTACTCGCGCCGTTCATATTCGGCTCCTCGCTAAACAGATCCACAACGCCCGCATTCTCCCCACCGCCACCGCCAGTCGCCCCGCTCGCCTTCGCCGCTCTCTCTCCGCCGCAGCCCTGCTCTTCTCCAGCCCCACCGCTCCCTACGTGACGACGGTGACGTGGACGCGGTTACTGGCGTGCGGACGTACGTCCGGCCAACCTAAAGACGGTTGACGCAGATCTGTCGACGTCGTCCCCGGCCACAACGACGAGCCGGCCGGCTCAGGCCACGAGCCGCCGTGGATCCGGCCCCTCCGACCATCACGAGAACAACTACTTCATTCACGACAGAGGTTAGTCCTGCTTGAACCCCAATGCCCTCTCTCTCATCGGCCACCAAAATCGATCTGCTATATATTCATGTCCATGTGGATTAATTAGGGAGACATGCCTAGATAGTTCATATTTAATTGATTGGCTGTGGTTCTGATTGATAAATTTTGTTGCCCCAAGTCTATGTGCATAAATTGTTGCTAACAGATGTAGTTATATGAACTGTTGAAATTCATTTTCATGTTCCTCGTGCTACAATTTTTGCACTGTAAATTCATGAAAAGCATCGAGGATGTTAGCATACATTAATTTAGCTATGCTTTGAATGTACCAGATCGACAATTATGCCTTGGACCTGTTAGCATATACTTTAATTCTGCTATGCTCTGAATGTACCAGATCGACAGTTATGCTTTGGACCTGTTAGCATACTTTTTAATTCTGCTATGCTCAGATCGACGGTTATGCTTTGGACCTGTTAGCATATTTTAGTTCTGATGGCCACATAATGTCATTGGGAATTGCGTCGCAGTGGTTTATAATGTAGTCCACCAAATCTGCTATATATTCATCTCAAGATGGATTAGGGAGACATGCCTTAATAGTTCATCTTCAATTGATTGACTGTGGATTTGATGGATGGATTTTGATGCTCTAAGTCTGTTTTGAATAAATTGTTGCTAACAGATGAAGTTATATGAAATGTTGAAATTCATTTTCATGTTCCTGGTGCTATGATTTTTGCACTGTAAATTCATGAAAAGCACAAAGGATGTTAGCATACTTTAATTTTGTTATGCTTTGAATGTACCAGATCGACAATTATGCTTTGGACCTGTTAGCATACTTTAATTCTGATTGCCACATAATGTCAGTGGGAATTGCATCGCAGTGGTTTATAATGTAGTCCACCCAATCTGCAATATATTCATGTGAAGGTGGATTAGGGAGACATGCCTTAATAGTTCATCTTCTATTGATTGACTGTGGATTTGATGGATGGATTTTGTTGCTCCAAGTCTGTTTTGAATAAATTGTTGCTAACAGATGAAGTTATATGAAATGTTGAACTTCATTTTCATGTTCCTGGTGCTATAATTTTTGCACTGTAAATTCATGAAAAGCATAAAGGATGTTAGCATACTTTAATTCTGCTATGCTCTGAATGTACCAGATCGACACTTATGCTTTGGACCTGTTAGCATACTTTAATTCTGATGGCCACATAATGTCAGTGGGAATTGCATCGCAGTGGTTTATAAGGTAGTGATAACTAGACTGTCTTATGCTTTGTTGTGAGTGTTAATTGTTTCACTATTGTCATATATATTGTTATTGTTGGTGTCATTGTGTTGTGAGTGTTGTTTCACTACTGTCATATATAATGTCATGACTATTGCTTTATCCTCTTGTTGCATGTACATATGTAACACACAATCCATCACTGCTCAAGTGGGACAAGGAAGCAGTTGGAGGAATTTATTCTCTGCTTTGATATATAAGGATATTGTTGTGTCCCTGTCAAAATGGTTAGCACCTATCCCTGTATGCTAATTAAGTAAAATATGAACTGTGTATGTCTGTATGAAGTTCACAGACGTTTGGTATCTAGATTCTGCTAAACAACATCCCCCGCTAAAGTTCCCAGACCTCCAAACTGTTTTGAACTGGTCAGTTTCTTGTAGGTTTTGTTCACAAAAATTCAATCTCTTAGTGTTTCTAATTGGTATTGCTGACCATGCAGGGCCTTTGGTACAGTATTTTTTGTTCACAAAAAATCAATCTCTTAGTGTTTCTAATTGGTATTGCTGATCATGCAGGACCTTTGGTGATGCATAGTACAGAGTGACGAAAGGAAAGAAAAAAGCCAAAAGCCACACTCAAGCATGAAACAAATCTTGCTGTAAGACCGAGGTTTTTTATGATCCCTTCGTTGACGTAAAATGTGCACTCAACGCCAATCACACGACAAGCCGAACAAAGCTAGCTTTGCACGCGCGAGAGAGCGAATGACGTGCCGATCAATTTTCCCGAAAATTAACAAAAGGTAAAGCGATTAAATACCAAAGCTTGGAACTTGCCGGTAGTACCGGGCAGGTTCCATATTTACGGCTAAAAAGCCAAGCAAGATGACATGTAGCTATGTAGAGCTATCTGTCAAAGAATCACAACCATCCGGACCATTACAGAGGAAAAAGGAATACTGCCGAATGGATGACGTAAGCATGACGACGATCGGTCTTTGTGTAAATAAAGATGCAAGCACGAAGTTATGACCGATCCCCATGAGGTTTATCATTAAATAAAATGAGGTAAAGCACGGACATGATCATGTGTTAAATAAGCATGCATAGATCCAAAGCACTAGTCTACCGCATGTCTAGGTACTTTAAAACCCGTCGGGTACGATAACAAACAAATCTATCCACCGCATGATACGACTTGCATAAAAAACGTACCACTTTCCACAAATAGATCTATCCACCGCATGATACAATCTAAATATGGAAAGCTAAAAGCATACATCACTTAAGGCATAAACAATGCACGTGATCTACTCGTGAAAACATAACCGAATACGGGTGAATGTAGATCCAGGGTCCATGAAGAAGGAACAAACGTTACCACATGAATAAATCTATCGAGGCGATTTGGGAATCTAATCCACCGGATGACTAGCTCCAAAGCAACCCAAAAACCTGCATCTACCGCATGATACCCGGTTCTTTCAAGATTTATACGAACGAAGCAAGATTGAACCCGCAACACGTGACAACCTAGATCGATTCGGTTTCGGCTATCAGAGAACATAAGACCCACGCGTCAAAACACGAAACCCGCTCGCACAAGGATCTTAAAAGAGATATAGCCGATCCAAACCCATCTAGATTGGGCAAGGATGTGTTACATGAATTAAAACATAAAGTAAAACTCATGATAACACGGGATAACTTAATGAATCTATTGGATCTTGCCAAAATCCAATAGAGCCGATAACTAGCTTCGAGCCAGATCTTAGCCTACCGCATGACTCATGATCTAACAAGAAACCTTCTTGAACCAAGCTTGAATCTACCGCATGACACGAAGCATGGTAACAAGACTACTTGCATCAGATCTAAATCCACCGCATGATACTAGACATGATACAAGGTTGCGGTACTCACGGAGGTCGACGGATCGATTGGTCCTCTCGAAGAACTCGACAACACGACAAGGACTCTAGGGTTTGGCGTAAGGCCGGTGTGTATTGAAGAATGATCGTGTTTGTTACATACATCCGGGGATCGTATTTATACCTGCGATTACAATTGCGAATGGATTCATTGCCTAATTAAACTCGGTCGCTTTGTCCATCCATTCGTCTCTCCTGATTTGAGCCACGTCACCGTCCAATCCCGCAAAATCAGCTCTACTGTTCCTTTGCCGAACTGGAGCAAATAGCCGACCGCGGATCTCTTTGCCGAAAACTTCTGGAAATATCCTTCCTTCCACCAGACGGACTCTTTTTCGAATCGGACCCACAGGTCATACTCCTTACCAAATTTTGGTGTTAACACCTTCTTACCTATTTGGTACTGCATTAACTTGTCATTTTGGTACCTCGATCAGTGTGCTCAGCAGCCACGGGGGTCCTCTTTGTGTGGATTCCATGTGGCATTCCATGTACTCGATGCTGTCAGTAGATAATATTGCTCAACCTTGTCTCTTCTCATATTCTTCATCTAATTTTAGAAAATGATTTCTACTTATATTCTTATAATTGATTGTATTTTGCAAGATTTCAAACCTCCTGTAGATGTTTCCATAGAAGATGTAAAGCGTGTTCGGGAGATGCTGTGTGAGTACATTCCTAAGGAGACCATCGACCGAAAGGGAAACTTGTACAGTGGTGCACCGTGAGTTTATTGTGACCAAAAACTTGAAACTCGTTCAGTCTTCTTTAGTCAAGTGTTGTTGTCTGAGAAACCTGCTTGGCTTGCTTGGTTGGGGTCAGATACTGTCTGGTTCGGGGCTTCAAGCAGTTTTCTCAAGACTCCATCCAAACAAGCCCTGATGAGAGTAACTTGAAACTTGATGTGATCCTAGCTTGTCTATAAATGTGATCTTGCTTTGCCTATACCTGTGATGTGAGAATGTGTTTGTGATGTCTCCTTGTTGTGGTGGCTGCCAAATCCTGGCTGGTTCCAGGATCCTGCCGGCAACCGGGTAGGTTACTGTAGTTGTGGCCGCCGTATCTGTAGCGGGCGTTAATTAAAGCTCGTTACAAACACTTATCAGTGAGTAACGGGCTTCATTCGGAAAGCCCGTTACAAAAATGCCCACAATGTAATGGGCAGTGTAAAAACCCATTACCAGTCCTGACTGGTGGGCCCCAGGACCTGGCCCATTCATCGAGATATATGAGACGCAAGTTGAAAGCAAGCGTCTCCTTTAATAGAGAGAAAGCAGACGCGCGTGGAAACAGATGCGTCTCATTTAGTTGAGATAGTGGAGACGCAGGTTCACGGAACGCGTCTCTGAAGTTAATTTCACAGTAACGGGCTCTGTTTCATGCCCGTTACCAAAGTTCCATGTGGGCCCAGAGAAATAGCAATTTCACATGATCGGTTACTAGTTGTGGTAATGGTCGTTGTTTGATGCCCGTTACAAATCATATATGTACTGAGATGCGTGTGAAATAGACGTGTCTCGGTTCGTCAAGATAGTGGAGAGGCAGGTGCACATCAGGTGTCTCTGATATTGAGGTACTGATATTTGTAACACTTGATCGGTTACTGGCGCATTGCTCGTTACCAAAGGCGACCTACACCCGTTACCAAAGCCAGTTTTTCACGTAGTGTTTTTTCCTTTTATCCATGATTTGTATGTAGATAGAGATCTAGATCTAGACCTAGGGTTAGCTAGGAGAGAGAGGGGAGTGAAGAGAGATATTGAATTAGAGATTTATTTTTTAAATAGCTTTAGATTTTCATAATATAATAATTGCAATTATAGAAGCAAGTTTACATATGAAATTATTTAAATTATTAGTTTGTCATTTAAATTACTAGCTTCATAAACTAAAATTATAGAATTTAGTTTTGTTTCCATTTTTTACATATTAATTGAAGCAAGTTACACAATTGAGTTTGAAATTGTAGAATTTAGTTTTGATTATACGTGATTTTATAATAGAATTATATTTTATAGGATGTTTAAGATGGAACATAGAGCATGGATGTATGGCATACGGAGACATTCATCTACATTCTTGACAGAGTTAACAAACTTTCTCGAGGTTGCGCAGAAGCATGCCCAAATTTCTAGGACAAAGCAAGTATGTTGTCCATGTTGTGATTGTTGCAACAAACTTGTGTGGGAAGATATTAATGCCATCAAGATGCATTTGATAAAGCACGGTTTTGTGAAAGGATACAAAACTTGGTCCCACCATGGTGAAGCAGAAAGTACTTTCAACAATGCAGACATCGGCACCAGGTATGATGAAGTGGGTGATGAAGATACATGTGAAAATGATCATGTGATGATGGATGATGCTTTTGGCTTTGATGATCAAACAAATGCACCACAGGTGGACAAGGAATGTGATGTTGATATGGAAGAAATGTTGCGTCACTTTGAACCAGAGGTGTTACTAGGGAGTGCTAAAGGGTTAGAAAATTTCGAGACACTAAAGAAGGCAGCAAAGGACCGTATGTATGAGGGTTGTGGGAAGGAGTGGACCGTGTTGCGTTTCCTGCTCCATCTTCTGATTGTGAAGGCAAAATTCAGATGGTCGGACAATAGTTTTAACGAAGTCCTTATTCTGTTGGCCAATCTACTCCCGAAGCCTAACTTGGTCCCAAGAAATACATATGAAGCAAAGAAGATTATCAATCCATTGAAGATGCAAGTGCAAAGAACACACGCGTGTATGAACCATTGCATATTGTATCGAGGTGACTATGCAGAATTGGAAAAGTGTCCAAATTGCGACGCTAGTCATTACAAAAGTAAAGCCGATTTTGCTGTGGAATGGGTCATTGCATCTAAAGGCGCGAAGAGGAAGGTAGGTGGAAAGAAAAGTGCATTTTCTCAAGTTGAGGAGGAGTATAGTATTGGTACTGACACTGCTAGTCAACGTAAAGTCTGCCTTGGTGATGTGGTACTTGCCGGTGGAGAGCCATCTGAAGTGATTGTTCAAAGACCGTTGAACTAATGACTTGGCACGCAGATCGCCTAGAGAAGTCTAATGGGAAGCTTATCCTTCTTATGCTCGGCAGTGGAGGACCTTTGATTCCAACCACAAAGAGTATAGAGATGAAAAAAGAAATATATGGTTCGTGTTAACTACAGATGGCATGAATCTATTTGGTGAAAGAAGCAGCACGCACAACACATTGCCAGTGTTGATGACCATATACAACCTTCCCCCTGACTATGTCACAGGAGAAAGTTCCTTTTGCTTACCATTCTAATCCAAGGACTGAAGCAACCTGATATTGACATGATGTCGAGCCATTGATGGAAGAAATGGAGAAGTTTTGGAAACATGGGGTTGAGATGTGGGATGAGTACAAAAGGGAGACATTCACACTTAAGGCAATTAACTTTATTACCATTAATGATTACCCTGGCCTATTTTCTTTGTCTGGTCAGAAAAAGGAAAACTGGTTGTGTAGTTTGTTTGAATGATACAATATTTGTGTACCTAAAAGGATCTAAGAAGACAATGTATATGGGGCACAAATGCTGGCTGATAAGGACTCACAAGTACCGCAAGATGGCAGACTCTTTTGATGGAAAGATTGAGAAAGACTCTTTTGCCCCACAACCGGCCACTAGTAGAACCGCATTTGAAATGTGTCAGAAGGTCTGTAGTGAACATGGCCCCATTTGCCATTTGTTCGAGTTAATTTTGGTGAATCATGCTAACACTAATGGGACTAACCACTTTGTCTAGCATGTCTTTGTAGGCATTCCTAGGTCCCTTAGATGTTACCACATGTTAACATACCATGACCAAGTTAACATACCATGCCCAAGTTAATATGTCATACCACAAGTTAACATGTCATGCACATGTTATGTTACTTATAGCAAAAAAGAGGACTTAGTATATATTTTGCGGCTATAAGTGATGGCATGTTAAGTATGTTAAGTTGAAGCAAAGATCCAAGTTGAAGATGTGAAGAAAAGGAAGGAAAAAGACACCGTCGGTGAACCGACGGTACCATCAGTGCAAGCGTTGGTGCACTTGGTACACAGCGCAGAAGCAGGCAAAATGATGATGTCACTGTCGGATGATATGACAGTCTAGTTTCTAGATGCGCCGGATGAATTGTCGAATGAAAGTAGCAAAGTCAGTAGCACCGGATGATCCGACAGTCTGAGTGAGGACACCGTCGGTCTATTCGACGCTCAGTTTGAATCAAGACAGAGACGCACCAAGACAAAACCTTAAGCACTGGATGAACCGATGCCATGGTCAAAGGAAGTGTCGGTCCATCCGACGGTCACGAAGAAACAAATAGAGACGTATTGGCAACAAGTCCTTCAGCACTGGATGATCCGACGCACCATCGGTGTATAGCGTCAGAGCAGTTGTGCCAGCAGATCTTCAACAGCTAAGTGATGTGGAGGGCAACGGATGAACCGACGCTTAGAAAAAGCATAGCATCGGTTCATCTGACGCTACCTTTTCAGTGGTCATTAGCCAACGGCTCTTTGGATGCCTTGGTCTATTTATACCCCCTCCACTCCCATTTGAGGTTGCTGGATTGTGTGGAAGTGCAGAGGAGTGCAAGACACCTAGAAGATCATATCCAATCCATCGAAGTTCTTAATTGCACATCCATAGACTTGCATATGCTTAATGTATGTGCTTAGTTCTAGGCTTAGCATAGAGCTGAGTGAGTGCAAGGTTGTGCCAACCTTGTGAGGTGATTCTTGAGTGAATCAAGGTGTACAAGGTTCGCCGGAAGCCTTAGGGCCTAAGTGGCTCACCGGCAATCGTCTTCGACCCTCCGGCTTGGTGTGGAGCGGCGAGGACACTTTGTGCGGGGGATGTGGAGACCCCCTTCCTTAGTGGAGAAGCTCCTTAGTGGAGGCGGCATCAAGGTGACCAAGGGAGCTTGGCAAGTGCCTAAGTGGCTAGCCTTTGTGGCGAGTCAAGTGGTGCTCTTGGGAGAGACTTGGTGACTGGGAAGCAATACTCTTATGTGAGTTCTTCAACAACGTGGACTAGGGGTGGCTTAGTGCCTAACAATACCACGAGATAAATTGTGTGTTAAGAGTTGGCTTCCTCTCATCCCCTTTACATTTCCGCATTTACTCTATTGCAATTGCTTGCCTTTACTTTAGTAGTATCTTGCTAGGATTGGCTATAGGTTACAAACCTTGTTTTGGGATGAGAGTTTCACACTAGAACAACCTTAGTTGCACATCTAGATAGTATGTTCTAGTTTACTTTGAGAAAAAAGCCATAGGTTAAGGTTTTTAGATTGCTTAATTCACCCCCTCCCTCTCTTAGGCTACGAGCATCCGATTCCTTACAAGGTCAAGTTCAAACTTGGTAAGAAGTCAAAAGGTGATGTTGATGATAATTCAAAAAGGGGAAGGAAGGAGGCTGAAACTATAGAAAATATTGACGTGCCTTTCAAGAAGATGTCTATATTTTTCAAGTACTTGCCATACTGGGAAGAATTGGCAGTGCGCCATGTCATCGATGGGATGCATCTTTAGAAGAATGCGTTTGAAAGCACAATCGGATTCTTAGGCTTAACAGGAAAGGTAAAGGACGGACTAAAGTCGTGCAAGGATCTTGTTGACCTAAAAATTAGGCTAGAACTCCACCCACAACCATGTCCTAATTGTAAGCAGTACCTTCCACCTGCTAGCTACAACTTAACACAACTTGAGAGGTTGGCTATCTACAAATGCTTGCGTGGGCTGAAAGTGCCTACTGGATTCTCATCCAACATCTGATCATTGGTCTCGTTGAAGGACATGATGCTTACTGGTTGTAACTCTCATGATTGTCATGTGATGATCATTGTTTTCTTGCAATTGCGATCCGAGCTGTCAAACTAGTATTCCTTAATATGGTTATCACAAGGATGTGCTACTTTTTCAATGTCATTTCGCAGAAAGTGGTAGATTGTGTAGAGTTGGCAAGGCTTCGGCTGTTTATGTCAAAAACTCAAGCCCAGCTCGAGATGTGCTTCCCTCTGTCATTTTTTGATATCATGGAACATCTAATGATCCACATGGTCGAGCAAATTACTGAACTAGGACCTAGTACTTTCATCAGATGTGGATGTACGAACAGTTCATGTCAGTTCTCAATGGATACATGAGAAACAAGGCATTTCCAGATGGAAGCATGATCGAGGGCTACCATACAGAAGAGAGTGTTGATTGTTGCATAGACTACATAAAAGATAAGAGAGTGATCGGTTTATAAGAATCTCGACACGAAGGCAGATTGTCAGGGAAAGGGACCATTGGAAGGAAAAGATTCATTGACAAGGACAACCAACAACTGGAAAAGC
Organism: Cenchrus americanus; assembly: GCA_947561735.1. NCBI lineage: Eukaryota > Viridiplantae > Streptophyta > Magnoliopsida > Poales > Poaceae > Cenchrus > Cenchrus americanus. The sequence continues at coordinate 225,671,147 of OX387245.1, read as the reverse complement.
ACATGCTAGTGTTCTACAACAACTTGCAATAGTGGAGCCATTTATCGTGCAACACGAAAATGAGATTCATGAAGAAAATGATAGTCGGTCCGAGGATTGGGTCATCAAAGAGCAAAAGTGTCATTTCCCATCACGGTTAAAGGAACATGGGCATCTATTTCAAGGAAATTCCATAGACGGCACAACATTGACCAGGTTGGCGGCTAGTCCATCAAGCAATGTGACCTCATGGCAAGCATACGAAATTAATGGGTACACCTACTATACGAAGGCGAAAGAAAACAAGAGTGTCGCGTATCAAAATAGTGGTGTTCACATAGATGCGATTGATAAATTCGGAAACAACATCACTTACTACAGGTTCATAGAGGAAATCTGGGAACTTGACTATGGAGAGAATATCAGGTTCCTAGTGTTTCGGTGCCAATGAGTCAAACACCCGAATTGCGTCACAGATGACAATTATGGGTTGACACTTGTAGACCTTGCCAATGTAGGTTACAAAGATAATCCATGGGTACTCGCCGAGTGTGTTGAACAAGTTTTCTACATAGCTGATCCTACTAATGTAAAGAAGCACATTGCCGTCTCCGGAAAACAAATAATTCTAGGAGTGGTGTAATTCAGTTTGAGGAACTAGTCTTGTTCAATAATCATGAGAAAAGAATTAAAAAATTTGAAGCCAACATTCCCAAATCGGAGAAGCCATGGTTACGTACAGACTGTGAAGGGAGAATTGTTAAAGGATAAATTTGCACTTCTTATTAGTCGGGCTTGATGTATCACTTGTAAGACTTTATATAATTAATATTGTTGTTGTAAGACTTTCAATCATTTTAGGAGACTTTTGGATGTTTCAATGAAATGAGACTCTAGGGTAAAACAACCTATAACTCATTACGTGTATGACCCTAGAGTCCCATTTGAACTAACCTTTTCAAACTAGGACTTCTTTTGCAAGAAACACACCTCCTATACTTATATTTAAATATTTTAGGGATGTGTATGGTAACATTCCGCTAGCAGTGTGGGAAGAATTCGTAGAACAGAAGAAGACATCAGAAGCAGTAGCTCTGAGTGTCCAACAAAAGGAGAAGGCTATGAAAGCTGCTGAGAACCCCCATCACTTGGGTTCGGGAGGATATGCTGCCAAAATGGCAAAATGGAGGAAGGAGGAAGAAGAAAGGAGGGTAGCTGGTTTACCAGCTTTGTTTGAAGGCATGGATGAGCATAGCAGGAATTGGTGCCTTGCTCGAGTTCCGGTTATAGCACCTGACGGCAAGGTTAAATTCCGGAAGGACTTGCGGAAATGCAAAAGAATGGTATTTTCTTGCTCGACAGGGAGAAATGTGACAACCCGCCCAGGATAATATCGTACTATCGCCTAAACCAATCCACTTTGGTCGTTAAGCAATAATAAAGTATCATCCTGTCGTTATTCGTCAGGTTAACGCCCGGTAAATCACTTAAATAGCAACAAGGATCGACATATATGCATTAAAACTCACGCGAAGGCGAGTCCAGAGATACAACATAATTAACAACAGAAATTCACCCCAAAGGGTTTAATTATTACAAAACGAAATCTTTGACGTGACAACGCACAGCGGAATTATACTAAGAGGAAAGCGAGAACACCACGGGAGGCCAGCCATGATGCCTTCATTCGTCGTCCTCCACCCACTCCAGCTCCCAGCCGGGCGGGATCTCTCCAGGCCACACATCACCAAAGGCATTACCTGGAGCATCAGATTATAGCAAGGCTGAGTATACTAATACTCCCTCTATCCATTTATCCAGGGCCTATTTTGAAATCTGAAAATTCCATTTATCCAAGGCCTATTTGTGTTTTTGCATTGGAAAACACTAAATCATCGCTTTGGCATCTGTGCGAGCAATAAATTCCTCTCACATGCTTCTCCAGAGATTAATGATGGGAGAGACTTTATTTCTTTTCCTTGGTCTTTGAGTCAAGTGAAAATGGGCCTTGGATAGATGGATGGAGGGAGTACTCAGCAAGACTTACCCGTCGGTGATAACTACTTCACCAACTTCTAGACATGAAAGGCATTTTGGGCCACTTTTCTTTTGCTGAAAAGTAACAAAGAGTATGTCCTTACTTTCAAGCTTTTAGCACAAGTTCTAGTGGGTTTATTTTCTTCTACATTAGCCATCTAGCACAAACAAGGTTGCACAATACAATTAATCAAGCATAATATTCATCAACTTCCATCATTAGGGATCTCATGGCTAGTAGAATAAGTAGTCTCAGATAACGGTGAGAGGCTGACAATCGATTGATTCAAACCTTGCAAGGTAGACCCAAACACAGGTGGGATGGCCCCGCGAGGACAACCACCAAGCGGTTCCCAAAACTCTTCGGGTCGGGATCGAATTTTACAGTCTTTGGTGCAGGCTATGTGGCATATCCCGCGAGGCACCCGGACTCACCATACACCACGGGTAGCTAGCCGTGAAACGCATCCCAAGATGAGTAATAGTAAGATCCCTCGCCACTTCATTAAGGTACTAGGCTTACAGGTCCCATTCCCGACAAGTGCTTAGTACATTCAAACACTTAACCCACGATAGCCATTGGACTGGAGCCCTCATCCCATGCTCTTACCACATGAGCATTCCATTTAAGGAGATCTTATAATTCCAACATAAGAACCTAATCTCATGAGTGACATCATCACCCGACTTGTAACGGTCCTATAGCGTGGCAGCTATCAACCTATCATACTAGTAAGGACACAGGTACCTAGGGATTTTGCATCTAAGGTTCCATACAACTCCTGAACTTAAATGCACAAGCATCCATAGATAGTTGCAATATAAATTTTGAAATACTAGGTTCAATGCACTGGGGCTTGCCTTCGTCAGCGGTGTTAGCCTGAGCACCCTCAGTGTTGTCAAACACTTCTACGTACTGCAGATCCGCATCAGCTCCGACTTCCTCGGCTTCCGGCACGAGCGAGTAGTCACCGTCAGGAACATCTATACGGAATGCAATGCAGGTTTCAGGTGATGTGTTAGATTAATTATTTAGTCCAACTCTTGTTGGCCACATTCACCTTAACAAATAATTATTTATTAATTCCTTTTCACGAAGGTTATTATTGATATGTGTTTATTCTTTTAATTAAACACTTAATTAATGTTTCCTTTTATAATTGTTATTTCATGTGAAGATTTAATACTTCACCTTTCACTAGTAAAGGTGTGTACAAAAGATAATTAATTACATTTATTTCATTAAACAGCAAGGGTGTATTCTTAGATCTGAAATAAGCTTTGCAACCATTCCACAAAAAGGAGGTTTAAATAATAAAAGGGGCATTTTCCTATTTAACAAAACATTAAACCTATAAAGGCCTCCAAAGCTTCTATTTAAACAATAAATCACCAAAATTCAGTGAAGGGTTTCTTAATTACCAAAACACATATACTAAGCCACTGAACACACATGCATGCTTGGAAGGGCAAGAAAAATAATTATAACAACTAATAACAAAGGTTAATCACATAAACAAGATAAAAGCATATAAAAATAAATAAGCATCCAATTGCTCCAAACTCCCTCACAAATGTTCTCTGATCCAAAACCATCCTAGGAAAGCAGCAAGCACACCTAGAACCACTACTAATCTTGCATTATTAAATTACAAAAAGAAAGCATGCATATATTAATAATAAATACTTATGCTCATTCAAAAATTGTGATTAATTCACCAGAGGTGCAACTTGGCATAACAAGACCACATGCAGAAGTTGGGCACAAAAACATAATTATTTTTAGCTACAAAAATCATCTAGACAGATTCTGCATAAATGGAAAACAATTCATATAAAAAGATTTACATTATAACTTTGTGCAATTTTTGGTACAGAAGCTAGCCATAACATAACACACAATATATCCAAAAATTAGATACAGATGACTTATGGATTTTGAGATATCACAGATCTAAGTTTTTCACATTTCTATTTTTCATGCCAAAAATATTAGGAAACAGCCTAGGAGAGTATAACAAAAGTTGTAGTGCTCCTCACCAGGAGTCTAGCAAAATTGAGTTTGCCAATTTCCGAATTCTCTACGGTTTTTTAAAGAATTTACAAGATTAAGCAATTTGAATACACTATTGAAGATGTTCTTTTGCACTGAGGACCCTACAAAGATTTAAAGTGTCACAACCATGCCCTCGGTTTGCAGTAAACACCCTAGAAAGAGGTGGGGACTTGTAATGTGGCCCTTGGCAATGGGGGCGGCGCGGCTCGGCCAATTCCGGCGAGGCCGGCGGCGCTCCCGGCGTGCAAGGCGCGGGGAGGAGGGTGAGCTCACCTAGGGCTCGTTGGTGCTCGAAGTTTGGGCGGAAAGGCACCCGACGGCGGCGCACGGCGATGGCCGGTGGCGACAGACGTGGTGTGCTGCGGCTCCGGCGAGGGGGCGCAATGCCGAGCAGATGAGTGGGGTCCTAGGGAGTAGGTTAGGATGGTTAGCCGGCCCGGGATACTAGCGGGCAGGCGAGCTTGGCGAGAGGGCGGCAATGGTGGCTGGCGGCTCGGTGTGGTGCGTGGAAGGGAGCGGCGGTGCTTAAATAGGGCGCTCGACTGTGACGTCGTGGTGATGGCGAAGATGCCGCCGTAGTACGGCGATCTCGGCGGGCGCACGTACGGCGGAATGACACCGACGGACCGGCGGTCCGTGGCGAGCTCCGGGCCGGTACGGCGCGGCGCGGCGCGCGAGGCCCGGGGAGGACTCGAGGAGCCTCGGGTGTGGCGCATGGGGAGGGGCACGCCTCGACTAGCGGATGGTCTCGGATGGCGCGGCGGCGCGCGCGACGTCGCGGCGCGGCGGCGCCCGGCCTAGTGTGACAACCCGCCCGGAAAATACCGTACTATCGCCTAAGACCGATCCACTTTGGCCATTAAGCAATAGTAAAGTATCATCTTGTCGTTAGTTGCCGGGTTAACGCCGGTAAATCACTTGGAATTCGGACGAGAGGATCGACATATGCATTAAAACTCACGCGAAGGCGAGTCCGGAGTACAACACGAGTTAACATAATTTATTACAACCCATTGTTCGGGACATGGAGTAAAGGTTCAGAGTTTGAAAACAGCGGAAATAAAATGAACTAGCGCAACGGTAGACATCACAGGAGGCCATCCGTGATGTCATCACTTGTCGTCACCCTTCTGGTCAACAACACCTGCAACAACAGTTTTAAAGCAAAGCTGAGTATACTAATACTCAGCAAGACTTAACCGTCACGTGACAACTACATCACCAAACTCTAGACATGAAAGGCTTTTGGCCGGTGGAGTTTCTTTTGTTGAACAGCTACTAAGAGTAGATCCTTACTTTCAATCTTTTAGCACAAGCTCTAGTTGATCACCATTTCTAAGTGTGCCATCTAATTCAATCAAGAATTGGGCAAACAATTAATTCATACAACGATATTCCTCGAGTTCCATCATTATGGGATATCATGGCCAGTTGATTAAGCAGTCTCGGATAACGGTGAGAGGCCGACAATCGATTGATTTAAACCTTGCAAGGTAAACCCAAACACACAGTAGGCTGCCCCCGAAAGGACAACTTTCCCAGGCCGTTCCCGTCAATCTTCGACTCGGGAGCGGAACCTACATTCCTTAGTACAAGGCTTCTTGGATCGCTCCCACACTTTGTTGTAGCGGGGGGGACACAAGTGCCCCGGGTTTAGTAGGGAAAGGTTCCCTTATCGCGTCAATCGGGTACTAGGCTTACCGGTCCCATACCCCGCATATGTTTAGTACGTTCAAAAGCTTAGCCCACGGAAGCCACCGGACCGGAGCCCAAATCCCATGCTCTTACCACATGAGCAATCCATTTATAAAGATCTTATGATTCCAACATAAGAACCTATTCTCGCGAGTGACGAACATCACTCGACTTCTAGCGGTCCTATAGCATAGCAGCTATCGACCTAGCATACTAGTGATAGAGCATAGGTACCTAGGGATCATGCATCTAGGGTTTCAAATCAACTCCTGGAACGTAAATGCACAATCGTAGCAAACATAATTGCATAATTTTAAAAGACGGGATTAATGATCCGGGACTTGCCTTCGATGGCAAGGTTGGCCTTGGGCCCTTCTGGACTTGGGTCCAGGTCTTGAGCTACGTCCACGTACGGCAACTCCTTGTCGGCACCTTCGCCTCCTCCTTCCGGCACGAGCGTCCGTCTACCGTCGGTAGGATCTACACGAAGATGCAATGCAAGATTTATGTGATGATTTTTAATTTAATTAACCACGAACCATAAATACATTTAGCATACTCTTCCAAAAAGAAACCATTTGAGATCCTTTATTAGATATTCTTTTTGATGGTGATTTGTGTACATATATAAGTAAATAATTTAATTTAAATTCACAAACAGTAGTGGGTGGGTGCATTTAACTTTTTAAAATGATTTGCAACCATACCCAAGATTAGCAGGGGTGGTTTGGTGATTTTTCCCATTTAATGACTATTAAGCCTTTAATCGCTTCCATAGCTTTTATTCATGAAATTAATTAATAAAATTCAGTGGAAGGGTGTGTTACACCCTAAACACCTATAACAAGCTATTGGATACACATGCGAGCTTTGGATAGCCATAAATTAATTATTTTTGAAAAAAACAAAAGCTAGTTAGATGGACAAGGTAAATGCACACAAAAATAATTATCCATCAAAATGATCCAAACTTTCTCACACATGTTATAGGGTTCACAACTAGCCTTGTGGTGCAGCACATACACCTAGAACTATTGTGGAACTTGAGTTGTGAAAGTTTAAAGAAAAACAAGCATAATTCAAGAATAATTATTTCTGTTACTTATAAAATTGTGATTAATTCGCCACAGGTGTGTTTTGGCATTAAAAGACAGTGTGCAAAAGTTGGTTGCAAAAACCTAATTATTTGTTGCTAGAAAAATCATTTATGTAGATCTGGCAGAAATGGAAAAACATTTTTATAAAAAGATTTACATCATAACTTTGTGCAATGTTTGGCATAGGAGCTAGCCATGACCTAACACACATCATATCCAAAAATTAGCTACAGAGGATTTACAGATTTTGAGATATTGCAGATCTAGGTTTTTCAAATTTGTATTTTTTATGCAAAAACTAACAGGAATTAGCTCAGGCCAGAATAACAAAAGTTGTGGGATAATTCACAGCGGATCCAACAAAATTGGTTTTGCAGTATTACGATTTTTCTATGATTTTATACGCAATTTACAAGAAACAGGAAAGTCACTTTTACTATTTGAGTTACCCTTTTGCAGGGAGGACCCTGGAAAGAGTTTGGGTGTTGCAATGCAGCCCCTGGGCGCGGTGGCCGGCGCGGGTGGGCCAATTACGGTGAGCTCGCCGCCGAGCTTGGCCAGGGAAGGGCGGGAGGGTGCTAGGGTGGCTAGGGACCGGTTTGGTTTGGATTTGGGAGTAAAGGTGGCCGGCGGTGGGGTGTGCAGCGGTCGCCGGCGGCGGCCGCCGCCGGAGCGGGCCGGTCCGGCGCGGTGGGCGGCTGCGCGGGGAGGGGCGGCATGTTTGTGAGTTGTGGTAGGTGCCAAGGACGGTGGGGAAGGACTTGGTCTAGTGCCTAGCCGGCCCGGCCCGGAGCTCGCCGCGGCGACCGCAATGGCACCGGCGGCGGCTCGACCGCGGCTCGGCCGGGACGAGAGGGCGGCGCCCCTTTTATGGGCGGCCGGGGAGCCCGCAAGTGACCACACGGGACCCACGGCGACATCTAGGAACACGAGCCGGCCTCGGGACGAGCGAACAACGGGGACGGCACCGAACGGACCGACGGTCCGTTGGGGCGTTCGCCGGCGGGCGGCGCGCGGCGCGAGGAGGAGGGGGTGACTTCGAGGAGGCCTTGGGACGGGCGTGGCCTCGAGGAACGAGCCTCGGGAAGGCGCGAGGGGCTCGAACGGCGAGGTGGCGGGCGCCGGCGCGCGGCGGCGCGGGCGGCGCGCTGGAGCGCGGGCGACGTCGCGTCGGCCTGGAATTGTTTCGGACTGGCCCTGTTCAAGCGAGATTTTCTCCAAAATTTTGAATAAAAGTTGACTAAGCTTTGAATACGAAAGTTGTAGATCTAGTCACCCTCTACAACTTTCAAAAAGGCTATAGGGTGTTTTTCTCAACGGATTTTGCAGGAACGTCGTGCCAACATTGAATGCCGGCCTGTTCTGGAAAACAGGAGGTACTGTCAGTCGATCAAGTTTTTCACCAATTTCTACTCAAAATTTGAAATGCCAATCTACATGAAAGTTGTGTCCCTCAACAAGATGGACAACTTTCATAAAGGTAGATTTTGAAGTGTTTAGGTGAATTTTGGAGAACGCGGCAAAAGTTCCGGACGACATTCGCTGACGTCAACGGTTAAGCCGGTTTTGACCGTGTCTTTGACCAAGGGTCCACTACGGGTGTGTGTAGGCTTGGTCAAGGGGTTCATTAGGGTTCATTGGCGAGGTTTTCGGGGTGATGACCCAGGTTGACCTAGGTTTGACCGGTGTTTGACTGGTTTGACTCGGCTGATCCGGTCATTAGCGTTAATGACGGTAATTAAAAACCTGGGGCGTCACAGCCTACCCCCCTTAAGAAGAATCTCGTCCCGAGATTCGAAATTCCAAGGACAAGATAGAGAAATAGAGGAGTGGTCCTCTCGGATGTTCTGAAATTACTCTGAGGGAGCAAACACGATGGGATTATCGGGCAATAAGTATAACCACCATCGGTTCAAGACTAGCCCGTAAGGGTAGTCAGAGACGACAAGAAATGGAAAGCTTTTGCACGAGGTTTTACTTGCGGATGCAAGCGAAAAGTATGGAGAGATAAATTGGTATAGGATCTTCCGAACGATCTTGCTCACGCGTTATTTAGTTTGCAACCTTAGGTGGCATGGTCGTGCCACTACGATGCAATGCTTTTCAAAAAGTGATGTGATGCACATGTTTATGAAGACACGATGCATATGCTCAGGTAGTATGATGCTTATGATGCATGTTAGCATGACTCAGTTACCCACGAAACGAGTTAGTGATTGAGAAGACAAGCACAGGTTGAGAAGGGGTGTGCGTGGCGAGTCGCATTCTCACAACCAAGATACCTAGTGCGCCCCTAGTGGCAATCATGTGGCTGTAGCGCACATGACGCCCTAGGTTCCGTTACGGCACCTTTAGTTATGGGCTGACAACTTCACCAAACACAAAGGATAGAGTGGGAGATATTGAAAACACTCCAAGCGTATGCATGTTAGTTCACCCAAGGTTCCCAATGCACATGCTATGCAAATGCATGCTCAAGAAGAGACATATTTATTTATTTATTTATTTATTTATTTAAAAGGTTGTGAGCAAGACCATGGGAATAGGCTCAGATTGAAAGTTCGAAGTAACCAGGACAAGGATATCAATACGAAGAATACCCTAGTGCTTCAACATGCCTGAGGACAAGGGGTTGAAGGGAAAATACAAGTCGACAGAAATGACTTGATGATAGGAGAATCATGATTAAAGATTGAATTCCAAGATCAAGACATTCCCACGGCCTGGTAGAGTGGCAAAAGTTCTCTTTTCTCATGTTGGGTAATACTGGGTAGTCATGTGCACAAAGGCACAGTTGTATGCTAGAACTCGAAGCGAGCTCTCATACATAATGACATGAAGTTCTGGTAGTTGTGAACAAAAATTCATAACCAAAAATCCAGAAAACCTCAAAACTTTCCCAAGTTTCCCCGGTTCTACGAAAGTTCTTTAACGCTTAATTAAATTTTAAGGTTGAGCATCGAACAAGGAACAAGGGGAATGATCCTGAACCCAGATGTGCCTAGGAAAGTGTGAACCAACCCAAACGGAACTAGGATTGAGACTTGCGACTACCAGATAACTAGTTAAGGAGCAATTGCTTTTAACCATTTGATTTAATTAACCTAGTACAAGGTAAACAAACTATTCAAAATTTCGGCAGCATGACGGCTAGGAATGAGAGGTACTTTAGTTTATAAAAAGCACACACTAGCATAACTTTCCTTAGAGAGCATATGGAAAATTAGTTTTCGGGTCCATTTTAGTTGTTTCAATTTTTAACATGCATGCAAGACGTCCTATCCGACCTCACATGGCAATCAAGCCAAAAATCGAAGTTAGTGCCGGTGGCAGGGCAACAATTACGTCTCTCCCTATAATATCTAGTCGAGAGCTATACGATACTCGCTTAACGACTAACGAACGTGGTTAGTGTACCCGTAAGATCACGGATCACAACGAACCTTTCATGCCGGCACTCATGAAAGCGTCCACATACATTACCGTTCACTATAGAAACGGCATCCATGCGTGAAGGCGCTGCATGGACAGTGTCCAACATCGAACATCCTCCGTTTGAATGGAGTATATCCTTGACTCGCATGAGCGACATGCGGAATGCACACATATGAAACACGTGGCGACACACAACTCATAAACAGACGCGAAGATGGGATCCGTGGAATGGATCACTCCATCAACCCTCGCAATTCCCGTGATGCGGAACAGCACACGTATAAAACACGTGGCTCATCTAGTTTGGTTGTGCAAGAATGTAAGTCTGACATAAAGTAAAATGTGCTGGAAGTTAGCAAAATAAACCATAGATTAATAAGCCACCTGAAAGAACCCAAAAATTCCCTCTAGGGCCTCTCGGTCTAGTTTATCCTTAACGGACCAACGTGTTTTGCAAATCAAGCAATCTTGAAAGTTTTTATTCGAAAATCATGTGATTAAGGTTGTTAATTAAGCTCGGTGCATGAAATCGCTCGATACCAAATTTGTGACAACCCGCCCAGAAAATACCGTACTATCGCCTAAGATCGATCCACTTTGGCCATTAAGCGAAAGAGTAAAGTATCATCCTATCGTTAGTTGTCGGGTTAACGCCCCGTAAATCACTTGGAATTCGGACAGAGGATCGACATATGCATTAGAACTCACGTGAAGGCGAGTCCGCAGTACAACACGAGTTAACATAATTTATTACAAACCATTGTTCATGACATGAAGTAAAGGTTCGCAGTTTGAAAACGGCGGAAATAAAATGAACTAGCGCAACGGTAGACATCACAGAGGCCATCCGTGATGTCATCACTTGTCGTCACCCTTCTCGGTCAACAACACCTGCAACAACAGTTTTAAAGCAAGGCTGAGTATACTAATACTCAGCAAGACTTAACCGTCGGGTGACAAATACATCACCAAACTCTAGACATGAAAGGCTTTTGGCCGGGTGGAGTTTCTTTTCCCGAACAGCTACTAAGAGTAGATCCTTACTTTCAATCTTTTAGCACAAGTTCTAGTTGATCACCATTTCTAAGTGTGCCATCTAATTCAATCAAGAATTGGGCAAATAATTAATTCATACAACGATATTCCTTGAGTTCCATCATTATGGGATATCATGGCCGCTGATTAAGCAGTCTCGGATAACGGTGAGAGGCCGACAATCGATTGATTTAAACCTTGCAAGGTAAACCCAAACACACGGTAGGCCGCCCCCGAAAGGACAACTTTCCCAGGCCGTTCTCGTCGATCCAAACTTTCTCACACATGTTATAGGGTTCAAAACTAGCCTAGTGGTGCAGCACATACACCTAGAACTATTGTGGAACTTGAGTTGTGAAATTTTAAAGAAAAACAAGCATAATTCAAGAATAACTATTTCTGTTATTTATAAAATTGTGATTACTTCGCCAAAGGTGTGTTGTGGCATTAAAAGATAGTGTGCAAAAGTTGGTTGCAAAAACCTAATTCTTTTTAACTAGAAAAATCATTTATGCAGATCTGGCAGAAATGGAAAAACATTTTTATAAAAAGATTTACCTCATAAATTTGTGCAATTGTGGGCATAGGAGCTAGTCATGTCCTAACACACATCATATCCAAAAATTAGCTACAGAGGACTTACAGATTTTGAGATATTGCAGATCTAGGTTTTTCACATTTGTATTTTTCATGCAAAAACTAACCGGAATTAGCTCAGTCCAGAATAACAAAAGTTGTAGGATAATTCACAACGGATCCAACAAAATTGGTTTTGTATTTTTCCGATTTTTCTATGATGTTATACGCAATTTACAAGAAACAAGAAAGTCACTTTTACTATTTGAGTTACCCTTTTGCAGGGAGGACCCTCGAAAGAGTTTGGGTGTTGCAATGTAGCCCCTGGGTGCGGTGGCCGGCGCAGCTCTCCGCCGAGCTTGGCCAGGGAAGGGCGGGGGAAGAGTGCTAAGGTGGCTAGGGACCGGTTTGGTTTGGATTTGGGAGTAAAGGTGGCCGGCGGTGGAGTGTGCAGCGGTCGCCGGCGGCGGCCGCCGCCGGAGCGGCCGGTCCGGCGTGGTGGGCGGCTCGCGGGGAGGGGCGGCACGTCCGTGAGTTGTGGTAGGTGCCAAGGACGGTGGGGAAGGACTTGGTCTAGTGCCTAGCCGGCCCGGCCCCGGAGCCGCCGCGCGGCCGCAATGGCGCCGGTGGCGGCTCGACCGCGGCTCGGCGGGACAGAGGGCGGCGCCCCTTTTATGGGCGGCCAGGGAGCCTGCAAGTGACCACATGAGACCCACGGCGACATCTAGGAACACGAGCTAGCCTCGGGAGGAGCGAACAACAGGAGACAGCACTGAACGGACCGGCAGTCCGTTGGGGCGTTCGCCAGCCTGTCGGCGCGCGCGCGCGAGGAGGGCGTGACTTCGAGGCGGCCTTGGGACGGGCGTGGCCTCGAGGAACAAGCCTCGGGAATGCGTGAGGGGCTCGGAAGCCGAGGTGGCGGGCGCCGGCGTGCGGCGGCGCGGGCGGGCGCGCGCGCGGGAGCGCGGGCGACATCGCGTCGGCCCCCGGAATTGTTTCGGACCGGCCCCGTTCAAGCGAGATTTTCTCCAAAATTTTGAATAAAAGTTGACTAAGCTTTGAATACGAAAGTTGTAGATCTAGTCACCCTCTACAACTTTCAAAAAGTCTATAGGGTGTTTTTCTCAACGGATTTTGCAGAACGTTGTGCCAACATTGAATGTCGGCCTATTCCGGAAAACAGAGGTACTTGTCGATCGATCAAGTTTTTCAATAATTTCTACTCAAAATTGGAAATGCCAATCTACATGAAAGTTGTGTCCCTCAACAATGATGGACAACTTCATAAAGGTAGATTTTGAAGTGTTTAGGTGAATTTTAGAGAACGCGGCAAAAGTTCCGACGACTTTCGCCGACGTCAACGGTTAAGCCGATTTTGACCGTGTCTTTGACCAAGGGTCCACTACGGGTGTGTGTAGGCTTGGTCAAGGGGTTCATTAGGGTTCATTGGCGAGGTTTTCGGGGTGATGACCCAGGTTGACCTAGATTTGACTGGTGTTTGACTGGTTTGACTCGGCTGATCCGGTCATTAGCGTTAATGACAGTAATTAAAAACCTGGGGCGTCACACCTAGACGTGTTGCTGGTCCCCTGTTTGAGCGCGTTTTCTCCAAAAATTTGTACTGAAGTGCATCAAGTGATGAATATGAAAGTTGTAGACCTAGCTATCCTCTACAACTTTGACAAAGGCCATATGGGGTTTTTCTCAATAGATTTTGCAGGAGAGGCTTGCCAACTTTGCATGCCATTGTGTGTCAGTGAATAGGAGGTCCTGTCAGTTGACCAAGTTTTTCACCTTTTTCCCTTCAAAATTTGAAATGCTAATCTACATGAAAGTTGTGTCCCTCAACAAACTGGACAACTTTCCTAAAGGTAGAATTTTAAGTGTTTAGGTGAAATTTGGAGAACACGGCAAAAGTTCCGGAAGACATTCAGGGTCACTAGGGTTTAGGTGGGGTTTGGCCATGACTTTGACCAAGGGTTTACCACACATGTGTGTCAACTTGATCAATGGGGTCATTAGGGTTGGTTGGTGAGATTTTCTAGGTGAGGACCCAGGTTGACCGTGATTTGACCACTGTCAGCAGAGTTGACCGACAATTGGGGTGAAACAAAAACCTGGGGCATCACAGCCTACCCCCCTTAAACGGAATCTCGTCCCGAGATTCGACTTAAGAAAAACAATATAGGCAGTAGAGACTCACTGTTTCGAGATTGCAGGAAGCCCGATTACTTGGTGTTGAGGTATTCTTCCGTTTCCCAAGTCGCTTCTTCTTCCATGTGATGACTCCACTGTATCTTGTACATTCTTGCGGTTTGTCTTCAGGTCTTTCTCTCCTTTCGGTCCAACACTCTCAGTGGATGCTCGATGAGCGAAAAATCCGGCTCAATCCAAGCATTAGCTTCTGTGATTACTTCGTTTTCTGGCACAGGCATTCCCTTCTTTAATTGTGTCACATGAAACACATTGTGGACTGCGGAAAACCGTTCCGGTAATTGAATATGATAAGCCACTGGCCCACATACTTCTATGACTTCATAAAGTCCAATGTAGCGCGAAGCTGATTCCCTTTAACACCGAACCTTTGCACACCTTTGGTGGGGGAAACCTTTAGATACACATAATCTCCCACTTCAAAGTGTCGGGGTGTCATTTCCTTATCATGATAACTCTTTTGCTTCATCTGAGCCATCTTCAAATTCTCCCTTATCACTTTCACCTTTTCTTCGGCATCTTTAACTAAGTCCAGACCAAAGAGTGTCCTTTCTCCGGCTTCTGACTAGTTCAACGGGGTGCGACATCTTCGTCCGTAAAGAGCATCGAATGGTGCCATCTTCAAACTGGCTTGATAGCTATTGTTATAGGAGAACTCTGCTAAGGACAAACACTTATCCCAACTCTTATCAAAGTGTAAGATGCTTGCTCGTAGCATGTCTTTCAAAATTTGATTTATCCTTTCGGTCTGACCATCAGTCTGCGGATGATAGCTGGAACTACGAATCAACTTGGTTCCTAAGCACTCATGTAACTGCTCCCAGAAACGAGCTACAAACTGAGTCCCTCTATCAAAGATTATGGTCCTTGGAATTCCATGCAAACGAACTATTTGATCCATGTATATCTCTGCATATTGTTGCACTGAATAAGTGGTATGCACTGCAATGAAATGGGAGGTCTTGGTGAGTCTGTCCACGATAACCCAGATAGAATCTTTCTTTCCGGCTGTCAGAAGTAAACCCACAATGAAGTCCATACTAATGTCAACCCACTTCCACATGGATATCGACAACGGATGGAGTACACCTGCCGACTTCAAATGGCTTGCTTTCATCCGGTGGCAAGTATCACACTCGGCTACATACTTGGCTATATCAACTTTCATGTTGGACCACTAGAAATTTTGTTTCAAATCTTGGTACATCTTGGTACTGCCGGGGTGAATAGAGAACTTGGACATATGAGCCTCATCAAAGATGGTCTTCTTAATTTCTGGATTGAAAGGAACCACAAGGCATTTTCCAAACCAGATCACATCCTTGTGATCCTTCTGGAAACATGTATACTTGGGATCTCCCTCTGCTAGTCTCTGTTTGATAATTTGTATGTCTTTGTCATTGCGTTGAGCAGTGACAATTCTATCTCAAAGATTGGATTCGGCAACTAAGGCATAAAGATTTCCTTGGTCTACTACTTCCAAGTTGAGCCTTCTCATTTCTTCACATAATGGGTCACTAACTGGCTCCAACTCTAGATGACTGCGGTGAACTTTGCGGCTAAGAGCATCCGCAACAACATTTGCTTTCCCGGGGTGACAGTGCACTTCTAGGTCATAGTCCTTAATTAACTCAAGCCATCTCCTTTGCCTCATATTTAGCTCTGACTGAATAAAGATGTATTTGAGACTCTTGTGATCAGTGAAGATATTACAATGATGACCCATCAGATAATGTCTCCATATCTTGAGAGCGTGGACAACGGCTACTAACTCAAGATCATGGGTGGGATAATTGATCTCATGAGGTCAAAGTGCCCGTGAAGCATAGGCAATGACTCAGCCTTCTTGCATAAGAACAGAACCGAGACCCGTGCCTGACGCGTCACAGAAAACTTCAAAAGGTTTGGAATTATCTGGTTGCACTAGCACTGGGGCTAAAGTTAAGTGTTGCCTCAGGGTGTGGAAGGCTTTCTCACATGCTTCGCTCCACACGAACTTCACTCCTTTCTTGAGCAATTCGGTCATTGGTTTAGCGATTCTAGAGAAGTCTGGAAACCCTAAGAAACTGTGGATCTGGTGTACGGACTTGAGTGGTTTCCAATCCATCACCCCTTGGACTTTGCTAGGATCTACGGAGATACCATCCTTGGAAATAGTGTGGCCCAAAAATTTCACACTATTCAACCAGAATTCACATTTGGAGAACTTAGCATAAAGCTTATGATCTCGCAAACACTATAGGACAATTCAAAAATGTTTGGCATGCTCTTTCTCATTTGTGGAATAGATAAGGATATCATTGATAAAAACCACTACGAATTTGTCGAGCTCCGCCATAAACACGGAGTTCATGAGGTACATGAAGTAGGCTGGGGCATTTGTGAGACCAAAGGGCATCACTAAGAACTCGTAAAGACCATATCGAGTGGAGAAAGCAGTTTTAGGAATGTCACAAGGTCGAATTTTGATTTGGTGGTAACCAAAACAAAGATCGATCTTGGAGAAAACTTTGGCTCCAGCTAATTGATAAAAAAGAACATCGATTCGGGGAAGAGGATATTTGTTTTTGATGGTTACTGCATTGAGCGGTCTTTAATCGACACATAGCCTCAAGATACCATCTTTCTTTTTGACAAAGAGAGCGGGACAACCCCAAGGAGAAGAGCTCGAGCGAATATAACCCTTATCTAACAGCTCCTAGAGTTGGTTTTTCAATTCGGCTAGTTTTTTGGGAGGCATACGATAAGGTCGTTTATAGATGGGTGCAGTACCCGGTTGGAGTTCAATTACAAACTCGACATCTCTGTCTGGCGGCATACCAGGCAATTCGTTAGAAAAGACATCTGGATACTCACAAACTACTGGAATTTCCTCAAGATGGGAGATAATGGTCACATAGGCACAAGAGTTTGTACCGTCCTTGAAAGGTAGGTACAAGGTAGTGTGCTCGACCGTAGGCGAATTGATCTCTATAACTCTATCTGATATATCTAGAACCACCTTATGCTGGGTCATCCAGTCCATACCCAAAATAACATCCATGCCTTCCAAATTTATGGTGATTGAGGACTAGGAGCGTCCCAATGGTCGATGGATGACCGCTCCTCGCTGATGAGTGATTGACAACGGGTGTTGGACCGACTCTTGGCTTAGTGCGCGGGGTGTAGGCCGCGGCCCGGTTCGTGTTGTTGCGGGAAGAACGGGCGCGAAAGGTCTTCGCCCTTGAGGGGCCTCCGGAGATGGAGAGACAAGTAGGCTCGGTTCGAGGGACCCGGTGGACGACGGGGACCGGGTGCGGGTCACATGGTGGCGACACAAGCAAGACGAATTCATGGACAAGCGATCCGGTGCACGGTGGCGGTCGAGTCAAGTGATTTGGCGGGAGGCCGGACCGAGCACGCGGGGGTTTGGTGGTTTGCCCACAAAACCATCGGAGGACGATTTCTTGGTTTGGGCCTCAAAACCACGTCCGAGGGCCCAACACGACGGAGACAGGATCCGGCGTGTCGGGAAGCTTCAAGGCGGAGGACACGCGGCGGGATCGCATGGCTTGCGTCGGGAGGACGCGGGGTGCGGCAAAGGCATGGCCGTCCGATGGCAAGACCCACAAACATTACCTAAATGCCCCCGCGTGGGTTGTACACCGCTAGTTAAGTTAGGGGTAGTCGAGTCATTTACCACTCCACGGGACCCGATATATAAGCCATAAGGGTGTGTGAGTGGCTCTCTCTCTCGGTGACTTAGGGTTTCATTTCCTCCCTCCCATTTCTCATTTTTGTAGCTATTTTTCTTCCATATTCTCTAGGCTAGCATGAGAGCTTCATGAGAGATTTGTTGAGAGGGATGGATGCTAGGGCGGCATGCTAGACCTTGTGAATCTTTCCTCGGTTTGTATAGAAGATTCGGAGTTGTGTTTTTCGTGGTCTTTTTGTGCTTGTTTTCGTGCTTTTGTTCTCGGTGTGATTCCGCGGATTTGAGTAGGTTTCTCCCCGCATTTCTTTGAGGGAAACATGGATAGATGCCTCGTGCATCTTTGTGATTGATCTTGTGCCCTCAAACGCCGGAAACCACTTCGATTCGAGGATTTTTGTTCGGTGCTCTAGCTTTTGGTGGTGCTCAAAAGTTTTGCGATTCCCGGTGATTTAGGGAGTTAGGAGGCAAGATTTTTGGGCTATAGCATCCTTGTGTGACGCTTTTCAAGTCCCCAAACCCTTGTCTCCACAACTTCTACCGTTTGGGAAATCCGATGATGATTTGGGGGAGTTGACCTTCGAGGTCGGGCGTTTTTCTCGCTCTATCCGTGCCTCGCGGACGGTCCGTGCCCTCCCGGTGGACGGTCCGCGCCGCACGTGTTCATCTCGTGTTCTTCGTGTTCTCGCTCGTCCTTCGTTTCGATTCGTCGCAGCTTTGAGTTTTCGTTGGACGGAGTTTTGGACGGTCCGCGGCGGCGGGCGGGACGGTCCCCGCGGTGCCCGGCGGACGGTCCGCGTGCTCCCCACGGACGGTCCGTGTTCCCGGTCGCTTCGTTGGTTCCCCGTGTGATTTAACGGATAGTCCGCGGCGTAGGGCCGGGACGGTCCGTGGTGTTGGCACGGACGGTCCACGCGCATCGGGCGGACGGTCCGCGAGGCCGGTGCGGACGGTCCGCCCCTCCCCGGCCGGACGGTCCGCCGCAGCCCGTGAGCTTTGCTTCTTGGTTCGATTCCTCCCTTCCTTTCTCGTGCTTCCGCGTGTGCTTCAAGGAATCGTTCCTAAGGCTAGAGGTTGATCCATAACCTCGTTGTCTTGGCGATTGGTGTGTGATTCGATCCATCATTTGTGTGTGACCGGGATTTGACTAGGGCATAGGCCGGGTTCTTTGAGAAGAATTTTTACCGGCTCCTATTCACTCCCCCCTCTCTAGTCGCCATCTGATCCTTCAATTGGTATCAGAGCTTGGTGCGGATTCTTTGCGACTTTGACAAGTCTAGAATCCTAAGATGGCGTACGTTGAGCGGGGCGGTCCGCCACACTTCGATGGCAAGGGTTACCACAAGTGGGTGGCTCGTATGATGATCTTTCTTCGTGGAAAGTCGTTGGATTTCATTGTGCTTGACAAGACCTATGTTATTCCGGTCAACATCCATACTCTTATGGTGACCGATGCCGGTGCTAAGGCCAAGTATGAGGCTAATGCAAAAGCCGTTGATCACTTGGTCCGAGCTTGTGTGATCCCGAGTTTGAGCGTGTTCGCCATTTGAATCTTGCTTGGCAAATTTGGGAAAAGTTGTTGGTTGCTCACGGTGGTGATAACCATGTGAAGGCTCGCCTCTTTGTCTCTTACCGGATGCAATATGAGAATTTCACTCCACTTCTCGGTGAGGACATTGATGCGATGTTTCGCAGGTTCACCGCCATCGTGAACAACATGAAAGCTAATGTTGAGGATTTTCCTTACACCGAGCATGATCGGGCTTTGAAGCTCTTGCATGTCTTGGACCCGAATGTTTGGGGTGCTAAGGTTGAGGCCATCAAGGAGTCCGGCGTATTTGGCTATTGAGTTGGATGACCTCTTTTCTAAGCTCAAGTCGGCCGAGGTTGACGGAAGTTGCAATCCAAGCATGAGGGCTCGACCGACCATAGTCTTGCTCTTGTGGGCGGATCAAAGGGCAAATCTAACCCTTCCCGTCGACGAGTTTTCCTTGTCATCTCTCATGTCTATTCCAGATGAGGAGTTTGATGTGCTGGGCGAGGAGGAGCTGGCCTTGCTCTCAATAAGGTTTGATCGACTACACGAGAGTCGGAGGAATGCAAGGCGGAGCTCAGGGACGTGCTACAAGTGTGGCAAGCGAGGCCACTTCATCGCCGAGTGCCCGGAAGCGGAGGAGAACAAGTACAAGGTGAACGAGTACAAGGCGCACCCGAGGCGTGAAGACAAGTACTCCTCCAAGGGCAATCACTTCAACAAGTCCAAGAGCAAGGACAAGGACAAGCGGCGACTGATCAAGAGCGGCTACAAGAAGAACAAGGCGAGAGCGATGGTGGCCGGTGCGAGCGACGTCGACTTAAGCTCAAGCGACGAGCGATCAAGCTCAAGCGGCCCGAAGATGAAGACGCCGGGAGGCGCAAGGGCAAGAAGAGTGCAAGCCGGAACCTCGGCGGGTTGAGGCGTGTGGCGCTTGAGGGCTTTTGTGGCATGGCCCATAGCTCAAGCGCAAGAAGAGCGAGAAGGAAGACGGCGACTCTGAAACGACCCGGATTTCCGCGAACGGAATCCCGAATCTTAGCACCTCGGTGGTAGTCCCGAGAGGCTACCACGTGCAATCCCCGTCTCGGCCGATTCCAAAATCCATACGTGAAAAGTAAAAACAAAGAAATAGAGTACAACATTTATTTTATTACATTAATCGAGTACATCTCTTCGGCACATGCCGGGTACAAGCCCAACAGACTGAATCAAACAGAAATAAAACGTCTAGCAAGCGGCTCCATGAAAGCGCGGGAAACACCATATCCGCGGGCGGCTCAAGTGTAGGAAGAGCTCTAGTCCACCCAACCGTCGTTGTCGAAGTCGTAGTCCGGCTCGCGTCGAGTCACCGGGGTCTACCCGATAAGCGGGTAGGTCATGTCGCCTTCCCAACAAAGAGGCAAAAGCGGTGTATGTTCTACTATGCATGAGATAACCCTAGTCCGTCGTAGAAAGCTTAAGCAAAGCGAAGAAGTGCAACATACAAGGTAAGCGAGTAGCGAGGAGGTCCACACCTCGGGGAAGCTTTCGCTTCCGAGGTCCACACCTCGGGGGTCCACACCCCGCTCAAGGAACACCACACCAAAGCACCGGATCTCAACCACGATCCGGAACCCGACTCTCATCCGCGATGTGGGGCCCACCGCTCCTATCCCCACATCTCAACGGCCGCGGCCGGCTCACACACTCGGGGGAAAGAAGAAGCACCCGAGAAGTGTATCTAGTCGGGTGAGAGATCGAAAGACCGTCCATAACCGAGTGGACACGGACTATAGCTATAGGTTTAACACTCGCGAGGTTGTACAACCGTACCCGCCCGAATAGGTCCGAACCGGCCGTCACCGTGTCCGACCCTACCATACGGCCGAAGCCCAAGTAAGTGGATAGTACCCTTCGCATCTCCGAGCACGGCCCGGCCTCCGCGGCGAGCTCATACTACCCGCGAGAGGTCCCTCGAAGCCGTGGAACCCTTCCCCCGCCTCGCCGGGGCAAAGTCTACTAAGGAGGGACGGACCACTCCCGACACGATCACACCGATCCTCCAGCGAGAGGGGTGCTATCCACTACAAGTCTCACCCCGCACCCCCGCCCAATACAAGGCGGGCGGTCCGTACGAAAGTAGTCATTCGAAACAAGGTCAACGACGATCGGTCCTTAAGGGGCCGAGAGCGAGCACTCAACATCTCCATCCCACACGACACGACCCTTGGGTAAGAGGCCGCATCGCATCTTCCCTCGGCAGCCGTTCACAAGTAACCAGCGGCTCGCTCCCGCCAAAACACAGCAAGGGGTACACAACCCAGAACGCACGCTAGAATCACACCGAGATACCCACATCTCAGCTCAAACCCAGAGCACCATCCATAATCAAGCAACAAAAGTATGGATAGTTGAAGTAAGGGACTAGCTAGGGGTCTGTAGCTAGTCCCGCAGGTGGCAGAACAAGGAACAGGATATATCAAAACATCAAGGCATGGCTAATAAACGGGTTATGCAATCCAACAATTCCATGCATTAAAGTAAAGCACTAGCAGCTAAATATCAACATGGGATCTATATGGTTGGGAGTGACATGACACCTTCGTTGCCGGCGAAGCGCTGCGTCGTCCGGAAAGCGGTGTACTCGGGGTCCTCCACGTCCTCCCCGGTCGAAGCTCGGGTCTGCGGCACGAGATTCGACGCGAAAATATAAATACGGTGCACATCTAAGCATTAACTCCAAATAAAATCCAATTTAGAAGATCCAAAAGCTCCCAAACTACCTACATTCAGCAAGGTTTCGCAAATACGGGTTTATAGAAATTAGTTTTGTATTTTTCTGAGCTCCCTATAATTTATTATGAATTTTTAAAGGTCAAAAACATTTTCTGGAATTTTTAAACAAAAGAGAAATAGGTTTTTCAGAAAAACATTGCTGACGTCGGCATGACGTCGCCGGTCCCGTGTCCGACGGGCCGCGACTAGGCCTAAAGCGCGGCCGGGCCGTGGGCGGCCCGGCGGACCGGGTCTGCCGGGTTGGGTTTTGGCCCGCACGGCCCGGGGAGCTAAAGCCCGGCCCGGGTCGGCTTCTAAAGTTCGAAAGCCCCCCCCGGCTCCCTAACCTATCCTGGGCGGCGGCCTACTAAAGGTCGGTCGGGCTTAGGGCCCAAGCTTGTCTAGCGGCCCGATTAACCCACCATCCGGCGCAGCACTCTACGCCCTCCAAGTGCTCGACGAAACGTCCCGAGGCGCGGCGGACGCGCGGCGCGTCGCCGGCGCCTCCGGCATCCACCCGCCGAGTTCCCCGCCACGCGCGCCGCCCGGGGTGCGGCCGGGCCGGGTTACTTGCACACACACCTACACCGCAGAACGTGAACACGGCTCAAGGGTCGGTCCGCCGCACGCTCGCCACGGCGCGCGGCGCGACGCGCCGTCGCCGGCGCGCGGCGCGTCTCCCCCCCGCGGGGCGAAGCCCCGGGCGCGCCGGGGTGCGGCCGGTAGGGTCATACGCTCGCACGTTCTCGCAGAAACAAGAGCACGGCTCAAGGCCGGCGCGGCACGAGGGGGTAGGCGGCGAGGCACGGGCCGCACGCGCGGCTCACCGGCGGCGGGGCCACGGCCATGGCGCGCATGGGTGCGGCCGGCCGGCGCCCGCGCCCACCTCCACCTCGCATCAGCACATCCACGGCACGAAGATCGGGTTCACGGCGGCACGAGACACGGCGAAAAGGGCACGCTTGACCTCCGGGCCGGCGGCGCGTCACGCGCTCGGCGCGCGCGCACGACGGCGCGGCACCCGACGGCGCGACACGGGGTGTTCCCCCACCCCACCCGCAAAAGCGCCAAGAACCCCACGAAACGGCGACGGCACCGGGTGTCACGGCTTGGGGTAGCCACGACCCCGGCGCCGCTAACACGTCGCGACGCGGCGTCGCCCATGGGGAGGCGGCGGCGCGCGCGCTCGGGCGAGCGGCTCGATGGCACGCGCACGGGCGGGACATCCACGGCGAACGGCGCAAGGAGAAGCGAGAGGTGACCACGGTGCTCACCGTGGGTCGACGGTGAAGGCGTAGCGAGCTTGGCGGTGCGGCGTCGGTGTACACGGCGGCGCGCGTCCCTCTCGCTCCGGTCCGGCTCCACTCCGCACACGAACGTCGCCTTCCTCCTCGACCGGCTCCTCACGTACACGTCCCGCCTCCGCAGCGACGCGCGCGGCGCGCGCGCGCGTCGCTCTCCCCCTCGGCTCCTCTTCCCCTCTTCTCGCCTCCTTCTCCCCCCCCCCCCCCTCCGATGGCCGCACCGAGTTGGGGCAAAAACCCCAATGCGGGTTGGTTGCGAGGCCAACCGCTCCTCGCTCTCCCTTTTGAATCCGGAGCGATGCGAGGCCTAGGCGAAATCCCGGCGGTGCCCCTTCCCCGGCTTGGACCGCTTGGCATCCGAGGCGGCGGCGCTCGCCCCTTTCTCCTTGCTCTCGCAATCAAAAGGAAAAGGCACAGGGGTAATATGGGGTTTCTCCTTCCCGGCCCGGGCTCGGTTCGCGCGCGGCGTCCGGCCCCCTCGGCGTGCGCGCCGGCCGGGCGGCTCGGCCGCGCCCGCGCCGCGCGAGCGGGTGCGACGGGACCGGCGGCGGCGCGGTTGGGCCGGGCCGGTTGGTTTGACGGGTTGGTAGAAAGGGATAAGGGACGGCCGACAAGCGGGGCCCACGCGCCGGCGGGGTGAAAGGGAGAGTGAAGGAGGGCTGCGGTGCGGGCTAGGCCGGGCCGGAAGGCTACGCGGGGCCGGGCCGGCCGCATCGCGAAGGAAAGGAAATGTTGGCCCAAGAACTTAGTCGCTCTTTGCCTTTGTAAATAAGTTTGCTCTAGGGTTTGAAAAGGGAGTTTGAATTTGACTCCCTATCAAATTCAAACTTCACTCAATTGAACTCCAAATAAACCAAAGAAAAGCCAACTCACTTAATATACCATATTTTTAAATATAAGATTTATAAATAGGATAAATTAGTGGAGAATTTGGTGAGAGGCTAGCAATTTCGGCTCAAAAAAATTGATAGCACTCCAAAGCAAACAAAAAGTTTTAAATTTTCGCGAAATTCACACACCTAGATTCCCGGGTTGTTACATTCTCCCCCACCACCGAGAATCTCGTCCTCGAGATTTAGTCCTCGACCTCCTCCGTGAACAAGTGAGGATACTCCTTCCCGAGATCGGCTTCCTTCTCCCATGTTGCCTCTCGCTCCGTATGATTGCTCCACAACACTTTACAGAAAGGAATGGTAGTCCTCCTTGTTTCCTTGACAGCTCTGTCCAAGATTTTCTCAGGGTATTCCGTATACTCCAGGTTGTCTTGCAAGTCAAGCAACTCCATGGGCACTTGCTTTGCCTCCACTGCCTTCTCACTCTTCTTCAGCTGTGACACGTGAAACACTGGGTGAACTCCTGCCATTGTCTCGGGTAGTGCAAGCTGGTAGGCCAAACTCCCAATCCTACGGGTGATAGGGTACGGTCCCACGTACCTCGGTGCAAGCTTTCCTTTCACCAAGAACCTCTTAGTTCCTCGGAGCGGTGAGACTTTTAAGTACACTCTGTCGCTAACCGCAAAGGTCAACTCTCTCCTTCTCTTGTCGGCATAGCTCTTCCGACGACTTTGAGCGATTTTCGTGTTCTCACGAACTTTCTCAACTTTCTCCTCTCGCTTCCTCAATGATTGCTGGCCCAAACAGAGCTCGCTCTCCAACCTCTGACCAAGCTAGCGGGGTCCTGCACTTTCGACCGTAAAGTGCCTCAAAGGGTGCCATCCGGAGACTTGCTTGAAAGCTGTTGTTGTACGAGAACTCTGCAAACGGCAAACTGCTCTCCCAATCAGTACCATAGGTGAGTGCACAAGCTCGTAGCATGTCCTCCAGGACCTGGTTGACCCTCTCTGTCTGACCATCTGTCTGTGGGTGAAAAGCTGTGCTGTAGCTGAGTGTAGTGCCCATAAGCTTGTGGAAGCTCTGCCAAAACTTGGAGACAAACTGTGGTCCTCGATCAGATACAATACTTCTGGGTGCTCCGTGCAGCCTGAGTATGTGCTCTACGAACAGCTCTGCCAACTTCTCGGTTGCATACCTGGTCTTCACCGGCACAAAGTGAGCCACTTTAGTCAGCCTGTCCACTATGACCCAAACCGAGTCGTTTCCTTTTGGTGTTCTAGGGAGTCCCACCACAAAATCCATGGAGATGTCCTCCCACTTCCACACCTTGGAATATCCAGCGGCTTCAACAAACCAGCGGGTTTCGATGTTCAATCTTTACTCGCTACGAGTATCGCAACGAGCCACGTAGTGTGCAATGTCCTTCTTCATGTCCTTCCACCCGCACTCGATCTTCGGATCTCTCGTACATCTTGGTGCTGCCGGGTGAATCGAGTACCTCGAGTCGTGAGCTTCTCTCATGATCTGCTCCCGGAGTGCCTTGTCTTGTGGTACACAGATCCGTTCTTTCAACCACACAGTGCCTTGTTCATCAACCCGGTAGTCCTCTCGCTTTGCCCCCGCTTCATTAGTTCTCTCGGCACTTTGATTTACGCACACCCCTTCGGGCCGTACGAATTCGCTCTTCCGGGTCGTAGGTCACTTGCATCACGTTGACTTGGCCTTGGTCCACAATCTCGATTCTCGCCTTCTCTAGCTCTTCATGCAAAGCAAGTTGCTCCTCCTCAACCATGAGGTTGTTGCGGTATGTTTTCCGGCTCGGTGCATCCGCCACGACGTTAGCTTTGCCCGGGTGGTAGTTGATCTCGACGTCGTAGTCCTTGATCGGCTCTAACCACCGTCTCTGCCTCATGTTCGGCTCGGTCTCGTGTAAAGAAGTACTTCGGGCTCTTGTGGTCGGAAAACGGTTCACACTTGTTCCCTATCGGGTAGTGTCTCCGGATTTTGAGCGCATGCACAACAAACTGCCAACTCCAAGTCGTGTGTCGGGTAGTTTTCCTCGTGTTTCTTCACCGCTCGGAAGCATAAGCCACAACTTTCCCTTCCTGCATCAGCACGCAACCAAGTCCTTGCTTTGAAGCATCGCAGTAGACCACAAAGTCTTTCTTGATATCTGGCAAGGTAAGCACTGGAGCTGTGGTGAGTCTCTTCTTCAGTTCCTGGAAGCTCTTCTCACACGCTTCTGACCACTCGAACTTTGTGTTGTTCTTGAGCAACTCTGTCATTGGCTTTGCGATCTTGGAAAAGTTCTCAATGAACCTCCGGTAGTAACCTGCCAACCCAAGGAAGCTCCTGACATCTGTCACGTTCAAGGGCTGCTCCCACTTGGTCACCGACTCAACTTTGGTCGGATCCACGGCTATCCCCTCAGCTGACAACACGTGTCCCAAGAAAGCGACCTTCTCCATCCAGAACTCGCACTTGCTGAACTTCGCATACAGTTCTGCCGCCTCGGCCCTCTCTAGCACGACTCTCGGGTGCTCCTCGTGCTCCTCGGTGGTCTCGCAGTAGATCAAGATATCATCGATAAACACCACTACAAACCTGTCCAACTCTTCCATGAAAACCTTGTTCATCAAGTTCATGAAGTAAGCGGGGGCGTTGGTCAGCCCGAAGGAAACCACCACGAACTCGTACAAGCCGTAGCGTGTGGTGAAGGTCGTCTTGGGTATGTCCCGCTCCCGGATCTTCATCCGGTGGTAGCCCGACCTCAAGTCGATCTTGGAGAAGAACCTTGCCTTTTTGAGTCTATCCAGCAAATCCTCGATTCTGGGCAGTGGGTACTTGTTCTTGATTGTCATCGAGTTGAGCGTGCGGTAGTCAATGCACATCCTCTTTGTACCGTCTTTCTTCTCCACGAAGAGCACTGGTGAACCCCACGGTGAGGCACTCGGCCGAACAAACCCTTGCTCGAGCAACTTCTTGAGCTGTTTCTTCAACTCGTCCAGCTCGTCGGACGACATCCTGTACGGACTCTTTGCAACGGGCCCCGCCCCCCGGCATCGCCTCAATCACAAACTCCACGTCCCGGTGCGGGGGTAACTCCGTAAGCTCCTCTGGGAACACGTCCGAAACTCACGGACCACTGGGATTTCTTCAATCTCTTTCCCACTCATGTTGCACATCATCGTAGCAACCTTCGGACTCTGTGGCTCAATCCGCACTGTAGTTCCGCTGGGGTGTTCAAGCTGAATCACTCTGGGGTTGCAAGAAACTATCCCGTTGTGCTTTGCCAACCAATCCATCCCTAAGATCACGTCTATCCCGGTAGACTCCAAAACCGTCAAGTCTGCCGTGAACGGTAGCCCCTCAAACACCATCCTCACTCCCCTGCACTCTAACGTACTCCTCTTCTCTCCTAGCGGAGAGCTAGTCAAGATTGGCCTTGGTCGAGGCTTAGTTGGTAAAGACCTTTCTTTAGCAAACTTGGTAGAAATATACGAAAACTGAGCTCCAGTATCGAACAAAACAGTAGCCAAAACGGAGTCAACAAGGAACTCAACAAGTGTGACGTCGGGTGCGTGCCGCATCCTCGCCGGTGAGGTGGTTCGGACGGCCTCGAGTAGGCCGGCGGCCGAGCGGTCCTCCGCCGTGTACGGGGTGGCTGTCCTCCCGGTGGCCGGTGGCTTGGGCGGGGGTCCGGAACCGAGTGCCGCGGCTCGACTCCCCGGTGGTACCGCCGGGGACACTCAAACGACTTATGCCCAACCCGACGGCGGTTGAAGCATGTCACCTTGGATCTGTCGGTACTCGCGGTGGTGGCCTCGGCTTCCACCGTTTTGACCTCCACTCCCGCCCGGGTTGGCCCCGCTTTCTGCGCGCCGAGACCGAGAGGCGTGGTGCCTCCGCCGCGACCGGTGGCCCCGAGTGTAGCCTCGTCCTCTCGCCTCCGAGGTGGCCCCGAGCGCCCTGCTCGGTCCGAGCGCTTGGACTTGCTCCCACGAACCTCCATGTACTCAAGCCTTGACCTCTCCACTATCAGGGCCTTGTCGATAATGGAGCGAAGTGTCGGGCAGTCGTGCGCGGACAAGTGGTGTGCCATACCCTTGTGCAGCCCCTTTCTGAACCAGTAGACCTTCTTCTTCTCTGTGTCAGTGTCTTCTGGCACGTACCTCATCAGCTCCTGGTAGCGGTTGGCGTACTCCTGTACCGACATGTTTCCCATCTTGAGGTGCCTGAACTCGTCAGCCTTCCTATCCATCACTGCGTCTGGGATGTGGTGACTCCTGAAGGCCTCCACGAACTCGTCCCACCCGATGTGCAACGGGTCCCGGTGCGAGTCACAGTAGCTGTCCCACCACGCACTGGCTGTGCCGATCGGGCGGTGCGCCGCCACGATCACACACTCCTCCTCGGTAAGCTCGGTCAGCTCCGGCTTCTTCTCGATCTCACGCAACCGGTTATCCGCATCCATCGGGTCCGCCGAGTGGTCGAAGGTAGGCGGTCGCGGCTTG
Source organism: Cenchrus americanus (assembly GCA_947561735.1). Lineage (NCBI taxonomy): Eukaryota > Viridiplantae > Streptophyta > Magnoliopsida > Poales > Poaceae > Cenchrus > Cenchrus americanus. The sequence continues at coordinate 225,642,390 of OX387245.1, read as the reverse complement.
TTGAAGTTCTCAACCTTCTTCCGGAAACCCTCCGGCGCGTAGCGGTTCGGCCCCTAGGGTTGTTGTTGTTGTTGTTCGGGCTAGCATCCGAGTGATTGTCCGCATCGGTCGTGTTTGCACCGCCATCACGTCGGCCAAGTTCGGGGGAGGTGGCGGTGGTGGCACCTCGTGTCCCCCGAGCCCGGCCTCGCTCCCTCCCTCCGCCGGGGTACCGCTCGTGCTCGAGCTCCTCGCTCCCGAGCTCCCTCGTCGTCGCGCGCGGCTCCTCGACCGCCGACTCGGCCTACTCGGCCTCCGCGGAGCCCGCCTCGTGGCGCGTGACCTCCACGTCGTCCGCGGCCTCTCGCTCCCCGCTCGGGTTAGGGGCATCCTCCCCTCCGTCGTCCCCGGCGACCTCCTCGAAACGGGCCGGAGTCGCCCGGACCTCCTTGCTCCCGACATACCGTTCCGGTTGCAACGGTTAGTAGCGGTAGGGAGAATGTATTTAATAAGGTTATTAACTATAAAGGAGTAATCCTGCTAGCAATCAAAGAATTTTATACAATCATAAAGAAGCATGAACTCCGAGAAAATCCATGAAGATCCATATCACTCAATCAATGCCACCATACAAAAGAGGTGCACCTCGAGGTTTACTCCTACGACCTTCGAGGGTACACGGCAACACATCCTGCTAACGCATGGTACATCATGGGGTAGCTACTACAGGCATGTCACATGAACGGTAGCATTACATCTAACTCAATACATCTACTCTGAATCTGCTACAAGATCTCTACTCCCATCACTGAATACTCTGAGGTGCCTCGGAGCCGGTGTCTCGTGGAACCGAGTAGAACGGCGGGGAGTGGACTCTCGGGTAACCCGGCACCACGATCGCCGGTCCCCCGTAGTAGTCACGAGTGTCTCGTAGAGCATGATCCATCTCCGCCGTGTCCTCGCGAACCACTCGGGTACGGCCGCACTCGTGGTAGGAGCGTCGGGGAAAGCTCGAAAGTCTCCATCCTCGGTCCGGGCCTCTTCTTGGGTGGTAGGCGTGCGGAGAGCGCCTCCGGCTCCGCCGGCCTCTCGTCGGTCGGAACGCTCCCCGTGGCCGCGCGGGTCCCCGTCTCGCTCGGTCCCTCTCCTCGTAGACCGGTCCTCCCGGGGGTAACACATGTGGTGGTAGTTGTGTCGGCTCGCCTCCCCGTAGATCCCACACCTTGACCTGGTAGTCGACCGCCGCGGCTCCGATCGACTCCACCTGGTCTCGAGCCTCTGCCAGCCTCACTCGATCCTCTCGCGCGGCCTCCACCGAAGCCCGGTGAGCCTCCCGCTACGCCCTCAACCGTGCCTCCAAAGTAGCGATCCTCCAAGAGTCTCTCTCAGTGCTGGCTGCGGCCGCCGCTAGTCCAAGCTGTACTAGCTCTCCATTCCTCTCGTGCGCCGCCTCCGGCTCGTCCAAGATATCCTCTCTCGTCCTCCTCCAAGTCCCGAACCCGCCGCGGGCGGCGTCACACCTCCACCGAAGGTACGGTACCTCCCCCGTCCGCCCGAACGGTGCTCGGTCCCGGGCCGGGATGCACCGCCCGGCCGCGAGCATCGCCTCGGTCCTCCCCGTCCACTGGAGTCACCTCCAGGTACCGTGCTCGGTCACTCGAGTCCCAGCGACCGTGGTCGAAGATCTCTCGACGGAAGTACTCTGAACGGTGTGTCCTTCAGCCTCTCCCTGAGCAGGTCACAAACCTTCTTGAGAGCCCTGCGTGCGCCGGTCTGGTGCGCCTCCGTGACCGAGCTCTCGAAGCAGTACACCACTACCTCCTCAAACTCTGGCACCCGTGGGTCCGCCGGCACCGTGACAGTCAGGTAAGTGGGGGTCTGCTCCAAGTGCCCCATGGCCCTCCCCTTGTAGCTGACACCGTCGGTCTCCACTCCTGCTGCCTCCAGGCACTCCCTCAGCAGGTGGCAGAAGCCTCCGTAGCTCTTGCCGTCCGACTCCAAGGGGACCCACGTCGTCTCCGCCATCTGCACAACGTTGTTAGAGCGTAGTTAGTAAGGCAGTTAGTGAAAGTTAATCAAGGTAATGCATATATATAAGTATAGTTATATACATACGGAAGCCAAGGAGTTTATATAAAGTTTCAAGGTTCAGAAACGGCTTCCTGTACTATCGACCATTCCTGGGGCTCGTCCTACAGTCAAGCATGGCTCGGTACCAACCGAAACGACCCGGATTTCCGCGAACGGAATCCCGAATCTTAGCACCTCGGTGGTAGTCCCGTGAGGCTACCACGTGCAATCCCCCGTCTCGCCGATTCCAAAATCCATACGTAAAAGTAAAAACAAAGAAATAGAGTACAACATTTATTTTATTACATTAATCGTAGTACATCTCTTCGGCACATGCCGGTACAAGCCCAACGGACTCGAATCAAACGAAATAAAACGTCTAGCAGAGCGGCTCCATGAAAGCGCGGGAAACACCATATCCGCAGGCAGCTCAAGTGTAGGAAGAGCTCTAGTCCACCCAACCGTCGTTGTCGAAGTCGTAGTCCGCTCGCGTCGAGTCACCGGGGTCTACCCGATAAGCGGGTAGGTCATGTCAGCTTCCCAACAAAGAGGCAAAAGCGGTGTATGTTCTACTATGCATGAGATAACCCTAGTCTCGGCGTAGAAAGCTTAAGCAAAGCAGCAGTGCAACATACAAGGTAAGCAGAGTAGCGAGGAGGTCCACACCTCGGGGAAGCTTTCGCTTCCGAGGTCCACACCTCGTGGGGTCCACACCCCGCTCAAGGAACACCACACCAAAGCACCGGATCTCAACCACGATCCGTAACCCGACTCTCATCCGCGATGTGGGGCCCACCGGCTCCTATCCCCACATCTCAACGGCCGCAGCCGGGCTCACACACTCGGGGGAAAGAAGAAGCACCGGAGAAGTGTATCTAGTCGGTGAGAGATCGAAAGACCGTCCATAACCAAGGGACACGGACTATAGCTATAGGTTTAACACTCGCGCAGGTTGTACAACCGTACCCGCCCGAATAGGTCCGAACCGGCCGTCACCGGTGTCCGACCCTACCATACGGCTGAAGCCCAAGTAAGTGGATAGTACCCTTCTCGCATCTCCGAGCCCGGCCCAGCCTCCGCGGCGAGCTCATACTACCCGCGAGAGGTCCCTCGAAGCCGTGGAACCCTTCCCCCGGCCTCGCCAGGGCAAAGTCTACTAAGGAGGGACGGACCACTCCCGACACGATCACACCGATCCTCCGGCGGAGGGGTGCTATCCACTACAAGTCTCACCCCGCACCCCCGCCCAATACAAGGCGGGCGGTCTGTACGAAAGTAGTCATTCGAAACAAGGTCAACTGACGATCGGTCCTTAAGGGGCCGAGAGCGAGCACTCAACATCTCCATCCCACACGACACGACCCTTGGGTAAGAGGCCAGATCGCATCTTCCCTCGGCAGCCGTTCACAAGTAACCGGCGGCTCGCTCCCGCCAAAACACAGCAAGAGGTACACAACCCGTAACGCACGCTAGAATCACACCGAGATACCCACATCTCGGCTCAAACCCGCAGCACCATCCATAATCAAGCAACAAAAGTATGGATAGTTGAAGTAAGGGACTAGCTAGGGGTCTGTAGCTAGTCCCGCTGGTGGCAGAACAAGGAACAGGATATATCAAAACATCAAGGCATGGCTAATAAACGGGTTATGCAATCCAACAATTCCATGCATTAAAGTAAAGCACTAGCAGCTAAATATCAACATGGGATCTATATGGTTGGGAGTGACATGACACCTTCGTTGCCGGCGAAGCAGTCGCTGTCCGGAGCAGTGTACTCGGGGTCCTCCACGTCCTCTCCGGTCGAAGCTCGGGTCTGCGGCACGAGATTCGACGCGAAAATAAGATAACGGTGCACATCTAAGCAATAACTCCAGATAAAATCCAATTTAGAAGATCCAAAATAGCTCAAACTACCTACAATCAGCAAGGTTTCGCAAATACGGATTTATAGAAATTAGTTTTGTATTTTTCTGAGCTCCCTATAATTTATTATGAATTTTTAAAGGTCAAAAACATTTTCTGGAATTTTTAAACAGAAGAGAAATAGGTTTTTCAGAAAAAACATTGCTGACGTCAGCATGACGGCAGCGGTCCAGGTCTGACGGGCGCGACTAGGCCTAAAGCGCGGCTGGGCCGTGGGCGGCCCGGCGGACCGGGTCCCCGCCCGGTTGGGTTTTGGCTCGCACGGCCCAGGAGCTAAAGCCCGGCTCGGGTCGGCTTCTAAAGTTCGAAAGCCCCCCCCGGCTCCCTAACCTATGCGGGGCCGGCGGCCTACTAAAGGTCAGCTGGGCTTAGGGCCCAAGCTTGTCTAGCGGCCCGATTAACCCACCATCCGGCGCGCACTCTACGCCCTCCAAGTGCTCGACGAAACGTCCGAGGCGCGGCGGACGCGCGGCGCGTCGCCGGCGCTCGGCATCCACCCGGGCCGAGTTCCCCGCCACGGCGCGCCGGGGGTGAGGCCGGGCCGGGTTACTTGCACACACACCCACACACGCGCAACGCGAACACGGCTCAAGGGTCGGTCCGCCGCACGCTCGCCACGCGCGCGCGGCGCGACGCCGCGCCGGCGCGCGGCGCGTCTCCCCCGGTGCGGGCGAAGCCCCGGGCGCGCCGGGGTGCGGCCGTAGGGTCATACGCTCGCACGTTCTGCGCGTAAACAAGAGCACGGCTCAAGGCCGGCGCGCGCACGAAGGGTAGGCGGCGAGGCACGCGCCGCACGCGCGGCTCACCGGCGGCGGGGCCACGGCCATGGCGCGCATGGGTGCGGCCGGCCGGCGCCCGCGCCCACCTCCACCCGCATCGGCACATCCACGGCACGAAGATCGGGTTCACGGCGGCACGAGACACGGCGAAAAGGGCACGCTTGACCTCCGGCCGGCGGCGCGTCACGCGCTCGGCGCGGCGCACGACGGCGCGGCACCCGACGCGCGCGACACGGGGTGTTCCCCCAGCCCACCCGCAAAAGCGCCAAGAACCCCACGAAACGGCGACGGCACCGGGTGTCACGGCTTGGGGTAGCCACGACCCCGGTGCCGCCGCTAACACGTCGCGACGCGGCGTCGCCCATGGGGAGGCGGCGGCGCGGCGCGCCGGGCGAGCGGCTCGATGGCACGCGCACGGGCGGGGACATCCACGGCGAACGGCGCAAGGAGAAGCGAGAGGTGACCACGGTGCTCACCGTGGGTCGACGGTGAAGGCGTAGCGAGGCTTGGCGGTGCGGCGTCGGTGTACACGGCGGCGCGCGTCCCTCTCGCTCCGGTCCGGCTCCACTCCGCACACGAACGTCGCCTTCCTCCTCGACCGGCTCCTCACGTACACGTCCCGCCTCCGCGGCGACGCGCGGCGGCGGCGCGCGTCGCTCTCCCCCTCGGCTCCTCTTCCCCTCTCCTGCCTCCTTCTTCCCCCCCTCCGATGGCTGCACTGAGTTGGGGCAAAAACCCCAATGCGGGTTGGTTGCGAGGCCAACTGCTCCCTGCTCACCCTTTTGAATCCAGAGCGATGCGAGGCCCAGGCGAAATCCCGGCGGTGCCCTTCCCCGGCTTGGACCGCTTGGCATCCGAGGCGGCGGCGCTCGCCCCTTTCTCCTCGCTCTCGCGGTCAAAGGGAAAAGGCACAGGGGTAATATGGGGTTTCTCCTTCCCGGCCCGAGGCTCGGTTCGCGCGTGGGGTCCGGCCCCCTCGGCGTGCGCGCCGGCCGGCGGCTCGGCCGCGCCCGCGCCGCGCGAGCGGGTGCGACGGGACCGGCGGCGGCGGCGCGGTTGGGCCGGGCTGGTTGGTTTGGTGGGTTGGTAGAAAGGGATAAGGGACGGGCCGACAAGCGGGGCCCACGCGCCGGCGGGTGAAAGGGAGAGTGAAGGAGGGCCGCGGTGCGGGCTAGCCGGGCCGGAAGGCTACGCGGGGCCGGGCCGGCCGCATCGCGAAGGAAAGGAAATGTTGGCCCAAGAACTTAGTCGCTCTTTGCCTTTGTAAATAAGTTTGCTCTAGGGTTTGAAAAGGGAGTTTGAATTTGACTCCCTATCAAATTCAAACTTCACTCAATTGAACTCCAAATAAACCAAAGAAAAGCCAACTCACTTAATATACCATATTTTTAAATATAAGATTTATAAATAGGATAAATTAGTGGAGAATTTGGTGAGAGGCTAGCAATTTCGGCTCAAAAAAATTGATAGCACTCCAAAGCAAACAAAAAGTTTTAAATTTTCGCGAAATTCACACACCTAGATTCCTAGGTTGTTACAACTCCGACTCGGAGGATGAGGTAAATTGTGACCCCGACTCTTTGCTTGCCGAGATCGTTAGGTTGAATGGCTTGATTGACAACCGTGATAGTGTGCTAAGAGATGCCAAAAAGATGAGGAAAGATCTTAGGGCTCAACTTGAGAATGCTAGTGAGAAAGTAGGAGAGTTAGAGTCGAAATTGCTTGAATTGAAACTTGAAAATGACTCTTTGAAACTTGCTCCTACTTCTCCTGATGATGTTGAATGTCTTGAGTGTGATGCATGGTTGAATGAGATCAAGTTGCTTAATGAGAAGAATGCTTCTACTTTGGCTAAACTAGATGCTCTTAGGACTGAGTATGATGAGCTTAAGGCTAGACCTACTTTGCTTGGTGCTTGTAAATCATGTCCAACTATGCATGCTAAGCTTGTTGATGCTCGTTCTACCATTAGTTCTTTGGAAGCATCTTTGAAATCTCCCGTTGCAAATGCATGCTCTAGCCGTGATGAAGTTACTTTGCGCAATCTTGAACTTACTTCCCGTTTGGATGTCCGTTGACGGATAAAACTCGTATCCACCTACGATCCGCAAGCGTACGGACCTACACCTTTTTCACCACGGGATTCCCAAGGTTCTTGTCAATCCGCGGAGCAAGGGGATTACTAGCGCTTAACCAAATACTAATCTAGTTGACTAAGGAAACCTTTAAAGAGAGTATTAATCTAAAAGTAAAGACAATCTAACCTAAGTTAATCTAAGTTAAGTTGATCAAACAAATCTAGGGTTAAACTATATGGTAAAGGGTGAACACAAGAGAGTGATTAAGAAAGATAGGCGTTCCCTCCCCTAGGATCTAGGATAATATGGTATGCATCTACTACACGAGAGTGGTAAACCAATCTACCGGGGGTTGTGACCACGGTTTCGCCCTTTCCCTCCTCTCGTACTGTCACTACGCGAAGGTATTCATGACTAGACCTATGATGGACACGGTATGTTGATGGAATCTATGGGAGTAGCGGATATCATACGCCCGAAAAAACATGGTAGCTAACCTTAATCATCAAAGCATCATCAACATGAAAACAATAGATTGAAACCACAAATCGAGTAGCGATCACATAGCATGTATCCATCTAATCCTAGGGATGAACGGAGACATTACCCCATCATCTTACATGGATTGAAGCACAAAGGGGTGATAGAGACTCCGGAGAACGTCGTCGATGAAGATGGCGGCGATGGAGCTTGGGAACACCCCTAGGCCAACGGCTTGGAGTCCTCCTCTTGCTTCCTTCTCTCCGCCGGCGTTGATCCTTGCGACGAGCTCATCTAACTCTCTCCCTCATCTTGCGGCGGCGGTTTTCGGTGATTGGCGTCGGTAGGATGATTTGTTCGATGTGGCGGCCGACGGCGGCGGAGGCAATAAATAGACGAACACCTAGGGCAAATGGGGGACCGAACCGACCCCGGAATGGGGCGGGCCGGTCGGCCCGTGCCCATTTCGGCCCGGTTCGGCCCCGGTTTCCTCCCCGGTTGCTTCTCGCGTGATCCCTTATTCGTGTGCACTTGCATGTGGGCCTTTGACGTCGTTTCCTTCACGGTTAAGGCTTGAATCCTTACTATGCAAGCTTCATCGTTTTCTCGGTTGAGTCCCCGAAGACTTGCACGTTGACGCTTCGGTCCTCGGGTCATTTGGAGTCATGTTCATCGCGTGTCTTGACTCTTGTCGGGCTTCATGATCTTCTTCCAAAGTGCTTGGTGAACTTATCCCGAAAGTCTCCTCTTTAGCGTAGATTTCTCGCGTAAACAACAAACTCCAAAATCGACATGCAAGTGTCAACTTGTTACATCATTAGTATGCCTAGTGGCGGGTTAGTTGCAAATCATAATCGAAACCAATGTATAACAAGTAATCTAGGTTGACGGAAATTCACCGTCAACATCTCCCCCATGCTTAAACCTTGCTCGTCCTCGAGTAAGTAATCCTTGCTTAAAAGGGAAATCGGTGTTGCCTTCCAATGTTGTCCCCGCACTTAGTCATTCATGATGAGGCCAATTGCTCTCTCTTAAGAATTTATTTTTAAAGTTCAAGTTGTGACCAGCTTCTTTTTCATTATGGAAGATAGACTAACAATAAAGAATAAGCCACATTTAACACGATGCTCTCAAACTTAAGTGAACTTCAAACCATTACCTTGTCACATGGAAGATTTTCAAAAAGATGCATATCCAACATAAGTGAAAATCTCTTGCAAGAGCCCGTGGAACACTCATCTCATCAAGTCACTCATGCCTATACTAGATTATTTTCAACCTACTATACTCATATGTGATAGTGGAAGGCTTATGTGGAGCTTTGAAGGTTAAAAACAATCCTAGCAAAACATACATCCGAAATATTGTCAAATTAAGAGAGAGGTCTATTGGAATTACCGAGACTCGTCAAAAAGGCCATGGAAAATAAATGTTGGAAAGAGAGAGGGACGAAACACACACATTTAGATAAGTGGACATGTGCAAGTGGCAAATGGATGATCCCGAGGCACGAGTGAAGTCCTCGTTATCGGATTGCACATGGTTGGAAGATTTGAGTATGGATTTGTCATTAAGGCACTTGAGAACTTATGAAGCAAAAAGAACCGAGGAGCATCTTTATTTTTTTCCTTATTTTATTTCATTCTCATTTTTCTCTCTTTCTTTTTTTCACTTTATTCTTCCTATTTTTCTTACTTTTCTTTTCTTCTTATCATATTTTTTCATTTTTCATTTTTATTCTTTTTTTTTTCTTTTGCTCCTCAAAACTTTTTGCAACATAATACTTACATAGCATTTGTGTCAGAGAATGACTCCTCCCCCATGCTTGAACGATGCTCGTCCTCGAGCATAAAAGAGAGGGGAAATGACTACTACGGTAAGTATAAATTCCATAATATTGCAGAATATTTGAATCTCCATTGAAAATTTTACTCCATACTCAAATTGGGTTGTGGACAAGGAGGTGATCACAAAAAATTGTTTTTGGTTTAGGGTGGATGCCCAGCGAAGTTTGTGAAATTTTCGATGTGAAAACCCACAATGCGTGGACAAAAAGGCTAGCATGAAAAAATTACACAAAGGAATGACCAGCTTCTTAGTCTCTAACCATAGAAATCAATCCTAATCCAACTCATCAAAACATATGTTTGCAATCTACGGGTTTTGTTATCATAAAACATATATGTATATGGCTTTGGTTGGTAGAACTTTGCAAGAGCATCACAAATATGTAGATAGCATAAAAGTTAAGTTTTCATAAAAACAACAAGTTATCCGGCTATCCATAAACTTAAATCAAAGAGCAAAGATATGTATGTGGGTCTAGAGCATAGTCATTTCACCTCCACAAATAAAAGAGTCAGTATTTAAATTAATTTCAGATCATATTATAGAGAGCAATTAGCCAAGACATGTATAACTTCATGTAGGTAAAACAAAGCGGCAACTTTCATCATCTTTCCGTAAGCATAGGCAATATAGAACATCGAGGTGAACACATGGTCATGCTTATCTATTGAAAGTAAAAAGAAACCTAGGTTGTCCTCCTAGTAGCCATGTTATTGTTTGAAGAGAAAAACAAAAGGTTGCACCTAGTTGAGGTTGAAGGCATACTTACAAGCATTTGTGTTTGGAAAAGAGAAGGTCCATGGAGATGTTACCATCCTTTGTAATTCTTCGTTGCCTTCTTCCGACATCTCCATGTATCGATGTGGCTTTTGCTTTTGTCTTGATTTATTAATGCTCCTAAACTTCTGAATTTGATCTTGTATGCTTAATGGAGTCATTGGTCACCCTTCTCTTCAATGTTGTCATCACCATCTCCTCTTTCTTGTTCTCATCATCTCCTTGCTGTCTCTTTTTCATGGATTTCCCCCTCTGTCTAGAACAGAACATATATAGAAATATAGCTCTATTGAAAAGTTTATGAAATTACCTTTCCAACATGTGGTCATTCATCGAAAACAGAGTTCAAACAAGGGAGCTATGTCCATTTTACTTCAGCGCTGTGTGCTGTCCAAAACTGATTTCAGGACGTGTTGCACTCGGTGATTCGGGCATAACCGCTTGTAGGAACCTCCGATTGTCTTGATTCTTGATTTGTTGGAATCGTAACTTCATGGGGCTTCTAAATATCCAAAAATATCCAGCGTTTTCCCTTCGAGACCATGCAGAATATTGATGAGATTGGTGGCTTCTTGCGCATTGATCCGGAGATGTTAACGATCTTTATCATTTTATCTTCTAGAGTGTCATGTTGCACTTCCGTGTTGAAGATTCAGGGTCTCCCCCATGCTTAGCATTTTGCTAGTCATGGAAGAAGAAAACAAAGCACTTCTTAGCTATCCTTCAATTTCCTTGTAGTGAGAGTCTTTATCTTGCCCGTAAGACGTTTTAAACGCACATTCTACCCTAAGGTAACGTTTGGGAGTAGATAGATTGCCAACAATCCAACAATGTCTCCTAAGATTATTAACTTGTGGCATAATTAGTTAAATGAGGAATAAAAACCTAATGAGTGTATGTGGTGCAAGGTGTGTATGCACATGATAGGAAAGCATATAAACAAAGACAATGTTTTCACCTAGTTCTAAACACCATGTTTACAACTAGGTTGCCAAATTTCTCCATAGCCATAAAGGTTTATTTATCAAGGGTTAAAACACCATGTCTATCCCTAAATCAATAACCCTTATAGCACAAGAAAAATTAAGCGCATTGCAGAGCTTATAAACTAACCAATGCAACATGAAAACATATGAAAAGCTAGCAAGGTTTATCGAACTTAATGATGATGGTCCGAAATCATGTTTAAACACCACGTTTACACAAGATAACAAAAGGAAAATGCCAAGCTGGAGCATTAACATGGATATGAAAGCATACATCATTGAGCCTTAAAACAACCAAGCCAACTATATGCAAAACATGTACATGCAAAGAAACATCACATTGATAACAAAATGCAATGCATGCAAATAAATAAATATGAGCATGAACATGATGGTGGTTCTAAAAAGAAAACTAAACTTAGATTAATAACCACAAGTTGATCATCATAAGATAGTGCCATGCTTTATTCTCTCTAAGAAAGGAATAAAAACATAAAGAAACGGGTTGCCTCCCGAAAAGCGCTTCATTTAAAGTCATAGAGCTCGACTTTCTCACATACCTTCTTTTCGTTGCATAGCCATGGCCCTTCATGCAAGAATAAAAGGTACCAATGCAGCTTTAATTTACTTCCCATGTTGTGCTTGATCACTTATAGAAGACTTGCCCAAAGCATCCTTTTGTTTCATCGTTATCTCCTTCTTTATCATCCTTCGGTGCTTCCTTCACTCCATGAATTTTTTCTAATGTCCAGAACAGAAAGTATACTCAAGCTCTACTCCATTGCACAGTGCACAAAATTTCCTTTCCAATGAGTCTTCATTTGCTCAAATCGGACTCCGGACAAGAGAGTTACGTCCGTTTTACTTCTGCGATGAAATCTGTCCTGAAATTTCAGAACGCGCAACGCTCAATGTTTTCTCCATAACTCCTTGCACGGGTCTTCAAACTTGTTGGTTCTTGATGCGTTGGAATGATAATTTGATGGAGCTTCTGAATATCTCATTTTCTTCATTTGTACACCTCTGAACAAGCTCTCAAATTGATGAAGACAGCAGCATCCATCGCGGGATTCGGAGAGGTTGATGATTTATCTTGCAACTCTTTTAGGCATGACTTCTTTTTTTTTTCATTATTCAAGCCTTGTCTACATGGTTAGTGAAAATCGGGCCTTTCCCGACATATGATTCTTTAAGGTCATTAGCTTGACCAAGCGCAAAGCATGATCGAGATTTACAAAACTTATTGTAAACATACGCGTCCATAATTAACACCACATGTGAATTGTAGCAACAAGTCAAGGTGTAAATAAAAGAAGCAAATGTTTCATGCATAGCACTTAGTTCATCATTAGCAAAGGTTCTTTAGGTGTGAGATTAATTGGATCAATCTTAAATGTTTCCTCTTTTTCATTCTCAAGAAAATCTAACCTATCAACATGATCACTCTTGGAACAAGGCATAGAATTTAAACTATCATTCATACTATTGGTTGAGCATGAGTATTTGAATTTATCAACATCAATACCAATAATATCTTGACATTTCAGCGCGTACCTTGGCCTTAGAGATTTTTCAACAAGAGTGATATTTGGTTCATCAAGCGGTGTTGAAGGCGAATCGATCTCAACAAGTGTAGTTGCCTCTTCATCACCATATTGCAATTTCTTCAACTCATCATGTGGAACATGTAATCCTTCAACTATGTACGCATTCATCTCTTCTTTGAAGTCTTCTTTATCAACCAGATCTTCATCTTCAAAGACTTGTATGTTGCTTTCTTTATCTTCCATGCACCACATGTCATCAAGATCGCTCATTGTTGATTCACTCTTTCCTTCATCCTTGAGTACTTCCATGTCTTGATTTGCTAGTGTGTAGGCTTCAATAGCACACAAGCTATCATCTAGCTTGAGTACTATCTCCTCCCATTTATCCTTTGAGTCACTAGGCTCATCACGGTTGTACTCTTCTCTTCCTTCATCATAAATCTTTGAGTTGTCAAACCGGTCGATCCATCCTTCATCTCCTTCTTCTCTTTCTTCTTCAAACATCTTTTGGATCGACTCTCCACTCATCTCTTGATCAAATATATCTTCAACTAGTTTGGCAACGTGTCGGCGTTCCTCCTTCCTTCGGTAGTTAATTAGTGGGGCGAAATCAACTTGAACCCAATCGGATTGAATGAACTCCGCCAATGGTCTAGCATTCCACATACTTCGGCCTACATTCATGTTAGTTTCAACATTTTTAACATCCGAAATGACTTCTCTTACCTTGGGAAGTGGATCTTCACTTTCTTGTATGGTCGGTTCATCTTCCTTGACCTTCGGTTCATCTTTTTCAGAAATTTCAGCAAGCACCTTGGGCTTGATTTTGTCATTTTGCTCCTCTCGACAACATCTTTGCCAATCTCGTATTGTTCTTTGTCCATTGCTTATCCTTTGTAAGATTTGTGCGGCTTCACTAATTGTTTTATCCAATATATCACCGCCCGCACACATGCTTACAAAACGAGATGAGTTAGGGGTTAGTGAAAAATAAAAGGTATGCAACATCAAGTCACCGGAAAATCCCAAGTTCGGGCCTCGCTCAAGTAGTTCATTAAAACGGTCCCATGCTTCATCAATTCCTTCATCCTCTCCTTGCTTGAAAGTGAGCACTTGCCTCCTTAAGTCTTGGACCTTGCTTATGGGAAAGAACTTGAAAAGAAATTTCTTCACTAGCTCATCCCAATTTCCTTTTGCTTCAACGGACGCAAGTGTGTACCATCTTCGCGCTTCATCTTCGAGAGAGAACGGAAAAAGATTCCACTTGAACCAAGCGGCCGGAACTCCTTTTTGTTGCACCGTGTTGCATAACATCATGAATTCCTTAATGTGTCTATATGGGTTGTCATCCTCCAATCCTCTAAATGGTTTTGTCACCACTAACTTGATGATTCCGGGCTTCACTTCATAGTGGGTTGCAGCAAACGTCAAATCTGATTTTTGCATCTCAATGTCTTCCATTGACGGCATTACTAGCTCCCTTAGCGACATCTCTTCGTCTTCCAATGGTGAGGTGAAGAAATCCATCTAGACACAAGAAAAGTAGAAAGAAAAACAAAAAAGATTTTTTCTTTTTTTTTAGAAAATAAGGGTTAGGTGTTAGTAATCAACAAAATTAATACTAGATTAAACGTAGCAAACTGGCTTGCTCCCCGGCAACGGCGCCAGAAAAAGGGGCTTGTTGACGGATAAAACTCGTATCCACCTACGATCCGCAAGCGTACGGACCTACACCTTTTTCACCACAGGATTCCCAAGGTTCTTGTCAATCCGCGGAGCAAGGGGATTACTAGCGCTTAACCAAGTACTAATCTAGTTGACTAAGGAAACCTTTAAAGAGAGTATTAATCTAAAAGTAAAGACAATCTAACCTAAGTTAATCTAAGTTAAGTTGATCAAACAAATCTAGGGTTAAACTATATGGTAAAGGGTGAACACAAGAGAGTGATTAAGAAAGATAAGCGTTCCCTCCCTAGGATCTAGGATAGTATGGTATGCATCTACTACACGAGAGTAGTAAACCAATCTACCGGGGGTTGTGACCACGGTTTCGCCCTTTCCCTCCTCTCGTACCGTCACTACACGAAGGTATTCATGACTAGAACTATGATGGACACAGTATGTTGATGGAATCTATGGGAGTAGCGGATATCATACGCCCGAAAAAACATGGTAGCTAACCTTAATCATCAAAGCATCATCAACATGAAAACAATAGATTGAAACCACAAATCGAGTAGCGATCACATAGCATGTATCCATCTAATCCTAGGGATGAACGGAGACATTACCCCATCATCTTACACGGATTGAAGCACAAAGGGGTGATAGAGACTCGTGAGAACGTCGTCGATGAAGATGGCAGCGATGGAGCTTGGGAACACCCCTAGGCCAACGGCTTAGAGTCCTCCTCTTGCTTCCTTCTCTCCGCCGGCGTTGATCCTTGCGACGAGCTCATCTAACTCTCTCCCTCATCTTGTGGCGGCGGTTTTCCGGTGATTGGCGTCGGTAGGATGATTTGTTCGATGTGGCGGCCGACGGCGGCGGAGGCAATAAATAGACGAACACCTAGGGCAAATGGGGGACCGAACCGACCCCGGAGTGGGCTGGGCCGGTTGGCCCAGGCCGACCGGCCCAGGCCCAATTCGGCCCGGTTCGGCCCCGCTTTCCTCCCCGGTTGCTTCTCGCGTGATCCCTTATTCGTGTGCACTTGCATGTGGTCCTTTGACGTCGTTTCCTTCATGGTTAAGGCTTGAATCCTTGCTATGCAAGCTTCGCTGTTTTCTGGTTGAGTCCCTGAAGACTTGCATGTTGACGCTTCGGCCCTCGGGTCATTTGGAGTCATGTTCATCGCGTGTCTTGACTCTTGTCGGGCTTCATGATCTTCTTCCAAAGTGCTTGGTGAACTTATCCCGAAAGTCTCCTCTTTAGTGTAGATTTCTCGCGTAAACAACAAACTCCAATATCGACATGCAAGTGTGAACTTGTTACATCATTAGTATGCCTAGTGGCGGGTTAGTTGCAAATCATAATCGAAACCAATGTATAACAAGTACTCTAGGTTGACGGAAATTCACCGTCAACAATGTCATCTATGAGTAGAATGACTATTTGAGGAAGGTGTTGGGTTGGTTGTCTCGAGGTGAACCTCAATTGAAAATCATGATTGAGGAGTTCAAGAGAGCCGATGGTCGTGGTTTGGGGTTTGAGAAGTTGGGTGAGAAAGTGGGAGAGAACAAGTGGGGATAGTGTGTATGAGAAGTGTGTTGAGTCTAACCCCGAGTTTGAGGTGATCGGAGACATCCAAGTCCCACTTTCAAAAGCACCCAAGAACTCTTTCACACCAAAGCCCAACCACCTTTGCAATAAGCTTGACACAACCCAAGATCCACCCAAATTCCCACTCAAGACAAATGACCTCAAGAAACCTGTGAAGTTTGTGAGTGAGAAGGGTGTGAAGCCTAGTGAGAAGCCAGAGCCAAAACCAAAACCCATCCCCTTCAGGTGTGAGTATTGTGGCAAGGAGAGGCATCTTGCGAGTTTTGCTACAAGAGGAAGAGGGATGAGAGGCTTGCTAGGGAGCAAGCTAACCGGGACAGTATAGCCGGTCCTCATGGTATTCCCGATCCTAGAGTGCCACTTCCACTGGGTGTGAGAAGTGTGAGGAGTGTTGGTAAGTTTCCACAGAGAGGTGGTTGTGCGAGGTTTGAGAGGAGAGATGATGGTGTGCGTGCCGGTGAGAGGTTTGGTCGGGCTCGTGGTGGCTTTGCCGGACGTCCCCCTACTCGTCCTCAATACGGGTTTAGGGGAGATTATCGCAGCTTTGGGTTCCGGAGGAACTACGGACCATGTTTTCCCCCTCGTGGTGCTCGTACTTCTTCCATGGGACATGGGAAGCTTGGTGGCAAGGGAATGATGTTTCCTAACCCCTCTTTTGAGCAGATGGCTCGACACTGGTTCAACTTTCTTTGTGCTAACCCCAGTGTCGAGTCGCTAGCTCATTCTCGTTCTTGTTTCTGACTACAGGCAGGAGGCTTGGAGGACATTTGGTTGATCGACTCCGGGTGTTCTCGACACATGACCGGAGATAAGAAGTGGTTCTCCAGCCTCACCCCAGTGAAGGAAAAGATGTACATCACATTTGGGGACAATGGACGAGGAAGGGTGATTTCTGAGGGTGTTGTGCATGTGAGTGACAAGGTAACGTTGAAGATAGTGGCTCTTGTGAGGTCTTTGGGTTTCAATTTGCTTTCGGTTTCTCAGTTGCTAGATGAGGGTTTTGAGGTGCGTTTCAAGTCTGGTGAGTCTCGTTTGCTTGATTCTCGAGGTGATCTTGTCTGTATGATCATCCCCGAGGGTCGCATTTTCGTGGCCGATTTCTCTCGTTCTTTGGGTCCTCGCTCGCCGTTTGATGGCCGCGTCCTTCTTCTCGATTTGTGGAAATGGCATAGGCGGTTGGGACACTTGAGCTTTGATTTGGTTTCCCGCTTGAGTGGTCTTGACCTTGTCGAGGATTGCCGAGGTTGAAGCTTGAGAAGGATTTGGTCCGTGCTCCTTGTAGGCATGGCAAGATGGTAGCCACTCCCCATCCACCCCCGACCGATGTCATGACCGAGCGTCCGACAGCGCCGTTGCACATGGACCTCGTTGGGCCGCCCCGAGTTCGCTCGGTGGGTGGGAAGTGGTATGTCCTTGTTGTGGTGGACGATTACTCTCGCTATGCCCGGGTGTTTTTCTTGGAAGACAAGAGTGAGACATTTGGTTTTGTTCGAGATCCGATCGTGAGGTTGAAAAACGAGAGGCATGGGAATGCTATTCGAGCTATCCGCAAGGATAATGGCTCGCAGTTCAAGAACTCTCGTTTTGATGCCTTTTGTTGTGATCTAGGTCTTGAACATCGTATTCGACCCCTTATGTGCCCCCTCAAAATGGAGTTGTGGAAAGGAAAAATCGGACTCTTTGTGAGATGTCTAGGACGATGCTCGATGAGCACAGGACTCCTAGGAGGTATTGGGCTGAGGCGGTCAATACAGCTTGTCATTTTTCCAACAGGATTTTATTGCGAGCTTTCAAGAAGAAGACCTGTTATGAGCTGATGCATGGTCGGGCACCCAAGGTGAGTCATTTTCGAGTTTTTGGCCGCAAGTGCTTCATTCTTAAGAAGGGAAAACTCAACAAGTTTGAAGCTAGGTCTAGTGATGGTATTTTCTTTGGATATGCTAACCCCTCTAGAGCCTATAGGGTGCTTAACCTTGAGACTAACAAAATCATGGAGACTTGCGAGGTAACATTCGACGAGACAATGCCATGTACCTCTCTTGGCTTTGAATGTGCAGGTGATGAGGAGATGGCGAGGACCTCTTTGAAGAGGAAAAGGATGAAGCTGGAGATGATGATGGGGAGAACCATGCGCCTGAAGCTGAGTGTGTACCTACTACTTCCCCTACGACCACTACGGAGTATGGACCGTCTACTTCATGGACAACGACGGTGCGGCAAGAGGACCAGGTGAGAGAAGCTGAAGGTGAGGGGGAGGTAGTCTCGAGGCGTGAGGCTCCCCGGCGGATTCAAGAAGTGCATCCCCTGTCGAAGATCATTGGGGACATCGACGAACGTACTACACCGGTCAAGGTCCGGGAATTCCTCTCATTTCGCTCATGCCGCATTTGTTGCCACCTTTGAGCCCAAGGACATTGGACACGCTTTATCCGATGCAAACCGGGTCAATTCTATGCATGAGGAGTTGGAAAACTTTGAGAGGAACCGGTGTGGGAGTTAGTTGAACCACCTCCGCATTGCCATCCCATAGGAACCAAGTGGGTTTGGAAGAACAAAGAGGGAGAGAATGGGATGGTTGTGAGGAACAAGTCCGGACTTGTTTCTCGTGGGTTTAGTCGAAAGAGGGGACCGACTATGAGGAGACCTTTGCTCCTGTGGCCCGTCTTGAGGCAATTCGGATCCTTCTAGCCTTTGCCGTGGCTAAAGGGTTCAAATTGTTTCAGATGGATGTGAAGAGTGCTTTTCTGAATGGGGTCATAGAGGAGGAGGTGTATGTGAAGCAGCCACCTGGGTTTGAGAGCGAGCTGTACCCACACAGGGTGTACAGGTTGAAAAGGGCTCTGTATGGGTTGAAACAGGCGCCCCGTGCTTGGTATGGGAGATTGAGAGGTTTTCTGTTGAGCAGAGGGTTTGTGATGGGTACCGTGGATAGAACCTTGTTTCTCCTCAAGCATGGAAATGACTTGTTGATTGTTCAGATATACGTGGATGATATTGTCTTTGGTGGCTCGTCACATAACCTTGTTGCCAAGTTTGCAGATGAGATGAGCAGGGAGTTCGAGATGAGCATGATGGGCGAGTTGCAGTATTTTCTTGGGTTGCAGATCAAGCAGGTGAAGGATGGAACATTCGTGCACCAGACCAAGTACACAAAAGATATGCTGAGGAAGTTCCAGATGCAAGATGTGAAGCCGATGTCGACTCCCATGGGGAGTACGGCCACTTTGGATGCGGACGAGGACGGGGAACCAGTGGACCAGCGGGAGTACAGGAGCATGATCAACTCCCTCCTCTACTTGACGGCGATGAGGCCAGACATACAGTTCAGTGTGTGTCTGTGCGCTCGTTTTCAGGCTTCGCCGAGGACATCACATCGACAGGCCGTCAAGAGGATTTTCGGTACCTGCGTCCGCCCCCGGTCTTGGCCTTTGGTATCCTTCCTCCTCGATTCTTTCTCTTCATGGTTTTTCCGATGCGGATTTTGTTGGTTGTCGAGTCGAGAGAAAGTCTACTTCTCGGTACTTGCCGCTTCTTGGGTCTTCGTTGGTTTCATGGTCTTCCCGCAAGCGGCTAGTGTAGCTCGGTCTACCACCGAGGCGGAGTATGTTGCCGCCGCGAGTTGTTGTTCCCACCGTTGTGGATTTCATACACTTTGAGAAACTTTGGTGAGGAGTGCACCCGGATCCCACTTCTCCGTGATAGCACCAGTGCCATAAGCGTAGCCAAAAACCCGTGCTTCACTCCCGAACCAAACACATAGAAGTGAGGTATCATTTCTTGAGGGACAATGTGGAAAAAGGAACCATTGTGTTGAGCCATGTCCCTACCCAAGATCAGCCTTGCCGACATTTTCACAAAGCCTCTCGACCAAGCTACATTTGTGCGCTTGCGGGGGGAACTTGGGGTTTGTTGCCCTTTCTAGTTGATTCTGGGGGGATTTCCTTTTTGTATCATATGTATCATACCGTGTTTTACTTTGATGTATATACATGCTTTGCTTGATGTACAAACCATGGTAGGATAGCCATCTTGTCATATATCATGTTGCATCCGTATCATATTGCATTTTAGGATGATGAGCTTCTTTCATATGCCTTATTTGAGTCTCTTTGGCTATTTGTGAGATATTGGTCATATGTGTGGAGAAATGGTGATGTGAGGCTATGCTCTTGGAATATTTGAGATATATGTGTGGTGAGATAGCCCCTTTTTAAATAAATGCTAATCTTGACTAATTTTTGGTGAAATGTGCTCCACTCGTGTGTAGTAGTGTATCCATGTCATGTTTTTGTCTAAATATGCTTTCTATGCTTAGATTATGCTTGGATGTCTTTTTCTTACATTTGGGCCAAAGGCCGTATATCATTGTGAATGTTTAGCCTATGTTGCATTCATGGGGGAGCATAAGCTTCTTTTTGCCGCAAAGGCACTTCATGTACCATGAAATGATTTAAACTTGAAAAGAAGTGTATAATGCTTGAAAAATGCTCCATCCATCATGTCTATGCTTAAAATGTCTTATTCTTCACATATGGGTGCAAAACATGTTGCATGATGTTCACCGGAGAAGTCTCCCCGAAGTGGACACATGGCTCATGAGCTTTGACATGACATGCTTTGCTTTATGGGTGTTTGCCATGATCTTTTGCTGAGAATTTGATATCCTTGTATGATCTTTGAATGGCATGCATGTTTGTGGCTCAAGTGTGACATGGATAGGCTTCTACATGTAAAGCGAGCCTTCTTTTGATAAAATTGCTTAAGTCTCGAAAATTTTTGCTTTGTCACATGCTTGTCTTTTCATATATTACTTGTGGCACTCGCTTTGACTATGCTATGATTCATGTGTGTGATCTTTGTCTCATTTTTAGCCTTTGACACTAGATTTGGCCTATTTGAGAAGCTCATGTAGATGTTTATATGCTTTGCATTTCGCATTTTCACCTTGATTCATACATTGTCAACAAGGGGAGAAGAGGTGAGCTTAATGAAAATTCGGAAGAGGTGAGCTAAATCTTGGAAGTTTGCATCCACATGTTCGGGGGGAGCTTGCATTTGTTCGGGGGGAGCTTTCTTGCTTGTTTTCGGTGTGGAGTTTGTGCTTTGCTTGGCTTGTGACCTTTCTTCGCCTTTCTTTGGTTTCGGTCATGAGTTGAGCTTCTTTGTTTTTCTTTCTTCTTCCTTTCTTTCTTTCTCCCCGAATTTCATTTCGTGTTGTGTGTTGTCGGTGCACTCATCAAGGGGGAGATTGAGGACCAGGAGCGTCCCGTGGTCGATGGATGACTCGCTCCTCGGTGATGAGTGATTGACAACGGGTGTTGGACCGACTCTTGGCTTAGTGCACGGTGTAGGCCGCGGCCTCGGTTCGTGTTGTTGCAGGTGAAGAACGGCGCGAAAGGTCTTCGGCCTTGAGGGGCCTCCGGGAGATGGAGAGACAAGTAGGCTCGGTTCGAGGGACCCGGTGGACAGCGGGACCGGGTGCGGGTCACATGGTGGCGACACAAGCAAGACGAAGACATGGACAAGCGATCCGGTGCACGGTGGCGGTCGAGTCAAGTGATTTGGCGGGGAGGCCGCACCGAGCACGCGGGGTTTGGTGGTTTGCCCACAAAACCATCGGAGGACGGTTTCTTGGTTTGGGCCTCAAAACCAAGTCCGAGGGCCCAACACGACGGAGACGGGATCCAGGCGTGTCGGGAAGCTTCGAGGCGGAGGACACGCAGCGGGATCGCATGGCTTGCGTCGGGAGGACGCGGGGTGCGGCAAAGGCGTGGCAATCCGATGGCAAGACCCACAAACATTACCTAAATGCCCCCGTGTGGGTTGTATCGCCGTAGTTAAGTTAGGGGTAGTCGAGTCATTTACCACTCCGGCGAGACCCGATATATAAGCCATAAGGGTGTGTGAGTGGCTCTCTCTCTCGGTGACTTAGGGTTTCATTTCCTCCCTCCCATTTCTCATTTTCGTAGCTATTTTTCCTCCATATTCTCTAGGCTAGCATGAGAGCTTCATGAGAGATTTGTTGAGAGGGATGGATGCTAGGGCGGCATTCTAGACCTTGTGAATCTTTCCTGGTTTGTATAGAAGATTCGGAGTTGTGTTTTTCGTGGTCTTTTTGTGCTTGTTTTCGTGCTTTTGTTCCCGGTGTGATTCCACGGATTTGAGTGGGTTTCTCCCCGGATTTCTTTGAGGGAAACATGGATAGATGCCTTGTGCATCTTTGTGATTGATCTTGTGCCCTCAAACGCCGGGAAACCACTTCGATTCGAAGATTTTTGTTCGGTGCTCTAGCTTTTGGTGGTGCTCAAAGGATTTGCGATTCCCGGTGATTTAGGGAGTTAGGAGGCAAGCTTTTTGGGCTATAGCATCCTTGTGTGACGCTTTTCAAGTCCCCAAACCCTTGTCTCCACAAACTTCTCTACCGTTTGGGAAATCCGATGATGATTTAGGGGAGTTGACCTTCGAGGTCGGGCGTTTTTCGCTCGTCCGTGCCTCGCGGACGGTCCGCGCCCTCCGGCGGACGCTCCGCGCCGCACGTGTTCTTCGTGTTCTTGCTCGTCCTTCGTTTAGATCCGTCGCAGCTTTGAGTTTTCGTTGGACGGAGTTTCGGACGATCCGCGAGCCGGCGGGCGGACGGTCCGCGGGTGCCCGGCGGACGGTCCGTGTGCTCCCCACGGACGGTCCGTGTTCCCGGTCGCTTCGTTGGTTCTCGTGTGATTGAACGGACGGTCCGCGGTGTAGGGCCGGACGGTCCGCGGTGTTGGCGCGAACGGCTCGCGGCATCGGGCCGAACGGTCCGCGAGGCCGCGCGGACGCGTCCGCCCCTTCTCCGGCCGACGGTCCGCCGCAGCCCGTGAGCTTTGCTTCTTGGTTCGATTCCTCCCTTCCTTTCTCGTGCTTCCGCGTGTGCTTCAAGGAATCATTCCTAAGGCTAGAGGTTGATCCATAACCTCGTTGTCTTGGCGATTGGTGTGTTATTCGATCCATCGTTTGTGTGTGACCGGGATTTGACTAGGGCATAGGCCGGGTTCTTTGAGAAGAATTTTTACCGGCTCCTATTCACTCCCCCCCCTCTCTAGTCGCCATCCGATCCTTCGTTGATAAGATTTGATTGAATATTCTTACTTCCCAATTTTAAAGGAACTCCAAAAGCTACTATGTGAGGGGATATGTTTCCACCTGGTGTGATGATTTTATAAGCCGATTTGGTATGCGATCCCCTTAAACCCAATTTTCCTAATAGGTTTTCACTTATGAAACTGTGGGTAGCTCCAGAATCAAACAAAAGCTTAACAGGAGTGTCATTGATAGAGAATGTACCCGTGAGTACTAAAGCTCCCTCTGGAATGACACTCATGGTGGTGAAGTTCAGCTTGCCTTGGCGGACTTGCACCATAGGCTTCTTAGCCGGAGTGGCAGGCTTGTTCCCTGCACCTTGATTCTGCGGGTTGGGCTTGTTCTGCTTGGGCTTGGGGCAATCACTGATGTAATGCCCAAGTTGACCACAGTTGAAACACCAACGATCACCGATGTTTCGTGGGGGTGCATTAGGTTTTGCAGCCTGCTGCTGAGCGTTGCGGAACTGGAAGTTCCCTGAAGGTTTGCCCTGGGGTGGCTTTATCGTCCAGCGTCCAGTTGACGATTGCTGGGGAGAGTTTGGAACATTCTTTTTCACAAAGCGAAACTTCTTGTTAGTTCCGCTACCCGGAGCAAAACCAGACGGCCTCTTCTTGTCCCTATGGGCCTTTTTCATGGCATCCTCTTGGGATATAGCCTTGTTCACGAGCTCATGGAAATTTTCTGGCTCGAGCAAGTTCAAACGCTCATACAACTTGCTATATCTAGCCCATCACGGAACCTTTCCATCTTCTTTGCATCAGTATCTACGTGATGTCCACCGTATTGGCAAAGGCTGTTGAATTTCTGGGTGTAACGGTACACTGTATCAGATCCCTGCCTGAGGGCCAATAACTCCCTCATCTTTCTATCCATTAATCCCTTAGGAATGTGATGACTCTTGAAAGCTTGCTTGAAATAATTCCAAGTGATAGCACGCCCTTGCTGCATAGTCTTGAAGTGATCCCACCACATTAAGGCTTCTCCTCGCAGTTGCAGAGCTGTGAAGTTGGCTTTGTTCTCCTCAGAGCAAGGCATCACAAAGGCAGAGAATTTAGCCTCGATTGTCTTGATCCAAGCTTCAGCTTCCAGGGGGTCTTCCGCCTTGGAAAAGGTCGGTGGCTTCATCCCAATGAACTGAGCGTACGTGGTGACCTGATTAGGCCCCTCGTGATTGGCCCCATGTGGCGGCCCTCGGCTTCACTTGCCGGGCGATCCGTCGTTGCGCTTGTAGGATCCGGTGCAAAGACTCGGTTTGAGTGGCCATGAAGGCCTCCGACGGCGTCATGGGCGGCGGTGGCGGCAGGTCACTGCTACCGGTCGCTCCAAACCCGTTGGGAGAGCTGCGCGTGGGTCCACCATCTGAAATGTGAGCCTTTATTAGACACATAGCCAAAATCTTACTGAGAAATGATGACAAGTGTAAACATGCATGACAATAGCTCATTTGCATTCACACGATGATGGCAGCAACAGTCGTAAGATATCTCGCAGCCAAAATTAGATCCATGGAATCCTTCTTCAACACAGTTAGAAGATGCGATAACTCAAGTGCCTCGAACTGGCTTTCCACCTCTCGTCGAATTTTTCCATTTCGCGTGCCCGAAGAAGGCAATGTACGAAAAGTTACCTAGCTGTTTTAGCAATCGACCAACACTCACCGAAAACGCCGTAGTTCTCTCATTACTTATGCAAAAATGCTGAGATATGGTGAGCGCGGTGATTGTAACATTTTGCTCAACTTTGGTATTCAACACGTAACAATATTTCAACAATGTGGTTGAACAAATCGAACTCAATTCGAATCACAATATGCTTAAGCATTCTTATTACAACACGACGAATAAAAGGGTCCAAAGACACTACAAGACTCACAGTCTAGAAACACCATGACACAACAGGGTTACAATGCAATCACACTGCATGAAAGCATACTCCCAAGATAACTATCACAATCATCCTGAAGGTGACATCTAGGAGCACAATTCTTCTTCTTGTCATTCCCTGGCAACCTAGTTGCCAATGGAAGCACCACTACCAGCAGGTGATGCTGGTGGGGTCGGCAACGACGGTCCAGCCTGACTCATCTGGTCCAGACCCGATTGTCCCTGCTGCTCCTCTGGAGGTTCCTGCACTGGCGGTAGTGGCTGTAAAGCCACGATGGCCTGCAAGGCTGCAACCTACACCTCATCCTCCTCAACTTGTTGCTGCATCTCGGCAATGTTCTGTAACAGCGTCAATCTATCGATCTCGTGGGCATCGGCATCCTCCTCGAGGTTATGAACCTCCGCCTCGAGATCCACGATCCTCTGAAGACGGTCACCTCTCTCTAACTCTAACTGGAATCTCCTGGCACGTAGCCGGTCATTCTTCTGCTGCATCTGGGTAGGTGTAAAGTTCAGCTGCTGGTGAGCTGCTGAAAGTTGTTGCCAATCCCGCCTAGCTGCCTCCAAACGCTGCCCGATTATTGCTGCGGTGTGGTAACACAACCCCTGAAGTCTGAACACGACGTTGAGACAACGCGCCAGCATCTGAGTGATATCCAGTGGCTCGGCTAACAACAGCAGCTCCTGAAGGTGATCCATACGATCCAGCCACGCCGGGTCGTGAGGACTCACAGCGGGGAACAACCCGAACGGAGAGAGAGCCACCACGGTAGGGTTGTGGTCGCAGAAGTCCGTCAACACTCGGAGAGCGGCTGACTCGACGGTCTCGTGGGTACAAAAACCCAAGTAGACGAAACTCAAGTCGAACCAGTCGGCGTGGTCCGGGTGTGGCAGCACAGTGACGATCACCCTGCAACGGGGAACGCCTAAGCGCTCGAACTCGGAAACCTCATAAGTCGGCGGAGTGGTATAGCCAGCGGCGCTGAGTGCTTCCCACGTGAGGCGTGGAAAACCCTCCCAATGCAACCCATTGGTACGGATCGTACCATCAGCATCGTACTCGTGAAACACAGGGAAAACCATCTATACAAAAGATGTAACACATGCCAGGTCTCAAAGAGAACAACATATCAAATGGTGAAGTTCTGGCAGCTGTGAATAAATTCATAACTAAAAATCCAGAACCCATAATTCCCAAATTTTTACAGGCTACTCCGCATGGTTCTTATACACACCTTTTGTATTCAAACGTTGAGCTAGATCAAAAAGAAATAAGGTGAAAGGATGCAAGGTCTAGAGTGTTGATGCTGAAAAACAGCAAGACCTAGGTTCGCTTAGAAAGGTGCAACTCAAGGTTGAGAGAAGCTATGATCGAAAATTTTTGCGAGCAACAACTGGATTAGACACGGAGCAACTTTTGTTTAACACACCTATTTGAATTACTCCTAGAATGTGGTGTAAAAACAAGACGAACAAGCTTTTACAAATTTTGGGCAGCATAACACCTATGCAAGAGAGATAATCTAGTTTAAAGAAAACACGCACTAGCAAAATCTTCCTTAGAGAGCATATAGAAGTTCTGTATTGGGTCCATTTTTGTTGTTTCGATTGTTAACATGCATGCAAGACGTCCTATTCGACCTCACATGGCAATCAAGCCAAAAATCTAAGTTAGTGTCGGTGGCAAGTCTTTTATTCGTCTCTCCCTATAATATCTAGTCGAGAGCTATACGTACTCACTTAGAGACTAACAAAGCGTTGTTATGTACCTGTAGAAAAAGAACCTTCCGTGCCAGCACGTCACGGAAGCGTCCACATACATTACCGTTCACTATAGAAACAGCATCCATGCGTTAAGCCGCTGCATGGACAGCGTCCAACCTCGGACACCCTCCGTTTGAATGGAGTGTATCCTTGCCTCGCATATTCGACATGCGGAATGCTCACGTATGAAACACGTGGCGACAACACAACTCATAACCAGATGCGAAGATGGGATCCAACCCTCGCAATTCCCATGATGCGGCACTGCACACGTATAAAACACGTGGCTCATCTAGTTTGGTTGCGCAAGAAAGTAAGTCTGACATAAAGTAAATGTGCTGGAAGTTAGCAAAATAAACCATAGGTTAATAAGCCACCTGAAAGAACCCAAAATTCCCTTTAGGGCCTCTCGGTCTAGTTTATCCTTAACGGACCAACATGTTTTGGAAAATCAAACAATCTTGGCAAGTTTTAATAAAAAACAGTGATTAAGGTTATTAATTAACCCCTGGTGCATATAATTGCTCTGATGCCAACTGTGACAACCTGCCCAGGATAATACCGTACTATCACCTAAACCAATCCAATTTGGTCATTAAGCAATAATAAAGTATCATCCTGTCATTAGTCGTCGGGTTAACGCCCGGTAAATCACTTCAATAGCAACAAGGATCGACATATATGCATTAAAACTCACGCGAAGGCGAGTCCAGAGATACAACATAATTAACAACAGAAATTCACCCCGAAGGGTTTAAATATTACAAAACGAAATCTTTGACGTGACAACGCAGTTCAGAGTTTTTAAAACAGCGGAATTATACTAAGCGGAAAGCGAGAACACCACGGGAGGCCAGGCATGATGCCTTCATTTGTCATCCTCCACCCACTCTAGCTCCCAGTCGGGCAGGATCTCTCCGAGCCACACATCACCAAAGGCATTACCTGGAGCAACAGATTATAGCAAGGCTGAGTATACTAATACTCAGCAAGACTTACCTGTCGGTGATAACTACTTCACCAACTTCTACACATGAAAGGCATTTTGGGCCACTAGGTTTCTTTTGCTGAAAAGTAACAAAGATTATGTCCTTACTTCCAAGCTTTTAGCACAAGTTCTAGTGGGTTTATTTTCTTCTACATTAGCCATCTAGCACAAGCAAGGTTGCACAATACAATTAATCAAGCATAATATTCATCAACTTCCATCATTAGGGATCTCATGGATAGTGGAATAAGTAGTCTCAGATAACGGTGAGAGGCCGAAAATCGATTGATTCAAACCTTGCAAGGTAGACCCAAACACACGGTGGGATGGCCCCACGAGGACAACCACCAAGCGGTTCCCAAAACTCTTCGGGTCGGGATCGAATCTTACAGTCTTTGGTGCAGGCTATCCGGTATACCCCACGAGGCACCCGAACTCACCATACACCACCGGTAGCTAGCCGTGAGACACATCCCAAGATGAGTAATAGTAAGATCCCTCGCTGCCTCATTAAGGTACTAGGCTTACTGGTCCCATTCCCAACAAGTGTTTAGTACGTTCAAACACTTAACCCACGATAGCCATTGGACCGGAGCCCTCATCCCATGCTCTTATCACATGAGCAATCCATTTAAGGAGATCTTATGATTCCAACATAAGAACCTAATCTCGCGAGTGACATCATCACCCAACTTGTAACGGTCCTATAGTGTGGCAGCTATCTGAAGGACTGATACGGAGAACCAGAGAGGGGGGGAGTGAATGGCAGCCGATAAAAATTCTTCTCGAAGGAGATGGATACTCCAACAAGACGAACACGGCTTCCAACACACGTCTCCGACTCACTACCCAAGTTGGCCAAGTCCACGCAGCCACTGGAGTGCTACTGAACCTAGGAACCAACTCCCAACCTCACAGACCCGAGAACGCAGCGGAACACAAAACTCGAGTCCACAGACCTACACCAATCAGACCGGTGAGCACCACCGGTCAGACCGGTCCCTATTGATGAAAACTGGCGACTTCCACAGAACAGCTCTACACCGGTCAGGCTGGTGCAACACACCGGTCAGACCGATCTCAGCCAGAAAGCCCCAAAACACCAAACAAGCCTACCGAGCTCCAAACTGAACCAAACTCAAAACAGCAGCAACACAGAACAACAGCGAACACACCCAAACGTTCACCCGAGCAAAAACCCAACGAGGGTTGCACCGGTCAGACCGGTGTGACCTGGGCTTCTCGGGATGAACAACACCCGCGAGTCAACACCCCCAAATCCAAGCCTCGATCTCCCGAATCGCTCCACTGACTTGAACAGGACTTTACGGATAGTAGGAACACCTCATGAGGAGTCCATAGCCAAGTTTAATCCCACCAAAACTTGTCAAATCAAGAGGAATCGAAGAAATCCCGCCAAGAACTCCTCTAACCCTAGAACACCGAAAACCCCAAAATTGAGCCCCTTAACTCACAGATTTGGGAGGGGAATCAAAGGCAAAAGAACCACGAAGGGTTCCCACAAATTTCCCCCATCAAATCCCCAAGAGCAAGGTCCCAAAAACACACCAAGAAAACCACCAAGAGAGGGCTCCGAAAAACACCACCAAGAACAGCCGGGAACAACTCAACAAAGCCTTGAGGAACCACGCCGAATCATCTGTACATACCAAGGAGGTTCATACAGGGTCTAGCTTGCCACCCGATCATCCAACCCTCTCACAAAATCTCACCATGAAGCTCTCAAGCTAGTCCTATGAAAATCCTAAGAAAATAGGAAGGGAAAATAGGAAAGCAAATGAACTAGGGTTCCAAGAGATGGCTGCCATCCTCTCACCTCATGGGTTATATGGAGGCAACCGAAAGTCTGAAATACCCTTAATTAATGACTAGGGATACAAGCCCCTCAAGGGCGGTTTTGGAAGTCTTCTGATTTTCTCCATCGGATGGATGCCCGGCGACCGCACCCTGCTTAGCCTTGACGCAAGCCATGCGATCCCGACGCGTGTCCTCCGCTTCGAAGTCTCCGGACTGCGTCGTCGCACACCGGTCAGACCAGTGCTCCCCACGGCCGGTCCCGTGCCGGAGAAGCCGCATCTCCGTCTTCGGTTCTTCGGTCTTGGCTTTGTGGATCAACCAAGGAACCCAATGGTTTTCTGTTGAACCACTGGAAACCCCGCGAACTCGGTGTAGCCTCCGCCAATCGCCACTCATGACTCGGCTCCCACATAGTCCCGGCTCGACCTTGGTTTTGTGGCTCAGCCAAGAAATCGTCCATGACTTCATCTTGCTGTTCATGCCACCATGCGGCCCGCACTTGACCCCGCTGGCCACCGGGTCCCTCGAACGAAGCCTACTTGTCTTCTCCACACCTGGAGGCCTCACCGGCGACGACCTTTCGCGCTTGTTCTTCACCTGCAACAACACAAGTCAAGCCGCAACCGGGACCTGCAATACTTAGCCAAGAATCAGTCCACACAACGTTGTCAATCACTCATCACACAAGCAAGCGACCATCCACCGGTCCTCGAACCACACATGGTACTCAATCTCCCCCTTGATGAGTGCATTGACAACACCCACATAAAGTAACAAGAGATAAAAGAAAAAGAAAAGAAACAAACAAAAAGAAACTCCAACAAGCGATCGAAAGCCAAACAAATCCAAAGAACAAGATCACTTGAAGAAGACAAGTCTCAGACCCCTTAGGCAAGGGCAACGGCTCGACACATCCGAGACAAAACTATGCTCAAGCAAAGAACGCAAACCACCAAACCAAAGCTCGAAAAACCACAAAGAGCTACCCCTGCACACATGCAAGCTCCCCCTGAACCAATGCAACTCCCCCTGGACGAATGCATGCAAAACACCACTTGAAACAGGGCAGCTGCAACAACTCAGCCCTGACCGGTCAGACGGTCAACACCACCGGTCAGATCGGTGTGCAACATGTGAACACGGCCAACACTCTGACCGGTCAGACCGGTGACCTCGACCGGTCAGACCGGTGTGCAACAGAGCCCAGAAAAGGCTCGAAACCACCTGAAAACCTTCTAAAAGCAACCAGCAAGACATTTCAAGCTCAAACTTCTCCCCCTTGTTGGCAATGCATGAATCAAGCCAAAAATGCAAAACTTTCAAACTAGAGCTTCTCAAATAGACAAAATTCAACATAGCATGCTACACATGTCCAAATGGGCAA
Organism: Cenchrus americanus; assembly: GCA_947561735.1. Classification (NCBI taxonomy): domain Eukaryota; kingdom Viridiplantae; phylum Streptophyta; class Magnoliopsida; order Poales; family Poaceae; genus Cenchrus; species Cenchrus americanus. Next base: position 225,611,685 of record OX387245.1, on the reverse strand, counting down.
GTTAGATACTCTATAGCTTCGTATCGATCTCAACTACATGATCATCAAGTTTGACAACCATTGGACGAAGCTCAGATGGAAATGAGCAATTTTGCGAAAATTTACCCTCTCATGAGCAAAGGCCTAAACATGAGCAAAACAAGTCAAAATGGCAAAGCCACACAAACTTCATGCTCGGACAACCATTCTAATCATAAGACCATCACAAACACCCACAAGCACCTCATGTCATGTCAAAGCCACCAAGCCATGTGCCTACTTCTATGTATGAGACTTCTCATTGGTAGGCATCATGCAACGGTTTAGCACCCAAAGAAAATTAAATGTAGCACATATGACATGGGAGCACATTTTCCAAGCATTTTACATTTCATTTTCAGATTCAAATTTGGTACATGAAATGTCTTTTCGACAACTAAACATTCATGATGGCAAATGAGCCTTTGGCCCCATATGATCAATAAACTAGCTATCCAACCACAAATTAAGTATAGTCAAACCACTAGAACATGTCAAGATCATATAAAGACATTTACTCACAAGAGAGCATATACATGACATTTTTCAAAAACATAGTCATCAACCATGGATATAAATCAAGATTATCAAGAGCTAAGCCAAACTAACCATAGCATACCAAACAAGCTCACAAAAACATATATCTCATTCAATAATGAACAATGTATATGAGAGAAGCTTTTCCTAACCAATGCATATGATACAAAAAGCATGCAATCTAAGATACAAGGATGCCTATACATCATGTTACATATGCCATGCCAAATGCAAGAAATGCACAAAGGAAAGCTATACATATGCTACAAAGAAGCTCCCACACACTCAACTCAAGAAATCAAACACACACCAAGCTCCCCCCGCAAACGATTGAAAGTTGCTTGATCTAGGGGTTTGGTGAAAATATCGGCTAGTTGGTCATGTGTGGGTACATGGATCAAGGTTATCTTTCCTTTCTCTACGTTGTCTCTCAGAAAATGATACCTCGCTTCTATGTGCTTGGTTTTGGAGTGGAGCATTGGGTTCTTTGCAACGCTTATCGCACGTCGTCCCGGCTCGGTGTTGGTTTTGTGGAGTAAACCATCCAAACCCCGCGTGCAGACTCCGGTTGTGAGCCGCTACCCTGCACCGGCCCCACCTTGGTTTTCAGGCTCAACCAAGAAACTGTACCAGACTTCATCTTGCTTTTCTTGCCACCATGCGGCCCGCACTTGACCCCACTGGCCACCGGGTCCCTCGAACCAAGCCTACTTGTCTTCTCCACACCTTGAGGCCTCACCGGCAACGACCTTTCACGCTTGTTCTTCACCTGCACCAACACGAGTCAAGCCGCAACCTGCACCTACAATACTCGACCAAGAGTTAGTCCACACAATGTTGTCAACCACTCATCCCGAGTGCGTCAACAACACACCACTAAAATGATATGAGAAATGACTACTCAACACAACACACACAAAGCCTGAATCATCTGGTCAATCGCTCATCATATATACACCGAGGTACATATCAACTTGGTTTCTCAATCTCCCCCTTGATGAGTGCATTGCCAAAAGATGATTTGAAAGCAAAAGGAATGAACCCATTCAAGTGCCTAAAATCCAAGAAAAAGCAAATACGAGGCAACTTCAAATGATCAGGAAAAAATGCATGCTCCAGCCAAAAACTCTCGGAACCAAAGGTAGCACAAAGGCTAAACACACCCGAAGAGTCACAACACCTACATGCAATCCTGAAAAGCCATCAAACCAAAATGCTCATCTCAAAATCAATCTTCTCCCCCTTAGCAAGACGTTCATCACTCTAAAACCAAGCAAAGGCCAAAAGTGAACACATGAGCACAAAAGAGCGAGCAACATGTGTCAAGACGCTCATCACTATAAAATCAAGGTACATGTCAACTTGATTTGCTCAATTTTCTCCCCCTTGATAAGTGTGTTGACAACAAATGAGCACAGAGAAATGGTTTGGGAAGCAAAGGCCAAAAAGCTCATCCAAGTGAATGAAGATCACACAAGGGCAAAGAACCAAAATCACTTAGCACGAGAAGAACCACATCAACTTGGCAAAATCTCGGTCCCCAAAGACATGGGCAACGGCTCGACACAACTGAGACAAAAACACATGATCCCTCAAGAAGAGGCACAAAGGAGCTCAACACCGATCATGTAGCAATCGAAAGCTCAAATCAACCAAGTTCACAAGCTCCCCCTGACCACATGCACTCGAGCCAAAGAGCATACAAAGCTCACCCTAAACACATGTGATAGAGCAAAGAGCACACACAAGCTCACAAGCTCCCCTTGAACAAATCACAAGAGCAATAAGAAAGCAAAGCCGAAAAGCTCCCCCTAGGCATATGCACTCCCCCTGAAAACATGCCACATCAAAATGCATGCAATAGTGCAAAAGAATGAATGTTCCCCCTCAAATGCACAAAACCTCCTCATATGCAAGAACCACCCTTTTGACAATGCATAAATTAAATCTAGCATGAGAATGCAAAAGCATGTCAAGGTATACACAATCTACACAAGCTTCTCAAATAGGTCACAAGCACTAATAAAGGTATAAGTGAGGCAAAGAGTAAGCATGTAGATCATAGCTCAGTAAAAGCATCACCACAAGATAGTATTGCAATATAAGCATGTGACAAAGCATTAGTTCAGTTTATTCATTATTTCAAAAAGTCACCTCATGAGCAAAATCCTAACCATGCATCATTCATAGCAAGAAACAAGCTAGATCTTAGCAAAGAGCATGAAAGGACATGGATTCTCAACAAGAGGTCACCACAAACACCCACATGCTAACATATGTACATGTCAAAGCACCGAGCCATGTGTCTACTTCGGGAAGACTTCTTCACAGGTAGACATCATGCAACGGCTGCGCTCCAATGGGTTAGTGGTGAGATAAAAGCATAGGGGGCAAAGCATACACGACATGATGAGAGCAAAAATTTTCCAAGCAATCTTTTTCCAAGCTTCTTCTTCTCATCATTTTCAAGCATAGTACCTTCATTGTTCTCAAAAAAAGCATAGTACCTTCATTTTCCTAGATTATTAAGGTACATGGTACATGCAAGTGTCATTTGGGCACAAAGAAGCTTAGGCTTCCCCATAGGTTAAAACATGGGCTAAACATTCATGGTGACAAAGATCTTTGACCCAAAAGAGAAGAACACATATCCAAGCATGATCTAAGCAAGATATAGCCATTTGAGCACAAACAATGCATGGAAATTCTTCTACTCATGGGTGAAAGCATTCCATAGATTATATGTCAAGTTTAGCATTTCATTCCAAAAGGGCTATCTCATCATGAATATACCACTATACAACCAAGAGCATAGCCGAACATCACCATTTCACTACTAGCATACACAAAATCTCACAAGTAGCATAAGGTAGTACACATGGCATATAGGAGAAGCTCATGTACAAAAGAGACTATACTATCATGGTACACAAAGTAAACATGATGCATATGCTACAAGAGAACCTCAACTAGAGAGTGAACAAGGTGATGTATGATACAAATGCAAAGCAAAATGCATGGGGAGACAAGAGACTCGACTCATCATCAAGAAAGTTCACAAGAGAACACACCAACCAAGAGCAAACTCCAAAGATCCCAATTGAGTACCATAGAAGAGATATCAATTGAAAGATCACAAATGGCCACCAAAAGCCAAGCCAAAACCTTCAAAACCAAATTCCCATTGAAATAAGCCGAGCTCCCCCTCAACCAAAGACTACTAGCAGAGCAAAAGCTAGAGAAAGAAGAAGCTCAAAAGAAAAGCTCTAAAACCAATCTAAAAGGGGAAAAGCCAAATAAGGAGCAAAACGCAACCCAAAGACAAGCCAAGCCCAAAAGCCAAGGAAAGCTCAAAGCATGCTACACAATGCATTGACAATAATAATCAAGATAAATAAAGCATTGTAACATGATTCCACATATATGATAAGCATGGGCTAGCAAGCATGTCAACAAGGTGCATAACTATACAAAAAGCCTAGCACAAAAAAATTAATGAACAACATGCCAAACAAGATATAAGAACTAAACAAAGGCATGATACAAGATCACATGGATCAACCACCAAGATATATCACAAAGCTAGCATGACAAGATATACATGAGGAGGGCAAACATGCTAACAAGAGAGGGTACCAAGGAGCTAGACAAAATGATATGGATGAATAACATGTCATAACCACAAGAGGGCAACCATAAAGCATAGCATGATGTTCATATATATCATCCACCACATTATCATACAAAGGATAGAAAGATAGGTATACAAGATCACACGGCTATCATGAACAAGGTGGATAGCCTACCATGGTTTATACACAAACATGACACAGGAGCAAAGCATGCAACAAGTATAAAGTGAGTACAGAGAGAAAAGGAAAACTCACTATACATGTGTACAAAGGCTTTTGGGAGCCATCCAAAGTGGTGTGGAGAACCATCTTGTCTTGATCACCTCACGGACAAAAGATCAAGTACCATCGAGCTCATGTTCTCCAATCGCGTCTCCATACCTACACACAAGGAGACAAAGAAGACCGGGCCTTGGATCCCAAAGGGTTAGCAAGCACATACTTGGGTATCCAATACTTGGTCACACGGGTAAGGGATGCACTCAACTTATCAAGTGGGTTAGCATGATGCAAATGCCGGTTCGAGTGAAAAGGATATCGAGCACTCTTAGAATCATGCCTCAAAGGAGCAACTCGCGAAGAAAACTGAGTGCTACCATAAGCAAAAAGGCAATGATCCTTCGAGGTCGTAGGAGAAGAACCAACAAGAACACCATGGGAAACATGTCGTGGACCAACACAAGAAGCACTAGAGGCATGTCCACGAGCATGGTTTAACTCACTAGAAAGAGTGTCATAAAACCCGTCAACAAAATGTGCCTTCTTAGGCTCACAAGTATTCAAGACATGAAAAGGGCTATGAACAACCAAAGGCCTAGAAGCACAAGCTCGCCGCATTTTCTTTGCACGGCAGTAGCAAAAGCTCTCTTGATGCCCATCCTTCCCACAATGAGAGCAATGGTACAAAGGCCTATCGGGAGGCACGGTCCGAGTGGACGAATAACCATTCTCTTGTAAGTGAGAAGTCCCTTGGGACTTAGAGCAAGAAGCATCAACCTCAACACTTGACTTGGTATCCACACTAGAATCACATGTGCCACGAGAAAGGCCATGTGGCTTCTTAAAAGCTTTGGCACGCACACGTCGCTCGTGCTTGACACGGCGAAAGCAAAACTCCACAGTATGCCCATCTTTCTTGCAAAAGGTGCAATGGAACTTCGGTTTGGAAGTATGAGTTTCGAAGAAATGGGAAGCACCCTTGCCATTCGAATCACTTTGGGCAACACCGGAAGAAGCAACAAGCTTAGGAGTAGCAATGGGAGAGCTATCCACAGCACTAGCACACTTACCACCATCAAAAGACTCACGCTCAAGAGAAGAAGTCGACTCCAGTTTAGAAGAAGCAAATTTAGAAGCATCAACATCGGAGTGACAAGAGAAGTGAGAATCCAAACCCTTGGCACAAAGACTCTTGCACCTTGTGCGCAAAACCTCATTTTGAGACTTGAGGCGCTCACAAGTACCACATGTCATATTTCTCAAATTATTGATTTCTTCTTCAATGCATTTAGCATATGTGGTACGCAAGAGTTCATTTTCTTTCTCAAGGTTGGCACTCATCTCATCATGCTCAACCAACTTGGCGCTCATATCCTCCCGCATCTTTTTCAAAGCCAAAACTTCACTTTCCAAATCAATGCATGAGGTGCAAACGAAATCACATGAAAAAGCAACATCATTTACATCTCGCAAAGCATTATCATCATTGCAAGAAGTATGGCAAGCATCCTCAACAAGCAACAAAGACCACTTGCTACAAGGCATGGATTTCATATCACAAATTTCAGCCCTAGCATGCTCAAGTTCATCTACACATGTGGTGTGAGTCAATTTTAGTTCATTAATTTCAGCAAGCAAAGACTCACAAGAAACACATGGCAGGGAAGCACTTGACTCTAACAAAGCAATCTTACTCCTAGCCATATCAAGTTCATCATTCAAAGCAACACAAGAGTTGCAAGGCATAGAAGCATTGGATTTCAACAAGTCAATTTCAGATTGCAAGTTAGCAAGAGACAAGTTTAAATCTTCATTCTCTCTAAGAAAGGTACCAACATCATTAGCATACTCAGATTTTCTCCCCTAACAAGTTTATTTTCAGCAAGCAAATCATCACAAGATTTGCATGGCAAAGGGGAGTTCTTAAGCTCAACAATCATCTCGCCATAAGCACAAAGATGAGTGAACAAACCAATGATACCTTGAGAGAGTTTGACTCTACTTATCTTCATGAGCTTGTCATGGAGATCATCATCCTGAGCCACCAAAAGACGCAACAATGTCATCGCCTCTGTGTCTTTCTCCAACTCCTTACACTTCCTCCTCCACTTGTGGTCATCTCCCGAAGCACACATCGTCTCTTCAAAGTCTGAGAACAAAGACACACAAGAAGAAGAGCTTGGTGCCATGACTCAAAGCACCGGTTAGGATTAGCCAAAAACAAGCTCAAACCACGCAAATCAAATCCACAAGCAAAAGCGCCCTTTTCTCTGTCACCCTATGGATCCTAGACTTGTTAGAGTCTCACGAATCCGCAACCGGCTCTGGTACCAAATTGAAGGACCGATTAGGCGACCAGAGAGGGGGGGAGTGAATGGGAGCCGATAAAAATTCACTTAAAATGATGAACTCGAATATGCCCCAAAATCTACTCCAAATCCGAGCACACAAGATGGAGACATAATCGCCAAGGTCACGTAGTCACAATGGACCTACAAACCCTAGGAGTGATCCTTGGTTCAACTAGCGGAAGCACAAATCAAAGAACCAAAGCTGCGAGCCAGAGGCGGACTGTCTGCAGGGGTGGGGCGGACTGTCCGCGAAGAGGGGGCAGACTGTCCGAAGGACCGAGCGGACCGTCCAATGCCCACGGACCGTCCGTGACTTGCTTGCGGACTGTCCGGCAAACCCCTTGCAACAAGAACCCGAGACCCAAGCGGATCGAACCACGAGCTTGGAAAAACAAGAGACAAACTCGATGAACTGGGCACCTCGCGGACGGTCTGCCAGGTGCGAATCAGCACAGAAAACAGCCTCAAGGGAAGAAGGGAAAAATCCAAAACTCGATCAAATGACCTCCAAAAATCACGAAATTTGAATCACGGTGTTGACGGTGAATTTCCGTCAACCTAGAGTACTTGTTATACATTGGTTTCGATTATGATTTGCAACTAACCCGCCACTAGGCATACTAATGATGTAACAAGTTCACACTTGCATGTCGATTTTGGAGTTTGTTGTTTACGCGGGAAATTAACGTTAAAGAGGCGACTTTCGGGATAAGTTCATCGAGCACTTCAAGAGAAGATCATGAAGCCCGCAAGAGTCAAGACACGTGATGAACATGACTCCAAATGACCCGAGGACTGAAGCGTCAATGTGCAAATCTTCAGGAACTCAACCAGAAAACAGCAAAGCTTGCATAGCAAGGATTCAAGCCTTATCCGTGAAGGAAACGACATCAAAGGCCCACATGCAAGTGCACACAAATGAGGAATCGTGCAAGAAGCAACCAGGGAGGAACACGGGCCCGAACCGGCCCAGAAAGGGCCTGGGCCAGCCGGCCTGTTCGGATCGGCCAAGGGGCCTTTTTGCCCGGTTCGCGACGTGTAACACCCCGAAATTTTCCGATTTCGGGATGTTAATAGGAAGAATAATAAAACAACGATTTCTCATAATTTTAAAATTTTCCGAACATTTATTTTCTTTACGGAAATTTATTAAAGAAGATTGGTTGTTTTTCTAAAATAAATAAAATGCTTCTATGAGTGTCGCTTTATTTCGGTTGCTTTTGGTTTTATTTTGTTGTGTTTTCAAAATCTTTCAAAAAGATCTAATCACAATCTCGTGCTCTCTCTTTATCTAGCTTCCCTATATATCACTCCCTTTTAATTCCAGCTAGTCGATCTTTATCTAGCCCATCTTCTCTTTTCTTTTTTTTCCCGGTCGCTTCCTCAGTCCAACATTGTAGCATCTCAGCTTGCTTGGCCCGTTTTCCTAAGCAGGCTTCCGCTGGTCCATCTCACTTTCCTCTCTATCTCACCGACAGTTGGGTCCCGCCCGTCAGGGCCTCCTTCCACCTGCCTCGCCCAGACATTGCGCCGCCAGCGCAGCCCTTGCGCCAACTTCACCCTGCGTACACTCGTGCACTTTGCCCACACCACTCGGCTGTACAGCTCTTGTGCGTCGTGCTTCGCACCTGAGTCGCGAACCCTCGTGCGTCTGAATAGTGCGGCCGCCCGCCCGGCGCTCGTGTCCGCACACCCCCCGGCCGCCTAGCTCGCACCACACACCTCGCTCGTGCCACACGCCTCGCTCGGCTCTGCACATCCGTGTGTTGTGCTCAAGCGACTAGCTACCTCGCGGGCCGCGACGCTCGCCCTCCCGCATGCATGTCCGCCGGCGCCTCACACCGCTTGGCCGCCGTGCTCGTGCCCGCACTCACCCGTGTGTCGTGCCCGTGTTGATCGGCCGTCCATGACCGCATCCTCGTGCCTATGCGCGGCAACCCGCGCTCGCTCGCCCCTATCCCGCGCGCCCGTGCCCACACCGCGTGCCTCCGTCAACGCCGCACCGTGCCCATGCACCACCGTCGCCCGGGCCGCCGCGTCCGCGCGCCCGTCGTCCTCTATTCAATTCTTGTTGAAGCCTTGACGCTCGCCCCGGCTCCCGTACGCGGCATCGGCTAGCCTCGCGCGGCGCCCATCACTCGTCACCGAACACCGCCGGCCACGCGTACCGCAGTCGGTTCTTCGCACGTCCGCTCGCGTCGTGTGACCGGCGCGCCGCCGCGCCACCCCCGCCCGGCCATGGTCCTTGGCCTCGACGCATGCACGCCGCTCGCCGCCCCACGCTCGAGCCGCACGCTACCCACGACGCTCGCACTCCCGAACTCTCCGCACCGCATGCGCGCCGCGGCCGCGCTTTGCGTCGCGTCCCGTCGCGCGTCTAGTTTTCCCACACGTCGCCGTGCCGCTCCGCTGCTCTGCCGCTCGTGCCCGGCCACCTGTGCCCGAGCCGCTTGCCGTCCCCGCGGCCTTTCGCTCTGCCGCACGCCCACGAGTGTGCCGCTGCTGCGCTCGCCTCCCTCCTCTGCACGATGCCGTCATCTCGGTTCCCCTCTCTCCTAGCCACTAACAGCATGGCCCCACCATCAGGGCTGTCTTCCTTTCTCGGCCGGCCGTCCACACTCATGATTCGTGCCTGGCCGCGCCATCCTACCGCTCGCACCCGAGTTCTGCACCGCGCGCACGCCCGTTGGTTTGCACGCCCATGCGCTGCACCGCTCGGCTTCCTCGTGCCTGCATGCACCATCCTCTTTACTCCTTTCCGGTCATAATAGTCATTACCATAATTACTCGTTAATGGTCTTCAATAGCCGGCCGCCGGCCATTGCATTTTTTTCTTTCTCCTTCCGCTAGTGTCGCCATCCTTTTACTCCGTGTAGTAACTGCCGCCCCATCCGTTACCCCTTTGTCTATCAAAAATAGCCACCTCCTTAAGGCCATCAATGACCGCCACCGTTTCCATCCATGCATGCCATAGCCTTTTCCCCTCCTTGGTCCGATCCCTATAAAAACAAAGTCCCCGCCCCGTGCGCACCTACCGCCGCCTTGCCCCGCACACCTTACTTGCTTTTCAACGTAACCGCCGCCCGATCCAAAACGAGCTCCGGCGCCGGTCATCTCTTCGTTTCGCGAGGCCGGGAGCTATCCTAGAGCAAGCCGGCACAATCACGGGAACCACGACGCCGAGCCGCACGTTCACCGCCCACCGCTATCCGCTCGTCGCCGGAACAACGCCGGCCACGCGTACGGCTTCCTCGAGCCGCCGTTGTCATCCGTCGCCCCGGCCAAGTCCGGTCACCCTCGTCGTCGGTCGTCGCCGCCCATACCCGGACGACGTCACCGCGAGGATCCCGACACCGAGCCGTGTTCGGCGAACTCCTTCACGGCGCCGGACACCCCCGAATCGGACCGCGAGTTTGATGTTCGCAGCTCCCGTCCGCCGTGTCGATCCGCTCCACCGGTGCCTTCTCCTCTTACCGGGTACACATCAGTGAGATCTCCATACTCTCATCTTTCCAATTTTTCTATCTCCTATCAATTTCTAAGTATGGCAAATCTCCGGTGTGCGCTTCTGTATTTCGGTCGTGGAGGAACGTACATGCCTGTTCAATTCGTTCTCCTCAGAAGAATTAGGCTCTGCAGTTTTGCGATTAATTTTTTTCCTTTCGTTCCATCTTTGCAGCATCCTAGTACCTCCTTTGTTTCCATCTCGCCCAGGACAGACACAATCTAAGTTAATTTGCTTTCATCTTCACACCCGGGCAGCCGACATTGATGCTCATTGTAAGCCTCTTTTCTGTCGTCAAATACACGTATTGTTGCCGCTGTGCACCGGAGCCTTTGCATCACGGCTGATCATCGCATGAACTCTATCAATGTCTTTTGGATCTGCTGTCTATCATCACCCCATCGTCGACCGTCACGCACTGGTGACCGGTGAGTTTAGTGCTGTCTCTATTCCGTTTATATTATCATGATCGTTCCTTTCAAATCAAAGTATGCATCATGTTGAACGATGGCCAAAAGCTAGCTCCAAGCACGCACAGTAGCATGCATGCATGTTTTCTCGTAGGCTAAACAGGACCAACAACTAGTGTACTTCACTTATCTATTAATTTTCTTGCACAATGACACTTTCATGATGTCACCATTACATAGTGCTTATGTCATATACTTGTTGTCCTTTCACAAATACAATTCCAATAAATTTCAGGACATGTTTTTCAAGCAATATAGCCTATCTCTTTTATTTTATTTCAATCTATCTGTTATCTCCAGTGTCTCAGGGATCTTCTTTGATAGCCCTTTCAATCTATAGTTAATCATGATTAGATACCTAATCTTTGTTTAAACCACAGAACCATCGTTTTAGCCCGTTTAAGCTTGCTCTTGTTGCGTAGTTTCGTCTCACAATAAAATACACGCTAGTCATGATGTTTAACATATAATATGTTTTAAGAATATTTCTAAATTAATTTTATTAATACTTATCTAAATAATCTTTTCAATTAAAATCTAATTAGATGTACACCTCGGTTTTCATAATCAAATTTAAATTAATTAATATTATTCAATCGAGCTTTCTAAATAAAAGCAACATAGGCTATCTCGAGTTTTCTTAATTAAATGTTAATTTGATTAATATGAACATAAATATGTTTTTGAATTATAATTTGCCTAGTTGAACTCGAAATATAAAGTTATATGCTTAGATGTTATACATGCTTCTTTTAAAACTAAATGTTTAATTTGCATAAATCATACTTGAATATTTATAAATAAAATTGGGCTAGGTTTACATCGTCTTTTTAATATAATTATAACTTGCTTAATTCAACATAGGGTATTTCTCTGAAATAGCCTATGTGCATGATTTTATTTAATTAAAATATACCAAGCATATGGCTAGCTCTTGTTTGTGATAACCCAAATCTCCCGATAGTTCCAAGTGTTTTTCTTGCGTTCGCGATCCTAGAACCAAACCTTGTTCTCTTTTTTAAGCCTTCCTTGTATGGTGTATTGTTCTTAGTTGTTCTTGTTTGTCTGCTTTGCATGTTTGTACCTGATGTTTGCTTCAAGTAGAAGATCGAGCCGTTGATCGAAGTCCCGAAGTTCAAGAGTTTCAAAGAGAAAGAGCGAATAACAACTAACTTTTTTGTTGGAGAAAGGCAAGTGACCCTAACCATCCTTCTACCTATGCTTTAAACAAGAATACTATGAATTAATTGGAACATGGAGAACCACCCGGAAAACAAGACAACCACAAGACATATGGCTCTGTCTTGGCCAATTAATTAGGGAAGTCTTGTGTGGCTATTAGCCTTAGTAGCTTGGGGTACGGAGAAATGCTTTTATGACTCTTCTACTCGGACGGGTTTTGGAACGGAAGTGCTCTTCTAGGCTAACTCGGTCCGAGGGTAGAAGGAGGGTACGAAAGATAGCCTCTAGGACGTGCTACTATGGACTAATACACATAGGAGGACTCTTTGTAAAGGCCTCGTAGCGTCCCTATGCAACCACACCTCGGAAGTGTGGTATTGTGCCTACTTTTGCACAGCATGGTTGGGTTCAAAGTTCTTGGGAACTTTTACGCGACTTGTGGTGAAAGTGTACAACCTCTGCAGAGTGTAAAACTGTTATAACAGCCGTGCTTACGGTCAAGAGCGGCCTGGACCCTCACATGATTAATAAACTTGAAGATGGATTTAAAATTGCTTTCCGGTTATTTCTGTGGCCTTGCTGAGTACCAACCATAAGTGTACTCATCCTTGCTAAACCGCTGTTCAGAAGAAGAAGGTACATGATGTCCAGAAGATTGTGCTACGCGTACGCAACCCCCGATCAATTGCTCGTGGAGTTTGGAGCCTTTGCTTCCCGGATTTTGCTTTGTAAATCTCCGATAATCTCCCTTTCTTTACGTGATATTGTTTCTGTTATTCACTAATGATGTCACTATATGTATGGAACTAGATCCTGGCATACATATAGGTAGCACTTGGTTTGTTTTGGAAACCGGGTGTGACAGAAGTGGTATCAGAGCTATATCGACTGTAGGACGTAAGCCTAGATAGAAATGGTCGCTTCCTAAGGTCTGTTTTACTCTAAAAATAATTCCTTCCTTATCCTTGACCTATCTTGTGAAAAGTAATCACCCCTTATCCATTCTCTTTTGATAAATCCTCCTTGATATCTTTACTTCTCTTGCTTGATGTTTTTCATTTTCATATTCTTGCTTTGCAAATGTAAAACCTTCAATCCTTGTTTATATATTCACTCTCTACTTGATGCCTTCTTGAACTTGATCATACATCTCCTTTGATGTTTGATTTTCCAATCTCATGTATCTCATCACCTTTTAATTTGCTAGTAATAATATCTACTCTTGCTTCTTAATAATCTTATCGTTGTTAAAATATCTCTCCCTTGATTTTACTTTAACAATCTAACCCCATTGTATCCCTCATTGCTAACTAAATGCCATTGCTTTGGATCCTTTCTCGTTGCTCTTTCTTCCAAAGTGATATCCTATTCTCCTTTTATTCAAAACGATTATATGATCTATGCCCTCTTACCCTTAAGCCTCCCTAAGTCATCTGAAGAATGGAGCAACCAGTTCATCTCTTGAGGTACGATGTTGGAAGAAGCAAGCCGATGCAAAGGAAGTTGAATTCTAACATCACGATCAAGAATAGGAGGATCCCTCTAACCCAAATAACAACGTCTAGCATCGATCCTTTCTTGTATGTTGATTGGTGAATTTCCGTGTATGATTGATGATGCTTGTCTTTATGACCTTGTTTGAGTTGGTTCTTTGTATTGATTGTTGGTGTATTGTGGGTCTTATACCTACAATGACATCGATTGCCTAGTTGGGTTCTTCTTTTGTACCTCCCACCTCCTTGTTTCCCTCTTTCGTTCTACCCAATCCATTGGAGGATGTTAGAAGATGAAAGTTTAGAAGGCAACACCATCATCAACAACAAAATCTACAAGCATGCACACGCATCTACTCATGATAGAAGTTGAAGAAAAGGATGACCTATTTGTTTTCCTACCATCTCGCTATTCTGCTTTTTACCACAATTTGATAATTACTATCACAACAACCAAGAAAAGATGAATATGATATCAAGAATTCTACCTGCTCCTTCAATTATTTATTCTCGTTCTCTTCGATCATGAAATTTATCAACCAACCAGATGGAAAAAGGCAACCAAGACAAGAGCAATGATAGCAGTTACAACCATGGATACAACCAATATGTGTCACCATATCCAAACCCGGAGGATACACACACAAAGTTCTAGAATACTGAGCCACCTATGTTCTCTAACACTATGGAGCACCTAGAAGCTGAAGACTGGATCACGACAATTGAGAAGAAATTAGATATGGCACAATGCAATGATAGAGAGAAAGTTTTGTTTGCATCGGGACAACTTGTAGGAGAAGCCTTAGAATGGTGGGATTCCAACATCTACAAACATGAGCAACCACAAAGTATTGTTTGGAAGGAATTTAAGGACAACTTTATCACCCACTTTATTCCTGTAAGCACAATGAAGCTCAAAAGGAAGGAGTTCCTTAGCTTGAAGCAAGGGCAAATGACAGTGACGAGTATAGGGATAAATTTATCCAGCTATCTATGTACGCACCAAGATCGTCTGAAAGTGATAAAAAGAAACGAGAACATTTCCTCAAAGGGTTGAATGAAGACCTTCAGAGTATACTAAGCCTACATGATTATTCTAGTTTGCAAGATGTTATCAACAAAGCTATTGAGTTAGAAAGCAAACTACAAGAAATCATGAGTAAGAAGAGAAAAATGAATTTTCTAGAGCAACGTAATAACGAGTTCACACATTTACGATTTGTCTCAAGCACCGGAAGATGAGTATGAAGACCCACCACGCGATCGTCGAAATATTAAAGAAAGTGGAGCTTGTTTCTCTGCCAAAGATCACGGACATTTTATTAATAGGTGCCCTAAGAAACATGTTGACCGATATAAAAAGAAGGCTCGGCGAGAGACATAATAAGCAAACCAATGTCGAAGAAACATTTGGATCAAATGGAGAAGAATTTTAAAGGTTGTGAACCCAAAGTATGATTGAAGATAGATAAGTTTAGGAAAAATGATCATGGAGTCAATCCAGCTCTATTCAAATCACTTTATCAAGATGTCAAGAAAATTCTACAAAGGCGAATCAATGAAGCCGAGGAAAGGAATGGACGAGTTACAAGAGGAGTTAAGTTGAGTATCACATGAGGTGTTATGTATATAAAGTGAGATGTGAAGAATAAAGAAGTATGTTTATGGAGCTTGTGTAAGGTGAATTATATGAAAGCAAGTTAAGTAGTGTTGGATGCTATCTACCCGAACCTTTGTTTCTTGCTAGCCTTTGCGAATCTCGGGACGAGATTCCTTTTAAGGGGGGCGATTTGTAACACCCCGAAATTTTCCGATTTCGGGATGTTAATAGGAAGAATAATAAAACAACGATTTCTCATAATTTTAAAATTTTCCGAACATTTATTTTCTTTACGGAAATTTATTAAAGAAGATTGGTTGTTTTTCTAAAATAAATAAAATGCTTCTATGAGTGTCGCTTTATTTCGGTTGCTTTTGGTTTTATTTTGTTGTGTTTTCAAAATCTTTCAAAAAGATCTAATCACAATCTCGTGCTCTCTCTTTATCTATCTTCCCTATATATCACTCCCTTTTAATTCCGGCTAGTCGATCTTTATCTAGCCCATCTTCTCTTTTCTTTTTTTTTTTCCGGTCGCTTCCCTCGGTCCAACATTGTAGCATCCCGGCTTGCTTGGCCCATTTTCCTAAGCGAAGCTTCCGCCGGTCCATCTCACTTTCCTCTCTATCTCACCGACAGTTGGGTCCCGCCCATCAGGGCCTCCTTCCACCTGCCTCGCCCAGACATTGCGCCGCCAGCGCAGCCCTTGCGCCAACTTCACCCCCCGCGTACACTCGTGCACTTTGCCCACACCACTCGGCTGTACAGCTCTTGTGCGTCGTGCTTCGCACCTGAGTCGCGAACCCTCGTGCGTCTGAATAGTGTGCCTGCCCTCGCCCGGCGCTCGTGTCCGCACACCCCCCGGCCGCCTAGCTCGCACCACACACCTCGCTTGTGCCACACGCCTCGCTCGGCTCTGCACATCCGTGTGTTGTGTTCAAGCAGCTAGCTACCTCGCGGGCCGCGATGCTCTCCCTCCCGCATGCATGTCCGCCGGGCGCCTCACACCGCTTGGCTGCCGTGCTCGTGCCCGCACTCACCTGTGTGTCGTGCCCGTGTTGATCGGCCGTCCATGACTGCATCCTCGTGCCTATGCGCGGCAACCTGCGCTCGCTCGCCCTATCCCGCGCGCCCGTGCCCACACCGCGTGCTCGTCAACGCCGCACCGTGCCCATGCACCACCGTCGCCCGGGCCGCCGCGCGTCCGCGCGCCCGTCGTCCTCTATTCAATTCTTGTTGAAGCCTTGACGGTCGCCCCCGCTCCCGTACGCGGCATCGGCCCAGCCTCGCGCGGCGCCCATCACTCGTCACCGAACACCGCCGGCCACGCGTACCGAGTCGGTTCTTCGCACGTCCGCTCGCGTCGTGTGACCGGCGCGCGCCGCCGCGCCACCCCCCGCCCGGCCATGGTCCTTGGCCTCGACGCATGCACGCCGCTCGCTGCCCCACGCTCGAGCTGCACGCTACCCACGACGCTCGCACTCCCGAACTCTCCGCACCGCATCTGCGCCGCAGCCGCGCTTTGCGTCGCGTCCCGTCGCGCGTCTAGTTTTCCCACACGTCGCCGTGCCGCCGCTCCGCCGCTCTCGCCGCTCGTGCCCGGCCACCCGTGCCCGAGCCGCTTGCCGTCCCCGCGGCCTTTCGCTCTCCCGCACGCCCACGAGTGTGCCGCCGCCGCGCTCGCCTCCCTCCCTGCCGCACGATGCCGTCATCTTGGTTCCCCTCTCTCCTAGCCACTAACGACATGGCCCCACCATCGGGGCTGTCTTCCTTTCTCGGCCGGCCGTCCACACTCATGATTCGTGCCCGGCCGCGCCATCCTACCGCTCGCACCCGAGTTCCCGCACCGCGCGCACGCCCGTTGGTTTGCACGCCCATGCGCCGCACCGCTCGGCTTCCTCGTGCTCGCATGCACCATCCTCTTTACTCCTTTCCGGTCGTAATAGTCATTACCATAATTACTCGTTAATGGTCTTCAATAGCCGGCCGCCGGCCATTGCATTTTTTTCTTTCTCCTTCCGCTAGTGTCGCCATCCTTTTACTCGTGTAGTAACCGCTTCTTTGCCCCATCCGTTACCCCTTTGTCCATCAAAAACAGCCACCTCCTTAAGGCCATCAATGACCGCCACCGTTTCCATCCATGCATGCCATAGCCTTTTCCCCTCCTTGGTCTGATCCCTATAAAAACAAAGTCCCTGCCCCGTGCGCACCTACTGCTGCCTTGCCCTGCACACCTTACTTGCTTTTCAACGTAGCCGCTGCCCGATCCAAAACAGAGCTCCGGCCGCTGGTCATCTCTTCGTTTCGCAGGCCAGGAGCTATCCTAGAGCAAGCCAGCACAATCACAGGAACCACGACGCCGAGCTGCACGTTCACTGCCCACCTCTATCCGCTCGTCGCCGGAACAACACCGGCCACGCGTACGGCTTCCTCGAGCCAGCTGTTGTCATCCGTCGCCCTGGCCAAGTCCGGTCACCCTCGTCGTCGGTCGTCGCCGCCCATACCCAGACGACGTCACCGCGAGGATCCCGACACCGAGCCGTGTTCGGCCGAACTCCTTCACGGCGCCGGACACCCCGAATCGGACCGCGGTTGATGTTCGGAGCTCCCGTCCGCCGTGTCGATCTGCTCACTGGTGCCTTCTCCTCTTACCGGTACACATCGGTGAGATCTCCATACTCTCATCTTTCCAATTTTTCTATCTCCTATCAATTTCTAAGTATGGCAAATCTCCGGTGTGCGCTTCGTATTTCGGTCGTGGAGGAACGTACATGCTCGTTCAATTCGTTCTCCTCGGAAGAATTAGGCTCTGCAGTTTTGTGATTAATTTTTTTCCTTTCGTTCCATCTTTGCGGCATCCTAGTACCTCCTTTGTTTCCATCTCGCCCGGGACGGACACAATCTAAGTTAATCCGCTTTCATCTTCACACCCGGCAGCCGACATTGATGCTCATTGTAAGCCTCTTTTACGTCGTCAAATACACGTATTGTTGCCGCCGTACACCGAGCCTTTGCATCACGGTCGATCATCGCATGAAGTCTATCAATGTCTTTTGGATCTGCTGTCTATCATCACCCCATCGTCGACCGTCGCGCACTGGTGACCGGTGAGTTTAGTGCTGTCTCTATTCCGTTTATATTATCATGATCGTTCCTTTCAAATCAAAGTATGCATCATGTTGAACGATGGCCAAA
Source organism: Cenchrus americanus (assembly GCA_947561735.1). Classification (NCBI taxonomy): domain Eukaryota; kingdom Viridiplantae; phylum Streptophyta; class Magnoliopsida; order Poales; family Poaceae; genus Cenchrus; species Cenchrus americanus. Next base: position 225,593,486 of record OX387245.1, on the reverse strand, counting down.
AGCTAGCTCCAAGCACGCACAGTAGCATGCATGCATGTTTTCTCGTAGGCTAAACAGGACCAACAACTAGTGTACTTCACTTATCTATTAATTTTCTTGCACAATGACACTTTCATGATGTCACCATTACATAGTGCTTATGTCATATACTTGTTGTCCTTTCACAAATACAATTCCAATAAATTTCGGGACATGTTTTTCAGCAATATAGCCTATCTCTTTTATTTTATTTCAATCTATCTCGTTATCTCCGGTGTCTCGGGGATCTTCTTTGATAGCCCTTTCAATCTATAGTTAATCATGATTAGATACCTAATCTTTGTTTAAACCACGGAACCATCGTTTTAGCCCGTTTAAGCTTGCTCTTGTTGCGTAGTTTCGTCTCACAATAAAATACACGCTAGTCATGATGTTTAACATATAATATGTTTTAAGAATATTTCTAAATTAATTTTATTAATACTTATCTAAATAATCTTTTCAATTAAAATCTAATTAGATGTACACCTCGGTTTTCATAATCAAATTTAAATTAATTAATTATTCAATCAGCTTTCTAAATAAAAGCAACATAGGCTATCTCGAGTTTTCTTAATTAAATGTTAATTTGATTAATATGAACATAAATATGTTTTTGAATTATAATTTGCCTAGTTGAACTCGAAATATAAAGTTATATGCTTAGATGTTATACATGCTTCTTTTAAAACTAAATGTTTAATTTGCATAAATCATACTTGAATATTTATAAATAAAATTGGGCTAGGTTTACATCGTCTTTTTAATATAATTATAACTTGCTTAATTCAACATAGGGTATTTCTCTGAAATAGCCTATGTGCATGATTTTATTTAATTAAAATATACCAAGCATATGGCTAGCTCTTGTTTGTGATAACCCAAATCTCCCGATAGTTCCAAGTGTTTTTCTTGCGTTCGCGATCCTAGAACCAAACCTTGTTCTCTTTTTAAGCCTTCCTTGTATGGTGTATTGTTCTTAGTTGTTCTTGTTTGTGTGCTTTGCATGTTTGTACCCGATGTTTGCTTCGAGTAGAAGATCGAGCTGTTGATCAGAAGTCCTGAAGTTCAAGAGTTTCAAAGAGAAAGAGCAGAATAACAACTAACTTTTTTGTTGGAGAAAGGCAAGTGACCCTAACCATCCTTCTACCTATGCTTTAAACAAGAATACTATGAATTAATTGGAACATGGAGAACCACCCAGGAAAACAGTACAACCATAAGACATATGGCTCTGTCTTGGCCAATTAATTAGGGAAGTCTTGTGTGGCTATTAGCCTTAGTAGCTTGGGGTACGGAGGAATGCTTTTATGACTCTTCTACTCTGGACAGGTTTTGGAACGGAAGTGCTCTTCTAGGCTAACCTGGTCCGAGGGTAGAAGGAGGGTACGAAAGATAGCCTCTAGGACGTGCTACTATGGACTAATACACATAGGAGGACTCTTTGTAAAGGCCTCGTAGCGTCCCTATGCAACCACACCTCGGAAGTGTGGTATTGTGCCTACTTTTGCACAGCATGGTTGGGTTCAAAGTTCTTGGGAACTTTTACGTGACTTGTGGTGAAAGTGTACAACCTCTGCAGTATAAAGCGTTATAACAGCCGTGCTCACGGTCAAGAGCGGCCTGGACCCTCACATGATTAATAAACTTGAAGATGGATTTAAAATTGCTTTCCGGTTATTTCTGTGGCCTTGCTGAGTACCAACCATAAGTGTACTCGTCCTTGCTAAACCGCTGTTCAGAAGAAGAAGGTACATGATGTCCAGAAGATTGAGCTAGGCGTACGCAACCCCCAGTCAATTGCCTGTGGAGTTTGGAGCCTTTGCTTCCCAGGATTTTGCTGTAAATCTCTGATAATCTCCCTTTCTTTACGTGATATTGTTTATGTTATTCACTAATGATGTCACTATATGTATGGAACTAGATCCTGGCATACATATAGGTAGCACTTGGTTTGTTTTGGAAACCGGGTGTGACACGACGCCCTTTGCCCTAGGTGTTCGTCTATCTATTGCCTCCGCCGCCGTCGGCCGCCACATCGAACAAATCATTCTACCGACGCCATTCACCAGAAAACCACTGCCGCAAGATGAGGGGGAGAGTTAGATGAGCTCGTCGCAAGGATCAACACTAGCAGAGGGAAGGAAGCAAGAGGAGGACTCCAAGCCGTTGGCCTAGGGGTGTTCCCAAGCTTCATCGCCGCCATCTTCATCGACGACGTTCTCCGGAGTCTCCGTCACCCCTATGTGCTTCAATCCGTGTAAGATGATGGGGTAATGTCTTCGTTCATCCCTAGGGTTAGATGGATGCATGCTATGTGATCGCTACTTGATTCGTGGTTTCAATCTATTTCTTTCATGTTGATGATGCTTTGATGATTAAGGTTAGCTACCGTGTTTTTCGGGCGTATGATATCCGCTACTCCCATAGATTCCATCAACATACCGTGTCCATCATAGGTCTAGTCACGATTACCTTCACGTAGTGACTGTATGAGGGGAGGGAAAGGGCGAAACCGTGGTCACAACCCCCGGTAGATTGGTTTACCACTCTCGTGTAGTAGATGCATATCCATGTTATCCTAGATCCTAGGGAGGGAACGCTTATCTTTCTTAATCACTCTCTTGTGTCCACCCTTTACCATCTAGTTTAACCCTAGATTTGTTTGATCAACTTAGGTTAGATTGTCTTCACCTTTAGATTAATACTCTTTCAAAGGTTTTCCGTTCAACTAGATTAGTACTTGGTTAAGCGCTAGCAATCCCCTTGCTCTGCGGATTGATAAGAACCTAGGGAGTCCCCGTGGTGAAAAAGGTGTAGGTCCGTACGCTTGCGGATCGTAGGTGGATACGAGTTTTATCCGTCAACAAGCCCCTTTTTCTGGCGCCGTTGCCGGGGAGCAAGCCAGTTTTCTACATTTAATCTAGTATTAATTTTGTTGATTACTAACATCTAACCCTTATTTCCTAGAAAAAAATCTTTTTTTGTTTTTCTTTCTACTTTTCTTGTGCCTAGATGGATTTGTTCACCTCACCATTGGAAGATGAAGAGATGTCGCTAAGGGAGCTAGCAATGTCGTCAATGGAAGACATTGAGATGCAAAAATCAGATTTGGCGCTCGCTACAACCCACTATGAAGTGAAGCCTGGAATCATCAAGTTAATGGTGACAAAACCATTTAGAGGATCGGAGGATGACAACCCATATAGACACATTAAGGAATTCACGATGATATGCAACACGGTGCAACAAGAAGGAGTTTTGGCTGCTTGGTTCAAGTGGAATCTTTTTCCATTCTCTCTCGAAGATGAAGCGCGAAGATGGTACACACTTGTGTCCGTTAAAGCAAAAGGAAATTGGGATGAGCTAGTGAAGAAGTTTCTTTTGAAGTTCTTTCACATAAGCAAGGTCCAAAACTTAAGGAGGCAAATGCTCACTTTCAAGGAAGGAGAGGATGAAGGAATTGATGAATCATGGGACCGTTTTAATGAACTACTTGAGCGAGGCCCGAACTTGGGATTTTCCGGTGACTTGATGTTGCATACCTTTTATTTTTCACTAACCCCTAACTCGTCTCGTTTTGTAAGCATGTGTGCAGGCGGTGATATTATGGATAAAACAATTAGTGAAGCCGCACAAATCTTACAAAGGATAAGCAATGGACAAAGAACGCAATGAGATTGGCAAAGACGTTGTCGAGAGGAGCAAAATGACAAAAGCAAGCCCAAGGTGCTTGCTGAAATTTCTGAAAAAGATGAACCGGAGGTCAAGGAAGATGAACCGACCATACAAGAAATTGAAGATCCACTTCCCAAGTTAAGAGAAATCATTTCGGATGTTAAAAATGTTGAAACTAACATGAATGTAGGCCGAAGTATGTGGAATGCTAGACCTTTGGCGGAGTTCAATCAATCCAGTTGGATTCAAGTTGATTTTGCCCCACTAATCAACTACCGAAGGAAGGAGGAACGCCGACACGTTGCCAAACTAGTTGAAGATATATTTGATCAAGAGATGAGTGTAGAGTCGATCCAAAAGATGTTTGAAGAAGAAAGAGAAGAAGGAGATGAAGGATGGATCGACCGGTTTGACAACTCAAAGATTTATGATGAAGAAAGAGAAGAGTACAACCGTGACGAGCCTAGTGACTCAAAGGATAAATGGGAGAAGGTAGGACTCAAGCTAGAAGGTGATAGCTTGTGTGCTATTGAAGCCTACACACTAGCAAATCAAGACATGGAAGCACTCAAGGATGAAGAAAAGAGTGAATCAACGATGAGCGATCTTGACGACATGTGGTACACGGGAGATAAAGAAAGTAACATACAAGACTTTGAAAACGAAGATTGGGATGACAATGAAGACTTCAAAGAAAAGACAAATGCAAATGTGGTTGATGGATTACATGTTCCACATGATGAGATGGAGGGGGTTCAAAAAGGTAACAAAGAGAAACCTTCACTCGTTGAGATTGATTCGCCTTCAACGCCGCTAGATGAACCAAATATCACTCTTGTTGAAAAAGCTCTAAGGCCAAGGTACACACTGAAATCTCAGGATATTATTGGTATTGATGTTGATAAATTCAAATACTCATGCTCAACCAATAGTATGAATGATAGTTTAAATTCTATGCCTTGTTCCAATAATGATCATGTTGATAGGCTAGATTTTCTTGAGAATGAAAAAGAGGAAACATTTATGTTTGATCCAATTAATCTCACACCTAACGAACCTTTGCCTAATGATGAGCTAAGTGCTATGCATGAAACATATGCTTCTTTTATTTACACCTTGACTTGTTGCTACAATTCACATGTGGTGTTAATTATGGACGCGTATGTTTACAATAAGTTTTGTAAATCTCGATCATGCTTTGCGCTTGGTCAAGCTAATGACCTTAAAGAAGCACATGTCGGGAGAAGGTCTAATTTTCACTAACCATGTAGACAAGGCTTGAATAATGAAAAGAGAAGTCATGCTAAAAGAGTTGCTAGATAAATCATCAACCTCTCCAAATCCCACGATGGATGCTGCTGTCTTCATCAATTTGAGAGCTTGTTCAGAGGTGTACAAATGGAGAAAATGAGATATCCAGAAGCTGCATCAAGTTACCATTCCAACGCATCAAGAACCAACAAGTTTGAAGACCCGTGCAAGGAGTTATGGAGAAAACATTTGCGCGTTCTGAAATTTCAGGACAGATTTCATCGCCGAAGTAAAACGGACGTAACTCTCTTGTCCGGAGTCCGATTTGGGCAAATAAAGACTCGTTGGAAAGGAAATTTTGTGCACTGTGCAATGGAGTAGAGCTTGGGTATACTTTCTGTTCTGGACATTAAAAAAATTCATGCAGTGAAGGCAGCACCGAAGGATGATAAAGAAGGAGATAACAATGAAACAAAAGGATGCTTTGGGCAAGTCTTCTATAAGTGATCAAGCACAACATGGGAAGTAAATTAAAGCTGCATTGGTACCTTTTCTTCTTGCATAAAGGGCCATGGCTATGCGACGAAAAGAAGGTATGTGAGAAAGTCGAGCTCTATGACTTTAAATGAAGCACTTTTCGGGAGGCAATCCGTTTCTTTATATTTTTACTACTTTCTTAGAGAAAATAAAGAATGACACTATCTTATGATGATCAACTTGTGGTTATTAATCTAAGTTTAGTTTTCCTTTTTAGAACCACCGTCATGTTCATGATCATATTTATTTATTTGCATGCATTGCATTTTGTTATCAATGTGATGCTTCTTTGTGTATACATGTTTTGTACATAGTTGGCTTGGTTGTTTTATATACTTAATGATGTATGCTTCATTTTCCATGTTAATGCTCCATAAGGCCTTATGAGTATTTTCCTTTTGTTATCTTGGGTAAACATGGTGTTTAAACATGATTGCCGACTATCATCGTTAAGTTCGATAACCCTAGCTAGCTTTTCATATGTTTTCATGTTGCATTGGTTAGTTTATAAGCTTTGCAATGCGCTTAATTTTTCTTGTGCTCTAAGAGTTATTGGTTTAGGGATAGACATGGTGTTTTAACCCTTGATAAATAAACCTTTATTGCTATGGAGAAATTTGGCAACCTAGTTGTAAACATGGTGTTTAGAACTAGGTGAAAACATTGTCTTTGTTTATATGCTTTCCTATCATGTGCATACACACCTTGCACCATGTACACTCATTAGGTTTTTATTCCTCATTAGACTAATTATTCCACAAGTTGAGAGTCTTAGGAGGTATTGTTGGATTGTTGGCAATTCTATCTACTCTCAACCGTCACCTTGGGGGTAGAATGTGCGCTTAAAACGTCTTGCAGGCAAGATAAAGACTCTCACTACAAGGAAATTGAAGGATGGCTAAGATAAAAATGCTTTGTCTTCTTCTTCCATGACTAGCAAAATGCTAAGCATGGGGGAGACCCTGAATCTTCAACACGGAAGTGCAACATGACGCTCTAGAAGATAGAATGATCAAGATCATCAACGTCTCCGGATCAATGCGCAAGAAGCCACCGATCTCATCAAAATTCTGCGTGTTCTCGAAGGGAAAACACTGGATATTTTTGGATATTTAGAAGCCCCATGAAGTTACGATTCCAACAAATCAAGAATCAAGACAATCAGAGGCTCCTACAAGCGGTTATGCCCGGATCACCGAGTGCAACACGTCCTGAAATCAGTTTTGGACAGCACGCAGCGCTGAAGTAAAACGGACATAGCTCCCTTGTTTGAACTCCGTTTTCGATGAATGACCACATGTTGGAAAGGTAATTTCATAAACTTTTCAATAGAGCTATATTTAGATATATGTTCTGTTCTGGACAGAGGGGGAAATCCATGAAAAAAAGACACCAAGGAGATGATGAGAACAAGAAAGAGGAGATGGTGAACAACATTGAAGAGAAGGGCGACCAATGACTCCATTAAGCATACAAGATTAAATTCAGAAGTTTAGGAGTGTTGATAAATCAAGACAAAAGCAAAAGCCACACTGATATATGGAGATGTCGGAAGAAGGCAATGAAGAACTACAAAGGATGGTAACACCTCCATAGACCTTCTCTTTTCCAAACACAAATGCTAGTAAGTTTGCCTTCAACCTCAACTAGGTGCAACTTTTTGTTTTTCTCTTCCAACAATAACATGGCTACTAGGAGGACAACCTAGGTTTCTTTTTACTTTCAATAGATAAGCATGACCATGTGTTCACCTCGATGTTCTATATTGCCTATGCTTACGGAAAGATGATGAAAGTTGCCGCTTTGTTTTACCTACATGAAGTTATACATGTCTTGACTAATTGCTCTCTATAATACGATCTGAAATTAATTTAAATACCGGCTCTTTTATTTGTGGAGGTGAAATGACTATGCTCTAGACCCACATACATATCTTTGCTCTTTGATTTAAGTTTATGGATAGCCGGATAACTTGTTGTTTTTATGAAAACTTAACTTTTATGCTATCTACATGTTTGTGATGCTCTTTGCAAAGTTCTATCTACCAAAGTCATATACATATATGTTTTATGATAACAAAACCTGTAGATTGCAAACATATGTTTTGATGAGTTGGATTAGGATTGATTTCTATGGTTCAAGACTAAGAAGCTGGTCATTCCTTTGTGTAACTTTTTCATGCTAGCCTTTTTGTCCATGCATTGTGGGTTTTCACATCGAAAATTTCACAAACTTCGCTGGGCATCCACCCTAAACCAAAAACATCTTTTTGTGATCACCTCCTTGTCCACAACCCAATTTGAGTATGGAGTAAAATTCTCGATGCAGATTCAAATGTTCTGCAAGATTATGGAATTTATACTTACTTTAGTAGTCATTTCCCCTCTCTTTTATGCTCGAGGACGAGCATCGTTCAAGCATGGGGGAGGAGTCATTCTCTGACACAAATGCTATGTAAGTATTATGTTGAAAAAGTTTGAGGAGCAAAAGGAAAAAATGAAAAAAGAAAAAAAATATGATGAGAAGAAAAAAAGTAAGAAAAATAGGAAGAATAAAGTGAAAAAAAAGAAAGAGAGAAAAATGAGAAGGAAATAAAATAAAAGTAAAAAATAATAAAGATGCTCCTCGGATCTTTTTGGTTCATAAGTTCTCAAGTGCCTTGATGACAAATCCATACTCAAATCTTCCAACCATGTGCAATCCGATAACGAGGACTTCACTCGTGCCTCGGGATCATCTATTTGCCACTTGCACATGTCCATCTATCTAAATGTGTGTGTTTCATCTCTCTCTTTCCAACATTTATTTTCCATGGCCTTTTTGACGAGTCTCGGTAATTCCAATAGACCTATCTCTTAATTTGACAATATTTCGGATGTATGTTTTGCTAGGATTGTTTTTAACCGTCCAAGCTCCACATAAGCCTTCCACTATTACATATGAGTAGAGTAGGTTGAAAATAATCTAGTAAAGGCTTGAGTGACTTGATGAGATGAGTGTTTCCATGAGCTTTTGCAAGAGATTTTCACTTATGTTGGATATGCATCTTTTTGAAAATCTTCCATGTGACAAGGTAATGGTTTGAAGTTCACTTAAGTTTGAGAGCATCGTGTTAAATGTGGCTTGTTCTTTATTGTTAGTCTATCTTCCATAATGAAAAAGAAGTCGGTCACAACTTGAACTTTAAAAATAAATTCTTAAGAGACAGCAATTTGTCTCGTCATGAATGACTAAGTGAAGGGATAACATTGGAAGGCAATGCTGATTTCCCTTTTAAGCGAGGATTACTTACTCGAGGACGAGCAAGGTTTAAGCATGGGGGAGATGTTGACGGTGAATTTCCGTCAACCTAGAGTACTTGTTATACATTGGTTTCGATTATGATTTGCAACTAACCCGCCACTAGGCATACTAATGATGTAACAAGTTCACACTTGCATGTCAATTTTGGAGTTTGCTGTTTACGCAATAAATTAGCGTTAAAGAGGAGACATTCGGGATAAGTTCATCAAGCACTTCAAGAGAAGATCACGAAGCCCGACAAGAGTCAAGACACGTGATGAACATGACTCCAAATGACCCGAGGACCGAAGCGTCAACGTGCAAATCTTCAGGGACTCAACCAGAAAACAGCGAAGCTTGCATAGCAAGGATTCAAGCCTTAACCATGAAGGAAATGACGTGAAAGGCCCACATGCAAGTGCACACAAATAAGGAATCGTACAAGAAGCAACCGGGGAGGAACACGGGCCCGAACCGGCCCAAAAAGGGCCTGGGCCGGCCGGCCTGTTCAGATCGGCCCAGGGGCCTTTTGGCCCGGTTCGGGACGCCCTTTGCCCCAGGTGTTCGTCTATTTATTGCCACCGCTACCGTCGGCCGCCACATCGAACAAATCATTCTACCGACGCCATTCACCAAAAACCGCCGCCGCAAGATGAGGGAGAGAGTTAGATGAGCTCGTCGCAAGGATCAACACCGGCAGAGAGAAGGAAGCAAGAGGAGGACTCCAAGTCGCTGGCCTAGGGGTGTTCCCAAGCTTCATCGCCGCCATCTTCATCAACAACATTCTCCGGAGTCTCCATCACCCCTATGTGCTTCAATCCGTGTAAGATGATGGGGTAATGTCTCCGTTCACCCCTAGGGTTAGATGGATGCATGCTATGTGATCGCTACTTGATTCGTGGTTTCAATCTATTGCTTTCATGTTGATGATGCTTTGATGATTAAGGTTAGCTACCGTGTTTTTCGGGCATATGATATCCGCTACTCCCATAGATTCCATTAACATACCATGTCCATCATAGGTCTAGTCACGATTACCTTCGCGTAGTGACGAGACGAGGGGAGGGAAAGGGCAAAACCATGGTCACAACCCCCGGTAGATTGGTTTACCACTCTCGTGTAGTAGATGCATATCCATGTTATCCTAGATCCTAGGGAGGGAACGCTTATCTTTCTTAATCACTCTCTTGTGTCCACCCTTTACCATCTAGTTTAACCCTAGATTTGTTTGATCAACTTAGGTTAGATTGTCTTTACCTTTAGATTAATACTCTTTCAAAGGTTTTCCGTTCAACTAGATTAGTACTTGGTTAAGCGCTAGCAATCCCCTTGCTCCGTGGATTGATAAGAACCTAGGGAATCCCCGTGGTGAAAAAGGTGTAGGTCCGTACGCTTGCGAATCGTAGGTGGATACGAGTTTTATCCGTCAACAAGCCCCTTTTTCTAGAGAAAGGGGCTTGTTGACGGTAGATTATCGTATCAAAGTTCATATGGATTTGCAAGCGGACAAATCCCCCGTCGTAGTCAAGGGACCCTTCTTCCCTCGAGTGGTGAACCCAAGGTATCGAATCCGTGGAACAATGTGCAACGCAAGGATTCAATCTAGTAAAGCATGGAAAGCTATATTATGAAGAACCAAATTGCATCTAATCTAAGATATCATCAAGAAAACACATCTAATCCAATCTGCAAAAGAGGTAGCAAGAGAAAGCAAGAGATTTAGAGAGTTTAGATGATGCATATGTTATAGCTCCAAACAAGATAGATGAAGATATAAAAGCGAATCTCATTAAAAGCATCTTTAAACCGTGGCCTCCGGTTCGATTCCGAAAACGCCCACCTTTCAGAGCTCCCGTTCTGTCACAACGTACTCCTATTCATGCGGGTAGTCTAGGGCAAGTTCGATAAGAACAAGTTGAAATCGCTTGGTCAGTCCGGTATGCACCTCTAGCCACTGTGGCTACAAGAGCACTCTATGCAATCTAGCTATAGACTAGATTGGGGAAGAAGCAAAATCAAGAAGAAAACAAAATCATCGAGAAGGCACTAGATCGCTAGAAATTGGATTCACTATAAAAACTTCACCATGAATGATTACATGAACAATATCACCACCGGGATCCTACCTCGATCTTGATCCTTTCTCCGGAGCTCCGACGTGGTCTTCCATGCAAGGTTCCCACGTCGGCTAGGGAGACCCTAGACAACTAGCACGACCCTCATCTCCGAGATGGTGTCCCTCAAGCTTCTCTGCTCCTCGGCGGCGGATGACGAATTGATTTTTGCGTGGCTCTCGGTCAGGGGGCTATAAATAGGCCGAGAGGCATCTAGGTCAAAGGGGGCCGACTGGGCCTCGAAATGGGCTGGACCGGCCGGCCTGGGCCGACCGACCTGGGCCCACTTCGGCCCAATTCGTGGCCTCCTTCGCCCGGTGTTGCTTCCCGAGTCTTCTAGATCCCCCCTTCTGCATGTGGGCCCTTGTCGTCGCTTCTCTCCGAATTGGACGAAGCTCCTTGTCTCGCAAGATTCAACACTTTTACGGCTAGGTCCTCAAAGTTTTCCATCTTCTCGGGTTGGGTCCTTGGGCTTCTTGGAGTCATGTTCACTTCATTGCTTGACTTGTACTTGGGCTTCAATGTCTTGTCATGAGGTGCTTAATGAACTTATCCCGAAGTCTTGCTTTCAACGCTAAAACCCTGCATAAACACTAAACTCCAAAACCGACATGCACAAGTGAACTTGTTATACCACGGGGGTTAGTACCAATGGATAAGATACAAAACTCATGCCAACACCGAAGGTAAACTCATGGCTAGGTTGACGGAATTTCACCGTCAACAGCTCCCCCATGCTCAAACCTTGCTCGTCCTCGAGTAAGCCTTCGATGGATATCATCGTTGCCCTTCATTGTTTAAACCTTGCACTTGATCATACATGAGAAAACATAATGCTCTCAAAAGTTTAGTTCCTTAAAGTTCCATAATGTACCAGCCTTCATCCCTATGGAGGGTAGATTATTAATTAAGCTTATCCCACAAGTATTAACATGCTCCCAAAATTCAAATAGATCTCAGAAATTTTGAAATAAAGAACGAGATGAAAAAAGAGCTAAACCAAGTTCACAAACTTAAACCACCTTGCATCTTGCTCATGAACTCTCATCTCATCTTGTCTCTCAAGCCTATTTCTTCTACTCCTTTCCCTCTCATAACATTCATATGTGGTAGGCTTTATATGGATCTCTTTGGGAAAGTTTAGTCCTACCAAGATATTATAAATGAGATGTTGTCAAAACAAGACAAGCTTCTCATGGTCTTACTGAGACTCGTCAAAAAGGTCATTGGAAAATAATGTTAAATCAAAGAGGGGAAGAGAAAAATACACACACTTGAGATAAGTGGACATGTGCAAATGGCAAAGAGTAATCCCGAGGCACAAAGGAAGTCCTCGTTATCGGATTGCACATGGTTGGAAAGATGAGTTTGGATCTTTTAAATTTTAAAACCTTGAAATTCCTAATGCACTTTAGAGAACAGGGGAGTTCACTTTATTTTATTTTTATATCACACATACTCATATTTTTTCTTTTCTCACTGTTTTTTCTTCTTCTTTCTTTCTTTCTTTTTTATTTGCTCCTCTTGAACTCTGAAATTGCATTGTACCTACCTCCTCCCCCATGCTTAGACGTTTGCTCGTCCTCGGGCAAAGAGGTTATAGATATAAGGTAGGTACCGGAAATACTTTTCCTTTGGAGAGATACTTGAAATCTTCAATATTGGCACCATCTTGCGATCTTCCTTGAATTGATGATCCATACTCAACGATAGGTTGTGGTCAAGGAGGTAATCACAAAAGATGATATTTGGTTTTAAGGGTGGATATCCGGCGAGGTTTGTGAAATCTCCGATGTGGGGGATACACAATGCACGGATAAAAAGGCTAGCAAAAAGATAGATACGCAAAAACGGAATGACCAGCTTCTTAGTCTCAGGCTAGAGAAATCAAGGCCTGAAATAACTCACCCAAAAATAAAACTTGTATACTAAGTTTTACTCAAATATATATGCCTTTGGATAGGTAGAGCAGCATGCAAGTGGTATTTATGACAAGGTTAGCATTACTTTTAAGAACAAAAATAAATCATCTTTAATCTATCTAAAACTTGAGAGCACATAAAACACTATGGGTCTTTATTTTTATCATAACCTCCGCTAAAGATTAAGCTAGCATTTAGATAATTTCAGATTTGTATTTTAAGAGAGCACTAGCTTAAACATGCATAAAACAATTACAAACATTGTAACTTTATAATCATATATCATCATGGCACAAACATTGTAACTTTACCAAAGGTAAAAACTAGGTGGTGATTTTATTCATGATGGAAATAAACACTAACACACATGCTGAAAAATTAAAATAAAAACTGAAAACACTACGCAAACATAGGTGCATACAAGCTGAAAATTAAAGAAAAGGGGAAAAAGGAAAGATAACTAAAGCTCCTCCTCTCTCTAATCTTCCGCCGGTGGTTGATATTGATAGTCTTGGTTGTTGTACCCTTTCTCATAATAGGATTGCACCATTCCTCCTATGAATTGTCCCGACGGTACTAAGTGAAGGCATCCAAGCTCATAAGCCATGTTTGCATTTCCTTCACCCATTTGGTTTGCATTGGTTTGGATGGCTGCAATAATTTGCATGTTTCTTGCAGTGTATCATCCAATGGTGGCCACACATTGTTGTGGTTGGGGAAGATGTGCATATGGCTCCGCAAAGGCTACGTTGGGCACCGCAAAATTTGGTGGGGGTATGGCTGCACCACTCCCCCATGCTTGCACTGGTACACCACCGTGGAAACTCGGCGGTGCCGGAATTCCTCCAAATGGTGGCACGTAATTTTGTTGCGCACCTCCTTCTTGGGTCGTGGAAGAACCTTCTCCTATAATCCTTCCTCTTTTATTTTTCTTTCTTCACCGGCACAAGAAGTCCTTCCTCTAACCAATCTTCTTTCCCCTCAAGAAAAGTCTTAATCTTCCATCCGGAAGGGGTAAGTTTACTTTGGCCACTTTGAAGCCTCTTCTCTCATCTCCACTTATGTTCTTGCCTTTCTTCAAATCTTAGGGAAGTCCCGAGTAGGAGATGCTTCTGGTTCCTTGTAATACCCGGTCTTAAAGAGATAGCTAACATGGAGAGGTAACACCCCGAACCCGATGTTGCTTCACAACACCACCGGTTGGTCATGAGGTGACAGGGGTCTATTGGGTGCCTAGCAATCAAAGCCGAGTAAAGCCAATTCAACTCCGTGTTGGTTATATTTGTCTCTCTCATTCTCCCCAAAATCCTTTTGCACATCCATGAGTGAAACACTTGGATGATGGGGTTCCGGATACTATTTCTTTGCCGGTTAGCTTCTCCCGCAATCATACTCCAAAAACCTTCCAATGCGTCTTCTTGCACATCCACTTGTTCCGGGGCTCCCTTTTGAAAACCAAGTAACTCCTTAATACTCATAGGGAACCACTTGTTCAACTCCCTCCAAACGAAATGAGAGACTCGACATTCCTTCATCAAGGATAGGCGCCATGGTCATGAGAATTTCCTAGGCGAATTCCTTGTGGGTGTTTGCCGACACTCCATTGGAGAATTGCACACAAGCTCAGTGTTCCGTATGAAAACCCAATATGTTGAGAGCTTGGTCGTCGAAGTCGACGTCGCTACAAGCCTCTCAAGGCGAGCGAGCTTATTCTCCTCCTCCTCCGTCATGATGACAAACCCCTCGGAATACCGCGGGGCGTATGGAGGTGGAGCGGATGATCGTGTCGAGTGGCGAGGTCGGACGGGCGGCTCCTCCATATGTCCTTGAGGTTTGGTGAACCTCATAGACGAGTTTCGTGTGGCCCTCATCCCACCAAGGAGAAGAGTGTTGTTCCTCCTCGGTGGTGCCGTGTCCTCCTCCATACTCCGAGGAGACTCGGAAACCGAGTGCCTCCTCGAAGAGGTTGTCGATGATGGCTTGGACGACGATGATCCCTTTTTCTTGGTGAAAAGACTTGTGGTTTTCTTCCATGGTTGCAGCACTCTCCCTCACAAATAAATATCTGGGGTTTTCAACCGGTAACAAGGTACACCAATATTATTTTGGAGTATGTACTTTGAGTGGATTAGGGATGTGATTTGTTGCACGAAACAAGCGGGGTGGATAGCTAAGTCTAAGGTGGTTCCGGACTACAAACTAGAGCACACAAACAGAGGGCTAGATGGGAGACTTACCTCTCCCCTAGCTTGGTTCTTCTCCAGCGCACTCATGCTTGCTTTGTTGCTTCGTGACCGCGTGCACCTTCCAAATGTTCTCGTCCACTCCTTTGCTTGCATTATTGCTCCTTCCACTTGATGTTTTCGCTTTGAGTCACTTCCATACTCCCTTGCCTCACATGCCTCCATGATATTCCTGCAAAATAAAGCCTTGTCTTCCCCCCATGCTTGTCCTTTGCATGTGGTTTGATAAAATATGTTGGAGGGGCATCCCATGATGTATCATGGTGCATGTATGGTTAGGTTAACTAGATTGCCTCCCTCTAAGCATGTTTTAATGCTAAGCACTCCTCTAATTTCGAAAATAAAAAAATCAGAGATATTAATGAGTTAAAATATAAATTTAGAGGAGTTTTTAAAGCATTAAAAACAAATGTAAGTCGAAAAATGTTTCTGACTACTTTTATTTTGGTCTCACCGGTATTGTCTGCTTTCATTAATTGAGAGCAAACTTTTTCCCGGCTTGATCATGGGGGCATAAGTTTAGCTTCTAAGTTTGATTAGATGAGAGAGATTTTGAATAAAATAAAATTAAATTAGGCTTAGAAAAATTCTAATCTTAGAGAAACCAAGGATATGGATTTTTAAATCAACCAAAAGTCAAGTTTCTAGGTTCACGCGAGTCCTACCACGTGCTGAAATTTAAATAACATCTAGTTACAAGTCGCGGCTCTACTCGTGTGTTTTTAGCATGTAAAACAAGTCAACCATAACATTATGAAGAGGATTAAAGGTTGAGATAGGTTCTGAATTTTTTTGTTGTGGTTTCTCGAAAAGAAGCAAACAATCACATAAGATGGTTCATGTAAAGGGTTTATGATCAAAACAAAATATTCCACCAAGACTTATGTCTCTAATGTTATTCAACCATTCTAAGTCTAATGTCTTGCGTAGTAAATTTCAAAACTAAATTACTTGAAAGACTCGAAAACCCTGGAATCGGGTTGTCCTCCTGGTAGCTTATTCTTGACTCGACGAAACGGGTTGCCTCCCGCCTAGCGCTTCGTTTATAGTCCATGGCTAGACTTCTTCACTTGATTACTTCGGATCAACGCTCTTTGCGGGCGTTGCAATCTTGGGTACCCACTTTCGCACCATCTTGGGCACGGGCTTATTCTTCGGCTTAGTCATTTTTTTTGGTCTTCACAGACTGGCTTTCTTCTTTGGTCTTGACGGATGCAACAACTTCCTTCATGTAGTGGCTCGACATCTCAAACTCCAGTCCTTCGGTCGTGACCTTCGTGGTCTCCTTAGTATGATCCTTCATCTCTCCAAAATGAGTTTGAGTAACCTTTGCCTTCTCGGGACCTTGGGATTGTACCGACAATCTTCCTTTGCTACCCATCGGGCGCCCGGCAAGTTGTTCCACTTGCGTCTCTAGCATCTTCATCATGATGAACACTTCACGTATAGAGCTTCTGACCTCCGTCACCTTGCCATCTAAATGCTCCAATATTTTCTCCATAGCCTCGAACTTAGTGACGATGTCCTTGTTAATCTTAGTTTGCTCGTCCATGAAGTCCTTGAATTGTGTAGAAAGAGGAACCAAATCTTGGATGGACGAACTTGCATTAAATCGGGGTTTACCTTGGACATGGTCGTACTCCTCACACTCCTCGCATGTGGATTTTGCTTCGGCAGCCTTTAGGTGTTGAGCTTCTTTCTTTATCTCCATCTTCTCCATCCTCCTCTTAAGTAAACCGTTATGCCACTCAAGGAATTCGGCTCGTATGTATTCATTGAAACCCTCCAAAGCTCTCACAATCGTCATGCGAATAGTTGAGACCTTGATCTTGAACGGCCTTCCGGCGTCTTGAAGGTTTATGATAGGTAGATCAACGATGTCCGGGGTGCATAGCTCGATCTTGCGCTCCGGTTGTGGTTGTTCTCCCATGGGTGGTGATTGAGGTTGATCTTCCTTTGGACTTGGAGGTGGTAATTCCCTTGGAGATTTCGATGGTCCTTCGACTTTTGGATCTAGGGTTTCCAACCCTTTAGCTTGTGTTGCACGTCTCCTTTGCCTGTAAAGTTTTCCTGGATCATCCACAAAAGAAGGTTTGGGTTTCTTGGAGAGGTAGCCAACCATCTCTGGCTAGGGTTAGCAAAAACAAAAATCTAACAAAAGAAAAATTAGGGTTAATCAAAACTAGATTAGATTGATTTTTTTTCTTTTTGAGGATGATCAAACTTAAGAGATGCAAAAGAAAATCAAAAGAAAAACTGAAAAATAAGCGATACAAGATTGGATCTTGATTGCTTGTTCCCCGGCAACGTCGCCAAAGAAAGGGGCTTGTTGACGGTAGATTATCGTATCAAAGTTCATATGGATTTGCAAGCGGACAAATCCCCCGTCGTAGTCAAGGGACCCTTCTTCCCTCGAGTGGTGAACCCAAGGTATCAAATCCGTGGAACAATGTGCAACGCAAGGATTCAATCTAGTAAAGCAAGGAAAGCTATCTTTTGAAGAACCAAATTGCATCTAATCTAAGATATCATCAACAAAACACATCTAATCTAATCTACTAAAGAGGTAGCAAGAGAAAGCAAGAGATAACCGATCTAGAGAGTCTAGATCATGCTTATGTTGTAGCTCCAAACAAGATAGATGAAGATAGAAAAGCGAATCTCATTAAAAGCATCTTTAAACCGTGGCCTCCGGTCCGATTCCGAAAACACCCGCCTTTCACAGCCCCCGTTCTGTCACAACGTACTCCTATTCATGCGGGTAGTCTAGGGCGAGTTCAATAAGAACAAGTTGAAATCGCTTGGTCGGTTCGAGTATGCACCTCTAGGCACCGCGGCTACAAGAGCACCCTATGCAATCTAGCTATAGACTAGATTGGGGAAGAAGCAAAACCAAGAAAAAAACAAAATCATCAAGAAGGCAATTGATCGCTAGAAATCGGATTCACTATAAAAACTTCACCATGAATGATTACATGAACAATATCACCACCGGGATCCTACCTCGATCTTGATCCTTGCTCCGGAGCTCCGACGTGGTCTTCCATGCAAGGTTCCCACGTCGGCTAGGGAGACCCTAGACAACTAGCACGACCCTCATCTCCGAGATGGTGTCCCTCAAGCTTCTCTGCTCCTCGGCGGCGGATGACGAATTGATTTTTGCGTGGCTCTCGGTCAGGGGGCTATAAATAGGTCGAGAGGCATCTAGGTCAAAGGGGGACCGACTGGGCCTCAAAATGGGCTGGGCCGGCTGGCTTGGGCCGACCGACCTGGGCCCACTTCGGCCCAGTTCGTGGCCTCCTTCGCCCGGTGTTACTTCCCGAGTCTTCTAGATCCTCCCCCCTTCTGCATGTGGGCCCTTGTCGTCAGTTTCTCTCCGAATTGGATGAAGCTTCTTGTCTCGCAAGATTCAACACTTTTCTGGCTAGGTCCTCAGAGTTTTCCATCTTCTCGGGTTGGGTCCTTGGGCTTCTTGGAGTCATGTTCACTTCATTACTTGATTTGTACCGGGCTTCAAGGTCTTGTCATGAGGTGCTTAATGAACTTATCCCGGAAGTCTTGCTTTCAACGCTAAAACCCTTCATAAACACTAAACTCCAAAATCGACATGCACAAGTGAACTTGTTATACCACGGGGGTTAGTACCAATGGATAAGATACAAAACTCATGCCAACACCGAAGGTAAACTCATGGCTAGGTTGACGGAATTTCACCGTCAACACACGTCTCCACAACAATACAAAGAAGCTTTTCCCAAAAGATCTCCCCAAAAAGATCAAGCCATCACCACCAGAAAAATGATTTAGGCTATGAACCCTAGCTTTTTCCTCAAAATCACCGATCTCCCGATTCACCCAACGGATTGAAGCCAAACTTTAGGGGAAGTAGATTTGCCTCAAGAAGAAGCTATCCCTAGAGAAAGAAGGCCTCAAACCCACTCAATCTCGCGGAATCGAGGAATTCGTGATGAACACCAAGAACTAACTAGAGATAGAGAGGAAGAACTTCAAATCTGAGCCGATTCGTGGGGTTTGTGGGTGAAAGATCACCAGGAGAATGGTCACACAAGACCTATAAGTGATCCCCACAAAGAAATCCCCACCAAAACACACTCAAATCCGATGAACGAAAATCCTCCAAAAATACCTCCGAAAATCACAGAAAAAGAAAAATGTTGGGAGCAAAAGGATTTGGCACGAGATTGAGAAGGAAGATTTCACTATGAATATCTTAGCCAAATCCGGTTACAAGCCACTCACAAGAATCACAGATCTTGGATGGCAAAAAGCTCAAACAAAGAGACACTCACACCTCTCTCCTTCTCTCCCAAGAGCACCCCAAAATGAAAGAGCACTCCCACCTCTAGCCAAAGAGTTGGCTGAAAATTCAGCCCCCTCCTCCTATATATAGGCCCTCCGGAAAAGACCGAAGTACCCCTACACTAGGAGTTACAACTCAAGCCCTCACAGGGCATTTTGGTCAACACATGAAGTTCTCCATCGGACAGCCACGCATCCACCAGGCCTTCACGTCCTCCCAATGCAAGCACCTCGATCATGTCGTGTGTCACCCTCTTCGAAGCTTCTCGGCGCGCCCGGATCTCGTCTCCGCCCGCAGAGCCTCCGGTCTTGATTTTGTGGCTCAACCAAGTAACCTTGACGGTTTTGTGGTGAACCGCTGTAAACCCCGCGAACTCGGTGCAGCCTCCACGCCAATCCCACCCATGACTTGGTCGCCACGTCGTCCCGACTCGGTGTTGGTTTTGTGGAGTAAACCAACCAAACCCCGCGTGCAGACTCCGGTTGTGAGCGGCTACCCTGCACCGGCTCCACCTTGGTTTTCAGGCTCAACCAAGAAACTGTACCCGACTTCATCTTGCTTTTATTGCCACCATGTGGCCCGCACTTGACCCCACTGGCCACCGGGTCCCTCAAACCAAGCCTACTTGTCTTCTCCACACCTGGAGGCCTCACCGGCATCGACCTTTCGCGCTTGTTCTTCACCTGCACCAACACGAGTCAAGCCGCAACTTGCACCTGCAATACTCGGCCAAGAGTCAGTCCACACAACGTTGTCAACCACTCATCCCGAGTGCGTCGACAACACACCACTAAAATGATATGAGAAATGACTACTCAACACAACACACACAAAGCCTCAAATCATCCGGTCAATCGCTCATCATATATACACCAAGGCACATAACAACTTGGTTTCTCACCCACCCCGCCTCCGCCTCGAGCCGCCCGAGCTCCCGACCCGCCCCGCCTCCGCCGCCCCGAGCTCCCCGCACCCCGCCCGCGCCGCACCCCCCGCCGCCTCGCGCCCCACCACGCCCCGCCTCCTCGCGTCGCGCCCTGCACGCATCACTAGTGGGCAAAGTAGTAAAAGGGGCGCCCTGCCCTGCACCCAGTGGAAGCCCTTTGCGGCTCCACCACCAGCTCCATCCATGAAGCCGTCATCCGACGATCCGTTTGGCAGGGCTCCGTGTGGAGCCGGAGCTGGAGCCAAACAGGGCCTTAATCCACCCGCCCAAAATCCATCGTCACAAAATTACAAAAAATAATCCCATTTCTTCCGACCAAACCCAACCCAGCCCAGCCCAGCCCAGCCCAACCGGCCAACCCGAGGCCAGCCAAGCCTCGCCGTCGCCGAGCCGCCCCCAAATCATTCGTCTCCCTCCTCCCTCCTTCCCTTCGCCCCGTTTGCTTGATCGATTGATTGGCGAGCAACAACCCCCACCAGCACCACCCACAACCGCCGCAGCACTCTCTCTCCTCGCCATCTCCGCGTTGCGGAACCCGCTCGCCATTGCCGAGGAGGCGGAGGAGGGAGGAAGTATTCTGGATCTCGGATGGCGTCGGCCAAGTCGTCGCGGTCGCGGCCGGCGGGCCACTCGGGGGTGTTCCCGGTGGGCAGCGCCGCGGCGGTGGGGAGCGGCGGCGGTGGAGGGGGAGGCGGAGGTGGCGGAGACGGAGGGGTGCAGCTCGCCGACAAGCTCAAGATCTTCAAGACCGACAACTTCGATCCCGACGCTTACGTGCAGTCCAAGTGCCAGACCATGAACGAGAAGGTGAGAGCGCCGATCCGCCCGCGCCCCTCTCCCCGTCTCTGATCTGGGTGGGTGGTGGGGAGGTCGCATTTCGTTGTCTCGTGGTGGGGAGGTGCCTGTCGGATTAGGTGGTTGTGATCTGGGGACGTCCGTTGGTGTTGGGATTCAGGCGAATTGCGCAGTAGCGGCGATTCTGGTATCTCGAAGTTTGATGATTCAGGAAATGCACTTTGGCATTTCGCAGGGGGCTGCCTGACGGACATCTCAATGCGTGTGTTCTTAGCGTGATTGGTATTTCGCAGTGACAAAACGATTTGCATAACTTAGTTGTCTATTGTGCTACGTGTGCAAACTGGAAAGCTGAGAATGTGCCAAGCCACACAACCCCTTTTATAATGATGCTATCTGCACATTTAATGCAAGGCAGATAATTTGAAATACTCGGAGTTTTTGGTTTGAATATGCTGCCATTCTTGAGACTGCATCATAATGTGGCTACGTGTCATTTTCTTTACAAGAAATGAAATGCTAGAGGCATGTGTTTGGAGGAGTTTTGTCTTATATCTTCAATTTTTCGGGAAATTTATGCCATTTCTTTTGGCAGTGCATTTTGAGTTTGGTATGTCTATTGCTACAGCAGTTTGAGTCCAAACATAGTTATGATGATCACAACAATTAAAGGGTTCACGATTATGTTAAATTGAAGTCTTAATGTTATATTTTGTTCACTGGAAGACATAGTTTCTTTGTTGGTGTATTTGTTGGTAGAAAAATGGTAGTTTGTTTACCTTTTGATTGACATAGGATCAACTAAGTAGCTTGTCCAAAACACCATGTATGAAAATAAAGTAGCTAATACTATTTTCTGAGGCATCATGATGTTCACATTAGCCTTTCTCTACTCGCTTGGCACCTTGTAATTATGTTTCTCTAGGCATGTGCCTTGTACTCACCCTGTCTCCCGGTACTCTCCCAGTCCTTGCTTATTGTTTTTTCTCTGCTATTGACATTGTTGAAGTGTTGAATTCCACCTGAACTGTCAGTATGTTACTAGGATGTGCACTAGACATAACTGACAAGGAAATTCAAATTTGATGCAGGAAATAAGACATTTGTGTTCTTATCTGCAAGACCTAAAGAAGGCTTCAGCTGAAGAGATGCGCAGAAGTGTTTATGCAAATTATGCTTCATTTATCAGGTCTGGTAGCAACTTTTTGTGCAAAAATTCCTTAATTTGTGCTTTTGTCACCTTTGTTTGAGATCCCGACACTTTAATCATGATGACACATCAACCCATTCCTTCATCATGTATCCCACTGTTTTTTTTATTATCACCATTTTCATCAAATCCTTGTTTCTCTCTGATAACACCTTTTAACTATCATGCTGAGTGCTGGCTGCGGTAATAGCTATTGTTTTTTTAGTAATTTACCTGTTATAACAATTTGCTTCTTTGCAAATTGAACCATATTAATGTGTTCAAAAAATGCTTATGTAGATGCATTTGCCTACTTTTATTGTTACATTGTGAATATCTTTATCATCTCATCTATACTTTGCAATCTGTATATTTTTTCTCAGAAACTATATACTTTGATAATCCCACATAATGTTCTTTTCCAGTATTAATGTATTGTTTTGCTCATCCTGTACCTTGATCTTTACATTTGTCCAGTTTGCAACATGCATAATCGCAGTTCCCACTGTTAACTTTTTCTGCTTAAATAACTACTTTGTACTGATTTACTTGTCATCAGAACATCAAAGGAGATATCTGACCTTGAAGGGGAGCTGCTGTCAATTAGAAATCTGCTTAATACACAGGCAGCTTTAATTCACGGTCTGTCTGAAGGAGTTCAGATAGATTCATTGACATCAGGCCCTGAAGGTTCTGCAGAAGACAATATATCCAATGTTGAAGATCAGGAGCCTTCAGAGATTCAGAAATGGTCTGCGGATTTTCCTGACATGCTTGATGTTTTGTTAGCTGAGCGAAGAGTGGATGAAGCACTGGATGCACTAGATGAAGCAGAAAAAGTTGCTGTTAATGCAAAACGAAAACAGACTCTAACTGCAGCTGAAGTTTTGGCTTTGAGAAGATCTATATCTGATAATCGTCAGAGGCTGGCAGATCAGCTTGCTGAAGCTGCTTGTCAGTCTTCCACTCGTGGTATTGAGCTTCGAGCTGCGGCTTCTGCCCTCAAAAGACTTGGTGATGGCCCCCGAGCTCACAGCCTCTTACTCAGTGCACATAATCAAAGACTTCAATGTAACATGCAAACTATACATCCATCTAGCACTTCATACGGTGGGGCATACACTGCAGCACTTGCTCAACAGGTTTTTTCAGTCATAGCTCAGGCACTGAGTGATTCTGTAGATGTCTTTGGTGACGAGTCATGTTATGCATCGGAACTGGTTACATGGGCTACCAAGCAAGTTATGTCATTTGCGCTCTTAGTAAAGAGGCATGTGTTGTCCTCTTGTGCAGCTGCTGGAGGCTTGAGGGCAGCTGCAGAATGTGTTCAGATATCACTTGGCCATTGTTCCTTACTGGAAGCTCGTGGTCTGTCTGTTTCATCTGTTCTCCTGAAACAATTCAAGCCCAGTCTTGAGCAAGCGTTAGATGCTAACTTGAGGAGAATTGCGGAGAGTACTGCTGCACTAGCTGCAGCGGATAATTGGATACTCACTTATCCCCCAACTGGTATTCGTCCATTAACTAGATCGTCTGCTGCTAATTTGGCACTTCAGCCTAAGCTCTCTAGTAGCGCACACCGCTTCAATTCAATGGTCCAGGTAATGGTAATCTCTCATGGTTAGGTGAATGAATCTATCTATTTGTTGTATCCAGAAAGACAATATTAACCTTTTAAAAAAATATTGTACTAGAAGAGCTATAATGTTAATGCTAATGTATATTCATGCTGGACATGGCATAGCTATGTGTCTCATGGTCTAACATATCTTTTTCCACTACCTCAGGCATTCTTGTAATTACATCATCCATGTTTATTTTATGTTCTTACCTGCACTGTTTTTTGAACTTATGCTCTCATCAAAGACACTGTTTTCTGCAAGAATTGCATTGATTTCTCAGTAAATCCCCATCTCAATTAAACTGATACAGTAGGTTTGCAGACACTAGAATAATTGATGATGCCAGCACAGTTCCCTTGTATCAGTGGTTCAATGACAAGAGTTTTGCGTGCACTTAAATTAAATTTGTGCCTATAGTTACTTTTGTATACAAGAAATATTCTATGATAAACAACTCCTGTTGTACTTAACTTCAGAAGTGATGTTAGCTTGTATCTTGGTTTGATATTAAGTATGCCTACATGTTATCTCGAATTTCAGGATTTCTTTGAGGATGTTGCACCACTACTTAGTTTACAATTAGGTGGTTCTACAATGGATGGGATCACAGAAATTTTCAATTCATATGTCAACTTGCTTGTAAGTGCTTTACCTGGTTCGATGGATGATGAAGCTAACTTAGATGGTTTAGGACATAAGATTGTTAGAATGGCAGAGACTGAAGAACAGCAGTTAGCTTTATTAGCTAATGCATCTCTACTAGCTGAGGAGTTGTTACCTAGGGCAGCTATGAAGTTGTCATCAATAAAACAGTCTAGCATGGATGATTTGCGTAAAAGAGGAACAGATAAGCAAAACCGCGTGCCTGAGCAACGTGAATGGAAAAGAAAACTACAACGGATGGTGGACAGACTGAGAGATAGCTTTTGCAGACAGCATGCTCTTGAACTTATATTTACAGATGATGGTGATACCCATCTCAGCGCAGAAATGTATATCAATATGGATAATACTGTTGAAGAACCAGATTGGGTTCCATCTCCAATTTTCCAGGTAATTGCAAGTTCGACTATTTATTATAATTGGCTAAATTGAACCGCAGGTCATGTTTTTGCTGAAATGGATCATATATGCCTTTATCTTATACATTCTGAGCTTTTAGAAATAGGATATTTAGTTATTTACTTATAATTGCCTTGCGGAAATAGGCCTTCAAAACGAAACTCCAACTCTGAGGCAGGTAGTTGCTTGGGTCAATCCTTTATGTAATATAACCTATCATTTTAGCATACTATACCCAAGGGGACATTAGTAACTAAATTAATTGAGTAGTATGGACGAAAGTGAATGCTTTGGATGAGAACCATGTTAACGCTGATGATTCTTCTAGTGAAGCCCTGGAATTAAAAAAATCGTATCGATAAAGTTTTAATACACGATGGGTTAAGATGGTGCAGTGTCAAAACTCAAGGGGAATATAGACTTGCCATTTAGAAAGTGGGCCTCATCTGTTGCTTATATCCTTCATATTGGATGCACTTTGCTAAGATTGTTGGTTCCATGGTGAAGCTTCTTTTTATCTTCTATATAATGTGTTGTT
This sequence comes from Cenchrus americanus, assembly GCA_947561735.1. NCBI lineage: Eukaryota > Viridiplantae > Streptophyta > Magnoliopsida > Poales > Poaceae > Cenchrus > Cenchrus americanus. Next base: position 225,567,968 of record OX387245.1, on the reverse strand, counting down.
AAAAATATCGCAACTTGTCAAAGTTAGTGGTCTTTCTTTGCATGGCACAAGCATCTTTGCCTCTTTGATGATATAGTCTTTGGAAGGATGTCATTTGGTGTTTTATTGCAGGAACTATATGCAAAGCTGAACAGGATGGCAAGCATTGCTGCAGAAATGTTTGTCGGCAGAGAAAGATTCGCTACCTTGTTAATGATGCGCCTCACAGAGACGGTCATACTGTGGCTCTCAGAGGACCAAGCCTTCTGGGAAGAGATAGAGCAGGGGGCAAAGCCTCTAGGTCCCCTTGGTCTGCAGCAGGTAAGCTCCTTTCCTCCTTTCTCTTCGTTTCATTGGTTAATTGTTATTTTCAATTTTTTCTGTTCTTTGCAGTTCTACCTGGATATGCAATTTGTCATCATTTTTGGGCAAGGGCGTTTTCTCTCGAGGCATGTACATCAAGTCATTTTGGATATCATTGATAGAGCAATGGCTGCATTTTCTGCTACTGGAATCAACCCTGATAGGTACAACACTCATCATTTTTGCACTTCTATTGGTTCAGAATTAAATGTCGATTCTCCGCATGCTTCACCCAAACAATGTTGCTAATATTTAATAAATACGCAGTTCTCGTATTACTCAAATGTTCTAGTAAAAAGAAGAAAAGGTAAATAACTTGGGGTTATATGTTCCTGTAGGCTGTTAGCATTGTATCCTAGACTAAGCATAACTGGCAGCTTGTCTGCCATTAGTAAACTAGCCAACTTAAATTACTGGGATGGTTTGGAGAGAATTTAGTTATTAGGAAAACTTGATGTGTATTGAAATAGTTTTTTCCCCAAAAAAGATTATGTGAAGCATTTCTTTTACTTCAGCTGACTGATGTCCGCACACTATGTCAGCTACCTTCCGGATTTATTCTTAGCTGCTATACTTGAATGCTAACAAAGCCTCCTACTTACCCTTGAGGATCCCCTCGCGATTCTCACAGAAGTTGCTTCCACCACAAACTTGAAATTTCAACCAACATTCTTGCTTCTGTGCAGTGTCCTTCCAGGCGACGATTGGTTCATGGACGTCGCTCAAGAAGTTGTCAGTATGATCAGTGGAAAGGGCAGAGCTGCCAACGGGGACAGGGAGGTAAACAGCCCGACCGCTTCGGTTTCAGCACACTCGATTTCATCGTTCAAATCCCACGGCAGCTCCTAGTTTCCAAGCTGGTATTTTTTGTAGGCAGATCATTGTATAATAATCAATAGTATATTCTTTCGCCCTGTTCCTCTGCTCTGTTTTTTTTCTGCTTCTCCTTTTCTTTCGAAATCTGTTGTGCTAGTACTAGTACAGAGGGATAATTGTTTGACCTAGGAAGAGAAATCTTGAGTCAGTTTCAGAGAGCTGAGGCCTGCCATTGTTGTGTGGCCACGCGTGGCCGCATGACATCTTCACCAGACTGTATCATTCTTTCATCAGTTTTTACTTGTGTGTTGGCATGAATATATTTACAAGAATTCACGGTTGGAGTAATTTCTGGCATGTAATGCGTTCTAACATTTACTGTGTTCTGGTAGCTAGTGAACTATAGAATGTTTGACAGTTCAGTCCTGTCAGTCTTGGAAGAAATGTGGGCGTGATCAGCAAATTGTGATAGATACCTTTGCTCTAGTTGTCACTGATCCTGAGAACCTTCATGATGCGTCCGTATCCATGTGCCTGTCATCGCCACCGAAACTCCCATGCAATTGTGGCTTATCCATGTGCCTGTCATCGCCACCGAAACTCCCATGCAATTGTGGCTTATGATTCGAGAATGCAGAGTTAATGTGCTCTGGTTGCCCTGTCGGATATGATTTGGATGCGTCAATCGGATGCAAAATTGATGTGCTTTGAATGCCTTGTCGGATATGATCTGGATATGCCAAAATGTGACCGTGATCCACCAACCATAGAAGGATGGTATCATGATATATAGTTCCTTGTTGCAATTTGCCATGCTTCATGTTTTGGTTTGGGTAGGCACAATGCTGCTGCTGCTTTAGTAGTATGTCAATATGCTCAACGGATAGCGACGGACGACAGATCCTCATGCTATGTACAGCCTGTTTTGGTGCCTGGTGCTGAGAAAAGCACATTTATTTTAAGAGAAAAATAATGTTGTCTGGTGGCCGATAAGCCGGACGAATAGGATGGTAATTGTAGTTCCTGTTCCTACCCAACCATAGAAGGATGTCATCATGTGTTCAACGTTTTATGTAGTTTCATTTCTTCTCTATATATAGAGCCAGCAGCACTTTTTTTAGTTTATATTCCTGCTGGCTAAAATCCAAGGTTCATGCTGGAATATCTTCCGGTACAAATATACAATTGAGAATCGCGGTATTTTGGAATATTCAGCAGCACTTACACTGAACTACAGAAGTTCATTCGGTCATTCCGGTAACATGGATGTGGATGACACGGAAGGAGCGACATCTATCAGCGGGTGTGTCAAAGATCTAGCACCTTATGTGTCGATGTATTAACCTGGCAAACTTACCTGGGGATCACGAGACCTGAAACTCTAAGGTAAAGGAAAGGACACGAGACACAGATTTATATAGGTTCGGACCGCCAGAGTACCGAACCCTACGTCCTGTTTGGAGTATCATATGCCCAGAAAGATTGTGGATGTTTGAGATGTCCTCATAGGTACCCGACACTCCTTTATATAGTGCAGAGGCGGGTTCTTAGTCAAATACAAGATAAGAATTTGGATAGGATTACACGATACAAGTACTATTAGCATTACAAAGGTCCTATTATGATTATAGGGGAATTCTAGTAGGAGTCTGTATTCTTCTGTGAACGGGTACTTGGGGTGTATCCCCTTATTCATGTAAGGAGTAAACACTACTGCACCACATGACAGGTTAAGAAATTGGGATGGTTTGTCGCCAACATACTTTCTCATTAGTCTATTTGGCATACAAGTTTTCTTTCCCTCGGCTCGTCGGACTACTACACAAAACTAAAGCACGCGTGCAATCATGCACATGGTGCTATGATCCCAACCCACACAAAAAGCAAAAGAATTTACGGTACATCGTCGAGTGCAAATAACCCTCACATGCACAAGCCTCCACTCCAACATCATCCATCACTTCTACGGCCCCCTTTCCTCCTCACGAAGGAAGCGAAAGGCAACCAGCCCTCTCCTCCTCCGCTCCAGCCCCCTCCCGTCCGCCTACGGTGAGCTCGCCGAAGAGCGTCGGGAGCGGAGCCCCGCCTCCATGTGTAGCTAGTAGTTCTAGTACTTAGATTTTCTTTCTTTACTGCCTTCATGGCTATCACCTACTAAAGGACTGATTAGGCGACCAGAGAGGGGGAGTGAATGTGAGCCGATAAAAATTCTTCTCGAATGGGATGACTTCCCAAGCAAGATGAACTCGGCTGGACACCCAAAATCACATGCTCAGCACGCAACCTTCTGTTTGCCAAGACCACGTAGCCACTGAAGTGCTACTGGTCCTAGGAACAAACACTACCAGCAGCCTCAACTCCTACTCGCACACGGCAGCGGAAACGACACGGGAGCAGGCTGTATGGAGGGGGCGGTTAGACCGGGTATGGGGGGCGGTTAGACCACCTCCACCTGGTAACCGAGAAATCCTCTGAAACACCTCTTCCGAGCACCAAAACGCACCCCAGTTTCACCAACAAAAATCTCTGGTCAAGGCTAAGCTAGCTACCAGGAAATCTTGGCGAAAACCAAAACTTCACCTAGGGGCCTAGGGGCGGTTAGACCGGCTACCACGGGCGGTCTAACCTCCTGTACCCAGTAACAAACTCGAAGCAAGAACTCCTACCAAACAACACCGAAACTAACCGAGATTTCACCTAAACGCTACTCTGATCAAGGCGAACAAACTCACAGAGAAAAATCTAACAAAACCAAAACCTTCACCTGGAAGACCCAAGGCGGTTAGACCGCCCCCTATAGAGGTTAGACCGCCCTACCCAGAAAAACTGGCCGCGGATCAACCTCAACTTCCCATCACCCGATCTCCCGATTCACCCCACGGATTGCGGCGGAACTTCGGGGATAGCTGGGTTACCTCTTGGGTAACCTCCCCCTCAAAGGAATCGAATCGAAACGCCCACAATCAAAGCGAATCGCGGATTTAGGCCCTCTAGGTCAAGAACTCGAGCAACTCGAAAAACCACCAAATCGAGGTCGATTCAAGGGAGTTGCTGAGGCAAAGTCACTAGCCAAAGAGGCACAAGGTCCTCATACGTGACACCCAACAAGAATCCCACAAGAAATCGCCCTCAAAACTCTGCCAAGAAGATCACAAAAAAGAGCTCCGAAAATCACCAAAACGGAAAACAGGGGAGACTACACAAGGTCTTGAGGAACCACGCCGAATCATCTATACATACCATGAAGGTTCATACAAGGTCTAGCTTGCCACCCGATCATCCATCCCTCTCTAGATCTCACATGAAGCACTCAAACTAGTCCTAGAAAAACTAGAGGAAAATAGAAACGAAAATGGGAAAACAAAATGAGCTAGGGTTACAAGAATTGGCTGCCATCCATCCCCTCAAGTGTTTATATGGAGGCACCCAAAAGACTAAACTACCCTTACCAAATAACTAGGGATACACGCCCCTCAAGGGCGAATTTGGAAGTCTTCAGATTTTCTCCATCGGACGGATGCCCAGCGACCGCAACCTTGCTTAGCCTCGACGCAAGCCTTGTGACCCCGACGCGTGTCCTCCGCTTCGAAGCTTCTCGGCGGCAGCGACCAGGGCGGTCAGACCGCCCCTAGGCGGTTAGACTGGCACAAGCGGTCTGACCGCCCCTCCTAAAAGGTTGGACTGGCCTGGGTGGCCGCACCTCCTCGTCGAGTCTTCGGCCTCAGTTTTATGGCTCAACCGAGTAACCTAGTGGTTTTCTGGTGAACCATTGCAAACCCCACGAACTCGGTGTAGCCTCCGCCAATCACCACTCATGACTCGGCTCCCACGTAGTCCCGGCTCGACCTTGGTTTTGAGGCTCAACCAAGAAACCGTCCACGACTTTGTCCCCCTGTTCTTACCACCATGCGGCCTGCACTTGACTCCACTGGCCACTGGGTCCCTCGAACCAAGCCTACTTGTCTTCTCCACACCTGGAGGCCTCACCAACAATGACCTTTCGCGCTTGTTCTTCACCCGCACCAACACCAGTCAAGCCGCAACCTGCACCTGCAATACTTAGCCAAGAGTTAGTCCACACAATGTTGTCAATCACTCATCACACTGGGAAGCGACCATCCACCGGTCCTAGAACTACACATGGCTCTCACCCACTGTGGTAAGCGCGACCTGTCGCGTGTCATCGCCATATTCGTTGCCGCTGGCGTCCTCGACCACCTCGACATTGGTGCTCCCACACAGGTTTGTCGTAATAAAATAAATCTCTCCCTTCCGCCCCCTCCAGCAGTTCCACCTCCGCTCCCCCCACTCACCTTATTGTTGGAGATCTCACCCTGCTTCTCCTGTTCCGGCTGGATTTGAGGTTGATTCAATGCCATATCATCTGTATTGGGTTTTCCCATGGGTGGATCTAGTCCCTGATTTGTGCTCGAGTCGCCTCCCTCTCTTCATCGGATTTTTCATCTTCCACGTTGCCTTCACCGCCTCCAACATCGCCCTCCACCAAGCAGCATGGATCCACTCGGCATCAAGTTCTATCAGGATCCTCTGTCACCAGTTCAGTAGTGAGCCACCCCCCAGATCTGAGGATGACGACCTTCAACCCATCGACAGCATGTTCATCTTCATCATTGGTCTGCCGGTGATGTTTCTTCTTGACAGCATCCTCGACCTTTACAAGCCTACGCACGACAAGGCCTCTCCGCACCACTGCTCTCATGCGTCTCTGACACCACTGCAACAGTTCGCCGGCATGCGCTCCGGCGGTGCTTCTAGATCTCGATCTGTGTCCTTCAAGGACCTTGATGTAAAAGGCTACTTTCTCAAGGGCCTATTTACTGCTTTAATGTAATATATATGTGCTTGTTGTAAAAAAACCCCTCATATGCACAAATGCTGCAGACGTCGCGACCGCGTAGGTACATGTTATATATATATATAGATATATAGACCCCATGCGACACATGTGTCTTACTGCGTGTTGGGGTCCTCGGGATGCCCCATGCATGGGCAGAATGCAGCGGAGATCCACCGCCGTTGCCACTTGGGGAGCTCATGCCGCTCGTCACCATCCGCGCGGACGATGACAGTAGATAGCGGCAACACCACCGCCGCCACGCCCAGGATCTCCACGATGAAGCCACCCGTCGTGACCGACAAGGAGGAGGCAGGGCCGACCCTAAGGGGTGGGCATCAGGTGCGACGGTCGAGGGTCCAAACGGTGGAGGGGCTCAAGCCCATGTATGTATAGGTACGCATACATGCATATAATATCTCAACCCTTATCTCTTGTTCCTATACTTGTTTCAGCAAGCCAAAGGGTCATCATCTGTAGTCTCTCCTGTTTAGACTTGCTCTGGGGTAACAGACTTAATTAACACCTTCTATGTTTCTAATTGTGAATGATCTATTGATCTCAACCCTTACCTATAGTCGCTCCTTTTCAGACCTGCTCCAAGGTAACAAACTTAACACCTTTGTTTCCTTAGTTCGAATCAATTACAAGATCCTAATCTGATTTGGGATCCATTGTTGCTAGATGGAAGCTACCAAGTCAATGATGCCTCTTCCCGAACAAATTAAAATAGAGGCAGCCGAGTACTCAAGAATGGGTACCAAATACTTATGTAGTAGTGTTGATGAAGAGTGAGTTGACGCTCCCAACAGGATGGGGTACAACTTTGACAATGATTTGTTGCTCACCAGAAAGAATTGTGTAGCTTGAAGAAGAAGACCGAAGAATCTAAATCAACTCTGAAAATGCAGTCGACTGAGATTAAGAGGTTGTAGAAGCTAACTGAATACAGTGAAGACCTCCTTCGTCTTCTGCTTAGCAATAGAAGATGAAGAGGTTAAGATCATTAGATCAAAGCTCCACTGTTTATTGTGGCTATGACCTGGATTTAGCTTTGTTAATCTATGTTCCTTGTGTGAATGTTATCATGTAATAGTTTGTGATATGTAATGAACAATATGGCCGTGCTTGATAGTAAACAACAGTTTATTTTATTGTATAAAGAAATATCTACTGATTACTATTTTGCAAACCAGATCGGAATTATTCTAAAAAAGATCAGAATTGAAATGAAATAAATTAATATTGATGCACAATTAGTTAATTATTTTATGTTGGCCTTTAGTGGGCTTAGACCACTATTTATTGGGTCAAAAGTCAATTTCATTCAAATTAATGTGACATATAAGGACGCAAACAATATGCACAATTGTTGGACTCCACCCAACAAATACGGGCCCACCCTAATCAAATTTGTGCTCGAGAAAACAACAAATGGCTGTGAGACATGGGTACCCCTGGGTCCCCACCGACCAGGCTCACGGCCGTCCCCGACTAGTGGGTCCGGCCTACCAGAAGACCCGCCGGCCTGACAGTGGGCCCAACCGACCTAGTTGGTGGCCCACACGACCTCCTGAAGACCTTCCAAAAGATTCCAGATGACCTTATCCTGAACGACTTCAAGACTTGGCGTGCAAGACAAGACATCAGTGGATTCTGACCTAGTAGATCGACGGCTATGGCAAGTGTTATAATCAACTAAATTTAGGTCTCCTGGTTGCAACTGACCAGGAGTCTGGGAACCGACCTTGTCCGCTGGCCAATATAAGGCGGGCAGGGCGACCCCTTGTACAATCACACAATCCCCAAACAATCTACACCAACAACTGGACGTAGGGTTTTATTCTCTGGAGACCCGAACTAGAATAAACTCGTCGTGTTCTCTGTGTTCTGTGTGCTCATGTGCAACCTTCAAGTTCTTAGCCCTAGATTCCCCCTCGCCGAACAACTAAACCATCGGGATTAACCCCCCTATGGTATGTCTAGATCTAAACATCTGACAGTTGGCGCGCCAGGTAGGGGTGGAATCCAGGGTTTTTTGTGCAACTTGATGCCTCTGACCAACGGCGTCATCTTCCCAGAGAGCATGGCGGACATCCTCGCCAACCCCGTCGACATCTGCTTCGGCTCCATGCTGGCGGAATCCACCGCTCCAGCCACTTGCCTCGTCATCGAGGGAAACGCGGTCACTTCCATCCATCAGGTCGGAGCAGATCTACTGGCGGAAACCCACCCACCCATTCCTCGCGTCCTGATCGCGGGGCTTGTGATGGAAGCTAGGGTTCCCGATCTTCCGAAAGGTCCCGATATACTACAATTTGGTGAAGTCGCGACACAAATCGATCCGGCTTCCGAACAACACGTTCAAAACCCCGCAATCGCAGCACCACGTCTCCTCAGGTTATCAACCGGCGTTGCACGGCCGACCTCGCCAAGAAGGCTAATCCTTGCCTGCGAATCGAAGGACACAAGCAAGAACAAGGAAGAATGCAACACAATTGCAGATGTATGATTAAACTCACGAGTTGGGGTCTCACAAACCAAAGCGACGATGAAACTGTTCTTGACAGATTAATCTAAGCAAAACCCGAAACCCTAATGATAGTGGCGGCTGCTGTAATATAGAGTCTAGGGTTGTGGTCAACCCCTGGACGCACCCCCTAATGGGCTCAACGACGATACACGGCCCAAAGGCCAAAAGACGGTGACGCAGCACCGGGATAGAATCTGGACGCCACCTTGTTCGGACGATTCCCGACGACTCAGAACGAATTTGGGCCTCAAACCAGTTGGATTGAAAGCTCTATGAAATTAACTTTCCAACCATATGTAGAACGTCGAAAACGGACTCCGTTTGTGGCCTGGGCGTCCGTTTTACCGAATACAGCTCCTGGACCCCGAGTTGGACTCGAACTTGAGTTGTAGTGGGACTCCATGTGACTTGGCCTCCCCTTGTTGGCCCTCCACGCCTCCAAGCCTTCCTCCATGTATTTCTTGGTCTTCTCCTTGGTTCCTAATCACATTATAAACAATAGGTATTAAATCATTCTTAAAATTATTAATAGGAACACTTAGGAACGAGCTCACCTCTAGGTTTAATTGTCGCGCACCAGCTCTTGTAATTGGACCTTGATTAGGTTGAATGTCCAGCGGAGAAGCCTCGTGCATATCCATAGAAGTGATGTCCTCATCATCCTCCCCTTCTTGAATTGAAGTCGTCCACTCAAGCGCATCTTCTTCTCCCAAGTAAGGCCTCAAATCTGAAATGTTAAAGGTGGGACTAACCCCGAACTCGGGAGGCAACTCAAGCTTGTATGCATTATCATTAATTTTCTCAATAATTTTGAAAGGACCATCAGCTCTAGGCATTAACTTGGACTTCCTCAAATCTGGAAAACGTTCTTTTCTCAAGTGCAACCATACTAGATCACCCGGTTCAAGTTTCATTTCTTTTCTACCTTTGCTACCAGCAACTCTATATTTTTCAGTCATCTTCTCAATGTTGTGCTTAGTTGTTTCATGCATTTTCAATATAAATTCAGGACGTTGTTTAGCATCATTATGAATTCTCTCATTAGTAGGCAAAGGTAGGATATCAATACGAGCACGGGGGTTAAAACCATACACTACCTGAAAAGGACTTACCTTTGTGGTAGAATGTGTTGCCCGATTGTATGCAAACTCCATGTGAGGCAAACATTCTTCCCACATTTTCAAATTCTTCTTCAAGACAGCCCTCAACATGGTGCCCAAAGTATGGTTCACCACCTCCGTTTTCCATCAGTTTGCGGATGACAAGAAGTAGAAAATAACAATTTTGTTCCCAACTTGTTCCACAAAGTACGCCAAAAGTGACTCAAAAATTTCGCATCCCAATCTGAAACAATAGTAGAAGTCATACCATGCAAGCGTACAATCTCTCTGAAAAAGAGGTCAACAATATGAATAGCATCATCACTTTTATGACATGGTATAAAGTGAGCCATTTTAGAAAATCGATCCACCACAACAAAAATACTATCCCTCCCCCTCTTAGTCCTAGGCAATCCCAAAACAAAGTCCATAGAAATATCTGCCCAAGGAATAGAAGGCACAGGGAGAGGCATGTACAAACCATGTGGATTCAAGCGAGACTTAGCTTTTTGACATGTAGTGCAGCGAGCAACAAACCGCTCGACGTCTCTCCTCATCTTTGGCCAAAAGAAGTGTGTGGCCAAAACATCCTCCGTCTTCTTTGCGCCAAAGTGTCCCATCAAACCTCCTCCATGCGCTTCCCCGCATCAACAAATGATGAACGAAACCAACCGGAATGCATAGGCGGTTAGCTCTAAACACATACCCATCATTGATCACAAACTTGTTCCATGTACGTCCCTCTTTACAATTCAGCAACACATCTTTAAAATCAGTATCAAGCGCATATTGTTCTTTAATTGTTTCAAGCCCAAAAATCCGACAATCAAGTTGGGACAGCAAAGTATATCGTCTAGACAAAGCATCAGCAATCACATTATCTTTTCCTTTTTTATGTTGAATGATGTAAGGAAAAGATTCAATGAACTCAACCCATTTAGCATGCCTACGGTTCAAATTACTTTGTGAACGAAGATACTTAAGCGCTTCATGATCAGAGTGTATAACAAATTCTCTAGGCCACAAATAATGACGCCACGTCCGTAAAAAACGTACAAGAGCATACAATTCTTTATCATACGTAGAATAATTCAGAACGGGACCATTCAATTTCTCGCTAAAGTATGCAACGGGTTTACCATCTTGCATCAAAACACCACCAATGCCAACTCCACTAGCATCACAAGCAAGCTCGAAAGTCTTACCAAAGTTCGGAAGTTGTAGCAATGGTGCGTGTGTAAGCTTGTCCTTCAAAGTGTTAAAGGACTCCTCTTGCGCTTTTCCCCAATGAAACACCACATCTTTCTTCGTCAATGCATGCAGGCGGTGCAGCGATGGTACCGAAATCCTTGACGAAGCGTCGATAGAAACCCGCAAGACCAAGAAAACTTCTCACCCGTGTAACATTTTGGGGCAGCGGCCAACTCTGGATGGCTTTAATTTTCATCTCATCCACCTCAATTCCCTGTGGAGTAACAACATAGCCAAGAAAAGAGACTCGATCGGTGCAAAAGATGCACTTCTCAAGATTAGCAAACAAATGCGCTGCTCTCAACGCATCAAAAACAGCACGTAAATGTTCCATATGTTCATCCATAGACTTGCTGTAAATCAAGATATCATCAAAGTAAATCACCACAAATCGTCCAATAAAAGCCCTCAAAACCTCATTCATCAAGCGCATGAAAGTACTAGGTGCATTGGTCAAACCAAAAGGCATCACTAACCACTCATACAACCCGAATTTAGTTTTAAAAGCTGTTTTCCATTCATCTCCAAGTTTCATTCTTATTTGGTAGTAACCACTACGCAAGTCAATCTTTGTGAAAATTATAGGGCCACACAACTCATCAAGCATGTCGTATAGCCTAGGAATAGGATGACGATATCGAATAGTAATATTATTAATGGCCCTACAATCAACACACATACGCCACGTACCATCCTTCTTTGGAACCAAAAGCACGAGGCACAACGCACAAGGACTAAGGCTCTCACGTACATACCCGCGGTCCAAAATATCTTGGACTTGCCGCCGGATTTCCTTAGTCTCCTCGGGATTGGTTCTATAAGCAGCACGGTTTGGCAAAGCGGCTCCCGGGATCAAATCAATATGATGCTCTATTCCTCTCAAAGGTGGCAGCCCTGGGGGTATCTCAGCTGGAAAAACGTCCTCAAACTCCTGCAAAATGTTAGTGACCGCAGGAGGCAAAGAGCTAGCGATATCATCAAGTGAAAACAAAGCTCGTTTGCATATCCAAGCATAGCAAACATCATCGTCAGAAATTTCAGCAAGGTCACATTTTGTTGCAAGCATTACTCCACCCCCTAATTTAATTCCCTGAGTGTCAGATTTATGTGTGGCTTTCTCCTTTTTAGGTGGGTACACAGAATTAGCAACTTGCTGATTTTCGGACTTATCATTACTCAAACTAGCAGCTCTTTCTTTATCAGCCTGTACAATTTCGGCAGGGGTCAAAGGAACCAAAGTGATTTTCTTTCCTTTATGCATGAATGTGTAATTATTACTTCTACCATGGTGTGTAGCATCATTATCATGTTCCCATGGACGACCGAACAAAAGTGAACAAGCTTGCATAGGCACCACATCACAATCAACATAATCAGCATATGCACCAATGGAAAAAGAAACTCTGCAAGTTTTTAATACCTTAGCTTTACCAGAGTCATTTAACCACTGAATATAGTAAGGATGTGGATGTGGTCATGTGGGCAAGCCAAGCTTCTTGACCAGATCGGAACTCACCAAGTTGTTGCAGCTTCCTCCATCAATAATCACACGCGCGCGTCGGTTCTGGATGACGAAGAAAGTCTGGAACAAGTTGTGGCGTTGCAACCTCTCGAGTCGCCGGGATTTGCGTGCCGAGCACACGCCGAACAATGATGTTCAAATGGCCCGACGAAGTTTCTCCTCCATGAATGACACATCCTCAACGTCGTCAGTACCATCCTCCTTATCGTCTTCTTCTACGTCAGAGGCGCTGATGTAGCCGCCATCTTCTATCGCCAAATATGCCCGCTGACTCGGGCAATCCTTCTTCACGTGGCCAATACCATGACAACGGTGACACTGAATGCTTGAAGTGCGTCCCGTCGAGGCGACAGATGAAGAACTCTGAGCTGGTGCCTGCGAAACACTTTTACCTGAATCTGCAGCACGTGGGGGAGTCTTGTTTGGCGTAGGCGCTACACCGCTCGTAGTTTTCTTGGCCAATGGTGTAGATACTCGAAAGCTCGAAGATTTGGGCAGCCCCGAATGCGCCTGTGTGCATGGCGCGAAAGATGTTCGGCCGCCGGTCTTTTCCTCGCAAATGACGACCCCGCAACTCCTTCTCTCGCAAGCATAGCAACCGGAACAACCGGTTGACAGTAGTAAATTCCTTATAATCAACTATGTCCTGGATCTCACGTCTTAAACCCGAATAAAAACGAACAAGCTCATCCTCGGGTTCCTCAACTATCCCACAACGCATCAAACCCCTTTGAAGCTCACCATAGTAGTCCTGCACAGATTTGTCTCCCTGATCTAAACACATCAATTTCTTACACAGTTCTCTATGATAAGAAGGAGGAACAACAAATCTATCACGCATAGCAACCTTTAGTGCTTCCCAAGTAGTAGGCACAAGACCTGCTACAACTAAGCCAGACCACCAAATGATAGCAAAATCTTTAAACTCACTACTAGCTTGTCGAACTCTATGTTGCTCCGGCACAAGGTGAGCATTAAATTTTTGTTCAACTGTCATCTCCCAATCAAGATATCCATCAGCATCATAACTCCCAGAAAATGAAGGTAAAGTAAATTTAACCTTAGCATAGGGGTCTGGGGGAGCACGGTTACCACCTGCGTTGTGAGCACGAACACGCCCTTGAATGTGTGCCTCTCGTGCAGCAGCCTCGTCCACATTGCCATGGATGTCATACACTACATCTTGATATTGTTGAGGTGGTGGATGAGTTTCCAACGCAGCAATCCGATTAGTGAGCGTGGTGATCCGCCCATTCAAATCTGCAATAGTGTCAGCAAGGTGTAGTCCATTAATACTCTTGGTGACGGCTCTGGTGATCGTCTCTCCTATCTCTGTCCGGGTGGTGTCCAAGAGAGTCCGCACCGGGTTTGGCCGACACACTTGTTGAAGTCCTTTGGGGAAGCTCCATCATCTCCCGCCATTGTAAACACCAAAAACATGAACAAACAAAGTGAAAGTTATCCCTAAAAAATCTTCTACGAAGGTGTGGTGGTGCCTCTCAAATGAATCAACACCGCCAAAGGAAACACCTTACCAAGCTCTTACAAGGTTCTTACCAAAGCAAGGCAAAGGATACCGGAAGATGTAGATCGCGATTGCAAAGATCAAGAACCTGTGTTGCTCAGAAGTGATATGTGGAGCTATGGGAAGGTCAAAAATATGAAAGTGGAACACAATTCACAAACAGATAGTAATGCTGAATAAATGTCCAAATTTACTTGTCCATAGTTGCTGGTCTAATCGAGTCTTAGAACAGTGGTAACCAACAAAGACGGAACAAGAATGATGATGATGATCAAAGATGGCGCAATATCAGCAGGTAGACAGCACAACACACGAAACAACAAGTGTATCCTCTATATGTGTTTCCCGGTTTCGTCTTTTAGCACTAGTAGAAATCAATTTCTTCACTATTGTTTTCTTTTATTTTTTTGATATTTTTTCTCAACGAGGAACACACAAATAGGAACACCACAAAGTATCACTTCAATCATATGTAAGATGTGATCTATAGAAAATCACGATCGCTCTCCAAAACCGATGCCGAAACTTCGCAGTCCGAAACAACTCCCTTCGTTATTTTTTTGCTTTTTTTTTTTTTTGGCCCGCACCGGCGAAGCGGCGGCGAAGCGGTGAATCGTATGTGTAAAATTTGGAGAGCTTTCCGGAAAGCGAGAAGAACGTCTCAATCGGAGTTCCGAGCGAAAAGTTATGCCCGTTTTAAGGAGGACCCTCCGAGTTAGGTTTTTGTGATGGCGTTGGTGAATCGGATGCGAATCGGGTGGGATGAAAATATGGAGTGGCAGCAGACGGACAAAGGGGATCACACAACTGAACCAAAACACGATCCAAACCAGCAACAAAAACACGAACTAGGACACAAACTCAACACTACGGACTCTGAAAGAGAATCATGCAAAAGGCTAAACACGGCTTTAGGACGGGGAAAACCTAATCAACTACACAATCTTTTTTTTGGCTTTTCGGTGGACTATAGGACGAAGACAAAAACAAGGGTAAGGGTGAACCCGACGGTAAACCAAGCTCGATAACCAAATTGATAGAGGCGGATTGCCCGATCTTTCGGTGAGTGGAGATAGCTTCGATCCGGTGGGAGACAACCCTCACGATCCGACTACGACGAGCGAGACTCGAAGCGCCAATGCAATCGCTGAACCAACTCCCGATGGTTACCGACCTTGCCGGCGCAAGATCAGCCTGATCACGAAGATCAATTCCCCGTGCGCAATCGAAGAACGAACAAGAATCCGAGGCGAGCAATCTTAATATCACTCGAAAGTGGAGTTCTGAATCACAGAGGACAACACGTATTTGTGCGTGTTCTGGTGTAGCTAAAGCTAGATGTAAAACAAAACTCAAACCCTAATGTGGCGGCGGCTACTGAATATATGAGCTAGGAGGACGTCCTCCTAGGGTTGTGGGCGACCAAGGGTCGGCCACAACATGGGCTTAAGGCCCGACACGATACACGGCCCGTTGGGCCAAAATAAGGTGACGCAGCACCTTAGACAGAAAAACAGTCCGACTCAAAACGACGATTGCGGACGCCTCGGTAAAGATATGATAGTGATTCCAGACCCATCTGAAAGTAGACTTGATAAGCTTTCCATCAAGTACTTGATCGCCCAAAACGGAGTCCGGATGAAGCCGTGGTGACCCTCACAAGTTGACGTTCGTGCGCAGTCCGAATCCAGCCACATATCCTTCATTCTTTAGCACCATGACGTAGTTCAACTCTCTTGCACGAGCCCGAGTGATTGGCCCTGAAGGTGGTGCCTGGAGTGAAGGTGCTGCTGGTGTAGATGTACTGGTGATGTCCTCATCAGTGTCCTCATCATCCTCCCCTTCTTGAACTGAAGTCGTCCTCGACGGCAACTCGTCATCTTCGCCCGCGTATGGTTTCAAATCTGCAACATTAAAACTAGTGGAAACACCAAACTCCGCAGGCAGGTCAAGAACATAAGCATTTTCATTAATCTTGGTTAGCACTTTAAAAGGACCAGCAGCACGAGGCATTAATTTAGAACGGCGCAAAGCAGGAAAACGATCCTTTCGTAAATGCAACCAAACCATATCACCAGGCTCAAAAGTAACAAGTTTTCTACCTTTACTACCAAAGCAACTTGATACTTAGCATTAGCAAAGCAGCAATGTTTTGGTGAGTTTGTTCATGCAGATTAATCATTTGTTCAACATGTGCAACAGCATCTATGTGCGGGATGTCCTCAGCATCAAGTGAAAATAAATCAATAGGCGCCCGCGGAATGTAACCATACACAATCTGAAAAGGACTCATCTTTGTAGAAGAATGTGTTGCATGATTATAAGCAAACTCAACATGAGGCAAACAATCTTCCCAACGTTTCAAATTTTTATCTAGAACAGCCCTAAGCATGGTTGACAAAGTCCTATTAACCACCTCAGTTTGCCCATCAGTCTGAGGGTGACAAGTTGTACTAAACAGCAATTTAGTTCCCAATTTATTCCAAAGTGATCTCCAAAAATGACTGAGAAACTTAGCATCACGATCAGAGACTATTGTATTTGGAATACCATGCAAATGAATAATCTCTCTAAAGAACAAATCAGCAACACGACTAGCATCATCAGTCTTATGACAAGGTATGAAATGAGCCATTTTGGAGAAACGATCAACAACCACAAAAATGCTATCCCTCCCCTTCTTAGTTCGAGGCAATCCCAAAACAAAATCCATCGAAATATCAAGCCAAGGAGAGGTAGGGACGAGCAAAGGCATATACAAACCATGGTTGCTCAAACGTGACTTAGCTTTCGACAAGTAGTGCAACGTGCAACAACGCGCTCAACATCTTTGCGCATCCGGGCCAAAAGAAGTGGGCAGCCAGCACCTCGTGTGTCTTGTAAACGCCAAAATGCCCCATGAGACCGCCTCCATGTGCTTCCCGCAACAACAACGGACGAACCGAACCGGGCCGGAACACACAACTTGTTAGCGCGAAACAGAACCCGTCCCGCAGTGAAATTTGCCCCAAGGTTTCCCATTAACACAATGAGCGAAAACATCTTTAAAATCAGCGTCGTCCACATATAAATCTTTCACGGTTGCAAGCCAAAAAATTTAAAATCTAACCGTGACAAAGATAGTATAACGACGAGACAAAGCATCGCCGATAACATTATCCTTCCCGTTCTTGTGTTTTATGATGTAAGGAAAGGACTCAATAAATTCGACCCATTTAGCATGACGACGGTTCGGATTTGTTTGGGTACGAATATGTTTCAAAGCCTCATGATCCGAATGAATTATAAACTCGCGATGCCAAAGATAGTGCTGCCATGTTTGCAAAGTTCGCACTAAAGCATAAAGTTCCTTATCATAAGTTGAGTATTTCAAGCTAGCACCACTTAATTTCTCGCTAAAGTAAGCAACCGGTTTACCTTCTTGTAACAAAACAGCACCTAGCCCAATACCACTAGCATCGCATTCAAGCTCAAACACTTTAGTAAAATCGAGCAACCGCAAGAGAGGAGCGTGGGTTAACTTATCTTTCAATGTGGTGAACGCTACCTCCTGTGCATCACTCCAAGCAAAAGGAACATCTTTCTTTGTAAGCTCATGTAGAGGTGCTGCAATGGTGCTAAAATCACGGACAAAACGGCGGTAGAAACCTGCAAGACCAAGAAAACTCCGAATCTGGGTAACCGTTGTCGGTGTAGGCCACTCCCGAATAGCATCAATCTTGCTGCTGTCCACCTCAATACCCTGTGGAGTAACAACATAACCAAGAAACGAGACACATTGTGTACGTAAGATGCATTTTTCAATGTTAGCAAATAAATGGGCAGCCCTTAACGCGTCAAAAACAGCACACAAATGTTCTAAATGCTCTGCCATAGACTTGCTCGTAAATCAAGATATCGTCAAAATAGACAACGACAAACAATCCTATGAAGGGCCTCGAACTTCATTCATCAAGCGCATAAAAGTGCTGGGGAGCATTAGTCAAACCAAACGGCATAACCAACCATTCATATAAGCCAAATTTAGTTTTAAAAGCCGTTTTCCATTCATCTCCCAATTTCATTCTAATCTGATGGTAACCACTACGCAAATCGATCTTAGTAAACAGAATGGCACCACTAAGCTCATCTATATCATCAAGGCGTGGTATAGGGTGGCGATAACGAATTGTTATGTTATTAATAGCACGACAATCTACACACATACGCCATGAACCATCTTTCTTAGGAACTAGTAATACAGAACCGAGCAAGGACTAAGAGACTCACGAATGTAACCCTTATCAAGTAACGCCCGCACTGGCGCCGAATCTCTTTTGTCTCATCCGGGTTTGTACGATACGGGGCGCGGTTTGGAAGCCGGGCACCGGGAATGAGGTCGATCTCGGTGCTCAATGCCACGAAGCGGTGGGAGACCCGGTGGCAAGTCTTTGGGAAAGACATCGGCATACTCCCGCAAAAGGTTAGCAACCGCAGCGGAATATCCACGGATGGTGCATTATCAAGGGAAGCAAGCACACTAGAGCATACAAGTGCATAGCATGGCAAAGGAGCATCTCGAATATCATCAAAATCAGCACGTGTAGCAAGTAAAACAGGAGCATTCAACTTAATTTCAGATTTATCGAAGTGGAGGGTGATGGTTCCCGTTGTTTAGCCATTTTAACGACTCTAGCAAGATCATCTTTAACAATTTGTTCGGGCGTCATAGGATGTATAATTATTTTTTGACCCTTAAACATGAGAGAATAATGATTCGAACGACCATGATGCAAGCTATCGCTATCATATTGCCAAGGTCTACCAAGTAACAAAGAACATGCTTCCATAGGAATAACATCACAATCAACATAATCGCAGTAAGCACCTATAGAAAAAGGAACACGCACCGAGCGTGATACCCTAATTTTGCCACCATCATTAAGCCATTGAATGTGATATGGGTTTGCATGCTTACGAGTGGGTAATGACAACTTCTCGACCAGCATAGTACTCGCCAAATTGTTGCGGTACCGCCGCTTGTCGATGATGATGCGAATCGACCGCTCCCCGCACAACACCCTTCGTATGGAATAGAGTGTGTCGGCCGATTCTTCTCGGCCGGGGCGACCCGTGTACTAAGAACACGCCGCACAACAAGACTCTCGTACCTATCGGCGTCCCCCGGATTGACATGTATGTCCGTCTTAGCCGCATTGTCGGTGGCAAGCAAAGTATGTTCAAGTTCTTCCGAATCACTAGCCGAAGAGTACTCACCATTGTCACGAATGAGTAATGTGCGTTTGTTCGGACAGTCCCGAGCCACGTGGCCACGTCCGCTGCAACGAAAACACGTGATATCCCGTGTACGACCTGTGGTGGATGCTTTGCGCCTGTGGATGGAGTGGTGCCTGTGGCTGGGGTGGCTCCTGCCTGCGTAGCTGGCTTCTCACGTGGTGTAGGTGTGGATGGCGCAGGAAGAGCAGGTGCTGAACTGGACGACGAATTTCTACCTGCAAAAGTGTTAGAATATGTCCTCGAGCGGCGTCCCTGCACTTCACGCTCAGCTTTGCAAGCAAACTCAAATAATTGGGTCATGTCAACATATTCTTTATAATCAAGGATGTCCTGAATTTCGCGGTTCAAACCACCACGAAAGCGTGCCATTGCGGTGTCGGGTTCCTACAATATACCACAACGAATCATACCTTTTTGCAACTCCCGGTAATAGTCCTCAATAGACCGAGAACCTTGCTGAAATCGCTGCATTTTGTTAAGCAAATCACGAGCATAATATGAAGTCACAAAGCGATGTCGCATAGTAGTTTTTAATTTCTCCCAAGTGGTCGGAACAGCGGTAGGATTTTTATTCTTATACTCACGCCACCGCATTAAAGCAAAATCGGTAAACTCACTAATGGCAGCCTTAACTTGAGAGGTAGCAGCAATATCATGACATGAAAATTTTTGTTCAACTTCTAACTCCCAATAAAGATATGCAGCAGGATCGTATTTGCCATTAAAGGATGGAATTTTAAATTTGATTTTAGAGAAGGAGTCGTTACCGGCGGGGCGGCGTGGTACACGGCGGGCTTTGCCGCGGCGGTCGGCATCCTCCTCGCTCATCGTCACCCACACATCCTTGGGCCACCAAATCGCTTACCACCGTGTTCAATGCATCGAGTCGTGACACGATGGCGTCGAGTGTCGTCTTGGTGGTCGTCCACGCGAGGTCGAGCTGGTCGAACCGCTCGTTGACCGTAGTAACCGTGGAGTCCATTCGTTCGTGCATGGTCCGGATGTCGGTGACAAGGCCTTCAATCTCGGTACGCATGTCCCGCAACTCTTTCTTGTCGGTGTCGCCGACATGGTTAGCGCAAACACAAAAACAAAATGACAACAAAAGCGAGGTGTGGAACGGCTCATAAGGCGCTCAAACTAGTGCTGGTTATCAAATTCTTATCCGTTCTTACCGGCATACGGGGGCGACACCGCAACCAACCGGTGGAACTCACGAAAGATTGGAGGAGCGATTGCCGGAGAAAAAAATCGCTCGTCGTAGAAATATGTGGAGTTCTGGGAAGGCTGCACTCAATTTGAAGGATTAGCACAATCAAACAATAATGCAAAGCTGAATAATAGTGCTAAACACGATCAAACGCTGCTGGTAACAAGTGAAACCGAAAAGGAAGTGAAAAAGATGGAGGGGCGCACCTCTTTTCTTTTTCTTTTATTTTTTTCGATTTTTTTTTAAATTTTTTTTTTCAAGGTGCCCCAAAAACGATAATATGAACACGAGATGATCTCAAATAGCAACTCACCACATGCACTCTCTCTCTCTCTCTCAAAAGTAAGGCCAAGCTCTGAATATGGTGTGCTGTGGCGTGGTAGTTTTACCGTGGAGAATAGCAGGAGAGGTACGGTATGCCGTGGCAAAAACGGAACCGGACTCCACGGAAAACTCCTTCAACAAGGACGAATCGGTGGCGAATTGTGACGGCGCAAAACTCTTGCACCGAGACGAAGCGGTTCCCGTTTCCCACTTGGACTGTGCGGCGGTCTCTCTTTTCTTTCGGATTCTCTCTCTTTTTTTGTTCCTTTTTTTGGATTGCTTTCCTTTTTTTTTCTTTTTTTTTTGACCTACCGCACCACGGGGCAGGGAAGGGAAACCGAGAGGCGGCGGCGTGACGGTGGGCGTGACGGCTAGGGTTAGATGAAACAAAGATGAAACACAAGTAACCAGCAACAATTGAACGAGTAAGCACACAAATTCAACAAAGACACTTATTGAAAGAATGTGCAAGGCTAAAAGGTGGTTGCTGGGACAAGGATCTAACCTGAAATAATTTTTGTTTTGGTTTTTGTGGACTGTAGGAAAGGAAAAACACTCGATAAAACTCACCGATCAACCTGGAAATCTGATACCACTTGATAGAGGCGGAGTGCCCGATCTTTCGGTGAGTGGAGATAGCTTTGATCTGGTGGGAGACGACCCTCACGATCCGACTACGACGAGCGAGACTCGAAGCGCCAATGCAATCGCTGAACCAACTCCCGATGGTTACCGACCTTGTCGGCGCAAGATCAGCCTGATCACGAAGATCAATTCTTGTGCGCAATCGAAGAACGAACAAGAATCCGAGGCGAGCAATCTTAATATCACTCGAAAGTGGATTTACGTATCACGCAGGACAACACGTATTTGTGCGTGTTCCGGTGTAGCTAAAGCTAGATGTAAAATAAAACTCAAACCCTAATGTGGCGGCGGCTACCGAATATATGAGCTAGGAGGACGTGACGCAGCACCTTAGACAGAAAAACAGTCCGACTCAAAACGACGATTGCGGCCGCCTCGGTGAAGATATGACAGTGATTCCGGACCCATCTGAAAGTAGACTTGATAATCTTTCCATCAAGTACTTGATCGCCCAAAACATAGTCCGGATGAAGCTGTGGTGACCTTCACAAGTTGACGTTCGTGCGCAGTCCGAATCCAGCCACATATCCTTCATTCTTTAGCACCATGACGTAGTTCAACTCTCTTGCACGAGCCCGAGTGATTGGCCCCGAAGGTGGTGCCCGGAGTGAAGGTGCTGCTGGTGTAGATGTACTTGGTGATGTCCTCATCGGTGTCCTCATCACAAATGATGGAAGCTAGGGTTCCCGATCTTCCGAAAGGTTCGATATACGACGATTTGGTGAAGTCGCGGCACAAATCGATCCGGCTTCCGAACAACACATTCAAAACCCCGCAATCGCAGCACCACGTCTCCTCAGGTTATCGACCGGCGTTGCACGGCCGACCTCACCAAGAAGGCTAATCCTTGCCTGCGAATCGAAGAACACAAGCAAGAACAAGGAAGAATGCAACACAATTGCAGATGTATGATTAAACTCACGAGTTGGGGTCTCACAAACCGAAGTGACGGCGAAACTGTTCTTGATAGATTAATCTAAGCAAAATCTGAAACCCTAATGATGGCAGCGGCTGCTGTAATATAGAGTCTAGGGTCGTGGTCAACCCATGGACGCGGCCCCTAATGGGCTCAACGACGATACACGGCCCAAAGGCCAAAAGACGGTGACGCGGCACCGGGACGAGAATCGGACGCCACCTTGTTCGGACGATTCCCGGCGAATCGGAACGAATTTGTGCCTCAAACCGGTTGGATTGGAAGCTCTATGAAATTAAGGGCGTGTTTGGGAGAGCTCCAACTCGCAAAAATAGCTCCGGAGCTGCAGATCCACGGAGTTCCACCGTGGAGCAGCTCCACCGTGGATCTCAGATCCTCGAAAGTGTTTGGTACGGCTCCAATGTTGTCCCCATGTCACTGACATCAGGGCCCGCACGTCAGAAGGAAAAAAAAGAAAAATCGCATCTTCTGTGCTCCACAACGGCGGGCGGGTGGAGACCGGAGCCGCGCGGCGACGGCCGGCGGTGGAGGCGGCGGCCGCGCCGTGGCCGGCGGACCACGCCCCGGATCTCCTACCCCTCCTCTCCGCGGCCGGCCGCTTGGCCTCAATCGGATGGGACGGACCTCGATTCAGTAAGGTGGAGCTCGATTCGCGACCGGCTAGCTTCAATCCGGTGGGGCGGAGGTATATGCGCCGTCGGCATGCCTCGATTCGGCGGGGGAAAGCTCGCGGGGCGGGCTCGAGGGTCCGGCGGAAGAGGAAGAGCGAGACCTTGCGCGCGGCGGGTGGATGGGACTCGCGGCGGCGGTAGGGTGGGTGCGGCTCGCCGTCGGCGGGACGGGGCGTGCGGGCTCGCTAGCGGCCGGGCTAGCGCGGCCTCGCCGGTGGCGGGCGGCGGCCCCGCTCGCGAGTTGCGGGCGGGAGCGGCCTCGCGGGCGGCCGGCCGGGCGCGGCTCGTGAGCAGCGGGGACGGGGAGCGGCCTCGTGCGCGGTCGGTCGGGCGGGGGCTCGCGGCGGCGGGCGGGGCGCACGGCGTCGGCGGCCGGGCGGGCACACGGCCTCGCCGGCGGCCGGGCGGGCGCACGGCCTCGCCGGCGTCGGCGCCGGCGAACGCCGCATCGCGGGGGGTCGGGCAAGGGAGTGGCCTCCGGGCGAGGGGAAGACCGAGAGAATGAAAAATAGAACGAACCGATCATTTTCCACTTACCGGTGGCGGTGGTGGGTAATTTACCCCAACTCCACGAAATTTGGATTTGGTGGAGTACCTCTTGAGGCACTCCATGAAAACCATGGAGTTGGGGGGTCCGCTCCACCTTTTTTCCGGAGCAGGTCCACGGTGGAGGCTGCTGGAGTTGGGTGTGTTTGGCGAAGAAAATTTGGAGTGGAGCCGTTTTTTTGGATGCGGAGCTGCGTGGAGCTCTCCCAAACACGCCCTAACTTTCCAACCATATGTAGAATGTCGAAAACGGACTCTGTTTGTGGCACCGGGCGTCCGTTTTACCGAAGACAACTCCTCGGACCCCGAGTTGGACTCGAACTTGAGTTGTAGTGGGACTCCATGTGACTTGGCCTCCCCTTGTTGGCCCTCCACGCCTCCAAGCCTTCCTACATGTATTTCTTGGTCTTCTCCTTGGTTCCTAATCACATTATAAACAATAGGTAGTAAATCATTCTTAAAATTATTAATAGGAACACTTAGGAACGAGCTCACCTCTAGGTTTAATTGTCGCGCACCAGCTCTTGTAATTGGACCTTGATTAGGTTGAATGTCCAGTGGAGAAGCCTCGTGCATATCCATATAAGTGATGTCCTCATCAGCTTGATCGCGTTGAAGGCATGCTCTCCGACACGATCAAGGTTTGCGACGTGTCAAGCGCCCTCGCACAACCTCGATCTGCTCCTCCAACCCGCATGCCTCTTGGCCTGCGGAACGCAGCCCATGTAGTGTCGCGCTACATGAAGCGCAAGATCCAGATTGAATCTGGGCCCAAGACCCCACACAGTGAAGACCGTAGGGGTTACCTCGACGACCCTTGCCCTGTTCACGAGAACTCCAAACACACGACTCGCCAGTGCTGTGTGCTTAAGAAGCTTCGCCGACCTCTCCTCGCGGCTCATCGCCGCCAGATCAACCATGAGCCGTCTCCGGACCGCCTCGCGTTTCAGATCCCCCGTATGACCATCTCCCCAAACTATCCGGGAGAAGTGTTTGAGGTCCCAGACCGCGAGGTCCTGGTGGTCTCCGCAAACATACCTCCTAAGCCTGTAGAAACAGACAAGCAGCGGATAGAGCGTGAAAATGCCAACACTGCATGAGCTACACGTCATCAGTAAGAAGCAGATGCAGATGCAGCAGCAGCAGCCGCATTTCATCTTGCCGGCAACGTCGCGCAAGGTGTCGGCAACCAACCAGCAGGCAACATCAGGGCACAAGCCCCCATGGCTCCAGCAGCCCCTCAGCAGCATTAGAGTCACAACGAACCTCGTCGAAACCACCTACGTGACAGAGACCTCCTGAGGGACTTTGAGCAAGACGGCCACGAAGTCTACAACTCTCCTCAAGCAAACCTGGGAGCAACCCTTGCCGCACTAGGTCAATTTGAGGACACTCCTGCGATACGCCGTCTACAAGATCACGTCCGTGTCGCCACCGCTCAGGTCGAAGAAAGGGGCCCAGGATACAACAGATCAGCTGCAAGCTCCTACTCTAGGAGTAGGTCGGAGCACCCTCGCCAATGATGTCGCGGCAATACCCCCCTTCAGCCTATGGCTGAAGAGGGAAGAGGTGAAAATGAAGTAGTGTAGCTGGTCAACCTTGCTGCCAATGCTGCTGCTAATGCCGCAGCCAACCCTCCAGCCAACACCACCGCTAACGCAGCAGGAAACGACACAACAATACAGCAAATGCTGCTGGCGCCCAACAAAATGTTGCTGCTAATGCAAGACAAAACGCTGGAGCTCAACCTCCAGTAGTACAAGCCAACCACGCCGAAGGCAGTCAACATCGACGTGTACGAGACGAAGTGGAAATAGCACACCGTGCTAACTACGACCGCGACAACGGTGTCCCTGATCCCGTTGATGCCAACAACCTTGTTCAAGCAACAGAACTACGGCTGATGCACGACCAAGAACTCCTATGACATGCCCAGTACAACCAAGATAATGGTCCCCCAAATGGCCTCTACATTATCCCGACGGCCTATGCCCCGTCAGCCAGTCTTGGCGTGGTTAACAACTTCCCGGCGTTCTCACAACATCTCAGGACGATCAGATACCCCAAAGATTTCAAGCCAGCCATCGAAAAGTATGACGGCCGCTCCGACCCAAGTATTTAGCTCAAGATGTACAACATTGCGGCATGCGCCTCCGAAGGCAACGAAGACCATGGCAGGGTACTTCCCCCTTGTGATGGGCAAAGCGCCACTCCTGTGGCTCGGCAATCTTCCTGCAGAGTGCATCACCTCCTAGGTGACCTTGTCACGGCTCTTCACGATCAACTACCAGGCGACCTACAAACGTCCTGGCAACACACATCACCTCGCTAGAGTGCGGATGCGGCGTGATGAAACTCTCTGAGAGTACACTAACCGCTACTTCGAGAATTGCAATACCCTTGCAGGTGTCAAAGACGAAGACGCCATTGCCTACTACAACAAAGGGGTAACCAACATCAAGCTCTTTGAGAAGATCCACGAAGCTAACGCCCACACCATCGCTGACCTCATGGCCTACGTCGACAGGTGATGCATGACTTCAATGGAGAAGATCACGACGACAGTGGGAGCAGGTCACGCAAGCGATCTGGCGAAGTCTACGCAACCGACCCACCCAGACCTTCTACTTCCTCGAGGGTGACCAGTGCCAGTTCCACCGCGACGCCAAGCACACCATGAGGGAGTGTGAACAGCTAAATCGCACCCTACGGGTACCCCTGAAACCCAACAATACCAAGAGCGGAAACAACGACGACTAGAACAACAGCCACCACTACGACAACCGTAACCGTCAACCTGATCGACGTGATTACTGTGATCGCCGACCCTACCGTTGCAACGACGACAGGGACCGCCGCGACTATCGCCACAATTACCGTCGCGATGATCGACGCGATGACTACTGCCGTGATGATCGCCATGAAGACAACCGTAATGACCGGGGGGACGATCATCGCGATGACCGACGAGATGACCGCCGCGATGACCAGCATGATGATCGTCGTCGCCAGGACGACCACAACCGCAACGACAACAACCGCAAGGAGCGCTCTCCACCACCACCACCACCAAAAGGGGGCAACCCCAATGGTGCGTTTTAAACCGCCAACTGGGAGATCAACTTCATCGTTGGTGGTTGTCAAACAGCCAAGAGCAACAGACAACAGCGATCAAACGCAAGGGAAATCGACCAAGTCAACACTGAAACTCCACAACCTCTGTGTTGGTCGGAGTACCCAATCACTTTCTCCAGGAAAGACCATTGGTTACACATAACTAACCCCAGGACCTACCCGCTGGTCGTCAACCCCGTCGTGGATGGCACATTCCTGCCTAAGACCCTCATCGATGGGGGCAGCAGCTTGAACATCATCTTCACAGAGACGCTTAGAAAGATGGACTTTGAATTCAACAAGATGACCGCCTGCAATGAACCCTTCTACGGGGTTGTGCCTGACAAGGCTGCATACCCCATAGGTCGTGTATGCCTGCCGGTCACCTTCGGTACAAAGGAAAACTTTCGTACAGAGTACCTAACGTTCGAGGTCGCGGACTTCCGCTCCTCCTACCATGCCATCCTTGGTTGACTTACGTTAGCCAAGTTCATGGCCATACCACACCACACCTACCTCATCAAGAAGATGCTAGCGCCAAACTAGATCCTTTCCGTCCTTGGTGACATCATGGTCTCCTACAACTGCGAAAGCTCCACCGTAAAACTTGCCAAGGATTCTGCCTGCAAAGCTGCAGCTACAGCTACAGCTACAGTCATGGTCGCTCAGGCCGCCAAGATTGACCAAACCACGCTGGAGGTGCCAGAGCAGAAGCATACAACCACAACCTTGGACCCAAGTCCTGCTATGAAGAAAGTTTGCCTCGGCCTACCCGACGCATCCAAGGAAGTCACCATCGGGGCCGACCTCGACCCCAAATAGAAACTCGCGCTCACCAGTTTCTTCCGGGACAACGCCGACATCTTCGCATGGAGCCCGTCCGACATCCCGGTGTCCCTAGGGAGCCGGCTGAGCATGCCCTTGAAGTAAGCAAGACCACATGACCTATCAAGCAAAAGCTTCAGCGATTTGCAAAAGATAGAAAGCAAGCTATAGAAGTAGAAGTCTGTAAGCTCTTAGCTGCAGGATTTATTCGTGAATGGAAACACCCAGTTTGGCTCGCAAACCCAGTCCTTGTACCCAAAAAGACTGGAGGATTAAGGATGTGTATCAATTACACCGACCTTAACAAGCACTGCCCAAAAGATCCCTTCCCTCTCCCTTGCATCGACCAGGTCGTGGACTCCACGGCTGGTAGTGTCCTACTTTTCTTCCTTGACTGCTACTCTGTATCACTAGATAGCCCTAAACCCTGACGATAAAGACAAGACGATGTTCATAACGCCCAATGGCATCTACTGCTACAAGGTCATGACCTTTGGCCTGAAAAATGCTGGTGCGACCTACCAGAAGGCGATACAAAAGTGCCTGAGTTCTCAGATTGGGAAAAACGTAGAAGCCTACGTCGACGATATGGTTGTCAAGACCACTGAACAAGACCAGCTCATCGCCGACCTTACGAAGACCTTCACCAACCCGCGAGAGTTCCAGTGGAAGCTCAACCTGACCAAGTGCATTTTCGGTGTTCCCTCCGGATTGCTTCTGGGCTTCATGGCCGGATACCGAGGCATTGAAGCCAACCCCGTCAAGGTTGACGCAATATGCAAAATGGCCAAGCCATCTTGCAAGAAAGATGTCATGAAGCTCACTGGTATGATGGCGCCCTAGGTCATTTCATCGGCAAGCTCTGCGAGAAGGGTTTGCCTTTGTTCAAGCTACTAAAGAAGGCAAACAAGTTCACATGGGATGAAGAAGCACAAAAGGCTTTTGAGGCTCTCAAAGACTCCTTGACCACGCCTATAATTATGACACCACCCATACCAGGTGAGACGCTCCTCCTCTACATCTCCGCCACCAGCAATGTGGTCAGCACGGTTCTCGTCGCAGAGCGGGAAAAAGAAGGACATGCCTACCCCGTTCAACGACCCATGTACTATGTGAGCGAGGTCCTAGCCGACGTTAAAACACGGTACTCACAGCCTTAGAAGTTGGTCTATGCACTCCTGATCATGTCGAAAAAGCTTCACCACTACTTCCAAGCCCACAAGATCACGGTGCCCTCATTGTTCCCTCTAGGAGAGATCATCCGAAACCGCGACGCCAACGGCTGCATCGTCAAGTGGTCGGTGGAGCTTGGAGAGTTCGACATTAACTGCCCTCGACAGGTGACCAAGTCACAGATCCTTGCTGACTTTGTGTTAGTGTGGACAGAGATCCAGATGCCCCCTCCCAAAGAGAGGCCTGAACACTGGATAATGTACTTCAACGACGCCCTCAACATTGAAGGTGCAGGAGCAGGCGTATTACTCATCTCTCCTCAGGGAGAGCAGCTCAAGTACGTCCTACAGATACACTATAAGGCCTCCAACAATGGCGCAGAATACGAAGCTCTAATCCATGGGCTTCATATAGCAGTGTCCCTTGGCATCAAGTGACTACTAGCGTACGACAACTCCAAGGTCGTCATTGAGCAAGTCAACAAAGAGTGGGATTGTGTCAAAGACACAATGGACGCTTATTGTGCTGAGATTCGCAAGCTCTAAGGACACTTCGAGGGAATTGAGTTTCATCACATACCACGCAACAACAACGTGGCTGCCGTCGTACTCTCCAAGAGGGCTCTAGTCCTGGCAGGTGTGTTCGCCCAAGACCTACGCAAGCCGTCCATCAAGCTGTTAGACCTGGACAACCCGGACCCAGTTCAGCCTGACCTAACCACAGCACCTCCCCGCGATGTGTTGATGACAGAAAAAGAGGATGATTGGCGCGAGCCTTTCTTAGCCTTCCTACTCAACCAACGAGACCCAGAAGACAAGGCTGAGCGAGAACGCATTACGCAGCGTAGTGCTAACTACGTTGTGATCGGTAACGACCTATACAGAAAAGCCGCCTCTACTGGCGTCTTGATGAGTGCATCTTGCGATCAGAAGGTCTACAGCTCCTGGCTGAGATTCATCATGGAGAGTGTGGCTGCCATGCAGCCTCCGCCAATCTGGTCGGCAAGGCATACCTATCTGGCTTGTACTGGCCCACGGCCATGTCTGACGCTAAAGACCTCGTAAAGAGGTGCAAAGGATGCCAATTCTTTGCCAAATAGCAGCACCTGCCAGCTCAGGTGATGCACACAATTCCCCCATCTTGGCCCTTCGCCATGTGGCTCCGTGGGTCCGTTCCGAACTACCCAGGTGGCTACAGGTACATCCTTGTGGCCGTCAACAAATTCACCAAGTGAATTGAAGTTTGATCTTTCGCAAAAGTCACGTCGGAAGAAGCGGTAAAGTTCATGCAAGACGTAACACACCGCTTCGCTGTACCCAATAGGATCATCACCGACCTAGGGACGAAATTCACAGGATCTGCCTTTTGGGACTTCTGCCAAGATAATACAATCGATATCTACTACTCGATTGCCCAGGCCTGGTGCAACGGCCAGGTCGAACGTGCCAATGGCATGGTTCTTCAAGCTCTCAAAGATCGTATTTTCGATGACGCTTCAAACTACACTACCCGGTGGTTAGCCGAGCTACCACACGTGATTTGGGGTCTAAGAACCCAAGTCTGTTTTGTTATAGGCTGCTCCCTTTCTTCCTGGTCTACGGCTCAGAGGCCATCCTACCCACTGACGTCACCTTCGGATCTTCACGCATACAGTTCTATGAGGAGGAAGAAGCCGAGCAGACTCATCGTGTCGACCTTGATAGGCTCAAGGAACAGAGAATGGCTACTGTCATGATGCAAGCTCATCACGACCAGCAGCTCCGTCGGTACCACGATCGCAACATCAAGGAGACCTCCTTCAACGTCGGTGACCTAGTCCTAAGGCGTATTCAGAAGACCGACGGCATGCACAAGCTTTCTGCCCCTTGGGAAGGACCCTGCATCATCACCGAAGTCATTAGCCCATCCACACATCGCCTCCAATGGGGAGACGGGCAAGGCGTACCCAACCCATGGAACGTGGAGCACCTACGATGATTCTATCCATAGAATAGTTTTATTATAGCTATGTATTTCTCATCTTTGTACCTTTTGCAGTTTAATAAATATTAGTTCAAGCAGCCATCTGCTGTGTCCCGAGCCCTTCCTTCTCTTCCTCCATGTCATGAACCCTCCCCTCGACACACTCAGGGACTTGGCTAATGCCAATACAAAGGTCGTAAGACCTGGGGTTTAAGATTTTTGTTCCTCCCCCTCGACATGCTCGGGGGCTTGGCTCATGCCAACATATGGGTTGTTCGACCTGAGGACGTCGTCCCTCATGACTGCCTACTTTGTGTTGATGCGAGCCTGCTTGGTCATAAAGGTTGCAAAACCTGAGTCCTAGACTCCCTCCTGCGCACCGATCACACGTAAGCCTCCCCGTTGAGCTGTGGTGGTCGGTAAGCCAGCCTCTCCGTGAGTAGTGGTTAGCGAGGCATAAAATAAGGTTACGAAGTACTTTTTACAAGACTGGAGGAGGGAGGGGGTACAACTCTAAGACTACGACTACTCCTCCCCGTCATCGCCTTCATAATCAAGGGCGTCCATTACCACCGTAGCGGCGTCACACACTTCAAGCTCCAAGACCTTCAGATCCTTCGTCGCATCTGGGCCTTCTCCGACCTTAACAATGTCAACATCAGATTAGTAAGACTTCACCCAGACCAACACTTCCGTAGATGTCGCCAAGCTCGTCGCGTTCAGAAGGTCTTGCAGCTTCTCCGGCGCAGCGATAAGATGGTCGATAGCAGGCTTGGGCTCTTCCCCCTCGACCTGTGATGCTATTATGTCCATGGCAAAATGGGTAGCATTCTTCAGGTCATTTAGCTCCACCTCTTGCCCTGCAATGATCACTTGGTCATTCTGCAGTGACTTCAAAGCTACCTCGAGACTGACTTCAAGGTCCCGTCAAGCCCATCTTCTTTAGGTCGCTCAGCCACTAAGACCGCGCTGACCACCTGGGTGGACGCAGAGATGTAGAGTAGCAAGGTCTCTTCGGGTGCCGGGGGCACCATGATCAGAGGCGTCGTGAGGAAGGTATTCAACTCCTTGAGCGCCTGATCCGCCTCATCCGTCCACTCGAACTTGTTAAACTTTTTCAAGAGCTTGAAGAAGGGCAGGCCTTTCTCCCCAAGCTTGCTAATCAAGCGACCTAGGGCCGCCATCATGCCGGTGAGCTTCATCATGTCTTTCTTCCCAGTAGGTCGAGTCATCCTGCGGATGGCATCGACCTTGGTGGGGTTCGCCTCGATGCCGCGGTGGCTCACCATAAGCCTAGAAGCTTGCCAGATGGGACACTGAAGACGCATTTCTCCGGGTTGAGCATCCAGCAGTAGCGCCAGAGGTTGGCGAAGGTTTGGGCGAGGTTGGTGATGAGGTCGTCTTCGTCGGTGGTCTTGACGACCACGTCGTCGAGGTAGGCTTCGATGTTCTTGCCAATCTAGGATTCCAAGCACTTCTAGATGGCCTTCTGGTAGGTCGCTCCAGTGTTCTTGAGGCTGAAGGTCATGGTCGTGTAGCAGTAGATGTCGTGCGACATTATGAATGTCGTCTTATCCTGGTCAAAGACCTTCAAGGCTATCTGGTGATAGCCTGAGTAGCAGTCGAGGAAGCATAGCAGGACGCTTCCTGCGGTAGAGTCGATGACCTGGTCGATGTGCGAAAGAGGGGAGGGGTCTTTAGGGCAGTGTCGGTTGAGATCGGTGTAGTCGATACACATTCTCCATTGACCGGTTTTCTTGGGTACAAGCACCAGGTTGGCGAGCCAAACCGTATTTTTACATTCACGAATGAATCCGACAGCTAGGAGCTTTAATATTTCTATCCTAATGACCTCCTTGCGATCCTTCGCAAAGCGACGTAGCTTCTGCTTGACGGTCTTGGCCGTCTTGATTACATCCAAGGAGTGCTCAGCCAGCTCCCTTGGAACACCTGACGTATCCGATGGGGTCCATGCGAATATGTCAGCGTTGTCCCGGAGGAAACTAGTGAGCGTGTGTTCCTATTTCTCCCCGAGGTTGTCATCGATGACCACCATCTTGGATGGGTCGGCAAGGTCGAGGCAGACCTTCTTCGTCGCTGGTGGAGCATCCAGGGCGGTCTTGGTGCGCTTCTGTTCCGGGATGGCGAGGTCGGTCGAGGCGACCTTTTTGGCCTCGGCCACCATGACAGCCGAGGTGCCGAAGTAAGCGCTCGTCGTGGCGATCTCCAGGGCCTCGTTGTCGCATTTGAACGAGATGAGCAGGTCACCGTAGACTGTGAAGACTCCGCAGGGAGCTGACATCTTCAACACCAGATAAGTGTGCGGGATAGCCATGAACCCGGCCAGCATGGGACGGCCTAGGATGGCGTGGTAGGAAGACTTGAAGTTTGTGACCTCGAAGCTAAGGTACTCAATGCGGAAATTCTCCTCCATGCTGAATGTCACCGGAAGGGAGACCCGACCTAGGGGGTAGGCCACCTTGCCTGGCACGATGCTGAAGAAGGGCTCGTCGCACTCTGTCAGCCTCTTGAAGTCGAAATCCCTCTTCTTCAGGGTGTCGACGAAGATGACGTTGAGCCCGCTTCCCCCATCGATGAGGGTTTGATGGAGCAAGGCACCCTCGACAATGGGCTCGACGACTAGCGGGTACCACCCGGGATCTGGGATGTGGACCCAGTGGTCAGCCCGACCTCGCGGTTGTCCTTGCGGTACCTCCTCCTGCTCGAGCTACTCTTTAGGCCGCCTATGATCATGTTGATCGACCTCTTGGCCTGTTGGAATGGGCCGTTGGGGTTGCCTGTCTCCGGTAGGGGAGGCAGGTCGCGCTCGTCGCGGCGGTCTTCTGGCTGCTGGTTATCACGTCGCCAGTCGTCACGACGATCATTGTCCCCACGGCCACGTCGGTCGTCGCGGCGGTTGTTGTTGTAGCAATGCGAGGATGACTGGTCCCCGTGACTTCTAGGTCACTTTGGGTCTTCGGGCGTATGGAACGCCCTCTTGAACTGCTGGCACTCATGAACTGTGTGAGTTCCCCCTTCATGGAACGTGCAGGGGCTGTCCAGCACCGCATTGACTCCTCGACGTTGAACGTCGAAGGTCGACGCCCATCTGCCATGAGCATCTCTAAAGGTTGCTTGCGGAACTTCGAGCTGGAATCGCCGGTAGCGTCGAAGGTGCCTGCATCCTGCTTGTCGTCATGGTCAAACTAGTTGACCAGCACTTCCTCAGTGTCGATGAGCTTGTTGACGACCTCCATGAGTGGCGCGACCTTGGTGGCGCCGGACTCGTGGATCCTCTCAAAGACCTTGCGGTCCCTAAGACCTTTCTTGTAGCTGTCGATGACCTGGTCATCCTGGACGCCGACGCAGGTGTTGCGGTTCTCGAAGAACCGGTTGGTGTAGTCCCCCAACCGCTCACCAGCCTTCATGGTCACCATCCCAAGGTTGAAGGCGTTTCCAGGGTGATTGTAGGTCACCTAGAAGTTCGAAGTGAAGGCCCGGGACAGGTCGGCCCATAACATGATGCTGCCTGCCGTTAGGTTGTTGAGCCAAAGAGACGGTGCGTCGCCCATCACCAACGGGAAGTAAGCCGCCATGTGGTCGAAGTTGTCGCCGGCCGCCTTGACGACGACATAGTGGGTCGACAACCAAATGTTGTGGTCGGAGCGGCTGTCATACTTCTAGATATTTGGCTTGAAGTTGTCGGGGTAGGTGACCGATCGGAGACGTGGTGCCACCGCGGGGAAAGCGGTGACCGCCATGTCGTCACCTTTGTCACCGATCTGGGCGGCGACGTCGTCCTGTGTTGCGGCCACGATCTGAGATCTGGGCTGGCGGTCCGGGTTAGGTATCGGACCCTCAGGGTGGCTGTAATCTTCTTCATACTGGGCACGTCGCATGTTCTCGACGTCGTGGTGATCGCGTTCTTCGCGCTCCATGATCCGATGGACGGTGCCCGGGGGGCCGTACTCGCAATTGTAGTTGAGGCGACGTCAAAGTTCTCGCTCTTCGCGCTCGCGGTGGCTCTGATCGATGTAACCGCGCGCGTCGCGGCTGCGCCTGTTCCTGTCGAGGTTGGCGCGTAGGTCGACGCGTGGTGCAGCGTTTGCCCCGGGTTGGTGACCTCTTCCTGAATGGTGGGGAGCTTGCTATGCACAGGTCGATTGGATCGACTGCGCGAGTGTCGGCTCGACGTAGATGCCGCGAACTTAGACGTCGTCTTCTCCTCCACCAGAGCCTGGCGACCCAGAGGTATGCCATGGCCGCGTTGGCATCAGGTGAAGGGTTGGCCTGCAGGAGACGTGCCAACGCCGACCCAGGTTGGCCCGAGGGCTGTTGAATGTCAGCAGCGCTGCTTCTTCGAACTCAAGACGTAGGTCATGGGCGCACGGAGGTACCGCTTGGCGCTACTCCTCCGCCTGCCTCTGGGCGCGGTTCGCGTTGGCTTGGATCCGACATGCCTCCTTGGAATCTGTCGCGCCGACTCGCGGTGGGTCATTCGCCAAAAACACCAGGACGCACCACCGGGTAGATCTTTGGTCATTGGGAGAGATGCGGATCCGGGCCTCTTGGAACTCGCCGACGTCCGGAAACGTGGGGGTCCGTGGAGTGTGTGAAGCGTCGCGCTCCTGGTAAATCTTCTTTCGTAGCCGACAGCCACGGAGAGTGTGTCATGCGCCCTTATGGTAGGTGCACGGTACGTCGAGTGGGTCGCGGCGGGTGCGAGGTTCGATCTTCAGGTCGCTAGATGACGGCTGTCGCCCAGATTGGATCTGGACGGACTTGACTATCCGATGAGCATATGCGCCACTAGATGGCCGCAGACCGAAAGGGAAGGTCTTGCGGCGCGACGCGTCCTGCGTTGAGCACTGAGCTCTCTCGCAGATCTGGAGGGTGTTCCTCCTTCATGTCGATGACTCGCTCCATTCCCTGAACGATGTCATAGGGTTTGGATGGGTGGATCTTTGACTTCTTGCTGGAGCTGGGGGCGGTGACAGGCGTTGGCGGAGCCTTCACAGAAACCGTCACGGAGGTCGCCGCCACCAGTGTGGTTGAGGTTGCCGTGAAGGAGCCGAAACAGATCTCTACGGGGTTGGCGAGGATGTCCGCCATGCTCACCGGGAAGACGACACCAGATCGGGCCACCATGCTGCACAGTGAATTCCCGATCACCCCTACCAGGTGGTTGGCGCGCCTACTGTCAGGGGGTGATACCTGGCAGATCCGCTAGGGGGCTACCCAAGCGGTTGTAGGTTAACTAATGGGGGAATCGGGACCTAAGAGCGTAGGTGATAGTTCACAGATAGAACTCGGAACTTGGCGAGAATGGCAAAAGACACGAGGGGTTTAGACTGGTTCAGGCCTCCGGAGAGTAAAACCCTACGTCCAGTGTGGTGGGATTATGCATGAATGGGGAAGTCCCCTCGAATGGAGCTCTAGGTCGCCTTATATGGCTAGCGGGCTAGGGTTTCCATTCGTCATCAGGGTCGGTTACAGATTAGGAAGGTCTCCTTCCGTGATTACAGAGGGAGTCCCGTGATCCTCGGACCTACTAGTGGTGCCGCACCGCGATCTAGGGGAAAAACTTGCGCCACAAGCCCGGCAGGTCTTCCGAAGTCTGGATGAGGTCGTCCGAGGTCTTCCAAGGTCGCCGAGATTGTGGATAAGGTCTCTGGGCCCACTTGCAGGTCGGCGGGACTTCTCGAAGGTCGGGTCCACTTGACAGGGACCTCTGGGACCCTAGCCGATGGGGACCCATGGGTACCTCTGTCTCTCAGCCAGCTTTTGAGTTTCAGCGAACTCACTATCTATGGTCTCCTTCATCACTCGCTTCATCTCTTTGGCGCCAGTATCGATCTCCCGCGGGTTCACCTCCAAGCTTTGAACTTTATCCTTGGTGTTCTTCAGCTCGTTTTTGAGGTCATCCCCCCGCCTATGGAAATTTGCAATATACAAGAAACACTCTGAGGTCGAGTCCTCAGCAGCACAAGACAATGATGATGAAAAACTTCTAAGAAAATTGATCTTACCAATACTTGCGGCACTGAATTGCGAGCTGACCTCCTGGGTCTTCCACCTCTCCTCGACCAGCTCGTCCTCGATCTTCTTCTTGTCCGCCACCACCATCTCGCGGACCTGCTTGAGCTCCTGCTCAAGCTCGACCACTTGCAGCTGCATGGTTGCAGCATTCTTCAGCAGGTCGGCCCTGCCCTTGGCACGGTCAGCCAGCGACTGCTTCACAGAAACAAGAAAACAGGTCATCAAAAATAGTTCTGAAGCAAGTTGTCCAAGTTAGTACAAGAAAGGGCCTTCTTGGTTGAGAGTCAAGATCACATTACGGACCACTCTCATATCCTCGTTGTCATCAAAGATGTCCTCCTGCAAGGAGTTCTAGTCCAGTCAATCTCTTCATGCCTCAACGTCAGCCCCGTTGGCGTCGAACCCGGTACCTGCACACCGGATGTTTCTGGGTTCTCCTGCAACTGCTCGATCTGAATCGGGTCCGCAGTTGGGTCCTGAGCTGACGTGCTGGGCACAGAGTTAATGGGCTCCACGTCAATGATAGGCAGAGAGGTCGAAGCCCTGACATCGCCCACGTAACCTTGTGTCCCGGCTCCAGTGGCAGGCAGTGGAGGCGACGTCACCACGTCGTCAGCCAAAGTCTGAGCCCCGACCTCATGGTCGGACAACCTCGTCCTCGAAGGTGAATCCTGAGCGCCCAACGCGCTCTGCGGTTGGACATCCGACCTGCATAAACCCTCGTCAACACAATGCAAGAACTAACAATTGAATGAACTACAAGTACTATGACCTAACCACACAGTAGCCGAGGCATGTGGCTTCGGCCTAAAGGTCCGCACCTTTACCATCGTAGGCATCCTTTCCTGTGCACTAGCGGTAACCCGCTGCGCCTCCCTCATCCGACGAAGGTTGTCCTTGTTTGTCTTTTGTTCTAACTCCCGCTGTCTCTTGGCCGCGGGACTGAGCGACCTCCTCACCGTATGATCTTCTACAACCGGCAAATCGTTGGTGGCCTCATCCTCATCATCTTCGACCTCCTTAGTCAAAGGTGTAGGAATTACCGGTGTCTAGACTACTGGGGGAGGGCTCACCTTCCTCTTCCTCTTATTGTCCGCCTCGAGCATGGCGGTCTTTGCCACCTCAGCCTTGGCAACAACCTTTGAGGTCTACTGCTTTGCCGTTGCCGCCCTCGTCTTGCGCCTGGCTTTGTGGCACTGACCGCTTCTTGGTGGTTCACCACGTCGTCACCGCCTCCTCGTCGCTATCTCCGCCAGCCTCAATCGACGAGTCTGATTGGTAATTCTCCAATAGCGTTGCTGCTGGAGGCTGGTAGTCCTCCGACCTTAACTTTCGGCGTGGCTCTTCGCCTGCCGACAAAGGTGCGGGGCACCAAAATTGCATCTCTCGAGCCTACAAAATAGAAGCAACAGACTATAAGAGCTCTTCCTCTAGTTACACAAAACAAAGAAATAGGTCACTACGACCTCATTTTCAAAAAACTCACTGGATCAGCAGGTCGAGAGAGAGAATACGCCTTTGGGCACTTCTTGTTCCGAATACACCCGAAATACATCTGTGATACTCTGGCCGCCATGTCCTCTTGGGAGACCTTGTGGGTAACTTCACGAGTAGGGTCCATCTGACCCCAATACTCATACGCCGGATGAACCCGATCCTTGATCGGCTGAATCATATGACGACAAAAAGACATCGCCACAACGCCTCCTGTCAGGCCTGCCTTCTTGAGGTCGCCCACCAAGGTCAACAGCTCCTTGACGTCGTCCATCTCACGGGAAGTGACCTGCAGGTCCCACTTGTTAATCTTTACGAGCTTGTGTGCGGTGCGCTTCGGGAGCATCGGCTTCTTGTCAGTGATGTAGAACCACTCCGACCTCCACCCTACAGTGTTGTCTGGCAGATCCATATCCAACCATGCCGCCTTGAGACCTGATCTCAGGTAGAACATCACCGCCCCACCACGTCGGTACGCTCTCTGGTGAACTTGACGTTGAAAAAATACCGCCACAACACGAAGTTCAGTGGGATGTCGAGGAACGCCTCACACATGAATGAACAAAGAAACTGCAGTAATGGAGTTGGGGACGAGGTGTACCAACTCCAGCTTGTAGTAGTACTGTTGACGGTCGATTTTGGTACACCTAGCTATAAGTTTACCGTCAACATTTGCACGTATTTGAAATTCTAACCAATGGTACTAACCCCCCGGAGGTATCAAGTTCACTCTCGCATGTCAATTTTTGAGTTTGTTGTTTACGCAGTAAATTAACGTTAAAGAGGAGACTTTCGGGATAAGTTCATCAAGCACTTCAAGAGAAGATCATGAAGCCCGACACAAGTCAAGACACCTCATGAACATGACTCCAAAGGACCCAGGGACCGAAGCATGAAGCTAGAAAACTCCAGGGACCTAGACAAAAGATGTTGAAGCTTGCACAACAAGGAGCTCTGTCTAAACCGTGGAGAAGACGACGTCAAGGGCCCACATGCATAAGGGAGCAAGTCAACAATTGACCGAGAAGCATCAGGGAGCGAGACGGGGCCGAACCGGGCCGAAATGAGCCTGGCCTGTTCCGGGCCCGGTTCGCGCCCCTCTTTGACCTAGGTGCTTGTCTATTTATTACCTCTGCCTCCGCTAGTTGCCACATCCATCCATTCATCAGAGAACTGCCGACACGAGGAGAAGCACCGGGAGGAAGCCGACGGCCGCCGCAAGTCCTCGTTGCCTAGGAGATGGCTTAGGCTAGACCCTAGCTGCCATGGTTGGCCCTGCATGGTGAAGCCATGGTGGAGTTCCGGAGCCATGCCTTGGATTCATCAAGGCACATGTACTTTTGACGGTGATATCAATCTAATCTTGTCTTTACTTTTGATCTACTTCGATGCATGCCTTCTCTCATTCATGTGTGTAGCTATCATGTGACCTTAGTAGGAATAGATCTAATCTATGTCTTGTGGATACATCGAAGTGGTGCACGGACTTACGAGTAGTTGTTCGGTGTCGATTACCTTGCGTAGTGACAGTACGATTTAGGGAAATCACCAAATGAATGTGCAGTGGGTATCTCCTTATCATGGTATGAGGTTTAGGTTAGTTTGTCACCTTGGCCAGAACGGCAACGAGAAGACGATGGGTTAGGCTTATGTTTTGGATGCTCACCTTTATGGCTAGGTGGATGTGATCCATACATCTAGGGATGTAAACGAATCAGATACGAACGGATACTGCGGATACAGATACAAATAATTTTTCTTTCTCGGATCAAATTCGGATACAGACAATATATTTTGTGTCGAATAGTGATATTCATCATATTTGGATCATAGAAATTGAACTTTGAATTTCCGTATACTAATGCGGTATGGATAGTTACGGATATTAAATGTCCGGATTTGGGTACGATCTTACCATTTGAGTGTCTCACCCTTTCGGTCGGTCGGTCGGACGGATAATATCCGTACCACTTTCATCCCTACATACATCCTTTCATGTATGTTTAACTTTTATGCAATCAACGCTTAATGATAGATTAGATCATTAGATTAGATGGATAGCCTTAGGAGTTTGCTTCCGATCCTTAGATTGACAAATCTAGGGAGGACCCTCCTTGGTGAAAAAGGCACCAAGTCACCTGTAGGCTTGTGGTGAACTTGAGCACGGTTTTGCACCTTCAACAAGCCCCTTTTTCTGGCGCCGTTGCTAGGGATCGGCAACTCGAATCCTAGGGTGATCTATCTTTCTTTTAACTAACCCTAATTTTATCATTGCATATATGCTTGCTTTCTTGTTTGCGTCCTTGAAAGTAGGTGGAAAACTAGATACAAAGCGATCGAGAAAAGTTTTCAACATTCGGACTTCAACAAGTCCAACCTCACTCAACCAAGTTGATGGCTACACATGATTTGCTCTTTAGTGGTAGGAGCTAACCTTGGTTAGTGGCCCAACATCCGCTATTGATCCCCCACCCAAAGAAAATAAAGATGAACAAGGTATG
Source organism: Cenchrus americanus (assembly GCA_947561735.1). Lineage (NCBI taxonomy): Eukaryota > Viridiplantae > Streptophyta > Magnoliopsida > Poales > Poaceae > Cenchrus > Cenchrus americanus. The sequence goes on along the minus strand of OX387245.1, from coordinate 225,527,306 downwards.
CCTATGTGTCGATTAAGTTTTTAGACTAATGTCTTTTGGAGGATTGTTTGTTCGAGCTATAGGTTTTGGAAACGACCATGTCAAGCACGATGGAGAAGGATTTCATTACCATAATGCTCATGCAATGATGTTAATGACTTTTGAAGCCAAGGGATGCGTGACATGGTGCCATAAAGGACTTCAAGATAAAGACCACACGTACATCTCTGAATCGATGGACGAAAGGGTAACGATGACATCCATGTTTGCATGAGCCTTAGCAAAAAAAAATTGGATATATTTGGATTTTCAGAAGCTCCATGAAGTCTATGTTCCAATGAATCAAGCAGCAAGGCAATCGGAGGTTCTTACAAGCGGATATGGCCGAATCACCGATGGTTGCACATGCTGAAATTCTGGACAGCAAGCAATGCTGAAGTAAAACAGCCATAGCTCCCTCATTCGGACTCCGATTAAGGCGAATGAGTACCCGTTGGAAAAGTAATTTTATAAATTTTTCAATAAAACTATATTTGATATATGTTCTGTTCTGTATGCAGGGGTAAATCCACAAAGAATAAGCAGCAACAAGGCGATGACGACAAGATGGCGGAGATGGACATGGTGTCAATAAAGAGAAGATGGGGCAACAGTTCCACAACACGTACATGATGAAATTAAGAAGATAAGGAATAAAACAAACCCTCTAGAGCTTGGATGAATGGAGACACAAGAGGCACCACTCAACACATGATGATGTTGGAAGCGAACCACGACCGATTTCATAAGTCAACATCAAGCTGCATGGCTACTTTAGATTCTCGCACAAGTAACCATGGCTTCACGACGATAAAAAGGTACGTGAGAAAGTCGAGCTCTCTGACTTTAAATGAAGTGCTTTGCGGGAGGCAACCTGATCTTTTTATATATCTATATAAACTATGACAAGTCTACATTGTGTTCTTTATTTGAAAACTTCAAGTAACATTGTACCATTGCTCTAGTAAATGTCACAACCACATCTTGTATGCTTTAATAGATATTGATTGAGCACTTTGCTACTTAAATTTTGGAAAACTTGTACACCACGTTTTTGTGTGCTTATTCGTGTTTAGAGTCTTTTTATTTGTGCCTTTAGAGAGAAATATGAAGTATGATCCCTTTTGATCTGAACTTGTGGTTAGTTAACTTAGGCTAACGTTTTCTTTTGGTTTAGATCACCACCATATCATGTCATACATTTTTGTTCATTCGTATCATGTTTCCCTTCATTCCACATTGTTCTCCACCCTTGCATTTTGTTGCATGATCCATACCATATTTAAACCCTTTTTGTGAAAAGAATCTCATCTTTGCCTAAACCTTCCTATCAAACTACACCTAGAACCTAGGCCAACATAGGAAGGATCTACTTGTGTTAATCCGACCAAGTCTAGCTCTATCCCTTTCTAATTAAAGTTTTGACTAGCCTCATCCTAAACCCTTAGGAAAAAACCCTCATACTTTAGTAATCCTAAAACCATAGGTTTGTTTTTCATCCAAAAATCTTACCCTTGTTTTCTTTTCTTCTTTTTTAAAACAAGCTTAGATAGAATTTCTTCACCCAACTTATCTTTTCAAAATTCTTGTCTTAAGCCAAAAATATAGGATACCCATAAGCCTTACCTTAAAACCTTGTTAGTATGCTTTAAGGTCGTTTGATAAAACTCTTGACAAGACTCTACCATTCCTGTCATCATTGATGAACAACATCGAAAGCCTTTTCAAACATTGCTAACCCTTTTTACTGACCTCTTTTTGCATTTGCATTTTGCATCAACCCCTTTGTTCTATCATGCATAGGTTAGCTTGGTTTCTTTGTGAAACTTTTTGATGAATGCTTTATTTCCATGATAATGCTTCACGCGTGGCATTTTCTTTTGCAATCTTATGTAAACATGGTGTTTAGACATGATTGGAGACCTCATCATTCAGTTTTATGAACCTTTCTTTCACGTTGCATAGGTTGGTTTATAAGCTTTGCAACGCGCTTTAACTTTCTTGCGGCATAAAGAATTATTAACCATGAAATGAACATGGTGTTTTGACCTTGGTTAAATCTTTATGGTTATATAGAAACAAAGCAATCTAGTTGTACACATGGTGTTTAGAACTTGGTGCAAATATTGTTTTGTTTATATCCCTTGCTTTCATTTGCATTTCACCTACACGCACGTACACTCATTAGATTCTTCTTTTCTTTTTACTAGGTAAGCTTTGCCACAAGTTAAGAACTTAGGGATGTATTTGGTTTGTTGGCAATTATTTCTACTCCCGACCATCACCCCGGGGGTAGAATGTGCCTTAGATTTGTTTTGTAGGCATGGAGAAGAGTTTCCATGAGTTCCTGACCAATTGCAATCAAGATCATTAGTCATCTACAAGGCTTGAGAGGGAAGTCGCAGTTTACATCAAGATTTGAGCACGTGTTTAGAGATGTACAATGAAAGAAAAGTTAATATTAAGAAGATCCTTCAAATCTCCTTTCCAACGCGTCGAGAATCATCAATTTTGAAGACCTGTACAAGGAGATATGGCAGAAACATTGAGAGTTGCGCGTCTGAAAACAGCTTTGGACAGATTGCATTGCCGGAGTAAAATAGGCACAACTCTCTTGTTCGGAACCCATTTCATGCGTATGATGGCCCGTTGGAAAGATAATTCCATGAACTTCAACTTGGAGGGGTGTTTAAGGACTTGTTCTGTTGAGGAAGTAAAAGAAAATCTGTGGAAGATGAGGCAGCGACAAGGACAGGATGGAAGTCGGTGATGACGATATGACAAAGGATTGGAACCATGGCTTGATGATAATAAGAAGAAGTTGAAGGACAAATGAGTCACAAAGGCAAGAAGTGAAGATGATTCTCAAACACATGGCAACACAGAATTACAAGCGATTCATGTTCTTCCACACTTAGCAACATGTTAAGCATGGGGGGGGATTTGAAGGACGAAAGGGAAAAGGCCACATGGAGTACAAGGATCACCTTCAACACAAGATGCTCATCATTATTTTTCCATGTTAAGCACAATGGTTAAGCATAGGGGAGGCATCGCCGCACTTCATTACGAGCATCGAAAAGGACGGTAACTCACCCTTAACTTTATCTTTGTTCATCATCCTTTTAAATGCTTGCACATATATGCTTTCAACCATAGACAACCTTTGTAGCTATCTCTCCATCAATAACATGGCTACTAGGAGGATAACCTAGGTTAGTTAGTTTTTACTTTTCAATAAATGAATCACCATCTCTTTTGAGCTTACCACGATAATATCATTTGTATGTCTTGCTTATGGAAAAATGATGAAAGTTGCCACCTTGTTTTACTTGCATGATGTTTTATATGACATAACTTTTTGCTCTCTATTAAAAGGAACTTCAATTCATTAAATACCGGCTCTTTCATTTGTGGAGGTTAAATGACTAATTTCTAAGACCCACATACTTTATGTTGCTCTTTGATTTAAGTTTATCGATGACCTATGCCTTGTACTTGTTTTATTTAAAATCAATATGCTATCTACATTTGTGAATCTCTTGCAAGGATCTACCTACCAAAGCCTATACACACACAAGTACTTTCATGATGTAACCCTTAGTTTGCAAACTTATATCTTGATGAGTTGGATTAGGATTGATTTCTGTGGTACGAGACTAAGAAGCTGGTCATTCCTTTGCGTATCTTTTTCATGCTAGCCATTTTTGTACATGCATTGTGAGTTTCTACATTGGAAATTTCACAAACTACGTTGGGCATCCACCTTAAACCAAAAACATCTTTTTGTGATTACCTCCTTGACCGCAACCCAAATTGAGTATGGATGATCTTTCGACGAATTTTCTGAAGATTTTCTGGCAAGATTTCAAGACATATAACATATGGAGGGACTCATCAATGCAACAAAGTTATGCAGAGCTTCGACATGGAGGACTGCCCTTGAAGATTTAAAAAGATTTATAAAGGAATACAAGGATTTTGTACTTCTTTAGCAGCCATAGGTCCCCTCACTTCTATGCTCGAGGACGAGCAATCATTTAAGCATGGGGGAGGACTACTATAGCAAGTACTATGTAGCTTAAAAGTTCGAAGGAGCATAAAAAATGTAGAATAAAAAATAAAAAGAAATAAAGAGAAGAACAAATGAAGGAAAGAAAGAAAAAATGAAGAAAGAAAAAATAAGAAAATAAAAATAAACCAAAAAAGAGTAAAATAAAAATGCTCCTCGGTTATTTTAGCTTCATTTAAATCTTAGAGAGCTTTGAAGACAAGTCCATACTCAATCTTTTCCAACCATGTGCAATCCGATAATGAGAACATCATTCATGTCTCGGGATCACCCATTTGCCACTTGCACATGTCCATTTTTCTAAATGCGTGTGTTCCATATCTCTCTTTCCAATATTTATTTTTCATGGCCTTTTTTACTAGTCTCGGTAATTCCAATAGATCTCTCTCTTAGTTTGACAATATTTCAAGTATAATGTTTTGCTAGGATTGTTTTTACCTACCAAGCCCCACATAAGCTTTCCACTTTCACATATGAGTAGAATAGGTTGAGAATAATCTAGTGTAGGCTTGAGTGACTTGATGAAATGATAGTTTCCATGAGGTTTTGCAAGAGAACCTCACTTATGTTAGATATGAAACTTTTTGGAAACTCTTCACGATGCAACAAGGTAAAGGTTTAAAGTTTGCTTAAGTTTGAGAGCACTATATTTGTTTCTATTGTGGCATGTTCTTTAATGATAGTCTATCTTCCATAATGAAGTAGCCAGTCAAACCTTGAACCTTAAATTCTAATACTTGAGAGAGCAATATGTCTTGTTGCTTATAACTAAGTGCAGGGAAGACATTGAAGGGCAATGCTGATTTCCAAGTTAAGTAAAGATCTTGGACTTGCTAGAGGACGAGCAAGGTTTAAGCATGGGGGTATGTTGACGGTCGATTTTGGTACACCTAGCTATAAGTTTACCGTCAACATTTGCACGTATTTTATATTCAAATCAATGGTACTAACCCCCCGGAGGTATCAAGTTCACTCTCGCATGTTGATTTTGGAGTTTGTTGTTTACGTGAAAAATTAATGTTAAAGAGGAGACTTTCGGGATAAGTTCATCAAGTACTTTAAGAGAAGATCATGAAACCCGACACAAGTTAAGACACCTCATGAACATGACTCCAAAGGGCCCAGGGACCGAAGCATGAAGCCGAAAAACTCCAGGGACCTAGATAGAAGATGTTGAAGCTTGCGCGACAAGGTGCTCTGTCTAACCATGGAGAAGACGACGTCAAGGTCCCACATGCATAAGGGAGTAAGTCAACAATTGATCGAGAAGCATCGGGGAGCGAGACGAGGCCGAAACAGACCTGAGCCGGTCAGCCCGGGCGGCCGGCACCGGCTCGTTCGGGCCCGGTTCGCGCCCCCCCCCTTTGACCTAGGTGCTTGTCTATTTATTGCCTCTGCCTCGCCGACCGCCACATCCATACATTCATCAGAGAGCCGCCGACACGAGGAGAAGCACCGGGAGGAAGCCGACGGCCTCCGCAAGTTCTCAAGTTTCCTAGGAGATGACTTAGGATAGACCCTAGCCGCCATGGTTGGCCTTACATAGTGAATCCATGGTGGAGTTCCGGAGCCATGCCTTGGATTCATCAAGGCACATATACTTTTGACAGCGATATCAATCTAATCTTGTCTTTACTTTTGATCTACTTTGATGCATGCCTTCTCTCATTCATGTGTGTATCTAGCATGTGACCTTAGTAGGAATAGATCTAATCTATGTCCTGCGGATACATTGAAGTGGTGCACGGACTTACGAGTAGTCTTTCGGTGTCAATTACCTTGCGTAGTTACAGTACAATTTAGGGAAAGCACCAAACGAACGTGCAATGGATATCTCCTTATCATGGTATGAGCTTTAGGTTAGTTTGTCACCTTGGCCAGAACGGCAATGAGAAGATGATAGGATAGGCTTACGTTTTGGATGCTCACCTTTATGGCTAGGTGGATGTGATCCATACATCCTTTCATGTATGTTTAACTTTTATGCAATCAACGCTTAATGATAGGTTAGATCTTTAGATTATATGGATAGCCTTAAGAGTTTGCTTCCGATCCTTGGATTGACAAATCTAGGGAGGACCCTCCTTGGTGAAAATGGCACCAAGTCACTAGTAGGCTTGCGGTGAACTTGAGCACGGTTTTGCACTGTCAACAAGTACAGAAGGCATCGAAAGAAGTCGATGGCAGGTATGCTGAACATGTGCTCAAAGAAGGAGGCGAAGATGACCTGCTCCTTGTCGTCCTCCGTCGCGAACCTCTGGCCGGTGGGCGCCTTCCACTCCAACTCCGCCTTGGGCCTCAGGAGCCCACGCTTCACCAAACTCTGAATCTTCTCCGTCGTCATTGTCGAAGAATCCCACACCATCTCTGGGGACAGGATCGTGGGAGCTGCGGCCGCCATTTCTTGAGCTCGGATGGATTTGGATCTAAAATTCACTAGGGTCTTGATGCACATGCGAAGCGGAGTGACACGCAGATGGCGGAGCCGGTGCGTGGTCTGCAACAGACAGCGGTGAGCTAAGGATCTTAGGGCTGCGCTTGGTTGCGGGATGCGCAATGGCTAAGACGTGGGAATCTCGGTGGAAATGGCGAGAGGATGAAGAAGACGATGGGGATGGTCAACGCTGGTCCCCTCCGCTCTATTTATAAGGGCCCCACCGGGTCCGCCCGTTGCGGCTCCTTCAACGGTAAGGAGCTCGCCCTAACGGCTATGAGCCGCTAATCTCGCGAGACGATCTCGCCGGATTTCACACAAACGGATATATGCGCAACGGATAGACTGGCGACCTATACCCTGAGTTTATGTTGTGAGTACAACAAAGTTATCAGGTCATCCTGATAGCACATTTCGATCTTCATGAGGTCGATAAGCCCCCAAATTATGTCACTTTAGGTCTTTGATGAATAATTTTGTCAAATCGACCATTACATGACAGAAGAGAGCGAACATTACACGGGAACTACGAAGGTACACAAGTCACCTATGACCTTATTGGATCCAGAACCTGTGAAAAAATACAAACATAATTAAAGACCTAGTCTACTTAGAGCAACTCTTGAGGTGTACTCTGCTATAGCAGAGCACATCGCAAGAATTCTCTTAGCCCTAGGACCTCGATGGTGGCCTTGTGGTGAACAGTTGTGCAACACCGCACGTAGTAGGGCATGCTCTATGCTGGACTATGGAATACAGACATGATCTTGCTCTTCGATGCGGGCCGGAAGCATCAAGGACTTGCAGCTGCACCTCGAGCCTCTATAGCATCACCTCCAAACTCTCCTTGATTCCTTGCTAAGGCAAGGTACAAAGAGTGGGTGTGCTGCCTACACTTTGCAAGAGTTCTTCTAGCCCCAAGCTTCTACAAACACAACATTCTAAAATTTGGTGGATGGACACATGCCCATGGCATGGCCTGAATACTATCCTGCGGCTTCATAGCTCAACAATGCTTGGTGCTTGCCTCCTTCAGCCTCACCGTGCTATTTATAGCCAAAGCCAGGCCTTGGGAAGCTGGCGAAGTGATGACACTATCCCCACATGGTCCAGAGGGCCTGCAGACAAGTGCGTGATTAAAGGTGATGAATATACCCCGTCTCGCGACGTCTTTGTCGCTAGTGCATCAATGATGCCTGAGCCCACCACAGCATCACATGGCTACAGTACACCCCTTGATTCGTGGGTAGTTTGTCGTTTTATGGGTGGCAAGAGAGTCTCCAACCACTGTCGACCCGTGACCCTGTAGTCTATGGCAAAAGACAAGTCTGACTCTGCGTCAGAGGGCCTGGTGCCTTGCTACATCTACGGACGACGACGAAGACTACATGCACCATTACGTCTCAACGTCTTCATTGCACTCGCTAGGCTCTACGTCCTGGTGCACCCGCTATGGCTCTACATGTAAATGGACCTATTCCAATCAGCCTATATTTCTATTTCCTGAGCAGAATGGTCGTAGGTTCGATTGAAGACCTTTCGGGGTAGGTGTGCCTAGCTGCTCTGCCAGATCCGTCTGGGCGCCTAGAGATCAGAAGCTTCAAATCTACGATTTCATCGGGCCCCCGTGGTCGGTGTTCCTATTGCTGAGGTCGTCAATACCTTAGTACCATGGCTCCGCTGGATGGCTAGAAGCTATGTTGGTCGTCTGGACACCAAAACGACCTCCATGAGGTCAGCGTGCCTTAATACCTAGGTTTTCCAATACCTCGGTATGTCTACGGCTTTGCCAACCTAGTTGGGCGCCCCGGATGTGTGACCTCCAGAGGTCGGTGTGCTCTTGTAGCCCTGCCAGCCTGCTCTGAACACCCAGGATTTTTGCGTACGGAATGAAGGCCTCTCTATGGGGTGCACGCCTAATGGCCCTGCCAAGTATCTCTCGGTGCTTGGGCGATATAGATTTGAGACCTTCTTGAGGTCGGCATGCCTCGGGCGGCTCTGCCAGACTCCTTGCATCCATGCAGGATACCTGGGTGTCTCTACACTTTATACGTTCAAGATCAACATTATTTCGCCAGCTTCATCGTTGATTGTTTCGACCACTAAAGAAGACCTCTTCATACGACGCATCTTTCAAAGATCCTGTCGGGTATCCTCGGATACTAGACATTATTGATTTGAGACTTATTTGAGGTTGGCACGCCTTCAAGGCCTCCTTGAGGTCGGCCCTGCCAGACTCCTTGCAGCCATGCGGGGAGATCTAGGTGTCTCTACACTTTGTTCGATCAAGACCATAACTTGGCTTTCTTCTCTTTTTTGAGCATCAAACCAGCCATGCTGCCTACTTCAATGCTCGGGGACTACTCTACGAGAGCGTCTTTGACGCCCTCTTACTTTCTTCGTCATACCGACCTGTTGGGAAATCTGTTTCTCATCAAGTCGTTACTCGACCTATTTTTTCTTCTATTTCTTTTTTGGATCATCATACCGGCCATCTTGCCCGCCACGATGATCAGAAACTACTCTATGAGTGCATCCTTGATGCCCTCTCAGATGTTTTCATCGTCGTTTCAATCTATTGGAAGTCTACTTCCTATAGGTCGTCACTCAACCTCACTGCGTTCGGCAAGACTACAAACAGGTCGGCTACAAAGTTGATGTGTTCTTTTTTTACCGATGTGCATGCTATTCGACCTATCGATAGCTCTACGACTTCGTCATGACCTGAGCCTACACCTCGCTCGAGGGATTGTGAGACATGGGTACCCCTAGGTCCCCACCGACCAGGCTCACGACCGTCCCCAGCTAGTGGGTCCGGCCTACCAGAAGACCCGCCGACCTGACAGTGGGCCCAACCGACCTAGTTGGTGGCCCACACGACCTCCTGAAGACCTTCCAGAAGATTTCAAACGACCCTATCCAGAACGACTTCAAGACTTGGCGTGCAAGACAAGACATCGGTGGATTCCGACAAAGTAAATTGACAGATATGGCAAGTGTTGTAATCAATTAGATTTAGGTCTCCTGGTCGCAACCGACCAGGAGTCTGGGAACCGACCTTGTCCGTTGGCCAATATAAGGCGGGTAAGGCGACCCCTTGTACAATCACGCAATCCCCAAGCAATCTACACCAACAACTGGACGTAGGGTTTTACTCACCGGAGGCCCGAACTAGTATAAACTCGTCGTGCTCTCTATGTTTTGTGTGCTCATGCGCAACCTTCGAGTTCTTAGCCCTAGACCCTCCTCGCGCGAACGACTAAACCACCGGGGTTAACCCCCTGTTGGCTGTCTAGATCTAAACATCTGACATGGGCCTAACAAAATCTTTTTTGGGCTATCTACACAACGTCGTCCTATAGTAACAGTGTTGGGCTCAGCCTAGCTTTAAACGAGCCAAATTCGTTTTATAACGCAAACGGTTCATCACAATTGGCATGCCACATCAGATTATGTCTAGCGTGACAAAGCTGCAGGAACAAAGTTATGATGTTATGTAATGACGATTTTGCACGTGTCATTTAACTCATGATGCCGCGAAATAGGGTCTTGTCATTAACCGCAGTTTATGATGCTCGATTAATGAAAAGGGGTTTTCGTAACAACCGACATCATTAATCGCGGTTTATGACGAGAAATGTCCTTTTTTCGTCACTAGTCGGCACATTCCTTGTAGTGAATGGTAACCGGTGAGAGATCGAGGAAAATAATGGGCGCACATTGAAGATGTGTCCGCCTTTCATTTTGCCGGTTTGCTCGTTGCCTCGGTGGTGAGTCAAAGCATGACTCCGCGCGCTTGACGGGGAAAGGCAAGAATTTGAAATGTGAAAACTACATGAATAGATTTGCTTTGCAATATACTTTTATAAAAATATGTAAATATACATATGTTAGTTTTTAAAAAATATTTTTATAAAAATAAGAAGTCAAAGTTGTATTTCGGAGACCGTATCGCTGTCCTAAACAACTTCATTTACCAAATCAGAGGGAGTACTTCCTCAGTCTCAAAATATAAACATTTACCAACTTCCACCATTCATGTCTCATTAAAAAAAGTGAGAAAATATTATTATTTTGTTACTATATGTTTTCTCAAACGTGATCAGCAATTGTTGATAAATTCTTATATTCTGAGGCGCAGGGACCAGCAAACATACCAGTGAAAAGAAAGATATGTGCGTGAACATGAATGCATGACGCATGATGTTGATGCGCTGAAGAGATGGTCAGGCGGGCCACACCGCCAAAAACACGTTTTCCCTTCATAACATCATCTCCTAAGATCTAGTGAAACTAGCTATTTTGTGTGGCACCAAATTGATTAAAAGTGAGCGCTATATATACGCACGGTACATGGGGAAACATAGCACGTGTCCTTTATTTTGTTTCTACAATCGTCGGAGCGCACTGCCGCCAGTGGCATGGCGAAGAGCAAGCAAGTGCCTGCTGCTCCACCTCCTCCTCTTCACGTGGTGGTGTTCCCATGGCTCGCCTTTGGCCACATCATCCCCTTCCTCGAGCTCGCCCAGCAGCTGGCGAGGCGCGGCCACTTCGTCACCTTCCTCCACCCCGAGGAACGTCGCCAGGACCAGGCCCGTGGCGCTGACCATACCCATGGCGTTGCAATACCTCGAGCATATATTCCCATCCGGACGCTGTCGAAGGCCTTGACTATGTCCAGTTTGAGGAATAGCATTGGCGTCTTGGATCGATAGAAATGGTTGATTGCCCCATGTATATACTGGAAGTTGTCTTGTATGGATCGGTCTTTAATAAACGCACTCTGACAAGGAGACACCAGCGAAGAGAGATGTGAGGCGCCAATCTGTTTGCAAGTGCCTTGGTGTGGATTTTGGCCACGCTATGCATGAGGCTTACTAGTCTGAAATCCGATGGGCTCAAGGCATCATCAGTTTTGGGCAGGAGAGTGATATTGGTCGAGTTAACTAGGGAGCACGTGTTGCCTCTCAGATTGTATATTTGCTGCAGCGCTTGCATGAGATCCCTCCTTTGTGATGTCCCAAGCCAACTTGTATAATAGACTGGTGTAACCATCTGGTCCCGGTGACTTCTGCTTCTATGATCGTCTCGTCCAATTGACTAAGGTCATGATGCTGAATTTGTAATTGGTCCCAATTTAGCACTGCCGTACGGTCCGTTCTTGCACAGAAGAGTAGTGATTAAACAACTGTGTGGCCTTATCACTATGGCTTGTGAACGTTCTGTTTTGGACTGTGAGCGAGGCAATGAAATTTTTGTGGTGCCTGGCGTTGGCCCGTATATGAATAACCGGGTGTTTGCATCTCCTAGCAAGATCCATTGAAGTCGCGACCGTTGCCGGATCTTTATTCTGGGCAGCGCCGTGAAACAGAGAATGCGCGCTTTGGCCAGTTCTCTTCGGAAGTAAACCATGTGTTGCTCTTTTTTTGCCTTATATAGATTGCATTACTCAAATGTTTTAGGAAGAAAAGGTAAATAACTTGGGGTTATATGTTCTTGTAGGCTGCTACCATTGTAAGCATGACTGGCAGCTTGTCTGTCATTATAAGGCGCCCCTATCCATGTGCTTGTCATCGCCATCGAAATTCGCGTGCAATTGTGGCGCGCGAGACGCTCTCGTAGGGATTGGCTTTGCTTGTGTGTTGTGCTGGTCTTCCGGAATTCTTTTGTGTGCCTGACCGCCTGCCTGCGTCAGTCGGATGCAGAGTCAATGTGCTCGAGGTTGTTATGATTCGCGGATGTATGCATGATTTGGATGCGTCAATCTGATGTAAAATTGATGTGCTCTGATTGCCTTGTCGGATATGATCTGGACATGCCAAAATTGCGACCGTGGTCCACCAACCATAAAAGGATGGATGCCATCATGATAGTTCCAGCTGGTTGCAATTTGTCATGCTTCATGTTTTGGTTTGGGTAGGTCACGATGATGCTGCTTCTTTAGTACGACACACACGTGTTATTCATTCCATATCCATAAAATCTAATAAATAATACTTTTTATATTATCTAGCAAAGATATATGCACTATAGGGTGTACTTTTTAAAAAAAACCTAACTAATCATTTTTAATTAAGTTACTGATTTTATATTAGTTTTTGAGCTTTGTTATGATACATGGATAGTACCGCACCGTATTGGATGGTACCTCGTGTTAAAAAAAAATCACCAGCTAATTAAATAGAAAATAAATAACTATCATTAGTTATTAGGTCCACCAAACTGGTACTTCCTGACACTCCTAGCATTACTATAGTTAGATTTCATCACATGGATGACTCATGTTAATTTTATGATTCAAGTGTTTCAATTTAAAAGTTTTTAAATTTTAAATACAAATTGAAAAGTTATTGAAAGGTCGCCACCGTCTTCTCCCTCATGAAGCAATAATCCCCATAATAAGTAGTTTTGGTGTATGTAGTCATCCGGACGGGATGACCATTCAGGTGCTCACCGGTTTCAATGTAAAATTTCACAGTGTTTAACGTCCAACGCTATGTGTCCTATATTCAATATTAAATACTTGTGAATTGTGTTTAAATCAGGTTTCTCAAACATGAAAAATGATTAGAAAAAACCAATACAGGGAATGGAAAAGTCAAAACAAAAATTAAAATGCATTTTAAAATACAGAATAGGTGGGCTATGTCCGCGTCGTCTGGTTGTACAACATTGTGCTCTACTTCTTGCTGGACCTATTCCGCTTCGTGCTAAGGCTATCCGCACTCATCATACTCCAATTTCATACTCTAAACGAGAATATTTTGCTTAGTCATCGAGATTTTTCAATCCAGTACCAGTTTCCTGCACTCGTCATCTCCTATATCTCATACTCTATACCAACTAACTTATATTTTATTCACCCATCACAACTTCCATCTCCTCTCTCTCTCTCAATTTTTTATTTTTTGTTCTTCTCCTTCATATCCTCCCTTCGGCGCTCACTCTCTCACTTCCTCCCCTGGTTGGGCGGGCCGCAGGGCGGCGCCACCCCTCCCTTTCTTCCTCTCGCCGGCAAGCCGCGGCCGTGCCGCCCCTCCCCTACTCTCGACGCTGCCGCCGGCCCGTCACCTCTCCCTCTGCAGCGGCGCGCGGCCGGCGGTGGAGTGCCCATGGTGAGCTCCGGAGCGACGACATTCGTCGTCCTTGCTCCCGCCCAAGCTTGACGCGCCAACCTCTATCGACCTGGACCAGACTCGTCTCTTCCCTGCTCGTGTCGCAGAGGCGCCTTCCTGGACTCACAGGTACTGCCTTGGCTCCTCCGTTGGGTAGAGGAGGCTCGATTTGCGCGAGTGTGACAACCCGCCCAGGAAAATACCGTACTACCGCCTAAACTAATCCACTTTAGTCATTAAGTAGCAATAAATTATCATCTTGTCGTTAGTTGCCGGGTTAACGCCCGGTAAATCACTTATATAGCAACAAGGATCGACATATATGCATTAAAACTCACACGAAGGAGAGTCCAGAGATAGAACATAATTAACATTCGAAATTTACCCCGAACGGTTTAATTATTACAAACCGAAGTTTTTGTCATCACAACGTAGTTCAGAGTTTTTCGAAACAGCGGAATTAACTAAGCGGAAAGCGAGAACACCACGGGAGGCCAGCCATGATGCCTTCAGTCGTCATCCTCCACCCACTCCAGCTCCCAGCCGGGCGGGATCTCTACGGGCCACACATCACCGAAAGCATTACCTGGATCAACATATTATAGCAAGGCTGAGTATACTAATACTCAGCAAGACTTACCCGTCGGTGATAACTACTTCACCAACTCTAGACATGAAAGGCTTTTGGCCACTAGGTTTCTTTTGCTGAAAGTAACAAAGGGTATGTCCTTACTTTCAAGATTATAGCACAAGTTCTAGTGGGTTTAAGCTTTACTAAATTAGCCATCTAATACAAGGTTGTACCATACAATTAATCAAGCATAATATTCATCAACTTCCATCATTAGGGATCTCATGACTAGTGGAGTAAGTAGTCTCAGATAACGGTGAGAGGCCGACAATCGATTGATTCAAAAACCTTGCAAGGTAGACCTAAACACACGGTGGGATGCCCCCGCGAGGACAACCACCGCACGGTTCCCAAAAATCCTCGGGTCGGGATAAAAGGCCACAGTCTTTGGTGCAGGCTATCGGGCATACCCCGCAAGGCACCCGGACTCACCATACACCACCGGTAGCTAGCCGTGAGACGCATCCCAAGAGTAGTGACAGTTAAATCCCTAGCCGTCTCATTAAGGTACTAGGCTTACCGGTCCCATTCCCGACAAGTGCTTAGTACGTTCAAACACTTAACCCATGATAGCCATTGGACCGGAGTCCGCATCCCATGCTCTTACCACGTGACCAATCCATTTAAGGAGATCTTGAGATTCCTATCTAGGAACACATTCTCGCGAGTGACGTCATCACCCGATTTGTAACGGTCCTATAGCTTAGCAGCTATCGGCCTAACATACTAGTAAGGACACAGGTACCTAGGGATTATGCATCTAAGGTTCCATACAACTCCTAAACTTAAGTGCACAAGCATCCATAGATAATTGTATAACAAAATTTGAAAACTGGGTTAGATGCACTGGTGCTTGCCTTCGTCAGCAAGGCTAGCTTGAGCACCCTCGGTGTCGTCGAGTACTTCCACGTACTGCAGAGCAGCTTCCGCTTCTCCTCCCTCGGCTTCCGGGATGAGCGAGTAGTCACCGTCAGGAAGATCTACACGGAATGCAATGCAGGATTCAGGTGATGTGAAAGCTTATTTATCTAATCCAACTCCTGTTGGTCATATTCACCTTAACAAATAATTAACTATTACTTTCTTTCTATGAAGGTTATTATTGAAATGTGTTTCATTCTTTTATTACACACTTGAATTAATGTTTTCCTTCATACTTATTATTTCATGTGAAGGTTTAGTACTTTTACCTTTCACTAGTAAAGGTGTGTACAAGGATAATTATTCACAATTTAATCCTTCAACGGCAAGAGTGTATTCTTAGCTTCTTAGTTTAAGTTGGATAACACTTCACAAAAGGGAAACGAATTAAAAGGTATTTTCCTAACTTAATCAAAGCATTACACCATAAGGGCCTTTACAAATTTATTAAACAATAAATCACTAAAAAATTAAAAAAGGGTTTCTTAAGCATCACAACACCTATACTGCACCACTGATCACTCATGCAAGGCTTGGAGAGCTAGAAAATTAATTACTTGAAGAAAATAACAAAAGCTAGCTAGTGATTCAAGTTAAATGCATACAAAAATAAATAAGCATCTAAATGCTCCAAACTTCCTCATGCATGCTCTCTGGTTCTAAACCATCTTAGAAAACCAAAGACACACTGACCTTAGAATCACTATTGATCTTGCATCATTGGATTACAAAGGAAAACATGCACAAATTAAGAATAATTACTTCTGCCCAATCAAAAATTGTGATCAATTCACCAGAGATGTATCTTCGCATAACAAGACAGCATGCACAAGTTGGGCACAAAAACATAAATACTTTTAGCTACAAAAATCATCTAGGCAGATTTTGCATAAATGGAAAACAATTCATATAAAAAGATTTACTTCATAACTTTGTGCAATGTTTGGCACAGGATCTAGTCATAACATCACACACAACATATCAAAACATTGGATACAGGGGACTCATGGATTTTGAGTTATGGCAGATCTAGGTTTTTGATATTCCTATTTTTCATGTTAAGAATATCAAGAATCAGACTAGGTGAGTATAACAAAAGTTGTAGTATTTTCCACAACGAATCCAAAAAAATTGAGTTTGCATTTTTCTGAATTTTCTACAATTTTCTACGCATTTTACAAGTTTCAGCAATTAGAGGATACTATTGAAGATGTAATTTTGCGCTAAGGCCCCTGGAAAGATTTCAATCATCACAACTCTAACCTTCCGCCGCCGGGTGGGCTCGCCGGCGGCGATGGCCGGCTGGTCTTGACCAACAAGTGGCGCGGGACTCCCTAGGGGCTCACCTAGGGTTGATTGGAGGGGTTGGACGGCGCGGCCGCGGCTCCGGCGAGGGTGCGCGGCGGTGGTGGCCACGGCGGCTGCTGTCCCGGCGAGTAGGGGCTCAATGCCGGGCAACGGGTGACTGGGTAAGCCACTACGGGTTCTTAGGAGGTGATTTGGACAAGTGGACAGCTCGGGGTGAAGGCGGAGGGGAGTTTCAACGAGCGGCTGACAATGGCGGACGCGGTGGTGCGGGAGGAATGGCGGCGGCTCGGCGTGGCACACACAGGAGCGGGCAGCGACCTTAAATAGGCGCTCAGCGGTGACGGTGTGCTGACAACAAAGATACCGCCGTGGTACGGCGGCGCTTCGCCCGACTCACGTACGGCGCGCGCGCGGGTCGGACCGGCGGTCCGCCGGTGCGCGGTGCGGGTACGGCGCCACGGCGAGGCGACATGCGCGCGGCCGACCCCGAGGTGCATCGGGGCGTGGCGCGGACGCCAAAGACGGCCGGCGCGCGGGAGCGGTGCGCGGTGCATGGCGCGCACGACGTCGTGGCGCCGCGGTGCCCTTGCCCAAAAGTTTTGCCGTCTCCCTGTTTGAACTCAATTATCTCCAAAATTTTGAATAGATCTTTACCAACCGGTGAATACGAAAGTTGTAGATCTAGCAACCCTCTACCACTTTCAAAAAGGCTATATGGGGTTTTTATCAAAAGATTATGCAGGAAAAGGTTGCCGACTTTGAATGTTAGCCTGTGTCCATGAACAGGAGATATTGTCCTTTCAGCAAGTTTTTCATGCTTTTCCACTCAAACTTTGAAATGCCAATCTACATGAAAGTTGTGTCCCTCAACAAGCTGGACAACTTTCATAAAGGTAGATTTTGAAGTGTTTAGGTGAAATTTGGAGAACGCGGCAAAAGTTCCGAAAGACATCTATGGACACTAGGGTTTAAGTGGGGTTTGACCAAGTCTTTGACCATGGGTTGGCCCCACATGTGTGTCCATTAGACCAAAGGGTTCAATAGAGTGGGTTGGTGAGTTTTTCGAGGTGAGGACCCAGGTTGACTGTGATTTGACCACTGTCAGCCGGGTTGTCCGACGATTAGGGTTAATTAAAAACCTGGGGCGTCACAGCCTACCCCCTTAAACGGAATCTCGTCCCAAGATTCGACTTTAGAACAATAAGATGGATAGAAGAACTCACAGTTACGAGATTGCAGGAATCCCGGATACTTGGCATTGAGATATTCCTCTGTCTCCCAAGTTACCTCTTCTTTCGGGTGATGACTCTATTGTATCTTGTACATTCGTATTACTTGTCTTCGGGTTTTTCGTTCTTTTTGGTCTAATACTCTTAATGGGTGCTCGATGAGCAAGAAATCGGCTCAATCCAAGCATTCGCTTCCGTGATTACTTCGTTTTTTGGCACAAGCATTCCCTTCTTCAATTGAGTCACATGAAACACATTGTGGACTGCGGAAAACCGTTCCGGTAATTGGATACGATAAGCCACTGACCCACATACTTCTATGACTTCATAAGGTCCAATGTAGCGCGGAGCTAATTTTCCTTTGACACGGAACCTTTGCACACCTTTGGTGGGGAAACCTTTAGATACACGTAATCTCCCACTTCAAAGTGTCAGGGTGTGGTTCCCTTATAATGGTAACTCTTTTGTCTCATCTGACTATCTTCAAATTCTCCCTTATTACTTGCACCTTTTCTTCGGCATCTTTAACTAGATCCGGACCAAAGAGTGTCCTTTCTCCAGTTTCTGACCAGTTCAACGGAGTGCGACATCTTCGTCCGTAAAGAGCATCGAACGGTGCCATTTTCAAACTAGCTTGATAACTATTGTTGTAGAAGAATTCTGCCAAGGATAAACACTTGTCCCAACTCTTATCAAAGTGTAAGATGTTGGCTCGTAGCATGTCTTCCAGAATCTGATTTATCCTTTCCGTCTGACCGTCGGTCTGCGGATGATAACTGGAACTGCGAATTAACTAGGTTCCTAAGCACTCGTGTAACTGCTCCCAGAAGCGAGCTACAAACTGAGTTCCTCTGTCAGAGATTATAGTCTTCAGAATTCCACGAAAATGAACTATTTGGTCCATATACAACTCTGCATATTGTTGCACTGAGTAAGTGGTATGCACTGCAATAAAATGAGCGGTCTTGGTGAGTCTTTCCACGATCACCCAAATAGAATCTTTCTTTCTAGCCGTCGGGGGTAAACCCACAATGAAATCCATAGTAATGTCATCCCACTTCCACATGGGTATTGACAGGGGTTGGAGTACACCTGCCGATTTCAAATGGCTTGCTTTCATCCGGTGGCAAGTATCACACTCGGCTACATACTTGGCTATGTCCACTTTCATGTTGGACCACCAGAAATTCTTTTTCAGATCTTGGTACATCTTGGTACTGCGAGGATGGATAGAGAATTTGGACTTGTGAGCCTCATCGAGGATGATCTTCTTAATTTCCGGATCAACAGGAACCACCAGGCATTTTCCAAACTAGATTATATCCTGGTTATCCTTCTGGAAACAAGTGTACTTGGGATCTCCCTCTGCTAATTTCTGTTTGATGATTTGTAAGTCTTCATCATTGCGTTGAGCCGTGACAATCCTATCATAAAGATTGGATTCCGCAGCTAAGGCATAAAGATTTCATGGCTGTACCACTTCTAAGTTCAGCCTTCTCATTTCTTCACATAATGGGTCACTAACCGGCTCCAACTCTAGGTGATTGCAGTGAACTTTGCGACTAAGGCATCCGCAACAACATTTGCTTTTCCGGGGTGGTAGTGCACTTCTAGGTCATAATCCTTAATCAACTCAAGCCATCTTCGTTGCCTCATATTCAGCTCTGACTGAGTAAAGATGTATTTGAGACTCTTGTGATCAGTGAAGATATTACAACGATTACCCACCAGATAATGTCTCCATATCTTGAGAGTTGAGAGCATGGACAACAGCGGCTAACTCAAGATCATGGGTAGGATAATTGATCTCATGAGGTCGAAGTGCACGTGAAGCATAGGCAATGACTCGGCCTTCTTGCATAAGAACACAGCCGAGACCGGTGCACGGCACGTCACGAAAACTTCAAAATGTTTGGAATTATCTGGTTGCACTAGCACTGGGGCTGAAGTCAAGTGTTGCCTCAAAGTGCGGAAAGCTTTCTCACATGCTTCGCTCCACACGAACTTCAGTCCTTTCTTGAGCAGTTCGGTCATAGGTTTCGCGATTCTAGAGAAGTCTGGAATGAATCGACGGTAGTATCCTGCCAACCCTAAGAAACTGCAGATCTGGTGTACGGACTTGGGTGGTTTCCAATCCATCACCTCTTGGACTTTGCTAGGATCTACGGAGATACCATCTTGGGAAATAGTGTGCCCCAAGAATTTTCACACTCTTCAACCAAAATTCGCATTTGGAGAACTTAGCATAAAGCATATGATCTCGTAAACGCTGAAGGACAATTCGGAGATGTTTGGCATGCTCCTTCTCGTTTTTGGAATAGATAAGGATATCATCGATAAAGACCACTACGAATTTGTCGAGCTCCATCATGAACACGGAGTTCATGACGTACATGAAGTAGGTTGGGGCATTCGTGAGACCAAAGAACATTACCAAGAACTCGTAAAGACCATAACGAGTGGAGAATGCGGTTTTAGGAATGTCACAAGGTCGAATTTTGATTTGATGGTAATCAGAACGAAGGTCAATCTTGGAGAAAACTCTGGCTCCAGCCAGTTGATCAAAAAGAACATCGATTCGGGGAAGAGGATATTTGTTCTTGATGGTCACTGCATTGAGCGGTCAGTAATCCACACACAGCCTCAAGCTACCATCTTTCTTCTTGACAAAGAGAGCGGGGCAACCCCAAGGAGAAGAGCTCGAGCGAATATAACCCTTATCTAGCAGCTCCTGGAGTTGATTTTTTAGTTCAGCTTATTCTTTGGGAGGCATACGATAAGGTCATTTAGAAATGGGCGCGGTACCCGGTTGGAGTTCAATCACAAACTCGACATCCCTGTCTGGCGGCATACCAGGCAACTCATCAGGAAAGACATCCGGATACTCACACACTACTGGAATTTCATCAAGAGGGGAGATAATGGTCACATAGGCACAAGAGTCGGTACCGTCCTTGAAAGGTAGGTACAAGGTAGTGTGCCCGACCGTAGGTGAATTGACCTCTACAACCCTATCTGCTATATCTAGAACCACCTTATGTTGGGTCATCCAATCCATTCCCAAGATAACATCCATACCTGCCAAGCTTATGGCGATAAGGTTTGTTGGAAAGATTTTACTACCTAATCCCAAACATACTCCACGGATTAAGATATCAGAGGTGATTTGCCCTCCCGGAGTAATTATCTTGTAAGCGGAATTGGTATGAGAACCCTTTAAACCCATTTTGCTTATCAGTTTTTTACTTATCAAAACTGTGGGTAGCCCCTGAATCAAATAAAATCTTAACGGGAGTATCGTTGATAGAGAATGTACCCGTGAGCACAGAAGCTCCCTCTGGAATGTCACTCATGGTGGTGAAGTTTAGCTTGCCTTGGCGTACTTGCACCATAGGCTTCTTAGCCGGAGTGGCAGGCTTGTTCCCTGCACCTTGATTCGGTGGGTTGGGCTTGATCTGCTTGGGTTTGGGGCAATCGCTGATGTAATGCCCCGGTTGACCACAGTTGAAGCAACGACGATCACCAACATTGCGAGGAGGTGCATTAGGCTTTGGAGCCTCGCTGTCGAGCATTTACGAACCGGAAGTTCCCTAAGGGTTTTCCCTGGGATGGCTTCATCGTCCAGCTTCCAGTTGAAGATTGCTGGGATGGGTTTGGAACATTCTTTTTCACAAAGCGAAACTTCTTGTTAGTTCCGCTTCCCGGAGCAAAATCAAATGTCTCTTCTTGTCCCTGTGGGCCTTTTTCATGGAATCCTCCTGAGATATAGCCTTGTTCACAAGCTCATGGAAATTTTCTGGCTCAAGCAGGTTCAGTCGCTCGTATAACTTGCCATCTAGCCCATCACGGAACCTCTACATCTTCTTTGCATCAGTTTCTACATGATGCCCACCATATTGGCACAAGCTGTTAAACTTCTGGGTGTAACGGTACACCGTATTAGAACCCTGCCTAAGGGCCAACAACTCCCTCATCTTTCTATCCATTAAACCCTTGGGGATGTGATGGCTCTTGAAGGCTTGCTTGAAATCATCCCAAGTTGCAGCACGCCCTCGCTGCATGGACTTGAAATGATCCCACCACATTAAAGCTTCTCCTCGCAGTTGCAGAGCTGCGAAGTTGGCTTTATTATCCTCGGAGCAAGGCATCACAAAGGCAGAGAATTTTGCCTTGATGGCCTTGATCCAAGCCTCAGCTACCAGGGGGTCTTCCTCCTTGGAAAAGGTCGGTGGCTTCATCCTGATGAACTGAGCGTACGTGGTGACCTGATTAGGCCCCTCGCGATTGGCCCCGTGTGGCGGCTCTCGGTTCATCTGCTGAGTGATCTGCTACTGCGTCTGCAGGATCTGGCGCAGCACCTCGGTTTGCGTGGCCATGAAGGCTTTCGATGGTGTCATGGGCGGTGGTGGCGGCAAGTCACTGCTACCGTTCGCTCCGAACTCGTTGAGAGAGCTGCACGTGGTTCCCACCATCTGAAATGCGAGCCTTGTTAGACACATAAACAAAATCTTACTTAGAAATGATGACAAGTACAATCATGCATAACCATAGCTCATTCGCATTCATATGATGATGACAGCAACAGTCGAAAGATATCATGTAACCAAAATAAGATTCATAGAATCATTCTTCAACATAGTTAGAAGATACGATAACTCGAGTCCCTCAAGCTAGCCTTCATTTGTGGCGAATTTTCCCATTTCGCGAGTACGAAGAAGGTAACGTGCGAACAATCTCCAAGTCGCTTTGGCCACTGACCGGCACTCACCAAAAATTTTGTAGTTCTCTCATTATCATGCAAAATGCTTAGTGTTGGCGAGCGCGGTTATGGTAACCCTCGACACACTTGGTTAAACAACTCGCACAAGGTCTCAATAACTCGGTTGAATCACAACAACGCAAGTCGAAACACAAAGTGCTTGAGCATTCTTTATTACAACACGATGGATAGTAGTCCAAAGACACTACAATACTCAAGCCTAAAAACATCATGATACAACTGAGTTACAATGCAATCGCATTGCACGACGACATACTCCTAAGCTGACTACCACAATCCTCCCGACGATGGCGCCTAGGAGCACATTTCTTCTTGATGTCGTTCGCTGGCATCCTAGTTACCAACTGAAGCACCACTGCCCGCAGGTGAATCTAGTGGAGTCGGTAACAGCGGTCCTGCCTGGCTCGTCTGATCCAAACCAGAATGACCCTGCTGCTCCTCCGGGTGTGCCTGTACTGGAGGTAGTGGCTGTAGGGCCACTATGTCATGTAGGGCTGCAACCTGCACCTCGGCCTCCTCTACCTGTTGTTGCATATCAGCAATGTTCTGTAGCAGCGTCAAACTCTCAATCTGATATGCATCGGCATTCTTCTCCAGGGTGTGAACTTCCGCCTCCAGATCTACAATCCTCTGCAGGCGGTCGCCTCTCACTAACTCTAACTGGAATCTCCTAGCACGCAGCCTGTCATTCTCCTACTGCATCTGAGTAAGTGTAAAGTTCAGCTGCTGGTGGGCTGCTGATAGCTGCTGCCAATCCCGCCTAGCTGCCTCCAGGCGCTGCCCGATAATCGCTGCGGTGTTGTAACGCAGCCCCTGAAGTGTGAAGACGGCGTTAAGACAACGAGCCAATGTCTGAGTGACATCCAGCGGCTCAGCTAACAACAGCAGCTCCTATAGATGATCCATACGGTCCAGCCACGCCGGGTCGTGAGGACTCACAGCGGGGAACAACCCAAACGGAGAAAGAGCTACCACAGTAGGGTTGTGGTCACAGAAATCTGTCAACACTCGGAGAGCGGCTGACTCGACGGTCTCGTGGGTAATAAAACCCCAGTAGACAAATCTCAAGTCGAACCAGTCGGCGTGGTCCGGGTGTGGCAGTACAGTGACGATCACCCTGCAACGGGGAACGCCCAAGCGCTCGAACTCGGACACCTCATAAGTCGGTGGAGTGGTGTAGCCAGCGACGCGGAGTGCTTCCCACGCAAGGCGTGGAAAACCCTCCCAGTGCAACCCATTGGTACGAATCGTACCGTCAGCGTCGAACTCGTGAAACACGGGGAAAGCCATCTGTACAAAAATGTAACACATGTCAGGTCTCAAAGAGAACAGCATGTCAAATGGTGAAGTTCTGACAGCTGTGAATAAAAATTCATAACCAAAAAACCAGAAGTCTACAAATTTCCTCAAGGTTTTCCGGCTACTACAACGGTTCTTTTATACACTTTTGGCTTTCAAAGGTTGAGCTAGATCAAGGAAACAAAGTGGGAGGATGCGATGTTTAGATTCTCTTAGAAAGGTGTAAGCCAAGCCGAAAGAAGTTGTGATCGAAATTTACGAACGAAAGCTAGACTTGCGAGGAGTAACTTGTCTTTAGCATACCGGTTTAATTAATTCCTAGCACGCGGTACAAAACAAAACGGACAAGCTTTTACAAAATTTTGGCGGCATAACACCTATTCATAAGAGATACTCTATATTTGTACAAAAAGCACACACTAACAAATATTCCTTAGAGAGCATACGGAATTCCGTTTTGGGTCCATTTTAGTTGTTTCGATTTTTAGTATGCATGCAAGACGTCCTATTCGACCTCACATGGTATTCAAGCCAAAATCGAAGTTATTGCCAGTGGCAAGGCTTTTACTCGTCTCTCCCTATAATATCTAGTCGAAAGCTATATGGTACTAGCCTAGCGACTAACGAAGCGCTGTTATGTACCTGCAAAAAATAAACCTTTCGTGCCAGCACGTCACGAAAGCATCCCCATACATTACCGTTCACTATAGAAATGGTATCCATGCGTTAAGCTGCTGCATGGACAGCGTCCAGCCTCGGACACCCTCCATTTGAATGGAGTGTATCCTTGCCTCGCATATTCGACATGCGGAATGCTCATGTATGAAACATGTGGCGACACACAACTTACAATCAGACGCGAAGATGGGATCCGTGGAATGGATCACTCCATCAACCCTCGCAATTCCCGTGATGCGGCACAACACACGTATAAAACACATGGCTCATCTAGTTTGGTTGTGCAAGAAAGTAAGTCTGACATAAAGTAATGTGCTGGGAGTTAGCAAAATAAACCATACGTTACTAAGCCACCTGAAAGAACCCAAAAATTCCCTCTAGCGCCTCTCATGGACCAACATGTTTCGGAAAATCAAACATTCTTGGCAAATTTTATTCAAAAACTAGTGATTAAGGTTATTAATTAATCTCTGGTGCATATAATTTCTCTGATGCCAACTGTGACAACCCGCCCAGGAAAATACCGTACTACCACCTAAACCAATCCACTTTGGTCATTAAGCAGCAATAAAGTATCATCTTGTCGTTAGTTGCGGGGTTAACACCCGGTAAATCACTTATATAGCAACAAGGATCGACATATATGCATTAAAACTCACACGAAGGCGAGTCCAGAGATACAACATAATTAACATCCGAAATTTACCCCGAAGGGTTTAATTATTACAAACCAAAGTTTTTGTCATCACGACGTAGTTCACAGTTTTTCGAAACGGCGGAATTAACTAAGCGGAAAGCGAGAACACCACGGGAGGCCAGCCATGATGCCTTCAGTCGTCATCCTCCACCCACTCCAGCTCCCAGCCGGGCGGGATCTCTCCGGGCCACACATCACCAAAAGCATTACCTGGATCAACATATTATAGCAAGGCTGAGTATACTAATACTCAGCAAGACTTACCCGTCGGTGATAACTACTTCACCAACTCTAGACATGAAAGGCTTTTGGCCACTGGGTTTCTTTTGCTAAAAGTAACAAAGGCTATGTCCTTACTTTCAAGATTTTAGCACAAGTTCTAGTGGGTTTAAGCTTTACTAAATTATCCATCTAATACAGACAAGGTTGTACCATACAATTAATCAAGCATAACATTCATCAACTTCCATCATTAGGGATCTCATGACTAGTGGAGTAAGTAGTCTCAGATAACGGTGAGAGGCCGACAATCGATTGATTCAAAAACCTTGCAAGGTAGACCTAAACACACGGTGGGATGCCCCCGCGAGGACAACCACCACACGGTTCCCAAAAATCCTCGGGTCAGGATAAAAGGCCACAGTCTTTGGTGCAGGCTATCCGGCATACCCCGCAAGGCACCCGGACTCACCATACACCACCGGTAGCTAGCCGTGAGATGCATCCCAAGAGTAGTGACAGTTAAATCCCTAGCCGTCTCATTAAGGTACTAGGCTTACCGGTCCCATTCCCGACAAGTGCTTAGTACGTTCAAACACTTAACCCATGATAGCCATTGGACCGGAGTCCGCATCCCATGCTCTTACCACGTGAGCAATCCATTTAAGGAGATCTTGAGATTCCTATCTAGGAACCTATTCTCGCGAGTGACGTCATCACCCGACTTGTAACGGTCCTGTAGCTTAGCAGCTATCGACCTAACATACAAGTAAGGACATAGGTACCTAGGGATTATGCATCTAAGGTTCCATACAACTCCTAAACTTAAGTGCACAAGCATCCATAGATAATTGTATAACAAAATTTGAAAACTGGGTTAGATGCACCGGTGCTTGCCTTCGTCAGCAAGGCTAGCTTGAGCACCTTCGGTGTCGTTGAGTACTTCCACGTACTGCATAGCAGCTGCCGCTTCTCCTCCCTCGGCTTCCGGGATGAGCGAGTAGTCACCGTCAGGAAGATCTACACGGAATGCAATGCAGGATTCAGGTGATGTGACAACGAACTCCCGTTGGTCATATTCACCTTAACAAATAATTAACTATTACTTTCTTTTTATGAAGGTTATTATTGATATGTGTTTCATTATTTTATTACACACTTGAATTAATGTTTTCCTTTATACTTGTTATTTCATGAGAAGGTTTAATACTTTTACCTTTCACTAGTAAAGGTGTGTACAAGGATAATTATTCACAATTTAATCCTTCAACAGCAAGAGTGTATTCTTAGATTCTTAGTTCAAGTTGGATAACACTTCACAAAAGGGAAACGAATTAAAAGTATTTTCATAACTTAATCAAAGCATTACACCATAAGGGCCTTTACAGCTTTTATTAAAAAATAAATCACTAAAAAAATTTAAAGAAGGGTTTCTTAAGCATCACAACACCTATAATGCACCACTGATCACTCATGCAAGGCTTGGAGAGCTAGAAAATTAATTACTTGAAGAAAATAACAAAAGCTAGCTAGTGATTCAAGTTAAATGCATACAAAAATAAATAAGCATCTAAATGCTCCAAACTTCCTCATGCATGCTCTCTGGTCCTAAGCCATCTTAGAAAACCAGCACACAACCCTAGAATCACTACTGATCTTGCATCGTTGAATTACAAAGGAAAACATGCACAAATTAAGAATAATTATTTCTTCCCAATCAAACATTGTGATCAATTCACCAGAGATGTATCTTGGCATAACAAGACAACATGCACAAGTTGGGCACAAAAACATAAATATGTTTAGCTACAAAAATCATCTAGGCAGATTCTGCATAAATGGAAAACATTCATATAAAAATATTTACTTCATAACTTTGTTCAATGTTTGGCACAGGAGCTAGTCATAACATCACACACAACATATCCAAAAATTAGATACAGGAGAATCATGGATTTTGAGTTATGGCAGATCTAGGTTTTCATATTCCTATTTTTCATGTTAAGAATATCAAGGATCAGACTATGTGAGTATAACAAAAGTTATAGTATTTTCCACAACGAATTCAACAAAATTGAGTTTGCATTTTTCTGAATTTTCTACAATTTTCTACGCATTTTACAAGTTTCAGCAATTGGAGGATACTATTGAAGATGTAATTTTGCGCTAAGGCCCCTAGGTGGGCTCGCCGGCGGCGATGGCCGGCCGGTCTTGACCAACAAGCGGTGCGGGACTCCCTAGGGGCTCACCTAGGGTTGATTGAAGGGGTTGGACGGCGCGGCCGGGGCTCCGGCGAGGGTGCGCGGCGGTGGCCGGCGGTGGTGGCCGCGGCGAGCCGTCGTCCCGGCGAGTAGGGGCTCAACGCCGGGCAACGGGTGACCGGGTAAGCCACTACGGGTTCTTAGGAGGCGATTTGGACAAGTGGACGGCTCGGGGTGAAGGCGGAGGGGGGAGTTTCACCGCGCGGCCGCAATGGCGGACGCGGTGGTGCGGGAGGAATGGCGGTGGCTCCGCGTGGCACACACGGGAGCGGGCAGCGACCTTAAATAGGCGCTCGGCGGTGACGGCGTGCGGACGGCGAAGATACCGTCGTGGTACGGCGGCGCTTCGCCCGACGTACGTACGGCGGCGCATGGGTCGGACCGGCGGTCCGCCGGTGCGCGCGCGCGGGTACGGCGCCACGGCGAGGCGACACGCACGCGGCCGACCCCGAGGCGCATCGGGGTGTGGACACCTAGGGACGCGGCGGTCTCGGTCGGTGGGGCCTCGGGCCACGCGTGGCGCGACGCCAAAGACGGCCGGCACGCGGGAGCGGTGCGCGGCGCACGGCACGCACGACTTCGTGGCGCGGCGGCGCCCTTGCCCAAAAGTTTTGCCAGCTCCCTGTTTGAACTCAATTATCTCCAAAATTTTGAATAGAACTTTACCAACCGGTGAATACGAAAGTTGTAGATCTAGCAACCCTCTACCACTTTCAAAAAGGCTATATGGGGTTTTTCTCAATTGATTATGCAGGAAAAGGTTGCCAACTTTGAATGTCAACCTATGTCAATGAACAGGAGATACTGTCCTTTGAGCAAGTTTTTCATGCTTTTCCACTCAAAATTTGAAATGCCAATCTACATAAAAGTTGTGTCCCTCAACAAGCTGGACAACTTTCATAAAGGTAGATTTTGAAGTGTTTAGGTGAAATTTGGAGAACACGGCAAAAGTTCCGAAAGACATCTATGGACACTAGGGTTTAAGTGGGGTTTGACCAAGTCTTTGACCATGGGTTGGCCCCACATGTGTGTCCATTAGACCAAAGGGTTCAATAGAGTGGGTTGGTGAGTTTTTCGAGGTGAGGACCCAGGTTGACCGTGATTTGACCACTGTCAGCCGGGTTGTCTGACGATTAGGGTTAATTAAAAACCTGGGGCATCACAGCGAGCCTCGATGGCATTCGTGGTGGGCTGGCGGCCTCAACAACGTCCGTTGTTGTGGCGACCTTGATGTCTTGGAGGCAGAGGTCCTTCGTCCCCTCCACGATGCAACGGGTCTCAACCGCATGGCCAATTGCGGCGAGGACCGCCCCTCCCTTCCTCACCGGCGCGCTGCCCCCTTCATCCGTCGGCATGCCGGTCCCTCCGTCGGAGCTCATTCTTCCGCTTTTCCGTCACTAGATCTAGTGGCTCCTTGTGGCCCAATGGGCGCGTGTGGAGCAGGGGCGCGGTTGGAGTAGGTGTGTGGACCGTTAGTGACGCGGGACCAGCTCTGCGTGCGGGAGAAGCAGCAAGGATTGGAGCTCGGGCCGGCGACAAGAATCCGGATGGTTGCTCCGTCTCTCTCCCTCTCCCTGAGCGCTCCGGACTTCTAAGGAAGAGCGGGAGGGTGGTGGTGGTTGGGGGCTAGCGCCGGTGGGAGGACGCAAGGAATGGCATCTCCACGCCTAAACGCCACCGCCCCGTAGCGTTTAGCGTCCCCGATGCAAGGAAAAAACATAAGAGCGTACGGGAGAGCGGGTAGCGCTCGCATACCGTTCGTCGGTGCGGACAACCTCGGTGGTGGGGCCTGGGACAACCTCCTTGAGAACAAGGAGGTATTGTACCCTTTTCTCTGTCGTTGGCTTGGCAGACACACATAGTTGTAATTTCCAAAGCAACTTGTGCTTCCCTTTCCCCTGTCATTGGCTATAGATACACGTAGTTTTAATTTCCAAAGATACTTTTCCTTATGGATTGCCGAATTCTCTTGTGCAAACACACATAGCTGGGAAGAGACAAGAGAGGGAGGCACACTTGACCGCCCAAAGGACCCTCCACGTCCACGGTCTCTAGCCAGCCAGCCAGCCAGCCACCAGAGTCCGCCTCCAACACATTGTTCTGCGACCTGTTCGGGTCTCTGAGACCGTGAGGGTACCTAGATGAACACGCAAGAGCCACGTGGAGTCAGAAGCTCATGGAGTTGGACATTGACACTGAACGGGATCACGGGTGTGTGGACCCCACTTGTGGGTATATACGTTGGGTTAGGCAACTATGGGTAACAAAAATATTAGTTTTTTTTGCAGAAACGCTCCCCAAATTGTGATTTTTATGGTCGTTCCACCTTTTTGGTCATCACGCAACCTGACGGGTGGGTCCGGTGTGAGGGGTAAGGTGGGTCTGAATTGGGTGAGAAAAGTTTTCAATTGTCTTCACTCTTTATAGTATAGATATGTATATGTGATGCAACCATGCAGGTATATGTGCGTGAGAGATTGCAGAGTATGTTAGTATGCTCAACGACACTGACGGACGAAATAATCCGTTAGGTGTCCTCATTGCTATGTAATATAATTGTAGTTCCTGTTCATGCCCAACCATAAAAGGATGGCATCATGTGTTCAACGTTCTATGTGGTTTCATTTCTTCTGTATATATATATAGAGAGCCTGCAGCACTTTTTTCTTAGGGAAAGCTAAAGCTTACACATGTGATTCAGACAAATTTTTAAAACTCACCTTCTTCTCCAATTCCGGCGAACTTTTCAGCGGGTTTAGAGTTCGGGTTATGGTTCGGGGTTGTTGGGGGCTGCTATCACCGCCAGACATGGAGGGAGGGTGGGGCGGCCCGGTGGAGGTGGCGGACGGCGGGGCGGCGAGGCACCGCCGGCCGGGTGGGGGAGGCCGGCGGTTGGGTCGGGATCGGGCGGGGGGACGGTCAAACGGCGGCGGCGGTAGGAGGCGGGGGCCGGGTCGAGAGGCGCCGAGGGCGGCCGGTACGGGCGGGGGTAGGATCCCGCCGGAGGGTGGGGAAGGGGCTGGGCGGCAGGGGTGGCGAGTTGGGGCAAGGGCAGGACTGGGGCGGCGCCGGGAGGAGGAAGAAGGTGGGGTGGAAGGAGGCTGGTGGATAAGGTGGAGGGGGTTCGATTTGGGGCGTCCATCTCGGATCGGACGGTGCAAAATTTGTGTGAGAATGCCTTCTAAATCACATGAGTGACATATAGACACTCCCTTAAAAGGTAAAGCTAGAATCCAAGGTTTTTGTTCCCGCTTGTCAAAATCCAAGGTTCCTGCTAGAATTGAATATCTTCACTGTACAAATATATAATTGAGAATCATGATATTTTGGAAGTGTGGAACTCTCGCAACTTCTACACGGAGGTCATTCCTACTAAATACTGGTGTCAGCTACACTATAAAGAGTGCCCAACAGTGATTTGCCACAAATCATGGATATCAGCTGACATCCATGAAAAGGCCCAAACTACATAAGTTCATTCAATTTGATCATTCCAGTAACATGGATGATACGGAAGGAGCGACTTTGTCAGACGAGTACCTGATGGTTAAGAAATTCAGAGGCAACAATCACTTGGATGCATGTACGACGTAAACACTACCACATCACGAATCAAGAAATTGGGATGGTTTGTAATCAGCCTACTACATACACAAAACGAAACCACGCGTGCAATGATGCACATGCATAAATCGTCGAGTGCAAATAATAACCCTCACATGCACAAATGCTGCATACGTACGTCGCCGCAAGCCAGCCATCCCGTCGTGTCGCGACCGCACGCCGTGTAGGTAGATGTATATATACATATATATAAATAAATAAATACCCCATGCGAACCCTACTGCTGCGCGTGCGACGCGGGGGGGTGCCCCATGCATGCGCAGAACGCGGCGGAGATCCGCCGCCGCCGCCGCTTGGGCCGCTCGCCGCCGTCCGCGCGGACGACGACGGTGGCCGGCGACGACGACGACGCCACGTCCGAGCTCTCTACGATGACGCCGCCCGCCGCGGCCGACGAGGAGGAGGCCCCCACGCTCCCGCCGCCGCCGCCTCCGTGGCGCATGATCAGCGAGCGGGACACGGCGCGGGGCGAGGGGTCCCCGGCGAGGATGCTGGCGTCCGGGTGCATCGGCGGCGGAGCGACGGCGGCGCTGCCTGCCGCCCTCGGCGTCGACGTAGACAGGCCCTTGAGGTCGCCCCGCAGCGGGTCGTCCCAGATGCGCCCCGACGAGCCCTGCCGCCGGAACGACACCGACGACCGCTGCAGCCTCGACATCGATCGGCGATCCGACGGGGTCGTGTCGTGTCTCCGTGTGACGAATGGACGACGGCCGGGAAGATCGGTGGAGAATCAAACGATGGCGAGGCCGGGCGGCGTAGCTTTCGATAGGACTCTCTCGGCTTCTCTTATATAGTGCCGGCCGGACGACCGCCGGTGATGATGAGCTGGTAGCTAGCCGACGTCCGTACGTCGTTGTTCCCGTTGCGGTTAGCCAAAAATAGGAGGGAGGGGAGTTTGGCGCGAAAACGAAGGGCGGGTGAGTTGGGAAGGGAGTTGAACGGCGCATGTCTCCAAGGAGTCCAACGCCAATCACATGGTGGGTTCCAAAATGATATTTTAATTTCTTCTTCTTCTTTTGTTCAAGAGACCAAGTCCTTCTCTTCTTATTCTTCTTATTCTTTTGTTCTTTTGATTTTGATGATGAATTGATGATTGATTATGACAGTAATATTTCTTTTTCGTTTTACTTTGAAGTCTGTCACTGCAGTAGTGAATGCGTAAACAAGGGGCGTGCATCTGCTTTCTATTTGGGCCGGTAGCGCGTTGTGCTGGTTTTAGCCCATCTGACTAAGCCCTGTGCCGGCCCAACACTGTATATGTATCACTCCACTGGGGAATCCTATATATATCTTCCGGAAGATAGTTAGTAATAAATATATAACCCACCAGAAGTCTAACAACATCCCAAAGAAGCAACCCTGGCCCATCTCCCTCCCACAACCACTCCCTGCCTGCCGCCACCGCCACGGGAGTGCCATGCGCCTCCCCACCTCTTACTTGTCGTCGCCGCCATTGGAGGCCACGCACGCCAACATCTTGCCCACCGCCGCCGTCGTGGGAGGCCGCGTCCCAGTCGCCAGCACCGCCCCACCCCGCGTCGTCGCAGCCATGGATGCGAGGCCGCCCCGCGTGCTTCGTGTCGCGGTGCGGGGAGAGCCCCCCGGCGTCGTCGCAAAAAGGCGGGGGCTCTCCTGCCGTCCGCGGCCTCCCGTGTGGGCTGGCCGCGTGCTGCGGGGGCTTGCCGGCCACCAGTGGTCGCCGGAGCTAGAAAAGGAGACACTGTGGGTTGGTCCATTTTTAAAAAAAATGTTCAAAATTTGTTCGATCCAACATTCTTTGAAAAATATTGACAAATTGTCTGATTTAACATTTTTTTGCAAAATTTACTTTATAAATGTTGACAAAATGTTGAGTCAACATTTCTAAAAAATGTTGATTCAATATTTTTAAAAATCAATATTTTTCAAATTGCTGAAAATGTTGGTTTGAAAAATGTTGGTCCGACATTTATTGAAAAATATTGTCAAAATTGTTGACATCATTTTTAAAATGTTGGTCAACATTTTTAGTAAGTTGACAATGTTGGTCAACATTTTTTAGTCGGTTGAAAATGTTGAATGCACTATCTTTTAATGGGTAAGTTTATGTACGTCTGCTAGGGAATAAATTCCCCGTGCGACACTAGGTTCGATACAGGGATCGAACCGTAGCCGGTGGCCTCACCACCGTGAGTGCCCACCACTAGGCCAAAGGCCCATTCGCACCTTTCGGTAGGTATATAAGAGGGCCCCACTTCACTCCCTTGGGTAAATAACCGTGTCTTTGGTTGAAGGAACGGGGCAAACCAGTTGGAGCCAACCCACTTTTGGGTTGTTCGGCTGCAGATTGAGTGGGTTGGGTTGGACCCAGGGCGAAATATTCGCACTAGATGTGTTCGCTCATTCGTCGAAATCTGGCGGACGGAGTGAACCTTGTTTCTCCGCGCCGGACTTGACATGCCTCCACGGCCCCTTCTTGCTCCTCGAGCGGGCCCTGGCAGACGCCAGCCCGTCGCGGCACCGTCCCCTTGCTGCGGCCGACACAGAATGGGAACATACTGAAATTACCCCCACCCCACCCCACCCCTTTTTCCTGTGAATCCTTTTCACTAGTACTGTGCCGGTATCAGGGCGTGGAGCACGAGCGACATATTATAATACAAGGACAATCAAGAGGAAAATCCAACCTTGGTGGCCCATTCTCAGGGGAAGCAAATTCTGTAGCAATGACAGATTGCCAGTGGAACCACGACAATAAGGGCCAACTTGCGACGCACATCCACCATGAACACATGACATGATGTTGATCAGTTAATGCGCTGAAAAAAACAAGCTTATAGCCAAAACAAGTATAGAGGGTGCTTGGATACGTTTTAGTCCCATGACTAAAAGTGGTGGGACTAAAACTTGCTAGCCTCACCCATGCTTGGATCCAAATACTATAGAGACTAAAATCAAATTAATGAGCATTTATTATTCTCTCTCTCCCCTAATCCTACATGTCCCTCCCGCCAACTCCTCCCCCGGCAGTTAGGCTCCCGCCAACTCCTCTCCCGCCCCTCACGCTGTTGCTCTCTAAAAAAAATTTAGTTCATACAGTCTGTACACAAGCAACTAAAATGTGTCCATGTAAGTAAAGTAAATTTGTCCGTACATAAGGAAATTAGTATTGTCCATACATAAAAAAATAATTAACATGACACTGATCTCAACGGCCCTGGAACAAACCATCGGCAATACTATCTCTCAATTGATTCATGTCGACCGAATCTTGCTCCATTTCTAGATCCCTCCCCGTTACGACGCCTCCTCCTTGTTTCCTCAAGGAGAGGTTGATAATTCTCATCTCTGTCACACCTGTCGAATTCCTTATCTCGCCAACCGACTTTCGCGGATAAAATTGTGCAAGGCCATACATGCAACAATAATTTTTGTTTGCTTATGTAGAGGATAACTTTGTATTTTAAAAAGGATCCTCCACTTATTTTTCAAGACTCCAAATGAACGCTCAATGACATTGCGTAGTCTAGAATGAGTGTAGTTGAAGTGCTCTTTTTTACCTCTTGGCATGGTTCCTTGATGGAACTCTTGGAAATGGTACTTTTGTCCCCTATATGGTGCAAGATAACCCGCCTTGTTGGTGTAGCCCGAGTCAACAAGATAAAATTTTCCTATTGATGGCAATGCATTTCGGTCCAAAGTCAATGTCAATGTATACACAATTCAATCTTGTACTGAATGTGAAGTATGGTACCTGGAGGTGGATGAGGAAACTTGTGACTAAACTGGGTAAGGGCATCCTTGAAGGGCCTCATATCATGAACCGATCCAGGCCACCCGGCAAGAACGAAAGTGAATCTCATGTCGAAATCACATACAGCCATAACATTCTGACTACAGTAGCCATGTCTGCTTAAGTACTGAGGAACCTTGGTAGGTGGCACCACAACTGGCACATGAGTCCCATCTATTGCCCCAATGCTGTCATTGAACCATGGATGCCACTGAGCATTTCTTAACCTTTCATGCACAACTCTGAATTCAGGATCTCGTGGCTTAATTATGTCAACCGAAAGCTTAACCACACAATTCAATACTTTGTCAAACTTCCTAACAACTGTCTCCATGGACCTTATAAAACGATTCTCACTCTGCCTAATGGACTGGCCATCTCCCACCATCCATAAAAACATAGCTAGAGCCTCAACTGATGACATTTTCTTAGTAGACTTCAGCCCATAGGAATCCACTAACAAATTATGTAGTTTGTGAAACACGAGTGGATACATCCTAAACATTTTATAGCGATCCGTTCGTGTCCCGCAGTTCTTAGTACCCAATCATAGCCGGACTCTTTAGCTTTTAAAATCCTCCTTTCCCCCTTATCCATGAAACGCTCAATGTAATACGAACCAAAAATTTGGATGATCATACCTATATTGTTGAGCCTTTTCCGCCTCAACCGCAAAGTAATGCTAGCGCCTATTTCTCCTTACATCTTCCTCTTCCTCATCACTAGAGTCCTCATCAGTACTTTCCTCTTCACTGGACTCATCAATACTATCACCATCACTAGAGTCATCCTACAACATATGAATGAAATTCAACACATTGTAATTAGGCCCACATATTAACTATGTTCAACACACAATGATTAGGTGCACATAGCAATTCAACACATAAAGGGTCCACAAAGCAATTCAACACATAAAGGGTCCACAAAGCAATTCAACACATAAAGGGTCCACAAAGCAATTCAGCACATAACATGCTAAAGAGGACAAACATGACACAATAGGAGACATTGGATACATGACAACCTAGCTAAGGCTCATCTTCGGCATACATCTTCTTTGTTTTGCACCATCTCTTCAACCATGTGAGCCTAGCTTGAGGGGTCTTCATGTTCGGAAGACAAACCCGTTGTGTCCGTCCTTGAATAAGTCACAGGCTACAAAGTACTCAATGGACTCCTCTGCTGCCCCACACTCAATGGCAAGTTGTTGACATTTAGCTACTGCTACCTTTCGCTCCTCCCTTCTCTTTGCCTTTTCTTTGCCTTGATCCACAATTGCCTGCAATATAGTGTTTGATACCTCAGCTTCCTTGTCCATTCTGGTGGTGATCTCCTTCAAAGTCCTCAAAAATGGACCCTTAGTTTTGCCATTAGTAGGAGGGCTGTTGTCTGCATCTGGCATGGACCCACTTTTTCTTTTCTTTAATGGGCTGCTTGCTGTACTCCTAAAATCAGCTGAGGTAGAACCCCTCTTGCGGGTATTGGTACTCATTGGGCTGCCCTCCTCCTCAGCATCATCATCATTTGCCTCTCTATCATCTTCTGTCCCAGGTACGTAAGCAGAACTACCATCAACAGCTACCTCATGAAACATCTCATGCAACAGTCCAATGTACTCAGGGTTACCCTTTCTAAATTTCTTGAGATTTGGTTTACTCTGCAAAATATTATTTGTACAGCATAAGTGAACAGCCTAAATAAGTGAACAGCCTAAGTAAGTGAACAGCCTAAATAAGTGAACAGCCTAAATAAGTGAACAGCCTAAGTAAGTGAACAGTCCAAGTTGTTGTACCTTGATCTCCCTATCCCACCAAGCTTTAGTTGCAGTAACTTCTCCATGTTCGCCGCGGCCGCAACGTTTTGTCGCTGCAACCATATCCAATCATTGTACAAAGCCTTCGGTGTTCGGATTTTGTTCTTCACTTCCCCGCCCGGATGCCACAATTTTGTCTTTTGATAATATTTCTCCTTAATATTTTTGTAACCCCGAGTGCTCCAAATTTTAGCAAGAAAATTGCCACCTCTATCTCCTCACAAGCTAACTCACACAAAATGTATGTATTTTCGTCGGTCCAATTAGCCTTGCTTTTTGGTCTCTAAAAAAGCATAAGTGAACAGCCTAAATAACATGATAGGTAAAAGAAAATAACCGAGCTAAACAAGATTCCTCCGAGATGTGTTGTATGCAAACTAGTTGTGCGAGTCGCCGATGAAAAGAAGATGTTCGTATGCAAACTAGTTGTGCGGAGTTGCCGATGAAAAGAACATAGAGTACCGACTACAACAAAACCGCTCACAATCAATATCCCGGGTAAATAACTCCTATGAAGTACAATATTGTTTCTAGGCACCGATCCGATGCATATCTAAAAAAACATTCGTACACCTGGTGCAATATGTGGGTATGGCGGAACAATCAACAAACCAATATAGAACTATTCATTTATGCGACCGTTGCAAAACCCGTAATCAATTCCCAAATATAACCAAGTGTTAACTAGCTAGACATTTTATAGGATCTCTAAACGATTTGTTGGCAATATCGGCCACTTTAAGAGCAATTAAGTACAATCTGTCCATTCTTTACCGTAAAGGAAAAAAAAAGGATATCGACATATTTACTAGAAATATACTTGTCCAAATAGATCGTCATACTTAATTCATATTTGCTTGAGACAATGAGATGCCTTAGGTAGGCATATGACATGTTGGCTCATAATGAACTAATGCAAAAAGAATTACAACAATACTACCAATCGGAAGGTGTACTTAGATGGAAATGCATGCACAAGAAGCAAAGATCGAAAAACTTTGAAGACCATGTATGTATGAACATCGGATACTTCATGCTTAATACTTAGGTGACATCGGGAATTCAAAGAAAATTGTATACCTTCCTATGCTTTGGTTCGGGCGCGTTCTCGTCTTCGTCTTCGTCTTCTTCGATGTCGTCATCATCATCCACCGAATCGACGCTACCTGGGCCGCCCGCCGCCGCTCACTCCATTTGAACCCCCACGACGTGCGGCAACTCTCACGGAAGCGAAGGCATCATCTCCCCCCGCACCACGACGCCCCCGCCGCGAGCACCGGTGCCCTCGCTACGGACGGACCTTGGCGAGGTGGACGCCCCGGCCGCGGCGCACGCCATCCGATCTTGCCCTCTCGTGGGGGGAAACCTTGACCGGAGCCGCGATCCCGTTGAAGGATGTGTGAGTACATCGTCATGTCGGGGTACGAGGCGGCACGGTCGGTGTTGAGGTCAAGGTTCCCCGAGTCCATGCGCCGTGCGGCGACGTTCCCGCCCTCGCAATGCGGCCGCCGAACTATCACGCCGGAGACGAGGGGGCGTCAAGCCCCAACCTCCGTCCATGGCCTCTACCGCAAAGACCTCGATGATTCGGTTTGAGAGAAGAAATCGAACGGGGCACCGTCCATGGTGGATGTATCCGAGACAAAACCCCAATCCGATTAATGGAAAACCAAGCAAAAAATCAAGAAATTGAAGCCGCGAGTGCTCACCGGTGGTGAAGGGCGCGGCTCGCGGGGGGGGCTCCCGCGCGTCCCGCGGGGTGCCGCCGGCGCGTCCCGCGCGGGCCGCCGGCGCGTCCCGCGGGGATGTAGCGGCGCGTCCTACGAGGACCCGCCGGCTCGTCCCGCGGGTGGCCGGCGACGCGTCCCCGCGGGGCGGGGATGCGGCGGCGCGACCCGTGGGATGTAGCGGCGCGACCCGCGGGGATGTAGCGGCGCGTCCCCGCGGGTGGCCGCCGGCGCGTCCCGCGGGTGGCCGGCGACGCGTCCCGCGGGGGCGGGGATGCGGCGGCGCGACTCCGTGGGATGCGGCGCGGCGTCGCTTGGGAGGAAGAAGGCGCGACGGGAGAGACGAGGAACGGGAGGGGAAAGGTCTCGGTGCGTTAAACGAGGGGGAATTGATTGAGGGGAGAGAGGACTAATGCACATTTTAGTAGGGGTCCCCCCCGACTAAAGAATTTTAGTCTCAAGACTAGTTTTAGTCTCTCTTTAGTCGGGGGTGATTGGAACATTAGCCCCTCAAAGAGACTAAAATAAGTCGGACTAAAATTAGTCCCCGGGATCCAAGCACCCTCATAGTCCTCCAATTGTTGTAGTTTGGCACGACAGGTCTCTGTACATACTTGGACTTGCTATCTCTACTTTAATGAAAGGTAGAGCACTTTTTTAAGACGTGCTTAGCACGTTTTTTTATTAAGGAGAAGAGAAGTTTAGGTACAAAATCCGTACAAAGACATAGAAGAATATGCTACAAGGGTGGAGTGGTAAACCCCAGGAAAGAACCCTTAAAACGACATAGGATGCTCTAGAGACCGGATACCAACAAATCCACTTCCTTGCTTTTAACCACCAAACGGAGAAAGGGCTTTCCCGTAAAGGTGTCAACTTGTGCAAGACAACGAATCGAAGGATCCTGAACCAAGTCTCACAACTGTGTAAACACAGCCGGTGAGCAAATGATCCAGGGTTTCAACCTCTTGGGCGCAAAGAGCACAATCGTCCCTGTGACGCCCCAGGTTTAACTCTAATAGTCTGTCAACTCTGCTGACAGTGGTCAAATCACGGTCAATCTGGGTCCTC
Source organism: Cenchrus americanus (assembly GCA_947561735.1). Classification (NCBI taxonomy): domain Eukaryota; kingdom Viridiplantae; phylum Streptophyta; class Magnoliopsida; order Poales; family Poaceae; genus Cenchrus; species Cenchrus americanus. Next base: position 225,487,634 of record OX387245.1, on the reverse strand, counting down.
ACCTCGAAAACCTCCCAACCAACCCTAATGACCCTCTTGATCAAGTCAACACACAGGTGTGGTCAAACTTTGGTCAAATACACGGTCAAACCCTACCTAAACCCTAATGCCCTTGAATGTCTTCCGGAGCTTTTGCCGCGTTCTCCAAATTTCACCTGAACACTTCAAAATCTACCAATATGAAAGTTGCACTAGGCCAAAACCGATTTGTACCGACACACAAAAATTAGCGTCTCGGCGGGTGTAATTGGCACCCGCCAACACTATGGTGAAAGGGGTGTCGGCTTTACACCCGCCGGCCAAAAGGTCTAGTGCCGGCGGGCAACTTAAGTCACCCGCCAAGACAAATTGACTTATGTCGCCCGCCGGCGGGAATGCACAATGCGCGGGCAGGTGACATAAGCCACCCGCCAGCACAAATGGTCCTATTTGTGCTGGCGGTTGGCTTATGTCGCCCGCCAAAGACGGATGGACACGGCCACTTGAAAAATTCGAATTTTTCAAACGGTTTCAAATGAAGAAACTATTAACATGAAAGTTGTAGATCCTAATAAGTTATGAAACTTTGTAGTTTACACTTTTTTATTTGAAATCATATTGTCAATGAAAATCAAATTTGAATCTCTCAAATTTGAAATTCAAATTTCGTAAATGAACTCAAATGGAAAAACTTCCAACACGAAAGTTGTAGATCCAAGGAAGTTAAGAAACTTTGTAGTTGACAAGTTTTTAATTTGAATCCGTTTAGTGCCTCTAAAAACCGACTTACACTTGGTGTTGTATAGTATGAGTAGAACCAAAACTGCATATGGCTGCATATGAGTGTGTGGTGTAGTGGTAGAGGAGGCTTCGCGCGAGGTAGAGGTCACGGGTTCGAACCACGGCAACCGCGGAGCGTCGCGACTTTACGCGAAAAAATGCGCGACTTTACGGGTGGGTGGGTGGGCGGCCAATGGGCTCTCTCCTATAAAAAAAAGTTTTTTTTTCGGTTTTTACGTGCTGACCCGGAAAACCTCAGTGCTGGCGGGTGACTTAAGCACCCGCCGGCACTAGGTCTCTATCTTTGGCGGGCGGACAACCGCCGGCGACGAGATGATTTGTCTTTGGCACAAGGTCGCCGGGCGGCACTCCACCCGCCAAAAAGACCCCTTTTACCCGCCAAAGACAAATCGTTTGTGGCCTAGTGTTGTCTAGTTTGTCGAGGGACACAACTTTCATGTAGGATGACATTTCCAATTTTGAGGGGAAAAGGGTGGAAATCTTGGTCAACTGCCAGCACCTCCTGTTCATTAACACAGGTTGGCATTAGAACTTTGGCTGCAATTCATGCACAAACTGTTGAGAGAAACACCATAGAGCCTTTGTGAAAGTTGTAGGGAATAGTTAGATGTACAACTTTCCTATTCATCGCTTGGTGCACTGCAGTACAATTTTTTGGAGATAAACAGGCTCAAAGTCGGTTAGTCTGAATGGGTGTCGGCCGCGTGTCGCCGCGCGCGCGGCGTCGCGCGCACCCCGCGCGCCACACCGGAGCGCCGGCCACCTCGGCGTCCGCGCCCACACGCCGTCCTAGCCGCATGCCTTCCCCCACGCGCCCGCGCCCCGAGGCGCCTTGAATTCCTCTCGTGCCACCGTCACCGCCGTTCGTACCGTACCGGCAGGGAGGCACGCCGCGGACCGCCCGGTCCGTCCCGCGCCCCCGCCGTACGCACGCCGGCCGAGGGCCACCGTACCACGGCAGCATCTTCAGTGTCACCCCATCGTCACCGCCGGCCGAACCGCCCCTATTTAAAGGTCGCTCCCCCTCGCGTGCGCCGCCATTGTCGTGCCGCCCGCCATGGATGCCACCGCCGTCGAGCTCTAGCCCGCGCCGTTCCTAGAGCCACCCAACCACCCGGGCACCGCCCCTAGGGCTCACGGGTGCTCCTAGGGCCGCTTGTTGCCCAGCCCGAACGCTCCCTCACTGGCAACACCGTCCGCCGCGGCCACTGCCGCCGGTCCTCGCCATGCGCTCACGCCGGCGACCCCTCCGCCCCAAACTTCGGCCACCCCTGGGCCCTAGGTGAGCATATGGTCGAGCCCAACCACCTCCCCGGCCGGGAGCGCCGTCGGTTCGCCGGAATTCGGCCGGAGCCGGCCCCTCCCCATGCCGAGGACCCAATTGCTAGCCCCCAATTCCTTCCAGGGTGTTTTGTGCAATCTAGGGGCATATCTTTGAGGGTAGGGAAAGTTCTAGGGACCTCGTTGCAAAAGTGCATCTTCAATAGTAAAGTCACTTTGCTGATTCTTGTAAAATCTCTATAAAATGGTTGGAAAATCGAAAAAAAGCAAACTAAATTTTTTTAGACTCCTGGAGAAGAGAACTATAACTTTTGTCAAACTTGTCTAGGCTGTTTCCTGATAATTTTTGAATGAAAAATAGAAATATGAAAACCTAGATCTGTGATATCTCAAACTCCATAAGTTCTATGTAGCTAATTATTGGATATGTTGTGTTTTATGCTGTGACTATCTTTTGTACCAAAAATTGCACAAAGTTATGTTGTAAATCTTTTTATATGAATTGTTTTCCATTTATGCAGAATCTGTCTATATGATTTTTGTAGCTAAAAATAATTATGTTTTTGTGCCCAACTTCTGCATGTGGTCTATTTATGCCAAAAATGCACCTCTGGTGAATTAGTCACAATTTTATATTTATCAGAAGTATTGGTTCTTGATATATACTTTATTTTCTTTGTAAATTAATAATGCAAGATCGGTGCCAGTCCTAGATGTACTTGCTACATTCCTAGGATAGTTTTGGACCAGAGAATATGTGTAAGAAAGTTTGGATCAATTGGATGCTTTTTTATTTTTGTATGCTTTTATCTTGCTTAAGTGACTAGCTTTTGTTATTTTTGGTGTAATTAATTTTCTAGCTATTCCAAGCATGCATGTGTGTTCAGTGGCTTAGTATAGGTAATTTGGTGCTTAAGAAACCCTCCACTGAATTTTAGTAATTTAATGTTTGAATAAAAGCCTTGGAGGAAATTAAAAGTTTAATGTTTTGATAAATAGGAAAATGTCCTCCTTTTTTCCTTGTGACCCTTTCTAAAATGGTTGCATGGCTTATTTAAGACCTAAGAATACACCCCTTGTTGTTTAAGAAATTAAATGTAATTAATTACATTTTTGTGCACACCTTTGTTGTTGTAAGGTGGAATAATAAATCCCCACAGAAAATAACATTTATAAAAGAAAACATTAATTAAGTATTTATTGAAAGAATAAACCCATGACTATAGTAACCTTAATGAAAAGAATTAATAGTTAAGTATTTATTAAGGTGAATATGGCCAACAAGAGTTGGATAAAATCATTAATCTATCACATCACCTGAACCCTGCATTGCATTCCGTGTAGATCTTCCTGACGGTGACTACTCGCTCATGCCGGAAGCCGAGGAAGGAGGAGCTGAAGCTGAGCTGCAGTACGTGGAAGTGACCGAAGACACCGAGGGTACTCAGGCTAACCCTGCTAACGAAGGCAAACCCCGGTGCAATTAACCCAGTATTTCAAAATTATTATGCAACTATCTATGGATGATTATGCATTTACATTCAGGTGTTGATATGAAACCCTAGATGCATGATCCCTAGGTACCTTTGTCCTTACTAGTATGGTAGGTCGATAGCCGCTATGCTACAGGACCGTTACAAGTTGAGTGATGTTGTCACTCGCGAGAATAGGTTCTTATGTTGGAATCATAAGATCTCTTAAATGGATAGCTCATGTGGTAAGAGCATGGGATGTGGGCTCTGGTCCAATGGCTTTCGTGGGTTAAGTGTTTGAACGTATTAAGCACTTGTCGGGAATGGGACCGGTAAGCCTAGTACCTTAACTACGCAGTGACGGATCTTACTATTACTCATCTTGGGATGCGTCTCACGGCTAGCTACCAGTGGTGCATGGTGAGTCCGGGTGCCTCGCGGGGTATACCGGATAGCTTGTACCAAAGACTGTAAGATTCGATCCCGATCCGAAGAGTTTTGGGAACCGCTTGGTGGTTGTCCTCGCGGGGGCATACCACCGTGTGTTTAGGTCTACTTTGCAAGGTTATAAACCAATCAATTGTCGGCCTCTCACCGTTATATGAGACTACTTACTCCACTGGCCATGAGATCCCTAATGATGGAAGTTGATGAATATTATGCTTGATTAATTGTATTGCACAACTTATGCTTGCAATAGATGGCTAACATAGAAAAGAATAGATCAACTAGAACTTATTCTAAAATCTTGAAAGTAAGGACATACTCTCTGTTACTTTTCAGCAAAAGAAACCCCAGAAAAAGCCTATCATGCCTAGAGTTGGGAAGTAGTTATCACCGACGGGTAAGTCTTGCTGAGTATTAGTATACTCAGCCTTGCTATAATCTGTTGCTCCATGTACTGCCTTTGGTGATGTGTGGCCCGGAGAGATCCCGCCCGGCTGGGAGCTGGAGTGGGTGGAGGACGATGAATGAAGGCATCATGGCTGTCCTCCCGTGGTGTTTCCGTGTTCCGTTTAGTTTAATTCCGCTGTTTTAAAAAATCTGAACTACAATTTCATGTCAAAAACTTCGGTTTGTAATAATTAAACCCTTCGGGGAAAATTTCGGATGTTAATGATGTTGTATCTCTAGACTCACCTTCGCGTGAGTTTTAATGCATATATGTTGATCCTTGTTGCTATATAAGTGATTTAACGGGTGTTAACCTGGCGACTAACGATAGGATGATACTTTATTATTGCTTAATGACCAAAGTGGATTGGTTTAGGCGATAGTACGATATTTTCCTGGGCGGGTTGTCACAGTCCCTATCTCGCAAGCCATGTCGATGCAGCCTATTGGAGATTCAATAACGACCGTGGAGCACCATCCAACCAAAAAAGTGGCACCTTCCCGGTACCTGAATCTTCCAAAGTTGCTTTGCACCGTAAGGTGGGTACGAGTGTACAACCCAAGAAGAGTGTGTGGTATGGTGAGCTCGAAGAAAACTCTCCCAAGGACGATCATTTCCAAACTAACATATCCGCCCGTGGCGACTGGTGGAAGTTCTACAGTGTATACCGAAGCCGAAGATACTGGACAACCACATTAACAGTCCGAGCGAAGGTAATATCCGTAATCCAACGCCTACCATGCAAGGCGTCCTGGACTGTGTGTGAGTTTCTTGTGCGAACGGCAACCAAAGGCCCTCTAGCTCTAGGCCTAGTTGTGGTCTAAGGACACCACTCTGTAGGATAAGATTTAGGTAGAGAGGATTTGACAGGTAGAAATAGAGTCTAGAACGACTTCTCTGGTATAAACACTCACTTCGGGTTCCAACCCCGCCTGGCTCTAATAGTTGGTTCCGGTATGCGGCTCTATGTTGTATTCGAACGTAGAGGAGTACAAAGGGTCCAACAGCTATCACTACTGTGGCCTACCTCTATCTAAATGTGGGATACAGGGCAAACGAAGGATAACCCGTAGTCGGGACACCACATCCACAGCACCGACTACTACTATAGCAAACTACGTCTAGTACTCCCATAGCCCTACTATACCACTCTGTATAGATACAAAGTCATGAACCCGTGAGGGAGAAGACAAAACTAGCTCAGACAAACTCTACCACTGGCAAGGATCACAGATGCAACTTGATCTATTTAAGAAATGTAAGTACTCTCACTATTCTCTAGTAGACAAGCAACATCATGAACTGAATGCAAACTTATAAACCTGATCAACTGGATCAGAAGGTTTGTATTGGAAGAACAAAAGCCTCTAAATGATGAACAAGCACAGAACATAAGAACACAAACAACAATGCAAGAATGTCACTTTAGTCTAAATAGAGAATATGGAAATACTCACTTTATTCTAGATGCGTAGAGGTTCATTCTTGAGAAAAGTTGCCAAAGATCATGGCGAGGCCCCAAGAATCCCCCTCACCCCTCACTCTCCTCCTAAATCTTTAAAAGAACTAGCAAGTCAGCACTAAATAAAGCTCTCCTCTCCTTAAGAGAATAGCCAAAGGCTAAAGTGAAGAATGAGAAGAAGAAGCGTGTCTCTAAAATGAGATGTGCATCTTCTATTTATAGGCCAAGTGGTTCACTGAAGATCACCGAAAGCACCTCGGGAATAGAGCCTTGGACCAATTAGATGCCACCACGTGGAAGGCCAGGATCAGTCGACCCAAGGTCAGTTTGGCCAAATCCCTGTGGACCCAACTGGTCCACTTCTTCCTCCAGTTGGCAAATATGTGGGCCCTTGGTGTATTCTAGGTGTGTATAACATTTTGAGTCGGTTTGCTCCCCAAGTGGGCCCCATGGATCCTTGTGACAGGCACATGGCGCGTTATGATTCTCCGGAGCTTGTCTCCGTAGGATTGATGACATAGCATGGCCATGTAGGATCTGGCGTGGCAACACCTTATCAGCTGAGGTGCTGAGGCATGGTCCAAATACGTGTTCTTTTCCTCCATTTCTTGTGATAAATATCTGCATTCAAATATTCATCGACACTTGTGGAAATTGTTAGTATAAGCTGCTACTCTAGTGTTGATGTTTACTTTTAGCATAGTTTATGCAGGAGTTGACGGCCTAAAAAAGGCACTTAACAGTCATCAACAGTATGGTCACAACCAGGAGACCTGTATTTGATTTCTCCTTGGAGCGAATTTATCGGACTAGTTTAAAAAAATCAGAACACACAACATTGCTATTTTTCATGTTATGACGGGTCCCGAGCGACATATATTGTTATAAATACAAGTATTTATCATAATCAAGAGGACAGTCCAAAATTGGTGGTCCACTATCATGGGAAGCAATGTATAAAACATGCAAGCGGGAATGTCAAAAAGAAAGATATCCTTCCAATCACTTGGAACCAACACCTAAAATGATGGTACCAAAATCCCAAATAGCCTCAAGAAGTTGCAACAAACGAATTTGTGGGCAATGCAATCACTCCATCAGCATTTAACAGGTCTCTTGCAACAAACCTCATGAACCTGAGCTCGAGATAGGAAGGGATGGTCAGACCACGCCACGAAATTAAAAATTAAAAACACTTTTCCTTCATTACGTCGTATCCTAAGGACACCCATAATGGTTATAAATAGCATGCTGTCTGTAACATGTACAGCTTAGCTATAGACTAGCCATCTAATGAATTTCAGTTTAGTGGGGTCTCATAATCACCTTCCTCCTCCTTTCCCATCTTCCCCATCTACCTCAAGTTGGTAGATCTGCTCCGCCCGGTAGTGTGGCTCGGCCGCCTCACCGCCACCCGCCGCCCCTCTCCCGCGTCGGCCTCTCCATATCAACTGTCAGCATGGATCGCTCCTCTACGCCTACGCTCTCCCTATCTAAGCGTCTACACTATGCCTCCTTGAGGACCTGTGTGGTTCAAGGATCGATGGATAGTCGCTCTTCCTAGTGTGATGTGTGATTGGCATCATTGTGTGGACTGACTCTTGGCTAAGTATTGCAGGTGCAGGTTGCGGCTTGATTGGTGTTGGTGCATGTGAAGAACAAGCACAAAAGGTCTATGTCGGTGGGCCTCTAGGTATGGATCAGATAAGTAGGCTTGGTTTGAGGGACCCAGCAGCCAGTGGGATCAAGTGTGGGCCCCATGGTGGCAAGAACAACAAGACGAAGTCATGGACGATTTCTTGGTTGAGCCTCAAAACCAAGGTCAAGTCGGGACGACGTGGGGGCCAAGTCATGAGTGGATATTGGTGGGAGGTCACACCAAGTCCGCGGGGTTTCAAGTGGTTCACCACAAAACCACTAGGTTACTTGGCTGAGCCACAAAGCCAAGACCGAAGACTCGCGCGTGGCTGTCAGGCCAAAACCGGACTGACCGGTTTAGGGTCGAGGGCGTTGGGAAGATTAGAAGCGGAGGACACGTGACATGATCGCAAGTGTTGCATTGGTGCTAGGCAGGCTTGCAGTGGATGCGCATCCGTCTGATGGTGCTACGACAACAAATTCCCAAAGTGCCCTTCGGGGGCGTGTATCTACTATTATGTAATAGGGGTGGTTTCGTCTATTGGTTGTCTCCATATAAACTTAGAGGAGAGAGGATGGTAGCCATCTCTTGGAACTCTAGTTCTTTTGCTTCCTAGTTTTTCCCTTTTTCCTTTAGGGTTTTCTATAGGACTTGCTTGAGAGCTTCATTGTGAGATCTTGAGAGAGGGATGGATGTTGAGGAGGCAAGCTAGACCTTGTATGAATCTTTCATGTATGTATAGAAGGTTCGGCGTAATTCCTCAAGTGTTCTTGTTGCCTCTCCTATTTTTCCTTTTTGGCTATTTTGGGTGCCTTTTCTTGTGATTATCGTGGGAAGGTTTCTGAGGAGTTTCTTTGTGGGTTTTGGTGTGGGAATCACATATGAGGACATGGTGCCTCTTTTCTTGATGATCTTGCCCATCCAATCTGTGTAAACACTTTCGATTTGGTGGTTTTTCGTGGAGTTCTAGGAGATGTGGTTTTGGGAGGTTGACTTTCGATTCCTCTTAACCCGGTGAGTTTTGGGGCTTGAGATTTTTGCCAAAGGTAGCCCATGAGGTACCCCTACTATCCCCAAAGTCTCACTTGAATTTGTGGAGCGACTCGGGAGATTGATTAAAGTGAAGGTCGAGTTTTTCCCGTGGGTGGAGTTCTTCCCGATTGCCCAGGCAAAACCGGCCTGACCGGTTTCTAGAACCGGTCTGACCAATTTTGTCACTAGTGGGTCTTCGAGAAGAATTTTGAGTGAGCAAGTCTTTGTTTGGTAGTGGCTTTCCTTGTCCAAGTTGTGGTGAGTTTTGAGTTTGTTTCACTCAGGTTTGGCCTCGTGGATCGTTTGGGGAGTTTCTGGACAAAACTGGTCTGGTTTTCCAAACCGACCTGACAGGTTTCCTTCGGTTGTGAGAGGATAATTCAATCAGATCCGGTCTGACCAGTTTGAGAAACTGGCCTAACAGGTTTAACTTTAGCAGTTGTGCTCGAGTTGTTTTCCGCTGCATGTTTTTCGTGTGTTGGGTAGTTGTGTCTTGTTCCTAGGTCCAGTAGCACTTCAGTGGCTACGTGGATTTCGAAAGAGAAGAGTAGGCAGTCTCCGAGTGATCTTGGTTTGATAAGCTGAATTCTTGAGTAGAATTTTTATCGGCTCCCATTCACTCCCCCCTCTCTCGGTTCGCGTTCCGATCCTTCACTCCTCACGTCGAGCTTCGACTCTGATGGAGGTAGCCCATGGCGGCGGTCGTGCTCTGCCCGACCGCCGTCTCCACCTCCTCGCCGTCCATTCGTTCCAGCTCCCTAGCCCCGGCCTCCTCGCACCGACTGTCGCCACCTCCCTCGCCCCGACCACAGGCAATGACATGGCCAAGCTTCGCCCGCCCGCCGCACTCCTCCCATCACCACGTCAAGGAAGAGCTTTGCCTGAGCCGATTGTCGCAGTTGTGGTGGCTTTGCCCGTGGGGACTAGGGAGCACGACGTGGGTGCAGATGGCGGACCCACTCAGTTTGGATGTGCGTGCTAGCGACTCTTGATACCTTAAACGACAATTTCTCCCTGCTCTCATTCTTTTGTTCCGAAAATGCTAAGCAGGGGATCGCTATATAATGCTTATCGACACCCGTTGTGGCTGCCCTAAGGTCTGGTGAACAAGGCCGTCCCAATAGGATATTTATGATAGTTTCAATGTCTATTAATTGTTTTGAAAACTCATCTTTTTGATGATGTGATAACAGAATTAATGAAGAGAGATCCCAAATGAAGGAATTGTTTCTTCCGGAGCAAACCAAGTCTACACTAGCATCGGTGCACCGAGAAACTACCTAAACATCGTTGGGGAGACTCGAGTAGTTTTCATCAAGAGACAAAGAGTATTGGAGGGATAAGGGAGAATAAAATAAGTCTAATGTTTATTATCTATACTATAAAGATCGAATAATTTGAAAAATCTTTCTCACTCAATTCGGGTCCGCCCTATCCCTCACGCCGGACCCACTCGTCAGGTCAATGGAGGACCAAAAAGTGGGTAGAACCATAAAATCGCAATTGGAGAGTATTTTTGCCAATAAGATAATTCTTTTGTCACCCATGCCCACCTTATCCGCCCACGTGTACCCGCGTGAGACCCACCACCCACACCCTCACCCGACGCCGCCCGCCAACTTCCTCCCCACCAGTGGAACCTCCTCTCTCGCCCCTCCCTCGGCTCCTCCATTAGCGCAGTGACGGCAATGCACGACCCTCCTCCCTGGCTCCTCCGTTAGTACACCGCAGCCCCGGGGCACCCCCTCCTTCCTCGGCTCTTCTGCTGGTGTAGCACAAGCGCGGAAAGTAGCTGCTCCAGCACGACAAGCCCGCCCATGCCACGATGATGAGCTACAAGCTCGATCCATCGTGGTCGTGTCAACCTGGATCTGGGTGAGGCAACATGTATGTTGCACGGCCGACGAGCTCTCCCACCTTGTGCTCCTCCGGCTTGCTCGTCAATGGACCAAGGTTTTGGGGAAAGAGAATAGAAAATTGGGAGGAGCAAGTACTGCATGGTTGTATCAAGAAGAGCGGAAAGATCTGTGAGGAAGTAATTGCTTCCTGTTGCTTGAATGGTGGAGGTGAGATCTGTTTCTTGAGTGTTTGATTTGCTCGATTACCTCGAGGTTATGCACGGCCGTCGGCAACCACGGGCGTGCAGTACCGTGGGTGCTCGTGGTCGATTCGATCCCCGAGCCGCCTAGTCGTGGCGCCGGCCTCCCCGTCCATCGGGCAAGGAGCGGCTATGGCGAGGCGAGGTGCGGAGGAGCAGGAGCTCCACCCCGACGGCGAGCGTCGCTGCGGCCCAAGCCGACAGTGGTCGCAGACTACCCTGCGTCGCCTCTTCTTCTCAGGGTTTTTAATACCGACCGGTCGGGCCGAACCGGTCCGGTCCGGTTCGTCTCGGAAACCGGTAGAAAACCGGAGGATTTCAAATTTCAAATCAAAATTCTAGTTCAATCGGTTTCCACCCATTTTACGGCCGTATACCGGTCCGGTTCGACGGAACTGTCGTTTAAACAAAAAAATCGAATTAGTGGAGAGTTTTACGTGTTTTCAAATTTGAATTAAAAATTGAAAAAATAAAAGAAATTTTCTAAAAATATTGCAAGGTGCATAGAATCTAATGGTGTCGAAACATTTCAAATATTAGTGCATTTAGTATTTTTTGCGGGGTATTAGAAGTTCAACCGGCCAATTTGTTCTCCTTTTTCTTTTTTAGTTGAACTTCTTATGCACACAAACTATACTAAACGAACGAATATTTGAAAGTTTTTGACACCATTTGATTCTACACACCTTGAAGTATTTTTGAGAATTTCGTGAGATTTTTTCATTTTTTGAATTTAAATTCAAATTTTGAATCTGGACCGGTTGGGAACCGGCCGGAACCGGAACCGGTCCGGACCGGTAGGACCGGTTCCCACGGTTTCCGGACCGGTTCCCACCGGTTCGGTTAACCCTGCTTCTACTGAATGCATGAACAGAATGGTCTATGCCCCTCAGTTTCGTCAGTTAAATCTGGGGTTCAATTTCTTTTGAGCTCTTGGCAAAAATAACATCCTCTTAATTTAGTGACCAATAACCAAACTACTATATTCTCCAAATATCAGAGATAATTCGTAACCTATAGTCCATCGATATTTGTATACGAAATACTTCTCTAAACAGCCTCAAATGTGGAGAATTGCCACAATTTCAGACAGATCAGACTAAGAAAAATTCGGGGTCTGTCAATGACTGCATTACTTACCATCTTGGAGCTTAAGGCTAAATTGTTAATTTCGTTCTTCAAAGTCCATAAGTTATCGTACTATGTCACCCATAGTCTAAAGGTTCCATTTTACACATATAATACCCCTAGACAATAAGAAACTTATCCAGAATCGAATTCAAACTTTTGCTAAGTGTAACTTATTCAGAATCTCACACTTAACCAATTTCAGTTATATGTTCGACGTAAACAACTCTATCATCAAACTTTGCTTGGAGTTTGTAATATGCAAATATCTTCCTCTAGGTTCATCTTCTAATGTGAAATGTGGTTCAAAGTATATAGATTCAGTTGGGTCACTTCTTGTCCATGAGTTGGTTAAGTATCTCTCCGACATTGTATTTTAAGAACCGTTAAATGCCTCAGTTTCCAGACTTAGAAAATTTTCAGCTGCCAATTGGCAGTTGAAAACAGCATAATATACCATCTTTGAAGTTCATTTAAAATTTTTAATTAAATTTTGTATCTACCCAAGAACATACAAAAAAATCTATAGATTCTCAAGTTTACTCATGATTCATAAAGAAAACTATTGGACATAAGATGACACCTTGGGTCTTGTTTCCAATGACATGTGGGGTCTTGTTTTTAATGACAGGTGGGGTCCATTTACTGTTGTATATGGTGAAATCATCATACTACCGTTCCCTTGGTCCCCATAAAAAAGCTCGCTAATAAAGACATCTATCAAGACAAACATGTGATGTGGAAAAAAGATATTAAGGTTTGATAGTATGAAAAGTTTACCAATGATCCAAGCGGAGAAAGATCATTATGGAATAAGTTAGGTTTTTATTAGTGAATAATTTCATTATGCATGATTGAACAAATAATATATTTCTCAAAAATACATCTACATCTTTGTCACAAAATAAAATTATATTGTAAACAATTCTTTTAACATGTGATACTCAAAACACGTGCATGTTGCACGTGCATCTATACTAGTGTGAAAACTCCCATTGTGTAGTACTCCCTCCATTATCTTTTGGTAGTCCTATTTCATCTTGACACAATGATCAAGAATGAATAATTATACTTGTCATCCATTTAAACATACCATTAGTTATTCCTTGTAAATAAGTTATTCATTAATATTCACATTTTTATGTGCATTTAATTAGCTAAATCTCGCGTGGAAGAATGAAGGGTCATGCGTTACTATGAAAAGAAAAGAAATAGATTTTAAATAACTCCATTAAAAGAGAATATATATATAGACAGAGTAATTTCTGCATCTGAATTTTTGCTCTTAAACTTTATGCATGATTGCCCCCAAATGATGAGCCTCTGGACCAGAGGCTTTCAAGGGACTGTTCCATAGGGCTCCTAATCTAAGGTTGTTCACACTCGCATACTCCATTTTCATCCCCTAAAAGAGAATATTATGTCATTTCAATCCAGTACTAGTTTTCATGCACATGTGATCCCTGTATCTCTACTCCGTACCAACTGCGTGTCAGATTTTTTTAAATAATTCTTTTACTCCCCCACCCCCACCCTATCCCCCACCCGACGCTCCCATTCTCTCTCCTAATCCCAGCCAAGCCGTCCCTCCCTCGCCCCTGCACGCTACTCCCTTCTCTCTCCGTGCGGAGGCCGGCCGACCCCTCCTTGAGGTCCATGCCGCGCGACATTGATGGAGCTCGGGCAACCGACGGTCGTGATTTTGGTCCTCACCATCCCACTGCTACCGTCATCCGTGGCCACCGTGGCAGTGGCTCGCCGGAATTGGAGAGGAGTCGCTGGAGTCGGGGAAGACGACGGAGTCGACGTCGGATTCGCATGACCGAGCACATCACGGCGTAGAGCTCGACGAGGAAACTCCAGGGTGGTGTCCATTTGCACCGGAAGTGCACCGTTTCGCCGGAAAAGCTGGCCGGAAGTTCGCCGGAATTTAGTAGATGCAAAAGTTCGGCGAGGGTTTGTGGGAGTTTGGGTTATCGAAACGGAACGAGGTTGGCGGCGTTGGAAGAGGACGCCGAGGAGATCGTCGGGAGCTATTTAGGGTGTGATTGGTTTCTTGGCTGCCATCGGCCTGCATCGCACGAGCGAACCTGGCTCTGTTTGGCCAGGCTGGCGCCATGCACTGCATGGAGTTTGGTTCTCTGAACTTCTGGGGCATGGTCAAGACGAGCAGATGATTGGTTCCCCCGCTCAGCAAGTTTGCTCTGCACCCTCCACTCTGACCCCGTGCAGCTCGCGAGCTCAATCCAGCCAGGCCCAGCGGATACGCTCGTTTTCCTCGTAGCTGGAGAGCCAGGCTGAGAGGTGGCCGAGATTGAGTCCGATTTTATTTTCCTTTTTTTCTAATTTCGAAAATTAATTTCGGGTTAAAAAAAATTTCAGGAAATCCTGAAATCATAATTAAATGACGAAAAATACTACGAAAGCTCAGAAAAATTTAGGAAAATTACTAGAGATGACTTGGGTCATGATGAATATAAATAAAGTATTTGGAGCTCATGAAAAAGATTTAGAACCTTCTAATAAATAGAAATAGCTCAAAGGAAAATGAGAATAAATTCCAGAAAAGTCCGGAAAATTCTCGGAAGGATTTGGACAACACCTAATCGCACTTTTGAAACCTTTTGCACTCAAGAAGCACCAAGATGCATCAGCATGAATGCAACACTCACATCGAACCAATTTATTTTTATTCAGAAAATCAAACAATGAATTTTTCCTATACTATATTTCCTGTAAACAAAATAAATGTTGAGAAAATTTATAAATTATGAGCAAATCATTGTTTAATTATTCTTTCTATTCACATCCCGAAATTGGGAAATTTCGGTGTGTGACAAATCTACCCCTAAACGAGAATCTCGTCCCGAGATTCGAAGAAAGAATAAACAAGGGAAAGGAAGATAAACAAGAATATTGCTATTGAGGTAGGTAGGCGCTTATCCTCTTTTGTCATCCGGGTGTTGGTGTTGACGCAAAACGTGCACCCGGCGCCAAACACACAAAGAAGCCGAACAAAGCGGCTTCACACGCGCAAAGAGTAACAAGACGTGCCAGTCAATTTTTCCTAAAAATTAACAAAAGATAAAGCAGTTAAATACCAAAACTTGGAACTTGCCGGGTGGTACCAGACAGTTCCATATTTACGGCTAAGAAGCCACATGAGATGACACATAGCTATGGAAAGCTATTTGTCAATGAACTGAAACCATTCGGGAACTTACAAAAGGAAAAATCAATACTGCCGAATGGATGACGTAAGCATGACAGTAATCGGTCTTTGTTTGGGCAAAGATGCATGCGCACGAGGTTATGACCGATCCCCATGACAATTAGCATTAAATAAATGAATAAAGTAAAGCACGAACATAATCATGTAATAAACAAGCATGCATAGATCCAAAGCACTAGTCTACCGCATGTCTAGGTACTCTAAAACCCGTCGGGTACGATATCAAACAAATCTATCCACCGCATGATACAACTTGCATGAAGACCGTACCACTTTCCACAAATAGATCTATCCACCGCATGATACAATCTAAATATAGAAAGCTAAAAGCACACATTATTTAAAGCATGAATAACGCACGTGTTCTACTCGTGAAGAAGGATGACCGAATACGGCCGAATGTACCGATTCGGGGTCCATGAAGAAGGAACGAACATTACCAAGTGAATAAATCTATCGATTGATTTGAGATCTAATCCACCGATGACTAGCTCCAAAGCAACCCAAAAACCTCGCATCTACCGCATGATACTCAGCTCTTTCAAGATTTATACCGACATTGGTAAGCTTGAACCCGCAACACGTAACAATCTAGATCGATTCGGTTTCGGCTATCGGAAAGCACATGATCCACACCTTAAAACATGAAATCTACTCGAACAAGGACCATAAAAGAGGTAAAACCGATCCAAACCCATCTAGATTGGGCAAAAGTGTTACGTGAATTTAAACATAAAGTAAAAACTCAAAGTAACACGGGGTAACTTAATGAATCTATTGGATCTTGCCAAAATCCAATAGAGCCGATAACTAGCTTCAAGCTAGATCTTAGCCTACCGCATGGCTCATGACCTAACAAGAAACCTTCTTGAACCAAGCTTGAATCTACCGCATGACACGAAGCATGGTAACAAGACTACTTGCATCAGATCTAAATCCACCGCATGATACTAGACATGATACAAGGTTGCCGGTACTCAAGGAGGTCGACGGATCGATGAACCCTCTCGAAGAACTCGACGACACGACAAAAGGACTCTAGGGTTTGGCGTAAGGCCGGTTTGTATTGAAGAATGATTATTTTTTTACATACATCCAGGGGTCATATTTATACCTTGTCAAGTACAACTTCGAATGGATTCGTTGCCTAACTTATCTCTAAGCTTGATCGCCTATCCATCCATTCGTTCTCCCTGATTGAGCCACGTCACCGTCCAATCCCGCAAAATCAGCTCTATTGTTCCTTTGCCGAACTGGAGCAGATAGCCGACCGCAGATCTCTTTGCCGAATATCTCTGAAAAGATCCTTCCTTCCACCAGACGGACTCTTCATCGAGCCGGACCCACAAGTCAGACTCCTTACCAAATTTTGGTGTTAACACATGCCCCTTCAATTGCGGGATAAAAGTAATTTTGTTCCGCAATTGACTCCAGCCACGAATATTTTCAAATCAAATCTGTCAACACCTATTCTTCGCAATCCGCCGGAATCTTCATCTAGATCCAAACCCTAGATCCCCTCGTTCCGAGCTCAAATCCCCAATGGCAGCTCAAAACCAAGATGCTCAGGTAAATTCCTCTCCCGTAAGCTTCGTTCGGCATTTAGGTTTTCAACTTCACCTGAAATCTCTCTTCCGCTCTTCCTCAGGAGCCTTCCACCGAGCTTCTGATTCGCACCGGGGCCAATTCGAGATCCTATTATCTTGGTCCTGTGGGGAACTCGATCCTCATGATTTCATCGCGCCGAATCTCGGAGGATCCCCTTCAAAGCAGCTCTGTCCTCACCTCCTCGGTGGCAAGACGCTTTCAAGAACCGGCCTTTACCTCCAATCGCGAGTCCGGAAAACTTGGTACCGGAGGATCCTCGCAGACAAGAGTGGATTGACCAAAAATCGGGATACCCTCCGCATTGCTCAATGCTTGGAGTTATCCTTGGCCGAGACCCCCAAGAATGAAGACCTCCCGATAGCAAACTTGCCACTTTTGGTCAAACGGCGTCAACGCCTTCCTCTTTGGCCACGGCCCAATGTCTCCAACCCCGGCCGATGTGTATATGATCACCGGCCTTGACATCACGAAGTCTCGTTCGGCCTTGGAAATTCAAAGGTTCTTCACGCCAAACAGGGGTGAAACCAGGGAACGGATACAAACAGTATATCCTGAGCCACATGAAAGACAACCCCCTTGGTGATGTTGAATACAGAGCATTTCTGAACATGTGGCTATGCAGATTCGTCTTCTGTGGCAAGGCCAATGAGCCCACCTTGAACCATATCACCATGGCTTCTCATCTGGTCAGTTGCAACCGCCTTCCCCTTGGGAAATTCTTCCTAGGCACTGTATATCATATGCTTCACCAAACTGTTACCCAGATGTACACTAGCCAAAGGATAGCATGTGTCAACGGCCCTTGGTGGTTCGTTCAAATATGGCTGCAGCTCCACATGCACCAGATTGTTGGTGTTGATTTGAACACCAGGCTTTTTCCTTCGTCCAATCACCCTGAAGGAGAAACTCACGCCACCGCAGGATGCCAAAATTATGGAGAAGCGACTTCAACCGCTCTCGTTCGACAGGACATCGGCCCGGCTTTTGAACTCGTTCTTCAAAGGTTTCCGAATCCTCTCCGGCTCCCCTATCCGGATAATGACACCTTGACTTTCCCCGTTGAATTCTCCTTTGAATCCGACGTCAAGATGGGAGATTCCTAGAGATCTTCAACATCATAATCCGCCCATGTATGCTGCCGGCTGAATTTAATGGAGGAAGGCTGAATCATAGCACTTATGAGTATTATCAGCCCAATGTAATGGCTCGGCAACTTGGGTGCGGCCAGATGCCCCCAAGGCTATTTCTGCATGAATTCCTTAAGCCCAGGGAGGAAATCAAAGAACTTATGCACAGCAGTAGAGTTTTCAATTATGTGTGCAGTCCTGCTGTTTACGCCTGGCCTTTTGTGCCTACCACAATAGCTCACCCCACCTTCAACTCATGGTGGCAAGAATTCCATGATCATATCTTCAATGAGCCTGTGCACTTGTTCTGTTCAGAGTTGATGCCTGATTTCCAGCCAACTTCAGAGGTAATATAATGAACCTTTGGATCAGACACTTCCCCTTTCAATCATGATTCTGACCCCATTTCTTTGACTCCACGAACACGTTGCCCGCCCCTCGAGCCGGAATATCACCTACAATGCCGTAGGCCCAATCTCAAAGATCGGGATTCAAGTCCACAACTCGGCTCGCTTAATGGCCGTGTTTGCTACAACGGACCCCAGCCTCTCTAGCCTTGCCGCCGATAGGAGGCAAGGTTTGTCTCTCGATTGCTCCTCCAAATGCCAAGAGGAGGAGAACCGTCAAGAAAATGCTTGTTGAGGTAAAATCCTTTGCCTTCTTGATCACAAGATTACTCTATTCCCGATAAATCATATCTTTGTGCATTTTCGGACCGCAGCCCAAAGAACCTTCGAAGTGTCGAACCCGCCAATGCTCCATCCACTGGTATGACCTTTGTTGCCTCTTTTTAAGGATGAACACTGGCATTTACCCTTTTAATTTGACACTTGCAGAAGAGACAATGGAAGAACAACTTGTGGATGTCCCAGTGGCTCAACAAGCAAGTCCACCCAGGGCCGAATTACCTATCCCGAAGGAGATCTCATCTTCATCACCCTCTCAGAAGCAATGAATTCCCCGAGAGATGAGTCTCCCAATCCAAACCGCAGCCGTCAAGTCCTCTAAGGGCACAATCACCCGTTGGTCATGCGGAGACACCAATCCCAACAGAGGTGGATCCAACTCCTCTTCGACCACAGCCCCATGAGTTACCGGCCGATCGCATCATCACCTTTTACCTTGGAGGCTTCAGCTTTACCCGGAACACCTTCTTCACCCGTGATTGCCCTCCGCTCAAAATCTTGCCCCAGCCAAGAAATCAGCCATGAGGTACTCAATTGCACTTAACTCGCTACCTTTGCATTTAGCACTCCTAACTTGGCAATACTTCTTCTTAGGATCGGCTCCATCAAGCCCGCCATCGGGGAACAATCCAGCTTGCCGAGGCGATGGAAGGGATGCACCAGCCTCCGTCGATGAGGTGCTAACAAAGCTTAGAGAAATTGTTGCCCGGCTAGAAAGAGATGCACAAGATCAATTCAAGGATCTCGATCACTTTGAGGAGATGCTTGAATCTATCGCCCAAGAACTCCCCGAAGATGTCGAGCTTCTCTAGTATCCATCTCGTGGCTTGGACATCCTTTATGCACCCATAAGGCACGCTTTGAGGAAATTGCGCTCCCGCCCGCTATTGAAAAGAAGAGAGCCGGTCTTCGAACAAGCCATGAATGGGGCGCAATCCCAAACAAAGAGCCACAAGGACACATTGGCCGGTCTCCGCAAGCTTCTTGTGATCCGAAAATTGCCAAGAAAGTTGCTCTAGAAGCGGAGCTGAGAAGCCTGTCAGCTGAGATAGAGGCTGATAAAAAGAAAATAGCCGAGCTCCCTGGATTGATAGAAAAGACCCAAGCGGAAGCAAAATCGGCTATCGCCAAGATAGAGCAATGCGATGCAGAACTCACCACCTTGTCTAGCGCCCAAAAAGATTGCCGTGAGCTACCGGGCAACTTCCGCCAAGCAACATCCAATGCTCGTGGTGTGATCGCGAAACATTTGAACATTTGAATGCTCTAATTGATGTATAACCGAATTGGTCGCTCTTGTGATATTTTTCCCGAATTCATTTCTTTTTCTTTTGCGCACCTTCAAATATAATGTCGAACGACTCATTCGGCAAAGAAACGCCAACACCCGAATGGCACTTTGACTCCTCTCGCCCCGAGCCACCAACCGAATACGACTCAGCCTAGAACTCCAAATGACCCATCGGCAGCTCGGTCAAGGAAACCTTTCCACCTTCCAATTTTCTCGGGATATGCGCCACGATCCGCAGCCACGACTCGAAGCCACGATCCGTCTTGCCGGGCCTATAAATGAAACCGTAGGTGCCCCTAGCTCTCCACCAAGTCTTTTAGCTCTCGAATCTTTGCCAATCTCAACTCTTTCTCTCTTCAAACAGTGCACATCCCAAACCAACATGGTGCGCCGCCTCAACCGCGGCCGCGCCTCCGACGAGGCAGAGGGGAGCAGCGCCAATGCGCGCCGGAGGCAATGATCGTCGATTCCTCTTTGCTTCAACTTTTGATCTTCTTCTTGTTTTGACGATCATCTTCTTTTCAGATTGATTCAGTGGAATCCATCTCCTGCGCCGGCCAATCAACCCCTTCCAGACGACTCCTCGAGTCCGACGGCCACTCCCCCGTGCCGTACGGGGAGCTCGATGCCCTCCGCTTCAAGGAGGAGCTGGAGACGGCCCGGCGCGAGTTGGAGGACGTCTCCAAGAAGGCGGGCATAGCCGAGCTAGAATGGGAAGACCAAAGGCAAACAAACCGCCGGAAACCATCGATGGTACAACCTTTGAAATCGCTCTTTGATCCAGCTCGGCTTTTGATGCTAATCTCTTTTCTTCTTGCTTCTTGCGCCCGCGATGCCGAGCTCAACCACCGAAGGCGCCGGTGGAGCAAACCGGCCGACAAGGTGAATGCCCACGGCGGCACACCGGCGGAGCGCCTTGCTACGGTGGAACACCGAGTCGATGAGGTGGCCACCCATGGTGTCCGTTTGGGCACCACCTTGGGCCTAGCTGCCATGGCGACGCACACGGACGTCGACTACTCCACCAGGCCGTGCGGCTTCCGGGCGGCGCGCCGGAGGACATCGATGAGATCGAGCTCATCTTGGAGCGCCTCGATGGCCACGACGACGCCATTGCCGAAATCACTCATCCCCAATCTGTACTGAACAAGCTTTTCGACTAGATTGTATCAGGGATGTTTGATCATCGGCAATAAATAAGAACTTTTGAATTCCGTGCTTGTGTCCGTTATGATTTCGCTTCGCATTTGCATCCATGGTTCTTATTTTTCTTTGAATGCATCCGGAACTATCTTGAGCCGAACACGCGAGAACAAACCGCCCCTTGGCGCGAAATCCACAAAAGATCCCGATTCGGCAATCCATGAGCACCGTTCAAGCAAAAACCCTTTGTACTTGGGGAGAAAAACCCCGTCGTTTGGTATTTCAACAAGGCGTACGGCCGTTCATCACTCCCAATGCACCCCTTCGGTCAATAAAAGAGCCTCGCCGAGATGCCCCGCAAATCCACTCGCACACTCATCCATCATTTTTCATTTCTTCCCCCGTCTCTAGAGGAGAAAACCCCAAGGCCATGGACAAGGGCAAGCAACCCCGGAGAGAGCAAACTCACCAAAGAAGCGTACAATTCGAAGGTGAGTTCTTCCTTGATTTATTCCTCGTTCTCCATATGATCTCGTGCTTCATGTTTTCTTCTTTTCCTCTTTCGGCCTTGATCTCGCTCCCCCGAAGAAATCATCGGGGCCGAAGATGTGCCCGAGTACATCTCCTCCGATTCCTACCTCAAAGCAGGATGCCACGCCCGAGCAGAGGACCGCCCATCAACCGTGCCGCCGCGTTTGGCACCCGGAGCACGGCCTCGTGGACATCACCGCCCTTTGCCAAGCCGAACGCGAGCGTCGCATGGCTCGGGAGGCACTAGTAGGGGGTAAATGTTTCGAGCTCTTCTTGATCTCATGCCCGCATTTGGATTTCTTGCCCCTAACATCGATTCCTCTCGTTTTCGGATGTCTCGACGTGTACAACAACTCGAAGATGGCCCGGGAGAGCTTGGTGGAGGCCGCAAACCATGGTCACCCCCATGCGTTCCAAGTTGCCGTCACGGTGGTCCCGGAACAAACTCGAAGAGGGAGCGACGAAGAAGCAAAGAAAAGATTGAATCATACTTTCGCTTCTTTCTCCACGCCTTCTCGCTTCCCACCTCCTTGAAGATCCGACCACCGGGTTGTTAGATGTAAACCCGCAAGAAGCAGCTTGTAATGTAGTTTTTGTGCTAAGGGCAATGCATCTAGGCACTGGCCATTTCTTCTGTTTATGGATTTTTTGTTCTGAAGGCGGCCTCGTTCTTGAGCGCCGGCTGTCTCTGTGTCAGATGTGTGTAATCATCGATCGATCTCAATGCTAGGATAATACTTCTTTAGATATCTTCCATTTATTGCAGCGGAAAATTCCTCTCCTAGCAAAGTTTTCAATATATATGCATTACCAGGGACGCATCTGACCACACGAAAGGGTCCTTCCCGCTAGGGGACCATTTGCCGAATTCACCGTATTTAGTTCCAATCGGCAATAGCACTTTCCAAACCAAATCTCCTTCTGC
This sequence comes from Cenchrus americanus, assembly GCA_947561735.1. Lineage (NCBI taxonomy): Eukaryota > Viridiplantae > Streptophyta > Magnoliopsida > Poales > Poaceae > Cenchrus > Cenchrus americanus. Next base: position 225,465,304 of record OX387245.1, on the reverse strand, counting down.
GAATTGCCTGACTTTTACCTTCTTGTTATAGTACTTGGCCACCCGCAGCTTGTTTTTCTCGATGTTTTCCAAGGCTCTAAGACGGATCATGTGTAAATCCTCTAGCTCGTCCATCATTAGACCACTGTAATCCTTTGAGCTCAAATCTTTCTGTAGCACAACCCTCCTTGAATCAGATTGCACTTCCCACGGTAGAACCGCGTGATGCCCATAAACCAATTCGTAAGGAGAAGTTTTTGTAGCTCCATGGGGGGCCATTCGGTAAGCCCACAGTGCCTCACCGAGTACCGAATGCCACCTTCTTGGCTTCCGGTCGATCTTCTTTTGTATCGCTTGATCATGATTTTGTTAGAAGCCTCTCGCTTGACATTTAGCTTGGGCATAATAAGGAGAAGAGTTAAACAATTTAATCCCCATGCTTTCGGCAAACTCTCTCGAACTCCAAGGACACGAATTGTGCCCCTTGATCGCTGGTGATAGTCCGAGGGATTCCAAACCGATAGATGATGTGCTCCTTGACAAATTCAACCATGTTTTCCGATGTCACCTTCTTCGGGGATCGCCTCAACCCATTTAGTAAAATAATCCGTAGCCAAAAGCACGAACTTATGCCCCTTGCTAGATGGTGGATTAATTTGGCCAATCAGGTCTATACCCCAGCCCCTGAATGGCCATGGCTTGATGATGGGATTCAATGCTGACGCGGGGACCCTTTGAATATTTCCAAACCTCTGGCAATCCTGACATCCCTTGTAATACTCAAAGCAATCCTCTAATATCGTCGGCCAAAAGCACCCAGCCTTGTCTAATAACCCATTTCATACGGTAGGCCGATTGGTGTGCTCCACATATCCCATCGTGCACTTCGCTCATCATGCTCTTGGCTTCTTCTCGGACCCCGTGCATCGCAACAATATTCCATCTAATGATTTATAGAATAAATTGTCATCCGTAAGAACGAATTTTATGGCCTTGTACCCGAGCTTCCTAGAGACCTTTCGGGATGGATCCTTCAAGTAATCAACGATCTCTTTCCTCCAATCACCTTGTGTCCACAAGCGGCGTCAATCAACAAATCGGCAATAGGCATTGGGTAACCGTCCATCGGAGTAGCTCGCTTCGTGTCCCCGAAATCTATGCACCCTCATTTTTCCATTCTTCTTGTATACGGGGATAATGTTAGAAATCCACTCCGCATATCCGCATGGCCGAACGAAGTTTGCATCAAGTAATCTTTCAACTTCCTTCTTCACATCGGCCAATACCTCATCCTTGTAGATTTTCCGGGTGGTTGCTTGTATGGTTTGAAACCAGATTTGATTAGCAACCGATGCTCGACGATGGAACGATCCAATCCAAGCATCTCCAAATAATCCCGTGCGAAGCAATCCTTGTATTCTTTGAGAAGCTTAATTAATTCCCCCCCCGAAATCCGGGCCGCAAGTTTGCGCCGATGAACGTCGGCCTTGGCTTATCACCGCTTCCAATGTCAACCTCTTCTAATTTATCGGGCGACATGAATCCTCGCCCCAACTTGCCATCGCTGCCATCTACGGGGTTCTCCATTAAAAATTGCTATAAGAGCCGACCGCTTGAATCGGTCGTTGATCACCGCCGACAGTTCAACAGACCTTCTCCCCAATCTTTCCCCGAGAAGCAATCAATACCTTGGTACTCCCGTAAAGCCGGTTCCATGTTAGCGACGCTCACGGAGTCATCTTCTTGGACGACCTCAATCTCATCATCCACCCACCGAATAAGCCGCCGGTGCATGGTGGATGGGACGCAACAATTGGCATGAATCCGGGCCCCGCCCAAGCAAAGCAGTCCGTAGGCTCCTTTACCTTCGATGACAAAGAAGGTAGTGAGCGCGTCTTGGATCCGATCATCAAATCCACGTGAGCGCATCCCTTGGTATCCGAAGGATTCCCGCCGAAATCATTTAGTATTATGCCGGTAGGCGTCGATCGCTCGGCCCCATGCCAAGTTTCCCGAAGGTGGTGTACGGCATTACTTTGACCGCCGCCCCACCGTCGACAAACATCTTGGTCAATGGTTTGCCATTGACGTATCCTCTCAAGTACAGCGGCCTCATATGTCGATTCTTGGCCGGTTTGTCGAAGATTGCCCCGCTGGCCGCACCAATTGCGCCATCATCCCCTCGACCCGCCGGGTCATCTAGGGACGCTTCCTCCCCGCACAACCTCGGTTAGCAGGAGCCATGAACTCGTTCGGCGTAAAAGTATACCATGCATGTTGGAGCCGAACGCTTTGACCCCTTCGAAGCCGATCCTTGGGGCGCCACACCCGCCTTGTCCGGATCCTAGCCTCGCCCCGCTCGCGGTTCCTCAAGCGCCGGACCCGTCTCTTCGGCTTCTCCTCGTGCCCAGGGAGGGCACCATTTCCCCTTTTGCCGCATGTAGTCGTCTTCATCCTCCTCTTGATCAGCCCACCCGAGGTCGGCTTGCCGCTTCCTAGATGATCGATGACTTCAATTTTTTGGTGCCGATCCCCGTTAGGGTGGATCCTTCCAATTCTCTCATGGACGGATCGGCGATTGCGCTCCCCGCCCGTACTCGCATACCCGTCACCGCACTCGTGCGCTCCTCGCCGTGGGCAGCTTCAAACCCTCATTCCAAAGCAATGCCCGAAGAAGGCACATCCCCGGCGCGCGCGCCGCCGCTCGCGCGTGTATTGCTCCCCGGTCCCTTCTGTGTGCTTCTTCTTCGGCCATGCGCTTCTCCTCCTCGTAGCGTCGCTTCTGGTAGCGCTCTTTCTCCATCTGGCGCCGCCACTTGTTGAGGAGGATGCGCGTGGTCACCCCGGGCTTGGCTCCGAATGACTCCCCCGATTTCAATGTGACTCCCGAGAATGCGGGGGGCTTCACCATGCACCCGTTCCGCAGTTACTTGGCGCTCCGGGTCTCTCCGCTCCATCCCGTCTAGCCCCGGGCCGAGGTCAAGACTTTGACCTTTCCCTTCTCCTCGCCCGTCACCATGTTGACAGAGAAGCCCACCATGTTCGAGGGGAAGGGGTGGCCATCCAGCCTTCATCTTGTTGTCGAACTTAAGGTTCCCTTCCCGGATGGCCTTCTCGGATCCTCATCCTAAAGACCCCGCAATTGTTGATGGAGTGCGAATCCCCGTCGTGGAAGCCACAAGTAACGTTTCCCCTTAACTCCATCGGCCGAAGCATGGAATGCCCCTCGTGCAGCCTTGATTCGGCCTTCCTTTACTAAGAGCTCAAACGAGTTTGTCGGCCTTCGTGATATCAAAATCGTAGGTGCCCTTGGTTTGTTTGACCCGGCGTTGATTCATCGTCGAAGGCTCCTTCCCCCACATGATCTCGCCTGCGGCCACATCCGGTTCATCATCGAATCCTCGAACGGATCGGCCTTGTCTAAGAACTCGGTTGTAGATGTCGGCAACATCATGCCGCTTGCCAAACTTAGCATCCTTCTTGAAGCCATACGCTTGGTTGCTCATCAGTGATAGCTTCGTGATAGCTGGCCCAGGTTTTCAAACTCCATCCCGAACAATTTCTCACGTACGGCCGGCAGCATCCCGGCGACGGCCATATCAGCCAACTGGTCATCTGGCAAGTTAAGCGAGAAGCACATGCCTTTAACCTCCCCGAATCTCCCCGAGAAACTCTAACGGCGTCTCGCCGTGCCTCTCGCTTCGTGGGTGGCAAGGTCGATCGGGCTTCTTCTCCGAGCCGCCACCGAAATAATGAGCGTGGAATTTCCGCTCTAGGTCCTTCCATCCGCAAACCGACTCGGGGGGTAGGGACGAGAACCACCGGAATGCCGGACCCGTCGGGCCGATGCGGGGAAGTAGCGGACCCTGAATGTTTCCTCAGCTGAGCATTCCCCGAGCTGCATGAGGTAACGAGCGATGTGCTCCACCGTGCTCGTGTCGTCCTGCCCTGAAAATTTCGTGAACTCCGTCGGCGGCTTCACCCTTGGTGGAAGGAGCACGTTGTAGTACCACTCTGGGAATGGCGGCTTGTAGGCAGGTCCCTGCATTTTTGGCTTGAGGCCGAACTGATTTTGCATCAACTCGGCCATCTTCCGTGCCAGGGCGTCGTCCTCTTGCGCGCCTGCAGCTGGCGCGTATCCTGGATGCGGAAAGGCGTCAAATGCCCCGTAGTTTCCCACCTCATGGTAGCCTCCGCCGTATAAGTTCCTCTCGCCCCGCTGTTTGCCGGAGCAATCCTGTGGCCGGAGGCAAGTGGGGCTCCAGGCGAGCCGAACGCTAGTTCCCCGTACGTAGGCTGGTACGGATTCGGCTGTTGCGCGGGTTGACCCGTGCTGCCCTGCGGTGGTGGCTGGATTGGCTGTCCTCCTGAGGTCTGTAGTGGGGGCTGAACTGGCTGACCCCCAGCACCTTGAGGAGGAGGCTGGAACGCTTGACTTCCAGAGCTTTGAGGAGGAGGCTGATGTGGCTGGCTCCGTAATGGTGGTTGAGAGCTTGACTCGCCCAGCTCCACGGTGCCCCCTTGGACGGGTGCCTTGCTGAATGCTTGTTCCATGCCTGGGCCAAAGACGGCCACCATCATCTGCCGGAGCGCACCGAGGAAAGCTTTGTTGTGCTTGCTCGGCATGTAGTCCGCGATTCTTGGAATACTCGCATGCACTCCTCCTTATCCCGCTCGAGCCGTGGTATCGCTCTCCCCCGGCGCAACACCCTAGGCATCTCGTTCTTCAAGTACGGGACGCCACTTCTATTTTTCTTGAACGACGCAGGCATTTTTGCTGGAACCGGTCTATGGCGTCCCGGAGCCGCTGCCGCCGGCCGGGAGAGAGATCCTCAAGGTTGACGTCCATGATGTCCGCGATGTCGGGCATCTTGATCTATTCGGCGTGGTCCCACCTGGGCGTGCCAAAAAGTGTGTTGACGCAAAACGTGCACCGGCGCCAAACACACAAAGAAGCCGAACAAAGCCGGCTTCACACGCGCAAAGAGTAACAAGACGTGCCGATCAATTTTTCCCGAAAATTAACAAAAGATAAAGCGAGTTAAATACCAAAACTTGGAACTTGCCGGTGGTACCGACAGGTTCCATATTTACGGCTAAGAAGCCACATGAGATGACACATAGCTATGGAAAGCTATTTGTCAATGAACCGAAACCATTCGGGAACTTATAAAAGGAAAAATCAATACCGTCGAATGGATGATGTAAGCATGACGGCAATCGGTCTTTGTTTGGGCAAAGATGCATGCGCACGAGGCCATGACCGATCCCCATGACAATTAGCATTAAACAAATGAATAAAGTAAAGCACGAACATAATCATGTAATAAACAAGCATGCATAGATCCAAAGCACTAGTCTACCGCATGTCTAGGTACTCTAAAACCCGTCGGGTACGATATCAAACAAATCTATCCACCGCATGATACAACTTGCATGAAGACCGTACCACTTTCCACAAATAGATCTATCCACCGCATGATACAATCTAAATATGGAAAGCTAAAAGAACACATTATTTAAAGCATGAATTACGCACGTGTTCTACTCGTGAAGAAACATAACCGAATACGGCCGAACGCACCGATTCGGGGTCCATGAAGAAGGAACGAACATTACCAAGTGAATAAATCTATCGGATTGATTTGAGATCTAATCCACCGGATGACTAGCTCCAAAGCAACCCAAAAACCTGCATCTACCGCATGATACTCAGTTCTTTCAAGATTTATATCGACATTGGTAAGCTTGAACCCGCAACACGTAACAATATAGATCGATTCGGTTTCGGCTATCGGAAAGCACATGATCCACACGTTAAAACATGAAATCTACTCGAACAAGGACCATAAAAGAGGTAAAACTGATCCAAACCCATCTAGATTGGGCAAAAGTGTTACGTGAATTTAAACATAAAGTAAAAACTCAAAGTAACACGGGGTAACTTAATGAATCTATTGGATCTTGCCAAAATCCAATAGAGCCGATAACTAGCTTCAAGCTAGATCTTAGCCTACCGCATGGCTCATGACCTAACAAGAAACCTTCTTGAACCAAGCTTGAATCTACCGCATGACACGAAGCATGGTAACAAGACTACTTGCATCAGATCTAAATCCACCGCATGATACTAGACATGATACAAGGTTGCCGGTACTCACGGAGGTCGACGGATCGATGAACCCTCTCGAAGAACTCGACGACACGACAAAAGGACTCTAGGGTTTGGCGTAAGGCCGGTTTGTATTGAAGAATGATTGTTTTTTTACATACATCCAGGGGTCATATTTATACCCTGTCAAGTACAACTTCGAATGGATTCGTTGCCTAACTTATCTCTAAGCTTGATCGCCTATCCATCCATTCGTTCTCCCTGATTGAGCCACGTCACCATCCAATCCCGCAAAATCAGCTCTACTGTTCCTTTGCCGAACTGGAGCAGATAGCCGACCGCAGATCTCTTTGCCGAATATCTCTGAAAAGATCCTTCCTTCCACCGCACGGACTCTTCATCGAGCCGAACCCACAAGTCGGACTCCTTACCAAATTTTGGTGTTAACGAGTTGGATCTTCAATATTCATCTTTCTAGGTTGTTGGGGTCTTCATTAGAGTGAGCTAGATGGGATAATAGCAAGCACAAAGTGGAAAGGAAAGTAGAGTGAGGTCTTCTTTTTCTTCAACTTGCATGTCTTCCTTCCTTTCTTCTTGTGATGTCCTCTAGTGAGAAGAAACAAAGAAAGATAACAAGGATGTGGAAGGTACAAAAGAGAAACCCAACTAGGCAACTGATGTCATTGCAGATATAGGACCCACAATACATCAACAATCACTACAAAGAAACAACTCAATCAAGGTCATAAAACCAAGCATCATCATGCAAACACACAATTCCACCACTCAACATATAGAAACGGTGCTAAACATTGTTAATAAAGTCCAAGGGGATCCTCCTAAGCATAGGCACACCACCTTCAGTCATCGCGGCTTGACTTCAGGCGATGAGTTGATAGCTCCTTTGTTTGGGTGACTTGAGCAGGCTTACTTCACGATACCTAACATGGATCAACTAAGAATTTTGAATTAGAAAGGAGACTTTGGAATCAAAAGTCAATGGAGAGAATCCAAAGTACAGCATTGTTTGAAAAGCAAGGAGAGATGCGATAAGCAATATGGATACACAAAAGTTAAGTTAAAAGAATAAAGAGGCAAGAAAGAAGAAACATGAGCTAAGGGAAAGAAAGGATGAGAGGGTAGTGAATTGCATGAAACTGGTGAGATCATTGAACGAAAAATGAGATCAAGATAAAGAGATCAAGGGGAGAGAAAATAAATAGACAAGGTTAGAGAGTTTAACATTTGCAAAACAATGAAGCGCAAATGAAAACGAGTCAAGTCAGAAAGGTGAGTTATCAAGGAAGATTGAGGAAAAACGATGGTCAAGGAGTGAGAATATTCATCACACTGCTCAAGGAAAAGGTAGTGATGAATTTTAGATCAATGGAAGCCTTAGGGAACGACCATAGCTAACTAGGCTTACGTCTTACAGTCGATACAGCTCTGATACCACTCTGTCACACCAGTTTTTCCAAAGAAAACCAAGTGCAGATCTATATGCATGCCAGGATCAAGTTTCATGCATATAGTGACATATAAGTGTATACGAAACGGATATCACATAAGAAAAAGGAAGATTATCGAGTATTACGCTTAAATCCCGGAAACGAAGGCTCCAAACATCACGGGCGATCGGCGGGGGTTGCGTACGCCTAGCACCAAAGACATCTTCATAGCGACTTCCTCCTTCGAGCAACAATGTTTACGGCAATGGTGAGCACTTGTCGTACTCGGCAAGTGTGGGGAAAGACATGAATGCACGAGGCTTTATAGTGGACTAGGCTATAAGCATTTAAGCAATTTTAGTTGGTCAAATTTTATTAGCACTTGATTATTAATAAAGTATAAGTATATACCAACCCACATTAAGCATAAATGTAATAGATACTCCATAAGCATATGGCCAACATAACCAGAGGTCACGATTTAAGTCCATCTTCAAGTTCAATTATCATGTGAGGGTCCAGGACGCTCTTGACCGTGAGCATGGCTAATCGATTAGTTTTACACTCTGCAGAGGTTATACATCTTTACCCACAAGTCGCGAAAGTTCTAGGAACTTTAAACCCAACCATGCGGTGCTAGCTAGGCACCATACCACACTACTGAGGTGTGATTGCATAGGGACGCTACGAGGCCGTTACAAAGATCCCCAGGTGCAAACTGACTGCTGGGTTACCTGATCAGCGCAGCGTATAAAGCTCCCTGGCGAGTACCGTGTCTTAGCCAAGCCCAACTCCCCGCCAGAGCAGGTCTATACGCTAGCCCCCAACCCTTATCAGGTAAAGCATACCTAACACCTAGTTCTCTAATAATTAAGCCAAGACAGAGCCATATGTCTTGTGGTTGTACTGTTTTCCTAGGTGGTTGCTCCATGTTCCGATTAAACATATGGTCTTGTATATTAAGCATCACATATCACATTGGGACACAGAGTAAAAGAATATCCATGTTGTTTATTACCAACCCAGTTGAGCAAACTAAGCAAGATCTACCATCAAGATTAATTAAACAACCCAATTATACAAGACAATGGTAGAAAAGAAACTAGTCATAATCCTTAATAGGAACCCATCAAAGTTAATGCAAGCAATGCTATGAGTGATTAAATATAATTCTTAGGACAAAAGATCAAGGACACACTTGCCTTTAACCATAGAGTAGTTGCTCAAAATATCTTCAACCTCTTGCTCTTCAAAGCTCTCGATTCTCGAACAACGTTCATTCTATTCGCATCAATCATGAGGCACAAACATACAAAGCAAACACACAAGTACAACTAAGAACAATACACCAATCAAAAGAAAAGCTTTAAAAGAGTGTACTAAAGGATATGCTTGATTCTATGGTTACGTAACGACGAAAGAACGTTGAAAACAAAACTATGGTCGATGCTAGCGAAAGATCATTATCAAACAACAAGAAGAGACTACATGCTTGACATATTTTAATTAGAAAACCATGTGGCATGAATACTTCAAAGCAGATTATGTTTAATTAAGAAAACACGATAAGACTAATCATATTTTATTTGCATATATTTAAGTACAAGTTATATCCAATTAACAATTAACTTTTAGAAACACAAAGCGTGTATAAGATAGCTAGTCGAATGGCTTTACATTACGTGTTCAACTAAGCATATTAAATTTGAAAAGGTAATTATAATACCATTAAGCATATTAAATTTATTATGAGAACCGATGTTTAACATTAAGCATCTTTTATTTAACAAAAGCTTAACATGCGGGGTATAATCTTAACTCAAGAAATCCGGGTATAATCTAATCACTTTTATTTAGAAAACCAATTAAATGAGAATTAGACAAGATTAACATGCAACTTTAATATTAAAACCAACAACAAGTGATACGCATGCTAACGCACAAGTTATGGTGAAACGAACTAGAACGATAGCAACAAACTATCAACCACACAAGAAACCTTAAACGAGGGTTAGGAGAACTAGTCTACAAAGAGAACTGGGTTGAAGGGAGAACACTAAACAAAGGTAAGCTAAACTGATGTTGATAGAGAAAAGATAACAAGATTGGCTCTAAAGAAAGATAGCTGTGAAAGACTAGACACAAGAGCATAGCTGATTCACCGAGAGGCAACTAGGAAAGGATTTACTAGCTAGGAAACAGAGGTAACTGAGATATAGCTGACAGACAACGTCTAATGATTATTTGCATTTATGAGAGAACAAGATTATGAGCTAGATTCCTTTTAATTAACAAAACTGATGTAAAGGATATTTCAGAAATAAAATACCCTATGTTGACATTAATGCAAATTAAACTTTATTTGAAGAAATCGGCATAAAGAACCTAGTCAAATTTTATTTATAATTGTTCACGTGCCAATTATGCCAATTAAACATTCATTTAGAAATATTATAACATCTAATTGAATTAAAGCATGCGACGTGTTGGGCTAAACAAACTTTATTTAGAAAGCACATGCATGTTGACATTAGTCCAGTTAACGTTTATTATAAAAGACGGTGTAAAAGCCTAATTAACTTTTAATTATAAAGGTTAATTAAATATTAAGCAATAACATTTGGTTTATGAAAAACTGAAGTGTAACACTAATTAGATTTTATTTACATAACATATGAAATAATCATTAATCAAAGAGAGAAATGCATGGCGGGCCCTTGAACTTGTCATGCCGTGTCAAATAGGTCCACGAACTCGAAAACGCATTTACGGGTCCCTAATCTCGTTTAGCCATTCGCCACCGAGTCCAAAACGCCACGGGACCTCTTTTTTGCCAACATGGCCACGCCACCGTGGCATCCACGCACCCGCGGCTCACGTGAGGTCATTCGTGAACTTGTGAAATATGCACAAAGCCCCTTAGGTTTCTTCCCTCTTGACATCGAACCGCCTTTCCTCCTCGAGTTCGTCGGCCGGGGAGGCGGAGAGGCGGCGGCGGGCGACAACGAAGTGTTGATCGGAGGCGAGATAGGGGAAAGTAGCCAAGAAGAAGGCTCCGGGGGATCCCATGGACATTGGGTCCCCCGGCGACATCGGCGAATCGACACCATGGCGCCCGAGGTTGCGGTGCGAAGGGGAACCGCCACCAATATATGGTAAGTGAAATCGGACCCCGAATCAACCGAAACCCGAAAGAATTTAAGGTATTGTCTTGTGATGTGGATTAGATTGTGGTTTGTGGACGAAATCTTCGATTTTGGTTGGTTCGGCTAGGGTTTTGGAGTTTTGAAATCGTTTTTCCTTTGGTAATTTAGGTGCGGCGGTGAAGAGTTCACGATTGAGCTGCATTATGGAGATATTTTTGTTGGTCAAGGCATCAATCGGTCCTACATTGATGAGCAAGTTGCACTGGTTTGATCACTGTGAAAAGGATAGTTTGTCTCCTTTGTGGATAGATGATTTTGTTGAGCAGCTCCCTGTCCCCAAGAAACAATCTTCGAAGATTTACTGGTTGCTACCTGGGATGGGTCTTTCAGATGGGCTTAGGATTGTGAAGTCTGATCATGACACATTGGTGATGATGGCACTTGTTAGCAAGTACAATAAATTTGTTCTGTATGTTGATCATGATGATAATGTTGCAGGCATAAACTGGGATGATATTGTAGTAAATCCAATAACTTTTTTTGCCAAAGGTCATCAGCCCAAGGAAGGTAGAAACTATTCAGAATAGACCTGAGAAGCTTCCTTCTTTTTATTCAAACTTGAAGAGCAGCACAGCTGATGTGGATGCAGGAACATGTGGTCTGGACAGTGGTAGTGAAGACAGTGACAGTGACCTTGATTTTGTTGATAGTGACTATGAGATAGATGATGATGATGATGACATTTTTATTGATAATGTTGATGAGGAAGTACTGGATCAAGGAGTTGCCAAAGGGAAAAAGATTGAAAAAGGAAAGAAGGCAAGAGGGAACGGATCGAACCAAACCGATGAGGAAATTTCAACGGATGAAGACCTGCGGTTCTGATTCGGATGGAGAAGGTACTCGTGAAGATGGGTTTCAAGGCATTCGAGAGAAGTGGACTTACGAATCCTAGTTTCAAGGTTGGTATGCTATTTGGATTTGTTGAGGTTCTCGGGAAGGCTATCACGAGTACGATCCGAAGGAGAGGGTGGATATCAAATTGCCAAGGAATGAGAAGAAAAGGTTGAAAGCAGTTTGTGCAGATGGATGTCCTTGGAATTTGTATGCTTCAAATGATACCAGGTCTAAAGGCCTGGTGGTGAAGACTTATTTTGGCCAGCACAATTGTCAAAAGCAATGGATTTTGAAGAGATGCACATCAAACTGGCTAGCTGAGAAATATTTGGAAGCCTTTAGAGCAGATCGAGAGATGTCATTAACCTACTTTGCAAGAACTGTGCAAAAAGAATGGAATATGACACCAACAAGATCCAAGCTTGCTAGAGCCAGAAGGCTAGCCATGAAGAAAATACTTGGAGATGAGGTAGAGCAGTACAAATTGCTATGGGACTATGGCCATGAGCTTAAGAGGAGCAACCCCGGTAGTACATTCTTTTTGCATCTCACCGCAAACAGATTCACCAAATTGTACATGTCCTTAGATGCATGCAAAAGGGGATTCTTGGGCTGCTGCGCAGACCTATCATATTTTTGGATGGATGCCATATCAAGACTAAGTATGGTGGACGGATACTTACTCGCAGCTTGGAATTGATCCCAATGATTGCATCTTTCCCATTGCAATTGGTATTGTTGAGGTAGAATCACTAGTCACATGGAAATGGTTTCTCCAAACTTTGAAAGATGATCTTGGCATTGACAATACTTATCCATGGACAATAATGACAGGATAAACGAGAAGGTGACACTTATTATTTTGGTCGGCGGTATTTATGTTGCATAAACACTTTTCCATGCATATCAAGCTTATCCTAACCAGTCTTTGTTTTGCGGGGCCTTGTTCCAATTGTTCAACAAATTTTCCCCGATTCGAGCATAGAATGTGTGTCGGACACCTATACTCCAACTTCCAAAGAAGACACTTCAAAGGTGAGAACTTGAAAAATCAACTTTGGGCTTGTGCTAGATCTAGCAACATAGTTGATTGGAATAGAAACATGGATACGATGAGAACTTTAAACCCTCATGCATATGCATGGTTAGAACGAAGCCACCACGGACTTGGGTTAGAGCCTTCTTTAGTACTTATCCTAAGTGTGACATACTCTCGAACAACAACCGTGAGGTATTCAATAAGTATATACTAGAAGCCGAGAGAAATGCCCGTGCTAAGTATGCTAGAACAAATCAAGACTCGATTGATGACAAGGCATTATACCAAGGAGAAGGAAGTGGGAGATATGTGGCAAGGCCCTATATGCCCCAAGATTAGGAAGAAGTTGCAGAAAAACACTGAATTTGCTAACACATGTTATGCTCTGCCTGCTGGAAAAGGTATTTTTGAGGTTCAAGGCGAAAATAACAAGTACATAGTGGACATTAACCCGAAGCAAGGTGTGAGTGTAGAAGGTGGGACCTCACCGGAATCCCTTGCTCACATGCAATTTCATGCTTGAGGCATGAGAGAATTTCTCCAGAGTCTATGGTTTCCAATTGCTACAGCACAGAAAGCTTCCTTCTTACTTATGGGAACTCCATCTGGCCATGCAAGGACAAAAGTACCTGGGAGAAGGTAGATGCACAAGAAGTTCTTCCACCAGTCTATGAGAAAAAGGTTGGGAGACCACCTAAAACCAGAAGAAAACAACCATATGAAATTGAAGGGCCAAATGGGCCAAAGCTGTCTAGACATGGGATTATCATTAAATGCGGGTATTGTGGGCAAGAAGGTCACAATAGAGGTGGGTGCGGTTCAAGGAAGCAAGGAATGAGGAGCAACCTTGATGACCAAAGGCAGCAAGGAATGAGTAGCAACCTTGGTGACCAAAGGAACCCAATAGATGACTATGATGTACCAGTCAGTAGCCAGGTAACTTGTCACTCTACCTTGTCAAGGCTTTATGTTATGTTAACCTACTAATTCATGCCTATCATGTAGTTCTCCATGAATATTGGACAAGGTAGTGGGCCAACATTATCACGGATGAGCAAGACAATGCTTTCACGGTTGCAAGGCGAGGTAATGGCCAACTAAAACTAAATTTCTTATCTTTTCCATGTTATATCCATGTTCCGGTGCAACGACAATTAATCTCTCGTTGGCGGTCATCACGGACTAGGACAATTGAACAACAACCTTTGCCGAACCGGGTTTCATCCTCTCCAACCTTCCAAAGCGGCGAGGCTAGTTCCACCTACAATAGCAACAAAGTCCGGAAGAGCACGGCCACTAAACGGAAAAGAGGTGATGGCAAGGGTGTAGCTCCAAGGAAGGGTGCGACACCAAGGAAGGCTGCAGCACAAAGGAAGGGTGCATGACAAGGACATGATCCTTAGTGATAGCTTTGATCCTTTGTCATAGCTTTTGTTCTGTGAACAACAGGAGATCTCTAGTATAAACTCCTCTTTTGCTCTTTTGAATGCATTTCAGACAAATGTACATGTACTGATGCTATGGAAACAAAAGCAATGTCCTGTTGATTTCAGAACAATGCACTGATGCAATGGAAACAAATGAATATGCCCTGTCCATTTCAGATTTCGAAAATTTTATAACATTGCTTCATATATTGCACTTGGATACTAGAGTTCATACATGGCACTGGATACACCATGGATCAACCATCAACAGTACATATTTCAGAACATTTGTCTGACTTTCACTTGAACACATTAACAATCAGATTGATCACCATCACAACTAGCATACACACACCAACCATACATATTCCCTTCAAAGACACTAACTAACTCTTTCCCAATTCCTAACGGTTTCCTTGCTTCATTCACCAATGCAATGCAATTGCGGCCATCTCCCGATTGCTTCATCGACTCACCACCTTGCATCATCAACTCATCACCTACGGGAGCATCATTGGCGCCATTTTCCCCAATCTTCTTGATGTAATCGTTCTCCCGGTACCAAAAGGGGCAACTGTACCATCTCTCTACACAAAGCAATGACAATAGTTCAACAAGGCAAGAATGAATCACCTCAAAACGAAACCACCATGGATCAAACCATCAACGACCTTGTAGTTGGGTCAACGGTAGAAGACTTGCCCCAAGCTCCGGGACTTCCATGATGTCCGCTTCGGATCCTGCCCCCACCACATTCGGTGCACCGGATCGGCGGAATCTCACCCGTAGCTGCGGATCTAAGGCCGACGCCGACACACTTTGGATTCCCTAGCCATGGCTTCAAGCCGAGCGGCGGCGGCGGTGGGCGGAGAAGACGACGACGTTGGTCTTTGGGGAACGAAATAGATTGGGAAGAGAGGAGGCCAAATAAATGCAAACAAAAAGTTACAAGGGCTAAATTGCAAATGTACACTTCCATTCGGCGCCAATTCTCCCGCCAACACACGTGGATGCCACCGTGGCGTGGCCACGTTGGCAAAAAAGAGGTCCCGTGGCGTTTTGGACCGGTGGCGAACGGCTAAACGATATTAGGGACCCGAAATGCGTTTTCGCAGTTCGTGGACCTATTTGACAAAGCATGACAAGTTCAAGGGCCCGCCATGCATTTCTCTCTTAATCAAATTAACATTTATTGAAAAGCGGCGTAGAACACTATATAGCTTTTAATTAAAGAAATCATGCATACTAGGCATTAAACAAAATTAATATTAGATTAATTTTCAGAAAACATGTATGCTGAAAACATACCACTAACGCGTACTTTACATTATTATGAACCTAACGCAACTTGAATGAATTAAAACGGAGCTAAAACAAAGAATCTAGGGAGAAAACAAGATGATAAGGACCTGTTCGTGATTAACTATAGATTTGGAGGGCTAGCAGAAAAGATTCTCGAGACACATCAAATAGTGCTCGCGAAAAGGTCAAAGGACAGGGTTAGATCTACAAAATGGCTTGGGTGGGATTTATGTGTGGAAGTGGGATCTCTATTGGGGGTTATGTGCAGATCTGCTAAGACACAAGAAAACATGATATAGATTAAAAGAAACACGGGGACCTAATCGCAAAACGGGAGAGTCTTCTCCTACCTCGGTTCGAGAACGAACGGGAGGTCCCGGACCTACCGAACTCCGGGCGCATCAAGCCGCTCGGGCTTTGGGTGGTTAGGAGCATGGGTGGATTGCGGAACGAAGAGAGGAGAGCGAGGGGATCGCAATGGTGTGCTTACCGAGCGTTAGAGACACGCGGCGGTGGCCGGATTTTGGAGGCGGGGCGGAGCTCGGGCGCACCACGCGGCGGCGGCGGACCGCTCGGTCACCGGTCGTGGCGGCGCTGCGGGGCGTCCGGCGACGAGGAGCGAGCGGTGTACGGCACGGAAAGAGAGGCTCGGGACCTTGGGCGTGAAGGCTCGGGTGCTCGGCACAAGACGTGCTTTGAAGCTCGAGCTTTCATGGAGGTAGACTCGAACATTTCAGCCCGGCGAGAGAAAGAGAAGGCAAAGGGGATTAGATGGGAACGACCACGAAACCGTAGATTGAACGGCAAAACGGAAAGGAAACGACGAGACGAACGCGATGGTGTGCTCACCTTCGGTCAAAGATGAACGACGGCGACGGAAGAGCTCGCCGGAATTGGAGAGGAGTCGGGGGGAATACGACGGAGTCGACGTCGGATTCGCATGACCGAGCACATCACGGTGTAGAGCTCGACGAGGGAAACTCCGGGGGTGGTGTTCATTTGCACCGGAAGTGCACGGTTTCCACCGGAAAAGCTCATCGGAAGTTCGCCGGAATTTAGTAGACACAAAAGTTCGGCGAGGGTTCGTGGGAGCCGGGGTTATCGAAACGGAACGAGGTTGACGGCGTTGTAAAGAGGACGCCGAGGAGATCATCGGGAGCTATTTATTGGCCAAGATTGAGTCCGATTGTATTTTTTTTTTCTAATTTCGGAAATTAATTTCGGATTAAAAATAATTTCGGGAAATTCCGAAATCATAATTAAATCACGAAAAATACTCCAAAATACTCCGAAAGCTCGAAAAAATTCAGGAAAATTACTAAAGATGACTTGGGTCATGATGAATCCAAATAAAGTATTTGGAGCTCATGAAAAGGATTTTGGAGCCTTCTAATAAATAGATATAGCTCAAAGGAAAATGAGAATAAAATCCGGAAAAGTCCGCAAAATTCTCGGAAGGATTTGGACAAGACACCTAATCGCACTTTTGAAACCTTTTGCACTCAAGAAGCATCAAGATGCATCAGCATGAATGCAACGCTCACATCGAACCAATTTATTTTTATCCGAAAATCAAACAATGATTTTTTTCCTACACTAGATTTCCTGTAAACAAAATAAATGTTGAGAAAATTTCTAAAATTACGAGAAAATCGTTATTCAATTATTCTTTCTATTCACATACTGAAATTGGGAAATCATATCACTCCGGCTTCGATTTAAAGCGGAAAGGCCCTCGATCTGCGGTGGTGGCCATGGAGGTCTCGGCGCCGCATCCTCTCCGACCCGGCCAGCGAGCCTACTCCGAGTACGGTAGGGAGGCGCGGGGTGGATGGCTGCCGCTCTGATGTTCGGAAAAAGCAATGTGAATGACGTTCGAAGGTCGACACGGGGAGGTGGCGTTGCCCTTCCGTATCCCGCTGCGATTTCTAACGCCAAAGCGGTAGGCAAGGTAGCGTACTGTGCAGGATGCCGCACCCGGTGCGGACAGCCTGCACGAGGCTTGAGCAGTTAATTAAGCTCACCAAAAAGAGAGGTTGAGAGTCCAAAGGGGACCACGGATGATTAAAAATATAATTAAAAAAGTACAGCTAGGGGGCGGATGGCCGACGAGTCGCCTCTGCAGTAACAGCAGATACTCACTGTAGCGATATGCACCACAGCCGCTACTGTAGCAAACACTGTGGATCGGCTATTTATTTTCACTGTACCTTTGCACTGCGCAAAATCTGATCGTACATCCCCGATCGGACGTCCAAAGGCACCGCATCTCCGTCCGGATGGGATCGGTACCATATATGACCCTGTTGGAGTTGGACCCTTGTTGGAGCCGCTTGGAGTTGGATCGGAAGGAGCAGCACCCAGCACACTGCTTGTGACAGGCATGGCGAACAGCAAGCAAGAGCCTGCTGCTCCACCTCCTCTTCACGTGGTGATGTTTCCATGGCTCGCCTTCGGCCACATCGTCCCGTTCCTCGAGCTCGCACAGCAGCTGGCGAGGCGCGGCCACTTCGTCACCTTTCTCTCCGCACCAAGGAACGTCTCCAGGACCAGACCCGTCCCGTCGGAGCTCTCCCCGTACATCCGCTTCGTGTCCCTGCCGCTGCCGGCCGTCGACGGCCTCCCGGACGGCGCGGAAGCGACGTCCGACGTCCCGCCGGAGAAGGTCGAGCTGCTCAAGACCGCCTTCGATGGCCTCGCCGCGCCCTTCGCCGGTTTCCTCACCGCGGCTTGCGGGGAGGAGGCCGCCGCGGGGGAAGGGCACGGCAAGAGGCCTGACTGGGTCGTCGTCGACTTCGCGCACAACTGGCTCCCGCCCATCGCCGACGAGCACAGGGTGCCGTGCGCAATGTTCTACATCTTCCCGGCGGCGCTCCTGGCGTTCGTCGGCCCCAAGGAGCTGAACGACGCGCACCCGCGGACGGCGGCGGAGCACTTCATGGTGCCGCCGCCGTGGATCCCGCCGCCCTCCCCCATCGCGTACCGCCGGCAGGAGGCAGAGTGGATTGCGGTCGCGTTCCAGCCCAACGCCTCCGGCGTCGCGGACAGCGCCCGCATGCTGGAGACGCCGCGGGGCTGCGCACTCCTCATCTGCCGCTGCAGCCGCGAGGTCGACGGCGCGCTCTGCACGCTCCTCGACGACATCTACGGCAAGCCCGTCGTGCCTTCCGGCCTCCTCGCCCCCTACGACGACGCACGCGCTGCCGCCGCCGCGGCCAGCAGCGATGCGGCCGGCGGGGGCGATGATGAGGAGACGGCGATCCTCGTTCGGTGGCTCGACGCCCAGCCGGAGAGGTCGGTGATATACGTGGCGTTCGGGAGTGAGGCGCCGCTGACGCCGGCGCACGTCGAGGAGATCGCGCTGGGGCTCGAGCTCGCCGGCGTGCGCTTCCTGTGGGCGCTCCGGGAGACGAGCGGCGGGATGCTCCCGGACGGGTTCGCGGCACGCGCGCGCGCCGCCGGCCGCGGGTTGGTGCGCGTCGGGTGGGTGCCGCAGGTGCGGGTGCTCGCGCACGCGGCGGTGGGCGGCTTCTTCACGCACGCCGGGCTGAGCTCGCTAATGGAGAGCTTCCTGTTCGGCCACCCGCTTGTGATGCTGCCGCTGTTCGCCGACCAGGGCCTCACCGCGCGGCTCATGGCGGAGCGGCGCGTCGGGCTGGAGGTGCCGAAGGACGACGACGGCTCGGTGCGGAGGGAGGACGTCGCGGCGGCGGTGCGGCGGGTGATGGTGGAGGAGGAAAGGGAGGTGTTCGCCGGCAACGCCCGGGAGCTGCGGGAGATTCTTTGGGACACGGCGAGACAGGAGGAGTACATTGACAAGCTGATCGAGCACTTGCGGCGCCGCCAGGAAGATTTGACGAGCAGATCGAGCACTTGTTGCAGTGGGTAATGCTTGAGCTCTGCCATGAAATCTGGCCTGCTAGCTTTTGTGCTTGTGAAAAGACGCAGATTGTGTTTCCGATTTCTTATTTTTGTTGGTTTGATCTATTTCAAGATTTTCCTCAAAAAAATAAGATTGATACTAAGCCACTACCGGAATTTCAGTCTTTGCCTAGAGTCTGGTTCTGTGCCGAGAGCCAAATAAAAAACTCTCGGCAAAGAAGGCTTTGCCGAGAGTTTTTTATTTAGCTCTCGGCACAGAAAAAACACTTGGCAAAGAGGCTTCTTTGCCGAGAGCCAAACAAAAAGCTCTCGGCACAGAAAAAACACTCGCCAAAGATTTCTTTACCAAGTGCAATTTCTTTGACTCTTGGCAAATAAAATTTAAAAAATCACTTTTTTGCCTCCAATTTTTTTCTATCCTCAACATACACTTATACAAAACTTATGCTCAAATTTGGCATAATGTTAACTTTGTTTGCTATATTTAACAATTTTACTTCTTTCTAGGTATTTTTCGCATACGTTAGATATGAACTGCAAATGCATGAAATTATATAGTAAAGTTGGTGAAAACATGATATTCATATTCATGAGACATATCTAAGATCATGTACATGAAATCAAGCTAGATTTCCGACATTTGGTTCTTCGATCCTGATGAAGATCGTAAGGTAGAATGGTTAAAAATTGTATAAAATAAATGAAGTTTGAAAATCACAAAATTTGTCAAATACTCATGATATCATATGAGGAGGTTGTGAAAAAAATTGAGTATGTTTTGAACACACAAACACGTAAGTTGTTTAGAAACCGGAACATCTCACGATAAGTTTCTAAGAATTTGACCTAATATCACTAAGTTTGGAGTCTTAGAGAAATTCAAATTTGAGTTTGACTAAATTTTTTTCTACAAGAAGTATACACCATAATTGGTGTTATGTTAGGTTTTGGAAAATTCTCACATCATTTTGCTATTTTTAAAATTAATTTTGAATAAAATTACCTCTGCCAGGAGAGCAAGCTTTACTCTCGGCACAGATCAGTTCTTTGCCGAGAGCCGGATTTTTACTCCCGGCAGAGCCAGCCCATATTCGACCCAAGAGCCAAAATCGGCCCAACGACCCACCACGGCCCATATTCCCTCTCGCGTATATAAGGCCGCCCCCTCCAAAACCCTAAGGCTCCGCCCCCTCCTCCCCCCGGCTCTCCGCCGCGCGCGCCGCCCCCTCCTCTAACCAACCGCGCGCGCCCCTCCTCTCCCCCAACGCCGCGCGCCTCCCCTCCTCCCCCCGGCTCTCCGCCACACGCCGCCGCCCCCTCCTCTCCCCAACCGCGCGCGCCCCTCCTCTCCCCCAACGACGGCGTGCGCCCCCTCCCCTGCCTCCCCTCGCCTCCCCCTCTGCTCGCCCCTCACCGGCGGTGAGGAGCGGCGGCGGGGTGAGGTGTGGTGGCGGCGCATCTCGAGGGCAGCGGATGTCGGAACCTCCGTCGCTTCCCTCCAACCTCGACAGCTCACGGCAGTGCCATGGTGGGCGGAGATGGCGGGCGGATCTAGGGCGGCCGGATCTACGGCGGTGAGGAGCGGCGGCGGATCTACGGCGGCTAGATCTAGGGCGACCGGATCTACGGCCGGCGGATCCGGGTGTCGGTGCGGAATGTGGTCCCGACACTAACCGGTAATAAGCGCCGAGGTCTATCCCTCAATGGTCGATGCTAAGCAATAGAAGACACGGGGTTTATCCCCGGTTCCCGGCCGGGGGGCGTACGTCCGGCGGTGGTGTGCTCAAGGCACTATATTGCTCGGCACGACCGGTGCTCGTAGTGGGGCTGCTACAAGCAAGGCGGGAGAGGAAGCATGGCTTCCAAGTCCCCGGCGTAGTGGGCGAAGATGTTGTGGGAGAATTGGAGAGCAAGTGCGCGATGCGGCTTTGTCTCGTGTTGTGTTCTCCCTCGTCTCTCCGTGTCCTCTCGTGTCTCTTGCGGCAAGGGGGTTCGTCCTCCTTTTATAGACCAAGGAGAGAGCGAATCACATGCGTGCCGCGCTATTTAGCTATGTGAGGGAGCGTGGTGTGCTATGCCGTAGAGTAGGCGGCCGCCCGGACGATCCTTGCAGCGATCCGGCCATCATGGCGTATCTTGTACCCGAACAGTGGCGGCTTCGAGGGTAGAAAGGCGGCGGACGGGCCGTGATGCCTTTAGACGGGCTCGAGGGAGTTGCTGACGTCGGTCCGTACGAGGCACAGTGGCAGGCAAGGCGGCGTCCCGTTCCCGCACGCTCCACGGCGCTAGAGCCGTTGCTACGCGCGCCGGCGTGTGGTTCGTACGCGCGGGGGCGGCGGCCATGCCGTTAACAGTGGCAGGGATGGCGTCCCACCCGCCTAGCGTCTCCTCCTAACCCCGCAAGGTCACAAGAAAGCAAGTCGAGGGTGCGGCCGGCCCCCCCTTCGAGGGCTCGGCGCATCGGCCGTACGGAGTAGGCGGCGCGGTGTCACGGGACCGGCACCGGCCACGCCGCACGCTTCCTCCCACGGTGGCGGGGATGGGCTCCCTCTCGGGGAGTTGGTGCGGCGACACCGGGCGCGAGCCCCGTGCGCATGATGGCGCCGCCCCCGCCGTTGTCGGGGCATTAAATGCCCGCGTACGGGAGAAGGCGCGCGCGAGCGAGCGCCCTCGAGCGAGGCGAACCCCGTTCGAGGGCGGAGCGGACCCTCGAGCGAGGCGGAGCTCGCTCGAGGTAAGCGCTCCCCCCTCGAGCGGGGGCGGAACCCGCCCGAGGGAGGCGCGCATCCTCGAGCGAGACGAAGCCTGCTCGAGGGGATCTTCGAGTGGGCCGCCTTGGTGGGCCGTTGGGGCCCCCCGCGGCGTGGGTCGCGTCCTGCATGGTTAAGCGAGGCGTGTTTGGCTTTGGCTCGTTGCGGGTTTTAATGTGGGGATTCCCCAGTTGTTTAAGGGGACCCCTAGGGCTGTCCCCGACAGTAGCCCCCGAGCATCTGTGGGTTTGCCATTGAGGCTCCCGCAGATGCTGGAACCTACTGATAGGACGTTCTTCCCTTCTGGTTTTGCGAACGCTTTCCGTGGGGCCGCGTCAGCGGACCCGCGGGTCTAGCCCCCGAAGCCCTGCAGGAGCGTGAGAGCTCCTGGAGGGGTTAGCCGCGAGAGTTGGCCAGAGGGCGTGGTACATGTTTCAACCGGCATCGGCAATGTCTCAGCCGGCTTCGGTGACGCACGCGCTGCTGGCACTATCTCCGGTGGGTGCAATCCAGAAGGTGTAGCTGTGCGTCAAGCCCCCGAGCCTGGGCCCGTTCGAGGCGATCGGGTAGAGCTTTACGACTTGTCTTTTAACGCGCCCTCGCCGTCCCTTCGCGAGACGGAGGGTGAGGTTTCCGCAACCCCCATCGAGCGGGTCGCGGATTGCGGATTCCTCGTTGAGCGCTAGCGGGTGGTTCGAGTGGACGCCCATGCCCCGTTCGATAAGGGTAGGCCGCGTGGTCCGCAGACACATCCATTGAAGCGCTTGCGTGGGTTTGCTAGGTGGGGCTCGGTCCCGTTCGCTAGGGACCGAGGGCGCGGAAGCTCTCCCTCGGTGGGATCCCCCGGCCCAGCCGCCCTCGGCCGGCTCTCGAACACGACATATGGGGCACCCTCAAGCGGCGGGCTCGAGGAACGGCTCGAATGCGCGTGCCCTCGTCGTCCCCGACTGCGGTGATGCGGGGCACCGTTCGAACCCGTCGAGGGTCGGGCTTCGAACCTCGATCGGTAGGGCCGTGCGGGGGTGGCGCCCGGGCGGCCCCGTCTTTGCATCCGCGACCATCGAGGGGCACAGGCGAGCCGGCCCTCGGGGCGGCCGATCGATAAAAATGGTGCGGGGCGGCGGCTAAGCGCTCCCGGCCGGCATCCGCGACCATCGAGGGACACGGGCGAGCCGGCCCTCGAGGTGCCGATCGATAAAAATGGTGCGGGGCGGCGGCTAAGCGCTCCCGGCACGGCATCTGCGACCACCGAGGGGCACGGGCGAGCCGGCCCTCGAGGCGCCGATCGGTAAAAATGGTGCGGGGGCGGCGGCTAAGCGCTCCCGGCCTGGCATCTGCGACCATCGAGGGACCTGGGCGAGCCAGCCCTCGAGGTGCCGATCGGTAAAAATGGTGCGGGGCGACGGCTAAGCGCTCCCGGCCCGGCATCTGCGACCACCGAGGGGCACAGGCGAGCCGGCCCTCGAGGCACCGATCGGTAAAAATGGTGCGGGGCGGCGGCTAAGCGCTCCCCGACACGGCATCTGCGACCATCGAGGGACACGGGCGAGCCGGCCCTCGAGGCGCCGATCGATGTACGGCGCGGCATGGGTGCTTTGCGGTGCCCGTTTTGTTTCAAGCGGGCCCTGAGGCGACCTTCTCACGCCTGTACCCTTTCGAGGGTTGAAATTTTCCCGAGCCGGGAGCACGTGCCGCTCGAGGGTTCTTCTTACTTTGTAAGGAACCGGTCCATTAAATGCTCCACGGCCCGAGGCCGTGATTTCGCGTCGCGGGCGCGCCTTTTAGGCGCCGCGGCCCGCGCGCGCGTAGTGGGCGGCGTGGGCAGGCGGACGTGACCGCCGCCACGGCCCTCGCTATTCTTCGCCGTGATGATGGCCTGTTTGCGGTGGCGTAGCCGCCGCGGTCGTGGTGGGGCCCGCCCGTCAGCGAGAAAAAGATTCCCTGCAGTTAATGCGCGCGGGACGTGCGCCCCGGAGGGCACGCCCACAGCTTATAAATCTGAGGGGAGGGAAAATGGCGGTTTTTACCTTAGCGTTCCGCCATTCTTGCCCCCTGCGCTCTCGCCTTCGTTTTGTTCTTGCCACCGCGCCCCTTCGCCGTTAGAGCACTTCTTCTTCCTTCCGTCCTCCGTTCTCGGATCCCTTGTCTTTTCTCATGGCGCCGCTTCCGCCCCTCACGATCCTCGACCCGTACGCATGGGAGAGGTCATCGGTGAATCGGCTGGCCCTCAGCGACCTGGTCTCCGCCGGCCAGCTGGCGGCGGATGAGGAGGGCCGGCCGGCGGAGTGGATCGTGCCGCCGGCGGGGGACCACGCGCCCTACCCGCCGGAAGGCTACGTGGTGAGCTTCGTCCGCTTCCACAAACGCGGTTTCGCGGCGCCGGCGAGTCGCTTCATGCGGGCACTCGCCACCGCTACGGCGTGGAGCCGCACAACTTCGCGCCAAACGCGCGATTTCGCGAGCGGCCACGTTCGTGGGCGTCCGTGTTGACGGTGTATTTTGGTGCACCTAGCATGTTCATTACACTTTGGTTTGGATTTGATTATGGAACTAACCCGCCACTAGGCACACTAATCATATAACAAGTTCATCTTTGTGCATGCATTTGGAAGTGTTGTGTTTATGTAGGAAAACATGGACATAAAAGACGGATTCGCAACAAGTTCAAAGGAGCATTCATGGAGTCTTGTTCGTGTTCATGAGCTTGCTGAAATCACTTCCAATGGTGGTGAGGACCGAAGTGCTACGAGGAACACCCCCGGGGATTGAAGCGTAAAAGATCAAACTTCATGCAAAGAGAGCCTCCATCTTGGACGCGAGGATAACAACATCAAAATCATGCAAGTGGAGGGGGCAAAGTACATAAGTGCACGAGGACCCACGGAGCAAAAAGGGGCGACCGAACTGGGCCGAATTGGGCTCCGGGCCGGTCGGCCCAGGCCGGCCGGCCCGGCCCACTTCCGGCACCGGTTCGGTCCCGTTTTCCTTGCCCTCGAAGGATCTTCGACCCTAAAACCCCCGACGCGCCGCCAACACGAAGGGAGGAGTCATTCGCACCCGAAGGCCATCCACAAGCTAGAGAGAGAGGAGGAGGATATCCGGCGGGAGATCAACCACCTCGAAGGAAGCACCCTCTCGTGGAGAAGAAGGAAGACAACGGCGGAAGGGAAACCATGATCAACGGTGCCATGATCGGCACCTTGATGGGGTAATCTTCTCATTCGTCCATGGGTTGTAATCGATATTGAGATGTAATCGCACTTTGTCGGATTATCTATCTATCATCTTGTGTTGAATATACTTTAATGCTTAAGGCTTGCAACCGTGCCGTAAAGGGAGTAGAGCTCCAATGCTTCCTTGGATCCATTCAATACGCCGTGTCCATCAAAGGTCTAGTCATGATTACCTTCGCGTAGTGACAGTACGAGAGGAGGGAAAGGGCGAAACCGTGGTCACATCCCCGATAGATTAGATTGGTTTTCATGTCTTTAAGCGATTGCATGCTCTAGTATCGTAGACCCGTGGGCGAGTGTCTTCTACCTTGATCGTTTATCATTCTCTCTAGAGTAGTTTAGTTGTTTTCTAGTATAATAGTAGTTAGGGTTTTAGTAGCTAGTGTGTCGTTGTTGATCGAACGCTTGTAATCCCCTTGCTCCGCGGATTGACAAGAACCTTGGGAATCCCGTGGTGAAAAAGGTGTGGGGTCCGTACGCTTGCGGATCGTAGAGGGATACGTCTTTTATCCGTCAACAAGCCCCTTTTTCTGGCGCCGTTGCCGGGGAGCAAGTTAGTTTACATCGTTTGATTTGCATCTAACTTAGTTTTATATTTTAGTTTATCTTTTATTTGCTATATCTAACATATATTATCTAGAAAAACACTTGTTTCATTTTTGTTTTTGTTTTTATCTTATTGTCTAGATGGAGTTCGTTAATCAACCCGTGGAAGAACCGGAGAAATCATTAAGGGATTACGCTAGCCCTCGATGTGAAGACATAAAGGTACAATAGTCGGATTCGAAGCTCGAAGCGACCAAGTATGAAATTAAATCCAAGATCATCAAGATGGTGGCGGAAAACCCATTTGAAGGGATGGTTACGGAGAACCCATATAGACACATAAGGGATTTCACGACAATATGCAACACGTTGCGTCAAGAAGGAGTTCCCGATGAATGGTTCAAATGGAATCTCTTTCCCTACTCACTTGCCGGCAAAGCAAAGACATGGTATTCGGTTGCGTCCTTTGAAGTTGAAGGCAATTGGAACAAGTTGACAAAGAAGTTTTGCGAGAAGTTCTTTCCAATTAGCAAGGTTCAACATCTAAGGAGGCAAGTGATCACTTTCATGCAAGGAGAAGAGGAAGGGATAGACCAAGCCTGGGATAGGTTTAATGAATTAATCGAACAAGGACCAAAACTCGGCTTCACCGGTGACGTACTCTTGCATACATTTTTCTTTTCCCTAACCCCTAGTTGCATGCGACACGTCGAAATGTGTGCAGGTGGGGATCTCATGGAGAAAACACTCACGGAAGCTGCCCAACTTCTACAAAAAGTTAGTAAAGCGGCTGCCATGCGAAGAGATTGGGAAACAAGACTTGCGGAAGAGCCGGAATTCAATTCAAGGAAGAAGAAGCTTGCTGATTTTTCTAAAGAGGCAACCCCGGAAGTCACAAAAGAGGAACCAATCATGGAAAAGCTTGAACAAGAACATATCAAGTCAAGAACTACACCAAACGTCGACTTCGCCGCACCAAATGAGACGAACAAGAGAAGCATGTCAAGCGCGAAGCCACTAAGGGAGTTCGAACCAATGGATTGGGTTCCTATTGATTACGGAGAAGTATTCGACAAGAGAAGACCGTTCCCTAATCAAAAGGGAATGGCAAGAGCATTGGAAGTGGATTTCCCACGGAGAAGAAAGCTGAAAATTCATACGACCTCGAAACCACCGGTGAGATTTTTGAGAAGCTCTTTGGAGATGACGTGGTGGATCCGGAACATATTGCCGAGGTGAAGAGAATCATGGGGATCAAGCCCGAAGCATCACCATACGCTCGCCTTGCTGAAATTTACTCGATAGGATCCGAAGAAGAAGAGAAGATGACGCCGCACTTGAGTTGCGAGATCAACGGAGTTCAATGCAAAGCTTTATGCGACATCGGAGCCCAAGTAAGTGTTCTATCTTCTAAAATTTATGATAAAGTTCAATACCACAACCTAGACTTAGCTCCAACATCAACGAAATTAATTATGGGAGATGGTAGAACTATCAAACCTCTAGGTATTGCTTGCAACATGAAAGTAAAAATCTCTAGGAACTATATACCAACCGATTTCTTTGTTATTGATGCTTACCACAGTAATTCTGATCATATAATCTTAGGTAGGCCTTTTCTTAAGTTGGTTGATGCCGTGTTAGATGCCGGAGAAGGCAAAGTAACAATGAACCTTAATGGAACAAAGTACACATATAACTTTCTTCGTGCTTCTAAACACCTTACACCTTTTCCTCCCGACGATGAAGAAGTAGAAGACATAGATAGTCTTTGTTTTGTTGAAACCCTTAGAGACCCGCTTCAAAGAGCAATGGAAAATCAAATTAGCAATCAACAAGATGAAGAACTAGAGGAAGCAACAAAAGGCTTAGAGCCGCATGATGGTAGTGTGGAGGAAGAGAAGTTCGAAGACATAGGAGAAATCAAACCCGAGGAGCCACAAGTGCCCGAGGTAGACCTTAAACCTTTGCCCAAGGGATTAAAATATGAATTTTTGGGCCTAGACAAAACTTATCCGGTCATTGTGAGCGACGAGTTGAGTCCCGAAGAAAATGAAGCGTTGCTGATTTTATTAAAAAACATAGGAAGCTGATTGGATATTCGATAAATGATCTCAAAGGTATTAGCCCGGCCTTTTGCACTCATCGTATACCAATGGAAGACCAATGTAAGCCCGTAGTGGACCACCAAAGGAGGCTAACCCATGCCATGCGAGAGGTAGTAAAGAAAGAGGTTATCAAGTTACTTGATGCCGGAATCATCTACCGGTTCCGCATAGCGAATGGGTGAGCCCCGTACATTGTGTGCCGAAGAAAGGAGGTTTGACCGTGGTGAAGAATGAGAAGAACGAGTTGATACCGCAAAGAACCGTGACCGGGTGGCGGATGTGTATCGATTACCGTAAGCTTAACAAAGCGACGAAGAAAGATCACTTCCCCCTACCGTTCATAGACGAGATGCTCGAGAGGTTAGCAAACCACGCTTATTTTTGCTTTCTCGATGGATACTCGGGGTTCATGCAAATTCCTATTCACCGGAAGATCAACATAAGACAACGTTTACGTGCCCTTACGGAACGTTTGCATATAGGAGGATGCCCTTCGGCCTATGCAACGCTCCGGCCTCTTTTCAACGTTGCATGATGGCCGTGTTTTCGGAATTCATCGAAGAAATTGTTGAAGTGTTTATGGATGATTTTTCCGTTTACGGGAAGACGTTCATGGATTTCTTAGCAAACTTAGAAAAGGTCCTTACAAGGTATGCGGAGGTAGATTTGGTTTTAAATTGGGAAAAGTGCCACTTCATGGTTAAGCAAGGCATAGTGCTCGGACATGTTATATCCGAGAGGGGAATTGAAGTGGACAAGGCTAAGGTAGAGACGGTTGAGCAACTCCCACCTCCTACGGATATTAAGTCCTTAAGGAGCTTTCTAGGCCATGCCGGATTCTATAGAAGATTTATAAAGGACTTCTCGAAGATCACTAAGCCTTTAACGCACCTTCTTCAAAAGGATGTGGCTTTCGACTTTGATGAGAAGTGTCTAGCGGCATTCCGGACCTTGAAAAACGCGTTGGTGAGTGCTCCCATCATCCAACCTCCGGATTGGAGCCAACCTTTCGAGATCATGTGTGACGCAAGTGACTACGCCGCAGGCACGGTCTTGGGTCAAAGAAAGGAAGGTCGAGTTCACGCCGTTTACTACGCTAGCAAAACTCTTAATGGGGCACAATTAAATTACGCCACTACGGAAAAAGAGTTGCTAGCGGTGGTATTCGCTTTCGAAAAATTCAGATCTTACATCGGAACTCGAAAGTCATTGTTTACACCGATCACGCAGCTATCAAGTATCTCTTGGCTAAGAAGGAAGCTAAACCACGTTTGATTCGTTGGATCCTTCTTCTCCAAGAGTTTGATGTTGAAATTCGTGATAAAAAGGGGGTGGAAAATGTTGTGGCCGATCATTTGTCTAGGATGAATCGGGGACAAGATGATAAAGAGCCCATAGAAGATAAGATGAGAGATGACCACCTCTATAGAGTGCTTGATAAAGACACTTGGATGATCGACATCATTCGAGCAATTCGAAAGATGCCCCTTGATCATCTAGACAAAAACACTCAAAGGAAGATAATTTCCGAAAGTAAGAAATATTTTTGGGATGCACCATACCTCTTCAAACTTGGCAATGATGGAGTGATGAGAAGATGTGTGCCAAGAGAAGAGAGGCTTGAGATTCTAAGGAAGTGCCACTCGGCGGAGTACGGTGGGCACTATAGCCATTTTCGAACCGAAGCAAAAGTATGGTCGAGCGGATTCTATTGGCCGGAGATGCATGAAGATACTAAAAGATATGTTGCGTCATGCCCCGAATGTCAAAGAACCGGAAACATCTCTCAAAGAAATTCTATGCCTTTGAAATACAACTTGCAAATCGACATATTCGATGTATGGGGCATAGACTTCATGGGGCCTTTTAAAAACTCATTTGGATTCGAGTATATACTTGTTATGGTTGATTATGTATCCAAGTGGGTAGTGGCTATACCATGTCGTAAAGCTTCCACGGAAGAGTCCATAACTATGATCAAGAACGTGATTTTTCCCCGTTTCGGTACACCGAGAATCTTGATAAGTGATGGAGGAACTCATTTCACCGGGAAGAACTTCAAAAGGTGCTTGTCCAAGTTGGGAATTGAGCATAGGGTCTCTACGGCCTATCACCCACAAACCAACGGACAAGCGGAGACGTCAAATAGGCAATTAAAAAGCATACTTAACAAGACCATTGAGAAGGGAGGCAAGGATTGGTCAAAGAAATTAGACGGAGCTTTATGGGCTTATCGAACGGCGTTTAAAACACCGATAGGTATGACCCCTTATCAATTCGTCTATGGAAAAGCTTGCCACCTTCCGTTGAGTTAGAACATAAAGCCTATTGGGCGATTAAAGAGATGAACCTTGATCTCGATGCCGCGGTGGTGAAACGAAGAATTCAAATAAGCGAGCTAGAGGAGTTGAGGTTGAAAGCTTATGAAAACGCAAGCATATACAAGGAGAGAATCAAAAGGTGGTATGATAAAAGATTGAAGAAAAAAGAATTTAAAGAAGGAGATAAGGTCCTCCTCTACAATTCGAGGTTTAAAACCTTCGGAAAGGGGAAATTGCAAAGCAAGTGGGACGGACCTTATGTTGTGCATTCGGTGTTCTCCAACGGAGCGGTAACCATTATGGATATAAACGGCGATCAATTTGTGGTGAATGGTCGGCGGCTTAAGGTTTACTACGAACCCGATGTCGTGCCCCTTCACCATGTTGACGTCTTCACCATGGAGGAAGAGCCCGAACGTCCCGCCTAGGACGAAAAACAAGGCATCAACTTCGTAAATATTTTTTCTTTTAGTTTTCCGGAGTTTTTCGCGAAGTTTCTTCGGGCCAACTTTTTCCCATGGGCTAAGGAAGAAAAAAATAGGGCGGTGTGCAAAAACCGGATCGGCCGGCCCCCGAGGCAGGGTGGGCCGGCCGGCCCGGGCGGACCGGCCCGGAGGGGCCCGACGCCCGATGACGCCGAATTTCGCCCGAATTGCTCTTTTTCGACTTCCTTGTTTGGTCGGAAAATTTTAAGGGAAGTGTAAAAAAGAAAAATAAGGTTCCCGGGGCTTTTCTCTCGGGACTATTTATTTGGCCGAATTGGGAGCTCGAGAATCAAACCTTTCAAGCAATGTGTTGCACCCTTGTAGCAGCCATTGAGCCTCCAAAAAGTTTAGAGTTGAAGCTAGAAGCCAAGAAGCCATCGATGGAGGAGGCGATGCGATGCGAGCTCAAGCTACCCGTCAAGAGGACCGCACGTATCCGTTGTGTCCCGACCGGAGCTCTTGCATCTCGCAACCCCGTCGAAGGAGAGAAGGTCCCTACACCCGTTCGAAGGTCGGCATGCCTCCAAGGCATCAAGCGCAAGGATTACAAGGAGGTGTCGCCGGAGCCTAAGGATTATGGGGATAGCTCCGACGATCGTAGCCCGAGCTCGTGGGCGGCCACCGGTAGAGATGATGATGATTGGGATGAGCGGCCCTATGAAAGGACTCCCGAAGGCCCCAACGGCGACGGCAACGACGGTGGCGAAGGCAACGACAATGGAGGTGGCGACGACGGTGGTGACAACGGTGGAGATTATGGCGACAACGACCCCTTCGGATTGCATCCGGTGTCTTTGTCGAGTTTGCCGTCAATCCATCGCGGATCTCTACACGTCGGCCGACGAATGTCTCCAAGCCATGGAAGCAATGAAGCAGGCGTATGGAGGACTTGGAGCGCGTAGTTGAAGATGACTACAAGTTCCTTAACCGCAACGTGCGCAAACTTTTCGGCATGGTTGGAAACATGAGAGGCAAGTGGTGCAAAACTTGCTTGAAGTACCACTAGATCTAGTTTTCCCCTTAGGATTTTTGTAAGATACGACGAGGACGTCGTATGTTTTAAGTGTGGGGGAGAGCTAGCTTGCTAGCCTTAGCTTTTGAACTTCAAGTTTAGGTTCGGTTTAATCTTCGTGTGAGAGTCTTAGTGTTTTAATGAGTCTTTAGTTTTTGAGTCTGTTTTAAAATTTTTGCAAGTGTCTTAAATTAGTGTTGAGTCAAGAAAACCAAATAAAAAGAGTCTTTATATATATCTTTGTGTTTTATGTATTGTTTATCTTCATTTACTTGTTTGCTTAATCTTCGATTCTTGATATACGAACACAAGTATGTGGTTTGAAAAACGTTTATCGTGGTGCTTAGTGGAATCGCTACTACCTAAAGTACCCATACCGCACTTCGATCTTGAGCTTCACATGTTAGTTGTGCTATGTTCGATGCTAAAAATTGGAGGATTTCAGTTCTGAAAATTATTTTAAAACCCTTGTAATAAAGGTTAGCAAAACCTCTTTTTCCAAGTTGAGAGTAAGAAAAAATTCCTATCCAAAGCCAAGTTCATTTTTTTTCGCTCCACCATAAGTGTGATTAGCACGATGAGTTAGGCTAGGACCCTTCTCTCTTGGTGAGTTCTAATTTCGAGCAATGATCATGTTCTTGTGCTTATCTTTTGTTGCTAGCCTCGTCATATATTCGGTAACGTGACTTTCACAACGGAAGTCACGTATATCGCCGAATTCCATACCCAACCCTATACATCTCTTTTGTACATCGTATTCCTTGAACACAACCTATTTTCAAAGTTTCGTCTCGTCTCTAGCATGATTTATTTAAAAATTCAGATTGTATGCATGCGAGGAAAGAGAGAATTGAAAGCTTTGAAAAGTTGTCAAGAGAGAGAAAAATAAAGAGAAAAAGTATGTGTATGGAAAAGAAAGAAAGAAAGAAAGAAAGAAAAATCATATGTGAATGAAAGAAGAAGAGAAAAAGAGAAAGATGAGTTAGCAATGAAGATATGAGAGGGATGGATCAAGTGAAAGAAAAAAAAATAAAGTGTAAGGAAGGATGTCACGTTGATTGTGAGACGAAACTTTTACTCTATTTCCAACCATGTGCAATCCGACAACGAGGACATTATTGGTGCCTTGAAGTCACAATTTTCTTTTGCCCTTGCACATGTCCACCATTCTAAATCTTCTCATCCTTGATATCCCTACATATGGTTAATTCTCATGATCATTGGCTTGAAAGGTAGACAACCATTAGAGGAAGTTCTTAGTTTGACAATATTTGTGTTGATTGCGCTAGCCCTACCTATAGCTCCACTTTACACCATATATGAGAGATTAATGGGAGGTGAGAGTTTTATAAAATTTGGTTAGGATAGCTACTTCATATGAGTGACTTGAGAGAGCTTGGAGAAAGGTTTTTGTCTAATACTTGTTGCAGGAATTTTTGTTTTGAAAACCATAAAAAACCCTCCGATGGAAGCAAAGGAGTAAGCATGGCTGAAATTGAAGACTACGAGTGAAGAGTTTGAGTTGTGGGGTAAATCTTGACGTGGTAAAAATTCTAAACGCCCATGTTTATGTTTGATTATCATTACTTTGTGTTTATGCATTAAAGATGAAGGGATTGACTAACTTGTGAAGGAGGATTAATGATACACGATTACATACCTTGGACGAAATTCTTTTACGAGTACTTGCTCGAGGACGAGCAAGAGCTAAGTGTGGGGGAGATGTTGACGGTGTATTTTGGTGCACCTAGCATGTTCATTACACTTTGGTTTGGATTTGATTATGGAACTAACCCGCCACTAGGCACACTAATCATATAACAAGTTCATCTTTGTGCATGCATTTGGAAGTGTTGTGTTTATGTAGGAAAACATGGACATAAAAGACGGATTCGCAACAAGTTCAAAGGAGCATTCATGGAGTCTTGTTCGTGTTCATGAGCTTGCTGAAATCACTTCCAATGGTGGTGAGGACCAAAGTGCTACGAGGAACACCCCCGGGGATTGAAGCGTAAAAGATCAAACTTCATGCAAAGAGAGCCTCCATCTTGGACGCGAGGATAACAACATCAAAATCATGAAAGTGGAGGGGGCAAAGTACATAAGTGCACGAGGACCCACGGAGCAAAAAGGGGCGACCGAACTGGGCCGAGTGGGCACAGGCCGGCCGGCCCCGAGCCGGCCGGCCCAGCCCACTTCCGGCACCGGTTCGGTCCCGTTTTCCTTGCCCTCGAAGGATCTTCGACCCTAAAACCCCCGACGCGCCGCCAACACCAAAGGGAGGAGTCATTCGCACCAGAAGGCCATCCACAAGCTAGAGAGAGAGGAGGAGGATCTCCGGCGGGAGATCAACCACCTCGAAGGAAGCACCCTCTCGTGGAGAAGAAGGAAGACACCGGCGGAAGGGAAACCATGATCAACGGTGCCATGATCAGCACCTTGATGGGGTAATCTTCTCATTCGTCCATGGGTTGTAATCGATATTGAGATGTAATCGCACTTTGTCGGATTATCTATCTATCATCTTGTGTTGAATATACTTTAATGCTTAAGGCTTGCAACCGTGCCGTAAAGGGAGTAGAGCTCCAATGCTTCCTTGGATCCATTCAATACGCCGTGTCCATCAAAGGTCTAGTCATGATTACCTTCGCGTAGTGACAGTACGAGAGGAGGGAAAGGGCGAAACCGTGGTCACATCCCCGATAGATTAGATTGGTTTTCATGTCTTTAAGCGATTGCATGCTCTAGTATCGTAGACCCGTGGGCGAGTGTCTTCTACCTTGATCGTTTATCATTCTCTCTAGAGTAGTTTAGTTGTTTTCTAGTATAATAGTAGTTAGGGTTTTAGTAGCTAGTGTGTCGTTGTTGATCGAACGCTTGTAATCCCCTTGCTCCGCGGATTGACAAGAACCTTGGGAATCCCGTGGTGAAAAAGGTGTGGGGTCCGTACGCTTGCGGATCGTAGAGGGATACGTCTTTTATCCGTCAACGATCCGCGAAGGGTACCCGGGGGATCCTAGTGAACTGGGATCTCTGGGTACACCTCTTCCGCGCGGAGCTGTTCACGCAGCCGACGACGGAGCAGAGGACCCGCCGCGCGGTGCGCGCCGGCGGCATGTCGCTCGCCCTGCGGACGCAGTACAAGGACGACTACATCCCTTGTACCATGACGACCAACAACGCCGGCTGGGAGCGGGGGGTGGTTCTACCTTCGCAACACCGAGCCCGGCCTCCCCCCCTACACCGGTCTGGTGCTCCGGGAGAAGCCCAACTCCTGGGGCCACGGGGTGTCCACGGTCCGGCATCGGAGGCGGCCCGGACTCGCTCCCCGGCCGCCCCGAAGAACTCCGGCGACGCGCGGGCGACCGCGGCGGGCGTCCTCGCCTTCCTCCACCACCGGCGGATCGTGCCTCGACGGAGAGGCCGCTCTGCATCTTCGAGATGACGGAGGAGGCGGACCCCCGTCGCGCGGCCGGCGAGGTCGCGGATGCTCCCGACCCCCCTCGAGCGGGGGGTATGCGCTCACGCGGGCGCGGAGCGCCGTCGACACCGGATGCTTTGCGCCGGGACCGGTCCCCGTGGGACCTCGAGATGCTCCCCACCGGCCCGCCGGGTGAGTATGATTCTTGGCCTCGTTTTCGTTCTTGATGTTGCCCCCGGCTCCCGACGTGCTTTTGACGTTCTCGCCCGCAACCGGGTGAGCCCGAGTGCCGCGAAGTCCGTTCCGCCCACCCCCGACTCCCCGCACGCTCGGTCGGGCCGCGCAACAACGGGAGCGGGAGCGGGCGCGCGCGCAAGAGAGAGCGCGCGGGGCGGCACCGCGAGCGCCGCGAGCGGCGGAGCGAGGAGTACCGGCCGCGCGGCGCAGCGGGGGCTCTCCTCTCGGGGACCGAGTAGTATTCGTCCTCGGAGGAGGACGAGGAGGAAGAAGGCGGGGGGCGGGGCCCCTCGATAGGTGGGAGCCCGCACCCCCGTCGCCGAGCCGGCTCCGGCGGCAAGGGCGGCATCACCCGGGGCGGGCGCAACGGTGCCGGCTGCCGGGCAATCAACAACGGGGGCGGCGCGAGCCGCGGAGGTGCCGGCGCGCGCCGTGGAGGCACGCGCGACTAGCGCACCCGCGCGCGGGGGCCGGGCCCGTGCGCGCGGCGGAGACATCGGGAGGCGCGGCGACGGGCGCGTCGGTCGCGCCGGCCTCATCTGCGAGGCCTCGAGGAAGAGGAAGCGCACCTTCTCCTCTTCGAGGTAAGGGGCTTGCTCTTCTCGCGGGGTTTGGTTTTTGGCGACCGGGCGTTCCGATTTTTTGTTTGTACTTGTGCGGGGGTGGTGCCGACCGTACCTCTCCTCGCACCGGCAAAGGTGTTGAGGGCGGACGCGTCCGTTCCCACCGGCGGCGCTCGTCGAGGGCGCCGCGGGCGGGGGCGAGCGCGA
The DNA here is from genome assembly GCA_947561735.1 of Cenchrus americanus. Lineage (NCBI taxonomy): Eukaryota > Viridiplantae > Streptophyta > Magnoliopsida > Poales > Poaceae > Cenchrus > Cenchrus americanus. The sequence continues at coordinate 225,429,189 of OX387245.1, read as the reverse complement.
CGGCGGCGGCGGCGAGAGCTCGCGGGCGCGGGCGAGGCCTCGAGGCCTCGGCCCGGCGGATCGCCTTGCCGCGGCGCGGCCGGTGGTCGTCGAGGAGCGGCGGGCGCCGGTCGTGGCGGAGGCGCAGCCCGCGGCGGCGGTTGTGGCGGAGGTGCGGCCCCGCGGTGGGCGCCGTGACGGAAGCGCGGTCCGCGGCGGCCGCGGCGGAGGCGAGCGGGCGCCGGTGGGCGAGGAGGGCGGTCGGGCGCCCGTGGTCGCGGAGGCGCGGCGGAAGCGGTGGCCGCGGCGCCGCGTCGGCGCCCGCGGCTACGGAGGCGCAAGTGGAGGCGCCGGCGGAAGCGACGCGGGGGTCGGCGCCGCCGGCGGCTCCCCGGGCGGTGGTGGTGGAGATCCCGGACAACGACTCCCCACCGCCGGGTGGGATCGGTGGGTGAGCTTCCCCACGCTCTCCTCAGAGTCCCAGGAGGGGGCCCTCGTGAGGCGACGCGACGGCTACATGGTGGTGGGGGCTCGAGGGCATGGTGCCGAGGTCTCATCTTCCCACGCCGGCCACTCCGCTCCGGTAGAGGGGTTCGCTGGCGACCCGCCCGGCTCGCCGACGCCCAGGGAGAGCAGGAGCTGTGGGGGGAGCTCCGAAACCACGGCGCCACGCTCAACCGAGCGTTGAACGAGGCGCTGAGGGTCCATGGCGGCCCCGCGTGGCGCGTCTTCCAGGTGGGGCATCGTTGCACGCTTCTTTCCTTTTTTCTCGTTTACGCGCGCGATCCTTGCGTCATGGTGCTTACGGGTCTTGACTTGTGGGTGACGGGAGCTCGAGCGCCGCGCCCGTGACAAGTACGGCGCCTTCGACCAAGTGAACGCCGAGCTCCACCCGGCTCCGGGAGCGGTGTGACGCCTTCGACGCGCTCGCCGACGCCCTCGGGACCCCGGACGGTGGGGCGTCGTGCGGGCCATGGCCTCCGCGCGATCAACTCCATGAGAGCACGAGGCGAGGACCGGCGTGTCCCTCTAGCCTCGAGCGGGTGCCGCACGGCCCTCATCGACCGGGATGAGGCGGCCGCGGCGGCGCGCTCGGACTCGGAGAAGATGCGCACGGCGGCGGCCAACCGGGAGGCGGAGGTGGCCGGCGTCCGCAACGAGAACCGGGGCTCCGCTCGTCGCTCGAGGGGGCGCGGGCGCGGCGGCGCCGGGCCGAGGAGCGGGCGCGCGCGCTCGAGCGCAGGGGCCAAGGAGGCCGACGACTTGAGGGCCGCCCTCGACGCCAAGGTCGCGGCGCTCACCGTCGCCGAGGGCCGGCTTCTACGGAGCGTGCCGCCCGCCAAGGGGCCGAGGGGCGGCTCCGGCGAGGAGCGAGCCGCCCTTGCCGACGCCCGGTCGGCGGCCGGAGCGAGGAGCGCGTCGCTCGCGAGGCGCGCGCGAGGGGTCGCCGGAGGGCCGAAACGCGCGAGCTCTCCAAGGTCGAGGGCGAGCGATGGTGCTTAGCATCACGAGCGCGAACCGGGAGCCGGCCCTCCGGGAGCAAGGCGAGACCGTCGGGGGCCTCGAGCGGGCGGTCGAGGCCGAGCGCCGCGCCCTCGAGGTGGAGAGGAAGCAAGTCGAAGGTGAGCCGCTGTTTGACTCTTGTTTTGTTTGGTTTCCCTTAGAGGGTTCGCACTCTTTTTCTGATTTCTTTCTCGTCTGGCAACTCCAGGCTTGCGCACCGCGCTGGGGCATGCGGCTGAGCGGGCCGAGGGCGGCCTGCGGACCTCCTACAACTCCTCCGGCCGGAGGAGCTGCGGGGAGTTGCGCAATGCGGCCCTCGAGACCTGCCGGGCCGTGGAGGAGGGTGAGGCACAGGCCGGTAGCTCGGCGGCCGGCCGCTTGCGCGTCCTTAGCGGCCACGTCACCGAGCGCATGCGCGGGCGCCGCATCTTGGCGTCCCGAAGGCCCTCGGGGGGGTGCGGTCCCACTACGAGGTTAACTTCGAGGCGGCGGCGGAGGGCTACGTCATCCTCGAGGGTGTTGAGGACGAGGTGGCGATAGAGCGCGTGGACGCGCTCGCCGCCAACGCCGCCGGGACACTTACCAAAGCCTTCGAGGAGTTCCTCTTCCGGACGCTGCCGATGCCGCCGCTCCTCCCGCCCCGAAGACCGCGGCGGGCGCTAGGCCTGTTTTTGTTTATGTATCGGTATGCGGCCGTTGCGGCCCTTGTAAATAAACAAATTACTTTTGCCATAAACATTTGCCGATGTGAAGTGATGTCTTTTGTTTATTACGCTTTTTTGTTTCTCCTTCTTCCTGAGTAGATTCTAGTTAGGGGAGTTCGATTTTCGCGGGTGGCCTGGTGGGTTGGAGGCGAGAGAGAAGGGCCGTATCCTCGCAGGGGCGTAGGCTATCTCTAGCTCACGCGCTCCTTCCTCTAGGCTGCCTGCGCCCTGTTCGAATCTTTGCTCGGGGCCGAAGAAGAAAACAAACTTAGCGTGCGTGAGTTGTTTCGTTTTTGCGCGAAAATGGGACTATTTTGGGGGGGATGCCCCCCGTAGTAGCCCCCGAGGGTAACTTGGGTTTCAGGGGAAAGCCGAGTTGCCCTTTTCATTAGACTTATGACGTTTACATAGTTGTCACCAACTGGGGCGTTGGTTATGTGATTTTTACAACAAAAATACTTGGAAATCCTAGCTAGGGGTAGAAGCGACGTAGGCGTTGAATGTTCCAAGCGTTGGTGAGTTCTTCACCGTCCTCGTTGGCCGCCTTGTACGTGCGGGCTTGAGTACCTTCACCACGACGTAGGGTCCCTCCCACGGAGGTGATAGCTTGTGGCGTCCTCGGTTGTCCTGGCGTAGCCTTAGGACCAAATCCCCTTCACTGAAGTCCCGCCGGCGTATCTTGCGTGCTTGGTAGCGCCTAAGGGACTGTGATACCTCGCGGAGTGCATCAAGGCCACGAGGCGTGCTTCGTCTAGCTGGTCCAGTGAGTCCTCGCGGGCTCGGCCGGTTGGCGCCCTCGTCGTAGCCTCGAATTTTGGGCGACCCGTATTCTAGGTCCGTGGGGAGGACGGCCTCCGCGCCATGGACCGGGAAAAACGGGGTGAACCGGTGGCTCCGCTCGGGGGTGGTCCTTAGGCTCCACACGACCGCTGGTAACTCTTTTGGAGCCATTTCCGACCGGATTTGTTCGGTGATCGAAAATTCTAGGCTTAAGGCCTTGTAGGATCATGCCGTTGGCACGTTCTACTTGGCCATTAGTCTGCGGGTGTGCCACAGCTGCCCAATCCACATGGATGTGGAACTTGTCACAAAACTCCAAGAATTTCCTGCCCGTGAACCGGGACCCGTTGTCGGTGATAATGGAGTTTGGCACTCCAAAGCGATGGATGATGTCGGTGAAGAACGTCACCGCTTGCTCCGCCCTGAGATTCGTAATGGGGCGCACTTCCACCCACTTGGAGAACTTGTCGATCGCAACCAACAAGTGGGTGAAGCCCCCGGGCGCCTTTCGCAGGGGCCGACGATGTCCGGCCCCCACACGACGAACGACCATGTTATGGGGATGGTCCCGGGGGACATGAGCGGGAAGGTTGGACTTGCGGGCGTAGAACGGCACCCCTCGCGGTGCGTACAATCTCACCGGCGTTCGCGACCGCGGTAGGCCGCAAAAGCCTTGGCGGAAAGCATTGCCAACGAGGGTACAAAGCGCCGCGTGATGGCCACAGATCCCCGCGTGGATGTCTCGCAGGAGCTCGCGCCCCTCCGGGATGGGCACGCACCGCTGCAAGATGCCGGAGGCGGCGCGCTTGTACAGCTCGCTGTCGACGAGGGCAAAGGACTTGGCCATCCTGGCGATGCGTCTGGTCGCGGCCCGGTCCGTGGGTAGTTCCCCTCGGGCCATCCAGGCAACATACTTGTCACGCCAGTCAGCCTTGACGGGGGCTGGCTCGATGTCCATCACATCAGCCCCATAGGCGCCATACCCCTCGAGGAGGGAGAGCACGTACGCCTCGTTCGAGGGGTCCTCATCCATGGGTTCCGCACCCGCTGGATTCGAGGGAGCCCCCGAGGGTTCTGCGTGGCTCGAGGGGTGAGGCTCGAGGACGACCGAGGGCTGGGCGATATCACGGGCAAAAACGTTCGGGGGGACCGTAATCCGCCCGGACGCGATTTTGGCCAGCTCGTCCGCTTCCTCATTGTACCGGCGGGGCACGTGATTGAGCTCGATGTCGTAGAACTTGTCCTCGAGGGCTCGCACGGCCTTGCAGTATGCCTCCATGGAGGCGCGGAGCGGCCGCACCGTCCGATATTCCTCCGCCGGCTTGGCCTCGAGCTCGCGGGCCCGGGCCCGGTGCGCATCGACGTCGGCCCCGGCGGGGGTGCTTGGCCCCGCGGCCGGGCGGGAGCGATCCCACGGGCGGGCGTGACTTCCCCGTCGCCGGCGCCCACCGCGCCGGTGGCGTTGGGCGGGTCGTTGGCGATGACGACGCGGCACTCCCGCGTGGGGTCGTAACTCCCGGTCTTTGGAGTCGTCGGAGCGGCCGAACCGGTGGTCCGTAGCGTCAAGGAAGCGTCCGAACATGACCGGGTCCGCACGCGGGAGAAGTCCCACTCCGCGTACCCGTGGAGGTTGGCGGGTGGCAACGCGTCATGGGAGCCTAAAGACGACTCATCGCCGCGGAGGCGCCGGGGTCCCCGGCAACGAAGATGTGACGGCCGGGGGGAACCGGCGCATCGCCGTGTTAACGTTGGCTTGTAGGCCGTCGTAGCACCGCGAAGGCCGATGGGGAAGCGCGACCGGAGACCGTGCGGCGCCCGGTCGGGGCGGTGGTTGTTGTGCGACGGGTGCGCCGCGTTGAGAGGCGGCACGTTCGGCTTGCCACCGCTCGGACCGCGCCCGGCGCGAGCGCCGGCCGGAGCGGCGACGACGTCGTGGCGTCGACGGGCCCCGCGGCATACCGCGCCGGCGGGCGTCCGCGCCGTGGTGGTGCGCGCGGCGGGGGCCGGAGCGGACCCGGCCTGGCGCCGCGCACGGAGCTCCTCACGGTTGGTGAGGCGCATCAGGTAGCCGTTCCCCGTGGCCTGAAAGTTCAAGCCCCCGAACCGGATTTCGAACCCGGCGGGGAGGGGGTCCGAGCTGCCCATGCAGTAGCGCGTACTGCGGTACTCAGTGCGGATCACCATGGAGGGAGTTGACGGTGGATTGACCTTAGGCGCTCTATCGCCCCACGGTGGGCGCCAACTGTCGGTGCGGAATGTGGTCCCGACACTAACCAGTAATAAGCGCCGAGGTCTATCCCTCAATGGTCGATGCTAAGCAATAGAAGACACAGAGTTTATCCAGGTTCCGGCCGGGGGGGCGTACGTCTAGCAGTGGTGTGCTCAAGGCACTACATTGCTCGGCCGGGGGTGTCCGTAGTGGGGCTGCTACAAGCAAGGCGGGAGAGGAAGCGTGGCTTCCAAGTCCCCGGCGTAGTGGCCGAAGATGTTGTGGGAGAATTGGAGAGCAAGTGCGCGATGCGGCTTTGTCTCGTGTTGTGTTCTCCCCTCGTCTCTCTGTGTCCTCTCGTGTCTCTTGCGGCAAGGGGGTTCGTCCTCCTTTTATAGACCAAGGAGAGAGCGAATCACATGTGTGTCGTGCTATTTAGCTATGTGAGGGAGCGTGGTGTGCTATGCCGTAGAGTAGGCGGCCGCCGGACGATCCTTGCGGCGATCCGGCCACCATGGCGTATCTTGTACCCGAACAGGTGGCGGCTTCGGGGGTAGAAAGGCGGCGGACGGGCGTGATGCCTTTAGACGAGCTCGAGGGAGTTGCGACGTTGGTCCGTACGAGGCACGGTGGCGGGCAAGGCGGCGTCCCGTTCCCGCACGCTCCACGGCGCTAGAGCCGTTGCTACGGCGCCGGCGTGTGGTTCGTACGCGCGGGGGCGGCGGCCATGCCGTTAACGGTGGCGGGGATGGCGTCCCACCGGCCTAGCGTCTCCTCCCTAACCCCGCAAGGTCACAAGAAAGCAAGTCGAGGGTGCGGCCGGCCCCCCTTCGAGGGCTCGGCGCGTCGGCCGTGCCGGAGTAGGCGGCGCGGTGTCACGGGACCGGCACCGGCCACGCCGCACGCTTCCTCCCATAGTGGCGGGGATGGGCTCCCTCCCGGGAGTTGGTGCGGCGGCACCGGGCGCGAGCCCCGGGCGCATGATGGCGCCGCCCCGCCGTTGTCGGGGCATTAAATGCCCGCGTACGGGAGCGGGCGCGCGCGGCGCGAGCGCCCCTCGAGCGAGGCGGACCCCGTTCGAGGGCGGAGCGGACCCTCGAGTGAGGGCGGAGCTCGCTCGAGGTAGCGCTCCCCCTCGAGCGGGGCGGAGCCCGCCCGAGGGAGGCGCGCATCCTCGAGCGAGACGAAGCCTGCTCGAGGGGATCTTCGAGTGGGCCGCCTTGGTGGGCCGTTGGGGCCCCTGCAGCGTGGGTCGCGTCCTGCATGGTTAAGCGAGGCGTGTTTGGCTTTGGCTCGTTGCGGGTTTTAATGTGGGGATTCCCCCGGTTGTTTAAGGGGACCCCTAGGGGCGTCCCCGACACCGGTCCTTCCTCCCTCCCTCTATGTTGGTGGTGGCGAGTCGATGTGGTGGTGGCGGCGGCCGAGGCGCGGTGGCGGGAGGCGGGTGGTGGTGGTGGTGGTGGGCGAAGACCGGTGGTGGTGGTGGTGGTGGTGGTGGTGGTGGTGGTGGTGGTGGTGGTGGTGGTTCGGTGGTGGCCGGTGTTCGACGGCGGCGGCGGTGGCGGCGGGCGGCGGCGGTGGTGGCGGGCGGCGGCGGCGGTGGTGGTGGTGGCGGGCGGCGCCGGTGGTGGTGGCGGCGGATCCGGTGGTGGTGGTGGGCGGCGGTGGTGGGGCCGGGGCGGCCCGGGTGGTGGGCCCGCTGTCTTGGAATTTCTTTTTTTGTTTTATGAAATTTGATTTGCCGAGAGCAATATCCCACTCTCGGCACACGTGTAACGAGAGTATCTGACGTGGCTCTCGGCAAAGGGCTCTTTGCCGGCTCAGTGGTGACGAGTGGGCTGTGCCGAGAGTTCCCTCTCGGCACAGGCTGTGCCGAGAGTAATCGGGCCTGTGCCGAGAGGAGCTCGCTCTCGGCACAGGTCCAGATTCCGGTAGTGAGGTAACGATCCTTAAGCATGAGGTGGTATTTAGTAAGACAGAAAGGTAGTAAGCATCAAGGAAGCACTAGTTGGAAACCACACGTGTTGTGGAAACTTCAAAACGACATGATATTTACTCCTTATGGCAAGTACATTGGTATAGTCTAATAGGTTGTCTTATGCATTTACACCTAATCTTGGGTCGACGCAACAGACAACCTATACAATGAGTTGTCTGGTAAGTCGTCTGCTGGATCTATATAATTCCTTAATATGTGCACATAAAAAAGGAATATTATGAGTTGCATGGCAACAACAACTCATACAATGGTTGTGGAGTTGTCTCATGAGGTAGTTGTTTCGTTCATGATGTGGTTGTTTCGCGAGGCAACGACCTCTTTCTCTCTCCTTGCTCTCTCTCCTCCACATCATCAAAAATCCTATGTGGCACTGCATGAGACGACTTATGGGACTGCTGACGTGTACCAATGTACTTGCTCTTAAAGAATATCAAAATCAAAACATACATGATGTACTTACAATTGTTGCCTTGAGATGTTATTTGAAAAAAAATGAAATAATCTCTGATATGATTTAATTTTGACCTGATGAGATTAGTAAGCTATCTTTATAAATAGCAAAAGTCCCCATGAAATCCCTCCATCCGTCCCAGTTTAAGAGCCCGTGTGCGAATCAAATAAAATGAAGAAATAATAGTCTCAATGGCTTCTGCAGCTATAACACTGCGCGTGTGCTGTTGAAATAAAATCCCAAAATAAGGGAGGGCTCGATGACTTCTGAAGGTACAGCACTGCTCCACCAGGTGAACTGCTACTACAACTATAGAGCAACTCCATCCGTTGCCAAATTTTACTTGGCAAATCTAAAGATTTAGCAACTCCCCGAAACATATGACAAGTAAAAAAAATAACCTCTCTCCAATAGTTTTGCAAATCTAACTTGGCAAAAACCAAAATTGGTGGACCCTGGAAAAAAAGAAGCGTGGGAGAATCAGACTCTAGTCACGCGGGCCATTCGTTTTGGCGCCGTTTCTTTTCTCCTCATACTGGCGGCCAGGTTTTGGTAGGCCGGCCGGTGCCCATCAAGGTGAGGAGCTCATATATTTCAATTTTACCTTGGCGTTATTCCATTTTTTTAGTCACGAGCACAGCAGCGCGCACGAGGGCACGACGCCGGCCGGATGCTGCCGTTGTTGGCATGCACGAGACCTTCCTTGGCCTCAACACACTATCTGTAATTTGCGTCACTTCGATATCATAGTTTGACAATTATGATGCACTACTTGGTTGGTCTCCTCATGTTGATTTCTCATTTGTGTTCCAAATGTGGCTTAAGATTGATTGACCCTGTGAGTGGGATTTTTGCTATTATTCGACTAGCCTGAACATACAACTTGGTCTTTCCTTGGAATTAAATTTTGTGTCCTCTTCGATCCCTTTGTACCGCGACTTGGCTGCACTTCAACGTTGGTTTGTTGAACTTCAGAATGACTGATTTGTGTAGTCGGAATCGTGTGGTCCTACGTACTTGCAACACCAGCATCTTCTCCATTGAGCAGGATGTCGGTCAAAAATCCATCTCCTTCCATTTGAGTGAGTCTTAAAAAAATGAGATGAATGATCAGGAACAATATTACTTATATATAACTAGTTCTACATGTATACAAAGAACATTTGGATAATGTCTTTTCATAGAAAAAATAAACTTTGTGTTCTTCTACATCAGCATGAATTATTCTATATATTTGGACATTTGAAAAATTGGACAACAGATTAGCAAAACACCAAATCTTTAGAGTTCAACTCGATCCAATCCTGGCAATCCATATGCCACGATCAAAATATACTTTACGTAAAACACTCAGTCATGGTCATGGATCTTTCAAAGGAATAAAGTAAACCTCAATCCTTGTTGTGCAAACAGAAAAATATCTCATCGTAAACAAAGTGATCCTATATATGGTCTGATCTGATCGCTGGACGTAGCTGAAAAAAAAATCCACTTGAACCTCAGGCGCAGGATAAAGCTAGCGGTGCGCAGCAACAGACAAATGCTTTGCACGCACCTCGCAAATGCACAGAACGCCTTGGGAACGCTTCCCCGGAAGCGAAGCGCAAGCCATGCGCTCAGCGACGAGCCGACGATGGCGGCCCTACCTTGGCTGACGGCTGGTGGTGGCCGACATTCTTGGTTTTACGAGAGAAAATCTTGTTGGTGGTTCTTAGTGGCCGATTTGTTACGAGAGAAAAATCTTGTTGGGCAGTGGGTGATAAGCCAAGCGAACAGATCGGGAGTTGAGTTGTCGACCTTATCCTTTCCGTAAAAGAAGAAATTGTCGTCGGGCACCTCGACATCTCGCTACTCCTAAAAATTCTCAGCGGCCCCCTCCCTATCGGCCAACGGCCCGGGCACCTCCTCCCTGTCGGCCATCGGGCTCGCGCTCGTCGCGTCCCCGTGGACGTTTTGGATCGGCATGTGCGCATGCTGGTGCCGCAGCTCGGGTCTAGACGCGGTAGTGTACCGGAGCCAACTCCTACTCCTTCGAGTTGGTCGTCGCGGGCAGCTCCCAGCACACCCTGCACACTACGGCAACCTGGGCTTGGCGATGCGTGGGGCCACGTGCGCGAGGCTGCGCGCGTGACGATGCCGGTGTGGGCGGCTCCCCCTAGCCACGACGTGGGCACGGCCGGGCAAGGAGCGCGGCCCCGGCCCGTGGGCGCCGGCCGAGGGCGTGTAGCCCCACGCGGCGGCGGGAGAGGGTGGGTGGCCCCGTGCGGTGCGGTGAGCGGCCCACCCCGGCCACGGGCGCGTCTGATCCAGGAAGCGGCGGCCCCAGCGTCGCTAGCCCGGCGAGGGCGTGGAGCGCTCACCCTCCTCTCCTCCCCGACGGGCCTGGGGCAACTTTATGGGGATGGGAGCCATGGTGGGGAGGCGAGGAGGCAGCAGTGGGGAGGAAAGCAGGTGACGATTGGAAGGCAATGTGGTCGGCTGGCTGCGGTCTTTGCGGCACCGCGCGGGCAGTGGTGAGGGGGATGGTTCAAGGCGGGCACAAGGTGAGTAAATAACATGATGTCAGCCGATGACATGGAGTGCTGGGAGTTCAGAGAATTCCTTAGTGGGGATCAGTAATATAGTTTTGTATGGTGATTACTACTTCATAGGAGTATGTAGGTAATAAACATTTTGTGGACGGGACTACATGTGCTAGCATTTAGCAATGAAGTCTACTTCTCTTCTTTTCAAGTGCTTCTCTTCTTTTCAAGTGCTTCTCTTCTTTTCAGGTGCTTGTTATTTTTTTAGATATTGGATGATTAAATCCGGCCTCTACATCCGAAGATGTACATAGCCAATTATTACAGAGTTCAAAAGAACCGTCCACAAAAGGTGTAAAAAAGCAGCAAAACGGGCAACAAGCCCCCGACTAAGGTAAACGAAAAAATTGTTCCATCCCCTATTAGCAATCTGTAGAGCAACGACTTCTAATTTCCTACTCATGGCGATGAGGGTATCCTTAGTCTGCTCCTTATGCTGCAACTGGGCCCAGAAGCGTAGCCAGTAAGCTCCTCTGAAAAAACCTGCAAAATCGAATTAAACTTCGTTTTTTGATAATTATATCATTTCGGCATTTCCAAATAGCCCAGCAAATGACAGCGACACCAACCCAAATCAGGGGCTTATAGTCTTTATGTTGATTATTAAGCCACGTACCAAACATATGGCTAATAGATCTAGGTTGGGTCAAATTCGTAGCATAGAAAATAATCCTCCAAATCATTTTTGCGGAAGGGCAATCTAGGAACAGGTGCTGAATGGTCTCATTAAAATTGCAGCAGACACATTGCTGGTTCCCTTTCAAATTTTTCTTTGCAAGGTTATCTTTTGTCAAAATGACCCCCTTATGAAGAAACCAAAGAAAAATCTCGATCTTTAGAGGTATTTTCCACTTCCAGATTTTCCTGTGCTGAAAAGGTGGATGAGTATCTATGTCATGTAGATACAAAGACCGAACAGTGAAAAAACCACTTTTTTGTCAGCCTCCATTTAAAATAGTCTTTATCATCCACCAGAACAACATTAGAGACCCGAGCTACTAGTTGAAGCCAACGGCTCAGGTTGTTATCCACCAAAGACCGCCTGAAAGAAATATTAAGGGGCCTAGCGGACAGAACCCTAGAAACCGTGATATGCTTATCCCGCGCTATATGGTATAAGGATGAGTAGGTATCCTTGAGCGTCTTATCCCCTATCCACGTATTATCCCAAAATCTCGTGTTGGTTCCATCTTTAATAACGAAAGAACCGTTAGAAAGAACATCATCTTTAATACGCATGAGTCCTCTCCAAAAGTGAGAGTCATTTGGTTTTCATGATACTTGCGTGAGGGTTTTGGTTCTCAAATATTTGTTCCTTACCAATGATTGCCTGGTCCCGTCAATGTTCAATATAATATAGAGATGTAATATTGGAGAGAACTGAAATGATGTAGAAACAATTGTTATTTTGCTTCACGTTAAATATATGCAAAGATCGAAATGACAACCATATCCAAATCAGCAGGTCTTTAGGCAGCCATGGATTGAAGTGGTTAGAGATGGGAATGAAGGGCATTGGGCATGATTGATTCAGATTCCTTCTTTGAGTGCCAGCATGGACGCCTTTTTGTTGGCCGCGCTTGGAGCCCCGGTGCAGCAGGCCCGTCACCGTCAGCCCGCGGCCGGCCAGCAGCAGCACTGCGCGTGCAGGCCAGCTGCGGCAGCGCAGCCCGGCACCTGTGAGGCCCTCCCGACGCCGCATGGAACGCGGCTGGTGCCACTGGCGAGAAGCCAGACAGCGCGCGGTGGAGTGCTGAGCAACGCTGGGAAAAAGAGGGAGGAGCGGCACATGAAAATATTGGACAAAATTCAAACTATGTTTAAAGAACCCAAAGACTACTAACCAGCTGGCTGTAATTTTGTTTCCGAAACAGCTGGCTCCATCCGTCCATACCTTCATCTCTCTCTCTTTTTTCTTCGCGAGCGCAGGGGCGACCCATGGAGGACGGCGGCGGCGGCTTGGATCCGCCGGCTCCGGCAACGGTGGGTCTCCTCCTCCCTCCTTCGTTCAAACAAAGGCGACAGTGGCATACCTGTTCTCATCCACTGGCCAACCCCCTCTCTCCCGTGCGCCCGAGCACCTCCGCCCGCGGCGCACCCTCCAAAACCCAGCCAAATCCCGGCGTGGTATATCCTCGGCCGGATCCGACAACTCTCCACCCACTCCCTCCTCTCCCGGGAGTAGATCGGGCGCAGGAGGCTCTCTTTCCCACGGATCGAGGCAGGTGGCGCGGCAGCTCCTTCCCCGATGCGGCGGAGGCGGCTCCCTGCCTAGCATCGCACGGACTTGACCATAGCAGTGGTGGACCAGCTCCTTCCCGATGCGGCCCCTTCTTCCTCGACGGGCGTATGGCCGCGGCGAAGGAGACCTGCGTGGCGCGGTTCCTCGACGAAGGAGAAGCACCAGTCGTGCTGACCAACACAGGCGGCGTGTCGCCGGGGGCACCCCTGACAAAGAAGCAGAACCATGGGTGCAGGCGCTCGCGCGTGGTGCCCTCGTCGCCAGTGGGTTAGAGGTAGGATCATAGTTAATTTTCCATTTACAAAGTTTCGTTTTCTCTGCTAAGAACAACTTAAATTTCAGTTGTCTGCACTCATGAGTTGGCCTCTCGTAACGGAAACAAAAATGTTAAAAGAATTTGTTGTGACTTGAGCGTATTCACCCTGCAGATGGTTCCATATCGTATTGTCTGTGCATGTCATGTGGTCAAACGTCGATGGATGACAGGTCCACAGTTTGCTTTTGCTCAGGTTTCTTAACCCAATTTCCATGCAAACATGGAGGATTGCAATGAGCGAGCTGGCCTCCAGGATAATGCACCCTCGGCCTTCAGCTTGGAAGAAGATTATGCATTGTGTTATGAAACGATGGAGTGCGAGCATGCAGCAGCCTTGTTGGTGTTATGTAGCGCTGTCGGTTTTTTCAGATGATAAGCAGTGTTTAATTTGTAAAGTCATTTCCAAATCAACCACTCGTTAGGCTAGGTGTTGGCATGGTTAAGTACTTGGTAGTGGAACCTCCGGTCTCCTTGGCGTCTATTTGTATAAGATTTGTCCCCAAAATTATCTGATTTAGCAACTGCTGTTGCTGCTTATCTTCCCTTTTGAGTTACTACTGCCTTCGAGTTACTATTTTGCACAAAATTGTTTCGTCTAGCGCCTATGCAAAATAACTTTCTTAATTGCATTCTTTCTGCTCAGCTATTTTTACGTAGACAACCTACTTCATTAATTTGTTGCTTCGGTTCTGTTATGCATCCTATGATATTAAGTTTGTTTGCGATGCAAATAAGTCCTACAACTGATACATGGGTTCGTTATGCAGGTTTGAGTGTCTTAAGAAGTCTTGACCAGGAGAGATGGTGTAGCAGGAGGTTGGGAAGAGGGTGAGTGATTTGAGTGAGCAGCTCGCAATCTAGTTAGCTTTCAGCATTTGCCCCGCCAGTGTGCTGATTAAGATTTTACTTTCATATGTACATGTGGTTTTAGAATTTGGATTGGTCCATTTTATATTGTTTAGGCAATTCACTGTACTTGGATCAGCAAATAACTGTTATTAGTCAGGCAACGTGCTGTTATTAGTCGGGCAAAGTATTATTTTTTAGTTAGGCATATTACTGTTCTCCATTTTGTTCCTTGGTAGAAGTCATTTATTTTTGTTGTTTAGGTTAACACAACTTCATTATAATTTGAGCTTATTTTGCCATGTCATTCATGCACGCAGCAGCCTGGACAAGAAAACTTCTGGATGAGCTCATTAAGCTGGACAGTGACATTTCATTTGGAAAACTCAAGGTATGAAAGCACAACTGGACAAATAATTTGTGTTGCTCCCGCTGGACCTCTCATTTATTGATTACTTAGTGCTGATTGTTAGGAGCAAACAACCATCAATAGTAGGTTTATGTGTAGGGAAAATAGTGTACTCCATTAGGTGATGGTTAGTTGTGATTTTTATCATTTATAATTGGAACCCTTTACAATTTTGATTGCTTTGCAATATTAGTCATTTTAATTACTATATAACAAGGAAATTTATGTAGCTAATTCAAATTACTTATGTATGAAATATACATGTAGCTAATTCAAATTACTATAAAACGTTCCAGCATATACATGCAATTCCAAGTAGCATACTACTCCCAACATTTACCTATGTATGAAATAATGCATGCAGTTGCAAATCAATAATAAATGTATATAGTAACATGTATACCAGAAGCAAATAAAGTAGCATCAAGACATCACTCATTGTAGTAGTATTTCCACATAGATAGGAACCTTATTTCCTTTGGCATGCTTCATTAGGCAAACTACTGTTCTTATTTAGGCAAAGTCTTTCATTAAGCAATAATTTTTACTTTGTCAAGCAATAATTTGTATTTTATTAGCCAATTCTACCTTTTCAGTTAAGCAATACTGTCAGTACTCATATTAGAAGCATTTTCTAGTACTCATATCAGAAGCATTTTAACACCAATTTAGTTATTTCCAAATAGCAACTCAATCAACCAGATGAAAACACATATCATTATGTCTAAAATATTTTTAATTGTAGATAGTTTTTTTCGAAAATGGGGTCCATGTTTTTAACTACGCACCACAAATTAGAATATACACCTTTCAAGTACAACTTAGTATTCTTTAGTACTCGAATTAGAAGCCATCAGCCATGACTTTAGTTGATTCCAAAAAGCAATTATTGTATTGTGCTTGCTTTTCTTAGTATGTGGTACAATGCAAGTCGTGCCATAGATGAATCAGATTTTCTTTCAAATGTCGAAGTTTGGAATTAGAGCGATACAGTTTAACCGCTCTAGTTAATTTTCGCACTGGTGATATGTTCTTTATAGACACATATACCATGAGCATTCACTTCATTTTTTGCAGTTCAAACTTGAATTACTGAATCTTACGGCTTCATTCCTTTAGAGATTGTAACTTAGCTAGCTTTGGCTAGGGCGCGCGCGGTGGTGGCCCCCGGTAGGAGTAACACCCCCATAGAGGCATGTGCGGTGTACTACGGCTTCATTCCTTTTTTTCTCTGCGGTTCCTGTTCCCCGGAATTTGGATCTAGGCAATAATATGGACATGCTTAAGCAAACATATTATTTCAAACTAGCAATAATATAGTCCCTAATTAGCAACTTAATACTTCAAGGTTTGAGATGTCAACTACATGAACTATCATTATGTGGGTATGTTCATCTCTGTATGTGAAAGTGAAACCATTTTGTGGATGTGTTCATTTCTGTATGAGTGAACGAAGTGCTACATTTTTCAGGGATTTCATCGCAGTTCTTTCTAGGCTAACTATGTTAGTTTACTTATACTTCTTAGCAAATTATACTGATTTCTTTGCTTGTTATATCCTTACATTTTCTTATTTGGAATTTTCGGGGTCACCAATAAAATGGTGTAGTTCATTAAGCACAGCCATGAGCCAATTTGATGTCTCGAGTGTTAGAAATTGTGAGAGAAACATTAGATATTAGACATAATTAGGATTGGAATCACATGTTAGTCTAGTAGGAATATTTTTTATCAGAAAATCATCACTAAAGATATTTAGTAAATATTTGTTAAAAACATTAACTCTACATAATGTACAGCTAAATTTGATCATTGTATTTTTGTTAGTGTGTTTGTATCTTTGTGAAATTGTTTTGGTGCGAGTAACAAGCCCACCAATATGCTATGTCTGTCTTTGAGACCGATAATTGGTGAAATTGTTTTGCTGCGTGTAACCAGCCCAATTTTCAAAACAACATAGTTCGGTAGGCTATAATATAGTTCTGATTATTCAATTTCGTAGCTATGGATAAGCAAAACAATGTAATTTGTTAGGTAAGCTTTAGAAGGACAGGAGTTTCATGGTTGGTTTTTTGTTTACCTTTTAGCCTTGGCACTTTAGGTTTAGGAAAATTACTGTACGGAAAACTATTGTTATTAGTTAGGCAAATTACTGTTACTAGTTGGGTAAAATATTGTTTTTAATTTGACATAATATTGTTCTGCATTTTATTTAGCAGCCAAAGCGTGATTTTCTTGGTAGCAGTTGGTTCCAATATTGACATAATGTTCTTAGTAAGCAAAGTAGGTGCAAAGTATCACCATTGGGGATTATCAGTGGGTCCTTATAGTAATCTTATTAACATGATATAGAATAGAAGCATATGGGATTATTCAATTTCGTAGCTATGGATAAGCAAAACAATGTAATTTGTTAGGTAAGCTTTAGAAGGACAAGAGTTTCATGGTTGGTTTTTTGTTTACCTTTTAGCCTTGGCACTTTAGGTTTAGGCAAATTACTTGTACGGAAAAATATAGTTATTAGTTAGGCAAATTATTGTTACTAGTTGGGCAAAATATTGTTTTTAATTTGACATAATATTGTTCTGCATTTTATTTAGCAGCCAAAGCGTGATTTTCTTGGTAGCAGTTGGTTCCAATATTGACATAATGTTCTTAGTAAGCAAAGTAGGTGCAAAGTATCACCATTGGGGATTATCAGTGGGTCCTTATAGTAATCTTATTAACATGATATAGAATAGAAGCATATGGCTCGGTGTTGAGTCTAGAAGTGTGTGTGTGTGTATCTATATATATATATATATATATATATATATATATATATATATATATATATATATAAAAATACACCCGGGTGTATTCAATATACAAAATGCACCCGTGTCAACCAACAAGTCCGGTGTGGCCACACCCGTCCGAGCCAACCGACGCGTCCTCTTGCGCGCTCCCCGGGCCCCGCACCCGCCCGCCCGCGTCCGGGTGCCGCCGCACCGGACCGTGTCCGACGGATATCTCTCAACATTATCCGTTCGCGAGCCTCTTCATCCCATTTCTTTTCTTCCTTCCCAATCCCGATTCCCCGCCTTCGAGCTCTTAGCCCTCTTTGTGCAAGAGGATTGAAGGTAGCATATGGGCACTTCCTTCGTCGGAGGTGTGAGGAAGATGGCGCGCCCACGTACGCGACGGGAAGGGGCCGCGTCGGCGGAGCGGCTCCTCCGGCGGCGCGCGACGAGCTCGGATGCAAGCGCGATGGGTAACGACGACACTCGAGCCACCGGGGGAGACATCCCCTGCCGGGAGCGGCACCACGCGAAATCCGCACACGGGCGGAGAGGACACGGCGTGCGCCGGACGTGACGACACCCGTGCGGATGCGGCGGCGCGCTGCAGTAATAATAGCGTTGCGTTCTCTTCGCTCCTCCCCAACAATCCAAAGTGATGTTGTTGACAGCATGTGCATGGCATTAGGAGGAATTGAAGCACCACCTCGAAATTGACGATGGCGGCGACGGTGACGAAATCCACACCGCCACGATGCACTCGTAGACCACTCCGGCGGTGGTCGGATCCCCTCCGTGTAACTACGGTCTACAAACGTGTTTTGTTTCTAATCCCATCCCATTTCATTTGGTGCGCTCTCTTATTTTCCTTTGCACGGATTAATAGATGGAGTGTTCGAGTAGAGGTTGAGGTGAGAGATTTTGTTGAATAGATTCCGAAAAATAATCATAGAATTGATACTCGCATTTCTCATACATGCATATCCCTTTTTTAATCTTTTTTTGGTGTCCGAAGATCCGTGATGAAAAGTAGGAGCGTAATTAGGCATTGGGGACGGACTTCCCATGAACATTTGCGTTTGAGCAACCAAGACCTGTTCTGAAACCGAGGCCATGCAACATTTCAATATAGTAAGATAGGACGATGCTTCAGTCATTCACTGTTACTTTGGGCAGAACGAAATAGAATTGCAGTAGCCAATCTAATAATTAGTACTTGTAGCAGGAAATGCTGATCATTGCAAATTAATTCAATCTAACAATATTTTACTACAGTGTATAGTGATGAATTATTTGGAGGTTTGTTGATCAAGGACGATGGGCCGTGCAAAATAGCCGGTAGCATGCATTACAAACAAGTCGAATCAAGAAATGAATTCCCATCAACAACCAACTAGGGCATAGCCATATGCTCCATTCAATTTTGGGTCATTATACGCAAGTGTGGCTCTCTGGATGGATTTGTGCCCTTGCACGCTTGGTGATGTTGGATTTTTTTATTTTGCGGCTATACACTTGAGATTTGGGTGGGGGTGTCCGCAAATTTTTTACGATTAGCGCTTGCTTTATTTTTTTATGGGAATGCAGTTGATTTATTTTGTATGAGTATCCATGATTATGTTTTTTCAATCCCTATGTAAATCATTTTGACTAATATGATGTTTTTTCCTTTTTATACCACAAAGCACAGGCCCCTCCCATTAGCTTGCCGTTGGAAAGAGGAGGGCTTCCTTAACTCTCCGTCAAAGATCAACGACCCAAGGCAAGCTTCCGAGACCCAAGGGAAAGTTGACCAGGTTGTAATTAGGCCCCACCCATTGTTGCAATTATACCCATACACATACACATAGTAGCAATTTGGTAATTGTACCCATCCACATAGTAGCAATTGGGTGTTTCTTTTGTTGCAACCGACCCATAGCACCGTAGCAATTGGTTGACCATGCTTTTTTTTGTGCTATCCTTAATAGATCGTTGACAATGCATTATTTTTGGTGACCAAGAATATGCTTTGCAGAAGAAGAAGATGATGTTGGAGGAAATTTTGGAGGACATATTGCATCTCTTCGATCACGACTAGGTATTTGTTGCATTTTGTCATCCTTTCATGTTCCAATCAGCACTATATATGCGTTGCAATTTGCTGCACCATATATCCAAGCTCAATACGCACACTCATATAGTCATGTGTTCCAACCGTGACCACACACTCATGTAGTGATTGGTCTAGATTTGTTGTTGCAACTGGACCATTGAATCAATGGTAATTTGTGTCATTTTTTAATCGAATTTTAGCAAACCGCACACCCTTTCTTGTGCTGCAATTTAACTACCCAATTTGTTGTAATTTGTTTTAAGATTGTGTTGCAACCGGTGATGTGCTACATCAGGTTGCAATTGGTTCTAGTTCCCTATATTTGCTTAAAATAAATGAATTATTTATCTAAAGTAATCATGATATGAGTGATTTATATATTTCCTATTCTCGAATGTAGCGGTTTTTTTCCTATTTCCAAGTGTAGTAGTTTACTTTTTGAATGAATAGGCAATTGTCATTTGTGACCGCAACCCGACTGTGTTATTGGCTGTAATTATACTATATTTTTGTTGTAATTGTGCCATAATGATAGTAGTAATTGACCTTCGGTAAGTGTTGTAATTTGTGTCCATCGACTTCTTTTTTATATATAGGTTTTTCTTGTAATTGTGCCATAATGATAGTAGTAATTAACCTTCGTAGGTGTTGTAAATAGTTTCATACGTAATTTTTTACCCAACATCATTTGTGTCTTCTATTATAGTCACTATCACTTTTTATACTTTGTTTTCTTTTTAAATTTTAAGCTGTCATGTATTTTTAAGTTGTTCCCGATAAATTCGGTCATTTAACTATTGTAAATAATTCAGCAAAACGGAGGAGCAACTTTGTTTAGTTTTTTTAACTCGGTTCTGTCAGGTGTTGCATTTTGTTTTTAGTTGACTAGTAATTGTGTAGAAGCTTTGTTGCAACCTGGTTCATTGTCGGTAGTAGCAATCCAGTCTTCTTTTTGTCCTTTTTTCAATTGGCTCCCTTAGATATATGCAATTTGGTCCAGTTTGATCTTTTTTTACACGTAGATAACTTGAACCATGGGTTAGACTTAAACATTCTTGCCTCGATGTGCTATCTTGGACACCAAAACTATTAAAGGCGTAGAAGATATTGAAGACTTTTGATGACGGTACCGTTCGAGGCTCGGTAGTGCGCGGTCAAGGCTGTTGAGTATAGTACTATGGCCAACGAGCCGACGGGCAAAACCTCACCATGAGTGCTTCGGCGCTTGTTGATGCCGGGGTTGATAAGCGAGCTTTCAATGAGAGTAGGAGGGGCGAGGTAGATGAATGAACCTGCAACAACATGTACTTTGACGCAGTTTTCATATATTCATATATTGTAATTACCACTTGTGTATGTGTTGCAATTTGGATGGGTAAGGTTTACAAGTTGGATTATCTTCAGTTTTTTTCTCATACTTACAATATCATTGGGTGTCTCATTTTGCCATGCAACATCGGCACACGCATCGGTGTTGATCAAGATCAACGCAAAGCGAGAGGTGACCAAGAAGAGACCGGAAAAGAAGAAATTGCTGGAGGAAATTCGGAGGACAAAGTCCAGTTTCTTCAACTTAGACAATGTTATTAGGTGTCTTTTTTAGCATGCTGCAATAGCAGCTATGTCGGCCGTTGACCCGGATCAATGTGGAGCGAGGGGTGATCAAGAGAAGGCGGAGAATTAGAAATTGCGGAGAAAATTTTGAAGAACAGATTCCGAGTTTTCTCCATCATCGGCATGTACTTTTTGTTTGTAATTTGTAATTTACACATGTTGCAAATACCACCATATATGTGTTGCAATTGGGGGTAGAGGTACAAGTTGAATTATTTTAGTTTATTTTATTTAAACTTTTTCGGTTCCTTAAGGCGGATCGAGTGAACATCATAGCATGTCCGAGGAATTATTTTATTCTAGTATTCTCGAACAACATAGCACAAATCTAGCCATTGTGACTTTCTTTTTACACTTACCACTAATAAAATTTTTCATGCACTTTTAACCACATGCAATTGTGACTTAGCGTCCATGATTTTTTTAATTATTTTGGTACCTATTTATTATCGAGTTGCAACTAGACAATTATCCTAGTTGCAATTGGAGGACATAACTACTTGCAATTGCGACCGAGTGTGCACGTATTTTTAGTTACTTTTGTACCTATTTTATTGTCCGATTGCAACTAGGCTATTATCCTAGTTGCAATTAGAGTAAGCAACCATTTGCAAATCCTGAGTGCTTCTGCCTGATATTGTATTACCCCTTCTTGTTGCAACCGGACAGTGGTTCGAGTTGCAATCGATGTACACTTCGAGTTGCAAATACTGAGTGCTTCCGTCTGATACTGTAATACCCCTTCTGTTGCAACCGGACAATGGTTCAAGTTGCAACTGATATACACTTTGAGTTGCAAGTACTAAGTTCTTCCGCCTGATACTATACCCCTCCAGTTGCAACCCGACAGTGGTTCGAGTTGCACTTGATACACACTCCAAGTTGCAAATACTAAGTTCTTCCATCCGATATTATACCCCTTCGGTTGCAACCCGACGGTGATTCAAGTTGTAATCATTGTACACTCCAAGTTGCAAATATTGAGCGATTCCGCATGATATTATACTACTCCTTCAGCTGCAACCCAATAGTGGTTCGAGTTGCAATTGATATACACTAGGAGTTGCAAATACTAAGTACTTCCGCATGATACTGTACTAAACCTTCAGTTGAACCGAATAGTGGTCGAGTTGCAATCGGTGTCCACTCCAAGTTGCAAATATTTAGTGCTTCCGCCTGATACTGTACCACTCCTTCGGCCTTGCAACCGTGCGGTTGTTTGAGTTGCAATCGATGTATACTTCGAGTTGCAAATACTGAGTGCTTCCACCTAATACTGTACTACCCCTTTTCGTTGCAACCGGACAGTGGTTCAAGTTGCAATCGATGTACATTCGGAGTTGCAAATACTGAGTGCTTCCGCCTGCTACTATACTACCTCTTCAGTTGCAACCCGACAGTGATTCGAGTTGCAATTGATATACACTCCGAGTTGCAAATAGTAAGTGCTCCCGTCTGATACTGTACTATCTCTTCAGTTGCAACCGGACAGTGGTTTGAGTTGCGGTCGATGAAAACTCCAAGTTGCAAATACCGAGTGCTTCTGCCTAATATTGTACTACACCTTCGCTTGTTACCGGACAATGGTTCGAGTTGCAATCGATGTGCACTCCGAGTTGCAAATATTGAATTTTGAACGATTTCACCTAGTAAGTGGTTTGCACTATACATTTTCCTTTTTGACGACATAGCAACTACCTTACTACCTAAGTTGTAAGTAGTTTATATTTAATATTGCAATTAGACAATATTATCACCTCAGACCGATTGATTTTTTCTTTCCTTTTTTGTCCATTTGTTGTACACTCTCAATGCCGACACTAGCGACTTCCGAGTTCTCGCTCCCCAAGTAGCGGCGGCGGCGGAGCGCGGCGGTGGCCTCCCACGCGTGGGACGGTGGTGGGCGTGTGACCCCGTAGGAAGTACGACGAGCTCTACAACTAGGGCGACAACGGGCATGCCGCGCGACCCGGCATGAGCGATGACGGGGTGGCATGCGACCTCGTAGTACGGATAATTACCGCGCGGCGAACTTCCCCCACACCCCCACGGGAGCCGGTGTGATGGGCCGTCGGAGCCGATTTGAGTAGGCTGTGAAGGTGCGACATGTATGGTTCGGACACACAATACTTGCTATCACACCGGATCAGCGGTTGCAATCACACCAAACCAGCGAGTCACAATTATTTTATCGTCATAAAGTGGTTCGAGTTGCAATTGATATACACCACGAGTTGCAAATATTAAGTACTTCCGCCCGATACTTCTTGTACTACCCCTTAGCAATTGGTTTATTCTTTTTGTTGTAACCGGCCCGTGGTACGAGTCGCAATTTGGTTTTTTTATCGAAGCTCAATCCACACATTCATAGAATTTTGCCCAAATATACATAGTAGTAATCACTTTAGTAGTTTTGTTGCAAATAGATCGTGACACCGGTGGCAATTCGGTTTCACTTTGATTTTATCATCACAAATATGCTCATACAAATAGTAGCAATTGGTTTATTCTTTTTGTTGCAACCGGCCCATGGTACCAGTTTGCAATTTGGTTTTTTATCGGAGCTCAACCGCACATTCACACAATTGTGCCCAAATATACAATTCGGACGAACTCGTGCGATAATATACTACCCCTTCGCTTGCAATCCGACAGTGGTTCAAGTTGCAATCGATACATACTTCGAGTTGCAAATATTGAGTGTTTTTGCCCGATATTGTACTACGCTTCGCTTACAACCGGACGGTGGTTCTAGTTGCAATCGATGTACACTTTGAGTTGCAAATACTGAGTGCTCCCGTGATTCCGCCTGATAATATACTACCCGTTCAGTTGCAACCGAACAGTGGTTCGAGTTGCAATCGATGTACACTCCGAGTTGCAAATACTAAGTGCTTCCACCGATACGGTATTACCCCTTCGCTTGCAACCGGATAGTGGTTCGAGTTGCAATCGAAGTACACTCCAAGTTGCAAATATTGATTTTTCGGGGATTTCACCTAGTGAGTGGTTTGCACTATTTATTTTTCTAGTTGCAATTGGAGGACCCTAACATTTGCAATTTGGTTGTTGTTCTTGTTGCAATGGGATGTAAGCCTCAGCCGAAATCATGTGAGAATATACTACCCCTTTAGTTGCAATCGACGGTGGTTCGAGTTGCAATTGATATACACTACGAGTTGCAAATATTGAGTGCTTCCGCATGAGACTCTACTACCCCTTCGGTTGCAACCGGATAGTGGTTCGAGTTGCAATCGATATACACTCCGAGTTGCAAATACTTAGTGCTCCCGCGGTTCCGCCCGATAATATACTACTCATTCGGTTGCAACCGGCAAAGGGTTCGAGTTGCAATTGATATACACTCCGAGTTGCAAATACTAAGTGCTTATGCTCGATACTATACTACCCCTTTCGTTGCAACCCTATAATGGTTCAAGTTGCATTCGATGTACACTTCGAGTTGCAACTAAAGTGCTTGAGGAGTTGCAATTGAGGTGCTTGCCATGTTGCAACTGGAGCATTGTTTGAGTTGCAATTCGTCTAACAAAAATTATAAAAGGTACATACCCATAGTTAAAACTCGAAGTGCTTGAGGAGTTGCAATTGAAGTGCTTGTCGTGTAGCAACTGGAGTGCTTGTTGAGTTGTAATTGAAGTGCTTATCAAGTTGCAACCTGGAGCGTTGTTTAGTTGCATTCGTCCGGTAAAAATTATAATCATTACACGTTTAGAGTTGCAACATAAGTGCTTTGAGGAGTTGCAATTGAAGTGTTTTGCCATGTTACGAGTGTGGATGATTTGTATTATTTTTTTACCTATTTTATAGTGTAGCAACTACGTTATTATCCTAGTTGTAATTGGAGGAAGCAACCACTTGCAATTGCGATTAAGTGTCCATGATTTTTAATTATTTTTTGTAACTATTTTTATTATCGAGTTGCAACTGGTCGTTATCTTAGTTGCAATTGGAGGAAGCAACCACTTGGACATATAATTCTGAAGCTGCAACAAGCATGATGGTAGTAAAACTTGCAACCCAGGCAACTATGATGTTTGCAACTGATCGTCTTATGTGCCTGTGTTTTCACAACAGGTGATCATGCTAGTTTTAAAATAATAATTAACTATACAAAAGAACAAGCTGTGCATCTGTTTATGCAAGAATTAGCGAAATTACTAACAAAGAGCTATAACTAGCGAAATCACTTTATGCAGCCAATAGTTTTTCCTTTGTTTCTCCCAGCCATTAGTGGAAGAACTAAATACTGTCAATTTTTTTGAGTGCAAATTACTTGATTTTCTCATACCAGGCACAGTAATCAAAGCAACAGACTATACTTGTCCTTGAAGTAGCGGATGCAAGCATTGTTTGCTCAATCAATTCTCTGAAACTAAATCTTAACATTCATAATAAACCAAACACCAGATTTGAGGGCCTCGCGTGCATGCGGATCGCTCGACGGATCCTCCATCCGACTTCTCGCTCGCGACGCATACCGCCTGCTTGAACCTCGCTCCTCGCGAATTGGCCGTGCTAGCACCGCACCTTGAATTGCTTGACTGCTAGCTGTTGGAATCTCGCAGCTCGTGTGTGCAAGGATTCGACGCCCATGATGCACAGGATGCAAATCGAGATTCAGACCCTGTCCCTGAATCACTCGCGGCTCACGCCGGCGGCTTTGCCACACTCGCCGTGCGCTTGCTCCGGCGTGCCCCTAGGGCCTGCAGCTCAAGCGCCGCTAGTCAATCGCCCCGACCTCACCCACGAGCATGCCGGTCTCCGTGCCCGCCCTCACTAAGATCCTCGTCGGAGGCCGCGCTAGCCGCACCGGCCACCATCACCGCCGCCGCCCGCCGGCTAGCTCGCGCGCCCCCAAGCCCCGCGCGCGCTCCGTGCACCTCGCTCGCCGCAATCGCTCACCGCCGGCCCACCCCCGCACCGTGCGTAGCGCGCACCGGGCACCTCCCACCGTCACGCGCTCCGAACGGTGCGGAAGCCCCCGTGGCGGGGAGGTCTCGAGCTCACCGCTCGTCGCGCTCCGCGCATCGATTCGTCGGGGATCTAATTTTTTAAGCCCGGTTATGGTCGGGAGCTCGCGGGACGGGGGATTGGTGGACCGAACGAGGCGCGGGGCTCGGGCGGCACGCGGGCCTCGGATAGGCCGCGGGTGGAGCACCCGGGTTCCGCTCGTGCGGGTCGTAGAGTGGGTCCGTGCATCCGTGTGTTATTGAGTCAAATACATGGATTCACTCCATTGCAATTAGCCAATTACTGACATGCTATTCTTCAACGCGTTGCAGGTCATGAAGTGGCCGAGAAGGGAAGCAAATTTGGTTGCAGTCATCGTCTGCAAACATCTTTTTTTGCTTATGATGCAATGTATGTGGATACACAGTATCATAATTGATGATCATAATGTGCAAAGTACTGTTATAGTCAGGTGAAGTATTTGTCGAGTAATTTATTTTAGGGTAGGTGTATTAAGTTGGTGACTCAGACCGGATACCTTTGATGGGGCGTTGGTGAAATGTCCTCTCATCTTTGTTAGAATGAATATCTTGTGCTATAAAGTGGCTTAAGAATATAGCAATAATATGCATGTAGTGTGCACCAGTACTAAATTGGAAGTGTGTAATAATTTTTTGTGTTAAAACTGCCACGCACTATGCTGTGGGTGGCGGGAGACGTTCGGAGGAGCCAAAATGGCTAATTTGCTGAAAAAGGAATTTCCTCTTTTAGGTACTTTCTTAATTAAGGCCGGCTGTACCGAAGGTCTAGCCGCGCCCAAGAACTTTAAAGAAAAATCGAAATTTGTTAATTTTTTTTTTTGATGTGCAGCATCCACAGCCCTACCGAGCAGCACCGTCAACGCCACTATCAATTGCACTGGACCCTATGGCCCATCTCATTTGCAGCGATGGAGACACCAGACACCCGACCAGCTGCTCACCGGCATACTGCTCCTGGTCCTGCCATCACCCCGTGAGTCCGTGAGACTGTCTGCATTAGCATACACGCAAAATCTCCCTCAAAGTATCCATTTCCAGTTTTTCTCCCGCAGCGGCATACTCGAAAGGTCACTGGACGCAAAAAGATGCTCCCGTTCACGCCAGAGATGCTGGTTTGTTGTGAGAGAAGAGTACTGCTGGCTGGTTTGTTCTGAGATAAAAATACTGCTGGCTGATAAGCCAAGCGAACAAGACGTCGATAGGCAAAGGTACAGTGTAACCCCGGAGAATGAGGGTGCTAGGGCCTAGGAGGTAATCTCACGCTACAGTAATTATCCGTTTCCCCATTTTGCAGACAAGGGAGAGGATATAGAGATTGCTGGAGTCAGTGATATACTATAATTTAGATGGTATGCGCATATCAGAGGACAAAACTTCATTTTGAATATTATTACATATACTATTCATCAGAGTCCATATATGAAGACATTGTACAGATCGAAATCATCCAAAAAGTGTTTTCACGTATACTAACGACTGACAGAGAAGAATGGCGATGCAACATAAGATGGACTCAACAAGACACCATGCTTACATATACTAGAATTAATTGAATTCTCTCGAGCTTTCGGTAGTATGAAATCCAAATCAAGAAGAGTCAAAAGAGAAACTCTAGCGCTCATGTCTTTAGCCATTAGCAACAATCTCGTGGATCTTGTCGCTGATCTCTGGGTCATCTGATCTGACAGCAAGCTTCATGGCCACCTCCTTCGAAGAAGTGATACCAAATGACAGCCTCACCAAGACCTTCACGTTACCAATAAATACACCAGAGAGCAGACAAGTGTGCGACCTTGAATTGCTTGGGACAGAGTCGGTACCCTACAAACAGAAGGCGAATGGTACCGTCGGGTTAAGGCGAGGTATCAAATCACAGCATAACAAGGAGGCAAGGAATTAGAAATCCTGGTAATAGCAACAGGGGAGAGCATGTCTTTAAGCTATTTTTGGTTGTTTTGAACTATCGTTTCAGTCAGAAATTACTGGAAGCTAAAATGTTATGGGATGTTGGGAGGAAAATTGCCTGTTAGTACAGGTCATGATAATTATTAAAAAACAAAACTGTAAATCATGCAATTTTTGTCTTTGCACAAGGTAAAACCACTATCCGACAATGTAGGTAGAAGTGAACAGAACGACTAACCTCACAAGGCTGCATCCCGAGGATGCTTATAACAGCACTAACAGCCTCAGCTAAGCCTTCCCTTACTCCAAGTCCATATTCATCAACCCGCTCACTCTCTGGATCCATGCTTTCCCAGGCATTTCGGAAGTTGGATACTCCCACCTTCAACATATAATCAGCAGAAACAATTTCAAGATCTTCAAGCTGGTACTCATCTTCAACACCATCATCCTCAGCTTCGCCTGTGGATGGATCAACCTGAAACGCAACAAAATGAGTCAAAACCCATAAACTTACTGTTGAACACATAAAATTGCAAATGAGGAGAAGCATTTCACAAATTATGTGCATAAATTTAAGTGTGTATGTATGCTGTGTGATTTTATTTTTAAACATAATTATTATGCTTTCATATTCATTTTACAAATGTGGGCGCCAGCTTGGTACATTTGTCGAGGACGCCTGACTACCTCAGTATAAAATTAACAATACAATAAAAAAACTCTGCTAGGGAAGCTCAATGCACTTGTGAGAATAAAAAAGGAAAAAACAAAGTAGAACAAAACAGAAGTATTTTGAGTACAATCATTATTTTAGGTACAGATTAACCTAAACATAAGACAAAACACCATGCTTGATCAAATCAAAGCTAATAAAGCCGGTATGGAGATGATTCAGAAGTAGTTAGAGCAACTCCAAGAGACTAAATTAGACTAGCTAAATTCACATTTAACTAGTCATTTAGCTAGTATTCTTCCTTTATATTTCCTCTTCTTCCAACAGACTAGCTAAAATGACTAGTCATCCCACAACTAGGCCCACATGTCAGCCGCGTAAGGGAGGTGGGAGCAGAAGGGGACCGCGCGGGAGGTGGTGGGGCTGTGAAGGATAGCTAGCAGAGGGCGCTAGCCATCTTTGGCTAGCGAAGGCACAAGTTTAGCTAGCGAGAATAGCTAGTGGGGTGTTTGGCTAGTCTGTTGGAATGCTGTTTTTGTTGATTTTTTCATCTTTAGCTAGTCAAGTAAAGATAGCTAGTCTCTTGGAGTTGCTCTTAGGGACCCTGCTGAAGAACCAGATTAGTTCTGACAGTGACCGGGTTTTACAAATCCGGTTCAGACTAAAGCATTTTCCTAGAAAACTGGACCAGGTCATTCCAATAAAAAAGCTAATCCTCAAATGAAATGCTTTGAGAAGGGTATAAAAGACAACATATGAAAGCCACAAGGATCCATCCAGTGTATTTGAGAAGGGTACAAAACAGATACCTCCTTGACAATGAATTTCAGTATATTTGAGAACTTGCCGGTGGCAATGACACCTTCAGGTTTTTCAAAAGCAACAAAGGTCTGTCCAGGTGAATCATAAGGTAAAGATTCCAAAGGCTTCGAGGCAACTTCCAAAAATTCATCCGCCTCCGAAGCATCAACAAAAACAATCACCTGCGAAATTGAGGAGTTAAGAAAAGCACTGAATCATGAAGACACATGATATGCAATTACATATGAAAGAAGTTTCATACCTGCTCAAGCAATTGTTCAGGAATTGTATTGGTACAGTTATATTGGAGCACAATATGCCCATCATAAATATGTTTCACAACATTAACTGAATATTCAGTCTCAGCTTCAGTCAATTCTACAGGCGCTGATGACTGGAAGGGAGAAGAAAAGGTTACAACACATGAAATGTGCTTTAGCCAGCTCATATGCTTGTCTTCCATATAAGAAAAAGTAATCAATACCAACCTTAAATAGCTTTCCAAAATCAGCAAATTCAGGAATGGATGAAAGAAGCTTCTCATAAGATGCATCAACAGTAGAAACAGGGCCACTGACAGCAGATGCCGGACCAGTCGGTTTCTTGCCTGTAGACTTCTTCTCAGCAAGTGGTTGTGATTTTGTCTCCTTTGGAACAGATGAAATATCAAAAGGTACATCCGAAGGTTCCTGCCAACAAGTTACCGTAGCATAAGATGACAGGATGATAGAGCAAAATCATAATTATATGAAGTGAATGAGAGACATACATAATTACGCAGGCTTGTCTCCAAGTTTACCAGTGGAACATCAAGTGAACCAAAGAGAAACTCGTTCACATCCTTCTCAGTCTCACCAACTGTAGCTTCCCCGCCTAACAACTTGAGGTAAAGGGTCGCTCTGTCACGCACCTAGAAAGATAAATAGCATATCAAATGTCAGCAAACAAAACATTCCTATATAGAAAACATGAACATAACAAGGTCATTCGTCTAAATAGAACTTTTGTTTCACAATTTAAACATTCCTAGACGAACTGAACAAAATGCCAGAGTTCAGCCAATGGTAAGCAAGAGGAAAGCACATGGTGGGAGGGATCACCGAATTATACAGCACCACATGTAAGTAGTTTCATGGGCACTAACCTCATCATCACCATCAAACAGGCAACGTCTCAGGAGAACGAATATGCGAGGCTGCAGATAAAGATAGTAAGTGTAATAGATATCAGACAGAGCAGAAACATGCTGTACAGTAACAGTATAAACTATTAAAAAACTATGCAAGTACCTTGAGTGAGTCAACCAACGCACCAAACTTTGCCAATGTGCTCACTGCACTAGCACGAACCGTAGCATTTTCAAGTATCACCCTGTTGTATATATAACGAATGTATTTACTGGGATCTGATGTTTTTGGGCCTTCATTTCCCAAAAAGTGAAGAATCTGTCACAAGATTAGGAAAAGCAATTTGATTATAATACAAAAATGCAATGTAGCTCAGGGTATGCTAGTACATCATATCTACACCCACTTTGAACGGGAAACAACTAGCCACAAGCGAATAGAAGAATATATATAAATTTACACAGATTGCCTTAAGTTGTTTATGAACAAATATTTTAACAGTGTTATGGGAAAGCACAAATGTGTTCAGTTGCAGTTTTCAATTTGGTTAGCCCATTATATATACAGAAGCTAAAGAAAATATACAAGACAGCACTTCATATTTTGACAAGGATATTAAGTCAATATCTTACTGTTACTTTACAGATTTCATGCCTACAGATTGATTAATTAGTGATTACCTGAGTGGACAAATAGGTGAATTCACAGTCTTCTATGAATTCACATAAGTGAAATAAACCACTTTCCTTTGCATCTGGGATATCTCTAATGAGTATGATAATGGAATCAACTATGGCTTTCTTGTACTCAAATCCACCCTCTTCTCTTAGAATATTACTCAAGAAGTTCATCCTGGACAACATATATTAAGTTATATAGCTCATATGAAAAGGCTAGCTTAGGATATTTAACAAGAGCAGTATAAGAAGCTATGCTACTATACATACAGTGAGCGATATTTCAGAGGGAACTTCAAACACAGGGATCTTATTGCTTCAACAACAACGATCTTGAATTCATCAGCTATATCTGACATAAAGTTGGTCATCTGTTTCATTAAACGATCAACACTTGACTCATTGCCTGTCTTCAACAGTGTTGTGATTGCAAGGGTTGCAATGCTCCTATTCTGATCAGAGATTAAGCTCTCCATATCTATATTACAGTTCGTGACAGCCAAAGGATGAGTCGATGCAACCTGTACAATTATGTATTATGAGCACTCACTAAAATAATGCAATAAAATTCCAACAAAAATTATACAAGAAAATATCATACTATTAATAAGAAAGTTAATGCCACCAGCCATATGTGGAACACAAACAGATTTCCATAAGGGGGCATAAATTTCCCATGATAGACCAGTCACACAGGCAAAGATATCCTAGTTTTTAACAAAATTATGGAAAACATATATATCACCAAACAAACAAACAAACAAACAAAAAGAAAATGTTGATTTCTTTCTTTCTTTTTTCTTTAAGCTGCTGTCTGTTGCTTTCTACAGTAGAAAGTTAATGCCAACAGCCATATGTAGGAAGAAAAATAGCAGCTTCAGGACTCGCCATAAAAAATGTCTGTGTCACCATTATAAAAGTGTCATTCTGAAATACAAATCTTGCACCAAACAATTGACACCAATTCAGTCTAGGTATATTTGTCCTACACAAGGATCAACTATCGTGGATCACTATGTATAAATAATAATTGAACCATGAATTCAATGAAATAGTTGCAGAGGTACAAAGCATTTATACTTGATTGAAAGGAGTTGATAGATTGACAGTCCAATCCAGTTATATATGGCTACTGGGTGAATTTAAAGCAAGAACAAACTGAATGTTCTAGGATACAAATTATCCAAGATTACTAACTTCAGACATTCAAGCTTCAGACCTTTTATAACCAGTCCATTCATGCAAAGGCAAAGTCCATTTCAAGCCAAATTGTCCTAAACAACTTTGTTTTATAGGTATGGAGAGAGTAATTTAATACACGGAACAGGTGGGAATAATGTATTATTGTATTTCTGAGACAAAAAGGAAACCCAGACTCTTGAAAGCCACAGAGCACAGATTCTGTATTGGCAACTGCTAAACAATAAATTTAAATGAGATGAGCATAATATTAAAAATAGTTATATATCAAAAGAAGCAGACAAACCTTATTAAGCGTGCGAACAGCTGCGAATCTGAGAACGGGCTTGGATGAACTTAAGAACAACTGCAGCACAGTAATCGCAGGTGTAAGCTCACGGCTTGTGACACCATTCAATTCAGTTATCGCTCTTGCAGCCTCAAGTATGACCATTTCTGCTTTGTTCCGGAGACAGGACTCAAGGAAATCAAAGAAAGGGCGATCCCCACTTTGGTTCGTGCCAGACTCTCTAATCACCTGTGGACAACACATATTTCAGATATTTATGGCCTATCTGTTATAAATAAATCTTGAAGAATTAGAACATACCTGGCTAGTGTAGCGAACAAGCAAGCACTGGGCCAAAGGTGAGCGAACCGAACCCCTGGTCAAACTAGTGACGAGCTTGCTGACAGCCAATCGGTCATTTTGTCTTATCTGAAATGCCGGATAGATAATGTTATAACTTATTTGTAGCTTGATAACAATTTGTGCATAACACAATACTCCTTGTTATTGCCCACACAGTAGCAAATAAACCAGGGCTGAATAGTTAATTTTTCCCCTACATTTAACTATTTGAAGATATTATGGAGAAGCCAATCCTACTTAAAGAACCATCAAATGCTTAGCTCACTTGGTGAAGAAGAGCAAGGGCATGAAACTGCACGAGAGCAGATCTTGACTGCACAGCTTCCTGAACTTCATTGCTCCATCTTTTCACGACTTCCGGACTTGTCTGCCAGTAATAATAACATGCAGAAAACATAATCATAAGGATCCAAAGCTGCCAGTAACAAGATACCCAGTAACTATAAGAGCACAAATATAACTGCAGAACATACCTGAAGCAAGTAGATGCCACTAACAAGGGCCGCACTGGCAACAACAGGATTCTTATCAACAATGGCTTGCTTCAAATACCTCTCGATTTGGGTGAGTAGAGTTGAGTCGATAATACGACAGAGAACTCTAATAGCATTTGCACGGTACATGTCAGTTTTGCTATTCATGTCCTTCATCAAAGAGCTGGTGACTATGATAACCTACACCCAATAAATCACAAATGAAATCACTCCCACATTCCATAAAATGCATAGTAACACAAGTAACAATTACCAACCTCATCAGCTGAAGGAGAGAGTTCCTTAATCATGAGGTACACCATCCTCCTAAGCCCAGCATCCTTGGACTGGAACAGCTTGGTTGTTGCAAAGAAGACCTCTGTGGCCTCCACCTACAAAGATTTTCCACTTTTATTCACCTAGACCACATGTTCTGGACTAGAGCACACCAGCCAAGCTAATGTACTGAGGAAATTCAAAATTGCACTACCTCCACAAATGCGATTTTATGTACTCTAAGATCTTCTTTGTACTTTTGAGTGTTTAGAACAAGCAAAACTTAAAATGTACTCTGCACATCAACATCAGGATAGTATCTAACCCCTCACCTAATGTTATTCAGGGTACAAAGGTGTCATAACTAATTTTCCAAGTACCAACTTCTTTATGTATGACTAGGGATGCCAAAACAACACATGAATTCTAAATATATATGCCGAGTACACTTAGCTCCAAATTACTTATCCATGTACACGAGCAATGCAAACATCTAGTCTCAGCAATTCGAGTCCACAAACCAAGCCAAACTACGATCACGAGAAGATAAGCCACTTGCCACTGTACCTTGGTAAAGGTGTCTCCCTGGTTGAGCAGGTATAGGAGCTTGGTGATGACCTACAGATACAGGCGGAAAACATCAGAAACCAAACCACAAGGCATTTACATTACATCGCGAGATCCCGTGGGAGGGGAACTGAAATGCGATTGGGCAGACGGGCACCTGGCAGCACCGCCGCGCGTCGAGCTGCGGGTCGTGGAAGACGCGGGCCTCCTGCAGCACGGCGCCCTTCTCGATGCCAAGGAACGGCGAGTAGTACTCTGCAGCAGGAAACGAAGCGAGCAATCAGTCAGCCAACCGCAATGGTGGAGGGCGCGGCGATCCGCCCGGGCCGGATCGCGGCAGATCTAGGGCCCGGCGAGCGCAGATCTGGGCGCGCGCACGGGCGCGCACACACACGAACAGCCGGGCGCGCAGCGAAGGGGAGGAGTAGGAGAGTGGAGCGAGAGGCGCCGGGGCGGGCGGACGCGCGCGCGCACCTTCCTCGTCGAGGTCGTCGTCCTTCTTCACGACGAGCGGCTGCGCCATGGCCGCGGCTTGCTGTCGGGGCGGGGCGCGCGCGCGGGAGGGCGCCTGAGCCGGCGGCGCCGGGGCGTGGGGGGAGCGGCGAGCGGCACGAGGGGTTCCGGCGAGCGGTGGCCGCGCTGGATTCGGAGGAGTGAGGAGGAGGAGGAGGCGCGGGGAGCTTAGAGGAGTTGGGAGGCGGGCGGCATGGATCTGAATCTGAACAAGGGAAGGACGAGGAGAGGCGGGGGTGTACTACCACCCTGCCAGTCGTTGAGGAAATGGGAGCGTTTTCTTTTCCTTCGGATGCAATTCAACCATGGACACTGACGCGTGGATCATAATTGTTTTTCGGAAAACAAAACTACGTACCTCTACTCCTAAAAAGTGTGAAAGTAAGAGGGTGTTTGGATCCAACCAAGTAGAGGTGATTAGACTAATTTTAGTCGCCAGAGTGACTAATTCTCCAAACACCCCTGACTAAAGGGTGGTACTAATTTTAGTCGGCCTCCAATCCCACGACCCTACTAAAAGGGACTAAAACCCATCTCTCTCCAATAATTGCGGCGGCCCACGCGCCTCATCCTCTCCCTCCCCCTCCCCGCGGGCGCCCGCCTCATCCTCTCACCCCGCGCGCGCGCGCGTCGGACCCCACCCCGCCGCTCCCCGCCACGCCCCCCACCCCCGCCGCTCCCCGCCACCGCCCCCACCCCCGCCGGTCCCCGCCACCGGCCCCCTCCCCGCGGCGCCTCCTCCCGGCGTTCGCCGGTGGCGCGGCGCATCCGCCGCCGGCCGCCAACGCCGGTGCCCGCGGCGGCCGGTCCCCGCGGCGGCCAACGCCGCCCCCCGCGCTCCCTCCACGCGGTCCCCCGCGGCGGCCAACGCCGCCCCCCCCCCCCGCGCTCCCTCCACGCCGGTCCCCCGCGGCGGCCAACGCCGCCCCCCCCCCCCCCCGCGCTCCCTCCACGCCGGCGGGCGCCTTGGCCGACGCCCCCGACAGCCGCCCGCCCCCTCCTGCGCGATTTGGTGGGTGATATTGAGAAATCCATTTGCTTCTTGAGAAATCCATTTGCTTATTGAGAAATCTGTTTGCTTATTGAGACCACCGCCCCCTGCAGCGTTGATTCGTCCCCTGCAGCGCTCCCTCCTCCACCATGGACGGCGACGGTAGGATCCCCCACGATTTCTTCTCGCAATCCGCCTCGTCCCGGTCTTTGCGGCGTTCCCAATCGAGGACGACGCCGATTGGGGACTGACGCCACCTCGTCTCCGGGTAGGGAGTGGATCCGGCGGCCGCGGTCCGGTGGCTGGTGGGCTCGGCGCTCCCCGTGTCGGGCTGGAGAACCTGGACCTCAACGCCGACTGCCCTCCCGCCGCCGCCTCCTACCCAAACATGAGCATGTACACGCACCTCCTTCAGCCAGGGAGCTCGGCCGGCCATGGTACGCCTGCACAGAGGGCCAGATCGGACGGCGCGCCGACGAGGGGGGGTCGTCCACCACGACAGGGTCTGCCCCCAGTGAGGGCCCCTGATCGTCGTGGCAAGGCCGTAGCGGCATCGGGGCGTGCAGGTGCTGGTACATCTCGCTCTGGTGGCGGCAGGCAGCGGCAGCCACCACCGATCATGGTAGACGACGTCGGCGACGAAGATGAAGAAGAGGAAGACGACAACTTGATGAATCAGCATAGGCAGGTATGATCTGTCAATCCATTTGACATGGCAGAGCACTTGATTTGCAATTAGAGGTCAATTTGATTTGAAACTGGTATTACCCATGCTATACATTGCAATACATTGCTATTTCTGTGACCTGTGTTGGTATTTCCGATGCTATACATTGCTATAAGATGGTACATGCAGAGCTCACTGCTCATATATCAATCCTGATGTTTAGTAAGATTTTACCAAGCCTATTCATGCATTTAAAAAGTTACATAGAAAAAGGAATCATCATGTACACATTATATCCATGTGCCCTGCTTGTGCACACTGTTGAATCTTTTATCAGAAGCAGACCTTGCAATGAAGAGGAAAAGAAGCATGGTGTTTTAGCATTTATGAGCCTTATGATGTGTTCGAGCCCCCGATAATTTCTCATATCTCCTTGTCCTGTGTTTATTGTGTTTAACTATTAATTCTCCACCCAAGTCTACTGTTGGCTGAATAGTTTGGTAAAATAAATAGTACTGTTCCAAAGCTGTCCCGTTGTTAGCCATACTTCAATTCGCTAAACATGGTTTATGATCAACAAAATTTGTTGGTACAAGCAATATTCTATTGTTGCTTATACTTGAACAACTGCAAGGAACACATGACGTTGTACTGCTAATCCTAAATCTGACTTTGTAATGTATACTGTTTTTTAATGTTATGTCTTTGTCTGCTTGATGGCGTCGAAAAAACTCCGCGCGTTAGACAGTGAGAATCGGTTTGTGAGGTCAATGGAAACAATTAGTAGAAAGTTTGACAAAGTGTTGGAATGTATGGTTAAGCTTTCTATAGACATCATTAAGCCACGAGATCCTGAATTTAGAGTTGTCCATGAAAGGTTAAGAGGTGCTCAGTGGTACCCGTGGTTCAATGATTGCATTGGAGCAATAGATGGAACTCATGTACCGGTTGTGGTGCCACCTAACAAGGTCCCCCAGTACTTAAGCAGACATAGTTACTGTAGTCAGAATGTCATGGCTGTATGTGATTTCGACATGAGATTCACTTTTGTCCTTGCGGGGTGGCCTGGATCTGTTCATGACATGAGGCCGTTCAAGGATGCTCGTACCCGATTCAGTGACAAGTTTCCACATCCACAACCAGGTACCGAACTTGACACTTCGTACATATTGCTATGCGTTACATTTACTATTGCTAAAATACATTGCCTTGAATAGGGAAGTTTTACCTTGTTGACTCGGGCTACCCCAACCAAATTTGGGTTATCTTGCACCGTACGGGGGGCAAAAGTATCATTTCCAAGAGTTCCACCAAGGCACCATGCCGAGAGGTAAAAAGGAGCACTTCAATTATACTCATTCTAGACTACGCAATGTCATTGAGCGTTGTTTTGGAGTATTGAAAAATAAGTGGAGGATCCTTTTTAAAATACCAAGTTATCCTCTACGCAAGCAAACAAAAATTATTGTGGCATGCATGGCTTTGCACAATTTCATTCGTGAAAGTCAGTTGGCGGACAAGGAATTCGATAGATGTGACAACGATGAGAATTATCAACCTCTCCTTGAGGAAACAAGGAGGAGGCGTCGTAACACTAGGGGTGAAGAAATGGAGCCAGATTCTGTAGACATGAATGAAGTGAGAGATAGGATTGCTGATGGCTTGTTTAACAGGCATTGAGAAATTTGTGATGCTATTTATGTCGTTTCCAACATGTAACGTTGTAACATTGAGGGATAATTGTGGGACAAATTTAATTACAGTTCATTTTGTATGGATATTTCTTTTTTTTAACTAGCTTCTGGTTACAAACATCTGTGTGCTGCGTGGGAACAGAGGGGGGCAGGCCATGCGTGCGGCCAAAAAAAAGAAGAGAGAAGCAGGCCCTGTTGGCGCCAAAAAAAAAGAAAGAAGCGAGCGCGGGCGATTCTTTGGTGGCGCCAAAAAAACAGAGAGAGAAAGGAGAGGGAGAGAACATTTAATGCATCCAACAATTAATGCTTGACTAAATTTAGTCACCCTCCAAACGGGGTGAGACTAAAAAGTTTTAGTCCGACTAAACTTTAGTCGGGGGGTAAAGGGATCCAAACACCCTCTAAGACTTTTCCGTGGGTTCACCTTTCACCTGCACCTCCGCGCATTCACCTCCCGCCGCGCCTTCACCCCCTCGCGCCTCCGCCCCCAGACAATTTTTTTCCGCCCACGCCGTCGGCGGTTCCACCCTCACAGTCGCGCCCCCCCCCCCCAACTTAACTGCCGCACACGCCGACCAGGTCGCCGGTCAGGCAGCAGGCCGCCTGAGGTGGCGCCCCCCCCCCCCCCAAACTTAGCAGGCCGCCTGAGGTGGCGCCGGCCACCCGTCGACTTGCCGCCGCCATCGTGCGGAAGCAGACCGCCGGTGCTGGCCACCTGCGGGAGGTCGACGGGGCCCTCCTACCTCGACCCGCCGCCGCCGTCCCTGCATTGCCCATGGACATCACCGCAGGTCGCAGCCCACCCCCCATCTCCATCGACGCCGTGGTGGAGAAGGTGGCGGCGACAACCAGTGAAGCTTCGTGTTGTCGTCCGCGCGCCCGCCCTCCTGACCGCAGCGACGCCCGCCTCCCCCTCCGTCGAGGCCGCCGCCGGCCGACCGCCGCGACGCCCGCCTCCCCTCCGTCGAGTCCGCCGCCGGCCGACCGCCGTGACACCCGCCTCCCCTCGGTTGAGGCCGCTGCCGCAGAAACGGATCCATTTCACGTCCCCTGACACGCCTCACCAGCAACCGCTGTCCACCGGAGCCGTCGCCATCGCCACCAACGGCCTTCGTCGGTGCCGTCGCCGCCAACGTTGTCCGCCGGAGGATCCGCCATCACCCACCGCTACCCCGTACAGCAGCCTCGCTCGCGGCCGCGGAGGTGATCTCCACTGATCCAGGTACGAGCCCATACCCGGCACTACTTCTCCTTCACATCTGAAATTTTCTGTGTAACGCATGTTTCAATCATAACTTTTAGATCCTCCTCCAACCTGGTTTTTTGACAACACAATAGATCGATTGTCTTCTCCATATCTTTTGTTTTTGTACTCATGTCATCAATATGACAAACTGCTTCAGCCTGAGACTTCTCGAGATTTTTATGTAGGTTAGATACTTTTAGTATTGCCTCTTCTAACTGCTTTTCCAAGGTAGAATTGTTTGACAGCCGAACTAAAAGTTCATCTTTCAGCCGTGCTTTCTCATTTGCAAGATTTTGTACTAAATCCTCTGATTGCTTCAACGTTGTTAGCACTGCATCCTTCTCATCTTGTGTAGCCTTAACCTCCTGCTGCAACTCAGCCTTGGCTTGTTCTGATTTCTTAGTCAAGGTACAAATGTTCTTCTGTAACTCAGCATTAGCTTGCTGCAGAGTTGAAATGTTCACATTTTGCGTTTGAAGTGCAACCTCAAGATTCCTGACAGAAGCCTGAGACGTCTATAACTCCAATCGAGTTGCGTCCTTCTCTACACGTAGTTCTGCAATTTCAGCATGCATACTGCTCCTGACTTCTTCCAACTGCTTGTCCAAGGTGGAATTGTTTTCCAGCTCAACTGAAAGTTCCTCTTTCAGTCGTGTCACCTCATTCTCAAGATTTTGTACAGAAGTCTCTGACTGTTTTAGTTGTGTCAGAGTTGTATCCTTCTCTTCTTGTGTTGCCTCAACCTTCTTCTGCAGCTCAGCCTTGGTTGTGAACTGATCGTGGTGTCAGTGAATTGGATGTTGTAATTCAATTTCAACCGCTTCCCTGATGAATGTGTTTTTCTCATCAGTACTTTTCAGGAGGTAGTTATCATGATGTAGCAAATTATTCTCTTTATTTTCTTTTACAAGATATCTACTTTGGAGTATCTACATTGCTGGAGCTGTATGCCAAGGAGCTCATCAATAATTAGCTCATGGCTGCTATTTTTTTCGGTAACTGCTGCATGAATGGCTTTAGAGTGTGTACCAAGCTATAGGATCTCCATACAGTTTTTTGTGTCGGAAACTGCTGCATGAATGGGTTTACAGTGTGTACCAAGATAACTACCTCCTGAAAATGCAGTTCAGATCTGAAAGAGGATTGTTTTGTCACTACTACCTCTTTGTGAAATTTGCTTTACTACATTCGTGAAAATATCAACCATTGTAGCGGCCATATTCATCTATGCAGAGAAATATAATGTTTTTTATGGTTTAAAAAACATTCATGAAATATAATGTTGTCATTTAATATCACGAATGGTCGTAAAGCATATTGTTTTTGTTTGTTTACTTAATATATTTAGTGATCAATATATTCAAAACTGATTTATATCTCAAATTTTATTTTACTCTCTATTATCTAGAACATCGGAAGTATGTAATGCATTTTCACCATATTAGTGGATCCCTGCACTGACTGTATTTGGCAATAGGTTGGCTCCATTGCAGCTGGTGGTCAGTATGACAACCTTGTTGGTATGTTTAGTGGTAAGCAGATCTCTGCTGTTGGTGTCGGCCTTGGAATAGAGAGGGTCTTTTCAATCATGGAGCAACAGGAAAAAGAAAGAAATGAGGTATAGCTATATCTCAGTCACCATTTTACCCTTCCTGTTTCAATGGGACTTGCAGTAACTGTGGGATCGTGAATTGCAGACAATCCGTGCTACAGAGACCGAGGTGCTGGTGTCAATCCTCGGAAAGAACCTTACACTGGCTGCTGAGCTGGTGAGCGAGCTGTGGAGTGCTGGAATAAAGGCAGAGTTCAAGCTCACTCCCAGGGTGACGAACCACATCAAGTATGCCTTGCAATCAGGCATTCCTTGGATGGTGTTGGTTGGTGAGTCTGAAATGCAGAAAGGAATTGTGAAGTTGAAGGATGTTAAAGTCAACCAGGAAGAAGAGGTTGACAGGAAAGATTTTGTTCAAGAGCTGAAGAAGATATTGAGTAAACCCTGAAAGGGATGTTTTAGGTGTTGATCATATCATTATTTTTGCACCCATTTTAGGCGAGTGAGTCCAAAAGGTGAGGAGATGGCATTCCAACATTTGGATTTAACCTGATGGGAGTGTTTTAGTCAGGTAGGCATGTGAAGCCACTTGTTTGTGGTGATTCGAATCCCTGAATTTTGGCTGCAGAATTTTGTGAATTACACAATGACAGGCTTTTCCTTCTGATTAGAAAAAATGTTCATTTTTAACGCATTTATTAAAAAGGATAACAAAACCATTTTGAGTGAAGTCCATCCTTGCATTACAGACCGTACTTCTCATGAGATCGAGATGAAATGCCTCCTTGTATTACATACTCAAATCTAAGCAAGTGAAATTTAATTACATGGGTAAATTCTATCAATCTATGCTTAGTTGCTTACTCAGTGAATCCTTATTTTTAGTGTTACTAGACATTTGAAGAAGCAGGTAGAAACCATGACGAGAAAATTGACAAGGGGGAATGGCGCAATCTTGTCTGGAGGCATCCATCTTTGTTGAAAAATATGACCCTCCTGTTTCTCCGGTCAGGAATCTGAATGAGTTTGCCTTTTTCTTAACAATTTGAGCTTCCTTTCTAAACTTCTTATTGGGTTCCATGTATGTTCGATGCTTGTACCAATGGTTTTGTTGCCCGTAGCAACGCACGGGCATGATGCTAGTACATTACATAGAAGTAGTATACCATATAAATTTTTAGATAGTACAAGGATGAAATACGGAATTGAACAATTGTGTGACGGTTTTATATCATCCATT
Source organism: Cenchrus americanus (assembly GCA_947561735.1). Taxonomy (NCBI): domain Eukaryota; kingdom Viridiplantae; phylum Streptophyta; class Magnoliopsida; order Poales; family Poaceae; genus Cenchrus; species Cenchrus americanus. The sequence goes on along the minus strand of OX387245.1, from coordinate 225,387,432 downwards.
TGCAAGATGAAGTGCAATAAACATTTTTCATCGGTACTTGATGTCGCTTTGTTTTAAATTGCTTGTCGTCTTAGCTTTCCTAATTAATTCATAGATATTAATATACATCATGTTTAAAGATATTATTATACATCTACATAATAATATCTAGAGATCTAGAAAAAAACTAAATCGAACGGCGAGACTATTTTTTTCTCCAATACTTACAAACTTCTCAATATTTTTAAGCCTCATTGTGTGTCTAGGTTAAAAGGTGAGCTAATCTCTACCTAATATTAAAGCAAGGATTGCTTCTGCCTGTTTTTTCAGTCCGTCATCGTCTCCTAATCGGTATCGGTGAAAATCACGGAGAAAAACATTGTATGTCACGTTAAAACCGAACTAGGAAACACCACATGTTCCTAATCCTGTTTTTGGTGCTGAACCATGGGCAGTGGCAGCTGAGTGGGCTCGCATTTCTTCGGGCCAATAGTATCCGGGCCTATGGTTGCTCGATGCTGCAAGGGGAGGCCGATAACACAATCCAAAAGGTGCTGAGGAGGAGGTCCACACACGTACGACAACATCGGGTTTGTTTATGTTAGCGGTAGTTTAATTAATAGAATATAATTTTGCTAACAACTAGCGACCCATGATAAAAATGATTTGGCGGTGAGATTGGGCCGGGACGTGGCCGATGACGTGGTTGGGGTGGATGACGACAAGGTTAGGAAGGCGCGGATAAAGATGGGCGAAATCGAGGTGTCATGTTTGCCATGGGAACGATTGTGCAATAGGGGAAGTTGGAATGGGCGGTGGGGACGACGATACGACTAGAGTGAACAGAGAAAAACAGGGTTAGGGTGGCGTTGGGCGCAACTGTGAGACTGAGGATGCGGGGGTGACTACACGATCAAGGCGGATGACAGTGAGGTTGGGAGGCACAGACCATGGTAGGTATGGTCGGGCTGGCGTATGTTATGAGGACGATGACGTTACAGATGGTGAGGTCGTGAAGATGAGGTGACATTAGGGGGTTGACGACGGTGGGTTCAGGAGTAGACGAGGGATGACGAGGTTAAGGTGGTTGGGGTGGCGTGGGTGCAATAGTGAGGTCGGGGATGACAGCGTGACAGGGGCGGATGACCACGAGGTTGGGGAGCCGTGGACGACGATGGGCGAGGTCAGGGTGGCACATGCGCAAAGAGAACGACAAGGCGGTCGAGGAAGGTGAGGCCGAGCATATCACAATGAGGTTCAGGAGATGAGAACAATGGTAGAAAAGAGATTAGGGCGTCAAGATAAGGGCAACGACAAGGTTGAAGAACTACAGTTTCGATGATTATACGATCGGAGCGAACGATGATGAAAGGGGAAATATTTTCTCCGTTGCAACGCACGGGCATAATTGCTAGTCCCATTTAATACACAAACTTTATGAAGGGTCCATGCAATATACTAAGAAGATAAGTTATTTGAGTATACATCAGGTACCATTCTTATTATAGTAATTTTAGATAAAGATGCAATTTTTTTTACTTACATCCCTAAGCATCTAACTTTTGTGTGCATGGTTTATTTATCTTCAATACCCTACTAAAAGCCAGCAAATAAGGTATCATCCGTTAAGTCAATCAAAAAGGTGTCATCTATTAAGTCAATCAGAGAGCGGATGTCAATAATTCAATATAGATTTTGTGGATGAACATGGGTGAGCGTGTTTATGGCAAGTGATGTGCGTGTAACAAAGTTTAGCAAGCCAAAAACCATAACAAAACCACATTTAGGATCATACTAGTTTTATTCCATGTGTAACTAGGGGGCTCAAGCCCCCATCCCCTATTGAGGCTGAATCTTGGCATCTCCTCCTCATTAGAAAAAGATGAAGTACGGTGAAGTTGTTTTAGATAGCAAATCAAACCACTAATTAGGTGGAACGGTTATGGTCCAATTTCTACTACTGCTAGTCATTCTACGATTTTGTTACACGTACGTTTCGGAAGGGTGTTATTGCGCTCATTAGATTGGTTTTTACTCCGACTGAAAAAGATTACAAAATGTCTCTTGACAAACGTCATTAATACTGAGGTGTCAAGCGGCTTCGTCTTACACTAGTAATGGTGAAAATTGCGGCACATCATCCAGTTAAAATTGTACTACCTCAGTTCCAAATTGTAAATTGTTTTGGCATTGTAATGCTCATAATTTTTATTATGCATCTAGATGTATATACACACTATGTCTAGATGCATACTAAGAGCAACTCCAACCGTCTCTTTATTTTTGTTTTCTAAATATGAAGATTTAGCCTTTTGTAAAAATAGATAACTTCATAATTCTATGGGATGATCCAACAACAGCTACAGACACATAGGATGGCGACGGAGATTGCGACTTTGTTTTTTACGATGCTGTTAGATCGGTGTTTTGCTAGACTTTCTCTTTTTTTACCGATCCAAAACCGTATAAAGAAGTTGTTGGAGTTGCTCTAATAATTATGAATCGATTTGCTAAAACAGTCTACAATTTGGAATGAATGAAGTAGCATCAGCTTATCTCCTAGCTCGTGCAGTCTCCATGCATCATACAGAGTAGAAAGTACATATACAGACTAACTAACAGATCCACGCCCACCCGATGCATAATATCGGCATTGATTCCAGTGAAGTACCAAACTTTGCTCACCTGGAACAATCACGTCGTGGATCGTGGGCTCGCCGAATAAGCTTCCCGTCGAATGCTCAGCAGGCTGGTCCATCGTGTTGCGTGGCCGATGCGGTGCAATCAGGCCCGTTTCGTGGCACAGGGTGCCTTTTTTTTTTGACGCGGGAGTTCTCAGCCTTTTGTAGACTCACGCCGCCGACGCCCGAAATCAGTTGGACCATGATACGGTGAGTCATTTAAACCGCTCTAATACTTCACCTCGAAGACTCCAACAAGTCCGATTTTCATTGTATTTGTACTCAAACCGGCGCTGGAAAGCTGTTGATCTTGAAATTCGTATGCACTCCAGGGAAAACAAAAGACTAGATATTTTTCTGTCTTGAAAGGAACAAGTTGTTGAAATAAATGGGCCCTAAGCCATTTATTTTAATACTAAAAAAATTAAAGCTCATTTTTTAGTGCTAGAGAGAATAAAAGTGAATAATAACGTAAGGGTATTCGAGTAGGCTTTCATTCAATGTAAAAGGTATACAAAACGTACACCATTTGTGAAGTTGAGAAAGATACTGGCGAGCCACTTGTGCGTATGCTCGCTCACCTCGCCGAGGCCATGGGCGTGTTGTGTCGTGACGAGACGAGACAAAACAAGATGAGCAGTGGTATATGAAGGCTCCTCTCCATTGCCCATTCACGTAGCTGGCAGGCAATAAGGTTTTTGGGAGTGTTTGGCTCATCTTCATGCACCGAATTCGTGCGACTACATCGACTGAGGTTCTCCGACTACTTCCTGAAGGCCGTCCGAGTCTGCACTGTGATCATCTTCCTGCACCAAATTCGTGCGACTACACCGACTGAGGTTCTCCCACGGTTAGCCAACGATCATTTTCCTGCACAGAATTTGAGCTTCTCCCACAGTTAGCCAAATGGTTAAACAACGACGCATCAGGTGACTCCGTCACCCGTCCCCTGCCTTTGGGTACTTTCTGAATTCCTTATAGTTCATGTCTAATTGTTATTTAATCATGAACATATTTATGTTTAATAGTTGTTAAAACATGAACACTCACACATGTTATGTTGCACACACAATAATTCTTTTGTTGAAATATCTATTTAATTATGAAATTAAAATATGCGTGCTAACACCAAAATTTGGTAAGGAGTCTGACTTGTGGGTCCGGTTCGATGAGGAGTCCGTCCGGTGGAAGGAAGGTTTTTCTCAGATGTATTCGGCAAAGAGATCTGCGGTCGGCTATCTGTTTCCGTTCGGCAAAGGAACAGTTGAGCTGATTTTGCGGGATTGGACGGTGACGTGGCTCAAGCAGGAAGGACGAATGGATGGATAGTCGATCAAGCTTAGAGATAAGTTAGGCAACGAATCCATTCGAGATTGTACTTGGCAGGGTATAAATATGAGCCCTGAATGTATGTAATGCACACAATCATTCTTCAATACAAACCGGCCTTACGCCAAACCCTAGAGTCCTTTTGTCGTGTCGTCGAGTTCTTCGAGAGGGTTCATCGATCCGTCGACCTCCGTGAGTACCGGCAACCTTTTATCATGTCTAGTATCATGCAGTGGATTTAGATATGATGCAAGTAGTCTTGTTACCATGCTTCGTGTCATGCGGTAGATTCAAGCTTGGTTCAAGAGGGTTTCTTGTTAGGTCATGAGCCATGCGGTAGGCTAAGATCTAGCTCGAAGCTAGTTATCGGCTCTATTGGATTTTGGCAAGATCCAATAGATTCATTAAGTTACCCCGTGTTGCTTTGAGTTTTTACTTTATGTTTAGATTCATGTAACACTCTTTTGCCCAATCTAGATGGGTTTGGATCGGCTTTATCCCTTCGTGATCCTTATGCGAGTAGAATTCGTGTTTTAACATATGGATCTCGTGTTTTCCGATAGCCGAAACCGAATCGATCTAGGTTGTTACATGTTGCGGGTTCAAGCTTGCCAATGTCGGTATAAATCTTGAAAGAACTGAGTATCATGCGGTAGATGCAGGTTTTTGGGTTGTTTTGGAGCTAGTCATCCGGTGGATTAGATTTCAAACCAATCTGATAGATTTATTCGCTTGGTAATGTTCGTTCCTTCTTCATGGACCCCGAATCGGCTGTTCAGCCGTATTCGGTTATGTTTCTTCACGAGCAGAACACGTGCGTAATTCATGCTTTAAATAGTGTATGCTTTTAGCTTTCCATATTTAGATTGTATCATGCGGTGGATAGATCTATTTGTGGAAAGTGGTACGTCGGTGGATAGATTTGCTTGGCATCGTACCTGACGGGTTTTAAAGTACCTAGACATGCGGTAGACTAGTGCTTTGAATCTATGCATGCTTGTTTATTACATGTTTATGCTCGTGCTTTACTTTATTTATTTATTCAATATTAATCATCATGGGGATCGGTCATGGCTTCGTGCATGTGCATCTTTAATCAAACAAAGACCGATTGCCGTCATGCTTACGTCATCCATTCGGCAATGTTACTTTTCCTTTTATAAGTTCCCGAATGGTTTCAGTTTATTGCGTATAGCTTTCTATAGCTATGTGTCATCCCAATACTGGCTTTGTAGCCGTAAATATGGAACTGTCTGGTACCACCCGGCAAGTTCCAAGCTTTGGTATCTAACTACTTTATCTTTTGTTAATTTTCAGGAAAAATTGACTGGCACGTCTCGTGATTCTTTGCGCGTGTGAAGTCGCCTTGTTCGGCTTGCTTTGTGTGTTTGGCGCTAGGTGCACATTTTGCGTCAACACCATTTAATCACCTATTATCTAACAATCTAAAAACCTTATATTGATGATAGGATGACTCCGGTAGCTAGCTTTGCAAACTCCATTGAGCCAAAATCATTTGATGGTTCCAACTTTAAGCGGTGGCGAGATCTGGTCACCCTTTGGTTGACAACTATGAATGTGATGTACATTGCCTCAGGAATAGCTCCCAAGGGTGTCTTAGTTGAGGCTTTTTAGGCTGTTGATAGCTTGTTCCAGGGCGCTGTCATCAATGTTCTAGCTGACAACCTGATTGATACCTACCTTCGTTGCAATACTGGGAAGGAGGTCTGGGGTGCTCTTGAGGCTCATTTTGGACTTTCTGACACCGGTAGTGAGCTGTATGCCATGGAACAGTTCCTAAACTACAAGACGGTCGAAGACCGTCTAGTAGTGGAACAGGCCCATGAAATATAGGGACTAGCAAAATGACTCAAAGATTACAGCAAGGAGAATCCATGTGAGTTGCTCGAAAAGTTTGTGATCGAAGCTATTATCTCCAAGTTACCATACTCTTGGAGGGACTTTGCTACGACTCTAAAACACAAGAGACGGATGTTCGGCTTTGATGACCTTGTCGCAACTCTTGATGTTGAGGAGAAGGCGAGAGCAAAAGACACACGCGGAAAGGCGAGTGGTTGGTCCCTCGAGCGCAAACTTTGTGCGGAGGGGCAATCCCAAACCGCAAAACAAGAGGAAGAAGCCTCCACGGAACCCACCCAAGGCTAATCAAGCCGACGGGTTGCGCCAGGGGCGAGGCACAACAAGACTTGCTTTGTGTGTGGGAGTCCAGATCACTTTGTTGGGAAGTGTCCGGACCGTAAGATGCCCAAGTCGGCAAACATGGTTATTAGTGATGGTGGAGGAACATTGGGGTACGATAATTCTTTGCCTACAGTTCTTTCATTTTGTTTCTCACCAGAATGGTGGATTGATACAAGAGCTAATATTCATGTATGTACTGACATTTCTATGTTTTCTTCTTACCAGGTCGGGGGACTGGCTCCTTGCTTATGGGTACGGTGCCCATGCGCGTGTTCTTAGTGTTGGTACGGTGACTTTGAAGTTTACTTCGGGAAAGATGGTGCAGCTGAAGAATGTGCAACATGTCCCTACCATCAAGAAGAACCTAGTCAGCGGGTCTCTACTATGTAGAGATGGGTATAAATTAGTTTTTGAGTCAATAAATGTATCATCTCTAAATTTGGTACCTTTGTTGGAAAAGGCTATGATAGCGGAGGCTTGTTCCACTTTTCTCTATAAGATGATAATTGTAATAACGTTGTGAACCATGTGGTTAATGATGATGAATCAAATGTATGACATTCAAGGCTTTGTCATGTTAATTTTGGTTGTATGATGCGTTTAGCTAGTTTGAGTTTAATTCCAAAGTTTACCCATGTCAAAAATTCTAAGTGCCATGTATGTGTTGAATCAAAACAAACTCGCAAGCCACACAAGGCTACTGAGATGAGGAACTTGGCACTTCTAGAGTTAATTCATTCTGATTTGAGCGAAATGAATGGTGTGTTGACAAAGGGAGGTAAAAGGTAGTTCGTGACTTTAATAGACGATTGCACTAGATTTTGTTACATATATTTGTTGAAATCAAAGGATGAAGCTTTGCACTACTTTAAAATCTATAAAGTCAAGTAGAAAACCAACTTGAGAGAAAGATTAAACATCTTAGGTCCGATCGAGGTGGCGAATATTTCTCAAATGCTTTCGATTCATTCTGTGAGGAACATGGTATTGTTCATGAGAGGACACCGCCATATTCATCCCAATCCAAATGGGATTGCCGAAAGAAAGAACCACACACTGACTGACTTGGTGAATGCCATGTTAGAAACCACGGGACTTCCCAAGGCATGGTGGGGTGAGGCGATAATATCAACATGTCATATCCTAAACCGTGTACCTTTAAAGAACAAGCAAGTAACACCATAGAGGAATGGGAGAAGAAGAAGCGAACTCTTTCATACTTACGTACCTAGGGTTGCTTGGCCAAAGTAAATGAGCCAATCAACATGAAATGTAAACTTGGATCAAAGACTATGGACTGTGTCTTTCTAGCTTATGCTTTTCACATCGTTAGATATAAATTTTTAGTAGTAAAATCCGGAGTAACTGACGTTCTCGTCGGTTCAATTATGGAGTCCAGAGATGCTACATTCTTTGAGGACATATTTCCAATGAGAGATGAAACAAGTTCATATAGGCAAGAGTCTACCGAGAAGGATAACCCTGTCGAGTCGATGGTATGTGATGTACCCAGACTTATTGAACATCCGGAGGAGGATAACGATGAAGCTCTTAGGACGAGCAAGAGATAGAGGACTGAAAAGTCCTTTGGTGATGATTTCATCGTATACCTCATGGGTGACACTCCTAATATAAGACTATTGAAGAGGCCTATTTATCTCCTGATGCTGACTATTGGAAGGAAGCGAGTAGGGAGTGAGATGGACTCTATCGTGACGAATGATACTTGGGAGGTCGTTGAACATCCCTATGGGTGCAAACCAGTTGGGTGCAAATGGGTACTCAAAAAGAAGCTTAAGCCTGATGGTACTATTGATAAGTACAATACTAGGCTTGTGGCCAAGGGCTATACCCAGAAGGAAGGGGAAGACTTCTTTGACACCTACTCACCGCCTGCTCGGTTGACCACTATACGAGTGTTACTCTCTCTAGCAGCCTCCCCACGGTCTTCTCATCCATTAGATGGACGTTAAGACAACTTTTCCGAACGGAGAGTTGGAAGAGGATATCTACATGGATCGGCAGATGGATTTATAGCAAAGGGTCGAGAGGAATGATGTGTAGGCTGGTAAAGTCTCTCTACAGCCTCAAGTAAGCTCCTAAGCAGTGGCACGATAAATTTGACAAAACTTTGACGTCTGTTGGTTTTGTTGCGAACGAAGCTGGCAAATATGTATACTATCGCTTTGGTGGGGGTGAAGGAGTAATCCTATGTCTGTATGTAGATGGCATACTCATCTTTGGCACAAATCTTGATGTAATCAAGGAGGTCAAAGACTAGAAGTCTCAGAACTTTGAAAAGAAAGATTTGGGAGAAGCTGATGTTATCCTTAACATAAAGCTGATAAAGGAAGAAAATGGTGGGGTGACTCTATCTCAGACTCACTATGTTGAGAAGATCTTGAGCCAGTTTGGCTACAGCGATCACAAAGCCGCCTCAACTCCTTATGATGCCAGCTTGGTTTTGAAAAGAATCTAAGGTTAATGGTAAATCAGTTGAGATACTCTCAGATCATTGGCTCATTAACGTATCTAGCTAACGCCACTAGACTCGACATTGCATACACAGTTAGTAACCGACCGGTTTTTTGCAAACCCGAGCAAAGGAACAATGTGTGCACTTGAAAGGGTAATGCATTATCTAGTAGGAACAATGAGATATGGAATTCACTATTCCGATGACCCAAGGTCTTAGAGGGATATAGTGATGCAAATTGGATCTCTGACGCTGATGAGTTAAAAGCCACAGGTAGATATGTGTTCACACTTGGAGGTGGCGCTATTTCCTAGAAGTCTTGCATGTAGACCATTCTGACAAGGTCTACAATGGAAGTAGAAGTCACAACATTAGACACTACCACCGTCGAGGTTGAGGGGCTTCGTGAACTCCTAATGGACTTGCCGATAGTTGAGAAAACGACACCGACAATTCTAATGATCTGTGATAATCAAACTATGATTATCAAGGTGTACAATTCAAATGGCAACATGAAGTCATCCAGACATGTCAAAAGGTGGTTAAAATATGTCAGGGAGTTGAAAAACACCGGTGTTATAGCTTTCGACTATATCAATACAACTAAGAATCTGGCAAATCAATTTATAAAGGGTCTTTCATGAAATGTGATAGACAATACATCTATGGAATTTAGCTTGTGACCCACATGAGTTCTTCCACAGTGGTAACCCGTCCTATGTGATCGGAGATCCCATGAATTAGGATGGCGAAATAAGCTATGTTTGAACTGAGAGAAGAGAACCTTGAAATAGGCTCGTTCCGTGGGGATGCATTTCTCTTCAAATCTGTATAACAAGGTGGTGCATACCTTAATGTGCTCCACGTGGCTTATTACAAAGAAGAGAAGTTGTATCTCTGAAGCAAAGATATAGTCCTACAATACGTCTTTAAGGAGCACACCTATATGAGTCTAACTACTGGTCATAGTCTGAAGTTTTGGTGATCTCTGGAAAACCCATGAAGAGGCACAAAGTGTGACCTATAAGCTCCAACCCGCGGGGATGCTTCACAGCCAATTATCAGTAATGGACTTTGGCCAAACTGTTTACACAAGACTAACAATTCAAGACACATTCCATTGTTCGTGAACAAGCGTAACCTTAGTTCCTAGTGGATGTTCAACCTGGTATATCAAAGGCAGAATTGGATACCGAGAGCATTCCAATGAAGATTATAATTCTTGGTGGGGTTTGTTGAAATAAATGAGCCCTAAGCCATTTATTTTAATAGTGAAATAATTAAAACTCATTGTTTAATGCTAGGGAGAATGAACGTGAATAATACCGTAAGGGTATTTGAGGAGGCTTTCATTCAACATAAGAGGTATACAAAATGTACACCACTTGTGAAGTTGAGAAAGTAGACTGGCGAGCCACATGCGCGCACTCGCTCGCCCTCGCCGAGCGGGCGGAGCGGGACGGACGGACGGGCGGATGTGATGTGTTGCGGAGCGGAAGCACCTTTCAAGCGTTCGTGTTTGATGAACCACGTCCCATCCGTGTCCTAGATCTAGATTTGGGCGCCTCCCCGCAGACCCTATGCGGCCTATATAAGGACTCTCCCTCCTCCTCTCCATTTGCCCATTCAAACAAATACTCATGTTAAGGAGATCTCCCCCTTTTCCCTCTCTGTTCTGCTGCGTTCCGCATTCTCATCGCTCACCGCGCACGGTACGGGCGAGAGCAGGCCACCGGAACCTCGACTGCTGCCGAAGATCCTGCTCGGGATAGGCGGAAGATAAGGTTTTTGGAGAGCATTTGACGCGACTGCTCGCTCCCTGTACAACTACTTCGACTACTTCCTGAAGGCCGCCCGAGATCTACACTGCGATCATCTTCCTACACTGAATTCATAGGACTACACCGACTGAGGTTCTCCCACGGTTAGCCAAATGGTTAACCTAGAGAACAACTGCGCATCGGGTGACTTCGTCTTTGGGTACTTTCTGAATTCCTTATCGTTCATGTTTAATTATTATTTAATCATGAACATGTTTATGTTTAACAGCTTGCTTAGCTTAAACACGAACACTCGCACATGCTATGTTGCACACACAACAATTCTTTTGTTGAAATATATATTTAATTATGGAATTAAAATATGTTGTCTAATCACATATTACCTAACACCGGTGAACTTGAGTTTATCCATGCGACATTTGGTTATTATTTTGTCCGGCACTCGAGTTTTCTTTTTCTCGACCAAAGAAGAAAGCACGCGTGAGCTGTGAATATTTTTAGTGGTTTTATATTCAAATAAAGTTCAGGTTCTTTTTTTGTACAAAGAATTAAGCACATCTTTTTCTCGTATCTCAAATATTGACTTAATCTATGAGATAAATTTTATTTTGTACGTGAAATTAAGAAATCGATTCGATCAAACTTTTACAAGTTTTAGACATGTATAAGAATTTTTTCAAAAAAAAACGTTATTTGGTACTATGTGTATCAAGGGAGAATTCATCAATGTTTTGTTACTCACAAGAATTAGACGAAATTCAAATGGGCTAAACTATCGCGTAAAGTAATGGGCGAGTAGCATTCGGCCCACTAACAGCGCAGGTACAGCCTTCTCTGCTTCTCAAATCGCATAGCTACTACCTGTCTGTCTGATCACCCCACACATGCAGCAGAGCCGTGAAGATAAACTTGGGGCCTATTTGGGAGAATTCCCGCGAGGCGGAGCTGCTCTTCCGCCAGCTTCTACTGCAAAACGACTCCGGATGGAGCCGCTCTTAGAGCCCGGCCAAAGGGGATCTTGATATTTACGCAGTCAAAAAAATGTTTAACTAGGGCGAATTCACATGAAGAACGTAAGGACATGTAGGGGAAAATGTTTTGCATGTGACATTTATATGGAAGCTACAATAGTAGTATCACAAAAAGACACATATGTAAAGATTTAAGATAGTCATCAATACATATTCTACCAATAGAAGTACTAAATTATAGGCATGTTTGGAGAAATAACCAAGAGCTACTTTAAGGACTAAAGTTTAGCTTAAGGAAATAGTCCTCTAAATGAAATAGCTTTTTGAGATGTTTGGATCTAGGGCCCCTTTGGCAGGGCTTCGGCTGTGGCTAAAACGGCTGTGGCTGTGGCTACTCTAGTAAAATGGCTTCTTTGGTGAAGCTGAAGCCATTTTGTAAAGTGTTTGGCAAAATGACTGAGGTTGTGGCTTCTATGTTACATGTGGGGAAGAAGCCGCGAAAAGCCACTATTTTTGGCTTCACCTCCGTAGTACAAATTGCAAAATGGTTTCTCCATGGCTTCAACTTGGAAGCTGCTTTTTTGTTAGGGGTTTGGCAGGGCTTCTGTAGAAGCAAGTGGAGAAGCACTTGGAAAAGCTCTGCCAAAAGGCCCCTAATATCTTTTTGACATTTAATATATTTTACCAATTATTTAACCATAATTATTCCGCCCACCGTCCCATAAACCGGATCGGTCGTATCCAAACCACGACACAACAAGCAAGCAGTAGCGAGACATGGAACTTCCATTCCATTCGCGTCGCACAACACCACCAGCCTCCGCGATCCTATCCGCTCCACGCGTCCTTCATGGCCACCGCGGTCGCTGACGTCCGGTGCTGGTCGGCGGCCTTCTCGGCCGACAGCGCCACCGCCGTCGTGACGACCGTTGAGAACCTATCCGCGGATGTCATGGCGCAGGTGCTCCGCCACCTCGATGACGCGTCGCTGACCGTGGTCGGTTGCGCTTGCGCCGCCTTAGGCAACCTCGTCGCCGACCCGAACGCCTGGCGCATGCTTTGCCTCGCGCTCTCGCCATTACTCCGTGACGTGGCCACCCCACCGTTGGTGTACTCCCTTCGTCTCTTAAAGATTGTTCGGCTCCGTTCGCTTGGCTTATCGGCCACCAACCAGGCGAGATTTTTCTCTCACAACAAACCAGCCCACCAACAACCACCACGAAGATTTTCTCTCGTAACAAACCAAAGACTAACCATCAGCCACCGCCCAAACGAACGAGTCGGTTATCGTTGGTGTACGTGTCACAACTTTGACTCGATTTGTATAAAATACGTGCAACATTTGTATCTCCAAATAAATTTATTAAAAAACTAGATTCAAATACCTTTCTAATGATACTGATTACATATCATAAATATTAATATTTTTTGATATATATTTAATTGAAGTTTTTTCTCGGGAACCGCAAACGACGGTCTTTTAGGGACGGAGGGAGTAGACCATGCCGCATGCGCCAGCCTCCGCGCACCCGCACCTCCGCCACAACGCACCACGCACCAACCTGCCCGCGATGTAGATCCGGTCGCCCACGGTCGGCCACCACGAACTTCTTCCGTGCGAACAGCTTGGATCGGGGCCGGCGACGGTCCGGGATCCGGTGGAGGGCGATGCTTAGACAGCTCATCATGGATGGGAAGCGGCGATGCGGATGGGGGAAGACAACAAGCATGGGTGGGGGGAAGGCGGCGGCGGCCCGAACGGAGGTGGATCCGCATATGGGGGGACGACATTGTCGTATGGACCTCCCCCGGGCCCACTACCTCGGTGGGTACCAGGACCGACTACTCGGTGGGCCCCTGGGACTACCCGACTTGCGCTCCACGGTACCTGATGGTGTGAAGCACAAGGACTACAGAGGAGAAGTACTCGGTTAGGAAGCTGTACATGTCCCGCACTGTATGGAAGACTCCTAGACGTACTCGACTAGTACTCTCTCCCTATTCCGACTTGTAACCTTGCCTCCCGGACTATATAAGGCGAGGCAGGGACCCCTCTCTGATCATATCATCTCACGGCGTACAATTGCACCATCTTGTATTCGTACCCAATCAATCCAGAGCTACGCAAAGCATACGGACGTAGGGTATTACGCACTTCGCGGCCCGAACCTCGTCTAAATTGTGTGCCACCCTGTCTCTTCCTTCGAGTTACCGATCTCGGCGAGGCCACATTCATCTACTTCGGGTACTCCCCCTTAGTAGGTTGCCGGTCTAAAACACCGACAGCTGGCGCGCCAGGTAGGGGATCTCGCCCGAGATCACATGGCGAACTCGACGACTCCTGTCTACTTCAAGCCAACCGTCGCCTTCAACCGCGGCGACACCTTCGTTTTCGGCGCTTGGGTCTGCACTGCTGACGGCGCGGGATCCTTCCGCCGCCCTCACCATGCCGCCCAACCCGAGACCGGCTTCGTGACGCTTCCCGAAGTTGTCACATGGTCTTCGAATGAGGATCCGTAAAGCCATTCGGAGGGGCACCTCAAATTTGACAACAAGATGAAGCCGGATGGCCACCCCTTCCCTCGAACATGGTGGGCTTTTCCGTCAACATGGTGACGGCCGAGGAAAAGGGCAAGGTCAAGGTCTTGACCTCGGCCCGGGGCTAGACAGATGGAGCAAAGGGACCGGAGCGTCAAGTAACTCTGGAACAGGTGCATGGTGATGCCCCCCGCATTCTCAAGAGCCACATCGAAATCGGGGATTCATCCAAAGCCAAGCCCAGGGTGACCACGCGCATCCTCCTCAACAAGTGGCAGCGCCAGATGGAAAAAGAGCGCTACCAAAAGCGAAGATACGAGGAGGAGAAGCGCAGGGCTGAAGAGGAGGCACACAGAAGAGACCAGGAGCGATACACGCGCGAGCAAGAGCGCGCGCACTGGGGGTGTGCGTTCTTCAGGCACTGCTGGAACGAGGGTTTGAAGCTGCCCACGCTAAGGAACTGCCCTGAGTGCAGTGACAGATATTTTGAGTACAGGCAGGAGACTGCCAATCGCCGATCCGTCCATGAGAGAATTGGAAGGATCCACCCTAACGAGGATCGGCGCCAAAAAATTGAAATCATTGATCATCCCAGGAAGCGGCAAGCTGATTTAAGGTGGGCTGATCAAGAAGAGGACGAGGACGAGTACATCTGGCAGAAGGGGCAATGGTGCCCGCCTGGCCTACGGAAAAGTCAGAAGAGACGGGTTCAACGCTTGAGGAACCGTGAACTGAGGCAGGCTGGGATCCAGACGAAGCAGGTGTGGCGTCCAAAGGATCAACCTGAAGGGTCAAAGCGTTCGGCTCCAACATGCATGGTATATTTTCTGCCGAACGAATTCATGGCTCCCGCTAATCAGGTTGTGCAGGAGGAAGCGTCCCTAGATGATGAGCAGATCGAGGGGATGATGGCGCAGCTGGTGCTAGCCAAGCAGGCCATCTTCGACAAACCGGCCAAAAATCGACACATGAGGCCGCTGTACTTGAGGGGATATGTCAATGGCAAGCCATTGACCAAGATGTTTGTCGACGGTGGAGCGGCAGTCAACGTAATGCCGTACACCACCTTCAAGGAACTTGGCATGGGCCCTAGCGATCTGACGCCTACAAGCATAATACTGAACGATTTCGCTGGGAATCCTTCAGACACCAAGGGATGCGCTCACGTGGATCTGATGATCGGGTCCATGACGCTGCTCACAACCTTCTTCGTTATCGAGGGGAAGGGAGCTTACAGCCTACTGCTTGGATGGGACTGGATTCATGCCAATTGCTGCGTCCCATCCACCATGCATCAACAGCTTATCCAGTGGGTGGATGATGATATTGAGGTCATCCAAGCAGATGACTCCGTGAGTGTTGCAAACATGGAACTAGCTTTCTGGGAGTATCAAGGCATTGACTGTTTCTCAGGGAAAGATCGGGGGAGAAGGTCCCGTTGAACTCCGTCGGCGGCGATCAACAAACCGATTCAAGCAGTCGGCTCTTATAGCAATTTTTAATGGAGAACCCCGTCGATGGCACTGATGGCAAGTTGGGGCGAGGATTTATGTCGGCTGATAAATTAGAAGAGGTTGACATTGGAAGTGGTGATAAGCCAAGGCCGACGTTCATCAGCGCAAACTTGCAGCCAGACTTCAGGGAGGATTTGATCAAGCTGCTCAAGGAATACAAAGATTGCTTCGCCTGGGATTATTCGGAAATGCCTGGACTGGATCGTTCCATTGTTGAGCATCGGTTGCCAATCAAGTCTGGTTTCAAACCATACAAGCAACCGCCCCGGAAAATCTACAAGGATGAGGTATTGGCCGATGTGAAGAAGGAAGTTGAAAGATTACTTGATGCAAACTTCGTTCGGCCATGTAGATATGCGGAGTGGATTTCTAACATTGTCCCTGTTTACAAGAAGAATGGAAAAATGAGGGTCTGCATAGATTTCAGGGACTTAAACAGGGCTACTCCGATGGATGGTTACCCCATGCCTATTGCCGATTTGTTGATTGACGCCGCAGCCGGACACAAAGTGATCAGTTTCATGGATGGCAATGCGGGATACAACCAAATATTCATGGCAATAGAGGATATATCGAAGACGGCCTTCAGATGTCTTGGTCATATAGGCCTGTTTGAATGGATAGTCATGACATTTGGGTTAAAAAATGCCGGTGCAACTTATCAGCGAGCCATGAATTACATTTTTCACGAGTTGATCTGCAAAGTTGTGGAAATCTACATTGATGATGTGGTGATCAAGTCCCTAAGTCATGACACACATTTGGGAGATGTGAAAAGGACCTTGGAGTGCACCCGAAAGCATGGTTTAAAGATGAATCCAAACAAGTGCGCTTTTGGGGTTTCAGCTGGAGAGTTCTTGGGATTTTTGGTTCACGAAGGGGGAATTGAAGTTGGCAAGAAGAGCATGAAGGCCATTGATGAAGTTGTCCCTCCAACTAATCTCAAGGAGTTACAATCACTGCTCGTCAAAATTAACTTCGTAAGAAGATTCATTTCAAATCTGTCACAGAAAGTTTTGCCATTCTCTCCACTGCTGAAGCTAAAGAAAGATCAGAAGTTCACATGAGGCGACGAACAACAAAAGGCTTTCGATGAGATCAAGCAATACATGAAGGAGCCACCGCGTCGGTCCCTCCTCGACCGGATAAGCCTTTCAAGTTGTACGTGGCGGCCGATACCCAAACCATTGGATCGGCCCTTATTCAAGAATTCAAAGGAAAGGAGCGGGTAGTAGCGTATCTTAGCCGAAAATTACTTGATCCTGAGACCAGGTATTCGGCTACGAAAAAGCTGTGCCTATGCGTGTACTACTCGTGTACAAAGTTTCGGCACTACTTGTTGAATGCCGAATGCACTGTGTATTCCAAGTTTGACGTAATAAAACATATGTTATCTATGCCAATTTTGAATGACAGGTTTGGCAAATGGATCTTGGCTTTATCAGAGTTCGAGTTAAAATTCGAATCGGCAAAGGCTATCAAGGGACAGATTATTGCCGATTTTATAACTGAACATCGCGATCCGTCAATTGATTTGCTTGAAATTACCCCTTGGGCTCTATTTTTTGATGGATCATCATGTGGTAAAGGTGGGGGAGTAGGGATCCTACTAATTTCGCCTAGGGGTGAAATGTTTGAATTTGCCATCCCTATACAACCCACTGTCACAAACAATCAGGCCGAGTACGAGGCACTGCTTCGAGGGCTTCAATATTTGAGAGAAGCTGGGGCCGTTTCAGTTGTAATTTATGGAGACTCAGAGTTGGTGATCAAGCAATTGAACGGCCAATACGAATGCAAAAGCGGAGCGCTGAGGAGTTACTACGAAGAATGCAGGGAAATATTGAAGAGCTTCCCGCTGGTAACTTTGCAGCATATTCCTAGGGAACATAATGAAGAAGCAAACAGGCTGGCTCAAAGCGCCTCTGGATACAAAGAGAGTCAAGAAGCGTTTGCTGCAGATGTATGCGCATTGGGGACGGATCTTGCGGAAGATGGTTGGAGAAAAGAGATCGTTGATTACTTGAAGGATCCATCCCGAAAGGTCTCTAGGAAGCTCAGGTACAAGGCCATAAAATTCGTTCTTCTGGATGACAATTTGTTCTATAAATCATTAGATGGGGTATTGTTACGATGCCTGGGTCCAGAAGAAGCCAAGAACATGATGAGCGAAGTGCACGATGGGATATGTGGAGCACACCAATCGGCCTATCGTATGAAATGGGTTATCAGACAAGCTGGGTGCTTTTGGCCGACGATATTAGAGGATTGCTTTGAGTATTACAAGGGGTGTCAAGATTGCCAGAGGTTTGGAAATATTCAAAGAGTCCCCGCGACAGCATTGAATCCCATCATCAAGCCATGGCCATTCAGGGGCTGGGGTATAGACTTGATTGGCCAGATTAATCCACCATCTAGTAAGGGGCATAAGTTCGTGCTTTTGGCTACGGATTATTTTACTAAATGGGTTGAGGCGATCCCACTGAAGAAGGTGACATCGGAAAACATGGTTGAATTTGTCAAGGAGCACATCATCTATCGGTTTGGGATCCCTCAGACAATCACAACTGATCAAGGGGCACAATTCGTGTCACTGGAGTTCAGAGAGTTTGCCGAAAGCATGGGAATCAAATTGTTTAACTCTTCTCCCTATTATGCCCAAGCTAATGGTCAAGCGGAGGCTTCTAATAAGATCATGATCAAGCTGATACAAAAGAAGATCGACCAGAAGCCAAGGAGGTGGCATTCGGTACTCAGTGAGGCACTATGGGCTTACCAAATGGCCCCCATGGAGCTACAAAGACCTCTCCTTACGAATTGGTTTATGGACACCACGCGGTTCTACCTTGGGAGATGCAATCAGATTCAAGGAGAGTTGTGTTACAGAAAGATTTGAGCTCCAAAGATTACAGTGGCCTAATGATGGATGAGCTAGAGGATTTACACATGATCCGTCTTAGGGCCCTGGAAAACATCGAGAAGAACAAGTTGCGGGTTGCCAAGTACTATAACAAGAAAGTAAAAGTCAGGCAATTCGCAGAAGGAGATTTGGTTTGGAAAGCGCTATTGCGAACTAAATATAGCGAATTCGGCAAATGGTCCCCTAACTGGGAGGGGCCTTTTCGTGTGGTCAGATGCGTCCCTGGTAATGCATACATATTGAAAACTTTACTAGGAGAGGAATTTTCCACTGCAATAAATGGAAGGTATCTGAAGAAATATTATCCTAGCATTGAGATCGATCGATGATCACCAGCAGCAGGATTACACACATCTGACACAGAAACAGTCGGCGCTCAAGAACGAGGCCGCCTTTAGAACAAAAATTCACAAACAGAAGAAATGGCCAGTGCCTAGATGCATTGCCCTTAGCACAAAACTACATTACAACTACTTCTTGCAGGTTTACATCCAACAACCCTGATGATCGGGACCTCAAGGAGGTGGGAAGCAGAAGGCGTGGAGGAAGAAGTGAAAGTACGATTCAATCTTTTCTTTGCTTCTTCTCCGGCTGCTCCCTCTTCAGTTGTTCCAGGACCACCGTAACGGCGACTTGGAATGCACGGGGGTGACCATGATTTGCGGCCTCGACCAAGCTGTCCCAAGCCGCTTTCAGGTTGTTGTACCTGTCAGAGACATCTGAAACAGAGGAGTGGATGTTAGGGGCAAGAAATCTAGATGTGGGCACAAAGTCAAGAAGAAGTCAGAAGCATTTACCCCCCACTAGTGCCTCCAGAGCCATGCGACGCTCGCGCTCGGCTTGGCAACGAACGGTGATGTCCCTGAGGCCGTGCTCCAGGTGCCGAACGCGGCGGCACAGTTGATGGCTGGTCCTCTGTTCAGGCGTGGTGTCCTCTGCTTCGAGGGAGGAATCGGAGGAGATGTACTCAGGCACATCTTCGGTCCCGATGATTTCTTCAGGAAGCAAATCAAGGCTGAAAGGGGAAAAGAAGAGAAGGTAAAGCGCAAGATCATGTAGGAAACAGGAGGTAAATCAAGGGAAAACTCACCTTCGAATCGTGCGTTTCTTTGGAGGGCTGCTCTCCTGGGGTTGCTTGCCCTTGTCCATGGCCTTGGGGTTTTTTCCTCTAGAGACAGGGGAGGAGATGAGAAGTGATGGATGAGTGTGCGAGTGGATTTGCAGGGCATCTCAGTAGGCTATTTTATTGACCGAAGGGGTGCATTGGGAGTGATGACCGCCGCACACACCGTTGGAATACCAAACGGCGGGGGTTTTCTTCCGGATGCGAAGGGTTTTTGCTTGAACAAAGTGCTTACGGATTGCCGATTCAGGGATCTTCTGTGGATTTTGCGCCAAGGGGCATCTGTTCTCGCGTATTCGGCTCAAGACAGTTCCCGGATACGTTTAAGAAAAAACAAGATCCACGGATGCAAATGTAAAGGAATCATCGCAGTGCAAGCACAGAATTCAAAAGTTCTTTATTTATTGCCGATGTTCAAACATCCCTAATACAATCTAGTCGAAAAGCCTGTTCAGCACAGATTGGGGATGAGTGATTTCAGCAATGGCGTCGCCGTGGCCATTGAGGCGCTCCAAGATGAGCTCAATCTTCTTGATATCTTCTGGCGCGCCGCCCCGGAAGCCGCGCGGCCTGGTGGAGTAGTCGACGTCCGTGTGCGTCGCCATGGCAGCCAGGCCCAGGGTGGTGCCCAAGCGAACGCCATGGGTGGCCACCTCATCAACGCGGTGCTCCACCGCAGCAAGGCGCTCCGCCGGCGTGTCACCGCGGGCGTTCACCTTGTCGGCCAGCTGCTCCACCAGCGTCTTCAGCTGGTTGAGCTCGGCATCGCGGGCTGCAAGGTGCAAGAAGAAAGGAGATTAGCATCAAAAGCCGGGTTGGATCAAAAATTGATTTCAGAGCTGTACCGTCGATGGTTTCCAGCAGCTGTTTGCGCTGGTCCTCCCACTCCAGCTCGGCTATGCCCGCCTTTTTGGAGACGTCCTCCGCGCTCGCGCCGGGCCGTCTCCGCCCCGCCTTGAAGCGGAGAGCGTCGAGTTCCCCGTAGGGCACGGGGGAGTGGCCGTCAGACTCCGAGGAGTCGTCCGGAAGGGGCTGATTGGCCGGCGCAGGAGACGGATTCCACTGAATCAACCTGAAAAGGAGATGATCGTCAAAACAAGAAAAGATCAAAGATGAATCAAAGAAGAGGAATCGACGATCATTGCCTCCGGCGCGCATTGGCGCTGCTCCCCTCTGCCTCATCAGAGGCGCGGCGTCGGTTGAGGCGGCGCACCATGCTGCTCTGGGATGTGCACTGTTTGGAAAGAAGAAGAGTTGAGATTGGCAAAGATTCAAGAGCTAAAGGCTTGGTGGAGAGCTAGGGGCACCTACGGTTTCATTTATAGGCATGGCAAAACAGATCGTGACCTCAAGTCGTGGCTTTGGATCGTGGCGCATATCCCAAGAAAATCGGAAGGTGGAAAGGTTTCCTTGGCCAGCCCGCCAGCGGGTCGCTTGGAGTTCTAGGCTGAGTCACATTTAGTTGACTGGCTCGGCTGAGAGGAGTCAAAGTGCCATTCGGGTGTTGGCATTTCTTTGCCGAATGGGTCGTTCAGCATTACACTTGAAGGTGCGCAGAAGAAAAAAGAAATAAAATTGCGAGAACGAATATTACAAGAGCGACCAATTCGGTTATACATCAATTGAAGCGTCTAAATGTTCAAGTATTTCGCAATCATACTACGGACATTTGATGTTGCTTGGCGGAAATTGTCCAACCGCTCCTGGCAATCTTTCTGGGCACTAGACAAGGTGGTGAGTTCTGCGTCGCATTGTTCCATCTTGGCTATAGCCGATTTTGCTTCCTCTTGGGTCTTCTCTATCAATCCAGGGAGCTCGGCTATTTTCTTGCTATCGGCCTCTATCTCAGCCGACAAGCTTCTCAGTTCTGCCTCCAGAGCAGCTTTCCTGGCAATTTTTAGATCACAAGAAGCTTGCAGATTGGCTAATGTATCTTTGTGGCTCTCGGTCTGAGATTGTGCCCCTTTCATGACTTGTTCAGCACTGGCTCTCTTCTTTTCAACAGCCGGGCGGGAGCGCACCTTCCTCAAAGATTGCCTTATGGGCACGTAGTGGATTTCCAGGCCACAGATAGATGCAAGAGAAGCGCTGATGTCCTCAGGGAGTTCTTGGCTAATAGATTCGAGCATCTCTTCAAAGTGATCGAGATCCTTGAACTGATCTTGTGCGTCTCTTTCTAGCCAGGCAACAATTTCCCTGAGCTTTTCTAGCACTGCCTCTGACAGAGTTTGATGCACTCCTTCCATCGCCTCGGCAACTGGATTGTTCCCCATTGACAGACTTGATGATGATGGGGCCTAATCCTAAGAAAGCAGTATTGCCGAGTTAGGAGTGCTAAAAGTAATGGTAGTAGAGTTAAGTGCAAATGAGTACCTCATGTATGATTTCTTGAGCTGGGCAGGACTTTGTTCAGGGGCAATCACAGGTGAAGGAGGTGTTCCAGGTAGAGCTGAAGTTTCTAAGTGAGAAGGTGCTGATGTAGTTGCTGGCAACTCAGGGGCTTCTGGCTGAAGAGGAGATGGGTTCACCTCTGCTGGGGTTGGTGTCTCTGCATGACCAGCAGGTGATTGTGCCCTTGGAGGACTTGATGGTTCTGGCTGGATTGGGAGGCTCATCTCTGGAGAATTCACTGCTTCTGCAGAGGGTGATTGAGTCCCTGATGAAGATGAGACCTCCACTGGGATAGGGAATTCAACCCTGGGTGGACTTGTTTGTTGAGACACTGGGACGTCCACAAGTTGTTCTTCCATTGTTTCCTCTGCAAGCGTCAAATTAAAAGATAAATGCCAGTGTTCATCCTCAAGAAGAGGACAGTGAAGGTCATACCAGTGGATGGGGCATTGGCAGGTTCTGGCACTGAAGATTGTTGGGCTCTGGTCTGAAAATGCACAAGATATTATTCATCAAAAGAAGAGTAATCTTGTGATCAAGAAGGGAAAAGATTTTTACCTCAACAAGGACTTTCTTGACAGTTCTCCTCCTCTTGGCATTTGGGGGAGCTATTAGAGACAAACCTTGCCTCCTGTCAGCAACAAGGCTGGAAAGGCTTGGGTCTGTCGTGGCAAACCTGGCCATTAACTGAGCCAGAGTTGAGGACCTGAATCCCAGTGCTGAGACCGGGCCCACGGCATTGTAGACAATATTCCTGGCTCGAGGGGCAGGTACTGTGTTCTGTGGGTAAGAGAAGTAAGGTCAGAATCGTGATTGAAAGAGGATATGTTTGATTCAATGGTTCATCATATTACCTCTGAAGTTGGCTGAAAATCGGGCATCAACTCTGCACAGAACAAGTGTACGGGCTCACTGAAGATATGATCATGGAGTTCTTGCCACCAAGAGTTGAAGGTGGAGTGAGCTATGGTTGTGGGTACAAAAGGCCAGGCGTAGACAGTGGGACTGCACACATAACGGAAGACTCTGCTACTGTGCATGAGTTCTTTGATTTCCTCTCTGGGCTTGAGGAATTCATGCAGAAACAGTCTTGGGGGCATCTGGCCACACCCAAGTTGCCGAGCCATTACATTGGGCTGATAATATTCATAAGTGCTATAGGTCAGCCTTCCTCCATTGAATTCAGCCGGCAGCATGCATGGGCGGATTATGATATTGAGGATCTCTAGGAATCTCCCATCTTGGCGTTCGGATTCAAAAGAGAATTCACAGGGGAAAATCAAAGTGTCATTGTCCAGATAAGGGAGCCAGAGAGGATTTTGGAAACCTTTGAAGAATAGCTCGAAAAGCTGGCTGATGTCCTGTTGAACAAGAACAGTTGAAGCAGCTTCTCCATAATTCTGGCATCCTCTGGTGGCTTGAGGTTCCCCTTCAGGGTGATTGGATGAAGGGAAGAGCCTGGTGTTCAAATCAACACCAACGATCTGATGCATGTGAAGCTGCAGCCACATTTGAACAAACCACCAAGGACCGTTGACACATGCTATCCTCTGGCTAGTGTACATCTGGGTGACAGTTTGGTGAAGCATATGGTACACACTGCCTAGGAGGAATTTCCCAAGGGGAAGGCGGTTGCCACTGACCAAGTGAGAAGCCATTGCAATGTGATTCAGGGTAGGCTCATTAGCTTTACCACAGAAGACGAACCTGCATAGCCACATGTTCAGAAATGCCCTGTATTCAATTTCACCAAGGGGATTGTCCTTCATGTGGTTCAAGATGTAGTTCTTGTATCCGCTCCCTGGTTTCACCCCTGTTTGCCGTGAAGAACTTCTGAAATCCCAGGGTTGAATGGATCCTATAATGTCAAGGCCGGTGATCATATACACATCGGCCAGAGTTGGAGACATCGGGCCGTGATCAAAGAGGAAGGCGTTGACGCCGTTTGACCAAAAATGGCAAGCTGCTATCAGGAGGTCTTCGTTCTTGGGGGTCTCGGCCAAGGATAACTCCAAGCACTGAGCAATGCGGAGGGTATCCCAGTTTTGGGTTCTGGCACTTTTGTCTGCAAGAATCCTCCGCACCAAGTTTTCCACCGCGATTGGAGGCAAGGGCCAGTTCTTGAAAGCATCTTGCCACCGAGGAGGTGGGGACAGAGCCGCTTTGAAAGGGATCCTTTAAGATTCAGCCGCGATGAAATCTCGAGGATCAGAGTTTCCCACGAGACCAAGGTAATAGGATCTTGAATTTGCCTCGGTGCGAATCAAAAGCTCAGTGGAAAGCTCCTGAAGGAAAGCGGAAAAGAAATCTCAGGTAAAATTGAAAACCTAAATGCCGAATGAAGCTTACGGGAGGGGAAATTACCTGAGCAGCTTGGTTTTGAGCCGCCATTGGGGATTTGAGCTTAGAACAAGGGGATCTAGGGTTTGGATCTAAACGAGGATTCCGGCGGATTGCGAAGAAAGAAGAACAGGTGTTGACAGATTCGATTGGAAAATGTTCGTGGTTGGAGTCAATTGCGGAACAAAATCACTTTTATCCCGCAATTGAAGGGGCATGTGTTAACACCAAAATTTGGTAAGGAGTCTGACTTGTGGGTCCGGTTCGATGAGGAGTCCGTCCGGTGGAAGGAAGGTTTTTCTCAGATGTATTCGGCAAAGAGATCTGCGGTCGGCTATCTGTTTCCGTTCGGCAAAGGAACAGTTGAGCTGATTTTGCGGGATTGGACGGTGACGTGGCTCAAGCAGGAAGGACGAATGGATGGATAGTCGATCAAGCTTAGAGATAAGTTAGGCAACGAATCCATTCGAGATTGTACTTGGCAGGGTATAAATATGAGCCCTGAATGTATGTAATGCACACAATCATTCTTCAATACAAACCGGCCTTACGCCAAACCCTAGAGTCCTTTTGTCGTGTCGTCGAGTTCTTCGAGAGGGATCATCGATCCGTCGACCTCCGTGAGTACCGCAACCTTTTATCATGTCTAGTATCATGCGGTGGATTTAGATCTGATGCAAGTAGTCTTGTTACCATGCTTCGTGTCATGCGGTAGATTCAAGCTTGGTTCAAGAGGGTTTCTTGTTAGGTCATGAGCCATGCGGTAGGCTAAGATCTAGCTCGAAGCTAGTTATCGGCTCTATTGGATTTTGGCAAGATCCAATAGATTCATTAAGTTACCCCGTGTTGCTTTGAGTTTTTACTTTATGTTTAGATTCATGTAACACTCTTTTGCCCAATCTAGATGGGTTTGGATCGGCTTTATCCCTTCGTGATCCTTATGCGAGTAGAATTCGTGTTTTAACATATGGATCTCGTGTTTTCCGATAGCCGAAACCGAATCGATCTAGGTTGTTACATGTTGCGGGTTCAAGCTTGCCAATGTCGGTATAAATCTTGAAAGAACTGAGTATCATGCGGTAGATGCAGGTTTTTGGGTTGTTTTGGAGCTAATCATCCGGTGGATTAGATTTCAAACCAATCTGATAGATTTATTCGCTTGGTAATGTTCGTTCCTTCTTCATGGACCCCGAATCGGTACATTCGGCCGTATTCGGTTATGTTTCTTCACGAGCGTAACACGTGCGTAATTCATGCTTTAAATAGTGTATGCTTTTAGCTTTCCATATTTAGATTGTATCATGCGGTGGATAGATCTATTTGTGGAAAGTGGTACGTCGGTGGATAGATTTGCTTGGCATCGTACCTGACGGGTTTTAAAGTACCTAGACATGCGGTAGACTAGTGCTTTGAATCTATGCATGCTTGTTTATTACATGTTTATGCTCGTGCTTTACTTTATTTATTTATTCAATATTAATCATCATGGGGATCGGTCATGGCTTCGTGCATGTGCATCTTTAATCAAACAAAGACCGATTGCCGTCATGCTTACGTCATCCATTCGGCAATGTTACTTTTCTTTTTACAAGTTCCCGAATGATTTCAGTTTATTGGCAGATAGCTTTCTATAGCTATGTGTCATCCCAATCTGGCTTTGTAGCCGTAAATATGGAACTGTCTGGTACCACCCGGCAAGTTCCAAGCTTTGGTATCTAACTACTTTATCTTTTGTTAATTTTCAGGAAAAATTGACTGGCACGTCTCGTGATTCTTTGCGCGTGTGAAGCCAGCTTGTTCGGCTTGCTGTGTGTTTGGCGCTAGGTGCACATTTTGCGTCAACACCATTTAATCACCTATTATCTAACAATCTAAAAACCTTATATTGATGATAGGATGACTCCGGTAGCTAGCTTTGCAAACTCCATTGAGCCAAAATCATTTGATGGTTCCAACTTTAAGCGGTGGCGAGATCTGGTCACCCTTTGGTTGACAACTATGAATGTGATGTACATTGCCTCAGGAATAGCTCCCAAGGGTGTCTTAGTTGAGGCTTTTTAGGCTGTTGATAGCTTGTTCCAGGGCGCTGTCATCAATGTTCTAGCTGACAACCTGATTGATACCTACCTTCGTTGCAATACTGGGAAGGAGGTCTGGGGTGCTCTTGAGGCTCATTTTGGACTTTCTGACACCGGTAGTGAGCTGTATGCCATGGAACAGTTCCTAAACTACAAGACGGTCGAAGACCGTCTAGTAGTGGAACAGGCCCATGAAATATAGGGACTAGCAAAATGACTCAAAGATTACAGCAAGGAGAATCCATGTGAGTTGCTCGAAAAGTTTGTGATCGAAGCTATTATCTCCAAGTTACCATACTCTTGGAGGGACTTTGCTACGACTCTAAAACACAGTAGACAGATGTTCAGCTTTGATGACCTTGTCGCAACTCTTGATGTTGAGGAGAAGGCGAGAGCAAAAGACACACGCGGAAAGGCAGTGGTTGGTCCCTCGAGCGCAAACTTTGTGCAGAGGGGCAATCCCAAACTGCAAAACAAGAGGAAGAAGCCTCCACAGAACCCACCCAAGGCTAATCAAGCCGACGGGTTGCGCCAGGGGCGAGGCACAACAAGACTTGCTTTGTGTGTGGGAGTCCAGATCACTTTGTTGGGAAGTGTCCGGACCGTAAGATGCCCAAGTCGGCAAACATGGTTATTAGTGATGGTGGAGGAACATTGGGGTACGATAATTCTTTGCCTACAGTTCTTTCATTTTGTTTCTCACCGAATGGTGGATTGATACAAGAGCTAATATTCATGTATGTACTGACATTTCTATGTTTTCTTCTTACCAGGTCGGGGGACTGGCTCCTTGCTTATGGGTACGGTGCCCATGCGCGTGTTCTTAGTGTTGGTACGGTGACTTTGAAGTTTACTTCGGGAAAGATGGTGCAGCTGAAGAATGTGCAACATGTCCCTACCATCAAGAAGAACCTAGTCAGCGGGTCTCTACTATGTAGAGATGGGTATAAATTAGTTTTTGAGTCAATAAATGTATCATCTCTAAATTTGGTACCTTTGTTGGAAAAGGCTATGATAGCGGAGGCTTGTTCCACTTTTCTCTATAAGATGATAATTGTAATAACGTTGTGAACCATGTGGTTAATGATGATGAATCAAATGTATGACATTCAAGGCTTTGTCATGTTAATTTTGGTTGTATGATGCGTTTAGCTAGTTTGAGTTTAATTCCAAAGTTTACCCATGTCAAAAATTCTAAGTGCCATGTATGTGTTGAATCAAAACAAACTCGCAAGCCACACAAGGCTACTGAGATGAGGAACTTGGCACTTCTAGAGTTAATTCATTCTGATTTGAGCGAAATGAATGGTGTGTTGACAAAGGGAGGTAAAAGGTAGTTCGTGACTTTAATAGACGATTGCACTAGATTTTGTTACATATATTTGTTGAAATCAAAGGATGAAGCTTTGCACTACTTTAAAATCTATAAAGCTGAAGTAGAAAACCAACTTGAGAGAAAGATTAAACATCTTAGGTCCGATCGAGGTGGCGAATATTTCTCAAATGCTTTCGATTCATTCTGTGAGGAACATGGTATTGTTCATGAGAGGACACCGCCATATTCATCCCAATCCAAATGGGATTGTCGAAAGAAAGAACCGCACACTGACTGACGTGGTGAAATGTTAAAAACCACTGGGCTTTTCCAAGGCATTGTTGGGTGAGGCGATAATGACAACATGTCATGTCCTGAACCGTGTGCCTTTATAGAATAAGGAAGTAACACCATTCGAGGAATGGGAGAAGAAAAGGCTAACTTTTTCATACTTTCGTACCTGGGGTTGCTTGACCAAAGTGAATGTGCCAATCAACAAGAAACGTAAGCTTGGACCAAAGACTGTGGATTGTGTCTTTCTAGGTTATGCTTTTCACAGCATTGGATATAGATTCTTAGTAGTAAAATCTGGAGTAACTAACATTCTCGTCGGTTCAATTATGGAGTTCAGAGATGCTACATTCTTTGAGGAAATATTTCTCCAATGAGAGATGAAACGAGTTCATCTAGGCAAGAGTCTATCGAGAAGGATAACCCTATCGAGTCGATGGTATGTGATGTACCCAGACTTATTGAACATCCGGAGGAGGATAACGATGAAGCTCTTAGGACGAGCAAGAGATAGAGGACTGAAAAGTCCTTTGGTGATGATTTCATCGTATACCTCATGGGTGACACTCCTAATATAAGACTATTGAAGAGGCCTATTTATCTCCTGATGCTGACTATTGGAAGGAAGCAGTTAGGAGTGAGATGGACTCTATCGTGACGAATGATACTTGGGAGGTCGTTGAACATCCCTATGGGTGCAAACCAGTTGGGTGCAAATGGGTACTCAAAAAGAAGCTTAAGCCTGATGGTACTATTGATAAGTACAATACTAGGCTTGTGGCCAAGGGCTATACCCAGAAGGAAGGGGAAGACTTCTTTGACACCTACTCACCAGTTGCTCGGTTGACCACTATACGAGTGTTACTCTCTCTAGCAGCCTCCCACGGTCTTCTCATCCATTAGATGGACGTTAAGACAACTTTCCTGAACGGAGAGTTGGAAGAGGATATCTACATGGATCAGACAGATGGATTTATAGCAAAGGGTCGAGAGGAATGATGTGTAGGCTGGTAAAGTCTCTCTACAGCCTCAAGTAAGCTCCTAAGCAGTGGCACGATAAATTTGACAAAACTTTGACGTCTGTTGGTTTTGTTGCGAACGAAGCTGGCAAATATGTATACTATCGCTTTGGTGGGGGTGAAGGAGTAATCCTATGTCTGTATGTAGATGGCATACTCATCTTTGGCACAAATCTTGATGTAATCAAGGAGGTCAAAGACTAGAAGTCTCAGAACTTTGAGATGAAAGATTTGGGAGAAGCTGATGCTATCCTTAACATAAATTAAGTTGATAATGGAAGAAAATGGTGGGGTGACTCTATCTCAGACTCACTATGTTGAGAAGATCCTAAGCCGATTTGGCTATAGCGATCACAAAGCCGCCCCAACTGCTTATGACGCCAGTTTGGTTCTAAAAAAGAATCTAAGGATAATGGTATATCAGTTGAGATACTCTCAGATCATTGGCTCATTAATGTATCTAGCCAACGCCACTAGACCTGACATTGCATACACAGTTAGTAAACTGACCCGGTTTTTTGCAAACCCGAGCAGTGAACAATGTGTGCACTTGAAAGGGTAATGCATTATCTAGTAGGAACAATGAGATATGGAATTCACTATTCCGATGACCCAAGGTCTTAGAGGGATATAGTGATGCAAATTGGATCTCTGACGCTGATGAGTTAAAAGCCACAGGTAGATATGTGTTCACACTTGGAGGTGGCGCTATTTCCTAGAAGTCTTGCATGTAGACCATTCTGACAAGGTCTACAATGGAAGTAGAAGTCACAACATTAGACACTACCACTGTCGAGGTTGAGGGGCTTCGTGAACTCCTAATGGACTTGCCGATAGTTGAGAAAACGACACCGACAATTCTAATGATCTGTGATAATCAAACTATGATTATCAAGGTGTACAATTCAAATGGCAACATGAAGTCATCCAGACATGTCAAAAGGTGGTTAAAATATGTCAGGGAGTTGAAAAACACCGGTGTTATAGCTTTCGACTATATCAATACAACTAAGAATCTGGCAAATCAATTTATAAAGGGTCTTTCATGAAATGTGATAGACAATACATCTATGGAATTTAGCTTGTGACCCACATGAGTTCTTCCACGGTGGTAACCCGTCCTATGTGATCGGAGATCCCATGAATTAGGATGGCGAAATAAGCTATGTCCGAACCGAGAGAAGAGAACCTTGAAATAGGCTCGTTCCGTGGGGATGCATTTCTCTTCAAATCGTATAACAAGGTGGTGCATACCTTAATGTGCTCCACGTGGCTTATTACAAAGAAGAGAAGTTGTATCTCTGAAGCAAAGATATAGTCCTACAATACGTCTTTAAGGAGCACACCTATATGAGTCTAACTACTGGTCATAGTCTGAAGTTTTGGTGATCTCTGGAAAACCCATGAAGAGGCACAAAGTGTGACCTATAAGCTCCAACCCGCGGGGATGCTTCACAGCCAATTATCAGTAATGGACTTTGGCCAAACTGTTTACACAAGACTAACAATTCAAGACACATTCCATTGTTCGTGAACAAGCGTAACCTTAGTTCCTAGTGGATGTTCAACCTGGTATATCAAAGGCAGAATTGGATACCGAGAGCATTCCAATGAAGATTATAATTCTTGGTGGGGTTTGTTGAAATAAATGAGCCCTAAGCCATTTATTTTAATAGTGAAATAATTAAAACTCATTGTTTAATGCTAGGGAGAATGAACGTGAATAATACCGTAAGGGTATTTGAGGAGGCTTTCATTCAACATAAGAGGTATACAAAATGTACACCACTTGTGAAGTTGAGAAAGTAGACTGGCGAGCCACATGCGCGCACTCGCTCGCCTCGCCGAGCGGGCGGAGCGGGACGGACGGACGGGCGGATGTGATGTGTTGCAGAGCGGAAGCACCTTTCAAGCGTTCAGGTTTGATGAACCACGTCCCATCCGTGTCCTAGATCTAGATTTGGGCGCCTCCCCGCAGACCCTATGCGGCCTATATAAGGACTCTCCCTCCTCCTCTCCATTTGCCCATTCAAACAAATACTCATGTTAAGGAGATCTCCCCCTTTTCCCTCTCTGTTCTGCTGCGTTCCGCATTCTCATCGCTCACCGCGCACGGTACGGGCGAGAGCAGGCCACCGGAACCTCGACTGCTGCCGAAGATCCTGCTCGGGATAGGCGGAAGATAAGGTTTTTGGAGAGCATTTGACGCGACTGCTCGCTCCCTGTACAACTACTTCGACTACTTCCTGAAGGCCGCCCGAGATCTACACTGCGATCATCTTCCTACACTGAATTCATAGGACTACACCGACTGAGGTTCTCCCACGGTTAGCCAAATGGTTAACCTAGAGAACAACTGCGCATCGGGTGACTTCGTCTTTGGGTACTTTCTGAATTCCTTATCGTTCATGTTTAATTATTATTTAATCATGAACATGTTTATGTTTAACAGTTGCTTAGCTTAAACACGAACACTCGCACATGCTATGTTGCACACACAACAATTCTTTTGTTGAAATATATATTTAATTATGGAATTAAAATATGTTGTCTAATCACATATTACCTAACACCAGTGAACTTGAGTTTATCCATGCGACATTTGGTTATTATTTTGTCTGGCACTCGAGTTTTCTTTTTCTCGACCAAAGAAGAAAGCACGCGTGAGCTGTGAATATTTTTAGTGGTTTTATATTCAAATAAAGTTCAGGTTCTTTTTTTGTACAAAGAATTAAGCACATCTTTTTCTCGTATCTCAAATATTGACTTAATCTATGAGATAAATTTTATTTTGTACGTGAAATTAAGAAATCGATTCGATCAAACTTTTACAAGTTTTAGACATGTATAAGAATTTTTTCAAAAAAAAACGTTATTTGGTACTATGTGTATCAAGGGAGAATTCATCAATGTTTTGTTACTCACAAGAATTAGACGAAATTCAAATGGGCTAAACTATCGCGTAAAGTAATGGGCGAGTAGCATTCGGCCCACTAACAGCGCAGGTACAGCCTTCTCTGCTTCTCAAATCGCATAGCTACTACCTGTCTGTCTGATCACCCCACACATGCAGCAGAGCCGTGAAGATAAACTTGGGGCCTATTTGGGAGAATTCCCGCGAGGCGGAGCTGCTCTTCCGCCAGCTTCTACTGCAAAACGACTCCGGATGGAGCCGCTCTTAGAGCCCGGCCAAAGGGGATCTTGATATTTACGCAGTCAAAAAAATGTTTAACTAGGGCGAATTCACATGAAGAACGTAAGGACATGTAGGGGAAAATGTTTTGCATGTGACATTTATATGGAAGCTACAATAGTAGTATCACAAAAAGACACATATGTAAAGATTTAAGATAGTCATCAATACATATTCTACCAATAGAAGTACTAAATTATAGGCATGTTTGGAGAAATAACCAAGAGCTACTTTAAGGACTAAAGTTTAGCTTAAGGAAATAGTCCTCTAAATGAAATAGCTTTTTGAGATGTTTGGATCTAGGGCCCCTTTGGCGAGTGGCTTCTTTGTGGCTAAAACGCAGTACTGCAATGTAGTGCTTACTCTAGTAAAATGGCTTCTTTGGTGAAGGTCAAGCCATTTTGTAAAGTGTTTGGCAAAATGACGAGGTTGTGGCTTCTATGTTACATGTGGGGAAGAAGCCGCGAAAAGCCACTATTTTTGGCTTCACCTCCGTAGTACAAATTGCAAAATGGTTTCTCCATGGCTTCAACTTGGAAGCTGCTTTTTTGTTAGGGGTTTGGCAGGGCTTCTGTAGAAGCCAGTGGAGAAGCACTTGGAAAAGCTCTGCCAACGGGCCCCTAATATCTTTTTGACATTTAATATATTTTACCAATTATTTAACCATAATTATTCAGTTCACCGTCCCATAAACTGGATCGGTCGTATCCAAACCACGACACAACAAGCAAGCAGTAGCGAGACATGGAACTTCCATTCCATTCGCGTCGCACAACACCACCAGCCTCCGCGATCCTATCCGCTCCACGCGTCCTTCATGGCCACCGCGGTCGCTGACGTCCGGTGCTGGTCGGCGGCCTTCTCGGCCGACAGCGCCACCGCCGTCGTGACGACCGTTGAGAACCTATCCGCGGATGTCATGGCGCAGGTGCTCCGCCACCTCGATGACGCGTCGCTGACCGTGGTCGGTTGCGCTTGCGCCGCCTTAGGCAACCTCGTCGCCGACCCGAACGCCTGGCGCATGCTTTGCCTCGCGCTCTCGCCATTACTCCGTGACGTGGCCACCCCACCGTTGGTGTACTCCCTTCGTCTCTTAAAGATTGTTCGGCCTGTTCGCTTGGCTTATCGGCCACCGGCCCGGCGGTACTTTTCTCTCACAACAAACCAACCACCAACAACCAGCCAAGAAGTACTTTTCTCTCGGAACAAACCGGCACCGGCCATCGGCCACCGGCCAAACGAACGAGTGGTTATCGTTGGTGTACGTGTCACAACTTTGACTCGATTTGTATAAAATACGTGCAACATTTGTATCTCCAAATAAATTTATTAAAAAACTAGATTCAAATACCTTTCTAATGATACGATTACATATCATAAATATTAATATTTTTTGATATATATTTAATTGAAGTTTTTCTCGGGAACCGCAAACGACGGTCTTTTAGGGACGGAGGGAGTAGACCATGCCGCATGCGCCAGCCTCCGCGCACCCGCACCTCCGCCACAACGCACCACGCACCAACCTGCCCGCGATGTAGATCCGGTCGCCCACGGTCGGCCACCACGAACTTCTTCCGTGCGAACAGCTTGGATCGGGGCCGGCGACGGTCTGGATCCAGTGGAGGGCGATGCTTAGACAGTCATCATGGATGGGAAGCGGCGATGCGGATGGGGGAAGACAACAGCATGGGTGGGGGGAAGGCGGCGGCGGCCCGGAACGGAGGTGGATGTGCATATGGGGGGACGACATTGTCGTATGGACCTCCCTGGGCCCACTACCTCGGTGGGTACCAGGACCGACTACTCGGTGGGCCCCTGGGACTACCCGACTTGCGCTCCACGGTACCTGATGGTGTGAAGCACAAGGACTACAGAGGAGAAGTACTCGGTTAGGAAGCTGTACATGTCCCGCACTGTATGGAAGACTCCTAGACGTACTCGACTAGTACTCTCTCCCTATTCCGACTTGTAACCTTGCCTCCCGGACTATATAAGGCGAGGCAGGGACCCCTCTCTGATCATATCATCTCACGGCGTACAATTGCACCATCTTGTATTCGTACCCAATCAATCCAGAGCTACGCAGCATACAGGACGTAGGGTATTACGCACTTCGCGGCCCGAACCTGTCTAAATTGTGTGCCACGTGTCTCTTCCTTCGAGTTACCGATCTCGGCGAGGCCACATTCATCTACTTCGGGTACTCCCCTTAGTAGGTTGCCGGTCTAAAACACCGATAGGCCGGCGCGCCCGGTAGGGGGATCTCGCCCGAGATCACATGGCGAACTCGACGGCTCCTGTCTACTTCAAGCCAACCGTCGCCTTCAACCGCGGCGACACCTTCGTTTTCGGCGCTTGGGTCTGCACTACTGACGGCGCGGGATCCTTCCAGCGCCGCCTCACCATGCCGCCCAACCCGGAGACCGGCTTCGTGACGCTTCCTGAAGTTGTCACAGGCGAACTCGCCGGCAAGTTCGGCGAAATTTCGCTTTTCAACCATCACGCTGACTTTGAGCTCGGGTCCGATTCTAACTCGAACTCGACGTCTCCGTGGGCTATCGCATGCGAGCTGACTACTCAGCCATCGCATGTGGTCCCACCACCCCTTGAGCACTCCACGCGTGGCCCCCGCATCGTCAGCAGGGCCCGCACGGAGGCTCCCTCTCCGCGCCGGGCCGGCAAGGAGCCCGTACCCGAGTACAACTCGGACTCCGACACCGCCCCCGGCCATGCTTCGGACTCCAACCCCCTCTCCGGCTTCTACTCGGACTCCGCGTACGATTTCGACTTCGGGTCGGACCCAGAGGATCCCGAGTCCGAGGACAACACTACTGAGCATCCCTTATCAGGGCCGGCCTCTGGGCTAGTTATAACGTCCACACCTACCGGCAGATTCGTCTACTGGCCAGACCACAAGCCCGCTGACCTGATAAGTGGAGACTCACGCTACGTTGCCTACCTCGACTCGCTCCCGTTCCAGGAGGGAACACCACTTGCCCGAGCTGACTTGTACACCCCAACTGAGGTGGCGAGCTCTGAGTCCAGTCTTGGCGCCCCTGATCGCCAAGTCTTCATGGCTGCCGGCGACACGCCAGGACCTTCAGGGATGGCTCAAGACAAGTACCTTGAAGACATCTCCGCAGACGAGCTGTCTGCTGATGCACCTGCAGACGAGACCACCGCCAACAGGGACGCTCGCCGGCGTCTCCGAGACAACCTCCCCATCCGCAACCTTGCGGAAGCTCTTGAGGCGGTCGAGAGCAGAGTACACACTACCCCTGAGCAATGCCTCATGTCGATCACAGCGATCGCACGCCAGGCTCAGGGAATACGCGCTGGAGAAGTCATCGCCAAGCTCGCTGAAGACGCTTACTTCATGCGGGTCGATAACAGGGTCAACCAGCCTCCCCCCGCCAGGAACCGTGACAACGAAGCTACAAGTCGCAGCGCCGACCTCGGCCGCAACCGTACTCGAGCCGAGCTCCCGGCTCGGCCCCAACCGTACTCGTGCAAACGCCGGCGGACCCTCACGGGGTGGCAACGACAGAACCGTGAGGTCGTCCCTCACCGCGTCCCCGGCGGCGGCGGCCGTGACCCCGACGGTGGCGACGAGCAACGACGGGAGCTCCAAACACGGAGCCAACAGGAGGGCCGGCGGCGGAGGCAGTCGCGGCAGTCGAGACCACGCGAACAGCCACGCCTCTGGAGCCTCACAGGGCGGCTACGACGCCCGTCAGAAGATTGAAGAGCTGCGGCGGAAGAAGTCGACCCACCGCAGCGACAACGACGACTTCCCCGCCTTCTCACCTCGACTTCGCAACTTGCTCCTCCCCGACAAGTTCAAGCCTTTGGGGATCACCAAGTACGACGCAAAGCAGGACCCCATCCAGTGGCTCAGGTGCTACACCCTCTCCATCGAGAACGCTGGCGGCAACAACGATACCAAGTGCCTCTACTTCCCCTTCTGCCTAGACCAAGCCCCTCTTACGTGGCTCGAGTCGCTGGACAAGCACTCGATTGACAAGTGGGACCAGCTGAAGGAGCAGTTCACCAGCAACTTCGCGGGCGCCATGGGCCGCTCGGGTACTCGCATGGACCTGGCCATGGTCAAGCGAGAACAAGGCGAGACCCTCCGCAAGTACATGCGCCGCTTCTTCGACAAGCGCGCTACCGTAGTCGACGTCACCGACAAGGAGGTCATTGACCTCTTCCAAGACGGCCTCTACCACCGCCGCACCTTTGAAGACTTCGGTCGTCGCCGCCCCAAGTCCATCCCCCACCTCAAGGACATGATCACGTCCTGGGCGGATGAAGAAGACAAGGCCAACGCCAAGTACGACGCCATCCGTGGCAAGAACAAGCAGAACACAGGCGGCGGCAGCGGCAACAACGGGAACCAAGGCGGTCGCAACAACGACAACAACTACTCGGTCCCAACCGCAAGCACAAGCCAGACAACGCTGTCGCGGCTATCCAGCGCCCTGCGAAGGAGAACTCGAAGAAGAACTCCGGCGGCTTTCAAGACTTGCTGAAGGAGAAGTGCTCGTGGCATCTCGATGGCAACCACACCACCGAGCAGTGCTACCAACTCAGGCGAGCACTCAAGAGTACTCCAGAGCCACCGCACCC
This sequence comes from Cenchrus americanus, assembly GCA_947561735.1. Taxonomy (NCBI): domain Eukaryota; kingdom Viridiplantae; phylum Streptophyta; class Magnoliopsida; order Poales; family Poaceae; genus Cenchrus; species Cenchrus americanus. The sequence goes on along the minus strand of OX387245.1, from coordinate 225,350,659 downwards.
TCACGACAAGAAAGGCAAGAAGAAGAACGACAGAGACAACGGCGACTTCCAAGAACCCGACAAGTCTGTCAACGTCCTCTTCGGCGGACTACCCAGTAGGCGGGAGCAAAAGGCTACTCGTCGAGAAGTCATGAGCATTGAACCAGTGGTCCCAACCCCTCTCAGGTGGTCGGAGGTACCAATTACCTTCTCCCGCGCGGATCAATGGACCAGCTTCTCCGAACCAGGGCGGTTCCCTCTCGTCCTGAAGCCGGTGGTCGCGGGCTCCAAGCTCAACAAGGTCCTCATCGACGGTGGAAGCGGGCTCAATGTCCTTTTCACCAAGACCTTGAAGAAGATGAAGCTCGACATCACCCACATGCTCACCAAGAGCAACACGCCTTTCTACGGCATCGTCCCCGGTAACACGGCTATCCTACTGGGCTCAGTGGTCCTGCCAGTTACCTTCGGGGAATCTCGGGACAACTATCATACCGAGTACATCAAGTTCGAGGTCGCGGACTTCGAGACGTCCTACCATGCCATCCTCGGCAGACCAGCCATCTCCAAGTTCATAGTGGTGCCCCACTACACCTACTTGGTACTCAAGATGCCAATCTCAGCAGGTGTACTCTCTCTCCAAGGGGACTTGAAGATCTCGCACGACTGCGATACGGAAGCCGTGGAGATCACCTCTACGAATCAAGTACCCAATGTTATGATGGAGGTCTACGGAAGCTTGCTACAAGTGAACTCGACATCCCTGAGAAGTCTGACAACGCCAACAAGCCTCAGCCAGCTGAGGAGGTTCTGGTCAAGATGATCGACCTCAGGACAGGCGACTCCAGCAAGACCACCACCATCGGGGCTGGCCTCGACCCCAAATAGGAAGACGCACTCATCAACTTCCTTCGGGCTAACCGCGACATCTTCGCGTGGAAGCCAGCGGACATGCTAGGAGTGCCCAGGGAGTTGATTGAGCACTGCCTCAACGTCGATCCTAAGGCCACCCCCAAGCGACAACACCTCCGCCGTTTCGCCGCCGACAGACGGGACGCCATTAAGAAGGAACTCGCCAAACTACTCGCGGCTGGCTTCATCAGAGAAGTCTTCCATCCTGAGTGGCTTGCCAACCCCGTCCTCGTCCGCAAGAAGAACTCGAACGAGTGGAGGATGTGCGTCGACTACACTGATCTCAACAAACACTGCCCCCAAGGACCCCTTCGAGTTGCCGCGGATTGATCAAGTCATCGACTCCACGGCGGCCGCGACTCGCTCCGCTTCCTCGATCGCTACTCCGGATACCACCGGATCGCGATCAAGGAAGAAGACCAGAGAGAAGACCGCGTTCATCACCCCGTTTGGCGCGTCTTGCTACACGACAATGTCCTTCGGGTTGAAGAACGCCGGTGCCACCTATCAACGAGCTATCCGGGCACAGCTTCAAGGGGCAGCTCAACAAGAACGTCGAAGCCTACGTGGATGACGTGGTCGTCAAGACCAGAGACTCCAGTACCCTCATCGACGACCTTGAAGAGACCTTCGCATCCCTACGCGAGTACCGCTAGAAGCTCAACCCGAACAAGTGCGTCTTCGGCGTACTTTCGGGCAAACTACTCGGCTTCATCATCAGCCAACGCGGCATCGAAGCCAACCCCGAGAAGATCTCCGCCATCACCAGCATGAAAGCTCCCACGTGCATCAAAGACGTCCGTAAGCCGACGGGTGCATGGCGGCCCCGAACGTATTTATCGCGAAGCTTGGAGAACGGGGGCTCCCCTTCTTCAAACTACTCAAGCACCAAGAGAAGTTCGTGTGGACTCCGGAGGCGGACCAAGCCCTTGCTCGGCTCAAGGACTTCCTATCGAAGCCACCGGTCCTCACGGCTCCTTGTAAAGGCGAGCGCCTCTTGCTCTACCTCGGCCGCGACTACTCATGTGGTCGCATCTGCCATCATCGTCGAGCGGCAGGAAGACGGCCACGCCTATCCAGTCCAGCGCCCAGTCTACTTCGTCAGCGAGGTGTTGTCAGAGTCCAAGGCACGCTACCAGTCTGTGCAGAAGCTTCTGTACGCAGTGCTCATCACCTCATGGAAGCTACGACACTATTTCCAGGAGTACTCGATCTCCGTCGTCACCGACTACCCGCTCGCCGACATCTTGCGGAACCAAGATGCTACTGGAAGAATCTCCAAGTGGGCAGTCGAACTCGGCGCCCTCACCATCGACTTCAAGCCACGCACAGCCATCAAGTCGCAAGCTCTAGTCGACTTCATGGCGGAGTGGCGGGAGAATCAGCTACCTACTCCAACCGTGCGACCAGAGCATTGGGTGATGTACTTCGACGGCTCACTCAACCTCGAGGGCGCGAGGTGCGGGGGGTACTCCCCGATCTCTCCAACGGGCGAACAACTCAAGTACGTCCCGCATATCTTCCGGAAGGTCTCAAACAACAAAGCCGAGTACGAAGCTCTCCTACACGGGCTCCGCCTCGCGGCTTCACTGGGCATCAAGTGGCTACTAGTCTACGGCGACTCCGCAGTGGTCATCAACCAAGTCAACAAGTCCTGGGACCGCAACAAGGAGAACATGGACGCCTACTGCCTAGAAGTCCGCAAGCTCGAGAACAAGTTCTACGGTCTCGAGTTCCACCACATCATCCGCGACAACAACGTTGCAGCGGACGTCCTGTCGAAGCTTGGTTCTACTCGCGCTCAAGTACCGGCGGGTGTCTTCGCCTAGGAGCCCACGCCATACATCCTGGAGCCGGCGCCACCGACCACTGTCCCAGCGCATTCGCCAGCTGGCCAGGAGGTCATGATGATCGACGCGGACTGGAGGCAACCCTTCGTCGACTACCTCTGTGAGCAGAAGGTTCCCTCGGACAAAAACTTGGTCGAGCAGCTCATTCGCCGCGCCAAGTCCTACGTCCTCGTTGGAGACAAGCTTTATAAGCGGGGCGCATCTTCTGGAGTACTCATGAAGTGCGTCCCCAGGCAAGAAGGCAAGGACATCTTGGAGGAGATCCACAAGGGCGTCTGCGACAACCACGCGTCTTCTCGTACGCTGGTCAGTAAGGCCTTCCGGCGAGCCTTCTACTGGCCCACAGCTCTGGGCGACGCTGAAGAACTCGTCAGAAGGTGCAAGGATGCCAATACTTCGCCAAGCAGCAACACGTCCCAGCCTACAAGCTAGTCACCATACCACCAACCTGGCCTTTCACTTGCTGGGGGTTCAACATGATTGGGCCACTGCCAACTGCGCCAGGTGGATTCAACAGAGTATTGGTGGCCATCGACAAGTTCACCAAGTGGATCGAGGTCAAGCCGGTCACATGACCCAAGGCTGACAAAGTACTCGACTTCCTGGATGAACTCGTGCATCGCTATGGACTACCCCACCGCATCATCACAGACCTGGGCTCCAACTTCAACAACCACCAGTTCTGGGAGTACTGCGAGAACAGCGGGATCGACGCTCGATATGTCTCAGTTGCCCATCCTCGGGCCAACGGACAAGTCGAGCGTGCCAACAGGATGGTGGTCGACGCTCTCAAGAAGCGGCTACATGACGCTGCTAACTCTAAAGGAGGCAAGTGGATCAAGGAGCTACCCAATGCACTCTGGGGGCTACGTACTCAACTTTCCAAGCCAACGGGGCAATCCCCCACTTCCTGGTCTACGGCTCTGAAGCAATCCTCCCTGCTGATGTCATATGGGATTCACCAGCAGTGGAGCACTACGACGAAGGCGTCTCTGAAGACAGCAGATGAGTTGACATCGACGGACTCGAAGAACCTCGCTGCGCTGCTCTCATCCAATCAGCAAGGTACCTGGAGGGTATCCGACGCTACCACGACCGCAACGTCAAGGAACGCTCCTTCAACGTTGGCGATATCGTCCTCCGTCGTATCTAGAACACGGAAGGACTACACAAGCTCAGCTCCCCCTGGGAAGGTCCCTTCACAGTCACAAAGGTGACCGGGCCGGGCTCCTACCTCCTCCAGACACTTGAAGGTGAAGACGTCAACAACTCGTGGAATGTCGCCCAGCTCTGTCGGTCTAGTCTACACGACTACCCCGGGGCTCAAGTCTACACGACTACACCAAGACCCCTCCGCCGTAAGCGGCCTCCGGGTCTAGGCTCCAGTCTACGGACTACTCCTTCGCTGTAAGCGGCCTCCAGGTCCAGGCTCCAGTCTACGGACTACTCCTTCGCTGTAAGCGACCTCCGGGTCCAGGCACTAGTCTCCGGACTACTCCCCTCCATAATCCAGCCCATGCGGCTACCTACGGATCCTGGGCTGCAACGAGCGATAGAGGACTCTAGCAACGGTCTACTGAGAGACCATGTACCTCTAGATCCAGCCTATACGGCTACCTACGGATCTACTGCTGTAAGCGGCTACTCGCCCTAGCACCTCTTAGCCGTAAGCGGCCTCCGGGTCCTGGCGACTACTCTGTAACTACGGCCCTGGCCATCCAGGTGTACTTCTTCAGTAATAAAGTTTGATCGTTCATCAACTACTTTACTATCTATTTCCCTCAATGGGACTACTGCCGAGTACGACTACTCGCCACAACTCCATGATGGGACTCCACACTCTGAGATCGCGACTACGAGTACTCATTGATGGAAACTTTTCTTCATTAATACTTAAACAATTACAATTGTTTTTGTACAACTACTGCTACAAGCTAACTATTACAGGGCTACTGGAGATTAAGCTTGTCGGCGACTTGTTCCGCAATGGGTGCCATCTGCTCCAGCAGCTCCGCATATTGCTCATCAGTACAATTGGCGGCTAGTCCACCGACGACTACATCTACTGATGCCTTCGGGAAGTAGGACTTCATGAAGGCTAGCACCTGGTTCAGGATCGACTTCGCCAGATGCTTCACGTAGGCCGCCAGCCGGCTGGGGGCTTCCTTCTGTCGATCCACCAGTGGCGCTATCTTGGGACCGCCAGGGTGAGGCACCAGCAGCCTCGCGATGGGGAGTGCGGCTTCTTCAAGCTCCTTCAGCTGGGCCCGCAGCTTCTAGCAATCCTCGTTCAGCTTCTGCAACGATTTGTAGCAGTTGACGAGGTCACGATCGGATGCAATACGGAGCTCCATGTGCTTGTCGCACTCGTAGGCAAGCTCCTTATAATCTAACTCGAGTACCTGGCGGGCCTCCTGCTCCCGGTAGAAGAGATTCTTCAGATTCGTCTTTGAAGTCTTCAACTGCTCTACCCGAGTCTCAAGCTCTGCAAACAACAAGGCACATTGGGTTAGACTACCTCTCGACCTCCAACAAGTACTCAACAAGACGAGTGGTGTACCTTTGTTCTTGTTGCGGAGCGACTTGTTCTTCCGCACCAAGTCGTCGCTCTTCGCCTGCATCTCCTGGATGTCGTTGTGGTACTTGGCGAAGGCAGTATCAAGCTTGGACTACATGGTGGCCGCTTGCTTCCGGGACTTCACAAGTTGGTCCTCCAGCGCCTCGGCCCGAAGCACAACATCGCCGTACCCCTGAAGCATCTTCGACTTCAGGCGGGACCTCTCAGCGACGTCCTGCACAGACAATACACATCAAATGGGTACTCAACGCTACAGGATTGACTACTAAAGAGTTACGGCTACTCACCTTCATCCACTGCTCGGCTTGGTGGACCGCCTCCAGGTGCCTAGCCACCTTTGCCGGGTCGACCAAGTCGTCTGCCAAGAGCTCGATGCCACCACGACTACTCGTGGTGGCTTGGGTCATCGGTGCAGAGCGGATGGGCTCCGCGTCTTGGATCTCCGGGGAGCGAACGACCACCTCCAGAGCGGGTTCTGGCAGCGTGGCAGCTTCCTCTCCTCCAATCGTCGCGGCGGCCTCTCCGGCGGCCACCTCCATCGGCTCGGGGGCTCCTCCGGCAGCCTCCTGAGTCTCTGGTGTCAAGTTCTCCACGGGCACCGCCGACGGGATGTCGTTCCCTCCGGCCTCGGCACCTGTTGACAAAAAGACAAGTGTATCAGTCAACATGCGACTACAACTACTCTAGAAGGTTCTTGGACTTCAGCAGAGCACTCACCTTCAACAATGCTGGCCACGGGCAGCGTAGCCTCGGTGACTGGCGCTTCGGGCTCCGCCTGAGGGGTGGGAGCGGACTCCCCAGTGGGCGGTGTGGCTTCCTCTTCCGCCACCGCTGCGGCGGGTTCATCCCCCTCCCAGGAGAGATCCGTCGATTTCCTGCAGAGTACACAAGTCGGTTGTGAATCAAGTTCGACTACCACGTCAAGTGCTACTCGGAAGACTCAACACTTACAGGCTTGACCGGACTACCGTCACGGTCGGGGCGACGAGGATGCTGGCGATGTCCACCAGTTCGGCCTCGGCGGGCGCCTCCTCCTGCGCCTCTGTAGCTACTGCCCCTTCCGCTGCCTCTTCCGCAGCAGCAGCAGCAGGTTCCACGCCCTCCTGAGCAGCAGGAGGCTGGCGCTCCATCTGCGCCAAAAGTTCTTCGACAGTGGGGGATGGGCTGCGACTCCCAGTAGCTTCCCCCACCGTGTCCCACTCGCCTTCGTCGCCCTGATCAGCGAGCTCCTTAGGCGGCAACTCCTGCAAGCAAGGAAACTTCTTCTTCAACAAGTGAACTCGAGACACGAGTACTCGACTACACTACTCAAGATGGCTTACCTCTTGGGGTGTGGTCTCAGAGACCTTCAACTTCTTGGCCACGCGCTTGCGGGTCGGGTTGCGCGGCCTCCGCAGCGGCGCAGCCAGACTAGCCTCCAGGCTAGCCGGCAGATCCTGGACAAGAGGGACGTGAGGTAGGCCAGGACGGCTAAACCTCGACCGCAACTGAAAGCGGTCCTGCAGCGTCTCCTCGTCGTCGTCCTCGTCAGACATGTCCTCCATGACAACCGTGTCGTCTCCTTCACCGACTTCGTGCCGCTCCTTGGCCTTGGTCTTCCCCTCCTCTGGGATCTCGACTTCCTGAGGGGGCGGCGGCGGCTCAGAGACAAACTTCTTCAAGTCATCCTGTAAGAAACAACTCGTCAGTTCGACTACTCTTGCGTAATGGGTACTCGACTTTGGGTGCGACTACTTACCTCCTTTGGTGGGCGCGCTGCGGAGTACTCCGGTACGGGGCACGCCGTGTACGGCGGCATGTCCTTGAAGATCCGAGCCAGCCTGTCGACAATGTCGTCGTCGTCGACTTCGTCTCCAGACATCCGCGACGCATCATCATCGCCAGTGTACTCGAACCCCAGGGTATCGCGGGCCATTAGCGGCTGCACCCTGCGCTTCATAAAGCTGAAGGCCACGTGCTCGGCCCTCAGCCCGGCTTCCCTTAGCGCCTTGATCTGCACCAACAACTCTGGGAGCTGGATCCCCTCCTGCATCGTCGGCTCCGTGTTCCACCAAGGGCGATGCTTGGGCTGCTTCCCGTTCGGCTTCGGCAACCCCGAATGGTGGTTCGTGATGTAGAACCACTTGGCCTTCCAGTCTTGGTTGGAGTCTATGAGCTTGTACGAGAGGTACTGCTCGGCGGCGTCCTCCCGCATCTGGATCCCCGCTCCTCCGACTACTCGCGGGTTGCTGGCGCTTGGTTGCGGCTTCAACCGGAAGAATTTCCGGAACAAAATCCAATGGGGCTTGATCCCCAGAAAGGCTTCGCAGAAATGTACGAAGACGGCAGTGTGGAAAATACCATTGGGGTTGAGGTTGAGGTACTCGATGCCATAGTACCCCATGAGCCCCTTGAAGAAGCCGCTCACCGGGAGAGAAAGTCCGCGTTCCGCGAAGCACGCAAACATTGGGATCTCATCTTCATTCTTCTCCATCGGGTACGGATCCCCGGCGGCGGCCCTCCACATGTCGACCTCCTTCTCGCGAAGGAATCCACTGTTCAGCAGGGCGAGTAGGTCCTCGGTCTTCGCCTTGGACTTCTTCCACTCGCGGTTTGGATCTGGCCACGGCGGGGACATAGGCGGTGATGTTCCTGATGCAGATCCGGTGGCCTCCTCGCAGCCCCTCTTCTTCCTACCGACGGCTTTGGTGGTCTTGGACGGAGATGGCTTCATTCTCCAAGTGCACGGGGTCTTCACGCGCATTCGGTCGGGGGCTACTGCGGTGGCTCTCTGCGGCGGCGCACTCGGATCTACTCTTCACTCAGCGGTGGCGGCGCGCACTGACGGCTATTGCTGGCCAAGATCTATTTGGAATGGCTACAACTGCGTGGGTGAAAAACCCTAAGGGTTTTGGCTTCTATTTATAAGTCAAAACGTCCCTCCAACGGCCGGATGGATAAGTCTGCGCTCGGCTGACTCAGCGGCCGCGCGTGACTCTTCGTATTCTACTAGTCGATGCGCCTCACCTCGGGGGCTCGGCTACCTCTACTCGACTACCTGGGAAGCGACAAGACTCAGGAGCATCTCAGGACACATTCTACAAGATGACCCTTCAATTCGAGAGGAAGTACTTGACTCAAGGCTCGGGGGCTCCGTGCCACGTGTCCTTCGGTTTTTTCTCCGGATTTTTCGGGATATTCTTGCCAAAACTTCAGATGGACCCTCAGCCAGAGTCTACAACTCAACCTAAGGCTCGGGGGCTACTCCATATGGAGTGCGATTTTGCAATCGCACTTCCATATCACCTTCGGCTTCAAGACAGTACGGGCATTTTTGAGGATCTCCAAGGGTAGCACTCGAGGACGCTTGGGACTACTCGAGAAGACTTCAGGATTGCTTGAACATCAGCTGGAGTACATTCCAGCCTCGGGATGCTTCCACTACTCTTGAGGACTTTTGACTTGTAGTGCTCGGGGACGCTTGAGGACTACTCGTTAAGGCCATCAAGACTATTTGAAGCTATCCTTCTCGACTACAAAGTACTCGGGGGCTTGTCGTATGGACCTCCCTGGGCCCACTACCTCGGTGGGTACCAGGACCGACTACTTGGTGGGCCCCTGGGACTACCCGACTTGCGCTCCACGGTACCTGATGGCGTGAAGCACAAGGACTATAGAGGAGAAGTACTTGGTTAGGAAGCTGTACATGTCCCGCACTGTATGGAAGACTCCTAGACGTACTCGACTAGTACTCTCTCCCTATTCCGACTTGTAACCTTGCCTCCCGGACTATATAAGGCGAGGCAGGGACCCCTCTCTGATCATATCATCTCACGACGTACAATTGCACCATCTTGTAATCGTACCCAATCAATCCAGAGCTACGCAGCATACAGGACGTAGGGTATTACACACTTCGCGGCCCGAACCTGTCTAAATTGTGTGCCACATGTCTCTTCCTTCAAGTTACCGATCTCGGCGAGGCCACATTCATCTACTTCGGGTACTCCCCTTAGTAGGTTGCCGGTCTAAAACACCGACAGGCATGGGTGGGGAAGGCAACGGCGTGGGTGAAGCTCGCCGCGAGTGGGGAAGGTGGTGGCGCAGCTCCGGGAGGCGGCGGCCATGGGTGGGGGGGCCGCGAGGAGACGGCGAGCTGCACCGCACACGGATGGATGCCTGCAACGAGAGGAGGGAGGCGACCGCAAGCGCACTTCAAATAGCCCGGTTAGGACATCTGGGTGAGATATTTTTTTTGGGTTGGCTAGTTGCACATAGCTCTGAAATAGCCCTCCAGCTTGACTTCTTTTGGGGCTATTTAGGCTAAAAACAGAAGGGCTAAAAATAGTTCATGGATTCAAACACCCCTGTGTCTAGACTTGGCCTAGTTAAGCCCATACGACGATTCTTGATATCTACCTTGAAACACATATTCTACATTGAGCACATGAATCAATGCTAACAGGCTCTTCTAATTCAAATTCAAATATTAAATTGAAATGAAGGGTCTCATTAAATGTTTCCCTATACGGTACACGATCGGTCACCCTTCGTTTAGCGAATAGTCGGACTATACGGTTGATTAAACGACAAAAAACAGATTGTACGAGATTAAACGGTCTACACGGCCAACCAGTTGACTGCTGAGTAGCATTTAGACATCATGTAAATGGCCTACACGGCCGTTTATGGCAACAATGATCCCATTTACCTCTTGTTACCATCTTCTTGCCAATTGGAGAGGTGATTTTGGGCACCACACGTCGCTCCCCTGTTCGGTATCCTCCATCTAGTGGGCAGTGGTGGCGGCCACAGACCTACGGGCTAGTGGTGCCCAGTGCTGAGGGGCTACGTGCCTGCACTGCTACACTACTACGCGGAGGGCACACTATGGCCAGCGACGCGCGTGGCGCTAGCCGCTAGGGTTCGACGCGCCAATGTGGCTAGGAACTCAGGATGGCGCGGGTGTGAGCAACAAGGGCATACGACAGACTCGATGATGTTTTTTTAATTACATAGTACAACACAGACACTCACAACACGCACGCACACTCACCCCTATGAACACACATATGCAAACCATACAACTATGAGCATCTCTAAATGACTGAGCACCCGACAGATCTGGAGATTCCTGAAGTCACCAATGGCGCCTTGTTGTCGATGGGGACGCCGCTTACCACTTAATGCGCAACGCCGATAAATCATAAAAAATCACCATGGGACTTTCACACTCAAACCACACACACAATTGTCGATCCCTCTCGTTTAGTGAATCTTCATCAGAACATTCTCATCTCAGCACCAAGGAAAACCACTAGTCTTGGACACTCTGTGTGGGGGCCTCACCTCTCCCACCGCCTCACACTCCTCTGCCAAGACTCAGATATTTGAGACCGCTACGGGACAATCTCCTCCGCCCAGCTGTCACCGAGTTCACCACTGCACCTTGCACGGTGGCTCAAGCCCTATAACACTCATAAACCCTCTATACCTCTCGGCAACACGAACCATGCGCACATCCTACAGCACCAGATGACTTCCACCACCACCACCACAAGCCGAGACTCTAAATACGATGCCTCCAAGGAGGGCACGATGCGAAGGCGCCACCATCGCACATCCATACATGGACGAGGTCTTCACTTGAGAGCCCCGCGCAGCAGAGAGCATGGTGCCTCACCATGATATCCCAGCAGGACTGTGACAACCCGCCCAGGAAAATACCGTACTATCGCCTAAGACCGATCCACTTTGGTCATTAAGCAATAATAAAGTATCATCCTGTCGTTAGTTGTCGGGTTAACGCCCGGTAAATCACTTGAGAAGCAACAAGGATCGAATATATGCATTAAAACTCACTCGAAGGCGAGTCCAGAGATACATCAACATTAATATCCAAATTCGTACCCCGAGGGGTTTAATTATTACAAACCATAGTTTTTGCAATGATGAAATAGTTCAGAGTTTTCGAAAGCAGCGGAAATAAACTAACGGAAGCGAAGGCACCACGGGAGGCCATCCATGATGCTTTCAGTAGTCGTCCTCCACCCACTCCAGCTCCCAGCCGGGCGGGATCTCTCCGGGCCACACATCACTGAAGGCATTACCTAGATCAACACATTATAGCAAGGCTGAGTATACTAATACTCAGCAAGACTTACCCGTTGGTGATAACTACTTCACCAAATCTAGACCATGAAAGGCTTTTTGGCTGCTGGGTTGCTTTTGCTAAAAAGTAACAAAGAGTAGGTCCTTACTTTCAAGATTTTAGCACAAGTTCTAGTAGGTTTAATCTTTACTACATTAGCCATCTAGTACAAACAAAGTTGTACAATACAATTAATCAAGCATAGTATTCATCATCTTCCATCATTAGGGATCCCATGACTAGTGGAGTAAGTAGTCTCGGATAACGGTGAGAGGCCGACAATCGATTGATTTAAACCTTGCAAGGTAATCCCAAACACACGGTAGGCTGCCCACCAAGGGACAACTTTCCCAGGCCGTCCCTAGAAATCCTCAGGTTGGGATCGAATCTTACAGTCTTTGGTGCAGGCTATCTGGCATGTCCCACCCAGCACACCCAGAGTCACCATACACCACCGGTGGCGAGCCGTGAGAGCGAATCCCAAGAGTAGTAACGGTAGGATCCCTCACTGCCTCATTAAGGTACTAGGCTTACCGGTCCCATACCCGACATGTGCTTAGTACGTTCAAAAACTTATCCCACATAACCACTGGACCGGAGCCCAGATCCCATGCTCTTACCACGTGAGCAATCCATTTAAGGATACATTGTGATTCCTATCTAGGAACCTATTCTCGCGAGTGAGGTCATCACTCGACTTGTAATGGTTCTATAGCTTAGCAGCTATCGACCTATCATACTAGTAAGGACAAGGTACCTAGGGATCATGCATCTAGGGTTTCATTCAACTCCTGAACGTAAATGCACAATCATTCATAGATGATTGAATAAAGAATTTAAAACTAGGTTAGATGCACCGGAGCTTGCCTTCGTCAGCTAGGTTAGCGTGGGCACCCTCGGTGTCGAGCACTTCCACGTCCTGCAGTGAAGCTTCCGCTCCTCCTTCCTCGTTTTCCGGGACAAGGGAGTAATCTCCGTCCGGAAGATCTACACGGAATGAAATGCAAGTTCAGGTGATGTGATAGTTTGTTGTCTTATCCAACTCTTGGTTGGTCATATTCACCTTAACAAGCATCTGTATAGTGTTTCTCTTTTAGGAAGGTTAGCAGTTGTACATGGTTTACTCTTTTATGGTACATTTGAATAAAGGTTTTTATTATACTTGTTATTTCATGCGAAAGCTTTAATCCCTTTCCTTTCACAAGCAAGGATATGAATAATATTTTTATTCATGAATTAATGTCTTATCAGCAAGGATATTTTAATTATCTTTTAATTAAATTAGGAAATACTTTCAAAAAGGAAAAGAATTAAATAATGGCTTTTCTTTATTTAATTCCTCTTTAATATTAAAAAGGATTTAAAGCTTTTTATTAAGCAATTAAATTACCAAAAATCAAAGAAGTGTTTCTTAAGCATATTAGCACCTATCCTGGTCCATTGGACCCACATGTAAGTGTTGGAGGTTAGGAAATTAAATATTATAGAAAACAACAAAGGCTAGCTAGTGATTCCATTTAAATGCATTCAAAAATAAATAAGCATCAAAATGACCCAAACTTTCTTATGCATGCTCTCTGGTCCTAAACAAGTCTAAATAACCAGCACATACACATGAAAACGCTACGGATCCTAGCTTATTAATTTACAAAGCAAAATATGCCTAAATTGAGAATAATTATTTCTGGTAAGCCAAAAATCATTATTAATTCAAAAGATGTGTATTTTGACATAGCAAGACAGTGTGCACAAGTTGAGCTCAAAAAAATAAATATATTTAGCAAGAAAAATCATTTATGTAGATCTGGCAGAAATAGAAAAACATTTTTATAAAAAGATTTACATCATAACTTTGTGCAATTTTTGGCATAGGAGTTAGTCATGACTTAACACACAACATATCCAAAAATTAGCTACAGAGGATTTATGGTTTTTGAGATATTTCAGATCTAGGGTTTTTACATTTGTATTTTTTATGCAAAAACTAAAAGGAATTAGCTCAGGCCAGAATAAAAAAAGTTGTGGGATAATTCGCTGCGAATCCAACAAAATTGGTTTGACATTTTTCTGATGTTTCTGTGATTTTCTACGCAAGTTACAAGTTTCAGCCAAATCTCAAGTACTGTTTAAGAATCACTTTGCGCGCAGGTCCCTGGAAACATCAGGTTCTTACGAACATAGCCTTGCTTTTGCGGTAGGGCCCTTAAAATTAAACGGAGCTTCGCAATGCGACCCCTGGGCAGCCGGCCGGCGCGGCTCCGGCCGAAATCCGGCGATCGGCGGCGCCGGGGTGCGGGGGAGAAGGTGGGGGAAGACTCAAGGCTCACCTAGGGGTTGATTTGCGTGCTCGGAGGGGGGTAGGGAGGGCGGCCGGCGGTGCGTACCGCGGCTCCCGGCGGCGGCCGCCGCTGGAGCTCTTGCTTCGGCGAGGTGGGGAGACCAGTGGCGTAACCAAGGGAGGGTGGAGCTTCTATGGGGTCTAGACAGGGTGCTGGCTAGCTACGGGCGCGTGGGAAGGAGCGGCGGCCTTGCTCGCCAGTGGCGGCGCCCATGGCGCGCGGTGGGCGCTCGGACGGACGACGGTGCGAGGGTAAATGCGCGGGAGGGTGCTCGGTTCGCCCTTTATATGCGACGTCGCCACACCGGGGGTCCGTCTCGGCGAGGCCCGGCGCGCACCGGCCGGCAACCGGCCGCGCCCGCGCCGCGGCCGTCCGGCGCGTCGGGCGCGCGCGCCCGCCGGGCCACGGCGCGGGCTCCCGCATGCCTAGGGGTGGGTGTGCTCTCGGGCAAAGGGGCCTTGGGAAGGCGCGACTCCGGCCTTGGGAAGGCGCGCTCGGGCGCGCGAGCCGAGGTACGGCGGTACGGCACGGCAGGGGCGACGCGCGCGACGCGCGACGTCACGCGCGCGGCGCGGCGCGGCGTCGGCCGCCCCGCACCGTGCTCACGGACCCTGTTTTGAACGTGCAAAACTCCAAAAAGTTGAATAGAAGTGCACCAAGCGATGAATAGGAAAGTTGTAGATCTAACTACCCTCTACAACTTTTGTAAAGGCCGTCTAGTGTTTTTCTCGACGGATTTTGCAGGAACGCCGTGCCAACATTGAATGCCGGTCTGTTCTGGAAAACAGGAGGTACTGTCAGTCGATCGAGTTTTTCACCAATTTCCACCCAAAATTTGAAATGCCAATCTACACGAAAGTTTTGTCCCTCAACAAGATGGACAACTTTCATAAAGATAGATTTTTAAGTGTTTAGGTGAATTTTGGAGAACGCGGCAAAAGTTCCGGACGACATTCGCTGACGTCAACGGTTAAGCCGGTTTTGACCGTGTCTTTGGCCAAGGGTCCACTACGGGTGTGTGTAGGCTTGGTCAAGGGGTCCATTAGGGTTCATTGGCGAGGTTTTCGGGGTGATGACCCAAGTTGACCTAGGTTTGACCGATGGTTGACCGGTTTGACTCGGCTGATCCGGTCATTAGCGTTAATGACAGTAATTAAAAACCTGGGGCGTCACAAGGACCGACACCCCAAGGGTGCCGCCATCATGCCCACCGACAAATGTGTCAGTGAAGGTTGTCGCCCAATTCGCATCGTGCATGTCACACGCTTATGGCCAAGGCTTTAGCCCTCTCCCCGTCCCCTCCGCATCACCTCCACCGGAAGAGGCGCGACGTAGCCCGAAACACCACCACAGTGCCACCGGTCTGCACCAGCCAGCCCCTTGACCCCACCACTATGGCGATGCCAAACCAGCTTCGCCGACGAGGACAAAAGAATAAAAGTAGTCGTTGCCCATCATGGTCGGCCTTGGCCTCGTCCTTGGCCTGGGCTGGCCGCAGTTGAAGGCCTGTACCGACCACAGACGCCCTTGGCCACCGCCCCGCTGGCCACCATAGCTACCGCCGATAGCAGCATGTATAGGCCATCGACACTGTCGTTGGCAGCCCACACAGGCCATTGCCGTCCCCCGCGCTACCGTGGCTACCGAAATTGTGGCTGTTGACGCCATCATTGGGAGTCGTCACCATCGTGCACCCACACACGGGTCGCCACCACCATCGTCGTCCCCACCGCGCACCCCACCTGCATGCACCGTTGCCGCCGTCCCTCGCACCTCCACATTGGCGGCACCAACCGCCGCCCCACACATTGAAACACACCCCGACCTCTAGATCCTGACAGGGGCGTCCTAGATCTGTGACCCCAGCCCCCGCCGTCGCCGCCATGGCCGTCGTCGACGGCGAGCTCCAAGAGGGCCCATGGTGGCCGCGCCCGCCGCAGGGCCTCCTGGAAGGGGAGAAAGGTCATGCCGCTGCCTTCCTTATGGGCCTTGCGATTTCAGAGGCCCCCCTCGGGCAGTGACGTGACAGTGGGAGGCGACGATGCGAGGGTTTCGCGCAGGCCCGCCCCTAGGGGGAGGGTAGCAGGTGCGATGCCCATGGGCCCATGAGGTTTGGGCCATGAGGATATCAAGTGTATATACATATTTATGTACAGTAGATAGTTGGTACGCACGAAAGTAGATACCTTCTCCAAATTGAAGTTATTAAAAAAATTGTTTGAGGTCAAATATGCTACAAGAAAGATTAAATGACTATTAAATGACTTGGCTATGTGTAGCATTGAGAAGGATATTTTTGATACAATTGATCTTAAAAGTGTTTCTGGAGATTTTGAATCAAGAAATGCCCAAAGACACTTTTTTAAAAAAGCACTAAAGCATTGTACTTTTATTTGAGGTAACCATCATAGTTATTTTGTGATTTTTTATCTTCATTGATGTACTGTTATTTTCGAAAAAATAAATATATGCCACAAGTTATCTCAATACTATTTATACTGAATTATTATATTGAAATATTATATTGTTGGGACTTTACTTTTTTACTAGTCCAAGGGCCTATAAAGTTTGTGGGACGGAGCTAGTTTCGCGCCGCACTAGTCACCCATGCGAGGGCGACACGAGTGGTGTTTCGTTTCAGTCTCGAGGGAGGTTGACTTCGTTGTAAGAAATTTTTTCGCTCCCCGACCAAACACCGATAGATCCATGGCGCAAACCAAGAAACATGAAGCACACTCTGTTCGTTTGGCTTATCAGACACCAGCCGGCAGTACTTTTCTGTCAGAACAAATCATCCACTAGCAACCAGGAACCAACTAGCAGTACTTTTCTCCTAGAACAAATCAGCACTAGCCACCAGTCACCAGCCAAACGAACAGGCTGCTAGCTTTTTCTAGAAGGAACATGTATTGATCTTAGCGCATTACACCGATCCGTTTACAAACAAGACCGAAAGAAAAGGAAAATACAAAGAAGTTCAAAACTCATGTTCATCTTCCTCGAAGTCTTCAGCGATCCGTTAGTCGCCGCCGTCGAAGCTGCTTCCCAATCGTCGCCGGGCACTAGAGCCAAACTCCACAAAGTGGAGGCCACAAAGGAGGGCTTACTGCTAAGTGAATCAACCGAGTACGCTGCCTCCCAGGCGCATCGAACAACTCCAATACCCACGACGCATCCATCGTTTCCACTACTGGTAACCCAAGCAATGCTCAGATTTCTTCCAAATATCATATTCCTTGAGATTAACAGGGTCAACAACATTACCACCTAAAGAAGACGATGATGCACCGGCCCTCGACTCCTGGAAAGGTCTCCCCAGCCTCTCCGTTGATGTCAGAGTAGACCGCCATCGGAGAATGGAAGAAGCTGGGAGAAATTATTCCTCAGCAACGCTGTCGCTTTCGCATCGCCGGCACCGCCAGGAAAACCAAGCCGCAGAGGAGCCACACTCCATCGGCAAAACCTAACTCCACCGCCGAGCATCGGCGGCGAGCAAACCCTAAACCTAAGAGGACTCGATCAAAGACTCGATCAACTAAAGGATGGACCCCCGCTCTCCTTCCAACCGGCCAGGAGGCCGGGGGCAAGGGAGAATGGGGGGCCGGAGGCAGAAGGTGGCGGCGACACATGAACCGGCGGCGGCGGCGGCCCACCCGTGTCGCCCTAGGGGAGACGCGGGAACTTTTTCTTTTTTTTGGAACTAGGGGGTACAACAGCCTGCTAGTTTTCTCCCTTGCACCTGCACGTGGTGGCTCCCACTTCCCAGCAGCATAGATCCCCTTGGCCACCTTCGTCTACCCGCCCCCCAGGTAACGTACATCTCTTGGTTACGGTGGGGCCATTTTTTTGGTTTTTTATTTCCTTCAGTTCAATGCCGGGTTAGACTATCCACAATCGTTATACTTCATATCCTCCCCTAAAATGGAATATTCTTGTCTAGTCATCAAGATTCTCTCCTCTATACAACTTTTTTCCGCACTCGTCGTCCTTTACACTTCTCAAAACCAACCAACTCACTGTAGGACCCACTCACCCTCTATCTCTCTCTCCTTTTTTACCTCCCATGTCCTCCTTTTCTCCCCATTCCCCTCCCCGCCGGATCTGGCGGTCTCGAGGTGCCGACCGCGCTACTCCTCCCTACTCGCCGGCGCCGGATTCGGTGGCCGACAGCAAGCCTCACGACAACGGGTGGCCCCACGGCCACCGGCGCGCCGACCTCTCCTACCATGTGCTGGTTCCCCATCGCAGCATCCGGAGGCAGGGGAGGGCAGGAGACGAGGGGGAGCCGTGCCCTACTCCGCAGCCAGTTGCGCCGGAGTGGAGCTCCGCGCCGGCTGTCGTCCCTCCGCCCCGACCTCTCCATCCCCGAGCCATCTTCCAGCCGGCGGCACGCGCTCACGAGGGGCGTGGACGAGCTCCAGCCATGATGGCGCCTCTCTCCCTAGTGGTGGTGGGAGCAGCAAGGACGGGTGTGAGGCGAACAGGAGTAGAGCCGCTGGTGCGAGGCAAGGCGGGACACATCGGCGCCATCTTCCCCTACTTCGGGTTGCCATCCTCAGCTAGGGTGGCGCAACGGATGCATGACGCTGTGGCGAGAGCGGGCGACATGGTGCAGGCGGGAGCGTGCAGCATGGCGCGGGCGGGAGCTCCTAGCGCGACGTGCGGAGGGCCGGCCTCCTCCACACAATGTCGAGCTTCGTCGGATCTCTTGGAGTTCCTGCGCGAAGCAAGGCTGCATTGATAGCTCTAATACGGAAGTTTGCACGACATTGTCTTCGCGCTCGAGGGGCCCGATAGATGCGCCGATATGTCTTCGAGTCCCATGCTTTGATAGCTCTAATACAGAAGTTTGCACGAATGGCCAACAACTGCACCGAACGTCCACATGATATAATTTCATCTTCACAATACTCCGAGGAAAATGTAGCATCAACCTCACCTCCGCCACCATCTCCACCTCCGTCACCATCCTCATTTGCAATGTGAAGAGTATCTTGGCCCCCTAAGTGGGTTTTGGTGATATAATGACACACACCTAAGTGGCTAATGAGTTTATCTAGTCCATAAGCAGGTCTTAAAAGTATGTATGGCATCAAGCACAGCTCGTTGACTACACAAAAGAAAGTGGTGCTCTAAAAGGATTCCAAAGACGGCTTATTTATTTTTACTTTTGAATTTGAGTCCTAGGAATGCCGTACTATCAAGAGGGACAGGAATTATGTCTTCCAAGGGTCGAACAGGTGCTCTAGTGGCTAAAACAAAACCTATGAGAGACACCTTTGCACCAACACATTCACGGGAATCTTATCTTGGGTGCTGGCCTTGGAAGGCCGGAGTGTCCGGGTTTTGGCCCGGAGACTCCGGACTTCCCGGAGAGTCCGGGTTTAACCCGGATACTCCGGGTCATAAAGCCTCAACGGCTATATTCTGGGTGAGGGGGTATAAAAGCCCCCTCCACCCCTTCATTTACTCCTCTCCCCTGCCATTTTCGTCCTGAACAGCTGTAACTCTCATTTACTCCCCCTCTCTCCCCCTTTGGCTCAAAGTTGGTGAGATTTGTTGAGGGAGTTAAGAGGATTTGAGAGCAAGGGCTTGGAGAGTGCTAGTGAGCTGATTTCCCATCTCTAGAGCACCTAGTTCTTCGCTTGGTTGGCAAAATTCGTGTTTGTTACTCTTGGAGCTTTGAGCTCCTAGCCGGCTAGGCGTTGCCTTGGAGCATCCAAAGGTTGTGGCTGCCCAAGGAGGTTTGTATTACCCCGAAATTAAGTAACTCTAGCTTGATCTTCGTGGTCGCTAGAGGGAGGAAAGTGACCTAGGTGTAAAGGTCCACCCTTTGTGGGTACCTCAACGGAGACATAGACCTCAAGGTGTGAGGTTGAACTCCGGTAACAAATCCTGTGTTTTTTGTGCTTGTTCATCTTGTTGCATGCTTGTATCTTGCTTGAACACTTATCTAGGGTTTGGTGCCGATCTACTTCGTGCTGAGGTTCCTACAGGTTTTAAGTGGATAAACAGGCTCATATCACTTCCTTGCATAACCTATTTTCATAGATTTACTTTTGAGCAAGTTTAAATCCTGTCGATTTAATCCCCCTTTGGCAGGCCGGACTATCCGGACATTTTCCCGGATTCTCCGGATTTCCCGGAGTATCTGGAAAAATATCCAGAGTCTCCGGACCTGGTCTAACAGCTGCGATAAAGTTTGTGATTTTCAGGTTCGACTATTCACCCCCCTCTAGTCAACATCTTGATCCTTTCAATTGGTATCAGAGCCTGGTGCTCCGTGTTTGAAGCCTAACCGCTTGGAGTCAAGAAGATGTCGAATCCAAATGATCAAGCCACGCCTCTCGCCGAAGGTGATCCCGTCAACAATGTTGTTGGCATGCCTCCTCCACCTCGAGGAGACAACACGCGTGGTGCAAGCACTAGTCATCAAGCGCCGGAAGAGGTGATGAGTCCTCCGACAAAGTGAGGACGAAGAATTCGATGATGCAAGATCCACCCGCTCTCGCTCGTCGACCATCAAGGGATTACACTCGAACCTCTTTCGATTACTCTCGCTTATCTTTTAACCATCCATCGGGTTCTAGCCACATTGGGAAGATACCCCAATTTGATGGAACCGGCTATTCCAAGTGGAAGAACTCGATGGAGGAGTATTTGATGGCGGTGAATCCCGCACTTTGGACTATTGTGAACAGGGGAATTACATTTCCAAGTGGTGATGCGACGCTAACTCAAGATCAAGCAAATGAGATACAAAGAAACTATCAAGCTATCCGCATCATCAAGAGTTCACTCACGGCCGAAGAATATGACAAGGTAGATGGATTGAAGTCCGCCAAAGAAGTGTGGGACACCTTGTTCATCAATCATGAAGGGACAAAGCAAGTAAGGGAAGGAAGAATCCGAGCATTAGAAAGTGAGCTCAACCGGTTTGTCATCAAGGACGATGAATCACCACAAGACATGTACAACCGATTAAACGAGATCATCAACAAGATCAAATCTCTTGGAAGTACAAGATGGGGAAGAAGAGAAGTAGTTGACAAGATCCTCTCCGCATACATGGCAAGGGATGTTCAACTCCCCACCCTCATAAGGGAGAAGAGAGGATTCAACAAGTTCACTCCGGCGGATGTGATTGGAAGAATGGAAGAACACCTCATCACCATCAAGGAGTCCAAGCTCTCACAAGAGATGTCAAAGATGCATGAACAACTTGAGAAGAACAAGGGAGTGGCCCTCAAGGCATCTAGCAAGGAGAAAAGGTCAAGCACATCAACCCCAAGAATCATGGCCGAGGAAGATGATGATGAAGATAGTGACATGGACATGAGCCCCGAACAAATGGCTCTCTTTGTGAGGAAGTTTAACAAAATGTTCAAGAGAAGTGGGTTCCTCAACAAGAACAAGGACAAGGACAAGATCAAGACCAAGAGATCCTCAAAGAGACCATGCTTTGGATGTGGAAAGGAGGGACATTTCATTGCGGAGTGCCCTAACATAAAGGTGAGAAGAAGAGACACCAACAAGTTTGACAAGAACAAGAGAAAGGAAGTTGGTGAAGCTCATTTGGGTGAAGAATGGGATTCAAATGATGATAGCTCCGACTCCTACATAGAAGCCGGTCTTGCTTCCATAACTATCAAGGAACCAATCAACAAGTCATCATTATTTGAAGATCTCACCGATGATGAAGATGACTTCACCCACACTTGCCTTATGGCTAGGGGCTCCAAGGTTGACACTCCTACCCCTCCCCTAGATGATGATAGTGAAAATGATTTCGATTTTGAAAAAATGATCACTAGCTTTGGTAAAAAGGCAACTAAGAAAATTATGTTTTTAATGAAAGAAATTGAGAATAGAGATGGGAGTCTTGAGGTGCAAGAAGAACTCTTTAGACTTGAGCGGGAGAAAACCATTGCCCTTGAGGATGCCCTTGCAATTGAAAAGAAGGGTTTCAAGGTGCAAGAGGACTCGCTCAAGGAAAAGGAGAAAGAAATTCTTAGCCTCAAGAAATCCCTAGCTAAAGATAAGTTGTTAGTAGATGAATTGACTAGGGAATCTTTCCTAGCTAAGGATGCTTGCAAGAAAATTGAGGATGAAAAGCTTGAACTTCAAAAGAGCATTGATAGCTTAAAGACTAGTCACATAGCATTAGAAGTTCAACTTGACAACCTCAAGAACAATGCTACAACTTCATCTAATGATGCTCTCTCAAACTCTCAAACATCAACAAGCAAAGGTTGTTCTAGATGCTATAAATTTGATGTAAATGCTTGTGCTACTAATGTTGCCGAGATGAATGCAATGAGAAAGGAAATTGCTAGGTTGTCAAACTCACTTATAGTTGAAAAGAAGAAAGAACCCAAGAGAGGTGAGTTTGAAAACCACACCAAAGGTTTTGGGTCAAGCTACATGAAGAAGTTTGGCTTTGAGGATGGGAAGGGACTTGGTAAGCAAGAACAAGGTACAAAAGACCCCATCCCATTCATCAAGAACCACCACACCAAAGGTATGGGAACAAGGAATGTGGTGCACGGGATGAAGCAAATGGGTGTCAAGAAGCATGACAATCAAGTGAGATACAACACTCCAATCAAGTTCAAGAGTACCCAAGCAACCTCACAAGCACCACACCCAAAGCCAAACAAGTCAATTAAGAAGCTCAAACCGCATGCCTCACAAGATAGTTTTTATGCCGATTATGTGTTGACTTGGAACCACAAGGGTAAGGTGGTTGCCAAGTATGTAGGGCCTCGCACAAAAGGAGCAATGATAAAAAGGAGTGTGTGGGTGCCCAAAATTCTTGTGACTAACACTCTAGGACCCAAATCCACTTGGGTACCTAAAACACAAGCATAATTTGTTTTGTAGGCATATTCCTCCGGTGGAACCAAATGGGTGATTGATAGTGGATGTACAAATCATATGACCGGAGAGAAGAAAATGTTTACATCTTGTGATATGATAGAAAATCCTATGGAAACCATTGCCTTTGGAGGCAATGGTGGAGGAACGGTTGTTGGTCTTGGTAAAATTGCTATCTCAATCAATCATTCAATTTCCGATGTTTATTTGGTTGAATCTTTGGACTACAACTTGTTGTCCGTCTCACAACTTTGTGAGATGGGCTACAATTGTTTGTTCACTAATGAGGGTGTGACCGTCTTTAGAAGAGGTGATGACTCCGTTGCCTTTAAGGGTGAACTCAAGGGAAGGCTTTACTTGGTGGATTTTTCATCGGATAAAGCCCAACTTGATACATGCTTATTGGCAAAGTCTAGCTTGAGTTGACTTTGGCATCGCCGACTAGCTCACGTTGGGATGAACAATCTCAATAAGCTTCTAAAGGGGGAACACATCCTAGGACTAACAAACATTCATTTTGAGAAAAATAGAATTTGTAGTGCTTGTCAAGCCGGAAAACAAGTTGGTGCCCCTCATCCCGCCAAGAACATTGTATCAACCACAAGACCATTAGAACTACTTCACATGGATATCTTTGGTCCGGTAGCCTATGTTAGCATTGGGGGAAACAAGTATGGATTTGTCATTGTTGATGATTACTCTCGGTACACTTGGGTATTCTTTATGAAAGACAAGAGCAAAGTTCATGAAATATTCAAGAAATTTGCAACAAGAGCCCAAAATGAGTTTGATGTGAAGATCAAAAGAGTAAGAAGCGACAATGGCACCGAGTTCAAGAACACCAACATTGAAGAGTATCTTGATGAAGAAGGCATTGGTCATGAGCTCTCGGTCCCATACACTCCACAATGAAATGGGATTGTAGAGAGGAAGAATAGAACCCTTATTGAAGCCGCAAGAACCATGCTTGATGAGTACAAGACTTCAGATAGTTTTTGGGCGGAAGCAATCAACATGGCGTGTCATGCTATCAACCGTTTGTATCTTCACAAGCTTCGCCACAAGACCGCCTATGAGCTCCTAATTGGTAAAAAGCCTAATGTCTCTTACTTTAGAGTTTTTGGTTGTAGGTGCTTCATTCTCAACAAGAAGCCCAAAAGCTCTAAGTTTGCATCTAAAGTTGATGAAGGCATCTTTCTTGGTTATGCCTCAAACGCTCATGGCTATCGTGTCCTCAACAAAACCACCGGTTGTGTTGAAGTCACGTGTGACTTGACATTTGATGAATCTTATGGCTCTCAAGAGGAGCAAGTTGATGAATTGTGTGTAGGCAAGGAAGTACCTGCAGAAAAAGCTATAAGGAGGATGGCCATTGGAGAAATCAAGCCTCAAGAAGAAGAAGATGAGGACTGCATAATTGAAGATGCTGCTGAGCTGCGCAACCCGGAGTGTCCGGGCAAAAACCCGGAGACTCCGGATTTTCCGGAGACTCCGGAGATGAGCCCGGAGACTCTGGACCTGCTGCTGAAATGCCACAATGCAGTCAAGAAGATGATGACTTGATTCAACAAGAAGTGTCTGACCCACATCCAAGAGTTCGACAAAGTGTTCAACGAGATCATCCCGTTGATAACATACTTGGAAGCATTCGTAGAGGGGTAACAACTCATTCAAGATTAGCAAATTTTTGTGAACATTACTCATTTGTTTCCATGTTGGAACCTCTTAGGGTCGAAGATGCTCTTGGAGATGCTGATTGGGTGATGGCAATGCAAGAAGAGCTCAACAACTTCACTAGGAATGAAGTCTGGTCCTTAGTGGAACGCCCCAAACAAAATGTGATTGGAACCAAGTGGGTGTTTCGCAACAAACAAGATGAAGATGGCGTGGTGACCAAGAACAAAGCTAGATTGGTTGCAAAGGGTTATACTCAAGTAGAAGGCTTAGATTTTGGAGAAACTTATGCACCGGTGGCAAGACTTGAAGCAATTCGTATACTCCTAGCCTTTGCCACTCATCACAACTTCAAGCTACATCAAATGGATGTTAATAGTGCCTTTTTGAATGGTCCAATCTCCGAAGAAGTCTATGTTGAGCAACCACCGGGCTTTGAAGATCCACAACTCCCAAACCACGTCTACAAGCTCCATAAGGCGCTCTATGGGCTCAATCAAGCCCCTAGAGCATGGTATGAATGCCTTAAGGATTTTCTCTTAAAGAAAGGCTTTGAAATAGGCAAAGCCGATCCTACTCTCTTCACTCGTAAACAAGGCAATGACTTATTTGTGTGTCAAATATATGTTGATGATATCATATTTGGCTCTACTAATCAAATTTGGGTTAATGAGTTTAGTAGGATCATGACTAAAAGATTCGAGATGTCTATGATGGGAGAGTTGAAGTTCTTTCTCAGTTTTCAAATCAAGCAACTCAAGGATGGCACCTTCATAAGTCAAACCAAGTACACCCACGACATGCTTAAGAAGTTTGACATGAACAACGCCAAGCCCATCAAAACACCTATGCCATCAAATGGACATCTTGATCTAAATGAAGAAGGCAAAAGCATCGATCAAAAGGTATATCGCTCCATGATTGGTTCTTTACTTTATCTTTGTGCATCTAGGCCCGATATTATGCTTAGTGTGTGCATGTGTGCAAGGTTTCAAGCTAATCCTAAGGAGTGCCATCTAATGGCCGTTAAGAGAATTTTTAGATACTTGGTTCATACTCCTAACCTTGGTTTATGGTATCCTAAGGGCTCCACTTTCGATCTACTTGGCTACTCCGATTCGGACTATGCCGGTTGCAAAGTAGATAGGAAGAGTACATCCGGACTTGCCAATTCCTTGGAAGGTCCTTGGTGTCTTGGAGTTCCAAGAAACAAAACTCCGTTGCCCTTTCCACCGCCGAGGCCGAGTATGTTGCAGCGGCGCTTGTTGTGCTCAACTACTTTGGATGAGGCTCACTTTGAGAGACTTTGGTTGCAAGTTTAGCAAGGTGCCACTCTTGTGTGACAACGAGAGTGCCATTAAGCTAGCGAACAACCCCGTAAACCACTCAAGAACAAAGCACATAGACATAAGACACCATTTCTTGAGAGACCACGAAGCCAAAAGGAGATATCGCTCTAAGTCATGTGAGCACCGATAAGCAACTAGCCGATATCTTCACAAAGCCTCTTGATGAACTAAGGTTTTGTGCTTTGAGGAGTGAGCTAAATATCCTGGATTCTCGTAACTTGGCTTGAGATCATGCACATAGTTGAGTGACCTAGTACAAGACTTTTTAAAACAAAAGATTTGTGAAAAGGCTTGTATTGCATTTGTTTTTGAAAAATTTGGATCTTTAGGTACAACACTTGGACTATTGTTCTCTTTGCTTGTTTGTGGCTAGTCCAAGGTGTTGATACTGCTCAAGCTCACATTTATCACATAAGCAACCTTCCAAATCCATTCTAAATCAAAGTCCTTGAAAATCTGCTCGCTGAGTTCAGGGGGAGCGGAGTATCCGGGGTCAAGGCCGGACACTCCGGGTTTCCCAGATAGTCCGGACCTGACCCGGAGACTCTGAGTTTTAAAGGTATATAAGGGTTTTGACCGCGGTGAAAACTTCTTTTTCACCCACACTTCATCTCTTAACCGTGCCCTTTCACCCCCGTCGCCCCCTCTCATCCCCTTAGGCGATTTTGCCTCCCAACCATCAAAATCATGTGAGAAGTGAGGATTTGAAGTCTCCAAGGCGCGGAGAACAAGGATCTACTCAAGCTTCAAAGGATCCAAGCCCTTTCCCTTCTCTTCCCAAGGTATTCTCAAAAGGAACTTTCCCGATCTATTTCCCTAGCGTAGTTCTTGCAGTATCCTAGTAGGGAATAGGTAGGAAACACTCTTTAGGCTCTAGATCTGCGTTTCCACTCGCCTTGGATGGACGAACGTCTCGCATTTTGATTTAGGGTTTCGGCTCGCGAAGCCCGACTCTCCGGGGTCGAAGGACCCGGAGTCTCCGGAAAATCCGGAGTCTCCGGACTTTTTCCCGGAGTATCCGGGGTTCGCACTGCAACCCTAAAACTCTAATGCAGCGTGTCGTCACCCTTGACAATCTCTCATTTCCATATCTTTTTATCCATTCAGATGGTCAGGTTGAAGGTCAGCCGTGGCAATGAGGAGCCCTCCACCCAAAGGAGGACCAAGGCTAGGCATGACCCCGCCGCTTTTCAGGCCGTGCAAGAAGCCTTGGGGCAAGAGAGTTCTCAGCGCAGCTCAAGACCCAGACGGGGTGACCCTCCTCCCTCCTATGCCGAAGGGAGTGAAGAAGATATTGTAGAGGAGGAAGAGGAGGAGCAAACGGAAAGTGATGATGACGAAGTTGAGGATGAAACCTATAAGCAATCCCCTGAGCCTCCTCATCGTCATGGAAAGGGGCCGGCCACGAAAGCTCCCGCTACAAGCCCCATCCCAAAAAGAGCCATCAAGCCCCCTATATCCACCAAAGCCGCCCGGCCTACTCGAGTTCCTCCTAAACATCGACAAGGAGTAGTCGCTCACATCTGTCCTAAAACCCCTCCTAGACTCATCCCTACCCTTCCACCCAATGTCTGAGTGGTTGAGACACCTATCAAGCTAAGGGACCCGGCTCGGTTCTTGGATTTGCTGAGCACATGATCAGGGACTACTCGAGGAACTCCCTAGCAGTGAGGGAGCAAAGGGAGGAAAATGTCTATCGTTATCTCAAGGGAGAGGGACTTGAGGCTAGGTTTTGGTGTGACTTCCACCGGGACTTCTATCAATCAGTGATCCGCAATCCCAAGTTGGCCTCCAAGAACATGGCACCCATTGTGCCTATGAAGTACATTGATTGGAAGTACTATGAGGAACTCAACAACACAGTGTTCAACTCTGTAATTGACAAGTGCAAGGAGGTCGGGCTCTACGACATCATGGGCTTTAGGTACAATTGGAACAAAGAAATCCTTGCTCAATTCCATTGTTCCTACCATTTCAATCCTCATGACAACACCATCACATGGACAACTCAAGGCCAAAAGTGCACAATTGACTACATGACCTTCTCTCGGCTCTTGGGTCTTGGTTCTAAGGATGAAAGGCGCACCCCCGTGCACAATGAGAACAAATACAAGCCCAAGGAGCTCCCCTTCATGTTTCCTAGCCGAGATGCGGCCATTGAGGGCAAAGCGGACCAACTCAATCCTTACTACTACTATCTCAATCAATTCTTCCGTGCCACTATCGACCCTAAGATTGGAGATGTGACAGCTTTGAGGTATTTTGCTCCCAATCTTCTCAATAGAATGGCACCGGATGAAGAAGGCTTTTGTGTCTTTGACTTTATTTGGAATGAGTTGAGGATGGCCATGAATGATCCAATGAAACATCTTCCTTATGCCCCCTATCTCATGTATATGATTGAGAGAGTGACCAATGTCCGCTACCCCAAGGATGTTGTTCATGAGCCCCTTCGCCACCTCCGTGATCGTGCCAAGAGGCCTCCCAAAGGCCGTAAATATGTTGGATCGTCGAGTGCAGCCCCGTCCCATGATGATGTGCTCGCTGCGCGTTCCTCTTCACCACCTCCTCATCGTCACCGTGGCTCCATGATCAAGAGAGTGCTCAAGAGCATTTTCAGCATGTGCAAGACCATTGCCACGGAGACCAATGAGAACCGGCGCGACATCATCGAGATCAAGTCTCACCTTGGCCTCCCCACCGACCCCTACCGCGAGCTTCCCGAGTTCGATGACCCGTTTGCGGAGTGGGACACCCAAGGTGCCCAAGAAGAAGAGGAAGAGGAGGGCAATGAAGAAGAAGAAGAAGAGGAGGAGGACGACGACTCCGAGTGACTCCGCTGCTCTTCACTTCCTTTTTGGCGCTTGATGCCAAAGGGGGAGTGATATTATCTTTTTGTGTCGTCGAAACAATGAACTTGGCTTGTAATAATTTGAATTTGGAATTCGGTTTGTAATAACTCTAATATTCGCTCGTGTGAGACTATGTGAGTTTGAGATAATTGCTTGTGTGCTTGTGGTTTTTTAACTGCTTTTTATCTGCTAAGGACAGCTTACGCTAGATTGAAACTGTGTGATTTCTGTTTTTCGTCGCTTTGTTGGAGCCCGAGACTCGGACTTTTTCCCGGAGTATCCGGATTTTCCGACACTCCGGACTGGCCCGAGAATCCGGACTTCTCAGCACTGCATTTCTTTTATATTTTGTTGAGTGCATAATCTGTCATGAGCATTTCACCTTGTAATTTGTTGCACATCACAAGCACCCCACTATTGTAATACCCTCTTGCTTTTCTTGTTGTGCAAAATATTGGCCCTAATAGGACCTTTGATATTCAAAATCAAAATGCACACATTAAGGGGGAGTATTACAAAAGCTTTAAATATTCATTGTTTATCTCTTATATGACTTAGTTGTGTTGTCATCAATCACCAAAAAGGGGGAGATTGAAGAGTATCTTGGCCCCCTAAGTGGGTTTTGGTGATATAATGACACACACCTAAGTGGCTAATGAGTTTATCTAGTCCATAAGCAGGTCTTAAAATTATGTATGGCATCAAGCACAACTCGTTGACTACACAAAAGAAAGTGGTGCTCTAAAAGGATTCCAAAGACGGCTTATTTATTTTTACTTTTGAATTTGAGTCCTAGGAATGCCGTACTATCAAGAGGGACTGGAATTATGTCTTCCAAGGGTCGAACGGGTGCTCTAGTGGCTAAAACAAAACCTTTGGGAGACACCTTTGCACCAACACATTCACGGGAATCTTATCTTGGGTGCTGGCCTTGGAAGGCCGGAGTGTCCGGGTTTTGCCCCGGAGACTCCGGACTTCCCGGAGAGTCCGGGATTAACCCGGATACTCCGGGTCATAAAGCCTCAACGACTATATTCTGGGTGAGGGGGTATGAAAGCCCCCTCCACAACTTCATTTACTCCTCTCCCCTGCCATTTTCGTCCTGAACAGCTGTAACTCTCATTTACTCCCCCTCTCTCCCCCTTTGGCTCAAAGTTGGTGAGATTTGTTGAGGGAGTTAAGAGGATTTGAGAGCAAGGGCTTGGAGAGTGCTAGTGAGCTGATTTCCCATCTCTAGAGCACCTAGTTCTTCGCTTGGTTGGCAAAATTCGTGTTTGTTACTCTTGGAGCTTTGAGCTCCTAGCCGGCTAGGCGTTGCCTTGGAGCATCCAAAGGTTGTGGCTGCCCAAGGAGGTTTGTATTACCCCGAAATTGAGTAAGTAACTCTAGCTTGATCTTCGTGGTCGCTAGAGGGAGGAAAGTGACCTAGGTGTAAAGGTCCACCCTTTGTGGGTACCTCAACGGAGACGTAGACCTCAAGGTGTGAGGTTGAACTCCGGTAACAAATCTCGTGTTTTTTGTGCTTGTTCATCTTGTTGCATGCTTGTATCTTGCTTGAACACTTATCTAGGGTTTGGTGCCGATCTACTTCGTGCTGAGGTTCCTACAGGTTTTAAGTGGATAAACAGGCTCATATCACTTCCTTGCATAACCTATTTTCACAGATTTACTTTTGAGCAAGTTTAAATCCTGTCGATTTAATCCCCCTTTGGCAGGCCGGACTATCCGGACATTTTCCCGGATTCTCCGGATTTCCCGGAGTCTCCGGAAAAATATCCGGAGTCTCCGGACCTGGTCTAACAGCTGCGAAAAAGTTTGTGATTTTCAGGTTCGACTATTCACCCCCTCTAGTCGACATCTTGATCCTTTCACAATGTATGTAGCATCATCCTCACATCCACATGACATAATTTCATCTTCGCAATACTCTGAGGCAAATGTAGCATCATCATCACCTTCGTCACCATCCTCATTTGCAATGTATGTAGCATCATCCTCACCTCCGTCACCATTCTCATTTGCAATCATCCTCACCTCCCTGAAAAAAGATGAGATGAGCATATAGACCAAGGCATTTTTATTTTTCAAGATGACATATATTAGGTGCAACTCAAGTAACATAACTCACCTAGGAGCATTGAAACCAGTTCATTATGATGATAATTGTAGTGTTGCAAAAATGTGTAATTAAAGAAACAGTTCTTGGTATCTCTCGACACAACAATACA
This sequence comes from Cenchrus americanus, assembly GCA_947561735.1. Taxonomy (NCBI): domain Eukaryota; kingdom Viridiplantae; phylum Streptophyta; class Magnoliopsida; order Poales; family Poaceae; genus Cenchrus; species Cenchrus americanus. The sequence goes on along the minus strand of OX387245.1, from coordinate 225,319,891 downwards.
AAGGGCAAGTGCAACACATATACCTGAAACCAAAAAGCAAAAATCCATATTATGTGCTGAATTGTCACACCCGAATTTAAAAGAAAATTTGAATGCATAGAATACATGTGCGCCATGATCAAAGTTCACACATGCATTGACTTAGTGTAAAAAAACAGTGCCAAAACAAAAAGAGAGTAGTAACATTATTACATGACCGATAGTCTTTAATCGAACACACGAATCGAGTAGCTAACAATGGATAAGTAAAACGCAGTCGTCCTCCACAGATAGTCGACTAAGGGAACGTGTGCCTAGAGATTGTCAAACTCTCTAGGGTAGTCTTCAAAACGTCCGTCTGAGTAGCAGTCGAGTTGTGTAAGTAAAGACAAGCATAAGCACATGTCGTACTCAACAAGTCAAAAATACAACAACAACATGCAAGGCTTTATAGTGGAAGGCTGATGGTATAAAATCAAGTCAGCATTTTAGTTGGTCAGATTTTATTAAGCAACTAGATTGCTAGAAAATGCAAGTTCATACCAACCCAAAAAATTAACATAAGCATCATCATGAAAATAAATGCAACCGATTTGATCCATCTTCCATGTAGTTTACTCATATGAGGGTCCAGGCCGCCCTTGATCGTGAGCACGACTAACCGGTTAGTTTCACTCTGCAGAGGTTGTACATCTTTACCCACAAGTCCTGTAAAAGTTCTATGAACTTTAGACTCAACCATGCGATGTAGGACAAGCACCATACCACACTACCGTGGCTGCAGAGGAACACTACTGAGGCCTTTAGAAAGATCCCCTGGTGCAAGCTGCTCGCTAGGTTACATGATCAATGCAGTGCATAAAGCTCCTTAGCGGGTACCGTGTCTTAGCAAAGCCTAACAATAGGTCTATACACTATCTCCCGTCACCCCAACCCCTTTCAGGTAACCTAACACCATGGTTTCTGTCACACCCTGAAATTTCCAATTTCAGAATGTGAATAGAAAGAATAATTAAATAACGATTTTCTCATAATTTTAAAATTTTTCCCACATTTATGTTTCTTTACAGGGAATATAGTATAGGAAAAATCCATTGTTTGATCATCTAAATTAAATAAAAAGTTATGTGTGTTGCATTCATGCCGATGCATCTTGGTGCTTCTTGAGTGCAAAAGGTTTCAAAAGTGCGATTAGGAGCTGTCCACATCCTTCCGAGAATTTTCCGGACTTTTCTGGGATTTATTCTCATTTTCCTTTGAGCTATTTCTATTTATTAGAAGGCTCTAAAATCTTTTTCATGATTCATCATGACCCAAATCATCTCTAGTAATTTTCCTGAATTTTTCTGAGCCTTCGGAGTATTTTTCGCGATTTAATTACGATTTCAGGATTTCCTAGAATTATTATTTTAATCTGAAATTAATTTCCGAAATTAGAAAAAAAGGAAAATAAAAATTGGACTCAATCTCGGCCAATAAATAGTTGCCGGCGATCTCCTTGGCGTCCTCTTTCCAACGCCGCCAACCTCGCTCCGTTTCGATAACCCTAGCTCTCACAAACCCTCGCCGAACTTTTACATCTACTAAATTCCGGCGAACTTCCGGCGAGCTTTTCCGGCGAAACCGTGCACTTCCGGTGCAAGTGGACACCACCCTGGAGTTTGCCTCGCCGAGCTCTACGCCGTGATGTGCTCCGTCACGTGAATCCGACGTCGACTCCGTCATCTTCCCCAACTCCGGCGAGCTCCTCTCCAACTCCGGCGAGCTCTTCCATCGCCGTCGTTCATCTTTGACCGAAGGTGAGCACACCATCGCGTTCGTCTCGTCGTTCCCTTTCCGTTTTGCCATTCAATCTACAGTTTCGTGGTCGTTCCCATCTAATCCCCTCTTTGCCTTCTCTCGTCCGGGCCGTCTTGTTCGACCGGGCCGCCGTCCGCCGCCGCCGGCCGGGATTCGCCGCCTCCTTGGTCCCCGCCACCGGTGAGCACACCTACGAGATTCCCTCGCTCTCCTCTTTCGTTCCGCAATCCACCCGGGCTCCTAGCCACCCAAAGCCCGAGCAACTTGATGCGCATGGAGTTCCGGTACGACCGGGACCTCCTGTTCGGTCATGAACGAGAGGTAGGAGAAGACTCTCCTATTTTGTGATTAGGTCCCCGTGTTTCTTTTAATCTTTATTCTATTTTCTTGTGTCTTGCACCTTTTATGGAAAACCCCCTAGAAAGATCCCACCTTTCACACATAAATCCAACCCGGGACTTTTATAGATCTAACCCTGCAGTCTATTCTTTTTGCGAGCACTATTTAATGTGTCTTGTGATTCTTTTCAGCTACTCCCTGTTGTCTGGAGTTAATCACGTCTAGGTCCTTTTCATCTTATTTTCTCCATATCTTTTATGTTTTAGCTCCGTTTTAATCCGTTCAAGTTGCGTTAGATTCATAATAATGTAAAGCACGCGTTAGTGGTGTGTTTCACCATGTTTTGTTTTCAGAAAATAAAATTAATATTAATTTTGATTAATGTCTAGTTATACATGTCTTTTCCAAATAAAAGTAATATAGATCTATACATCGTTTTTCATAAGCAAATTTAATTTGATTAATGTTCCTATCACATGTTTTTGTACATAAAAGTTAATTATATCTTTATCTCGGTTTTCGTAAACCAAATGTTAATTTGTTTAATAGTTAATTAATCTTTTCTAATTAAAATTTGATTAGGCTTTTACAACGGCTTTTATAATAAATATTAACTTGATTAATGCCAATACCATAATGTTTTTAATAATAATATGATCTACTCGAATTACAAAGTTTCGTTTAGATTGTTCATACGATTTAGTTTTTCCAAATTAAATGTTTAATTGGTTTAATCAATATATGAATCTTTATTAATAAAACTTGACTAGTTCTTTACACCGGTTTCGTAAATAAAGTTTAATATTGCATTAATGTCAACATAGGGTATTTTATTTCTAAAATATCCTTTATATTTGTTTTGTTAATTAAAATGAACCTAGCTCATAGCCTTGTTCTCTCATATATGCAAAACGTTTGTTAGACGTTCTTTTCACAGCTCTCTAAGTGTGATCTTTCTGGTCCTTGCTCAATCTTCCGCGACCATCTCTTTCAAGCAAACCAAGCTTTCTTCCTCTAAGCACGGTTTGTGTGCTTTAGTGATCCATCTAATCGATCCTATCCTTTAGTGCGTCCTTTTAAACCTTTCTTTTGATTGGTGTATTGTTCTTAGTATATGTTTGTTTGTTTGTTTTGTATGCTTGTGCCGATGATTGGTGTGTTTAGAGTGAACGTCGTTCGAGAAGTTTTGAAGAGCTTGAAGTTGAAGATATTCTGAGCAACTACTCTTTGGTTAAAGGCAAGTGTGTCCTTGATCTTTGTCCCAATAACTATGATTAATCACTTTGCATTGCTTTGCATTAATACTGATGGGTCCTATTAAGGTTTGCCTAGTCTTTATTATCATTCCTTGTCAACCTCGGGTTTATCTTTACGTTGGGTAGCTATGCTTAGTTGCTATACTTGGGTTATGGTGGTTTTAATGAACAATAATGATGAATCATGCTATACTTTTATGTTATATCTTTGTTTTCTTAATACAAGACCATATGCTTAATCGGAACATGGAGAACCACCCAGGAAAACCGTACAACCACAAGGCACATGGCTCGCCTTGGCTGAATAACTAGAGACTTTAGTGTTGTAGCAACCTTACCTGAAAGGGACAAATGGGGAGGCGTTGACGGAGTATAGACTCGCTCTAGTAGGGAGTTGGGCTTTGCTAAGACACGGTACCTACTAGGGGACTTTATGCCCCGCTTCGTCCTGAAACCTAGTGGGTTGTTGCGCATTGGAGGATCTTCGTAAAGGCCTCGTAGCGTCCCTATGCAATCACACCTCGGTAGTGTGGTATGATGCATGGCCAGCATCGCATGGTTGGGTCCAAAGCTCTTCGGAGTTTTTACGCGACTTGTGGGTAAAGATGTACAACCTCTGCAGAGTGTAAAACTAATCGATTAGCCGTGCTCACGGTCAAGAGCGGCCTGGACCCTCACATGATAACTGAACTTGAAGATGGACTTAAATCGTGTTCTCTGGTTATGCTTGCCATGTGCTTATGGCGTACCTCTTATCTTATGCTTAATGTGGGTTGGTATAAACTTATACTTTATTAGTAATCAGGTGCTAATAAAATTTGACCAACTAAAATTGCTTAAATGCTTATAGCCCAGTCCACTATAAAGCCTTTGCATTCATTCTTTTTCCCACACTTGCTGAGTACGACAAGTGCTCACCCTTGCTATAAACAATGTTGCTCAGAAAGAGGATGCTTTCGCTTTGGAGTCCGGTGAAGATGTTGCTGGTGCTAGGCGTATGCAACCCCCGATCGATTGCTCGTGATGTTTGGTGCCTTCGTTTCCGGATTCGGCGTAAATCTCGATAATCTTTCTTTTTCATACGTGATACTTGTTTCGTATTCACTTTTGTGTCACTATATGCATGAAACTTGATCCTGGCATGCATATAGGTATGCACTTGGTTTTCTTCGGAAAGTCGGGTGTGACAGAGTGGTATCAGAGCTGTATCGACTGTAGGACGTAAGCCTAGTTAGTATTGGTCATTTCTTAAAGCCTCTTTTGTTCTACAATCGCTCCTTACCTTATCCTTGACCTCTCCGATAAATGATCTCACATCTCAACTATCTTATTATCTCCATACAATGAATTCTTGTATATTTATCTTCACTCTCCTTGAACATTTCTTCGATCCCGCCCGTGCTTTCTTTCAAGCAATAACACCCCCTTGATTTATTAGTAGAACTCGTTACCCTTAACATTCTATCTATTCGCGCAGTTCTCCGACACCTCGCGCTGTTTAAATTTTATCTCGAGCTACAGAACTCCGATCAACATGAAACCAGTTGGGTTATTTCCTAAATTTCATAAGTGAATTTCTATAAAAATTCAACCCTATCCAGTACATGTTCCAGGAGCTATGCTCGAAACATTGGAGCCATCAGAAACTGTAAGCTCTGCTGACCTAGTTACCTTCAATATTCTATATCTCAGGCTATAGACCTCCGATTGAGGTAAATCGAATTGGAGTAGTTCAGGAATTTCATCAGCTTCACTCTGTCCAAATTTCAGCAGTATTCGTTTTGTATCCATGGAGATACATACGAATTAATGGAGCTTTCAGAATCTGCCAACACTACTGACATAGCCATCTTGCTTAATTCATATCTCGAGTTCCGAACCTCCGATTGAGGTGATTCCAGTTGGGTTGAACTCATAATTTTGGCCTCCTTGATCGGGTAAAATCCATTATTTATGGATATCCTTGCTGGGAGATACATCTGATCTATTAGGAGGATACCCTCGACTTTATTAACAACGTGTAGTGTCGTTCCCTTTAGCTATGCCTTGATTGGTGAATTCGGTGTTTGCATGATGATGCTTGGTTTTATGAACTTGATTGGTTCGTTTCTTTGAAGTGAGTGTTGGTGTATTGTGGGTCTTATATCTGCAATGACATCAGTTGCCTAGTTGGGTTTCTCTTTTGTACCTTCCACATCCTTGTTGTCTTTCTTTCTCTCCACCTGGATCAAATGAAGTACTTCAGAAGAAGAAATTAAAGTGCAAACCAATGCCAACAAGCAAATGCTACTGCTACCCTCGTCATTTAGAAGTGAGCAAGTTGAAGATAAGAAGATTGCACTCTATTTTCTCTCCCACCTTGCGCTTGATACTATCCTACCTAGCTCACTCTGATGAAGGCCCGAAAGATCAAGACAAGATGAGGAATAAAGATCCTACAAGCCAGACGACAAAAGAGGATGATCGCCTACCTACTTCGATCACAATGTTCGTGTTTATCTCCCTCCTCCTTGCTTATTCTTTCTTTGAATCTAGGAACGAGATTTAAGGGGGGTAGATTTGTCACACCCTGAAATTTCCAATTTCAGGATGTGAATAGAAAGAATAATTAAATAACGATTTTCTCATAATTTTAAAATTTTTCCCACATTTATGTTTCTTTACAGGGAATATAGTATAGGAAAAATCCATTGTTTGATCATCTAAATTAAATAAAAAGTTATGTGTGTTGCATTCATGCCGATGCATCTTGGTGCTTCTTGAGTGCAAAAGGTTTCAAAAGTGCGATTAGGAGTTTGTCCAAATCCTTCCGAGAATTTTCCGGACTTTTCTGGGATTTATTCTCATTTTCCTTTGAGCTATTTCTATTTATTAGAAGGCTCTAAAATCTTTTTCATGATTCATCATGACCCAAATCATCTCTAGTAATTTTCCTGAATTTTTCTGAGCCTTCGGAGTATTTTTCGCGATTTAATTACGATTTCAGGATTTCCTAGAATTATTATTTTAATCTGAAATTAATTTCCGAAATTAGAAAAAAAGGAAAATAAAAATTGGACTCAATCTCGGCCAATAAATAGTTGCCGGCGATCTCCTTGGCGTCCTCTTTCCAACGCCGCCAACCTCGCTCCGTTTCGATAACCCTAGCTCTCACAAACCCTCGCCGAACTTTTACATCTACTAAATTCGGCGAACTTCGGCGAGCTTTTCCCGCGAAACCGTGCACTTCCGGTGCAAGTGGACACCACCCCGGAGTTTGCCTCGCCGAGCTCTACGCCGTGATGTGCTCCGTCACGTGAATCCGACGTCGACTCCGTCATCTTCCCCAACTCCGCGAGCTCCTCTCCAACTCCGGCGAGCTCTTCCATCGCCGTCGTTCATCTTTGACCGAAGGTGAGCACACCATCGCGTTCGTCTCGTCGTTCCCTTTCCGTTTTGCCATTCAATCTACGGTTTCATGGTCGTTCCCATCTAATCCCCTCTTTGCCTTCTCTGTCCGGGCCGTACCTTGTTCGAATTACGGCCGCCGTCCCGCCGCCGCCGCCGGCCGGATTCGCCGCCTCCTTGGTCCCCGCCACCGGTGAGCACACCTACGAGATTCCCTCGCTCTCCTCTTTACGTTCCGCAATCCACCCGAGGCTCCTAGCCACCCAAAGCCCAGGCAACTTGATGCGCATGGAGTTCCGTACGACCAGGACCTCCTGTTCGGTCATGAACGAGAGGTAGGAGAAGACTCTCCTATTTTGTGATTAGATCCCTCGTGTTTCTTTTAATCTTTATTCTATTTTCTTGTGTCTTGCACCTTTTATGGAAAACCCCCTAGAAAGATCCCACCTTTCACACATAAATCCAACCTAGGACTTTTATAGATCTAACCCTGCAGTCTATTCTTTTTGCGAGCACTATTTAATGTGTCTTGTGATTCTTTTCGACTACTCCCCGTTGTCCGGAGTTAATCACGTCTAGGTCCTTTTCATCTTATTTTCTCCATATCTTTTATGTTTTAGCTCCGTTTTAATCCGTTCAAGTTGCGTTAGATTCATAATAATGTAAAGCACGCGTTAGTGGTGTGTTTCACCATGTTTTGTTTTCAGAAAATAAAATTAATATTAATTTTGATTAATGTCTAGTTATACATGTCTTTTCCAAATAAAAGTAATATAGATCTATACATCGTTTTTCATAAGCAAATTTAATTTGATTAATGTTCCTATCACATGTTTTTGTACATAAAAGTTAATTATATCTTTATCTCGGTTTTCGTAAACCAAATGTTAATTTGTTTAATAGTTAATTAATCTTTTCTAATTAAAATTTGATTAGGCTTTTACAACGGCTTTTATAATAAATATTAATTTGATTAATGCCAATACCATAATGTTTTTAATAATAATATGATCTACTCGAATTACAAAGTTTCGCTTAGATTGTTCATACGATTTAGTTTTTCCAAATTAAATGTTTAATTGGTTTAATCAATATATGAATCTTTATTAATAAAACTTGACTAGTTCTTTACACCGTTTCGTAAATAAAGTTTAATATTGCATTAATGTCAACATAGGGTATTTTATTTCTAAAATATCCTTTATATTTTTTTTGTTAATTAAAATGAACCTAGCTCATAGCCTTGTTCTCTCATATATGCAAAACGTTTGTTAGACGTTCTTTTCACGACTCTCTAAGTGTGATCTTTACGGTCCTTGCTCAATCTTCCGCGACCATCTCTTTCAAGCAAACCAAGCTTTCTTCCTCTAAGCACGGTTTGTGTGCTTTAGTGATCCATCTAATCGATCCTATCCTTTAGTGCGTCCTTTTAAACCTTTCTTTTGATTGGTGTATTGTTCTTAGTATATGTTTTTTTTGTTTGTTTTGTATGCTTGTGCCGATGATTGGTGTGTTTAGAGTGAATGTCGTTCGAGAAGTTTTGAAGAGCTTGAAGTTGAAGATATTCTGAGCAACTACTCTTTGGTTAAAGGCAAGTGTGTCCTTGATCTTTGTCCCAATAACTATGATTAATCACTTTGCATTGCTTTGCATTAATACTGATGGGTCCTATTAAGGTTTGCCTAGTCTTTATTATCATTCCTTGTCAACCTGGGTTTATCTTTACGTTGGGTAGCTATGCTTAGTTGCTATACTTGGGTTATGGTGGTTTTAATGAACAATAATGATGAATCATGCTATACTTTTATGTTATATCTTTGTTTTCTTAATACAAGACCATATGCTTAATCGGAACATGGAGAACCACCCAGGAAAACCGTACAACCACAAGGCACATGGCTCTGCCTTGGCTGAATAACTAGAGACTTTAGTGTTGTAGCAACCTTACCTGAAAGGGACAAATGGGGAGGCGTTGACGGAGTATAGACTCGCTCTAGTAGGGAGTTGGGCTTTGCTAAGACACGGTACCTACTAGGGGACTTTATGCCCCGCTTCGTCCTGAAACCTAGTGGGTTGTTGCGCATTGGAGGATCTTCGTAAAGGCCTCGTAGCGTCCCTATGCAATCACACCTCGGTAGTGTGGTATGATGCATGGCCAGCATCGCATGGTTGGGTCCAAAGCTCTTCGGAGTTTTTACGCGACTTGTGGGTAAAGATGTACAACCTCTGCAGAGTGTAAAACTAATCGATTAGCCGTGCTCACGGTCAAGAGCGGCCTGGACCCTCACATGATAACTGAACTTGAAGATGGACTTAAATCGTGTTCTCTGGTTATGCTTGCCATGTGCTTATGGCGTACCTCTTATCTTATGCTTAATGTGGGTTGGTATAAACTTATACTTTATTAGTAAACAGGTGCTAATAAAATTTGACCAACTAAAATTGCTTAAATGCTTATAGCCCAGTCCACTATAAAGCCTTTGCATTCATTTTTTCCCCACACTTGCTGAGTACGACAAGTGCTCACCCTTGCTATAAACATTGTTGCTCAGAAAGAGGATGTCTTGCTTTGGAGTCCGGTGAAGATGTTGCTTGGTGCTAGGCGTACGCAACCCCTAGTCGATTGCTCGTGATGTTTGGTGCCTTCGTTTCTAGGATTCGGCATAAATCTCCGATAATCTTTCTTTTTCACACGTGATATCTTTTGTTTCGTATTCACTTTTATGTCACTATATGCATGAAACTTGATCCTGGCATGCATATAGGTATGCACTTGGTTTTCTTCGGAAAGTCGGGTGTGACAGTTTCTAATTAATTAGCCAAGATAGAGCCATATGTCTTATGGTAATACAATTTTCCTAGGTGGTCACTCCATGTTCCGATTAACAAACAAGGTGATTTTGTATTAAATGAAAGTATAACAAAAGTAAATCCAGATTAATAGTTGTTCCATTAAACCACTATCCTGGGCCGCACGATTCAGATGAGGGAGCGTATCAGCCGTCGATCACGTTGCAGGCGTAGCAAATGGTGCGAACAACTTTTGAAATGTTGCGAAGAGCTTTTCCCTTGTTGCGAACCGTCGTGCTCGCAACATTCAATGAAGCATGTTGGGATGAATGTTGCGAGTTTGTGTGTGGCATGTTGCGAGCAGCAGGGTGTGTAACATCCAACATCACGAGTATTCCTCCCCCTCCTCCTCCCTATGTTGCGACTATATTGTGACCATGTTGCGACCCGTGTCGCGTGCAACATCCAAACATCAGGAGCCCAACATCACATGTCTGCAACATCAAAACTCAACATCTGCAATATTGAAAATGAATGTTTGCAACATCCAACATCAGGTGTCGTCCTCCCCTCCACAACACTCAACATCACATGTCTACAATATGGGTCCCTGATGCTTGGGCTCAACATGAGATTCCGCAACATTCAAAAACAACACCCACAACATTCGAAAACAACATCTGAAACATTCAAAAACACATCTGCATCATCCCGCAACATTGAAACATCTAGATCTACCTTTTCAACATCCGCAAGAACGCTTGCAACATCATTCACAAACGTATGAAACACATGGAGCGTTCGCTTGCAACGTGGGGGAAAACATGCTTGAATACGTAGCTTGCCTACATCAGGCTGGCTCTCATCTTCACGAGGAGCGTCGGCTTGCGCCCCCAGGCAGTGAGGGAGCACCAGCCTGCACCCCTAGCCGCGTCCGGCCTCCAGGCCAACCTCGTCGCCACAGAAGGAGGAGCAGGGGGTGCGCTACCTGTAGGAGGAGGCTGGGCGCCCACGCTCGGACCGCCGCCACCCGCAGAGGAGGGAAAGGAGACGGAGCCACACCGCGACCCTACTCCTCCTGCAGTTGCAGATCGAGGTCGGCCATCCCGAGCTGCACGTCGCTGCCTGTAGGCCAGCGCACCCCCTTCATCCGCGGGGAGCTTCGCTCGGCCGCACGGAGGCTCTCGCCGCTAGAGCCTGGAGCAGATGTCGTGCCGCCGTTGGAGCAGAAGCCGGAGATGGTGCGGACTGCCGCGTCCATCGCCGCCGGAGGAGAGATCGGGGATGGAGTGGGGCCTCCCGTGCCCGTCGCTACGGGGGAGCGTGCCTGCTCAGACGCTGGGGCGAGACGCACGAGAGAAGTCACAAGGGAAAATGAGAAGAGAGAGAAAAATGAGTGGATGAGGCCGGGAGGAACGAGTGGATGAGAAGTGTCCGATATATTTGCTCCGTACGAACGTCTGCTCATCAGCATTACCATAAAATAAATCTCAGGTTGATCAAGGCATAAGGATAAAACAAATCTCAGATATTCGCACCTTAAGTATGACCAATCAAGCTCAAGCAAAGCAATAAGTAAACAGTGTAATTAAAATGCATGTTGTATTGGGTAAATGGGAATGCATCAAGGACTTGTCTTCCACAAACTCCTGCTGGTCAAACTCTTCGTAGTCTCAAGCTTTTGCGAATTCCACGAACGAATCGTCTTCTACGCACCACATCACACACATACAAGCATACAATGAAATAAAATAAGAAACATGCACAAAACAGTAGAAACATAACCAAACATAGGCAAAAAGTTTAACTACGCTTCGAGACAAATGCTTGGATATAAAGAACACTAAAAAACTAACTTAAAACGCGTATTCTATGGTTAAAAACAAGCTACATGGGTTTAACTCAAGGAAAACTAAGCTATCATGGGCTAAAATGCAAGAAACCACGGCTAAAAACTAATTAAATGCATAAACCGAAGGCCTACGGTGCAAATCAATAAAATTGTAACTCGGGCGCTAAAAATAGAAAGTCTAGAGTCTAAAACAAAAAGAAAAGGGACCTAATTGTAAAGATTTATGAACTGAGGGAGGATGGATATGTAAAACTAGACAACAGAGGGGTTTTTCTGCAAATCGCCGGCTGAACTAGGCGGTTGCCGGTATGCCTCCGGTTTGACTCAGGTTAAATCAAACCTGGGCCATCGGCTTTGGATCGAACGGTTGCGAGCGACCGTGGTGGGACGCTCGGCGACGGATTTGCCGGGGAGCGGCGGCGCGCGGGCACCTCTGGTGAGCTAGCTCGATCCCGAGCTAGGGGGCTCGGTTTGGTGTGCGGTTTTCACCAGGGTGAAGCATGTGACGAAAAGACCCCATTTAGGCCATTGGGTCGATCTCCAGGGCAGCGACGACGGCATGCGGCTCGGCGGGGCGGATGGCCACAACGGGTTAACTCCGGCGAGCCCCCACAGGCGATGCAGGGCGCAAGGATGCAAACAAATGGCACCGTAATCTTACTCACCTCCTAGAGTAGCTCTGGGGATGCTTCTCGTCGGCGGGTAGGCGGCGGAGCGGGAGATCGACGCGGCGACAGCGTTAGGGTTTGCGGTGCGCGCGGTGGAGCTAGGTGGCAGCTAGGGTTTGGGAAGAAGGGCCTCGGTGCTGCGGCGACATCTTATATAGGTCTGAGGGCCCGTGTTCCTTGACGTGCGGGCCAAGGGAGGGCGCAGCGCGGGGAAGACGCGGCAGGGATTAGAGCTCGAGTCTGGCTCGGTCGGAGGTGGGGAATGACGACCGGGCTCCACCTGGCGGTGACTGCAGAGAGGGAGCGCGACGCGAGCCGAGCTGGGCCGTATGGCTGGCTTAGTTGCTGGGCCGAAAGGACGACTCGTGGGAAGTGCGGAGGTGTTCAGGGTGCATCTTCGGACTTTCGGCTTTTGGTCATAGGAGCTGGTCTGCCCGTTAGCTGCATCTGCGGGCTAGGCTAAGGATGTGCTGGGTCAAAAGAAGGAGAAGAGGAGGGAGGGAAAAGAAAAGCTTTTAGGGCTCACTTGGGAACCAGAAATCCCGTAGAGATCCCATTGATTTCCCTGCCCCCCTCAGGCCTTGTTCGGTTAGCCCCACCGGTCGGGAATGCGGCCCAACCCACGGGGGTACCCCGGCCTGGGTTCAGATACGGGCCCACCAAAAAACTTGAATTCGTTTCATCCCGGCCTGAGATTTTTCCCCGACCCAACCCTTGCTGCTCCTCCACGCTCAGCCCATCTAAGACTAGGGTTATAAACTCATGTTCAGGGTCCAGGAATGAACCCTCTCGTCTGAGCGAGGGCGGCGGAGGCAGCGTGAGGTGGAGGCGAGGCTCCACACGCGAGGGAGGCAACGCCGCAACATCTCTAGCCGGCCGTCTGCACCGGTGACGGAGCGGGTGCAGCAGGAGGAGGACGGCGACCCCTCTGGGCGGTGGTTCCTCCCCACGACAGCCTCTATGTTGACCCCTTCTAGTGGCGACCCCTCCCGGCGGCGGCCCCTCCGGCGACCCCTCCGGTGGTCCTCTTCTCGCCGGCGAGTCGCCCATCCTCTCCCTGCACCTCTTCTCTCCCGTTCATGCTAGGGTTCTTGATGCACATGACCGGATCTAGATTGGGTAGGAGTTCTTGATTCGCAAGATCCGTTTTTCACAGTCTGTGTTGTTGAAATTGAATAGTGTTGGCGAATCTTGTAGGAGTTTAGATAGATTTGTTGATCCATGAATTTGCTGTAGAACTATTACCAGGAAACGAATAGAGTTATGGTTCTAATAATCAGTGTTATATTTCAGTTGCATATACCTGTATTCTCTTTTCAAATTCGAGTTGAAGACTGAACATGCTCCAAACTTATCATGTCTTGGAGTCATTGATTGGCATATTAATACTTTTCGGGAATGCCTTAGTTATGTTTTGACTTTGAGTTGATGAACTTTAGACTGTCACACAATCAGGGCAAGCAAACATAGTTGTTGCACTTTTATAAATATGGACTTTTGTTGCTGCCTAAAATGGTTCTTTGGTTGATGTGATAATTGTGGTGAAGATACTAGTTTTGAGTTTTTGACTTTGCCCAACTTATTTACTTATCTCTTGCTTCCTGCACATAGCTCGATCTTGCTTCTTGCAGTTCATCATGTACTGCTCTCTCCTGTGTCGGTCATCTGCTGGTGACACATTATTCTCAAGGGGAGTGGTTGTCCAAATCTTTCAGGCTGTTGGCATCAACACACACTCGCAATTTTGTTTTTCCTCTCCTTTTTGCAAAAAAGCATTAACAAATTTAATAGGTGCTTTTTGTTATGGCTTCAGTTCGTGTTTGTTCCAGATAAGATGGGTACTCCCCAACTGCATCCTCTGTTCACTTCATGGCCATATATCAGCAGTTCAGCATCTTGTTGGCACTGATTAACAATGGACACTATGGTTCTCTTTAATATTGTCCATGTCTTAGGCCCTTAATTAATAGCAAGAATATCAACCTTATATTTGTCACAACATTGAACTAGCTGTGATCTTGCAAACACTCTGAAGAACTGACTTGTTTATAATTATTCAGTGTCAATAGAAATGATATGATATATCAACGTTCTTTGTCTAATTCTCATAATAAATACTTTTGTTATTATTTTGTTTCTTTGTCATGATCAAATTCTATCTTTGGTTATCAATATTGACCATCTTGCTATTTCCTGGGATACTTTCCCTGGACAATGTAGCACAAGGAGCTTGTGTCGGTGGCCTAGTGCTGGTGAAGAGGAGGGAGCACAAACTCCCATTGCAGAAGGTGCGTTTGAACAAGATATTTAAATAGCAACGCTCATATGATTGTCCTTGAACTAGAGTTGTATTGTACATATGCTTGTCCTTCACTTTGCAAGCCGCATCCCTTCAGTCTAGCAAAGCCAAATTCAGATACCAGTGCTTTTTGAATAAGCTTGGTCACCACAGTCCTCTTTGACATTGTTTTATGGTAACTTGGGGCATCTTGTAGTTAATTTCCCTAGTAATTTACACTCAGCTTGGTCACCACAGTCCTCTTTGACATTGTTTTATGGTAACTTGGGGCATCTTGTAGTTAATTTCCCTACTAATTTACACTCTAGCTTCTTGGTTCTGTACTGTGGTAAATTAATTATGCATGACTGCATTGTTTAGTACTTGGCTGCTTGCTCTGAAGATGTGAGTTTCAACTGATTTCGTATGGCTGGTAATTTGAAATGTGCATGCCTAGTTGCCTACACCGGCTGCTAGCTCTCTACCTTGTTCCTCTCTGAATTTTTTCCATGTGCACTTGTTTCACCAGGTATTTTTTAATTGTTTAACAATCAATTTGGTTAAACACTAGATTCGATGGAATTGTTGTACTGAATTTTAGTTATCTCGGTAAATTGAAACATTCAGTGATACTTGAAACTATATTACCCGTGCACCTTTTTGGTTATGCTTGAACAAATATTCTCTGCTTGTGCTTCGCTTCTGAATCTTGTAGGCTCATTTTTTGTGGGCTCTTTGGAAGGCTGCTTGATCCATCTTACTACTCTCCAGAGCTGCAGGAATTTTTATTTGTTCGGAAGACCAATCTAGTTCTTAACTTATCACTTTGTTATGCATGGGTTGGTGTATGAACTCCAAGAAAAATTCAGTTACTACAATCTCTAATTGGTGTATGGAATTGTTCTTGTGGTAATAATTTGAGATGTTCTAATTCAGATTGATGCATGGAATACAAAATGTTGGGTGTTGGTAGTTGTACAAATATTTTGTCTATCTTTTTTCCCTTCTATCCATCAAATTCAATGCTTAGTGTTGCAGGTTTAATTATGGTGAAGACAACATGTGTTGAGTATATGTTTCTATGTTGGCTGGAGTTTATTTCTTTTATTGTAACTCAAAAATGGCTGCATGTGCTGATTATATGACTTGCATGCAGTGAGTATCCCTGTAGTGATCCCTGTCTAAACCGAATGAACATTTTGATATGAGAGGATTATGAGGAGAGGGAAATTAAATCTCAACAGGGGTTGGGTGACATGGGAGGGATTCACCCAATCCCTCCCTGTATTGATTACCCTTCGGGGTTGGACCCCCTTGAACCGAACAAGGCCTCATTGATTTCGGCCCCGGAAAAAAATAACCCTACCGTTTGGGAGCCCAAGATCACGGGGCCTTCCCATCCACGGCCTTTGCCCGAGGTGGCCGCTCCCGACCTCCTGGGTCCGGACGGCGGGGGGCTCCTATCTACTTACCGGAAGATGGATAAGCAAGCGAACTATAAAGCCTACAAAGCCCAAAACAGCCCACCTAACATATTGAAGTCCCAAAAAACCCACACACTTTGACTTTTTTTTATTAATAATTTTTTGAACTGTTTGTAATATTTTTCATCAATATTTTTCAGAAATGTTGCCAATATTATTTCGTCAACATTTTTTCGTCAGTGTTGCCAACATTTTTTCGTCAACATTTTTCAGAAGTTTGCCAACATTTTTTCGAAGTGGTGTCAACATTTTTTCGTCAAAATTTTTGGAAGTGATACCAACATTTTCTATAAAGTGTTGCGAACATTTTTTCTCGTCAACATTTTTTGGAAGTGCTGCCAACATTTTTCTGGAGGCTTCTTCCAATTTTTTCCGGAGGCTTCTTCCAACATTTTTCTGGAGGCTTCTTCCAACATTTTTCATAAATGTTCCAACATTTTTAAGAAATGTTGATTTCATCAATTATTTTTTTAAGATTTTTAAATGTTGCAACATTGTTAAAAAATGTTGGGCAACATTTTTCTCTTTTTAGACTTCTTCAAACATTTTTAGAAATGTTACAACATTTTTTTGTCAACATTTTTTGGAGGTGGTACCAACATTTTTTCGTCAACATTTTTCTGAAAAGTTGCCTATAATTTCTCAACATTTTTCATAAACATTGCCAATATTTTTTTTCGTCAATATTTTTTAGGATTGTTGCCAATAATTTTTCGTCAACATTTTTCAGGATTGTTGCCAACATTTGTCTGTCAACATGTTTTAGGAAATGTTTGGCCAACGTTTTTCCAACAAATGTTACAACATTTTTCAAACAAAAAGTTGAACCAACATTTTTCATAAAAAGTTGAACCAACATTTTTCCAATATTTTTTGGAAAAAAAATTCCAACATTTTTCTTCTTCTTCCTCCTCCTCCGAACAGTCGTTGGTTCTTCTTCCTCCCCTCGGCGGTGCGCGGCCATGGTACGTGGGGGCCAACAGCGGAGCTCGCCTACCGCATGTGGGGCTGGCTGCCCGACGCCCCGACGCGCGGGCGCGGAACACGGCGGCGGCTCGGGCCACGGAGCCCCGGCCGCGGCCACGCGGCGCGCGTGGGGGGCCACAACGGGTTGCGGCGGCGGCGGCGGTTGGAGGCCGCGGCGAGTCGGCGGAGACCGGACGCGCGCGGGGACCGTCGGCCATGGCGCGCGGGGCGCGGTGGCGGCGGGCGCGCGGGCATGACCGGAGGTAGAAGATAGGGTTTGCTTTCGTGGGTCTTCGTGGGCTGCTGTTGGGTTTATAGGTCGTTTGCTAAAAATCTTTCTGAAGTTATATAGGATTTCCTCCGCCGGACGACGCCACCCCGTCTCCCTCGCGACTCGCCACGAAAGCAACGCGCCGCTCCACCAGCCGAGTCGTCGTTCGCTACACCACACCGCGTCGCCGTCCAAGCGCTGCCGCGGTGCCGCCCTTTCGTGTTGTCGTCCACTCGAATAGGTGCTTCCCCTCCTCCAGCATCCTCATCCTCGTCCCCGACTAGCAGACGTCACCACCGTCCCCATCCAGGCGCTGCCGCCCACCTCCGCGTACACGTCCCTGTCCAGGAGCATTGCTGCGCTGCTGCCATCTGGATCTACAACGACACCACCTTGGTCGCCTCCTCTGGCATCCGTAAGGTATCCACTTTCCTCTCTTCTCAGATTGCATCAACTAGATCGAAGAGGGTTAGGGTTCTTCCTTCTCCTGATGCGTTATTGATTTTGATGGGTTTTCGGTGAAATTTGGGTCAATAATCCTAGTGCATGAACTCATTTTTCTTCCCAACTGATGATATGATGATCCTTAGGTGCTATTTGGTTCTGGTAAACTAATTCAATTTGGTATATGTTATCTTCTGCATCCAAGATGTGCCTACCTGCTGACTGAATTTATGTGAAGTGCAATATCTTATCAGATACTAGGTCTCATGGTGATCATGTATTATGGACTAAGCTTTTATGTGAGGCGAATCTTGATTTTACTGTTTATTTTTGTGAGGTGAATGTTGATTTTCCAATATTCATGTTAGTTTTCCTGGCCAAATGGATCTTTTGCATAAACCTAGAGAATGACTAAGAGGAGCATGTGAGGGAGCAGCTAAACAAAGAAGACTAGCCTGACCATGTAGCTGGTTCTGACAACAATTTGATTGCATTGCTGTGAGGGTATTGTGGTATTCAAATATATAGTGGGCTAAGGGAATTTTGGTGGTGCATTAGCACAAGAATATAATAACAATAATTTTAGAATTGTGATTTTTATAGTAGGGTGACTGCATCTTTGTACTATCTATTTTTTTACCTTCTGCAACCTTCTGTAGCTTTTCGGTGCTCACTGCAGTATTCGTATTTTGAGGAAATGTAATTTACTCATGTCATAGTCAAGTAGCAGGTGTTTGAGAACATATGATTCAGGGTTATAGGAAAATTGACAGTTATTTGTCTATTGGTGGAACCAATTCCAATGCCTTGTTCCCAGGCAGCCTTCGAGGCTGTGGTTCAACAGCAAGCCAGACCAAGAAACTTCACTCCTCTGATTTGATCATTTGAAAACACTTTGAGGTAAGCAATGTTTTTGTTACCTTGTGTTTGTTTCCACATAATTTTGTACGCTTATTTACACAGTTAACTGTCTTATTGACCTGCATTTTGGGCATCATCCAAATAATCTGCCTGTGAGAGGATGCATCTGGTTTAGGAAGCTGATGTATTAGTTTCCTATACAATACTTATGCAAGATCAAACTGAATTTTGCTGTCCACACATTATTACAGAGTGAGTGGATGTTGTTGAGTTCAGTAGCATGTATAAGCTGCTGCATTCTAGAAGTCATTAATAGCTCTTGTAGATGGTCCTGTAGAATCTTGCCTTTTTTTCACCTTTTCACACTCATTCACAAATCTTGTAAGCTCAAAATTCTCTCTTATTAATACAATGTTCAGGCCCGGTTGCCTGCTGCTGTTCCTAAAAGAAAATAACCCAGTAGATTATGAAGTATTTTATAGAACTTCCAATGTCTTACAATATAAATTCTCTCTTATTATTACTGTCACGTTGAATCCATTGTCTTACAATATAAATGTTTTATAGCCCGTAGCAACGGGCACTATCCTAGTTCAGTTCTATATGTGCATGTATCATGGCTCGTAGCAAACTGCTGGTTTTTATTACCTCAGCATAATGAAAAATTGATCCTAATTATTGTTTTATTATTTATTTTCAGAATCAGTGAGTTTTGACTTGAAGATGTTGGTTTTGTTGTCATGTCTTTGATAATGGAGCCGTTCTAGAAGGTGTGATGAGATGCTAGAATATCTTATATAGAAAATACTTGGTAGATCTTAGTTTATATTTGAATTATACTTTGCATGAATTGTAATGTGGATGTATGGACAAGAGAATTCCAGCTTGTCTTGAGATGTGTTTGTTCGTTGTGGAGTGCAAATCAAGATGGATGAATATCTATAGCTATGCAACAAAAGAATATTTTTGTTCCAGATGGTCTTATTGTCGGGGACAGCCCTAGGGGTCCCCTTAAACAACGGGGAAATCCTCACTTAAAACCCGCAACGAAACCAAAACACGCTAAGCCTAACCATGCAGGTGCCTAACCATGCAGGACACGGCCCACGCCTCAGGGACCCCAACGGCCCATCAAGGCGGCCCTCTTAGAGATCCCCTCGAGCGGGCTCCGCCTCGCTCGAGGACGCGCGCCCCCTCAGGCGGGCTCCGCCCCGTTCGAGGGACAGCACTTCCCTCGAGCGGGCTCCGCCCCGCTCGAGGGCTCACTCCCCCTCGAGCGGGTTCCGCCTCGCTCGAGGGTACGTCCCGCCCTCGGTCGGGGTCCGCCACGCTCGAGGGCGCCCCTCACGCGTGCGCCGGCCCCCCGTACACGGGCATTTAACGCCTTGACACAGGCGGGACGGCGCCATCATGCGCCGGGGCTCGCGCCCCGGTGCCGCCGCACCAACTCCCCAGGGAGGAGCCCATCCCCACCACCGTGGGGAGGGACCGTGCGGCGGCGGCCGGTGTCAATCCCGTGACACCGCGCGCCCGCTCCAAAGACGGCTAACGCGCCGTGCCCTCGAAGGGGGTCCGGGGCGCACCCTCGATTCACTTTCTCGTGACCCTACGGGGTTAGGTGGAAGCGCTAGGCGGTGGATCGCCATCCCGGCCACCGTAACAACGATGGCCGCCGGTCCCCGCGCGTGCGGGCGCACGCCGTGCGCCGTAGCAACCACCCCAACACCGTGAAGCGCGTTGGGAAGGGACGCCGTTTTACCTACTCCTGTGCCCCGTACAAGCCAACGTCGCACCTCCCTCGAAGCCTATCGGAGGACGTCGCCACCATCTGCCGCCCTTCTACCCTCGAACCGCCACTGTTCGGGTACGAGGTAGGCCATCATGGCCAGATCGCTGCGAAGATCGTCCGGATGGCCGCCCACTCTACAGCGTAGCACGACATGCTCCCCCACACAGCTAGATAGCGCGGCGCGCATGTAACCCGCTGCCCCCTTGATCTATAAAGGGGGGGGGGAACTCCCAGCCGCGGGGAGGCTCAGCAGCACACGAGACACCACACACCACGTACTCATTCTCCCACAATATCTTCAGCCACCCCTCCAGGGACTTGGAAGCCACGCTTCCTCTCCCGCTCTGCTTGTAGCCGCCCCACTATAGGCACCCCCGGTGCTAAGTAATATAGTGCCTTGAGCACGCCTCTGCTGGAGGTACGGCCCCCTCAGCCGGAACCAGGATAAAATCTCTCGTGTCACTTGTTACTTAGCATCGACCATTGAGGGATAGACCTCGGCGCTATCTACTGGTTAGTGTCGGGACCATATTCCGCACCGACGCTTGGCGCCCACCGTGGGGCAAGCGAGCGCCTAAGGTCATTCCGTCAACTCCCTCCATGGTGATCCGCACTGAGTACCGTGGTACCCGCTACTGCATGGGTAGCTCGGACCCCCTCCCAGCCGGGTTCGAAATCCGCTTCGGGGACCTGAACTTTCAGGCCACGGGGAACGGCTATCTCATGCGCCTCACCAACCGTGAGGAGCTCCGCGTGCAGCGCCAGGCCAGGTCCGCTCTGGTCTCCGCCGCACGCGCCACCACGGCGCAAATGCCCGCGGGCACGGATGCCACGGGACCGCCGCCGCCGCGCCGCCGCCGCCGCTCCGGGCTACGTTCGCGCCGGGCGCGGTCGGAGCGACGGCAGCCGAGCGCGCGCCTCTCGGCGCAGCGCGCCCACCGTCACGACCGCCACCGCCCCAGCGGGACAGCGCGCGGTCTCCGGCCCACGCATTCCCATTGGGTTGCGAGGCGCCACTTCGGCCTACAACAACAACGTCAACACCACGATGCGCAGGGTTCCGCCTGGCCGCCACGTCTTCGTCGCCAGGGATCCCGGTGCCTCAATGGCTGACGAGTCGTCCCTAGGCTCCATCGACGCGTTGCCGCCCGCCAACCGCCACGGGTACGCGGAGTGGGACTTCTCTGGCGTGCCGGACCCAGTCATGTTCAGGCGTTTCCTCGACGCCGCGGACTACTGGTTTGGCTGCTCCGACGACTCCAGCACCGGGAGCTACGACCCCGCGCGGGAGTGCTGCGCCGTCATCACCAACGACCCAGCCAACGCCGCTGGTGCGGTGGGCGCCGGAGACGGGGAGATCACCCCTGCCCCAGGGATCGCCGCGCGCATGGCCGCGGGGCCAAGCGCTCTCCGCCGGGGCCGACGCCGACGCGCGGTGGCCCAAGCCCGCGAGCTCGAGGCCAAGCCGGCGGAGGAATACCGGACGGTGCGGCGCTCCGCGCCTCAATGGCGGGGGAAGCCTCCGCGCGCGGCGAACGCGCGCGGGAGCCGGGCCGACGGTCCGCGACCGCATCAACACCGTTCCCAACGTCGACAACGCGGACGCACCCCCGCGGGCGAGCCAAAAGCTCATCGCCGCCGCGACGCCGCCGCGCGCCATGCCGGCACCCTCGACCCCCGAGGCTCGAGACATGCACCGCGAGGTGCAAACTCTCATCGAGCAAGCGGCCGTCCGGCCAGGGTCGAGAGCTCGGCCTCGCGCATCCCCCAACGCTTCCGCCAACCCTCGACCATCGTCAAGTACAACGGGGAGACGGACCCCCGCGTAAGGCTTAACGACTACCGCTTGGCTTGCCACCGGGCGGGGGCCACCGGCGACGAGGTCATCATCCGCAACTTGTCCCCTCGCACCTCGGCGACGCGGCCGGGACATGGCTCGAGCACTTGCCCGCTAGCCAAATCCACAACCGGGACGACTTGGTCCACACGTTCGTGGGCAACTTCCGGGGGCACGTACGTGCGCCCCCGGGAATTCTTGGGATCCGCGCTCCGCACGCGAGAGCCCGGCGAGTCGCCGCGGGACTTCATACGGCGCTTCTCCAAGCGCCGCACGGAGCTCCCCGCCGTGGCGCGGTCCGAGATCGTGCATGCCTTCCTCGAGGGCACCACGTGCGGGACCTCGTGCGGAGGCCGGGACGCGGCCCGCCCGCGGACTCCAACGAGCCGTTCGACATCGCCACCGGCTTCGCCTCCGGGAGAGGAGGCCGGTGGGGCGATCTTCGACGGCAAGAAGGGCAAGCGCTCGGAGGACGCGCCCGCGGAGGGCAGCAAGTCCAAGGAGCCGCACCGCAACGACAAGCGGGGCAAGAAGGGGGAAGAAGCCGCGCCGCGAGGCGCGCGAGCGAGGGGGTGCGACGGCGGCAATGTCGAGGCCCTTGCTGTTGACCCGGCTCGACGGGGCCCTCGACCGGCCCCTCGAGGCCCGGGGGTGTTCGACGACATGCTGAAAAAGCCATGTCCTTACCACAAGACTCCGGTGAACCACACCCTTGAGCAGTGCGATATGCTCAAGAAATTTTATGGCCGTGCCGCCGCGAAGGAGGCGGAGGCCAAGAAAGACGGGGGTGATGGTGACGCAGGCGGTTTCCCCCGCCGTTGAGAATGTGTTCCTCATCTTTGGGGGGCCAACCGTCGACATGTCGACCCGCCGCCGCAAGAAGGAGCGGCACGAGGTCCTCGCCGCGGAGAGGGCGCCTCCGTCCTTCCTCAATTGGTCGAGAGGATGCCATCACCTTCGGCGGGAGGACCACCCGAACCGCGTCCCCAACCCGGCCAAGACCCGCCGGGTGGTTGACCCCATCATCGGGAACGCCGGTTCTCGAAGGTCCTCATGGACGGAGGCGCAGCCTCAACATCCTCTACGCGCATACGTTGCGCCTCATGGGGATCGGGTTGGACCGAGTTGCGGCCCGGCACGAAGCCGTTCCATGGCATCGCGCCGGCAAGGTGTCCGGCCCCTTGGGCGCATCGACTGCCGCCTTGGTTTGGCACCCCGAAGAATTTCCACAAGGAGATCCTCACCTTCGAGGTGGTGGGGTTCAAGGGGGCCTACCACGCTATACTTGGGCGACCATGTTACGCCAAATTCATGGCGGTCCCCAATTATACTTACCTGAAGATGAAGATGCCGGGACCGAACGGCGTCATCACCGTCGGGTCATCCATCGAGCACGCGTTCGACTGCGACGTCGAGTGCGTGGAGCACGCAGAGGCACTGGCGCTGGACGAAGCGCTGGTGAACACGCTGGAGAAGATGGTCAACGAAGACCTCGACCCCGCCACCAAGCACGTCGGCACCTTCGAGGCTGCGGAGCGGCACCAAGGGGTCCCCCTCGACCCGTCGGCCCCGAGGGCAAGGCGTTGAGGGTCAGCTCCACCCTCGACCCCAAATAGGAAGTGGTGGTCGTCGACTTCCTCCGCGCCAACGCCGACATCTTCGCGTGGAGCCCCTCGGATATGCCGTGCATCCCGAGGGAAGTCGCCGAGCACTCCCTTGACATCTCGCCAAACGCCCGCGCCGTGCGCCAACGGCCGCGCCGCTTCGACGAGGAGCGGCGACGGCAATCGGAGCGGAGCGCGGAAGCTTCTCGAGGCCGGATTCATCAAGGAGGTGTTCCACCCTACGTGGCTAGCAAACCCCGTGCTTGTAAAGAAAAAGAATGGGAAGTGGCGGATGTGTATAGACTACACTAGTCTTAATAAAGCATGTCCTAAAGTTCCTTTTCCTTTGCCGCGCATTGATCGATCATTGATTCAACGGCCGGGTGTGAATTGCTTTGCTTCCTTGATGCTTACTCCGGTACCACCAAATAAAAATGAAGGAGTCCGACCGGCTCCCGACTTCGTTCATCACGCCGTTCGGGGACGTTCGCTACGTCACGATGCCGTTTGGCCTCGAAATGCGGGTGCAACATATCGGCGTTGCATGTAGCACGTTTTTGGGGACCACATTGGACGGACGGTCGAAGTATACGTGGACGACATCGTCGTAAGACCGGAAGGCGACGACCACGGTTGGCGACCTTGGCGTCGCGTTCAACCGCCTACGGGCCGGTGGGGTCAAGTTAAACCCCGAAAAATGTGTCTTTGGAGTGCCGCGGGGCATGCTCCCGGGATACATTGTCTCCCGACGGGGAATCGAGGCCAACCCCGAAAAGGTCGCGGCCCTCGAACGAATGGGTCCGATCCGGGACCTCAAAGGGGTGCGAAGGTGCCGAGGTGCCTCGCCGCCTTGAGCCGCTTCATCTCGCGGCTCGGTGAGAAGGGCCCCGCCCCTCTCGCTCGCTTAAGAAGCACGAGCGCTTCTCCTGGACCGCCGAGGCCCAGGATGCACTCGACAAGCTGAAGGCGTCTCTAACGCACGCCCCGATCCTCACGCCGCCGCAAGATGGCGAACCCCTGCAGCTCTACGTGGCCGCAACTACCCAGGTGGTCAGCGCCGTGATCGTCGTGGAACGCACGGAGGAAGGGCACGCCTTGCCTGTACAGCGGCCGGTCTACTACATCAGCGAGGTCTTGTCGGACACGAAGACGCGCTACCCCCAGGTCCAGAAGTTGCTGTACGCGGTAGTCCTTGCGAGGCGCAAGCTCCGCCACTACTTCGAGACCCACCCCGTCACGGTGGTTTCCTCCTTTCTGCTAGGAGAAATCATCCGCAACCCTGACGCCGCAGGAAGGATAGCCAAGTGGTCCGTGGAGCTGATGGGCGAGACGCTCGCCTACGCCCCGCGCAAGGCCATCAAGTCGCAAATCCTAGCGGATTTTGTCGCTGAGTGGACGGACACGCAGCTGCCGCCCCCACAAATCCAGGCAGAGTGCTGGACTCTGTTCTTCGACGACTCAGTGATGAAAACGGGAGCAGGCGCGGGCCTGCTCTTCGTGTCACCCCTCGGGGAACACATGCGCTACGCAGTGCGCCTCCACTTCCCCGCGTCCAACAACATGGCTGAATACGAGGCCCTTCTCTGCGGCCTCAAAATCGCCATTGAGTTGGGTGTCAAGCGCCTCGACGTGCGGGGGGACTCGCAGCTCGTGATCGATCAAGTCATGAAGAACGCGAGCTGCCATGACGACAAGATGGAGGCCTACTGCAAGGCCGTGCGGGCCCTCGAGGACAAGTTCTACGGCATCGAGCTCAACCATGTGCCCCGCCGGTACAACGAAGAGGCAGATGAACTGGCCAAGATTGCGTCCGGGCGGATCACCGTTCCCCCGAATGTTTTCGCGCACGACATCGCGCAACCCTCGGTCGTCTTCGAGCCCTACCCCTCGAGCCACGACGGACCCTCGAGGGCTCCCTCGAATCCAGCGGGTGCGGAACCCATGGATGAGGACCCCTCGAACGAGGTGTACGTGCTCTTCCTCCTCGAGGGGTACGGCTCCCACGAGGCCGACGCGATGGACATTGAGCCAGCTCCCGCTCAAGAGGACTGGCACGAAAAATACATCGCCTAGATCGCTCGAGGGGAACTCCCCGCGGACCGGGCCGTGGCCAGGCGCATCGCCAGGATGGCCAAGTCTTTTGCCCTCGTCGACGGCGAGCTGTACAAGCGCGCCGCCTCCGGCATCCTACAGCGGTGCGTGCCCATTCCCGAGGGGCGCGAGCTCCTACGGGACATCCACGCGGGGATCTGTGGCCACCACGCCGCGCCCCGCACCCTCGTGGGCAACGCGTTCCGCCAGGGCTTTTACTGGCCTACCGCGGTCACGGACGCCAGCGAGATCGTGCGCACCTGCGAAGGGTGCCAATTCTACGCCCGCAAGTCCAACTTGCCCGCCCATGCCCTGCAAACCATCCCCGTGACATGGCCATTCGCCGTGTGGGGGCTGGACATCGTCGGGCCCCCGCGAAGGCGCCGGGGGCTTCACCCACTTGCTAGTCGCGATCGACAAGTTCTCCAAGTGGGTGGAGGTGCGCCCCATCACGAACCTAAGGGCCGAGCGGCGGTGACATTCTTCACCGACATCGTCTACCGCTTTGGAGTGCCAAACTCCATCATCACGTACAATGGGTCCCGCTCACGGGCCGAAGTTCTTGGAGTTCTGCGACAAGTTCCACATCCGTGTGGATTGGGCGGCTGTGGCACACCCACATACCAACAGCCAAGTAGAACGTGCCAACGGCATGATCCTACAGGGCCTCAAGCCCAGAATTTTCGACCAGCTCAACAAATCTGGGCGAAAATGGCTCCAAGAACTACCAGCGGTTGTGTGGAGCCTAAGGACCACCCCGAGCAGAGCCACCGGGTTCACCCCATTTTTCCTAGTCCATGGCGCGGAGGCCGTCCTCCCCACGGACTTAGAATACGGGTCGCCCAAGGTTCGAGGCTATGACGAGGATGCTAACTAGCGAGCCCGCGAGGACTCGCTGGACCAGCTGGACGAGGCACGCCTCGTAGCTTTAATGCATTCCGCGAGGTATCAACAGTCCCTAAGACGCTACCAAGCACGCAAGATACGTCGACGGGACTTCAGTGAAGGGGATTTGGTCCTAAGGCTGCGCCAAGACAACCGAGGACGCCATAAACTACCGCCCCCATGGGAGGGACCCTACGTCGTGGTGAAGGTACTCAAGCCGGGCACGTACAAGCTGGCCAACGAGGACGGTGAAGAGCTCACCAACGCTTGGAACATCCAACAGCTACGTCGCTTTTACCCTTAGCTAGGATTTCCAAGTACTTTTTGTTGTAAAATCACATGGCCAACGCCCCAGTTGGTGACAACTATGTAAATGCTTCGAGTCTAATAAAAGGGCAACTCGGCTTTCCTCTGAAACCCAAGTTACCCTCGGGGGCTACTGCGGGGGGCACCCCCCAAAATGGTCCCATTTTCGCGCAAAAATAAAAACAAATTACACGCGTTAAGTTTGTTTTCTACTTCAACTACGAGCAACGATTTGAACAGGGCGCAGGCGGCCCAACGGGAGGAGCGTGCGAGCCAGAGATAGCCTACGCCGCGTGGATATGGCCCTTCTCTCTCGCCTCCAACCCAGCGGACCCCCAGCGAAAATCGAACTCCCCTAAGTAAAATCTACTCAGGAAGAAGGAGAAACAAAAAAGCGCAATAAGCAAAAGAACTCCATTTCGCATCATCAAATGTTTACGACTGAGACAATGTGCTTATTTACAAAGGCCCCATGGCCAGAACACTAATGCACGAACAAAAAACGGGCCTAGCGCCCAGCTGTTTCAGGCGGGAGGAGCAAAGAATGCGTCGCCGACGTCCGAGAAGAGGAACTCCTCGAAGGCCTCGGCGAGCGACCCGGCGGCGTCGGCGGCGAGCGCATCCACACGCTCCATCGCCACCTCGTCCTCGACGCCCTCGGGAACGATGTAGCCCTCCGCCGCCGCCTCGAAGTTGACCTCGTAGTGGGACCGCACCACTCCGAGGGCCTTCTCGGACGCCCGGATGCGGCGCCCGCGCATCCGCTCGGTGACGTGGCCGCCAAGGGCGCGCAGGCGGCTGGCCAACGAGCCGCCGCCCGTGCTTCGCCCTCTTCCACGGCACGGCAGTCTCGAGGGCCGCATCACGCAATTCCTGCAGCTCCCGCTCGGAGGAGTTGTAAGAAGCCTGCAGCGCCTCGGCCCGCTCAGCCGCGTGCCCCAGAGCGGTGCGCAAGCCTGGAATCGACAAGACAAGAAAGAAATCAGAAAGGGGGAAGCGAGCCCTCCAACAGAAAAACCAGCCAAATAAGAAGTCAAGCGGCAGCTCACCTTCGACTTGCTTCCTCTCCGCCTCGAAGTCGCGGCGCACGGCCTCGACCGTCAGCTCGAGGCGCTTAACAGTCTCGCCTTGCTCCCGGAGGGCCAGCTCCTGGTTGGCGTTGGTGATGCTGAGCATAAGCGCTTCGCCCTCGACCTTGGAGAACGCGGTGTTCCGCTCCTCCAACGACTCCCCCGTGCCGCCTCGCGGCGATGCGCTCCTCGCTCCGCGCGCCGTCCGGCGGCGGCGAGGGCGGCTTGCTCCCCGCCGGAGCCGCCCCTCGGCTCCTTGGCGGGCGGTGTGCTCCCGCCGAAGCCGCTCCTCGGCGGCCGAGCGCCGCAACCTTGGCGTCGAGGGCCGCCTTCAAGTCGTCGGCCTCCTTGGCCCGTCGCTCCGGCCCCGCGCGCCCGCTCCTCGCCCGGCGGCTCGGCTGCGCTTGCGCCCCCTCGAGCGACGAGCGGAGCTCCCGGATCTCGCCGCGGACGTTGGCCACCTCCGCCTCCCGCGTTGGCGGCCGGCGTCCGCGTCTTCTCCAAGTCCGAGCGCGCCACGGCGCCTCATCACGATCGATGAGGGCCGTGCAGACCCGCTCGAGGCTCGAGCGGCGCGCTGGGTCCTGCCTCGAGCTCTCGGGGAGCTCGTCGCGCTACGCCATGGCCCGTGCACGCCGGCCCGGCCGTCCGGCGTCCTGAGGGCGTCAGCAAGCGCGTCGAAAGCACTGCACCGCTCCCGGAGCTGGCGGACCTCGGCGTTCACCCGGTCGAAGGCATCGTACTTGTTATGGGCGCGGCGCTCGAGCTCCTGGCACTCACAAAATCAAAACCCATAAGTGCCGCGACACGGGGACAGCATACAAAAACGAAAGAAGGAAGAGAACGAGCAACCACGGCTTACCTGGAAAACGCGCCATACAGGGCCGCCATGAACATGCAGCGCTTCGTTCAGCGCGCGGTTGAGTGTGGCGCCGTGGCTCCGGAGCTCGCCCCAGAGCTCCTGCTCCCCCCTGGCGTCAGCAAACGCAGGGGGATCGTCAGCGACCCCCTCCACCTGGGCGGAGCGGCCGGCGCGGGAGGACGAGGCCTCGGCGCCGTGTCCTTGGCCCCCCACCACTATGTGACCCTCGTGCCGCCTCACGAGGGCCCCCTCCTGGGGCACGGGGGAACTCGTGGGCCAGCTGGCCCACTGATCCCACCCGGGCGGCGGGGAGTCGTCCGAGACCTCCACCACCTCCGCCCGCATCGCCGACGGGCGCCGCCGCTTGTGCCGCCCTCCGCCGGCGCCTCCACTCGCGCCTCCGCGGCCGCGGGCACCCTGGCACGACGCCGCGGCCACCACCTCTCGGGTGCGCCCCCGCAACCACGGGCGCCGCCACGGGTTGAGCCCGCTCCGCCTCCTCCGCGGCCGGCGCCGCGGGCCGCGCCTCCGCGGCGGCGCCCTCCGTGGGCCGCACCTCCACCGCGGCCGCCGCGGCGGGCGGATCTCGCCGGCCGGGGCCTCGAGGCCCCGCCCGCGCTTTGCGAGCTCTCGCCCGCCGCCATGCTTGTCCCCGGCCGCGATGCCCTCGACGAGCGCCGCCGGGTGGGGATGGACGCGTCCGTCCTCAGCACCTTGGCTGGTGCGAGAGGAGGCACGGTTGGCACCACCCTGCGCAGGCACAAACAGAGGATTAGAATGCCTGATCATCGGCAACTCGAACCAAGCAAAGGATCGAGCCCCTTACCTCGAAGAGGAAAAGGCGCGCTTCCTTTTCCTCGAGGCCTCAGCGGACGAGGCCGGCGCGGCCGGCACGCCCGCCGCCGCGCCTCCCCCGAAGGTGCCGCGCGCGCGCGCGCGCGCGCGCCCGCCCGCGCGCGGGCACGCCCGACGCCGCGCCTCCCGAAGACGCCGCGCGCGCGCGCGCGCACGCTCGCCCCGCGTGCGGGCACGCTTGCCGTGGCGCCTCCCCGACGACGCGCGCGCGCGCGCGGCACGCTCGCCCGCGCGCGCGCGCGCTCGCCCCCGCGCGCGCACGCTTGATGCGCGCCCGCCGCGCGCGCTTCCGTGGCGTGCGCCGGCACCCGCGCGCGCGCCGCCCCCGATGTCGACAGCCCGGCGGCGGACGCCGTTGCGCCCGCCCCGTGCGATGCCGCACTCGCCGCCGGCGCCGGCTTACGGCGACGGGGCGCAGTCGCCACCTATCGGAGGGGACCTCCCCCTCGGCCTCTTCCTCTTCGTCATCCTCCGAGGATGAGTACTCCTCGGTCCCCCGGGAGGAAAGCCCCGCCTCTTCACGCCGCCGGTACTCCGCGGCCCGCCGGCCGCGGCGCGCTTGATGTCGCCTCGCGCGCTCCCTCCGCGCGCCGCCCGCTCCTCGCTCCCGCCGCCGCGCGCGCCCGCCAAGCGCGCGGGGAGTCGGGGGTGGGCGGAACGGACTTGGAGACGGTAAAGCTCACCAGCTGCACAAAGGAGCATCAAGGACGCGTCAGGAGACAGGAGCGACACCAAGAACCAAAACAAAATCAAGAACCAAACTCACCGGCCGTGCCGGTGGGGAGCATCTCGAGGTCCCATGGGGTCCGGCCCGCAGTGCATCGGCGCCGGGTGTCGACGGCGCTCCGCGCCCCGGTGAGCGCATATGGCCGCTCGAGGGGCGTCGGGAGCATCCGCGACCTCGCCGCATCGACGAGGTTGGCCGCCTCTCGTCATCTCGAAGATGCAGAGCGGCCTCTCCATCAAGGGCACGACCCGCCGATGATGGAGGAAGGCGAGGACGCCCATCGCGTTCGGGCCCCCGCCGCCGGCGCCGGCAGGCGGCCGGACCGACTCCCCGCCGCCTCCGATGCCGGGGCGTGGACACCCCGTAGCCCCGGAGTCGGCCTCTCCTTGAACACCCGACCGGTGTAGGGGGGGAGGCCGGGCTCGGCGTTGCGCGGGGAACCATCCCCGCTCCCGCCCGGCGTTGTTCGTCGTCATGGTGCAGGGGATGTAGACGTTCTTGAATTGCCCCCGCAGGGCGAGCGACATCCCGCCGGCGCGCACCGCTCGGCGGGTCCTTGGCTCCGTCGTGGGCTGCGTGAAGAGCTCCGCGCGGAAAAGGTGTACCCGCAGCTCCCGCTGATCGGGATCCCCGGTACCCTTCGCAGACGCCCACGAACGTGGCAGCCTGCGAGATCGCGTTGGGCGCGAAGTTGTGCAGCTCCACTTCGTAGTGGTGGCACAACGCCCGCATGAAGCGGCTCGCCGGCGCGTTGAAGCCCCGCTCGTGGTAGCGGATGAAGCTCACCACGTAGCCCTCCGGCGGGTTAGGCGCGCGGTCCCCCGCCGGCGGCACTATCCACTCCGCCGGGCGTCCATCTTCATTGGCCGCCAATTGGCCGGCGGCGACCAGCTCGCCAAGGGCCAGCTGGGTCACCGACGACCTCTCCCAAGCGTACGGCTCCAGGATCGTGAGGGGCTGCTGAGGCGGTGCCATGAAGAAGGCGAAGGAAAGCGAGAGCGGAGGACAAGGAACGGAAGAAAAGCTCTAATGGCGACACCGCACGGTGGCAAGGGCGAGATGAAGACGAAGGGGCAGGGGACTGAAAATGGTGAGGCGTTAAGGTAAAAAATCGCTGTCTCCTCCTCCCCTCAGATTTATAAGCCGACGGGCGAGCTCTCCGGAGCGGATGCCCCGCTCGCATTAACTGCAGGGAATCTTCCCTTCACGTCGACGGACGGGCCCCACCACGACTGCAGCGGCCACATCACTGCAGGCGGGCCATCATCACGGCGAAGACCCGCAGGGACCGAGGCGAGCCGTCACGTCCACCTGCCACGCCGCCCACTACGCGCGCGCGCGCGGCCGCAACGCCTAAAAAGGCGCGCCCGCGCTGCAAAAACCGCAGCCTCGACTGTGAGGCATTTAATGACCGGGTCCCTTGCCAAGCAAGGAGAACCCTCGAGCGGGGCGAACCCCTGGCTCGAAACAAAGACGACCCTCGATGGGATATCGACGTGAGAAGGCCGCCCGGGACCTGCTTGATGTAAAGCAGGCACCGCGGGTACCCATGCCACGTAAAACCCTCGAGTGGCACGAGCCCTTGGCTCCAGACGATGCCAGCCCTCGAAGGGACATCGACGTGAGAAGGCCGCCCGGGACCTGCTTGATGTAAAGCAGGCACCGCGGGTACCCATGCCACGTAAAACCCTCGAGCGGCACGAGCCCACGGCCCGGAACGATGTCAGCCCTCGAAGGGACATCGACGTGAGAAGGCCGCCCGGGGCCTGCTTGATGTAAAGCAGGCACCGCGGGTACCCATGCCACGTAAAACCCTCGAGCGGCACGAGCCCCCGGCTCGAGACAATATCAACCCTCTAAAGAGGGCACGCGCGTGAGAGGGTCGCCCAGGGCCTACTTGAAGTAAAGCGGACACCGCAAGCACCCATGCCGCGCTGTGCTACCAACCAGCGCCTCGAGGGCCGGCTCGCCCAGACCCCTCGACGGCCGCGAACGCAAAAGGCGGGGCCGTCCGGGTGCGGCCCCGCACGGCCCTACTGATCAGAGGTTCGAAGCCTGACCCTCGACGGGTTCGAACAGGCGCCACAGATCGCAGAGTTAGGGACGACGAGGGCACGCGCATTCGAGCCGTTCCTCGAGCCCGTCGTCTCGAGGGTGCCCCACATGTCGTGTTCGAGAGCCGCCGAGGGCGCCTAGCCGGGGGATCCCACCGAGGGAGAGCTTCCGCGCCCTCGGTCCCTATCGAACGGGACCGAGCCCCACCTAGCAAACCCACGCAAGCGCTTCCATGGACGTGTCTCCGGACCGCGCGGCCCTACCCTTATCGAACGGGGCATGGACGTCCACTTGAACCACCCGCTAGCAGCTCGACGAGGAATCCGCAATCCGCGACCCGCTCGATGGGGGGTTGCGGAAACCTCACCCCCCGTCCCGCGGAGGGACGGCGAGGGCGCGTTAAAAAACAAGTCGTAAAGCTCTACCCGATCGCCTCGAACGGGCCAAGGCTCGGGGGCTTGACGCACGGCTACACCTCCTTGAAATTGCACCCGCCGAGACAAGCCGGCGGCCGCGTGCACCCCCGAAGCCGGCCGAGACACCGCCGATGCCGGTTGGAACATGTGCCACGCCCTCCGACCAATTCTCGCGGTTAACCCCGCCGAGAGCACCCACACTCTTGCGGGGCTTCGGGGGGCTGGACCCGCGGGTCCGCCGACGCGGCCCCACGGAAAGCGTTTGCGTAACAAGGAGGGAAGAACGTCCTATCAGTAGGTTCCAGCATCTGCGGGAGCCTCAATGGCAAACCCACAGATGCTCGGGGGCTACTGTCGGGGACAGCCCTAGGGGTCCCCTTAAACAACGGGGAAATCCTCACTTAAAACCCGCAACGAAACCAAAACACGCTAAGCCTAACCATGCAGGTGCCTAACCATGCAGGACACGGCCCACGCCTCAGGGACCCCAACGGCCCATCAAGGCGGCCCTCTTAGAGATCCCCTCGAGCGGGCTCCGCCTCGCTCGAGGACGCGCGCCCCCTCAGGCGGGCTCCGCCCCGTTCGAGGGACAAAGCACTTCCCTCGAGCGGGCTCCGCCCGCTCGAGGGCTCACTCCCCCTCGAGCGGGTTCCGCCTCGCTCGAGGGTACGTCCCGACCTCGGCCGGGGTCCGCCACACTCGAGGGCGCCCCTCACGCGTGCGCCGGCCCCCGTACACGGGCATTTAACGCCCGACACGGCGGTACGGTGCCATCATGCGCCCGGGCTCGCGCCCGGCGGCCGCCGCACCAACTCCCCGTGGGAGGAGCCCATCCCCACCACCGTGGGGAGGGACGTGCGGGCAGCGGCCGGTGTCGGTCCCGTGACACCGCGCGCCCGCTCCAAAGATGCGGCTAACGCGCCGGGCCCTCGAAGGGGGTCCGGGCGCACCCTCGATTCACTTTCTCGTGACCCTACAGGGTTAGGTGGAAGCGCTAGGCCGGTGGATCGCCATCCCGGCCACTGTAACAGCATGGCCGCCGTCCCCGCGCGTGCAGGCGCACGCCAGGCGCTGTAGCAACCACCCCAACACTGTGAAGCGCGTTGGGAAGGGACGCCGCTTTACCTACTCCTGTGCCCCGTACAAGCCAACGTCAGCACCTCCCTCGAACCCTATCAGAGGACGTCGCCACCATCTGCCGCCCTTCTACCCTCGAACCGCCACTGTTCGGGTACGAGGTAGGCCATCATGGCCAGATCGCTGCGAAGATCGTCCGGATGGCCGCCCACTCTACAGCGTAGCACGACATGCTCCCCCACACAGCTAGATAGCGCGGCGCGCATGTAACCCGCTGCCCCCTTGATCTATAAAGGGGGGGGGGGGGGGGGCGAACTCCCGCCGCGGGGGAGGCTCGGCAAAGACACGAGACACCACACACCACGTACTCATTCTCCCACAATATCTTCAGCCACCCCTCCAGGGACTTGGAAGCCACGCTTCCTCTCCCGCTCTGCTTGTAGCCGCCCCACTACAGGCACCCCCGGTGCTAAGTAATATAGTGCCTTGAGCACGCCTCTGCTGGACGTACGGCCCCCTCGGCCGGAACCAGGATAAAATCTCTGTGTCACTTGTTACTTAGCATCGACCATTGAGGGATAGACCTCGGCGCTATCTACTGGTTAGTGTCGGGACCAAATTCCGCACCGACACTTATCATCGTGCACTGTTTGCACTTTATAACATATCATTGCTAGAAGAGAAGAATAAGAGGAAGTAGTCGAGCGGCAGACAGGGTGAGCAGAGGAAGTAGCCAAATGACGACAGGGGAGAGGGGGCCGCAAAACCTTCTGGTGGGAAAGGATGAGAATGTCACAAGGAAATCTCGTAAGGTTTGTTTGGGAATTAGTGGAATGAACGGGAATGAAGGGTATTGAGGTGGAGGAATTTCCACTGTAAGTCAAAATTTCCCAAAATCCCCTTCAATCCTCTTTCATCCACTTAAATCCTCCATTTCCCAAACAAGCCCGTAGGGGCATTTGTTCCCTAGGCTAACTAGCCCTGTGCTTCCGTAGGGGCATTTGTTCCCTAGGCTAACTAGCCCTGTGCTTCCAAATGAGCCCTTACTGTTTTTCAAGAGAAATCAAACAATGAAATCAAATTCAAATTTGAATTCAACCAATAAAAAATAATGCACCAACTAGTATGCAAAAATCATCAAGCCATTTATTTAATTCATAAAAACAAACAATGATTTTTTCCTATGCTATATTCCTTGTAAAGAAATTAAATATCGGAAAAATTTTAAAATTAAGGAAAGTCTTGTCAAATTTTTCTTCCCATTTACATCCTGAAATTTGGAAATTTCAGGGTGTGACATGAATGATGCAGCAACTGCACCAATATGCAGAATTGAATACAATAGTTAATCCAAGAGGCAGTTCAAAATATAATTTGTTTTTGTTGGTGCATACTGTCTCAGCCCCTTGGGCAGGGTTCACAAAACCGCTACAGTAGCGGTTTTCAAATTCAACGAAACCGGACCGGTAAACCGACCAAATCGACCGGTTAGCCGAAAAGCTCGGTTTCGTAGGCACGGTTAGGGGGCGGTTACCGGTCGGTTTTAGTAACCGAGCCGGCTTGGTTAGGCCGGTTACCGCGGTAACCGACCGGTTTACCACGGTTTTTGTGAACCCTGCCCTTGGGTCACAATTTTTTTTGTCATGCTGGCAGCAGCACAAGAGTGGCATGGGTCCCATATAGAGCAACTAAAACAGCAAAGCAACCAGGGTGCATCTGAACAAGAATTGGAAACGTTCTAGTTTCAAATCTGCACTTTTCTCCAGTACTTAAAGAATAAACAAAAGATAGAATGTCCCTGAGATTGGCTAGTGGGGTTTTCACCCAGACAGCCAGGGTTCAGTTTATCACCACATAAGCCTTTTATGCTAAGGTGAACATCTCTCGCCTAGTCTTTCAAAACATCAAATTTTAAGTAAGAAAATGCTGATAAAAAACATTTTATCCTCTTAGACCAACAAGAGAAAGAGTTGCACTGATATGTAAATTTTACTAGGGTGTCACTATATAACAGGTGATTATGCCAAATGAAGTTGATACACACAAATATTCAAGCTGATGTTACTTCTCATCAAGAAGTATCTATTACCATTGCAAGTTTCAGAAGAACAATGTGCAAATGTAATTTGGCACAAACAAGAGAACTTCTATTCAAACTAACCAGATATTACAGTGTCACCAGTGAAAAGCATGGAGGCAGAATCTGCGGGTGGGAACAGGAGCTGTGCAAAACAATGCAGATAAGATTAGTCGAACTATTAAAATAAAAACGGAACCCAGCGACAATATTATCACCAAAAGTTCACTAACAATATCTATGATATTTATTGGAGCATAAATAATTTAGCTACCCCAACCATAGCTGAAGTAAACACAACCCAAAAAGTGCCCATAATTCTTAGAAATGTACAACATAACCAATAAAAAACAAACCTGGATACGAGAAACAAATATTGTTTGCTAGAAAATGCTTCATAGCAGCACTTAAGCAAACAAAAAAAATCCAGGGATTGAAGCCACAACCCATAACTTGATGAAATATACTGAAACAGATGAAATCAGATATGCGTGAACTTAAACCATATTAAAAACATTGGTAAATGTAGGCAGAAGGCATCAAACTAGTGTAAGGATAACCCTTCATGTCTTTGTCCTCCTGAACTAAGATAAATTCAAAGACACCATAACATGAATAGTAATAAAAGTTTTGTCCAAAATGAAATAAGTCAACAACAAAGTATGGTTTGCCACTTAAGTGTCCACAATGAATAGTAGTAATCAAAGGGAAAGAAGTCAACAAGAAAGTATTTCCATGCCACGTAAGCGCTGATAAAATATTGAACTCTGATCCAGCATTGATATTTGATATGCTACTTGTTGTGCAAACTTTTGAGAAATACTATGCCATTTCTCAGTGAGTGAGGTGGAAAAAAACAGGTATGAGTAACGTACCGAAAAAATCAATGCTAAAAGATCATTATGACGTGAGCAAGAGGTCAATCTACTAATTTTTGGTCACCACGTTTTTGTTCCAGCTACACTATCCTAAAGATAAAATCTGCTCTAGAATAATAGTACTGAAAAACACGTACAGATGCATAATAACAAGGTCTGCAGAATTGGACCCATCAAAATGAGTAGGAACTAGGAACATACTGTGAATAAGTGGAGCATCAAAATAAAACTTGAACAGAGAGAACACTGACAAAAGCATAGCATGCATTTTGGATATCATCATCATCTCCTGCATAATAATAGATAAAATAAATAAATAAATTTAATAGAATGAATTCGGTAACTCCAACCTGTAGTTTGCTTAAAAAGACAAAATAAATAGAGAATAAATCGTTCTGTTAGCTACTAATAAGATGTGCCAAAGAGACGTCAATGGGCCTAATCCGACCTCACGCAGAGACGAAGAGGAGAAGTGAAGGTGGCGGAGAGGGGGAATCTGAGACGAAGGAAGGCCAACTCCGAACCGGCGGCAAGTGGAAAGACTATGAGGGTCGGCGCCGTTGAGGCGGAGATGATGGAGGACGCCACTGTCGAGTTTCCCTGCTCGCGGTACCGATGAGGTCCAGACGGCGACAATCCTGACGCCTGAAGGGAAACTGCTGCAGAGAGGAGAGCGAATCCTAGCGGCCGCGGAGAGATGACTGTGGATGGATGATCGATGGGACCGATCGGAACCAGATCGTCTAACTTTATACTCAGGCCGGAAATCCTATCACCCAAACGAGGCCTTAGAGGAGGTCGAGCATGCTGAGGAAGTTGCGTTCGCAGAGCCGGGAGCCCGGAAGCGGACCGCCGGCCGAGAGTGCCGCCACAGCCGCCGCCACGGACACATCGCAGGAGCAGAGAGCGGACAACGAGATCTCCCCCGAGGCGGTTGGGCAACAATCCGGAAACGAGCGACGCGACAAGGAGGAGTGGCTGGAGGAGAGCGGTTTCCCCGGCGGTTGGCCAGGCCTTTGCCGAGAGCCCGGTCAACGGCTCTCGACACAGGGGTGGGGCCCACCACTGACCAGCTCCACCATGATTGCGGTTGTGGCGAGAGACACGTCCTGGCTCACGGCACAAGAACCTTCTGTGTCGAGAGCCTGACGCGCGGCTCTCGGCAACGAGGTGGGGTCGGAACTCACACCGTGACCTCTAACCACGTCTTTGACGAGAGCTATATTGGTCTCTTGGCACATCTTTCCCGAGAGGATTTCCTTTGGCTCTCGGCAAAGAGCCTTTTGCCCGCCCAAATGTGCCGAGAGCGATTTGCTGAGAGTTTCCTCTCGGCATAGTCTGTGCCAAGAGTAATTGGGCCTTTGCCGAGAGCCGGGAGATGGAGCGGGACTGCGTGAGGCAGTCGTGCAGAAGAGCCTGATACGAAGCTGAGAAGAAGTGCACAACGTCCTCCACCTTGACTCTCTGCTCTGCCCCTTAATGGCAGAAGAGCTTGATATGGAGCTGAGAAGAAGCGCACAACGTCCTCCACCTTGACTCTCTGCTCTGCCTAATGGCATTTGAAACCATGGCAGACGGAGAGGACGATGACGATTCCCAGGAAGATGAGCTTGTTTTTCATGTTCTGTAATCACATCTTTCTCCTCACCTTGGTTCCCTGCTGCCTGAAATCTTGTGCCTGCATACCCCACGCAACTGAACTGAAACTATCGAATACTTGCTATTGTTTCTAATGCCCCGACCAACACATCTCGCCGCGACCGGCGTGCCGCCAACGCTCCCGAATCGGCACAAGGCTATGCCCAACGCCCAGGAACGAGGCAAGCGCGGCCCGTTCTTTGCGCGCCATGGGGAGGCGGCAGAGGCGATTGTATGCCACAGGGGGGCTCGCTGGTGGTGGTGATGGTGCAGGCGATGGCGCGAAACTAGCTCCCAAAGCACGGCAGCGCGGTTGACGGACGAATTTAGAGAGTTGCAGAACTAAAACGGACAATTTTTGTAGTTCGGGAACGAAATTGTGCTTTGAGAGATAGTTTGAGGATAAAATTGGCTATTCCGCTAAACCTTGTTGATGGGGGGAATGTTGGAATTTGGCCCACGTGGCCCATTTAGTAAATTCTAAAGCTTGCACAATAATAGTCCCGTATTGCCAAGAGAAGGAGAGGTTGCCTTGCTTAAATATGGGAGTCTCCTATCAAAGCAAAATAGATGCATGTGAGAGAAAAGAAGACCGTTGATACACGCACGCACAGCTTGCGCATTTTCGCGTAAATTATTGCGTGACTTGCGACGCTGTTGCAGGTGCATTTTTATTAACACCAGGAGACGTCTTGGTGGCTGGGGACACAAAGTAGACATACACTTCATCTCCCACGCGTTCGCTGCTCTGACCGCTAGCTGCTGCGCTTCATCAACCTTCGATCTCGGCGTGCACCGGGCTTGGAGGAAGCGGGATCTCCAAAACCACTACCACAACATTCCTGCACGGGGTGGTAATCAGGTCTTTGGGCAGCGTCACACGCGACCGCTTGGTGGATCTGCAACTACTTCTTCGACGCGTTCGTCAACTCATTGCGCAAGAACTGTGAGTAATCTTAATATGTGGCTTGTTCATTTGTGTTGTGTGATTGTATCATTTTTAGTCAATATGCTTTTCCTCAAGATTAAATCTGGATTATTCATAATTAGGCTGTTTTTTCAACAATCCAAAAACCTAATTACACCTATTTTTATGATCTAGCAATGGCAAAAGCATCTGATGCCATGAAACCTGAGAGGTTTGGAGGTGAAAACTTCCGTAGATGGCAGACAAGGGCCAAGTTTTGGCTCATGTCGTTGGGATTATGGTGGGTGATACACCCGATGTTTCCTTTTCCAGAGGAACAACATGCCCAGTTTGAGAATGCGAATAACACCGCATTGGGCTGCCTACTCACCATCCTGGCAGATCAACTCTATGATGTGTATATGAATTACACGTCGGCCACTGCTGTGTGGGATGCTTTGGAGCAAAAATATGCGGAAGCCGAAGCTAGTCGCTAGTTGTATGTGTGTGAACAGTTCTTTGATTTCAGCATGGATAATGCTAAATCAATTGTGACTCAAGCACACGACCTCCAGCTTCTGGTTGACGATATTGCACATCTGGGATGTGCTTTGCCTCCAAAGTTCGTTGCGGCTACGATAGTTGCAAAACTTCTTGTAGAGTGGTGTGATTTTGCTACGTCTATAAAACACAAAGAGAGGAGATTTCTATGGAGGATCTCATTGCAGCTCTCGATGTCGAAGAGAAGGCAAGGGCAAAAGATGCGCAGACCAACAACGTGCAGAACAATGCCAATTTTGTTCAAAAGAACAAACAATTTAACAAGAAGAAGGGTCTCAAGCAGAACAAAACTACTAGCTTTAAAAAGAAGAAAACAGAGAAGAAGGATATGAAAAACCTTACCTGTTTCGTGTGCGGTAATTCTGGTCACTTTGCCAAGGATTGTAAAAACCGCAAGGACAGGACCACTGA
The DNA here is from genome assembly GCA_947561735.1 of Cenchrus americanus. Taxonomy (NCBI): domain Eukaryota; kingdom Viridiplantae; phylum Streptophyta; class Magnoliopsida; order Poales; family Poaceae; genus Cenchrus; species Cenchrus americanus. The sequence goes on along the minus strand of OX387245.1, from coordinate 225,279,470 downwards.
GCTTAGCAAGAAGTTCACTCATGTGACCATAGGAGAGGCCTCTACTTCAGAAGGGTATGGTAATCCTTTTGCTGTCTATTCTGCATTTCATTCTATTGACTGGTGGGTCGATACTGGTGCAAATGTTCACGTGTGTTCTGATATTTCTTTGTTTTCTTCGTATCAGGTAGCAGGGGCTTCTAGCGTCCTGATGGGGAACGGATCGCGTGCTTCTGTTCTTGGTGTTGGTACGGTGGATCTGAAGTTAACCCTCCAATTGAAGAATGTCCAGTACGCGCCTACCATAAACAAGAACCTGTTGAGCGGGTCTCTCCTGTGTAAGAGTGGTTATAAGCTAGTTTTCGAGTCAAATAAATTAGTTGTGTCCAGGTTTGGGGCCTTTATTGGAAAAGGCTATGATAGCGGAGGCTTGTTCCGCCTAAGTACTGTTGACTCTTGTTATGAGATGAATATTAATACTGTTCCGAACAAAAGTCTTGCTGATGTATGGCATTCGGGATTATGTCATGTTAGTTTTGATACAATTGCTAGAATGTCCAGATCTGAGTTAATTCCTAAGTGCGACATAGTCAAAAATTCTAAGTGCCAAACTTGTGTGCAAGCAAAACAACCTCGAAAACCTTTCAAAGCATTAGAGTTTGAGAAGTTTTTGGCACCTCTAGATTTAATTCACACTGATTTATGTGAGATGAATAGTGTTTTGACTAAAGGAGGAAAAAATATTGTCTTACTTTTATTGATGATGCAACACGTTACTGCCAAGTCTACTTGCCGAAAACTAAAGATGAAGTGCTCAACTATTTTAAAATTTATAAGGCAGAGGTTGAGAACCAATTAGAAAGAAATATTAAAAGACTGAGAGATGACAGAGGAGGAGAGTATACCTCTACTGACTTTTCTAATTTCTGTTCTGAGCATGGGATCATCCATGAATTTACACCACCATATTCACCACAATCAAATGGTGTAGCTGAGATGAAAAATCGGACGCTTTTAGATTTGGTGAATGCCTTACTACAAAGTGCCGGTATGCCTAACATGTGGTGGGGGGAAGCAATCTTGACTGTAAATTTCGTGCTCAATAGAGTGATCACGAAAAGAAGTGACATAACTCCATATGAGGCATGGAGGGGAAGAAAACCCAATGTCAACTTTCTGAAAACATGGGGATGTTTGGCGAAAGTCAATATTGCGGAGCCAAAGAAGAGAAAGCTTGGGCCAAAAACAGTCGATTGCATTTTTATAGGATATGCTCAGAACAGTCCTGCCTATAGATTTTTGATAGTTAAATATGAAACTCCAGAGATGATAGTTGATACTATAATGGAGTCTAAGGATGCGAGTTTCTTTGAAAATATCTTTCCTATGAGACAAACTAGCGGTAGTTTAGAAAATGTGGATGTAGTCATTCTAGACTTTCCTAATTGTGAACAAGTAGAGAACATTCCTCTGCGAGAGGATGATGAGGAGGAGGACAACAATTTAGTCATCACTCCGCGCAGGAGTAAGAGACAAAGGGTCGAGAAATCCTTTGGAGATGACTTTATTGTATAACTTGTGGATGACGTGCCTAAGACTCTAGCTGATGCTTATGCATCTTCGGATGCAGAGTATTGGAAAGGGGCGATTCGAAGCGAGATGGAATCCATCATGGTAAATGAGACTTGGGAAGTCATTGAACATCCGTCTGGGTGCAAACCCATTGGATGTAAATGGATTTTCAAGAAAAAGATGAGACTAGATGGCACAATTGACAAATATAAAGCGAGGCTTGTGGCCAAAGAATTTACACATAAAAAAGGTGAAGATTATTTTGACACATATTCACCTATGGCCAGGTTAACCACTATCAGGCTGCTCATAGCACTAGCTGCTTTCTATGGTATGCATATTCATCTGATGGATGTAAAGACAACTTTTCTTAATGGAGAGTTGGAGGAAGAAATCTATATGGAGCAACCTGATGGTTTTGTGGTTAAGGGTCAAGAGAGTAAAGTGTGCAGATTACTAAAATCTTTGTATGGTCTGAAAAAAGCACCCAAACAATGGCACGAGAAATTTGATCAGACTCTAACATCTGTTGGTTTTGTTGCAAACGAAGCAGATAAGTGTGTTTATTATCGTCATGGTGGGGGTCAAATGGTGATCTTATGCTTGTATGTGGATGACATACTTATATTTGGGAATACTGCAGTAATTGACGAGGTCAAATCATTCTTGTCCTCATGCTTTGACATGAAAGATCTGGGAGAAGCAGATGTTATCTTAAATATTAAGTTGACAAGAAATAAGAATGGGATTATTTTAAATCAATCTCATTATGTGAAAAAATGTTGTGTCGCTTTGGTTTTGAGAATGCCAAAGTAGCCCCTACACCCTATGATGCGAGTGTAAAATTAAGAAAAAAATCAGGGCGAAGGGTTGGACCAATTGAGATTTTCACAAATAATTGGTTCTCTCTTGTATCTTGCTAGAACAACACGTCCCGACATCTCTTTTGCCGTGAGCAAATTAAGTCGATTTACTTCCAATCCAGGGAAGGATCACTGGGAAGCACTAGTGAGAGTGCTACGTTATCTAGTAGGGACAATTGCATATGCAATTCACTATACTTGTTATTCATCTGTACTAGAAGGATATAGTGATGCAAATTGGATCTCTGACGCAGATGAGATTAAAGCCATGAGTGGCTATGTGTTTACATTAGGAGGTGCTACAATTTCATGGAGGTCATTTAAACAGACCATTTTGACGCGATCAACCATGGAAGCTGAGCTTGTAGCACTTGACACGGCTACAGTTGAAGCCGAGTGGTTGAGAGAACTACTCATGGACTTGCCACTGGAAGAGAAACTAGTTCCTGCTATCCTTACATATTGTGATAATCAAACAGTCTTGGCCAAGATAATGAGTACTAAGGATAACATGAAGTCCTCGAGACATGTGAAGCGGAGTCTTAAATCTGTTAGAAAGCTGAAAAACTCCGGAGTAATTGCTGTGAATTATATTCGCAGTGAGAAAAATCTAGCAGATCCCTTTACAAAAGGGCTTGCACGGACGGCGATATCTGTTGCAAGTATGGACATGGGACTGAGACCCATTTAGTTGCAAAGTAATGGTAACTCACTTCCTCTGAAAGGAGATCCCTTATTTGGAAATGAGAAAAACAAAGTTACTGTTGTAACAAGGAGTACAATTCATTTAAATTACCCATGTTCATAATATGTACTCTTTTCTGTATGGAAGGTTGGCTATAATGCCTTAATGTGTTCTAGTGGCTACCGAGAGAAAAGGTATCGTCCTACAGGATACCTATAATGAACACACCTATGTGAGATCAATTGTTGGGTCACAGTTTATGAGAGTGGGGTGCTTTCTAGAAAGCTCATGAGAAGATCGGGGAGCAAAACCTTTAAAGCTCCCTTTAGACTTGGCGTTCCGGTAGTCTAGTACTAGATAGATTTTCAAGAGAAATCTGATAGCAAAAGGCAATGAATTCAAGGCTTAGTCCACTCACAAGCTGCTGAAAGATGAATCTTGTTGATCTAGGTGTAAGTTCAACCCGTACGGGAATTGTACTGAAAATCTGGTATATAAGTGGTTTAGAACAGCAACAGCTTTAGAGTTGGTGGGGGAATGTTGGAATTTGGCCCATGTGGCCCATTTAGTAAATTCTAAAGCATGCGCAATAATAGTCCCGTATTGCCAAGATAAGGAGAGGTTGCCTTGCTTAAATATGGGAGTCTCCTATCATAGCAAAATAGATGCATGTGAGAGAAAAGGAGACTATTGATACACGCACGCGCAGCCCGTGCATTTTCGCGTAAATTATCACGTGACTTGTGACTTGCGACGTTGTTACAGGTGCATTATTATTTTTGTGCTATGTCAATTACGTTTCGGTTTCGACTGCTTAATGGTGACAGTTTTACTGCAATCAAATAGGTAGTTTCAGCCTGCTTGATAAAGGTGACAGTTTCTGCTTGAATCAATTGGGCAGTTATCAGTCTGATTGATGAGAGGAATATGAAACGTTTGCTGGAGCCTATAAACATCAGGAGATGTCTTGGTGGCTAGGGACACAGAGTAGACATACACTTCATCTCCCACGCGTTCGCTGTTCTGACCGCTAGCTGCTGCGCTTCGTCGACCTTCGATCTCGGCGGGCACCGGGCTTGGAGGAAGCGGGATCTTCGAAACTACTACCGCAACATTCCAGCACGGGGCGGTAATCAGGTTTTTGGGTAGCGTCACACGCGACCGCTTGGTGGATTTGCACTTCTTCGACACATTCGTCAACTCACTTCGCAAGAACTGTGAGTAATTTCTTAATATGTGGTTTGTTCATTTGTGTTGTGTGATTGTATCATTTTCAGTCAATATGCTTTTCCTCAAGATTAAATCTGGATTATTCATAATTAGACTGTTTTTTCCAACAGGGATATCAAACACATGTAACAATATTTGGATTCCTTTTTGATTTTTTAATAAAAGAATCTTTTATGCATTGAGTACTAAATGAAGACTATTTGCAAAATCTTTCCACGGATGAGTGTAACTTTGCGCCACGAGTCTAATGATCATAATTAATCTATGATTTTCATATAGTAATATTACGATAACCATCCTCTGATCATGTGGTCAAACGAACTAGTTTTTGAGCTGGTGATTACTGGATATCAAAACAGACACGGTATGTAAAACGAACTAGTTTCTGAACTCGGGAAATTGAAAGATGTCTTCATGTCCTAAAAAATAGCAAAATTACAAATACTGAAAACATGTGAAAGCATCTCGGGTGTGTTGTGGTGCCGCTGTGTATGGGTGGGGTAGGGATTTGAGAATTTTCTCGACCTGTGTGAGAATGCCTTCTTCTTAATACAATACCGTGAGGGTGGTCTTACTCCTCACAAGTCGAGTTTTTTTAAAAAGCATCTCACGTCGACAAGTGCGACAAGACATGGTTTAGAAGAAGTACTACCCGTAGCTCATCTAGACAAAAAAGAGGCTACCCTCACTTAAATTTTTGAGCCATTTGATCTAGAATCGGCAGTTCGGAACCCGTCTCTCTATCTTATCACCTCTCCAAACCCAGTGGCAGAGCTAGGTTTTGAGAGTTACGTATTCCTGGAAGGAAAAAAATTGTTGAATGATAAAAACACACAAATATCTACACGTGCACTCCATGTATGACCCAAAGTACGGAGCGAAATAGACACCTCAACCCGACTTCGCCACTTAGGTTTCTTAACCTATGACAACGGATAATATGACATCTACTTACTTAAGCATATCAATAGACTAGACTGACGACCAGAAAATGAAATAAGTGAACCAACTAATAAAAGTATACATAAGGTAGAAGAGATATGTATTATGTTTATTCAAGATTTGGGTATTCCTGGAATACCCATGCACCATGGTACCTGCGCCCATGTCCAAACCTTTTTTTTGAACGATGTCCAAACCTTTTCTTAGCTGTTGTAAACAAAAACCTTTTCTTAAGAGTAACTCCAACCGTCTCTTTATTTTGGTTCGCTAAATTTGAAGTTTTAACCCTTTGTATAAATAGAATACTTCATAATTCTATGAGATGATCCAACAGTCTCTTTAAAACTAGACTTTCTATCCGAACGGGACCCACGTGTCATCATGTCCCCCAACCTTATCCCCACATCTCTCCCGTTGGTCCTCCGCATCCCTTCCTCCTTCGCCGCACCAGCCTCTCTCCACTCCACTCCACTCCACTCCACTCCACTCCACTACAGCTCCTGGCGGTCCTCGCCACCGCACAACCTCCTCCCTCCAGCGCTACTCCGCCCCGAGCCTTCTCCTCCCCCATCGATCCTTCTCCCTCGAGTTGCTCTTCCTCCCGAAGCTGTGCCTAGCAGTCCCAAATCCGGCGGCCTCGTCGCCCGTTGGACATGTGCCATGTGGATCCGGCCCGACCTCCGCTGCCGCCCCTCCGTTGGTACAATTGCTCGCTGCTAGAGCTCGCGGTGTCATCTACCGCAGAGCCTGCAAAATCCTCCGTTGAGAGCTTGCACCTCGGCTCTGGAGCGCACGCCAAGCCGCCGGTGGTGACCCTGCGCAACCTGCAGGTGCCACCGTCGGCGCCGGAGGCATCCATCAGGTATGTGTCGCTCTTGCGGCGGAAGCTGTCGTTCACGTGGGCCAAGTCACCGTGCAGAAGCCATAGGACGAAGTAGTCGGTGTGGCGGAGATTGGGGTCATGCGCGAGGCGGTGACGACGACGACAATGCCTGACGCGGTGTGGCGGCTTGGGCAGTCCTCAACAATGACAGTAACTACGCAAGGTCATGGAGCCGTGTGTGGGCACGAGGAGGCCGATTTGGTGCAAGGAGGAGCGCATGATGGATTGATGCCGCGAAATCAGGCGATTTTGCGAGGGGGAGAGCTAGCCAAAGGTACCGAGCCACTAGGGTCGGTTAGCGAGGGAGTTTGCACGCCTGTTTTTTCCGAGGCTGTTGGAATGGTGAATTCACTATTTTTTTCCTATTTTTTACCGATGGAAAATGATATAAAGATCTGCTGGAGTTGCTCTAAGGCGGCCGCACCGCTAGGATCGGTGAAGGGCACGTCACCGCTGTCGAGCCCACGCGTAGGCATATTTCCGCGCACCTGTGTAGCGAAGCGCCGCACTTGTGTGAACGGGAGAAGGAACATGAAGTCGCTCTGGCCACACTTTCTCGTCACGCGATCTGAATTCCTCCTCCTCCCCGCCGGCGTCGTCCCCAAGCTCACCTTCTCCCAGCCACTGTGGCCGTGGGGGTCGCACTGGAGGCGCACGCGGAGTCCAGCCGCCGTGGCCATGGCGGGCAAGCCGCCACCCTAGAGCCTCGTTGCAGCTCCAAAGAAAGCCTCATCTTCCCACTGACGACCACTTCTTTCCTCTTCTTCCCTCCAGCGGTAGCCCCGAGCTTGCCTCCTCTCGGACCCCACGACCATGGGGGCTGCGCCGCCGACCGGACGCACGCGTGGAGCACGGCACGCCCCGCCGCCACGACCATGGCGTATGTGCGCACAGAGTGAGGACCATGTGTGGTTCGAGGACCGGTGGATGGTCGCTTCCTTGTGTGATGAGTGATTGACAACGTTGTGTGGACTGATTCTTGGCTAAGTATTGCAGGTGCAGGTTGCGGCTTGACTGGTGTTGGTGCAGGTGAAGAACAAGCGCGAAAGGTCGTCGCCGGTGAGGCCTCCAGGTGTGGAGAAGACAAGTAGGCTTCGTTCGAGGGACCCGGTGGCCAGCGGGGGTCAAGTGCGGACCGCATGGTGGCATGAACGACAAGATGAAGTCGTGGACGGTTTCTTGGTAGAGCCTCAAAACCAAGGTCGAGCCGGGACTACATGGGAGCCGAGTCATGAGTGGAGATTGGCGGAGGCTACACCGAGTTCGCGGGGTTTCCGGTGGTTCACCAGAAAACCACTGGGTTCCTTGGTTGATCCACAAAGCCAAGACCGAAGAACCGAAGACGGAGCTGCAGCAGCGCCGCACGGCTCGACCGGTGGGTCTGACCGGTCTGACCATTGGGGACCGGTCTGACCGGTGAGGAGCACCGGTCTGACCGGTGTGCGACGACGTAGTCCGGAGACTTCGAAGCGGAGAACACGCGTCGGGATCGCATGGCTTGCGTCGAGGCTACGCAGGGTGCGGTCGCCGGGCATCCGTCCGATGGTGAAGACATGAAGACTTCCAAATCCGCCCTTGAGGGGCTTGTATCCCTAGTTATTAGGAAAGGGCATTTTAGACATTCGGTTGCCTCCATATAACCCAAGAGGTGAGAGGATGGCAGCCAACTCTTGGAACCCTAGCTCATTAGTTTTCCTATTTTCCACCTATTTTCCTTAGGTTTTCTTTAGGACTAGCAAGAGAGCTTCACGGAGAGATCTTGTTGAGAGGAATGGATGATCGGGCGGCTTGCTAGACCTTGTACGAACCCTTGTTTCATGTATAGATGATTCGGCGTGGTTCCTCAAGGTTTGGATGTGTTTTCCCCGGTTGTTCTTGGTGGTGATTTTCGGAGCCCTCTCTCGGTGATTTCTTTGGGTTGTTTTCGGGACCTTTCTCTTGGGGATTTGATGGGGGAAATTTGTGGGAACCCTTCGTGGTTCTTTGGGCTGTGATTCCCCTCCCAAATCCGTGAGTAAAGGTGCTCGATTTTGGGGTTTCTTGAGTTCTTGGGTTGGAAGTGCTCTTGGCGGGATTTCTTCGATTCCTCCGTTTTGGACGAGTTTTGGTGGGATTACACTTGGCTATGGACTCCTCATGAGGTGTTCATAATATCCCCAAAGTCTTGTTCAAGTCCATGGAGCGATTCGGGAGATCGAGATTTGGATTTGGGGGAGTTGACCCGAGGGTGTTGTTCATCCCGAGCTGCCCAGGCTACACCGGTCTGACCGGTGCTCTTGACCGGTCTGACCGGTGCGAGCCCTGGTGGGTTTTTGCTCGGGTGAACGTTTTGGTGTGTTCATTGTTGTCCCGTGTTGCTGCTGTTTCGAGTTTGGGTCAGTTTGGTGGTCGGTTGGCCTGTTTGGTGCCTTGGGGGCTTTCAGGCTGCGATCGGTCCGACCGGTGTGTCTCACCGGTCGGCCGGTGTAGAGCCACTTAGTGAAAGTTGCTCAGTTTCACCAGCAGGGACCGGTCTGACCGGTGGTGCTCACCGGCCTGACCGGTGTGGGTCTATAGACTCGAGTTTTGGTTTTCCGCTGCGTTTCTCGGGTCGGAAGGTTGTGTGTTGGTTCCTAGGTCCAGTGGCACTCCAGTGGCTACGTGAGCTAACTTGGGTAGTGAGTCGGAGACGTGTGTTGGAAGCCGTGTTCATCTTGTTGGAGTTTCAATCTCCTTCGAGAAGAATTTTTATCGGCTCCCATTCGCTCCCCCCCTTTCTGGTTCGCCGTATCGGTCCTTCACGGAGCCCAATGCGCCCCGCCGCCACGGCCATGGTGGACACGCCTCGCCGCCATGGCCATGAAACAAACCGGATTCCCGCGGAAGGAAATCCAACTCTCTACACCTCGGTGGTAGTCCCAGGAGGTCTACCACGTGCAATCCCCTGTCTCAGCAATGCCAGAAATCCATACAGAAGTAAAAACAAATAGAGTACAATATTTATTTATTACAATAATCAGAGTACATCTCTTCAGCACATGCCGGGTACAAGTCCATCAGGACTGAATCAAATAGAAATAAAACATCTAGCAGCGACTCCATGCAAGCGCGGGGAACTCCATATCCGCAGGCAGCTCGAGCGTAGAAAGAGCACTAGTCCTCCCATCCGTCGTTGTCGAAGTCGTAGTCTGGCTCTGCGTCAAAGACACCAGGGTTTATTACAATAATCAGAGATTTGCAGTGAGGTCAACACCTTGGGGAAGCTCACGCTTCCGAGGTCCACACCTCTGGGGTCCACACCCCGCTTAAGGATACCACACCAAAGCACCAGATCACAACCACGATCCAGCTCCCAACTCTCTTCTGTGATGTGGGGCCCACCTGCTCCTATCCCCACATCTCAACGGCCAAAGCTGGGCTCACTCACTCGGGAAGAGAAGAAGCACAAGAAAAGTATAACTAGTCAGGTGATAGATCAGAAGACTGTCCATAACCAGTGGACACGGACTATAGCTATAGGTTTAAACACTCTGCAGAGGTTGTACAACTGTACCCGCCCGAATAGGACCGGAATCGGCCGTCACTGTCGGTGTTTTAGACCGGCAACCTACTAAGGGAAGTACCCGAAGTAGATGAATGTGGCCTCGCCGAGATCGGTAACTCGAAGGAAGAGACACGCGACACACAATTTAGACAGGTTCGGGTCGCGAGGTGCGTAATATCCTACGTCCTGTATGCTGCGTAGCTCTGGATTGATTGGGCATGATTACAAGATGGTGTAATTGTGCGCCGTGAGATGAGATTGGATCAGATGCTAGAGAACGGTCCCTGCCTCGCCTTATATAGTCCGGGAGGCAGGGTTACAAGTCGGAGTAAGGAGAGAGTACTAGTCGAGTACGTCTAGGAGTCTTCCATACAGTGCGGGACATGTACAGCTTCCTAACCGAGTACTTCTCCTTCGTAGTCCTTGTGCTCCACGCCATCAGGTGTCGTGTAGCGCAAGCCGGGTAGTCCCAGGGGCCCACCGAGTAGTCGGTCCGGGTACCCACCGAGGTAGTGGGCCCAGGGAGGTCCATACGATAAGCCCCCGAGTACTTTGTAGTCGAGAAGGATAGCTTCAAGTAATCTTGATGGCCTTAACGAGTAGTCCTCAAGCGTCTTCGAGTACTACAAGTCAAAAGTCCTCAAGAGTAGTCAAAGCATCCCGAGGCTGGAATGTACTCCAGCTGATGTTTGAGCAATCCTGAAGTCTTCTCGAGTAGTCCCAAGCGTCCTCGAGTGCTGCCCTCGAAGGTCTTCAAAAATGCCCGCCTTGTCTTGAAGCCGAAGCTGATATGGAAGTGCGATTGCAAAATCGCACTCCATATGGAGTAGCCCCCGAGCCTTAGGTTGAGTCGTAGGCTCCGGGCCGAGGGTCCATCTGAAGTCTTGGCAAGAATATCCCGAAAAATCCGGAGAGAAAAAACCGAAGGATACGTGGCACGGAGCCCCCGAGCCTTGAGTCGAGTACTTCCTCTCGAATTGAAGGGTCATCTTGTAGAATGTGTCCTGAGATGCTCCTGAGTCTTGTCGCTTCCAAGGTAGTCGAGTAGAGGCAGCCGAGCCCCCGAGGTGAGGCGCGTCGTCTAGTAGAATACGAAGAGTCACGCGCGGCCGCTGAGTCAGCCGAGCGGAGACTTATCCCTCTGACCGTTGGAGGACAATTTTGACTTATAAATAGAAGCCAAAACACTTAGGGTTTTCCACCCATCGCTGCTGTAGCCATTTCGAATAGATCTTGGCTAGATTCACCTCCAGCGCACGCCGCCACCGCTGTAGATCCAAGCGCGCCGCCACCCAGATCTGCCAGAGTAGCCCCCGAGCGAATGCGCGTGAAGACGCCGTGCACTTGGAGAATGAAGCCATCACCGTCCAAGTCCGTGAAGACCGCCGGGAAGAAGAGGGGCCGTGACGAGGCCGCCGTGGCTGCCACGGGGGCAGTGCCACCGATGTCTCCACCGCGGCCAGATCCGAGCCGCGAGTGGAAAAAGTCGAAGATGAAGACCGAAGATTTGTTGGCCCTACTCAACAGCGGATTCATCCGTGAGAAGGAGGTGGACAGTTGGAGGGCCGCCGCCGGGGACCCGTACCCCATGGAGAAAAGCAAAGATGAGATCCCGATGTTCGCGCGCTTCGCGGAGCGCGGACTCGCGCTTCTGGCCAGCGACTTCTTCAAAGGCCTCCTGGGGTACTACGGCGTCGAGTACCTCAACCTCAATCCCAACGGTATTTTCCATACCGCTGTCTTCGTCCACTTCTGTGAAGCGTTCTTGGGGATCAAGCCCCACTGGATCTTGTTCCGAAAGTTCTTCCGGGTGAAGCCTCAGCCAAGCGCCAGCAACCCGCGAGTAGTTGGTGGAGCAGGGATTCAGATGCGGGAGGACGATGCTGAGCAGTACCTCTCGTACAAGCTCATCGACTCCAACCAGGATTGGAAGGCGAAATGGTTCTACGTCACGAACCACCACCTAGGATTGCCGAAGCCGAGCGGGAAGCAGCCGAAGCATCACGCCTGGTGGAACACGGAGCCCACGATGCAGGAGGGGATCCGGCTCCCCGAGCTGTTCGCGCGCATCAAGGTGTTGAGAGAGGCTGGGCTGAGGGCCGAGCACGTGGCCTTCAGCTTCATGAAGCGCAGGGTGCAGCCTCTGATGGCCCGCGACACCCTGGGCTTCGAGTACACCGAAGACGACGACACGTCGCGGATGCCTGGAGGCGAAGTCGATGACGACGACATTGTCGATAGGCTGACGCGCATCTTCAAGGACATGCCTTCATACACGGCGTGTCCAGTCCCGGAGTACTCCGCCGCGTGCCCGCCAAAGGAGGTAAGTAGCCGTACCCCCTAGTCGAGTACCCATCCTTGCGAGTAGTCGCGCTGATGTCTTGCAGGACGACTTGAAGAAGTTCATCTCCGAGCCGCAGCGCCCCCTCAGGAAGTCGAGATCCCGGAGGAGGGAAAGACCAAGGCCAAGGAGCGACGGGAAGTCGGCGAAGGAGATGACACCGTCATCGTGGAAGACACGTCCGACGAGGACGACGACGAGGAGACACTTCAGGACCGCTTCCAGCTGCGGTCGAGGTTCAGCCGCCCGGGCCTACCTCACGTGCCCCTCGTACAAGATCCGCCAGCTAGCCTGGAGGCTAGTCTGCCTGCGCCGCCACGGAAGCCACGCAACCCCGCCCGCAAGCGGGTGACGAAGAAGTTGAAGGTCTCTGAGACCACGCCCCAAGAGGTAGGACGTCTTGACTAGTGTAGTCGAGTACTAGTCGCTCGAGTTCACTTGCTGATGATTGAGCTTCCTTGCTTGCAGGAGGTGCCGCCGACGGAGCCCGCTGATCTGGGTGACAAAGGCGAGTGGGACATAGTGGGGGAGCCCGCTGGGAGTCGTAGCCCAGCCCCCACTGTTGAAGAGTTATTGGCGCAACTGGAGCGCCAGCTCCCTGCTCCTCAAGGCAGCACGGAGCCCACAACCGCTACTGCTGAAGAAGTGGTGGCCGCAGGAGCGCAGGAGGGCGCTGCACCGGCTGCCATCGCTGCAGAAGAGGCAGTGGCCGTCGAGGCGCAAGAGGAAGCGCCCGCCGAGGGTGGACTGGTAGACATTGCCAGCATCCTCGGTGCCCCGACCGTGACGATAGTCCGGTCAAGCTTGTAAGTGCTGAGCCTTCCCGAGTAGTACTTGGTGTAGTAGTCGAGCTTGATTGACAACCAATTGTGTACTTCTGCAGGAAATCAACAGATCTGTCTTGGGAGGGAGATGAGCCCTCTACGGCGGTGGCGGACGAGGAAGCCGCGCCGCCCGCCGAGGAGTCCACTCCTGCCCCTCGGGCGGAGTCCGAAGCGAGGCTGCTGGAGCTGCATTGCCCGAGGCCAGCGTGGTCGAAGGTAAGTTCTCTGCTGAGGCTTTAGCATTCCCCATAGAGTAGTCATAGTTGCTAATGCACTTGTCTTCTTCTTGACAGGTGCCGAGGCCGAAGGGAGCGACATCCCTGCGGTAGGGCCCATGCAGAACTTGACACCACAGGTGCCGGAGGCTGCTGAGGGAGCCCCCGAGCCGATGGAAGAGGTCGCCGAGGAAGCCGCCGTGGCGACCGGAGGAGAGGAGGCCACGCGTGCGCGCCGAGGTTGCTCCGGAGGTGGTTGTCCGCTCCCCGGGAGATCCGGGACGCGAGCCCATCCGCTGCGCGCCGATGACGGAAGCCGCCGCGAGTAGTCGTGGCGGGGTGGAGTTGCTGGCAGACGACCTGGTCGACCCGGCGACGGTGGCCAGGCACTTGGAGGCGGTCCGCCAGGCTGAACAATGGATGAACGTGAGTAGTCTTAACTCCTAAGTAGTCAATCCTCTGTTGTTTGAGTACTCATGTGACATGTGTTGTCTGTGCAGGACGTCGTGGAGAGGTCCCGCGAGAAGTCTAGCATGCTGCAAGGCTTCGGCGACGCGGTGCTCCGGGCTGAAGCGCTGGAAGAACAACTCTTGAAGTCGCAGAAGCACGCGGCCGCCATGCAGTCCAAGCTCGACGCCGCCTTTGCCAAATATCACAATGACGTCCAGGAGATGCAGGCAAAGAGCGACGACTTGGTGCGGAAGAACAAGACACTCCGCAACAAGAACAAAGGTACACCGCTTGACTTGTTGAGTAGTTGTTGGAGGTCGAGAGGTAGTCTAACCCGATGCGCCTTGTTGTTTTGCAGAGCTTGAGACCGGGTGGAGCGGGTTGAGGACCTCGAGAGACAGATATGAAGAACCTCTTCTACCGGGAGCAGGAGGCCCGCCAGGTACTCGAGCTTGACTATAAGGAACTTGCCTTCGAGAGCGACAAGCACATGGAGCTTTGGATTGCTTCTGATCGTAATCTCGTCAACTGCTACAAATCGTTGCAGAAGCTGAACGAAGACTGCGAGGCGCCGCGGGCCCAGCTGAAGGAACTTGAAGGAGCCGCGCTTCCGATTGCAAGGCTCTTGGTGCCTCATCCTGGCGGCCCCAGATCGCGCCGGTCGTGGATCGCCTCAAGGAAGCCCCCAGCCGGCTGGCGACGTATGTGAAGCATCTGGCGAGGTCGATCCCAAACCAGGTGCTGGCCTTCATGAGGTCTTACTTCCCGAAGGCGCCCGTGGAAGTAGTCGCTGGCGGGGTAGCCGCCAACTGTACAGATGAGCAGTATGCGGAGGCTGGCCGGAGCGAGATGGCGCCCATTGCGGAGCAAGTCGCCGAAAAGCTAAACCTCCAGTAGTCCTGTAACAGTTAGCTCATAGCAGTATGTGTACAAAAACATTTGTAATGTAATTGTTCAAGTATTAATGAAAGAAAAGTTCCATCAATGAGTACTCGTAGTCGCGATCTTAGAGTGCGGAGCCCCATCATGGAGTTGGTGTGAGTAGTCGTACTCGGCGATAGTCCCGTTGAGGGAAGTAGACGATAAAGAAGTTGATGATCGATCAAACTTTATTGCCGAAGAAGTACACCGGATGGCCGGGGCCGTAGTTACGCAGTAGTCGCCCGGACTCGGAGGCCGCTTACATCTAAGTGGTGCTAGGGCGAGTAGCCGCTTACAACGATGAGATCCGTAAGTAGCCGTGTAGGCCGGATCTTGGAGTACATGGTCTCTTAGTAGACCGGCGCTAGAGTCCTTTGTCGCTCGTCGCAACCCGGGATCCGTAGGTAGCCGCGCGGGGCCGGATCTGGAGAGGAGTAGTCCGGAGGCCGGAGCCGGGACCGGAGGCCGCTTACGGCGGAGGGGGTGTTGATGTAGTCGTGTAGACTTGAACCCCGGAGTAGTCGTGTAGACTAGGCGTAGAACCGACAGAGCTGGTCGACGTTCCACGAGTTGTTGATGTCTTCTCCTTCAAGTGTCTGGAGGCGGTAGGAGCCCGGCCCGGTCACCTTTGCCACGGTGAAGGGACCTTCCCAGGGGGAGCTGAGCTTGTGTAGTCCTTTTGTGTTCTGGATACGACAGAGGACGAGATCACCAACGTTGAAGGATCGTTCCTTGACGTTGCGATCATGGTAGCGTCGGATACCCTCCAGGTACCTTGCTGATTGGACGAGGGCAGCGCAACGAGCTTCTTCAAGTCCGTCGATGTCAGCTCTTCTGCTGTCTTCAGAGACGCCTTCGTCGTAATGCTCCACTGCTGGTGAGTTCCATATGACATCAGCAGGGAGGATTGCTTCGGAGTCGTAGACCAGGAAGTAAGGGGATTGCCCCGTTGGCTTGGAGGGCTGAGTACGTAGCCCCCAGAGTGCGTTGGGTAGTTCCTTGATCCACTTGCCTCCTTTGGAGTTAGCAGCATCATGTAGCCGCTTCTTTAGAGCGTCGAGCACCATCCCGTTGGCACACTCGACTTGTCCGTTGGCCCGAGGATGGGCAACTGAGACGTATCGGACGTCGATCCCGCTGTTCTCGTAGTACTCCCAGAACTGGTGGTTGTTGAAGTTGGAGCCCAGATCTGTGATGATGCGGTGGGGTAGTCCGTAGCGATGCACAAGTTCATCCAGGAAGTCGAGTACTCTGTCAGCCTTGGGGCATGTGACCGGCTTGATCTCGATCCACTTAGTGAACTTGTCGATGGCCACCAATACTCTGTTGAAACCACCTGGCGCAGTTGGCAGTGGCCCAATCATGTCGAGCCCCCAGCAGGCGAAGGGCCAGGTTGGCGGTATGGTGACTAGCTTGTAGGCTGGGACGTGTTGCTGCTTGGCGAAGTACTGGCATCCTTGGCACCTTCTGTCGAGTTCTTCGGCATCACCCAGAGCTGTGGGCCAGTAGAAAGCTCACCGGAAGGCCTTGCTTACCAGCGTGCGGGAAGACGCGTGGTTGCCGCAGACGCCTTTGTGGATCTCCTCCAAGATGTCCTTGCCTTCTTGCCGAGGGACGCACTTCATGAGTACTCCAGAAGATGCGCCCCGCTTGTAAAGATTGTCTCCGACGAGGACGTAGGACTTGGCGTGGCGGATGAGCTGCTCGGCCAGGTTCTTGTCTGAGGGAACCTTCTGCTCGCTGAGGTCGTCGATGAAGGGTTGCCTCCAGTCCACGTCGATCATCATGACCTCCTGTCCAGCCGATGGATGTGCTGGGGCAGTGGTCGGTGGCGCCGGCTCCGGGATGGATGGCACGTGAAGCTCATGAACGACACCCGCTGGTACTTGAACGCGGGTAGATCCAAGCTTCGACAGGACGTCCGCTGCAACGTTGTTGTCGCGGACGATGTGGTGGAACTCGAGACCGTAGAACTTGTTCTCGAGCTTGCGGACTTCTAGGCAGTAGGCGTCCATATTCTCCTTGTTGCGGTCCCATGACTTGTTGACTTGGTTGATGACCACTGCGGAGTCGCCGTAGACTAGTAGCCGCTTGATGCCCAGTGAGGCCGCGAGGCGGAGCCCGTGTAGGAGAGCTTCGTACTCGGCTTTGTTGTTTGAGACCTTCTAGAAGATCTGCAGGACGTACTTGAGTTGTTTGCTCATTGGAGAGATCAGGAGTACCCCTGCACCTGCGCCCTCGAGGTTGAGTGAGCCGTCGAAGTACATCACCCAATGCTGCGGCCGCACGGTTGGAGTAGGTAGGCCGGTTCTCCCGCCACTCCGCCATGAAGTCGACTAGTGCCTCGCGACTTGATGGGCGTGCGTGGCTTTAAGTCGATGGTGAGGGCGCCGAGCTCGGCCGCCCACTTGGAGATTCTTCCCGGTAGCATCTTGGTTCCGCGGATGTCGCCGAG
This sequence comes from Cenchrus americanus, assembly GCA_947561735.1. Lineage (NCBI taxonomy): Eukaryota > Viridiplantae > Streptophyta > Magnoliopsida > Poales > Poaceae > Cenchrus > Cenchrus americanus. The sequence goes on along the minus strand of OX387245.1, from coordinate 225,262,587 downwards.
CGGGTAGTCGGTGACGACGGAGATCGAGTACTCCCGGAAGTAGTGTCGTAGCTTCCGCGAGGTGGTGAGTACCGCGTACGGAAGCACGCACATGCCGATAGCGTGCCTTGGACTACGATAGGACCTCGGCCGACGAAGTAGAGCGCGGCGCCCCGGACCGGGTAGGCGTGGCCGTCTTCACCGCCGCTCGACGATGATGGCGATGCGACCACGTGAGTAGTCGCGGCGAGGTAGAGCGATGGGCGCTCGCCCTTGCGAGGAGCCATGAGGACCGGCGGCTTCGATATGAAGTCCTTGAGCTGGGTAAGGGCTTGATCCGCCTCTGGAGTCCACACGAACTTCTCTTGGTGCTTGAGTAGTTTGAAGAAGGGGAGCCTCCGTTCTCCAAGCTTCGAGATGAATCTGTTCAATGCCGCCATGCACCCGGTCAGCTTCTGGACGTCTTTGATGCACGTGGGAGCTTTCATGCTAGTGATGGCGGAGATCTTCTCGGGGTTGGCTTCGATTCCGCGTTGGCTGATGATGAAGCCGAGTAGTTTGCCCGAAGGCACGCCGAAGACGCACTTGTTCGGGTTGAGCTTCCAGCGGTACACGCGCAGGGATGCGAAAGTCTCTTCAAGGTCGTCGATGAGGGTACTGGAGTTTCTGGTCTTGACGACCACGTCATCCACGTAGGCCTTGACGTTCTTGTTGAGTTGCTTCTTGAAGCAGGCCTGGATAGCTCGTTGGTAGGTGGCGCCGACGTTCTTCAACCCGAAGGACATGGTCATGTAGCAGTACGCGCCAAATGGGGTGATGAACGCGGTCTTCTCCTGGTCCTCTTCCTTGATCGCGATCTGGTGGTAGCCGGAGTAGCAGTCGAGGAAGCAGAGCAGGTCGCAACCCGCCGTGGAGTCGATGACTTGATCAATCCGCGGCAACCGGAAGGGGTCCTTGGGGCAGTGCTTGTTGAGGCCGGTGTAGTCGACGCACATCCTCCACTCGTTCGAGTTCTTCTTGCGGACGAGGACAGGGTTGGCAAGCCACTCAGGATGGAAGACTTCTCTGATGAAGCCAGCCGCGAGTAGTTTGGCGAGTTCCTTCTTGATGGCGTCCCGTCTGTCGTCGGCAAAGCGTCGGAGGTGTTGTCGGTTGGGGGTGGCCTTAGGATCGACGTTGAGGCAGTGCTCGATCAACTCCCTGGGCACTCTGGCATGTCCGGCGGCTTCCACGCGAAGATGTCGCGGTTAGCCGGAGGAAGTTGATGAGCGCGTCTTCCTATTTGGGGGTCGAGGCCGGCCCCGATGGTGGTGGTGTTCTTTGCCGGAGTCGCCTGTTCCGAGGTCGATCGTCTTGACTAGAACCTCCTCAGGTGGCTGAGGCTTGTTGGCGCTGTCAGACTTCTCCGGGATGTCGAGTTCACTTGTAGCAAGCTTCTTCGACGCAGCGTAGACCTCCATCATAGCGTTGGGTACTTGATTCGTAGAGGCGATCTCCACGGCTTCTGTGTCGCAGTCGTGGGAGATCCTCAAGTCCCCCTTGGAGAGAGAGTACACCCGCTGGGCTTGGCATCTTGAGTACCAAATAGGTGTAGTGGGGCACCACCATGAATTTGGCGATGGCCGGTCTGCCGAGGATGGCATGGTAGGAAGTCTCGAAGTCCGCGACCTCGAACTTGATGTACTCGGTACGGTAGTTGTCCCGAGATTCCCCGAAGGTAACTGGCAGGACCACTGAGCCCAGTGGGATAGCCGCGTTGCCGGGGATGATGCCGTAGAAGGGCGTGTTGCTCTTGGTGAGTGTTAACACCAAAATTTGGTAAGGAGTCTAACTTGTGGGTCCGGTTCGGTAAAGAGTCCGTCTGGTGGAAGGAAGGATATTTTCAAAGATATTCGGCAAAGAGATCTGCGGTCGGCTATCTGCTCCGGTTCGGCAAAGGAACAGTAGAGCTGATTTTGCGGGATTGGACGGCGACGTGGCTCAATAAGGGAGGACGAATGGATGGATAGGCGATCAAGCTTAGAGATAAGTTAGGCAACGAATCCATTCGAGGTTGTACTTGACAGGGTATAAATATGATCCCTGGATGTATGTAACGAACACAATCATTCTTCAATACACACCGGCCTTACGCCAAACCCTAGAGTCCCTTGTCGTGTCGTCGAGTTCTTCGAGAGGGCTTATCGATTCGTCGACCTCCGTGAGTATCGACAACCTTGTATCATGTCTAGTATCATGCGGTGGATTTAGATCTGATGCAAGTAGTCTTGTTACCATGCTTTGTGTCATGCGGTAGATTCAAGCTTGGTTCAAGAGTGTTTCTTGTTAGATCATGAGCCATGCGGTAGGCTAAGATCTAGCTTGAGGCTAGTTATCGGCTCTATTGGATTTTGGCAAGATCCAATAGATTCATTAAGTTACCCCGTGTTACTTTGAGTTTTACTTTATGTTTAAATTCATGTAACACATTTTTTGCCCAATCTAGATGGGTTTGGATCGGCTTTACCTCTTTTATGATCCTTGTTCGAGTAGATTTCATGTTTTAACATGTGGATCTTGTGCTTTCCGATAGCCGAAACCGAATCGATCTAGGTTGTCACGTGTTGCGGGTTCAAGCTTGCTAATGTTTGTATAAATCTTGAAAGAGCCGGGTATCATGCGGTAGATGCAGGTTTTTGGGTTGCTTTGGAGCTAGTCATCGGTGGATTAGATTTCCAAATCAATCGATAGATTTATTCACTTGGTAATGTTTGTTCCTTCTTCATGGACCCCGAATCGGTACATTCGGCCGTATTCGGTTATGTTTCTTCACGAGTAGAACACGTGCGTTATTCATGCTTTAAATGATGTATGCTTTTAGCTTTCCATATTTAGATTGTATCATGCGGTGGATAGATCTATTTGTGGAAAGTGGTACGGTTTTTTCATGCAAGTTGTATCATGCGGTGGATAGATTTGTTTGATATCGTACCCGACGGGTTTTAAAGTAACTAGACATGCGGTAGACTAGTGCTTTGGATCTATGCATGCTTGTTTAATACATGATCATGTCCGTGCTTTACTTTATTCATTTATTTAATGCTAATCTTCATGGGGATCGGTCATGGCCTCGTGCATGTGCATCCTTGTTCAAACAAAGACCGATCGGCGTCATGCTTACGTCATCCATTCGGCAATATTACTTTTTCCCCTTTGCGAGTTCCCGAATGGTTGTAGTTTGTTGGCGAGATAGCTTTCTATAGCTATGTGTCATCCCATTTGGCTTTTTAGCCGTAAATATGGAAGCGGTACGATACCACCCGGCAAGTTCCAAGCTTTGGTATCTAATTGCTTTGTCTTTTGTTAATTTTCAGGAAAAATTGACTGGCACGTCTTTTGCTCTTTGCGCGTGTGAAGCCAGCTTTGTTCGGCTTGCTGTGTGTTTGGCGTTGAGTACACTTTTTGCGTCAACACACTTTTTGGCACGCCTGGTGGGACCACAGCCGAATAGATTCAAGATGCCCGAAATCGCAGACCTCATGGATGTCAACCTTGAAGATCTCTCTCCCGAGTAGTGGCAGCAACTCCAAGACGTCATGGACCAGTTTCAGCAGAAATGTCTGCTGCCGTTCAAGAAGAATAGAAGCGGCGTCTCGTATTTGAAGAACGAGATGCCCAGGGTGTTGCTGCCAGGGGAGAGCGATACCACAGCTCAGCAGGAAAAAGAGGAGTGCATGCGAGTATTCCAAGAATCTGCAGATTACATGCTTAGCAAGCACAACAAAGCTTTCCTCGGAGCGCTCCAGCAGATGATGGTGGCCGTCTTTGGCCCGGGCATGGAACAAGCGTTCAGCAAGGCACCCATCCGGGGGGCACCGTGGAGCCGGGTGAGTCAAGCTCTCGGCCGCCGTTACGGAGCCGGCCACGGCGGCCTCCTCCTCGAGCTGCGGGAAGTCAAGCGTTCCAGCCTCCTCCGCAGGGCACTGGGGGGCAGCCAGTTCAGCCCCCATTACAAGCTTCAGGAGGGCAGCCAATTCAGCCACCACCACAGAGCTGCACGGGTCAGCCTGTGCAACAGCCGAATCCGTACCAGCCTACGTATGGAGATCTACATTGATGACGTGGTGATCAAGTCCCTAAGTCATGACACCCATTTGGAAGATGTGAAGAAGACCTTAGAGTGCACCCGGAAACACGGTTTGAAGATGAATCCAAACAAGTGCGCTTTTGGGGTAGCAGTTTGAGAATTCTTGGGGTTTTTGGTCCACGAAGGAGGAATTGAAGTTGGCAAGAAGAGCATGAAGGCCATTGATGAAGTTGTTCCTCCAACTAACCTCAAGGAGTTGCAATCACTGCTCGGCAAAGTAAACTTTGTGAGAAGGTTCATTTCAAATTTATCACAGAAGGTGTTGCCATTCTCTCCATTGCTGAAGCTGAAGAAAGATCAGAAGTTCACATGGGGCGACGAAGAACAAAAGGCTTTTGATGAGATCAAGCAATACATGAAGGAGCCACCGGTGTTGGTTCCTCCTCAGCTAAACAAGCCTTTCAAGTTGTACGTGGCGGCCGATACCCAAACCATTGGATCGGCCCTTATTCAAGAATTTGAAGGAAAGGAGCGGGTAGTAGCTTATCTTAGCCGAAAACTACTTGATCCTAAAACCAGGTATTCGGCTGTAGAGAAATTATGTCTTTGCGTGTACTACTCGTGTACAAAGTTTCGGCACTACCTGTCGAATGCCGAATACACTGTGTATTCCAAGTTTGACGTGATAAAACATATGTTATCTATGCCAATTTTGAACGGCAGGATTGGCAAGTGAATTTTAGCTTTATCAGAGTTCGAGTTGAAGTTCGAATCGGCAAAAGCCATCAAAGTTCAGATCATTGCCGATTTCATAACTGAACATCGCGATCCGTCAATTGATTTGCTTGAGATTACCCCTTGGGCTTTGTTTTTTGATGGATCATCATGTGGTAAAGGTAGGGGAGTAGGGATCCTACAGATTTCGCCTAGAGGTGAGATGTTTGAATTTGCCATCCCTATACGACCTTGTCACAAATAATCAAGCTGAATACGAGGCATTACTTCGAGGGCTTCAATATTTGAGAGAAGCTGGGGCCGTTTCAGTTGAAGTTTATGGAGATTCAGAGCTTGTAATCAAACAATTGAACGGACAATATGAGTGCAAAAGTGAAGCGCTGAGGAGTTACTACGAAGAATGCAGGGAAATCTTGAAGAGCTTCCCGTTGGTGACTCTACAGCACATTCCTAGAGAACATAACAAAGAAGCAAACAGGTTGGCTCAGAGCGCCTCTGGTTACAAAGAGAGTCAAGAAGCGTTTGCTGCAGAGGTGTGTACACTAGGGGCGGATCTTGCAGAAGATGATTGGAGGAAAGAGATCGTTGATTACTTGAAGGACCCATCCCGGAAGGTCTCTAGGAAACTCAGGTACAAGGCAATAAAGTTCGTTCTTCTGGATGATAATTTATTCTATAAATCATTAGATGGGGTATTACTACGATGCCTGGGTCCAGAAGAGGCCAAGAACATGATGAGCGAAGTGCACGATGGAATATGTGGAGCACACCAATCGGCCTACCGTATGAAGTGGGTTATTAGACAAGCTGGATGCTTTTGGCCGGCGATATTAGAGGACCGCTAGAGTATTACAAGGGATGTCGGGATTGCCAAAGGTTTGGGAATATTCAAAGGGTCCCCGCATCGGCATTGAATCCCATCATCAAGCCATGGCCATTCGGGGGTTGGGGTATAGACTTGATTGGCCAAATTAATCCACCATCTAGCAAGGGGCATAAGTTCGTGCTTTTGGCTACGATTACTTCACTAAATGGGTTGAGGCGATCCCACCTGAAGAAGGTGACGTCGAAAACATGATTGAATTCGTCAAGGAGCACATCATCTATCGATTTGGAATCCCTCGGACAATTACCACGATCAAGGGGCACAATTCGTGTCACCGGAGTTCGCAGAATTTGCCGAAAGCATGGGGATCAAATTGTTTAATTCTTCTCCCTATTATGCCCAGGCTAATGGTCAAGCGAGAGGCTTCGAATAAGATCATGATCAAGTTGATACGAAGAAGATCGACCGAAGCCAAGAAGGTGGCATTCGGTACTCGGTGAGGCACCGTGGGCTTACGGATGGCCCCCCATGGAGCTACAAAAACTTCTCCTTACGAGTTGGTTTACGGGCATCACGCAATTACGCCTTGGGAAATGCAATCGAGATTCAAGGAGGGTGGTGCTACAAAAGGACTTGAGCTCCAAGGATTACGAGAGGTCTAATGATGGACGAGCCGGAGGATTTACATATGATCCGTCTTAGGGCCCCGGAAAACATCGAGAAAAACAAAGCTGCGGGTTGCCAAGTACTACAATAAGAAGGTAAAAGTAAGGCAATTTGCGAGAAGGCGATCTAGTTTGGAAAGCGCTACGCCGATTGGAACTAAATACGGTGATTTCGGCAAATGGTCCCCTAACCGGGAAGGACCTTTCCGTGTGGTCGGATGCGTCCCCGGTAATGCGTATATATTGAAAACTTTGCTAGGAGAAGAATTTTCCGCCGCAATAAATGGAAGACATCCGAAGAAATATTATCCTAGCATTGAGATCGATCGATGATTACACACATCTAACACAGAGATAGCCGACGCTCAAGAATGAGGCCGCCTTCAGGACAAAAAATCCATAAACGAAGAAATGGCCGGTGCCTAGATGCATTGCCCTTAGCACAAAAACTACATTACAAGCTGCTTCTTGCGAGTTTACATTTAACGGCCACGGTGGTCGGATCTCCAAGGGGGTGGGAAGCGAAGGCGTGGAGAAAGAAGCGAAAGTATGATTCGATCTTTTCTTTACTTCTTCGCGTGCTCCCTCTTCGCTTGTTCCGGGACCACCGTGACGGCAACTTGGAACGCATGGGGGTGACCATGGTTGGCGGCCTCCACCAAGCTATCCCAGGCCATCTTCAGGTTGTTGTACCTGTCAGAGACATCTGAAGCAGAGGAATCAAGGTTAGGGGTAAGAAATCCAAATGCAAGCATGAGATCAAGAAGAAATCAGAAACGCTTACCCCCTACTAGTGCTTCCAGAGCCATGCGACGCTCGCGCTCGGCTTGGAAACGTGCGGTGATGTCCCTGAGGCCGTGCTCCAGATGCCGAATGCGGCGGCGCAGCTGATGGTTGGTCCTCTGTTCAGGCGTGGCATCCTCTGCTTCGAGGGAGGAATCGGAGGAGATGTACTCAGGCACATCTTCGGTCCCGATGATCTCTTCGGGAAGCAAATCAAGGCTGGAAGAGGAAAAGAGGAAAACATGAAGCACGAGATCATGCGGAAGAACGAAGAACGGATCAAGGAAAAACTCACTTCCTAATCGTACGCTTCTTTGATGAGCCGCTCTCTGGGGTTGCTTACCCTTGTCCATGGCTTTGGGGTTTTCTCCTCTAAGGACGGGGAAGAGATGAGAAATGATGGATGAGTGTGCGAGTGGATTTGCGAGCATCCCTGAGCGAGCTATTTTATTGACTGAGGGGACGCGTTGGGAGTGATGACCGGCCAGTACACACTGTTGGAATACCAAACGGCAGGGTTTTCTCCCAAGTGCAAAGGGTTTTTTCTTGAACAGTGTTTACGGATTGCCGAATCGGGATCTTCTGTGGATTTTGTGCCAAGGGGCAGTTGTTCTCGTGCGTTCGGCTCAAGATAGCTCCCGAATGCATTCAAAGAAAACAAAATTCGCAGATGCGAAATGTAAAGGGAGTCATCACAAAACAAGCACAGAATTCAAAAGTTCTTCATTTATTGCCGATATTTACACATCCCTAATACAATCTAGTCGAAGAGCCTATTCAACACAGATTGGGGATGAGTAATTTCGGCAATGGCGTCGCCATGGCCATCAAGGCGCTCCGGGATGAGCTCGATCTCCTCAATGTCCTCCTCGGCGCACCGCCCCCGAAGCCACGCGGCACCGGTGGAGTAGTCGACGTCCGTGTGCGTCGCCATGGCGGCCCGGTGCCCAAGGTGGTGCCCGGACGAACGCCATGGGTGGCCACCTCATCGATGCGGTGCTCCACCGCGGCAAGGCGCTCCGCCGGCGTGTCGCCGCGGGCGTTCACCTTCTCGGCCGGGCCACCGGGTCTACCGGCGCCTTCGGTGGTTGAGCTCAGCGTCGCGGGCTGCAAGGAGCAAGAAGAAAAAGATTAGCATCAAAAGCCGGGTTGGATCAAGAATTAATCTCAGAGCCGTACCATCGATGGCTTCCAGCAGCTGTTTGCACTGGTCCTCCCATTCCAGCTCGGCTATGCCCGCCTTCTTGGAGACGTCCTCTAGCTCACGCCGGACGCCTCCGGCTCCTCCCCGAAGCGGAGAGCGTCTTCTTCCCCCGTACGGCACGGGGGAGTGGCCGTCGGACTCCGAGGAGTCGTGCGGGAGGGGTTGATTGGCCGGCGCCGAGAGACGGATTCCACTGAATCAATCTGAAAAAAGGGGATGATCGTCAAGGCAAGAAGAAGATTAAAAGTCAAATCAAAGAGGAGTAATCGACGATCATTGCCTCCGGCGCGCGTTGGCGCTGCTCCCCTCTGCCTCGTCGGAGGCGCGGCGGCGGTTGAGGCGGCGCACCATGATGGTTTGGGATGTGCACTGTTTGGAAAAGAGAAAGGACTGAGATTGGCAAAGATTCGAGAGCTAGAAGGCCTGGTGGAGAGCTAGGGGCACCTACGGTTGCATTTATAGGCCTGGCGAGGTTGAATCGTGGCTTCGAGTCGTGGCTTTGGATCGTGGCGCATATCCCAAGAAAATCGGAAGGTGAAAAGGTTTCCTTGGCCAGCCCGCCGACGGGTCACTTGGAGTTCTAGGCGGGGCCGCACTCAGTTGATTGGTTCGGCTAAGGGGAATCAAAGTGCCATTCGGGAGTTGGCGTTTCTTTGCCGAATGGGTCGTTCAGCATTATATTTGAGGGTACGTGGAAGAAAAGAAACAAATTACAAGAAAATATCACAAGAACGGCCAATTCGGTTATACATCAATGGGGGCATTCAAATGTTCAAATGTCTCGCAATCACACCACGAACATTGGACGTTGTTAGACGGAAATTGTCCAACGGCTCCGGCAATCTTTTTGAGTACCGGACAAGTCGGTGAGTTCGCATCGCATTGCTCTATCTTGGTGATAGCCGATCTTGCTTCCGCTTGGGTCTTTTCTATCAATCCGGGAGCTCGGCTATTTTCTCTTTGTCGGCCTCTATCTCCGTCGACAGGCTTCTCGCCCGCTTCTAGAGCGATTTCCCGGCAATTTTCGGATCATAAGAAGCCTACGGAGTTAGCCAATGTATCCTTGTGGCTCTCTGCTCGGGATTGTGCCCCGTTCATGGCGTGTTCGGCATCGGCTTTCTTCTTTTCAATAGCGGGCGGGAGCGCAATTTCCTCAAAGCGTGCTTTATGGGCGCATAAAGGGCGTCTAAGCCATATATAGATGATAGAGAAGCTCGATGTCTTCGGAAGTTCTTGGGCGATGGATTCAAGCATCTCCTCAAAGTGATCAAGATCTTTGAATTGATCTTGTACATCTCTTTCTAGCCGGCAACAATTTCTCTAAGCTTTGATAACACTTCATCTGACAGAGGCTGGTATACTCCTTCCATCGCCTCGGCAGCTGGATTGTTCTCCGATGGCAGGCTTGATGATGATGGAGCCTGATCCTGAGAAGCAGTATTGCCGAGTTAAGAGTGCTAAACGTGGAGGTAGCAGAGTTAAGTGCAGATGAATACCTCATGGGTGGTTTCTCGAGCAGGGGCAATCACAGGTGAAGGAGGTACTCCAGGTAGAGCTGAAGCTTCCAAGCTGGGAGGTGTTGATGCAGCTGCTGGTAGCTCGTGGGCTTCTGGCTGATGAGGAGGCGGGTCTACCTCTGTTGGGATTGGAGTCTCTGCATGACCAACAGGTGATTGTGCCCTTGGAGGACTTGATGGCTCCGGCTGGGTTGGGAGATTCATCACTGGAGAATTCATTGCTTCTGCAGAAGGTGATGAAGATGAAATCTCCACTGGGATAGGTAATTCAACCCTGGGTGGACTTGCTTGTTGAGACACTGGGACATTTACGAGCTGTTCTTCCATTGTCTCCTCTGCAAATGTCAAATTGAAAAGGTAAATGCCAGTGTTCATCCTTAAGAAAGGACAGTAGAGGTCATACTAGTGGATGGGGCATTGGCAGGTGCTAGTACTGAGGGCTGCTGGGCTCTGGTCTGAAAATGCACAAAGATATGATTTATCAAGAACAGAGTAATCTTGTGATCAAGAAGGTAAAGGATTTTACCTCAACAAGCACTTTCTTGACAGTTCTTCTCCTCTTAGCATTTGGAGGGGCAATCAGATGCAGACCTTGCCTCCTGTCAGCAGCAAGGCTAGAAAGGCTGGGGTCTGTTGTAGCATACCTGGCCATTAGTTGAGCTAGAGTTGTGGACTTGAATCCCAGTGCTGAGATTGGGCCTTCAGCATTGTAAGCGATATCCCTGGCTCGAGGGGCAGGCACTGTGTTCTGTGGACAAGAAGATGAAGGTCAGAATCATGATTAAAAAGGACATGTCTGATCCAAAGGTTCATTGTATTACCTCTGAAGTTGGCAGGAAATCAGGCATCAACTCTGCACAGAACACGTGGACAGGCTCACTGAAGATGTGATCGTGGAATTCTTGCTACCAGGAGTTAAAAGTGGGATGAGCTATGGTTGTGGGCATGAAAGGACAGGTGTAGATAGTAGGACTACACACATATTGGAAGACCCTGCTGCTATGCATACTCTCTTTGATTTCCTCCCTAGGCTTAAGGAATTCATGCAGAAATAGCCTTGGGGGCATCTGTCCACATCCAATTTGCCTGGCCATTACATTGGGCTGATAATATTCATAAGTGCTAGCATTCAGCCTTCCTCCATTGAACTCAGCCGACAGTATGCATGGGCGGATTATGATGTTGAGAATCTCTAAGAATCTCCCATCTTGACGGACGGGCTCAAAGGAAAATTCAATAGGGAAAGTCAAGGTGTCATTGTCCAGATAAGGAAGCCAGAGAGGATTTGGGAAACCTTTGAAGAATAGCTCGAAAAGTTGGCTAATGTCCTGCTGAACAAGAACAGTTGAAGCCACTTCTCCATAATTCTGGCATCCTCTGGTAGCTTGAGGCTCTCCTTCAGGGTGATTGGATAAGGGGAAGAACCTGGAGTTCAAATCGACACCAATGATCTGATGCATGTGGAGCTGCAGCCACATTTGAACAAACCACCAAGGGCCGTTGACACTTGCTATCCTTTGGCTGGTATACATCTGGGTGACGGTTTGGTGAAGCATATGGTACACGCTGCCCAAGAAGAATTTTCCAAGGGGGAGGCGGTTGCCACTGGCCAAATGAGACGCCATTGCGATGTGGTTCAGGGTAGGCTCGTTGGCTTTACCACAGAAGACAAATCTGCACAGCCACATATTCAGAAATGCCCTGTATTCAACGGCAAGACCAAGGGGATTGTCTTTCATGTGTTTCAAGATGTAATTCTTGTATCCGTTCCCTGGCTTCACCCCTGTTTGCCGTGAGGAATTTTTGAAGTTCCAAGGCTGAACAGACCCTGTAATGTCAAGGCCGGTGATCATATATACATCGGCCAAGGTTGGAGACATTGGGCCGTGGCCAAAAAGGAAGGCGTTGACACCGTTTGACCAGAAGTGGCGGTCGCTATCGGGAGGTCTTCGTTCTTGGGGGTCTCAGCCACGGATAACTCCAAGCACTGGGCGATACGGAGGGTATCCAGGTTGGTCAATCCACTCTTGTCTGCAAGAATCCTCCGATACCAAGTTTTCCAGCCTGCAATTGGAGGTAAAGGCCAGTTCTTGAAAGCGTCTTGCCACTGAGGCGGTGGAGACAGAGCTGCTTTGAAGGGGATTCTCTGAGATTCAGCTGCGATGAAATCTCGAGGGTCAGAGTTCCCCACAGGACCAAGATAATAAGATCTCGAATTGGCCTCGGTGCGGATCAAAAGCTCAGTAGAAGGCTCCTGGAAGAAAAGCGGAAAAGGAAATCTCAGGTAAAATTGAAAACCTAAATGCCGAACGAGGCTTACGGGGGATGAATTTACCTGAGCATCTTGGTTCTGAGCTGCCATTGGAGATTTGAGCTCGGAATGAGGGGATCTAGGGTTTGGATCTGGATGAAGATTCCGGCGGATTGCGAAGAACAGGTGTTGACAGATTTGATTTGAAGTATTCGTGGCTGGAGTCAATTGTGGAACAAAATTACTTTTATCCCACAATTGAAGGGGCATGTGTTAACACCAAAATTTGGTAAGGAGTCTGACTTGTGGGTCCGGTTCGGTAAAGAGTCCGTCTGGTGGAAGGAAGGATATTTTCAGAGATATTCGACAAAGAGATCTGCGGTCGGCTATCTACTCCGGTTCGGCAAAGAAACAGTAGAGCTGATTTTGCGGGATTGGACGGCGACGTGGCTCAATCAGGGAGGACGAATGGATGGATAGGCGATCAAGCTTAGAGATAAGTTAGGCAACGAATCCATTCGAGGTTGTACTTGACAGGGTATAAATATGATCCCTGGATGTATGTAACGAACACAATCATTCTTCAATACACACCGGCCTTACGCCAAACCCTAGAGTCCCTTGTCGTGTCGTCGAGTTCTTCGAGAGGGCTTATCGATCCGTTGACCTCCGTGAGTACCGACAACCTTGTATCATGTCTAGTATCATGCGGTGGATTTAGATCTGATGCAAGTAGTCTTGTTACCATGCTTTGTGTCATGCGGTAGATTCAAGCTTGGTTCAAGAGTGTTTCTTGTTAGATCATGAGCCATGCGGTAGGCTAAGATCTAGCTTGAGGCTAGTTATCGGCTCTATTGGATTTTGGCAAGATCCAATAGATTCATTAAGTTACCCCGTGTTACTTTGAGTTTTACTTTATGTTTAAATTCATGTAACACATTTTTTGCCCAATCTAGATGGGTTTGGATCGGCTTTACCTCTTTTATGATCCTTGTTCGAGTAGATTTCATGTTTTAACATGTGGATCTTGTGCTTTCCGATAGCCGAAACCGAATCGATCTAGGTTGTCACGTGTTGCGGGTTCAAGCTTGCTAATGTTTGTATAAATCTTGAAAGAGCCGGTATCATGCGGTAGATGCGAGGTTTTGGGTTGCTTTGGAGCTAGTCATCCGTGGATTAGATTTCCAAATCAATCTGATAGATTTATTCACTTGGTAATGTTTGTTCCTTCTTCATGGACCCCGAATCGGCTGTTCAGCCGTATTCGGTTATGTTTCTTCACGAGTAGAACACGTGCGTTATTCATGCTTTAAATGATGTATGCTTTTAGCTTTCCATATTTAGATTGTATCATGCGGTGGATAGATCTATTTGTGGAAAGTGGTACGGTTTTTTCATGCAAGTTGTATCATGCGGTGGATAGATTTGTTTGATATCGTACCCGACGGGTTTTAAAGTAACTAGACATGCGGTAGACTAGTGCTTTGGATCTATGCATGCTTGTTTAATACATGATCATGTCCGTGCTTTACTTTATTCATTTATTTAATGCTAATCTTCATGGGGATCGGTCATGGCCTCGTGCATGTGCATCCTTGTTCAAACAAAGACCGATCGCTGTCATGCTTACGTCATCCATTCGGCAATATTACTTTTTCCCTTTGCGAGTTCCCGAATGGTTGTAGTTTGTTGCAGATAGCTTTCTATAGCTATGTGTCATCCCATTTGGCTTTTTAGCCGTAAATATGGAACTGTCTGGTACCACCCGGCAAGTTCCAAGCTTTGGTATCTAACTGCTTTGTCTTTTGTTAATTTTCAGGAAAAATTGACTGGCACGTCTTTTGCTCTTTGCGCGTGTGAAGCCAGCTTTGTTCGGCTTGCTGTGTGTTTGGCGTTGAGTGCACTTTTTGCGTCAACAGTGAGCATGTGGGTGATGTCGAGCTTCATCTTCTTCAAGGTCTTGGTGAAAAGGACGTTGAGCCCGCTTCCACCGTCGATGAGGACCTTGTTGAGCTTAAAGCCCGCGACCACTGGCTTCAGGACGAAGGGGAACCGTCCTAGTTCGGAGAAGCTGGTCCATTGATCCGCGCGGGAGAAGGTAATGGGTACCTCTGACCACCTGAGTGGGGTCGGGACCGCTGGTTCAATGCTTATGACTTCTCGACGGGTAGCCTTTTGCTCCCGCCTGCTGGGTAGTCCGCCGAAGAGGACGTTGACGGTCTTGTCGGGTTCCTGGAAGTCATTGTTATCTCCGTCGTTCTTCTTCTTGCCCTTTTTGTCGTGAGGGTGCGGTGGCTCTGGAGTACCCTTGAGTGCATGCCTGAGCTGGTAGCACTGCTCGGTGGTATGGTTGCCGTTCAGATGCCACAGGCACTTCTCCTTTAGCAAGTCTTTGAAGCCGCCGGAGTTCTTCTTCGAGTTCCCCTTCGCAGGGCGCTGGATAGCCGCGACAGTGTTGTCTGGCTTGCGCTTGCGGTTGGGACCCGAGTAGTTGTTATTGTTGCAACCGCCTTGGTTCCCGTTGTTGCCGCTGCCGCCGCCCGCGTTCTGCTTGTTCTTGCCACGGATGGCGTCGTACTTGGCGTTGGCCTTGTCTTCTCCATCCGCCCAGGACGTGATCATGTCCTTGAGGTGGGGGATGGACTTGGGGCGGCGACGACCGAAGTCTTCAAAAGTGCGGCGGTGGTAGAGGCCGTCTTGGAAGAGGTCGATGACCTCCTTGTCGGTGACGTCGACTACGGTAGCGCGCTTGTCGAAGAAGCGGCGCATGTACTTGCGGAGGGTCTCGGCCTGTTCCTGCTTGACCATGGCTAGGTCCATGCGAGTACCCGATCGGCCCATGGCGCCCGCGAAGTTGCTGGTGAACTGCTCCTTCAGCTGATCCCACTTGTCGATCGAGTGCTTATCCGGCGACTCGAGCCATGTGAGTGGAGCTTGGTCCAGGCAGAAGGGGAAGTAGAGGCACTTGGTGTCGTTGTTGCCGCCGCCGTTCTCGATGGAGAGGGCGTAGCACCTGAGCCACTGGATGGGGTCCTGCTTCGCGTCGTACTTGGTGATCCCCAAAGGCTTGAACTTGTCGGGGAGGAGCAGGTTGCGAAGTCGAGGTGAGAAGGCGGGGAAGCCGTTGTTGTCGCCTGCAGTGGTTGACTTCTTCCGCCGCAACTCCTTAATCTTCTGGCGGGCGTCATAGCCGCCCTATGAGGCACCAGAGGCGTGGCTGTTCGCGTGGCCTCGGCCGCCGCGACTCCCGCTGCCGCCGGCCCTCCTGTTGGCTCCGCGGTTGGAGTTGCCGTCGTCGGCCGCCGCCGCCGGCCGTGGTCGCGGCGGCCGCCGCCGGCAGGAGCACAGTGGGGGACGACCTCGCGGTTGCTGTTGCCACCCTGTGGAGGTCCGCCGGCGTTTGAGCGAGTACGGTTGGGCTGAGCCGGGAGCTCAGCTCGAGTACGATTGGGACCGTAGTTGGCGCTGCGACTTGTAGCTTCGTTGTCGTGGTGCCTAGCGGGAGGAGGCTGGTTGACCCTGTTGTCGACCCGCATGAAGTAGGCATCTTCAGCGAGCTTGGCGATGACCTCTACAGCGCGTATGCCCTGAGCCTGACGTGCGATCGCTGTGATCGACATGAGGCATTGCTCATGGGTAGTGTGTACTCTGCTCTTGACCGCCTCGAGAGCTTCCGTGAGGTTGCGGATGGGGAGGTTGTCTCGGAGACGCCGGCGCCGTTCGCTACGCTTCCTGTTACGCTCGCGTCGAGCGTCTCTGTCGGCGGGGGTCTCGTTTGCCGGTGCGTCGGCGGACAGCTCGTCGGAGGAGATGTCTTCAAGGTACTTGTCTTGAGCCGTCCCTGAAGGTCCTGGGGTGTCGCCGGCAGCCATGAAGACTTGGCGATCAGGGGTGCCAAGGCTGGACTCAGAAACCGCCACCTCAGTTGGGGTGTTCGAGTCAGCTCGGGCAAGTGGTGTTCCCTCCTGGAACGGGAGCGAGTCGATGTAGGCGACGTAGCGTGAGTCCCCACTTATTAGGTCAGCAGGCTTGCGGTCTGGCCAGTAGAAGAACCTCCCGGCCAGTGTGGATGTCATAACCAGCCCAGAGGCCGGCCCTGATAAGGGGTGCTCAGTAGAGTTGTCTTCGGACTCGGGCTTCTCTGGGTCCGACCCGAAGTCGAACTCGTATGCGGAATCCGAGTAGAACTTGGAGAGGGGGTTGGAGTCCGAAGCGTGGCCGGGGGCGGTGTCGGAGTCCGAGTTGTACTCGGGTACAGGCTCCTTGCCGGCCCGGCGCGAAGAGGGATCCTCCATGCGGGCCCAGCTGAGGATGCGGGGGCCACGCGCGGAGCGCTCACAGGGTGGTGGGACCACATGCGATGGCTGAGCAGCTGGCTCGCATGCGATAGCCCATGGAGACGTCGAGTTCAAGTTGGAAGCGGACTCGAGCTCGAAGTCGGCGTGATGGTTGAAGAGCGAAATTTCGCCGAACTTGCCGGCGAGTTCGCCTGTGACAACTTCTGGAAGCGTCACGAGGCCGGTCTTCGGGTTGGGCGGCATGGTGAGGCGGCGCTGGAAAGATCCCGTGCCGTCAGCAGTGCAGACCCAGGCGCCGAACACGAAGGTGTCGCCGCGGTTGAAGGCGACGGTTGGCTTGAAGTAGACAGGAGCCGTCGAGTTCGCCATGTGATCTTGGGCGAGAGGCCCTACCTGGCGCGCCAGCTGTCGGTGTTTTAGACCGGCAACCTACTAAGGGGAGTACCCGAAGTAGATGAATGTGGCCTCACCGAGATCGGTAACTCGACGGAAGAGACACGCGACACAAAATTTAGACAGGTTTGGGCCGCGAGGTGTGTAATACCCTACGTCCTGTATGCTGCGTAGCTCTGGATTGATTGGGCACGATTACAAGATGGTGTAAAAAATTGTGCGCCGTGAGATGAGATTGGATCAGATGCTAGAGAACGGTCCCTGCCTCGCCTTATATAGTCCGGGAGGCAGGGTTACAAGTCGGAGTAGGGAGAGAGTACTAGTCGAGGACGTCTAGGAGTCTTCCATACAGTGCGGGACATGTACAACTTCCTAACCGAGTACTTCTCCTCCGTAGTCCTTGTGCTCCACGCCATCAGGTGCCGTGTAGCGCAAGCCGGGTAGTCCCTGGGACCCACCGAGTAGTCGGTCCGGGTACCCACCGAGGTAGTGGACCCAGGGAGGTCCATACGACAGTCACCAATTCCAAGCCCTACCATACGGCTGAAGCTCAAGTAAGTGGATAGTACCCTCCTGCGTCTCCGAGTCTAGCACAACCCCTGCTGCAAAGCTCATACTGCCAGCGACGAGTCCCTCGAAGCTGTGGAACCCTTCCCCGGCCTCACCTGGGCGAAGTCTACTAAGGAGGAAAACCGTCTCCCTTCACGATCACACTGATCCGCCTACAGGCGGGGCGCTATCCACTACAAGTCTCACCCCGCACCCCCGCCCAATACAAGGCAGGCGGTTTGTATGGTAAAAGTCATTTGAAGCAAGGTCAACTGACGATCGGTCCTTAAGGGCCGAGAGCGAGCACTCCCCAACTCCATCCTGAAGGACCGATACGGCGAACCAGAGAGGGGGGGAGTGAATGGGAGCCGATAAAAATTCTTCTCGAAGGAGATGGAAACTCCTATAAGATGAACGCGGCTTCCAACACACGTCTCCGACTCACTACCCAAGTTGGCCAAGCCCACGTAGCCACTGGAGTGCCACTGGACCTAGGAACCAACACACACACCCTTCCGACCCGAGAACGCACCGAACACCAAACGTCGAGTCTACAGACCCACACCGGTCGGGGACCGTGAGCACCACCGGCCGACCGGTCCCTCGCCGGTGAAACCGAGCAACTTTCACTAAGTGGCTCTACACCGGTCGACCGGTGAGACACACCGGCCGTACCGATCGCACCGAAAGCCCCCAAGGCACCAAACAGGCCAACCGACCACCAAACCGACCCAAACTTGAAACAAGAAGCACCACAGGGAAACAACGAACACACCAAGATGTTCACCCGAGCAAAATCCCACTGAGGGTTGCACCGGCCGAGCCGGTCAAGAGCACCGGTCAGACCGGTGTAGCCTGGGCAGCTCGGGATGAACAGCACCCGCAGGTCAACTCCTCCAAATCCAAAACTCGATCTCCCGAATCGCTCCACGGACTTGAACAAGACTTTAGGGATATTAGGAACACCTCATGAGGAGTCCATAGCCAAGTTTAATCCCACCAAAACTCGTCCAAAAAGGAGGAATCGAAGAAATCTCGCCAAGAGCACTTCCAACCCAAGAACTCAAGAAACCCCAAAATCGAGCACCTTTACTCACGGATTTGGGAGGGGAATCACAGCCCAAAGAACCACGAAGGGTTCCCACAAATTTCCCCCATCAAATCCCCAAGAGAAAGATCCCGAAAACAACCCAAAGAAATCACCAAGAGAGGGCTCCGAAAATCACCACCAAGAACAACCGGGGAAAACACATCCAAACCTTGAGGAACCACGCCGAATCATCTATACATGAAACAAAGGTTCATACAAGGTCTAGCAAGCCGCCCGATCATCTATCCCTCTCAATAAGATCTCTCCATGAAGCTCTCTTTCTAGTCCTATCGAAAACTTAAGGAAAATAGGAAGGAAAATAGGAAAACAAATGAGCTAGGGTTCCAAGAGTTGGCTGCCATCCTCTCACCTCTTGGGTTATATGGAGGCAACCGAATGTCTAAAATGCCCTTTCCTAATAACTAGGGATACAAGCCCCTCAAGGGCGGATTTGGAAGTCTTCATGTCTTCACCATCGGACGGATGCCCGGCGACCGCACCCTGCGTCGCCTCAACGCAAGCCATGCGATCCCAACGCGTGTCCTCCGCTTCGAAGATTCCGGACTGTGTCATCGCACACCGATCAGACCGGTGCTCCTCAACGGTCAGACCGGTCCCCACCGGTCGGGACCGGTCGACCCACCGGGCGGATCGGGTCCGCGCCGCGTGCCTCCGTCTTCGGGTCTTCGGTCTTGGCTTTGTGGATCAACCAAGGAACCTAGTGGTTTTCTGGTGAACCACCCGAAACCCCGCAAACTCGGTGTAGCCTCCGCCAATCTCCACTCATGACTCGGCTCCCACGTAGTCCCGGCTCGACCTTGGTTTTGAGGCTCAACCAAGAAGCCGTCCACGACTTCATCTTGCTGTTCATGCCACCATGCGGCCCGCACTTGACCCCCGCCGGCCACCGTGTCCCTCGAACAAAGCCTACTTGTCTTCTCCACACCCCGGAGGCCTCACCGGCGACGACCTTTCGCGCTTGTTCTTCACCTGCACCAACACCAGTCAAGCCGCAACCTGCACCTGCAATACTTAGCCAAGAATCAATCCACACAACGTTGTCAATCACTCATCACACAAGGAAGCGACCATCCACCGGTCCTCGAACCACACATGGTCCTCAATCACTTGAAGAAGACAAGTCTCGGACCCCTTAGTCAAGGGCAACGGCTCGACACATCCGAGACAAAACAAGGCTCAAACAAAGAGCGCAAACCACCGAAACAAAGCTCGAAAAACCACAAAGAGCTCCCCCTGCACAAATGCAAGCTCCCCCTGAACCAATGCACCTCCCCCCCGGACAAATGCATGCAAACCACCGAAAACAGGGCAGTGCAAAAGAACTCTCGCTCACACCGGTCAGACCGGTCATCACCACCGGTCAAACTGGTGCCTAACATCTGCACAGGACCAGCACTCACACCGGTCAGACCGGTGACCTTGGCCGGTCAGACCGGTGCACAACAGAGCCCAGAATTGGCTCGAAACCACCTGAAAACCTTCTAAGAGCGCCTAGCAAGCCATTTCAAGCTCAAACTTATCCCCCTTGTTGGCAATGCATGAATCAAGCAAAAAAAGCAAAAAATATCAACCTATTGCTTCTCAAATAGACAAAATTCAACAAAGAATGCTACACATGTCCAAATGAGCAAGTTAGATACTCTACGGCTTCGTATCGATCTCAACTACATGATCACCAAGTTTCACAACCATTGGACGAAGCTAAGATGGATTTTGGCAATTTTGCGAAAAACTTGCCTCTCATGAGCAAAGTCCTAAACATGATCAAAGCATATCAAAATGGTAAAGCCACACAAACTTCATGCTAGGACAGCCATTCTAATCATAAGACCATCACAAACACCCACAAGCACCTCATGTCATGTCAAAGCCACCGAGCCATGTGCCTACTTCTATGTATGAGACTTCTCATTGGTAGGCATCATGCAACGGTTTAGCACCCAAAGCAAATTAAATTCAGCACATATGATATGGGAGCATATTTTCCAAGCATTTTTCATTTCATTTTCAGATTTGTAAATGGTACATGAATTGTCTTTGCGACAAAAAGGAACTTATGCTCCTCCACAAGATAAATCAAGAGGGCTAAACATTCACGATGGCAAATGAGCCTTTGGCCCCATATGATCAACTAGCTATCCAACCACAAACTAAGCATAGCCAAGCCATTAAAACATGTCAAGATCATATAAAGGCATTTACACATGAGAGAGCATACATGTGACATTTTCAAAAGACATAGCTACCAACCATGGATTATTCATCAAGATCATCAAGAGCTAAGCCAAACTAACCATAGCATACCAAACAAGCTCACAAAGACATATATCTCATTCCATGGTGAATAATGTATATGAGAGAAGCTTTTCCTAACCAATGCATATGATACCAAATGCATGCAATCTAAGATACAAGGATGCCTATACATCATGTTACATATGCCATGCCAAATGCAAGAAATGCACAAAGGAAACTATACATATGCTACAAAGAGAGCTCCCACACACCCAACTCAAGAAATCAAACACACACCAAGTTCCCCTCGCAAACGAGTGAAAGTTGCTTGATCTAGGGGTTTGGTGAAAATATCAGCTAGTTGGTCATGTGTGGGTACATGGATCAAAGCTATCTTTCCTTTCTCTACGTTGTCTCTCAGAAAATGATACCTCACTTCTATGTGCTTGGTTTTGGAGTGGAGCACTGGGTTCTTTGCAACGCTTATGGCACTGGTGCTATCACATTGAAGTGGGACATGGGTATACTCCTCACCAAAATCACTCATGGTGTATGAAATCCAAAGGAGCTGAGAGCAACAACTAGCAGCGGCAACGTACTCTGCCTCGGTAGTGGATTGAGCAACACTCGATTGTTTGCGGGAAGACCAAGACACCAAAGAAGAACCCAAAAACTGGCAAGTCCCAGAAGTGGACTTCCTATCCAACCGACACCCGGCAAAATCCGCGTCTTAAAAACCATGAAGCGCCAAAGAAGAGGACGCGGAGTACCAAAGGCCGAAGTCGGGAGTGTGACGCAAGTACCTGAAAATTTGCTTCACCGCTTGCCGATGCGAAGTCCTCGGAGACGCTTGAAAACGAGCGCACAGACACACCGAGAACTGTATGTCCGGCCTCGTCGCCGTCAAGTAGATGAGTGACCCGATCATGCTCCGCACTCCTTCGGTCCACATGTTCACCTTCCTCGTCCGCATCAAGAGCCGTAGTCGTACTCATCGGCGTCGTCATAGCCTTGGAGTCCTCCATCTTGAACTTCCGCACAATGTCCTTGGTGTACTTAGCCTCGGTGCACAAATGTTCCTTCCTTTGATTGTTTGATTTGTAGCCCGAGGAAGAACTCGCAACTCACCCATCATGCTCATCTCAAATTCCCCTCGCTCATATCATCCGCAAACCTTGCAACAAGAGAGTTAGACGAGCCACCAAAGACAATATCATCCACGTACACCTGCACAATCAGGATATCTCTGCCCCGCCTCAGCAAAAACAAGGTCTGATCGACCTTCCCCATCTCAAAACCTCTCTCAAACAAGAACCCCCTCAACCTACCATACCAAGCTCTAGGCGCCCGCTTCAACCCATACAACGCCTTCCTCAACTTGTACACCTGGTGGGGGTACTTCTCACTCTCAAACCCCAGAGGCTGCCTCACATACACTTCTTCCTCCAACACACCATTCAGGAAAGAACTCTTCACATCCATTTGGTGCAACTTGAACCCTTTAGCCACAGAAAAGGCTATAAGGATCCTAATCGCCTCCAAACGGGCTACGGGTGCAAAGGTCTCCTCGTAGTCGATCCCCTTCTTCTGACTGAACCCCTGAGCAACAAGCCTCGACTTGTTTCTCACAACCTCACCCTTCTCTCCCTCCTTGTTTTTCCACACCCACTTTGTACCAATCGGCTTACACCCTGGGTGAGGGTCAACCAACTCCCACACCTGATTCCTCTCAAAGTTCTCCAACTCCTCATGCATCGAATTAACCCAATTGTGATTAGATAGTGCGTGTCCAATGTCTTTGGGCTCAAAAGTAGCAACA
The DNA here is from genome assembly GCA_947561735.1 of Cenchrus americanus. Taxonomy (NCBI): domain Eukaryota; kingdom Viridiplantae; phylum Streptophyta; class Magnoliopsida; order Poales; family Poaceae; genus Cenchrus; species Cenchrus americanus. The sequence goes on along the minus strand of OX387245.1, from coordinate 225,240,156 downwards.
AATGCAGCATGAGCGAAATGGGAGTTGTTTCGAACCCTTGACCGTGTAGTGCGTTCATTCATGTCGCTGATGATCCTCGAAGCTGGGTGATTCATCTGTACTCGTCGAGGAGGTTCTCACCTCGATGCTACATCCCCCTCAACATCAGCTTCTCCTCGTTCTTGATTTGTCATTGTAGGTGTAGTAGAGGGTCCATCCATCACCGTAGTTGAAGTAGTGGGTACATGTTCAGCCGGGGGCACCACACCGCCATCTTCATCATCACCATGTTCATGCTCCTCCTCCTGAAAGATCTCCTCACCAAGCTCATCATCACCTGCACACTCAAAGACAAGCTGACTACGTGGCTCTGTCTCGTCGAAGGTTACCTCGCAAGTCTCCACGATTTGGTTAGTTTCAAGATTGAGCACACGATATGCTCTAGAATGAGATGCATAACCAAAGAAAATGCCATCGACAGACCTAGCCTCAAACTTATCCAACTTCCTGCCTTTCTTCAGAATGAAACACTTGCAACCAAAGACATGGAAGTGACTCACCTTGGGTGTGCGACCATGCATCAACCCATAGCATGTCTTCTTCTTGTTCACTCTGAGGTATATCCTGTTCGACACATAGCACGCGGTATTCACCGCCTCAGCCCAATACCTCCTCGGAGTCCTATGCTCATCAAGCATCGTCCGAGCCATCTCGCACATAGTCCTGTTCTTCCTTTCCACAACACCATTCTGGGGAGGCGTATACGGACTCGAAAACTGGTGCTCAAGACCCAAGTCATGGCAAAAGGTTTCAAAACGAGAGTTCCTGAATTCCGAGCCATTATCACTGCGGATAGCTCGTATGGCATCTCCGTGCCTCTCGTTCCTCAACCTCAAGACTAGATCTCGAACAAAACCAAACGTCTCCCCCTTATCCTTAAGAAAGAACACCCATGCATACTGAGAATAGTTGTCCACCACAACAAGGACATACCACTTCCCACCCGCAGATCGCACACGAGCTGGGCCAACAAGGTCCATATGGAGCAGCTCGCATGGACGCTCAGTCATCACATCGGTGAGAGGCGGGTGAGAAGAGGTTACCATCTTGGCATGCCTACAAGGCGCACAAACCAACTCTTTCTCAAGCCTCAACCGTGGCAATCCTCGGACCAAATTGAGTTTACTCAAGTGAGACAGAAGGTCAAAGCTCAAGTGACCCAACTTCCTATGCCACTTCCACAACTCACTCGAAGAACCAGCCAAGAAACAACGCTCCACACCCGAAGACTGAGAAAAATCAGCACGAAACACCCGACCCCCGGAACGACCATACGTACAAGGTCCCCTCGAGAGTCCAAAATCCGAGAACCACCCGGCTGAAACAACACCTAAAAACCCTCATCCAACAACTAGGACACGAAAAGCAAATTGTACCCCGCCGATTGAACAAGAGCAACACGCCTCGAGTGATCTTGTCACTCACTTTGATCTCACCTTCCGAAAGCACACGCCCACGCCCATTGTCCCCAAAGGTGATGTACCTCTTCGTCACCACCGGACGAGACTTGAGAACCACCCCCCGTCTCCGGTCATATGCCTCGAGCAACCGAGTCAATCAACCAAATGTTCTTCAAGTCTCCCACCCGAAATTCAAAAACGAGCACGTGAGCGAACAAACGACTCAAAGATCGGGGTTAGTACCAAAAGAGTAAAACCGGTGCCGAGCCATTTGCTCGAAAGTGGGGTTAGCACCAACCAAAGCATCTCTCCTACCAAAGCTACCTCCACGAACACCACCACGGTAACCACCCTGAGGGAACCACCCCTCTCTCGCCCGGAGGAGGACCAAAACCACGAAAGAGAACCCGTGGACCATCCCTCCTCTCCTTCTCAAAGCTACGACTCCTCCCATCCCCGTAGTGAACTCGAGGGGGAGAACGCCTAGCAACCTGACCACTTGCAAACTCTCCGGCCCAACCACCGAACCACGACCTCCCGTAAACAACCCTCGCACCCGTATGAGCACGAAACCCAAAACGCCGCCCCTCGTCCGTGCCCGCACCGGCCGACCGGTGCCCCACACCGATCCGACCGGTGTGACTCGGACAAGAAGACACCTCCAACAGCCTTCCGCTCTCCCCAAGCCCGAACTGTCCTCACATTCGCCTTGGCCCTGGGCATCTGCACACGAGGCTCAAGTACACCATCAGAAGGGTGGTACTTGTTGAGGACCAGGAGCGTCCCAGTGGTCGATGGACGACCGCTCCTCAGTGATGAGTGATTGACAACGGGTGTTGGACTGACTCTTGGCTTAGTGCGCAGGTGTAGGCTGCGGCCTAGTTCGTGTTGTTGCAGGTGAAGAACGGGCGCGAAAGGTCTTCAGCCTTGAGGGGCCTCCGGGAGATGGAGAGACAAGTAGGCTCGGTTCGAGGGACCCGGTGGACAGCGGGACTGGGTGCGGGCCACATGGTGGCGACACGAGCAAGACGAAGTCATGGACAATCGAGCCGGTGCACGATGGCGGTCGAGTCAAGTGGTTTGGCGGGAGGCCGGACCGAGCACGCGGGGTTTGGTGGTTTGCCCACAAAACCATCGGCGGACGGTTTCTTGGTTTGGGCCTCAAAACCAAGTCCGAGGGCCCAACACGACGGAGACGGGATCCGGCGTGTCGGGAAGCTTCGAGGCGGAGGACACGCGGCGGGATCGCATGGCTTGCGTCGGGAGGACGCAGGGTGCGGCAAAGGCGTGGCCGTCCGATGGCAAGACCCACAAACATTACCTAAATGCCCCTACGTGGGTTGTATCGCCAGTAGTTAAGTTAGGGGTAGTCGAGTCATTTACCACTCCGCGGGACCTCGATATATAAGCCATGAGTGTGTGTGGATGGCTCTCTCTCCGCGACTTAGGGTTTCATTTCCTCCCTCCCATTTCTCATTTTCGTAGCTATTTTTCTTCCATTTTCTCTAGGCTAGCATGAGAGCTTCATGAGAGATTTGTTGAGAGGGATGGATGCTAGGGCGGCATGCTAGACCTTGTGAATCTTTCCTGGTTTGTATAGAAGATTCGGGGTTGTGTTTTTCGTGGTCTTTTTGTGCTTGTTTTCGTGCCTTTGTTCTCGGTGCGATTCCGCGGATTTGAGTGGGTTTCTCCCCGAATTTCTTTGAGGGAAACAAGGATAGATGTCTCGTGCATCTTTGTGATTGATCTTGTGCCCTCAAATGCCGGGAAACCACTTCGATTCAAGGATTTTCGTTCGGTGCTCTAGCTTTTGGTGGTGCTCAAAGGATTCGCGATTCCCGGTGATTTAGGGAGTTAGGAGGCAAGATTTTTGGGCTATAGCATCCTTGTGTGACGCTTTTCAAGTCCCCAAACCCTTGTCTCCACAGCTTCAACCGTTTGGGAAATTCGATGATGATTTGGGGGAGTTGACTTTCGAGGTCGGGCGTTTTTCTCGCTCCGTCCGAGCCTCGCGGACGGTCCGCGCCCTCCCCGGCGGACGGTCCGCGCCGCTCGTGTTCGTCCCGTGTTCTTCGTGTTCTTGCTCGCCTTTCATTTCGATCCGTCGCGTTTTTGAGTTTCGGTTGGACGGAGTTTCGGACGGTCCGCAGCAGAGGGCGGACGGTCCGCGGGTGCCTGGCGGACAGTCCGCGTGCTCCCCGCGGACGGTCCGTGGTTCCGTGTGCTTTTGTTGGTTCCGTGTGATTTAACGGACGTCCGCGGCTTAGGGCCGGACGGTCCGCAGGGTTGGCGCGGACGGTCCGCGGCATCGGAGTCGGACGGTCCGCGAGGCCGGTGCGGACGGTCCGCCCCTCCCCGGCCGGGACGGTCCGCCGCAGCCCGTGAGCTTTGCTTCCCGGTTCGATTCCTCCCTTCCTTTCTCGTGCTTCCGCGTGTGCTTCAAGGAATCGTTCCTAAGGCTAGAGGTTGATCCATAACCTTGTTGTCTTGGCGATTGGTGTGTGATTCGATTCATCGCTTGTGTGTGACCGGGATTTGACTAGGGTATAGGCCGGGTTCTTTGGGAAGAATTTTTACCGGCTCCTATTCACTCCCCCCTCTCTAGTCGCCATCTGATCCTTCAATTGGTATCAGAGCTTGGTGCCGGATTCTTTGCGACTTTGACAAGTCTCGAATCCTAAGATGGCGTACGTTGAGCGGGGCGGTCTGCCGCACTTCGATGGCAAGGGTTACCACAAGTGGGCGGCCCGAATGATGATCTTTCTTCGTGGGAAGCTGTTGGATTTCATTGTGCTTCACAAGACCTATGTTATTCCGGTCAACATCCATACTCTTATGGTGACCGATGCCGGTGCTAAGGCCAAGTATGAGGCTAATGCAAAAGCCGTTGATCACTTGGTCCGAAGCTTGTGTGATCCGGAGTTTGAGCGTGTTCGCCATTTGAATCTTGCTTGGAAAATTTGGGAGAAGTTGTTGGTTGCTCACGGTGGTGATAACCATGTGAAGGCTCGCCTCTTTGTCTCTTACGGATGCAATATGAGAACTTCACTCCACTTCCCGTGAGGACATTGATGCGATGTTTCGCAGGTTCACCGCCATCGTGAACAACATGAAAGCTAATGTTGAGGATTTTCCTTACACCGAGCATGATCGAGCTTTGAAGCTCTTGTATGTCTTGGACCCAAATGTTTGGGGTGCTAAGGTTGAGGCCATCAAGGAGTCCGGGCAATATTTGACTATTGAGTTGGGTGACCTCTTTTCTAAGCTCAAGTCGGCCGAGGTTGACAGGAAGTTGCAATCCAAGCATGAGGGCTCGACCGACCATAGTCTTGCTCTTGTGGGCGGATCAAAGGGCAAATCTAACCCTTCCCCGTCGACGCTTTTCCTTGTCTTCTCTTATGTCCATTCCGGATGAGGAGTTTGATGTGCCGGGCGAGGAGGAGCCGGCCTTGCTCTCAAGAAGGTTTGATTGACTACACGAGAGTCGGAGGAATGCAAGGTGGAGCTCGGGGACGTGCTACAAGTGTGGCAAGCGTGGCCACTTCATCGCCGAGTGCCCGTGAAGCGGAGGAGAACAAGTACAAGATGAACGAGTACAAGGCGCACCCGAGGCGTGAAGACAAGTACTCCTCCAAGGGCAAGCACTTCAGCAGGTCCAAGAGCAAGGACAAGGACAAGTGGCGACCGAGCAAGAGCGGCTACAAGAAGAACAAGGCAAGAGCGATGGTGGCCGGTGCGAGCGACGTCGACTCAAGCTCAAGCGACGAGCGACAAGCTCAAGCGCCGAAGATGAAGACGCCGGGAGGCGCAAGGGCAAGAAGAGTGCAAGCCGAACCTCGGTGGGTTGAGCCGTATGGCGCTTGAAGGCTTTTGTGGCATGGCCCATAGCTCGAGCAACAAGAAGAGCAACAAGGAAGACGGCGACTCCGACTCGGAGGATGAGGTAAATCGTGACCCCGACTCTTTGCTTGCTGAGATCACTAGGTTGAATGGCTTGATTGACAACCGTGATAGTGTGCTAAGAGATGCCAAAAAGATGAGGAAAGATCTTAGGGCTCAACTTGAGAATGCTAGTGAGAAAGTAGGAGAGTTAGAGTCGAAATTGCTTGAATTCAAACTTGAGAATAACTCTTTGAAACTTCCTCCTACTACTCCTGATGATGTTGAATGTCTCGAGTGTGATGCATGGTTGAATGAGATCAAGTTGCTTAATGAGAAGAATGCCTCCACTTTGGCTAAACTAGATGCTCTTAGGACTAAGTATGATGAGCTTAAGGCTAGACCTACTTTTCTTGGTGCTTGTAAATCATGTCCTACTATGCATGCTAAGCTTGTTGATGCTCGTTCTACTATTAGCTCTTTGGAAGCTTCTTTGAAATCTCCCGTTGTCAATGCATGCACTAGCCGTGATGAAGTTACTTTGCGCAATCTTGAACTTACTTCCCGTTTGGATGTCATCTATGAGGAGAATGACTATTTGAGGAAGGTGTTGGGTTGGTTGTCCGGGCGGGAACCTCAATTGAAAATCATGATTGAGGAGTTCAAGAGAGCGGATGGTCGTGGTTTGGGTTTTGAGAAGTTGGGTGAGAAAGTGGGAGAGAACAAAGGGGGAGAGTGTGTATGAGAATTGTGTTGAGTCTAACCCCGAGTTTGAGGTGATCGGAGACATCCAAGTCCCACTTCCAAAAGCACCCAAGAACTCTTTCACACCAAAGCCCAACCACCTTTGCAACAAGCTTGACACAACCCAAGATCCACCCAAATTCCCACATAAGACAAATGACTTCCCGAAACCAAAGTGAGGTTTGTGTGTGAGAAGGGTGAGAAGCCTAGAGAGAAGCCGGAGCCAAAACCAAAACCCATCCCCTTCGTGTGTGAGTATTGTGGCAAGGAGAGGCATCTTGTGGAGTTTTGCTACAAGAGGAAGAGGGATGAGAGGCTTGCTAGGGATAAAGCAAACCAGGACAGTATCGCCGGTCTCATGGTATTCCCGAGCCTAGAGTGCCACTTCCACGGGGTGTGGGAAGTGTGAAGAGTGTTGGTAGAGTTGGAGCTCGGGGTGGTAGGTTTGTTAGGAGAGATGACGGTGTGCGTGCCTTGGTGAGAGGTTTGGTCGGGCTCGTGGTGGTTTTGCTGGGACGTCCCCCTACTCGTCCTCAATACGGGTTTAGGGGAGATGATCGCAGCTTTGGGTTCCGGAGGAACTACGGACCCCGCTTTCCCCCTCGTGGTGCTCGTACTCCTCCCATGGGACATGGGAAGTTTGGTGGCAAGGGAATGATGTTTGCTAACTCCTCTTTTGAGCGGATGGCTCGACACTAGTTTAACTTTCTTTGTGCTAACCCCGTGTCGAGTCGCTAGCTCATTCTCGTTCTTGTTTCGATTTGCGGGCAGGGAGGCTTGGAGGACATTTGGTTGATCGACTCCGGTGTTCTCGACACATGACCGGAGAAAAGAAGTGGTTCTCCACCTCACCCCGGTGAAGGAAAAGATGTACATCACATTTGGGGACAATGGACGAGGAAGGGTGATTTCTGAGGGTGTTGTGCATGTGAGTGACAAGGTAACGTTGAAGAGAGTTGCGCTTGTGAAGTCTTTGGGTTCAATTTGCTTTCGGTTTCTCAGTTGCTTGATGAGGGTTTTGAAGTATGTTTCAAGTCTAGCGAGTCTCGTTTGCCGGATTCTCGAGGTGATCTCGTCTCGTATGATCATCCTCGCGGGTCGATTTTCGTGGCCGATTTCTCTCGTTCTTTGGGTCCCCGCTCGCCGTTTGATGGCCGGTCCCTCTTCCGATTTGTGGAAATGGCATAGGCGGTTGGGACACTTGAGCTTTGATTTGGTTTCCCGCTTGAGTGGTCTTGACATTGTCCGAGGATTGCCGAGGTTGAAGCTTGAGAAGGATTTGGTTTGTGCTCCGTGTAGGCATGGCAAGATGGTAGCCACTCCCCATCCACCCCTGACCGATGTCATGACCGAGCGTCCGACAGAGCTATTGCATATGGATCTTGTTGGGCCGGCTCGAGTTCGCTTGGTGGGTGGGAAGTGGTATGTCCTTGTGGTGGTCGAAGATTACTCTCGCTATGCCCGGGTGTTTTTCTTGGAAGATAAGAGTGAGACATTTGGTTTTGTTCGAGATCCGATCGTGAGGTTGAAAAACGAGAGGCACGGGGATGCTATTCGAGCTATCCGCGAGTGATAATGGCTCGCAGTTCAAGAACTCTCGTTTTGATGCCTTTTGTCGTGATCTAGGTCTTGAACATCGCTATTCGACCCCTTATGTGCCCCCTCAAAATGGAGTTGTGGAAAGGAAAAATCGGACTCTTTGTGAGATGGCTAGGACGATGCTCGATGAGCACAGGACTCCTAGGAGGTATTGGGCCGAGGCGGTCAATACGGCTTGTCATGTCTCCAACGGATTTTATTGCGAGCTTTCAAGAAGAAGACTCGTTATGAGCTTATGCATGGTCGGGCACCCAAGGTGAGTCATTTCGCAGTCTTTGGCCGCAAGTGCTTTATTCTTAAGAAGGGAAAACTCGACAAGTTTGAAGCTAGGTCTAGTGATGGTATTTTCTTTGGATATGCTAACCACTCTAGAGCCTATAGGGTGCTTAACCTTGAGACTAACAAAATCATGGAGACTTGCGAGGTAACCTTCGACGAGACAATGCCATGTACCTCTCTTGGCTTTGAATGTGCAGGTGATGAAGAGATGGCCAAGGACCTCTTTGAAGAGGAGAAGGATGAAGCTGGAGATGATGATGGAGAGAACCATGCGCCTGAAGCTGAGTGTGTACCCACTACTTCCCCTACGACCACTATGGAGCGTGGACCGTCTACTTCATGGACAACGACGGTGCAACAAGAGGACCAGGCGAGAGAAGCTGAAGTTGAGGGGGAGGTAGTCTCGAGGCGTGAGGCTCCCCGGCGGATTCAAGAAGTGCATCCCTTGTCGAAGATCATTGGGAACATCGATGAACGCACTACACGGTCAAGGTCCAGGAATTCCTCTCATTTTGCTCATGCCGCTTTTGTTGCCACCTTTGAGCCCAAGGACATTGGACATGCTTTATCCGATGCAAACCGGGTCAATTCTATGCATGAGGAGTTGGAAAACTTTGAGAGGAACCGGGTGTGGGAGTTAGTTGAACCACCTCCAAATTGCCATCCCATAGGAACCAAGTGGGTTTGGAAGAACAAAGAGGGAGAAAATGGGATGGTTGTGAGGAACAAGTCCGGACTTGTTGCTCGGGGGTTTAGTCGAAGGAGGGGATCGACTATGAGGAGACCTTTGCTCCCCGTGGCCCGTCTTGAGGCAATTCGGATCCTTCTAGCCTTTGCCGTGGCTAAAGGGTTCAAGTTGTTTCAGATGGATGTGAAGAGTGCCTTTCTGAATGGGGTCATAGAGGAGGAGGTGTATGTGAAGCAGCCACCTGGGTTTGAGAGCGAGTTGTACCCACACAGGGTGTACAGGTTGAAAAGGGCTCTGTATGGCTTGAAACAGGCGCCCCGTGCTTGGTATGGGAGATTGAGAGGTTTTCTGTTGAGCAGAGGGTTTGTGATGGGTACCGTGGATAGGACCTTGTTTCTCCTCAAGCATGGAAATGACTTGTTGATTGTTCAGATATACGTGGATGATATTGTCTTTGGTGGCTCGTCACATAACCTTGTTGCCAAGTTTGCAGATGAGATGAGCAGGGAGTTCGAGATGAGCATGATGGGCGAGTTCTTGTATTTTCTCGGGCTGCAGATCAAGCAAGTGAAGGATGGAACATTTGTGCACCAAACCAAGTACACGAAAGACATGCTGAAGAAGTTCCAGATGCAAGATGTGAAGCCGATGTCGACTCCCATGGGGAGTACGGCCACTTTGGATGCGGATGAGGACGGAGAACCAGTGGACCAGCGGGAGTACAGGAGCATGATCGGCTCCCTCCTCTACTTGACGGCGACGAGGCCAGACATACAGTTCACCGCGTGTGTCTATGCGCTTGTTTTCGAGGCTTCGCCGAGGACATCACATCGACAGGCCGTCAAGAGGATTTTCGGATATCTATAGTCCGCCCCTCGGTCTTGGCCTTTGGTATTCTTCCTCCTCGACTCTTTCCCTTCAAGGTTTTTCCGATGCGGATTTTGTTTGGTTGTCGAGTCGAGAGGAAGTCTACTTCGGTACTTGCCGCTTTCTTGGGTCTTCTTTGGTTTCATGGTCCTCCCGCAAGCGCTCTAGTGTAGCTCGGTCTACCACCAAGGCAGAGTATGTTCTTGCCGCGAGTTGTTGTTCCCCACTGTTGTGGATTTCATACACTTTGAGAGACTTTGGTGAGAGTGCACCCGCATCCCACTTCTTTGTGATAGCACCGGTGCCATAAGCGTAGCCAAAAACCCGGTGCTTCACTCCCGAACCAAACACATAGAAGTGAGGTATCATTTCTTGAGGGACAATGTGGAAAAAGGAACCATTGTGTTGAGCCATGTCCCTACCCAAGATCGGCTAGCCGACATCTTTACAAAGCCTCTCGACCAAGCTACCTTTGTGCGCTTGCGGGGGGAACTTGGGGTTTGTTGCCCTGTCTAGTTGATTCTTGGGGGATTTCCGTTTTGTATCATATGTATCATACCATGTTTTACTTTGATGTATATACACGCTTTGCTTGATGTATAAACCATGGTAGGATAGCCATCTTGTCATATATCATGTTGCATTTGTATCATATTGCATTTTAGGATGACGAGCTTCTTTCATATGCCCTATTTAAGTCTCTTTGGCTATTTGTGAGATTTTGGTCATATGTGTGGAGAAATGGTGATGTGAGGCTATGCTCTTGAAATATTTGAGATATATGTATTGTGAGATAGCTATTTTTGAAACCAATCTTGACTAATTTTTGGTGAATTGTGCTCCACTCGTGTGTAGTAGTGAATCCATGTCACGCTTTGTCTAAATGTGCTTTTCATGCTTAGATTGCGCTTGGATGTCTTTTTCTTGCATTTGGGCCAAAGGTCGTATATCATTGTGAATGTTTAGCCTATGTTGCATTCATGGGGGAGCATAAGCTTCTTTTTGCCGCAAAGGCACTTCATGTACCATGAAATGATTTAATCTTGAAAAGAAGTGTACAATGCTTGAAAAATGCTCCATCCATCATGTCTATGCTTAAAATGTCTTATCTTTCACATATGGGTGCAAAACATGTTGCATGATGTTCACCAGTGGAGAAGTCTCCCCGAAGTGGACACATGGCTCATGAGCTTTGACATGACATGCTTTGCTTTATGGGTGTTTGCCATGATCTTTTGCTTTGAGAATTTGATATCCTTGTATGATCTTTGAATGGTATGCATGTTTGTGGCTCAAGTGTGACATGGATAGGCTTTTACATGTGAAGCGACCTTCTTTTGGTAACACTCGCTTAAATCTGAAAATTTTGCTTTGTCACATGCTTGTATTTTCATATATTACTTGTGGCGATGCTTTTACCATGCTATAATTCATATGTGTGATCTTTGTCTTATTTTTAGCCTTTGACACTAGATTTGGCCTATTTGAGAAGCTCATGTAGAAGTTTATATGCTTTGTTTTGCATTTCTGCATTTTCACCTTGATTCATACATTGTCAACAAGGGGGAGAAGAGGTGAGCTTAATGAAAATTCGAAGAGGTGAGCTAAATTTCGGAAGTTTGCATCCACATGTTCGGGGGGGAGCTTGCATTTGTTCGGGGGAGCTTTCTTGTTGTTTTCGGAGTGGAGTTTGTGCTTTGCTTGGCTTGTGACCTTTCTTTGCCTTTCTTCGGTTTTGGTCATGAGTTGAGCTTCTTTGTTTTTCTTTCTTCTTCCTTTCTTTCTTTCTCTCGAATTTCATTTCGCGTTGTGTGTTGTCAATGCACTCATCAAGGGGGATATTGAGGACCGGGGAGCGGCCCGGTGGTCGATGGATGACCGCTCCTCGGTGATGAGTGATTGACAACGGTGTTGGACCGACTCTTGGCTTAGTGCGCGGTGTAGGCCGCCGCGGCCTAGTTCGTGTTGTTGCGGGTGAAGAACGGGCGCGAAAGGTCTTCGACCTTGAGGGGCCTCCGGAGATGGAGAGACAAGTAGGCTCGGTTCGAGGCACCCGGTGGACAGCGGGACTGGGTGCGGGCCACATGGTGGCGACACGAGCAAGACGAAGTCATGGACAATCGAGCCGGTGCACGGTGGCGGTCGAGTCAAGTGGTTTGGCGGGAGGCCGGATCGAGCACGCGGGGTTTGGTGGTTTGCCCACAAAACCATCGGCGGACGGTTTCTTGGTTTGGGCCTCAAAACCAAGTCCGAGGGCCCAACACGACGGATACGGGATCCGGCGTGTCGGGAAGCTTCGAGGCGAAGGACACGCGGCGGGATCACATGGCTTGCGTCGGGAGGACGCGGGGTGCGGCAAAGGCGTGGCCGTCCGATGGCAAGACCCACAAACATTACCTAAATGCCCCTACATGGGTTGTATCGCCGCAGTTAAGTTAGGGGTAGTCGAGTCATTTACCACTCCGGCGGGACTCGATATATAAGCCATGAGTGTGTGTGGATGGCTCTCTCTCTCTCGTGACTTAGGGTTTCATTTCCTCCCTCCCATTTCTCATTTTCGTAGCTATTTTTCTTCCATTTTCTCTAGGCTAGCATGAGAGCTTCATGAGAGATTTGTTGAGAGGGATGGATTCTAGGGCGGCATGCTAGACCTTGTGAATCTTTCCCGGTTTGTATAGAAGATTCGGGGTTGTGTTTTTCGTGGTCTTTTTGTGCTTGTTTTCGTGTCTTTGTTCTCGGTGCGATTCCGCGGATTTGAGTGGGTTTCTCCCCAGATTTCTTTGAGGGAAACATGGATAGATGTCTCGTGCATCTTTGTGATTGATCTTGTGCCCTCAAACGCTGGGAAACCACTTCGATTCAAGGATTTTCGTTCAGTGCTCTAGCTTTTGCTGGTGCTCAAAGGATTCGCGATTCCCGGTGGTTTAGGGAGTTAGGAGGCAAGATTTTTGGGCTATAGCATCCTTGTGTGATGCTTTTCAAGTTCCCAAACCCTTGTCTCCATAGCTCCAACCGTTTGGGAAATCCGATGATGATTTGGGGGAGTTGACTTTCGAGGTCGGGCATTTTTCTGCTCTGTCCGAGCCTCGCGGACGGTCCGCGCCCTCCTGGCGGACGGTCGGCGCCGCTCGTGTTCGTCCCGTGTTCTTCGTGTTCTTGCTCGCCTTTCGTTTCGATCCGTCGCGTTTTTGAGTTTCGGTTGGACGGAGTTTCGGACGGTCCGCAGCAAAGGGCGGGCGGTCCGCGGGTGCCTGGCGGACAGTCCGCGTGCTCCCCGCGGACGGTCCGTGGTTCGTGGTGTGCTTCTGTTGGTTCTGTGTGATTTAACGGACAGTCCACGGCTTAGGGCCGGACGGTCCGCGGGGGTTGGCGCGGACGGTCCGCCCCTCCCCTGGCCGGACGGTCCGCCGAGCTCCGTGAGCTTTGCTTCTTGGTTCGATTCCTTCCTTCCTTTCTCGTGCTTCCGCGTGTGCTTCAAGGAATCGTTCCTAAGGCTAGAGGTTGATCCATAACCTTGTTGTCTTGGCGATTGGTGTGTGATTCGATTCATCGCTTGTGTGTGACCGGGATTTGACTAGGGTATAGGCCGGGTTCTTTGGGAAGAATTTTTACCGGCTCCTATTCACTCCCCCCTCTCTAGTCGCCATCTAATCCTTCACTTGTCCTTGTTAGCCCACTCCTTTGCCATTCTTTCCTCACGCTTCCTCTTGAAGCAAAACTCCTCCTTATGGCCATCTCTCCCACAATAGCCACAATGAAACCTCACAAGCTTAGGCTTAGGCTTGGGATGTGGCTGCTCACTTGGTTTCTCTCCACTCAAATCCTCCACCGGTTTCCCCTCACTAGCCTTCTCACTTTCTTTCCCAAAGAACACTTTCCCCGAAGTGCTCACAAACTTGATAGGCTTTTGTAGATCATTTGTGGGAGTAGGAAACACGGGTGGAGCTGGGGTTGTGTCTAGTCGGTTCCTAAGATGGTTAGGTTTTGGGGGGAAATCATTTTTGTGGTGGGTTTTTGGTGGCTCCGGGATATTCTCTCCACTTCCCTCACCAACCTTGTTTGCCCCAAGTCCCTCACCATCCTGCCTCTTAAACGCCTCAATCATCATCCTCAACTGAGGCTCATGACCAGACAGCCAACCCATCAACTTCCTCAAGTCATCATTCTCATCCTGCAAATGATCAACATAATGCGCAAGTTCCAAATTTTTCAAGGCATGCATTTCACAGGTAGAGCATGATGTAGGCATGTGTTCCTTCAATTTAGCCTCAAGTGAACTAGTGTAAGCATGCATCTCATCAATCTTAGCATGCAAAACAGGGCAAGAAGTGCAAGCACCTAGCAAAGCAGGTCTAGACTTAAGCTCAGCCACTTCAATCCTAAGCACATCTAGTTCCTCACACTTGGAGGCATGCTTCTCCTTAAACAAAGCAAGATCGACAAGGAATATGGAGCAATCAACACAATCAACCTCATTCGAAACAACAGGGCTAGCCTTAAGGGAATCAATCTCAAGCTTGCTATCAAGCACCCGTGTCTCTAGCTCGGCCCACTCTAGTCCTAGCATCCTTGAGAGAAGCCCTAAGCTCTTTTCTCATTTTCTTGGCCTCTCTAAGCATGTCATCACGGTTATCATGCAAAGAGCCAAGCCTCTCATTCTCCCGGCGCAAGAAGGGAAGTTCATCACGCACCTCGTCGTCGGACTCGCAGTCCGAGTCGCTCCGTGTGCTCTTCATGCTTTGCCGGAGCTCGGCGCCATGGTGCGAAGCCATCTCTCGCGAAGCGGCTCAGCCCGCTCAGGTTCTTGGACGACTTCTTGTTCTTGCGACGATCACCTTCGTCTTCACTGCTGCTCGAGCTCGAGGTGGAGTACGCGGAACTGGAGTCGACGTCGCTCGCTCCGACCATCGCTCGGGCCTTACCTCGGCTCTCCTTCTTCCTCGATCGTCGCTCGTCCTTGTACTTGTTCTTGTGCTTGCTCTTGTGGTCGCGCCTCGAACGGTACTTGCCGTCCATCCTCGGCTTGTGCTTGTAGCTGTCCTTGTTCTCGGCCTTCTCCCGGGTAGTGGGTGACAAAGTGTCCGGCTTGCCGCACTGGAAGCAAGTCCTCGTGTTCCTCCTCATGTTCACGCGGTTCTCGTGCAGCCTCTCGAACCGCCTCGTCGGGAGAGCGCCGGCTCGTCCTCTCCAAGCTCGTAGAACTCCTCATCTGGCATAGACATCAAAGAGGAGAAAGAGAACATCCTGGTGGATGGGTTAGAGTTAGCCTTTCCTTTGGAACCACCAACGAGGGCAAGACTATGGGAATCAGTCGGTCCCTCGAGCTTGGCAGTCATGCCCCTATCCACCTCTGCCGACTTGAGCTTCGAGAACAGCTCGTTCACCATCAGAGTGTCATACTTCTCTGACTCCACAATGGCCTCGAACTTTCCGCCCCAAATTGTACGATCCAAAGAGTGTAAGAGCTTGACCGCTCTATCATGATCATCGTACGGGAACACGTCCACATTGGCCCTCATGTTGTTCACAACCACCGTGAACCTCTGAAACAAGGCATCGATGGACTCACCGGGGAGATGAGTGAAGTTCTTGTACTCTCTCTCCGGTAGGTCGCATACATCCGTGCCTGAACCTGGGCGTTCCCAACATGAGCCTCCTTCAACACCACCCAAATCCTACAAGACAAGTGCTCGGTGTGCACCCGATCGAACTTAGGCTGACACAAAGCACGAAACAAGTAGTCGACCGCCTTATTGTTGGCGTCGAATCTGTCCCTCGATCCTGGAGCGAGGAAGTCCATCGGCTGGACATAGCCTGTGTCCACCGTGACATCCCAAAGGATCTGACCCTTTCCGCGGAGAAACGCACCCATCCGCTTGCTCCACATCTGGTAGTTCTTGCCATCGAAGTGTGGAGGACCAAAACCCCGTTCCTGGTACGCCATCCTTGGATCTTAGACTGGTTAGAGTCAATAAAGACCCGAACCGGCTCTGATACCACTTGAAGGACCGATACGGTGAACCAGAGAGGGGGGGGAGTGAATGGGAGCCGATAAAAATTCTTCTCGAAGGAGATGGAAACTCCTACAAGATGAATGCGGCTTCCAACACACGTCTCTGAGTCACTACCCAAGTTGGCCAAGCCCACGTAGCCACTGGAGTGCCACTGGACCTAGGAACCAACACACACACCCTTCCGACCCGAGAACGCAGCGGAACACCAAACCTCGAGTCTACAGACCCACACCGGTCAGACCGGTGAGCACCACCCGCCGACCGGTCCCTCGCCGGTGAAACCGAGCAACTTTCACTAAGTGGCTCTACACCGGTCGACCGGTGAGACACACCGGTCGGACCGATCGCGGCTCGAAAGCCCCCAAGGCACCAAACAAAGCCAACCAACCACCAAACCGACCCAAACTTGAAACAAAGCGGCACCACGTGGGAAACAGCGAACACACCAAGACGTTCACCCGAGCAAAATCCCACCGAGGGTTGCACCGGTCCGGACCGGCCAAGAGCACCGGCCGACCAGACCCGGTGTAGCTCGGGCGACTCGGGATGAACAACACCCGCGGTCAACTCCCCCAAATCCAAAACTCGATCTCCCGAATCGCTCCACGGACTTGAACAAGACTTTGGGGATATTAGGAACACCTCATGAGGAGTCCATAGCCAAGTTTAATCCCACCAAAACTCGTCCAAAAAGGAGGAATCGAAGAAATCTCGCCAAGAGCACTTCCAACCCAAGAACTCAAGAAACCCCAAAATCGAGCACCTTTACTCACGGATTTGGGAGGGGAATCACAGCCCAAAGAACCACGAAGGGTTCCCACAAATTTCCCCCATCAAATCTCCAAGAGAAAGATCCCGAAAACAACCCAAAGAAATCACCAAGAGAGGGCTCCGAAAATCACCACCAAGAACAACCGGGGAAAACACATCCAAACCTTGAGGAACCACGCCGAATCATCTATACATGAAAGAAAGGTTCATACAAGGTCTAGCAAGCCGCCCGATCATCCATCCCTCTCAACAAGATCTCTCCATGAAGCTCTCTTGCTAGTCCTATCGAAAACCTAAGGAAAATAGGAAGGAAAATAGGAAAACAAATGAGCTAGGGTTCCAAGAGTTGGCTGCCATCCTCTCACCTCTTGGGTTATATGGAGGCAACCGAATGTCTAAAATGCCCTTTCCTAATAACTAGGGATACAAGCCCCTCAAGGGCGGATTTGGAAGTCTTCATGTCTTCACCATCGGACGGATGCCCGACGACCGCACCTCGCGTCGCCTCGGCCGCAAGCCATGCGATCCCGACGTGTGTCCTCCGCTTCGAAGATTCCGGACCGCGTCATCGCACACCGGTCGACCGGTGCTCCTCACCGGGCCGGACCGGTCCCCACCGGTCGGGCCGGTCGGACCCACCCGGTCGGACCGGCCCGCGCTCTTGCGGCTCTCCGTCTTCGGTTCTTCGGTCTTGGCTTTGTGGATCAACCAAGGAACCCGGTGGTTTTCGGTGAACCACCGAAAACCCCGCGAACTCGGTGTAGCCTCCGCCAATCTCCACTCATGACTCGGCTCCCACGTAGTCCCGGCTCGACCTTGGTTTTGAGGCTCAACCAAGAAACCGTCCACGACTTCATCTTCTTGTTCATGCCACCAAGCGGCCCGCACTTGACCCCCGCCGGCCACCGGGTCCCTCGAACGAAGCCTACTTGTCTTCTCCACACCCGGAGGCCTCACCGCGCGACGACCTTTCGCGCTTGTTCTTCACCCGCACCAACACCCGCCCAAGCCGCAACCTGCACCTGCAATACTTAGCCAAGAATCAGTCCACACAATGTTGTCAATCACTCATCACACAAGGAAGCGACCATCCACCGGTCCTCGAACCACACATGGTCCTCACATCCGTACGACACGCCGCTCGGGTTAGAGGCCAGATCGCATCTTCCTGAGGCAGGCGTTGACCAGTAACCAAGCGGCTCGCTCCCGCCAAAACACATCAAGGAAGAACACACCAGAACTCACGCTGGAACACACTGAGATCTCCCGCATCTCAGCCCAAGCCCAGAATACCATCCATAATCAAGCATCAAAAGTATGGATAGTTGATGTATGGCACTAGCTAGGGGTCTGTAGCTAGTCCCGAGGTAGGTAAAACAAGGAATCAGGTTATATCAAAATATCAAGGCAAGGCTAATCAACTGGCTATGCAATTCATCCAAGCAATGCATATAAAGTAAAGCACTAGCATCTAAATATCAACATGGGATCTACATGATTGGGAGTGACATGACACCTTCGTTGCCGTTGAAGCAGTCATTGTCCGGAGCAGTGTACTCGGGGTCCTCCGCGTCCTCCTGGTCGAAGCTCGGGTCTGTGGCACGAGATTCGACGTGAACGTAAGAAAACGGTGCACAACTAAGCAATAACTCCAAATATAAACCTCTTTTTAGAAAACCCAAAAGAGCTCAAACTACCAACAAACAACAAGGTTTCGAAATTACAAAATTATAGAAATTAGTTTTATATCTTTCTGAGCTTCCTATAATTGCTTATGATTTTTCAAAGATTGAAACTATTTTTAAATCATTTCTGAAAATCATTTGAAAAATATAAAAGGATTTTTATTTAAAAAATGTCGATGACGTCAGCATGACATCATCGTCCCTCGGTTAATGGGCCGGTATTGGGCCAAAAGTGTCACTGGGCCGAAAGTGGCCCAGTGGGCTCGGCCCAGTTGGCCCAGGAGCCTAAAGTCCAGAGAAGGACCCTGATCTACCGCGTCCCGCACGATTGGGCCGTTTGTGGCCTGCTGGGCTTCGATGGGCCCAAGCCCAGCCGGCGGCCCGCTTAGGGTTTTAGCTTCACAGCACACACTCTCGTTGCCCACCAGGTGTTTGATGGAAAGCCCGCCGTTCCCCGCGGCGGAGATGCGCGGCGCCGGCGTCGGGTCTTCATCGCCGGTGGTCAATCGTCCACCGGGGCGACTCGCCTTTACCTCGCCGGATAGCCCATGCAACCAAGGCATGCATTTGGGCCACCATGGCCGGCGCACAGCACGGTCGCGCTTGACGCATCGGCGCGGCGGTGTGCAGGGTGGCTGGTCATCTGCCAATATGTGACCTCGCGCTGGGGTGCGCGGGCCACTACCGTGCCAGCGCACACGCCCGGCCACAGGCGTCCGCACAGCGCAACCCTCTGGAGGCCAGAAGTGCGGACCGCGGCGGCGCGGTCGTGCTCACGTTCCCTGCACAAGAAGGCTCGGCGCGATGGCCGGCTCACAGGAGCATCATTCGACGACGGCGAGCACAAGGACATGGATTGTCCAGGGGCTATGAGCTGTCGCGGGCAACTTCACACGCGACTCAACTGGCTTGCGGCCTGGCCCAGAGCGCGCAGTGGTGCGTGGCCACAGCCGTGCTCGTGCACGCGCGACCTCACCATGCCCGCTCGGCCGGCCGTTTGGTGTCCAGAGGCGCAGCACGAGGCGGGGCGGCGGTGCATCCACCGTTCCCTGCACAACAATCCACGGCTCGACGGCCGGTTCCCACACAAGTTCCTCGCACGGCGACGACGGCGCACAAGGGCATGCGTGGCCCAGGAGCTCCTTCCCGTCGCGGTGCGGTAGTTCTGCGGCGCGAAGGCCAGCACACAGGCAGGGTAAACATGGCGACGTGTCTTGACGTCGCCGGAGCATCACAGGAAGAGACCAAGGGGGAGGAAAAGAAAGGGCGGCCGCGGTGGTGCTCACGATGGGTCGGCGTTGTAGTCGTGGCCGGCTCGGTGAAGAGGTTCACGTAGGCGAGGTAGGTGTCCACGGCGGCGGCCTCCCTCAGCTCCAACTCCTTGTACACGGTCAGCTCTCAGTCCTCCCGGCGCGGCGTGGTGGCGGCGCACCCTCCTTCTTCTCTTCTCCCGGCGCACACATGGGAAAAGGGAAAGAAAACCCCAATGGGGTTGGTGGCTCGGCGACTGGGGTTTCGAACTCTCCCTAGCATTTGAAGCACGGCGGCGTGAAGGGCCGTGCGAATTCCCTCTGTTGCCCCCGGGTCGACTGCCAGGATGGGGGAGGTGGCACCCGCCTCCGCCGCACAAGCCATGCCCCAGAGCGGTGCGGCGCGGGGTAAAAAAGGTAAAAGCCCCCGCCCCAAGCGGACCTGACCCAGGCGAGCGCACCGGTCGCTCGGCATGCGGGCCGGCCGGGCGGAGCGGCCGTCCCATCCGCGCGCCGGGCGCGGCGCGGGCCGAATGGAAGCAAAGGTGGGGGACGACGGGAAAGGGTGAGGCTGACAAGCCAGTCCCACATGTCAGCGAAAGGAAAGACAAAGGAAAAGGGCACCGGCGGGTTGGGCTGCGGTGCAAAGCGGCCCGCTGGGCTGGTTGGGTTAGTTGGGCGGACAGGCTGACTTAGGGAGCTGCCGGCCCATGCTAGTAGTTAAGGTTTTAGTATTAGCTTTGAACTTAGATTTGAAATACTATTTGAATTTGAATCCTATTCAAATTCAAACTTCACTCAAGAGAACTTCCATTAAAAATCCAAATGAAAAACCAACTCACTTATTTTACCATAATTTGAAATTATATTTTTGTAAATGGGTTGATTTAGTGGAAGAATTAGGAGAGAGCTAGCAATTTAGGTTGAAAAATTGGTAGCACTCCAATTCAAACAAAAGTTTTAAATTTTTGCAAATTTTCACACCTAATTTTCTGGTTTGTTACAGGTCATGAGCCACGGCGCCACAGCCACCGCCCGGAGCCTCGTCCTCCCACCGATGACCTCATCCTCGAGGTAGCTACCGACCGATAGTCCGGATGTGCAACGCGGGCAACCGCTGCCACC
Source organism: Cenchrus americanus (assembly GCA_947561735.1). NCBI lineage: Eukaryota > Viridiplantae > Streptophyta > Magnoliopsida > Poales > Poaceae > Cenchrus > Cenchrus americanus. The sequence continues at coordinate 225,219,816 of OX387245.1, read as the reverse complement.
TGGTTGTCTAGTCCTCCTACGTGACCTCCTCATCCTCAACCCCACGACCTCCTACTGCAGCACGACTCTGATGTGGAGGTGCGAGCGACGCCACGGCCACACACCTGATACAGAGAGAGTGGGTCCACAGTAAGAGAAGATAGCATTGCCCCTTTGAGCGTTGTCTAAGGCGTTTCCCTGTAGCGACCTGTCCGACACGTTTCCAGGTCTGTGGTGCAGAGGTTGGATCAGCATATTTGTCGTTCTAGGACCTTTCCAAGTCCGCGGTGCGGTCGGTCAGCCTTATACCTCCTACCACCCCTCACGTTGTCGCCACCAACACACTTTCCCCCAACACTTTTTTTATTTTTAACTGTTCTAAAAAATATAAAAATAACACTACCGAAATTTTATTTGCACCGCCCGCACCGCCTGACGCGGTAGACAGCCTTTGTCATGCCCTTGCATAAGGCCCTCTGCAGCGGGGACCGTGGAGTGATGCCTCAAAACATATTGGGCCCCACACGACTAAATAAGCACCACGAGATGGAAATATGGATATGAAATCCGAATTATCCGATATCTGTATCCGCTAAATATAAATATGTATATCCATGTCCGTATTCGAATTCAAATGTGGTAGTAAAGTGGATACATTCGTATTCATTTTTGTCGATTTTTTCTCTTTCCGTTTCCATCCGTATTCGGCAATATCCGACACTATCTGTATTCGACTATATAAAACTGTAAATTATCACTATAACTAATGGCAAATTATGTTCAATAGAATACTAATAATGACAGTGTATAATTTGAAAAAAACTACATCCATAACTAATGATTCTGACATTAATTTTAATATTATAAATTTATTGACCGATATAATTAATTTTATAATAATATATTAATATAAAAATTAATTTTAATTACTCTAGTTTATTTATGTATTTATAAAAATAAATTTTCATGTATTTTTTATTATTTGTTTGATAAATGTATAATGTTAGAAATATGCATTTATTAATAGTTTTATTTATTATATTATTAATTATCAAAATAAATATGGATGAATGTGATCTCTTTTATTAAAACCTCTGCCCCTTTGCTGCTCTCTCCGCACTCACGGGGTACGTGTCGCCCCAGGAGGCCTCGCGCGCTCGCGGCTGGAGTGCTCGGCGTGTGGGTGACTGTTTTGTGCAAAAACCCTTTGGTTTGCTACAAATCGCGATTCGGTCCACACGTTCAGATCGCACAAAAGCTCCATTCTTATTTTTTTGCACATAAGACCTCCAACTTAACTTATTTTCTATGCAAAAAAGCTGACATTGTCGTTTTACGAACACACGCTGGACATTTTACGAAAGCCCCCTCCCATCACCCCACCACCCGGCTAATACCCCCAGCACACCCGCCGAATCCTAACCCTCATTCCCCTCCCGCGCCGCCCTCTCACCCTCTCCTCCTCCGCCCCTCTCTGCCTATCCTCCCTTGTCCCTCCCTCCTGGCGGAAGAGGACGCCGTCATCCTCACCTGGCGGCCTCGGCGAGCATCCTGAGCGTCGTTGACCCCCCTCTCTCCCTCAGATATAGGCGCAGATAGCGGCAGTGCTTCCTCGCCAAGAAAGGGAGCGACGACGGTTCCTGGTGGAGGAAGGAAAGGTCGTCGCTGCCGGATCTGCTCAGGTGAGATCCGCATGGCACCACCAGACGGCACCCGGACTGACAGCAGCATGGTGTCACGCTCTTCATAACCATTATACTGTAGATAATGGATAGGCAAAGCACTATCTCGCTTTCTCACCATGTCGCTGCATTTGCTTCTCGTCAGTGGGATGGGTCCTTGGCCTTGCTGAAACTGGATTTCACCCTTCTTCAGTAGCATCCTCGGATGGCGTTGATGACCTGCTCCATGGCCTCTTGTTGGTCTCTACTTCTAGGAACTTCTGGCAATGCCTCACCTTTCGCCAACAATGAAGGAACATGATTTTTTTATTCTCTGGAGGCTTGGCAAACAATGTCTGTGCTTCAAGAATCTACAACAAAGTTCAAGGGTTAGTACCAGTGAATGCAAGGTTATGATCAATACACAAATGAACTTACATGCACTTGGTATGGTATTCCACTTGGATGGCGACGTTCAACATCTTCATAATATGCTTGAAATTTCATGCACTCCTTTTGAATGATACTCCAACGGTGCTCAAGGGAGCAGGCATTCCTATCAGACTCAAAGGTCGTGTTGGCATGGAAGTGATCAACAATCCTATTCCAATATGACCTTGCTGGTTGCTCATTAGCAGTGATTGGATCTGTGCTGATCTTCTCCCATGATATGGCAAGCTGTATGTCCTCATCATGAGTATAATTGCCTGATGCTGACGGTGAAAATCAGTCAACCTAGCCATGAGTTTACCTTCAGTGTTGGCATAAGTTTTATACCTTATCTATTGGTACTAACCCCCGTGGTATAACAAGTTCACTTGTGCATGTCGGTTTTGGAGTTTAGTGTTTATGCAGGGTTTTAGCGTTGAAAGCAAGACTTCTGCGATAAGTTCATCAAGCACCTTGTGACAAGACCTTGAAGCCCCGTACAAGTCATGCAATGAAGCAAACTTGACTCCAAGAAGCCCAGGGACCTAACCCGAGAAGATGACAAACTCTGAGGACCTACCCAGAAAAGTGTCGAATCTTGCGGGACAAGGAACTACGTCCAACTCGGAGAGAAACTGACGACAAGGGCCTACATGTAGAAGGGGGAAGGATCTTGAAGACTCGGGAACCTACGCCACGCGAAGGAGGCCGGGAGCTGGGCCTGGATGGGCCCAGGACGGTCTCCCCAGGCCGGCCGGCCCAGCCCAGTCCAGGGCCCATTTGCCCCCTCCTTTGACCTAGACGCCATTCAGGCTATTTATAGCCCCGGGGTCGAGAGCCACGCATCGATCAATTCGTCATCGGCCGCCGAGGAGCAGAGAAGAGAGGGACACCATCCCAGAGAGGAGAGGGTCGAGCTAGTCGACTAGGGTCTCCCTAGCTGACGTGGGAACCTTGCAAGTAAGACCACGTCGGAGTTCCCGGAGCTAGAGGCAAGATCTAGGTAGGATGCCGGTGGTGATCTTGTTTATGTATCATTGTACTAGTTGAATTATCAAGTTGAATCCGATTTTTAGCGATGAAGTGTTTCTTCGATGTCTTCGTTTTTCGATCGGCTTTGCTTATTCTAGACCTATTCTCGAGACAGATCACATAGGGTGTTCTTGTAGCCGCGGTGGCTAGAGGTGCATGCCGGATCTTCCGAAAGAACTCGGCTTGTCCTTGGACTCGCCCTAGAAAACCCGCATGAATAGGAGTACGTTGTGACAGAACGGGGGCTCTGAAAGGCGGGCGTTTTCGGAGTCGGACGGGAAACCACGATTTAAAGAGGCTTCTAATGAGATTCGATTTGCTACTTCTTCTTTTGCTTGGAACTTCAACAAAAGGCTTAACCCGATCTCTCTAGATCGGTTTATCTACCCTATCTATCTTTGTTACCTCCGGTCTTTAGTAGATTAGATTCGTTTTGTGTTCTTTATCTAGATGCATTAGGGTTTCACTTTACCAAAGATTGAAGTTACTTGGCTTTACTAGATCATCTTTTGCGTCACACATTTGTTCCACAGATTCGATACCTTGGGTTCACCACTCGAGAGAAGAGGGGTCCCTTGACTACGATGGGAGACTTGTCCGCTTGCAAGTCTAAACGAACTTTGATACAACTATTGACCGTCAACAAGCCCCTTTTTCTGGCGCCGTTGCCGGGAAACAAGTAATCAAGATTTGATCTTTTATTGCTTTTTTTGTGATTTTCAGTTTTCTTTTTGTTTTTCTTTTTGCATCTACTAAACTTTGATCATCCTCAAAATAAATCTAATCTAGTTTGTCTAACTCTAGTTTTCATAGATTTGTTTTTACTTTCTAGTTTTTTATATTTTGTTTATTGCTAACCCTAACAGGAGATGGACGGCTACCTCTCGAACAAACCCGATAATTTTGTGGATGATCTAGAAAAACTTTACAGTCTAAGGAGACACGAAGCACATCAAGCTAAAAAGCTGGATTTTGTAGATTCGAAGTTGGAAGATAAGGGATCAAAGGAATCTCCGAAGAATTCACCACCTCAAAGTCCTCGGGAGAATCAACTTCCACCGATGGGTGAACAACAACAAAAATGCAAGATCGGGGAGCTATGCACCCCGGACATCATCGACCTACCAATCTTGAATCTTGAGGAGATCGGAAGACCGTTCGAGATCAAGACCTCAACAATCCGCATGGTGCAACATTCACCCTTCACCAGTAAAGAGGATCCGAACCTTCACCTCCAAGCATCCATTCAACTATGTCAGACTTTTTAACATGGATGGGGTGACTCAAGATCAAATGAGGGCAAGGCTTTTTCCGTTCTCACTACTCGGGAAGGCTTTGCAATGTTTCCACTCTCAACCGGCGGAGACAGTGTAAAATTGGAACACGTTGATGAAAGCTTTCATGAAGGAATACTACTCGCTGGGTAAAACTCAAAGCTTGCTTAATAAGATTTCCACCTTATCTCAATATCCTACGGAAACTATCTCGGAGGCATTCGAGCGCTTCAATGAGTACACTCGGGCGGTTCCACATCACAAGTTCCTGAAGGAAGACCTCGTGCAAAAGTTCTATCAAGGACTCACCATGGCGTCAAGGACGATCATCGACGCATCGGCGGGAGGATCTATCATCGAGCTTACACCGACAGAAGCTTTCACTCTATTCAAGAAGGTCGCGGATAATGACCGTTGACGGTGAAAATCCGTCAACCTAGCCATGAGTTTACCTTCGGTGTTGGCATGAATTTTATACCTTATCCATTGGTACTAACCCCCGTGGTATAACAAGTTCACGTGTGCATGTCGTTTTTGGAGTTTAATGTTTATGCGGGGATTTAGTGTTGAATGCAAGACTTTCGGGGTAAGTTCATCAAGCACCTCATGACAAGACTTTGAAGCCCTGAACAAGTCATGCAATGAAGCAAAACTAACTCCAAGAAGCCGGGGACTCGAGCCGAGAAGACGACAAACTCCAGGGACCTGACCAGAAAAGTGCTGAAGCTTGCAAGACAAGGAGTTGAGTCCAATTCGGAGAGAAACCGACGACATGGACCTACATGCAGAAGGGGGAAGCATCCAGGAAGCAAGGGAACCGACCTCGGGCAAAGGAGCCCGCGGGGGCCGGGCCAAAATGGGCCCGGGCCGGCCGGCGGCCCCGGGCCGGTCGGCCCAGCCCATTTTGGGCCCAAAACCGTCGCCCTTTGCCCTAGCCGCCAATCGGGCTATTTATAGTCCCCTGACCGAGAGCCACGCAGAGAAGATTTCGTATTCCGCCGCCGAGGAGCAGAGAAGCTTGAGGGACACCAACTTGAAGATGAGGGTCGTGCTAGTTGTCTAGGGTTTCCCCGGCCGACGTGGGAACCTTGCATGGAAGACCACGTCGGAGCTCGGAGCGAGGATCAAGATCGAGGGAGGGCCCGGTGGTGATCTTGTTCATGTAATCATTCATGGTGAAGTTTGTAAGTGAATTCGATTTCTAGCGATTAAGTGCCTTCTCGATGATTTTGATTTCTTCTTGGTTTTGCTTCTTCTACGATCTATACTTAAGATAGATTACATAGGGTGCTCTTGTAGCCGCGGTGGCTAGAGGTGCATACCGGACCGGCCAAGTGATTTCAACTTGTTCTATCGAACTCGCCCTAAGCTCCCCGCATGAATAGGGATACGTTGTGACAGAACGGGGGTCTCGAAAGGCGGATGTTTTCGGAGTCGGATGGGAAGGCCACGATTTAAAGATGCTTTTAATGAGATTCGCTTTGCTATCTTCATCTATTTTGTTTGGAGCTACAACATAAGCATGATCTAGATTCTCTAGATTGGTTATCTCTTGCTTTCTCTTGCTACCTCTTTAGTAGATTAGATTAGATTCGTTTTCTTTATGAGTTAGTAGATTAGATGCAACTTGTCTTCATTAGATAGCTTTACCTTGCTTTACTAGATTGAATCCTTGCGTTGCACATTGTTCCACGGATTCGATACCTTGGGTTCACCACTCGAGGGAAGAAGGGTCCCTTGACTACGACGGGAGACTTGTCCGCTTGCAAGTCACAAACGAACTTTGATACAATTATTAACCGTCAACAAGCCCCTTTTTCTGGCGCCGTTGCCGGGGAACAAGCAATCAAGATCCGATCTAGTATCGCTTATCTTTCAGTTTTTCTTTTGATTTTCTTTTGCATCTCTTATGTTTGATCATCCTCAAAAGAAAAAAAAAATCAATCTAATCTAGTTTTGATTAACCCTAATTTTTCTTTTCTTTTTAGATTTTTGTTTTATTACTAACCCTAACCGGAGATGGTTGGCTACCTCTCCAAGAAACCCAAAACTTTTTTGTGGATGATCCAGGAAAACTTTACAGGCAAAGGTGACGTGCAACACAAGCTCGAAGGACCGTCAAAATCTCCAAGGGAATCACCACCTCCAAGTCAAGACGCCGGAAGGCCGTTCAAGATCAACGAGGATGGAGAAGATGGAGATGGAGAAAGAAGCTCAACACCTAAGGGCTGCCAAGGCAAGATCCACATGCAAGGAGTGTGAAGCGTTCATCGTGATGAAGATGCTAGACGCAAGTGGGACAACTTGCCGGCGCCCAATGGGTGACAAAGAAGAATATCCGAGACAACTCCAAGGTCCCAAGACGGCGAAGGCTACTCAAACTCATTCGGGAGAGATGGAGGATCACACTAAGAAGACAATGAAGATCACAACCGAAGACCGGAGTTCGAGATGCCGAGCCACAAGGAAGATGTTGCATCCGTCAAGATCAAAGGACAAAGCCAGCTTCGTGAAGACCAAAAAAAAATTGACTAAGCCAAAGTGGGTACCCAAGATTGCAACGCCCGCAAAGAGCGTTGATCCGGAGTAATCAAGTGAAGAAGTCTAGCCATGGACTATAAACGAAGCGCTAGGCGGGGAGGCAACCCGTTTCGTCGAGTCAAGAATAAGCTACCGGGAGGACAACCCGATTCCAGGTTTTTCAAGTCTTTTTAAATTTAATTCAGTTCTGAATTTTACTACGCAAAACCTTAGACTTAGAATGGTTGATCAATATTAGAGACATAATTCTTGGTTGAATATTTTGCTTGATCATAAACCCTTTACATGAACCACCCTATGTGATTGTTTGCTTCTTCTTGGAGAAACCACAACCAAAAAGAAAAAAATTTCAGAACCTTAACTCAACCTTTCACCCTCATTATGGTGCTGAGGTTGACTTATTTTTCATGCTAAAAACCACACGAGTAGAGCCACGATTTATGTTTAAGTGTTAATAAAATTCAGCACGTGGTAGGACTCGCGTGAACCTAGAAACTTGATTTTTGGTTGGTTTAAAAATCCATATCCTTGGTTTCTCTAAGATTAGAATTTTTCTAAGCCTCATTTAATTTTATTTCATTCAAAATCTCTCTCATCTAATCAAAATTAGGACCTAAACTTATGCCCCCATGATCAAGCCGGGAAAAGCTTGCTCTCAACTAATGAAGGCAAACTATACCGGTGAGACCGAAATCGACGTAAAAATAAAATATTTTCGACTTGCATTTGTTTTCAATGGTTTAAAAACTTCTCTAAAATTATGTTCGAGCACTTGCATGGCTCTGAAAAATATTTTTAAATTTCGAAATTAGAGGAGTGCTTAGCCTTAAAGGGAGGCAATCTAGTAATCATGCATGCACCATTGGATTCCCTTTCATCAACTTTCACTAATTCCACATGCAAAGGACAAGCATGGTGGGCAGCAAGCATCAACTTTGTAGGAATTTCATGGTGGCATGTGAAGCAAATGGAGCTAGGGAGCATGGACATGACCCAAAACATGAAGCATCAAGTGGAAGGACCAATAGTGGACGAGAGCGTTTGGGCGGTCCAACTCGTGGAGCACGCGGGCGGGGAAAGTTGCGAGAGGGTGAAATGATCGTGCCGGAAGAAAGACGAGACGGGGAGGAGCACCGAGGCCGGCCTCACCTACATAAGGAGCCCCCCGGCTCCCGTTTTCTGCAGCAAGCTTCCCTCTCCTTCCTTTGTTTGTGTGTTCAAGTTTGTGTGCTCAAAACCTCCGTAGACATAGCCAACCTTCCCAAGCTTGATAGCTCAAGAAAAAAAAAAATCCACATCCTTAATCCACTCAAAGTCCGGACTCCAAAATAATATTTGTGTACCTTGTTACCGGGTGAAAACCCCGGATATTTATTTGTGAGGGAGAGTGCTGCAATCATCGAAAAAACTACAAGCCTTTTCACCGAAGAAGAAGGGATCATCGTCGTCTAAGCCATCATCGACAACCTCTTCGAGGAGGCGCTCGGTTTCCGAGTCTCCTTGGAGTATGGAGGAGGACACGGCACTACTAAGGAGGAACCACTCTTCTCCTTGGTGGCATGGGGCCACACAAAACTTGTTTATTAGGTTTACCAAACTTCAATAACATATGGAGGAGCCGCTCGTCCAACCTCGCCACTTGACACGATCATCCGCTCCACCTCCATACGCTCCGCGGTATTCCGAAGGGTATGTCATCATGACGGAGGAGGAGAAGAAGCTCGCTCGCCTTAAGTAGAGGCTTATAGCGAACGTCGACATCGACGACCAAGCTCTCCACATATTGGGTTTCACACGGGACACCGGTGCAATTCTCTAGCGGAGTGTCGGCAAACACCCACAAGAAATTCGCCTAGGAAATTTTCATGACCATGGCGCATACCCTTGATGAAGGAGTGTTGAGTCTCTCATTCCGTTGGAGGGAGCCCACAAGAGGAGAAGAAGGAAGACATCGTCGGAAGGGTAACCTTGATCAATGATGCTATTTCTAGCACCTTGATGGGGTAATCTCCTTTCATCCATGGGTTGCAATCGATCTTGAGATGTAATCACACTTTGTTGGATTATCTATCTATCATCTTGTGCTGAAAATACTTTAATGCTTAAGGCTAGCAACCATGCCATAAAGGGAGTAGGGCTCCAATGCTTCCTTGGATCCATTCAACACAAACCCCGATAGATCAGATTGGTTTTCATGTTCGAAACGATTGCATGTTCTAGTATCGTAGACCCATGGGCGAGTGTCTCCTATTTTCAAAAGGGAGCTCCGAAACAAGTATGTGCATGAAGGCACATGGGAAAGTTTTTGGAGTATGATCACGGGAAGAGACCATCAACGAAGAAATACTATCCGAACCCCATCATCCATGTGTGTCACTTTTGTGCAAGTGGATTTTTGGGGAGAATAAGAGAGACATAGATAACCAACACGGAGTTGAATTGGATTTACTCGCAGCCAATCAACCCTACTCACCTATGATCAACCGGGTGTATTGTGGCAACATCGGATTCGGGAGATCGGGTTGTTACCTCTCCATGTTGACTATCTCTTTAAAACCGGGTATTACAAGGAACCCAAATCATCTCCTACCCGGGACTTCCCTAGGAATATATGAAGAAAGGAAAATATAAGAATGAAGATGAGAGAGGAGGCTTCCTAGTGGCCTAGGTGAATTTGCCCCTTCCGGATTGAAGATTAAACTTTTCTTGAGGGGAAGAAGATCGGTTAGAGGAAGGACTTCTTGTGCCGGCGAAGAAAAAAAAAAATAATAAAAGAAAAGAATTATAGGAGAAGGATCTTCTATGGCCCAAGAAGGAGGTGCACAACAAAATTATGTTCCACCATTCGGAGAAATTCCGGCATCGCCGCATTACTACGGTGGTGTACCAATGCAAGCATGGGGGAGTGGTGCAGCCATACCCCCACCATTTTTGCGGTGCCCAACGTAGCCTTTGCGGAGCCATTTGCACACCTTCCTCAACCACAACAAAACGTGGCCACCATTGGAGGATACGCTGCAAGGAACATGCAAATTATTGCAGCCATCCTAACCAATGCAAACCAAATGGGTGAAGGAAATACAAACGTCGCTTATGAGCTTTGACACCTTCACCTAATACCATTAGACAATTCATAGGAGGAGAGGCGCATTCCTATTGCAAGTGAGGGTACAACAACCAAGACTATCAATATCAACCACCGGCGGAAGATTAGAGAGAGGAGGAGCTTTAGTTATCTTTCCTTTACCCCCTTTTTTCTTTAATTTTCAGCTTGTTTGCGCCTATGTATGCGTAGTGTTTTCAGTTTTTTTTTAATTTAAATTTCAGAAAGTGCGTTAGTTTAATTTTTTCAGCATGTGTCTTAGTTTTTATTTTCATCATGAATAATGTCACCACCAAGTTTTTACCTTTGGTAAAGTTACAAAGTTTGTGCCATGATGATATATGATTATAATTGCCGCTTTGTTTATCTTTGTAATTGATTTATGCATGTTTGACCTAGTGCTCTCTTAAAAATACAAATCTGAAATTATCTAAATGCTAGCTTAATCTTCAGCGGAGGTTATGATTAAAATAAAGACCCATAGTGTTTTATGTGCTCTCAAGTTATGAATAGATTGAAGATGTCTTTTATGCTCAAAAATATTGCTAACCTTGTCACAAATATCACTTGTGTGTTGCTCAACCTATCCAAAGCCTTATATATATTTGAGTGCATGAACCTTAGTGTACAAGATTTATTTTTGAGTGCGTTATTGCAGGCCATGATTTCTCTGGCCCGAGACTAAGAAAGCCGGTCATTTCGTTTTTGCGTATCTATCTTTTTGCTAGCCTCTTATCCGTGCATTGTGTATCCCCGCATCGGAGATCTCACAAACTTCGCCGGATATCCACCTTTAAACCAAATATCATCTTTTTGTGATTACCTCCTTGACCACAACCTATCGTTGAGAATGGATCATCAATTCAAGGAAGATCGCAAGACGGTGCCAACGTTGAAGATTTCAAGTATCTCTCCAAGGAAAAATATCCCGGTACCTACCTTATTTTTCGCCTCTTTGCTCGAGGACGAGCAACGTCTAAGCATGGGGGAGGAGGTAGGTACGGTGCAGTTTTAGAGTTCAAAAAGGGAGTATTTTTTTAAAAAAAATATATATATAATGATGAAAGAAAAAAATTCGGCGATGTACGTGACTTTCAAGGTGCGTAAAGAAAAAATATATATAATGAAAGAAATGAATGAAAGAAAGAAAGAAAAAATGAGAAATATGAGAAAGAGAAAAAAAAAATATATTTGTGCGTAAAGTGAACTCCCCGGTTCTCTAAGAGTGCAATCAAGGCTTCAAGTTTAAAAGATCCATTCTCATTTTCCAACCATGTGCAATCCGATAACGAGGACTTCCTTTGTGCCTCGGGATCACTCTTTGCCATTTGCACATGTCCACTCATCTAAAAGTGTGTGTATTTTTCTCTTTCCCCTCCTTGATTAACATTATTTTCCAATGACCTTTTTGACGAGTCTCGGTAAGACCATGAGAAGCTTGTCTTGTTTTGACAACACCTCATTTATAAAATCTTGATAGGACTAAACTTTCCCAAAGCTCCATATAAAGCCTACCACATATATATGAGAGGGAAAGGAGTAGAATATATAGGCTTGAGAGACAAGTGAGATGAGAGTTTATGAGCAATATACAAGATGATTTAAATTTGTGAACTTGGTTTAGCTTTTCTTTATCTCGTTCTTTATTTCAAAAATTCGAGATCTATTTAAATTTTGGGAGCATGTTAATACTTGTGGGATGAGCTTAATAAGAATCTACCCTCCGTAGAGGTGAAAGCTAGTACATTATGGAACTTTAACGAATTAAACTTTTGAGAGCATTATGTTTTCTTTCATGTATGATCAAGTGCAAGGTTTAAACATTGTTTGGCAATGATGATATCCATCGAAGGCTTACTCGAGGACGAGCAAGGTTTAAGCATGGGGGAGATGTTGACGGTGAAAATCCGTCAACCTAGCCATGAGTTTACCTTCGGTGTTGGCATGAATTTTATACCTTATCCATTGGTACTAACCCCCGTGGTATAACAAGTTCACGTGTGCATGTCGTTTTTGGAGTTTAATGTTTATGCGGGGATTTAGTGTTGAATGCAAGACTTTCGGGGTAAGTTCATCAAGCACCTCATGACAAGACTTTGAAGCCCCCGAACAAGTCATGCAATGAAGCAAAACTAACTCCAAGAAGCGGGGACTCGAGCCGAGAAGACGACAAACTCCGGGGACCCGACCGGAAAAGTGCGTCGAAGCTTGCAAGACAAGGAGTTGAGTCCAATTCGGAGAGAAACCGACGACATGGACCTACATGCGAAGGGGGAAGCATCCGGAAGCAAGGGAACCGACCTCGGCAAAGAAGCCCGCGGGCCGGGCCAAAATGGGCCCGGCCGGCCGGCCCACGATCCGGTCGGCCCGTGCCCATTTTGGGCCCAAAACCGTCGCCCTTTGCCCTAGCCGCCAATCGGGCTATTTATAGTCCCCCGACCGAGAGCCACGCGAGAAGATTTCGTATTCCGCCGCCGAGGAGCGAGAGAAGCTTGAGGGACACCAACTTGAAGATGAGGGTCGTGCTAGTTGTCTAGGGTTTCCCCGGCCGACGTGGGAACCTTGCATGGAAGACCACGTCGGAGCTCGGAGCGAGGATCAAGATCGAGGAGGGCCCCGGTGGTGATCTTGTTCATGTAATCATTCATGGTGAAGTTTGTAAGTGAATTCGATTTCTAGCGATTAAGTGCCTTCTCGATGATTTTGATTTCTTCTTGGTTTTGCTTCTTCTACGATCTATACTTAAGATAGATTACATAGGGTGCTCTTGTAGCCGCGGTGGCTAGAGGTGCATACCGGACCGGCCAAGTGATTTCAACTTGTTCTATCGAACTCGCCCTAAGCTCCCCGCATGAATAGGGATACGTTGTGACGAACGGGGGTCTCGAAAGGCGGATGTTTTCGGAGTCGGATGGGAAGGCCACGATTTAAAGATGCTTTTAATGAGATTCGCTTTGCTATCTTCATCTATTTTGTTTGGAGCTACAACATAAGCATGATCTAGATTCTCTAGATTGGTTATCTCTTGCTTTCTCTTGCTACCTCTTTAGTAGATTAGATTAGATTCGTTTTCTTTATGAGTTAGTAGATTAGATGCAACTTGTCTTCATTAGATAGCTTTACCTTGCTTTACTAGATTGAATCCTTGCGTTGCACATTGTTCCACGGATTCGATACCTTGGGTTCACCACTCGAGGGAAGAAGGGTCCCTTGACTACGACGGGAGACTTGTCCGCTTGCAAGTCACAAACGAACTTTGATACAATTATTAACCGTCAACAATGACACATGGGCGTCATCCGGACACCTACATCCGGTTCAACCCACGGGGAACGTCAAAGGAGTCTTGCAAGTGGAGAAGGAGAACATACTTGAAGGCAAGATTGATTCACTCATGAGGAGGTTGGAGAAGATAGAGATAGAAAAGAGAGAGGCTCAAGACTTGAAGGCTGCCGAAGCAAGATCCACATGCGAAGAATGCAGAGAGTATGGCCATGTCCACAAAGATTGTCCGTAGGAAGCCAAAGTGCTCGACTACATGAGGAAGGGAGAATTACCGGACTTCCGCTACGGGCAAGGTAGATCTCAATTTAATGCAAGCTCATCCATTCCGAATTCGGTTCCGCTTCGTATACAATTGAAGGAATTCATGGACGAGCAAGCTAAGATCAACAAGGACACCGTCACCAAGTTCAGGGCCATAGATAAGGTGTTGGAGAACATCGATAGCAAAGTGACGGAGGTCAGGAGCTCCAACCATCAAGTGCTAAACATGATGTAGATGCTCAAGACACAAGTGGGACAACTTGTCGGGCGCCTCACTAATGATGAAGGGAAGCTTCCGGGACAACCTAAAGGTCCCGAATCGGCGAAGGCTATTTAAACACGTTCGGGAAAGGAGACCGAAGATCTGGAACGCTCCGCGGGAACAAGGAAGCCTAAACCATCCGCCGAGGCGGAGGAAATTGCTAAGGAGAAAGTTACGGGGATCGTCACCGAAGAGCCCGAGTTTGAGATGTCGGGAGAAGACACGAGGATACCACAACTTAAGCCACGCTACTTCCGAGGTAAACTTGACAACCACTTTGAGAAGTTTGTGGAGGTTGTGCGTAGACTTAGTATCAACATGCCATTATTGGATGCCCTTCAAGTACCTACATATTCTCGTTACTTTAAAGATATAGTTGCAAATAAATATGAGATAGCAACACTCGGGGTAGATCATGTCAAGATGTCCGAGGAGTGTAGTGCCGCTATTGCTAATGGGCTAGAGAAGCAAAAGGACCACGGATGCCCTACAATTCCATGTCCCGTTGGTTCTTTCAAGTTCGAGAAGGCGTTATGCGACCTTGGAGCAAGTGTGAGCGTCATTCCAAGGGATGTGTTCGAGAAGCTACGCCTACCATTGGAGCCTACGGGTATGTGTTTGGAGTTGGGAGATAACTCCATTCGCTATCCCTTGGGCATCGCCGAAGATGTACCCGTGAAGGTCGGACACCACTTCATCCCCGTTGACTTCGTGGTGCTCGAGATGGGAGAGAGGGAGAAGCCACCGCTCGTCCTTGGGAGTCCATTCCTCAAGACCGTGGGAGCTACTATTGATGTTGGCAAGGGGGATATCATGTTCGATATTAACGGAGAAAGGAGTTCCTTCAAGTTCTGGCCACGACTCGAGGCATGCAATATGATTGAAGTTAAAAATGTTCCACCTCAACGTCGTGTTGTTAAGGAAGAACCAAGGAAGAAGGAAGGGCTGAAGAAGAAGAAAGAGCCAACGAAGAAGGACGTAAAGAAAATCAAGGAAATTGTTGCATCCGTCAAGACAGATGAAGAAAAGCCGCCTGTGAAGACCAAAAAAATGACTAAGTCGGAAGATAAGCCCATGCCCAAGATGGTGCGGAAGTGGGTACCCAAGATTGCAACACCCGCAAAGAGCGTTGATCCGAAGTAATCAAGTGAAGAAGTCTAGCTATGGACTATAAACGAAGCGCTAGGCGGGAGGCAACCCGTTTCGTCAAGTCAAGAATAAGCTACCGGGAGGACAACCCGATTCCAGGTTTTTCGAGTCTTTTTAAATAATTTAGTCTTGAATTTTATTACGCAAAGATAATAGACTTAGAAGTGGTTGAACAATATTAGAGACATAATTCTTGGTTGAATATTTTGCTTGATCATGAACCCTTTACATGAACCCTCCTATGTGTTTGTTTGTTTCTTTTCGAGAAACCACAACCAAATGAATTCAGAACCTAACTCAACCATTCATCCTAGTTATGGTGTTGTGGTTGACTTGTTTTCATGCTAAAAACACACGAGTAGAGCCACGACTTATACCTAGGTGTTAATTAAATTTCAGCACGTGGTAGGACTCGCGTGAACATAGAAACTAAACTTTTGGTTGGTTTAAAAATCTATATCCTTGGTGTCTCTAAGATTAGAATTTTTCTAAGCCTCATTTAATTTTATTTTATTCAAAATCTCTCTCATTTAGCCAAAATTAGAACCTAAACCTATGCCCCCATGATCAAGCCGGGAAAAGTTTGCTCTCAACCAATGAAGGCAAACTATACCGGTGGGACCGATATCAATATAGTCGGAAAATATTTTCGACTTACATTTGTTTTTAATGGTTTAAAAACTTCTCTAAATTTATGCTTGAGCTCTTCCGTAGCTCTGAAAAGTTTTTAATTTTCGAAATTAGATGAGTGCTTAGCCTTAAACATACTTAGAGGGAGGCAATGTAGTTAAAGTTAATCATACATGCACCATTGGATACCCTTTCATCAACTTTCATCAAGACCACATGCAAAGGACAAGCATGGGTGGGCAGCAAGCATGACTTTGCAGGAATTTCATGGTGGCATGTGAAGCAAGTGGAGCAAGGGAGCATGGACATGACTCAAAGCATGAAGCATCAAGTGGAAGGACCAATAATGCAAGAAAAGGAGTGGACGAGAGCGTTGGGTGGTGCAACTCGTGGAGCACGTGGGCAAGAAAGTCACGGAGGAGAAATGATCGTGCTGGAGGAAAACGGAGCCCTGGGGAGGCACGCGGCCACCCAGCCGGCCGGCCTCCGCTACAAAAGGAACCCCCTGGCTCCCGTCTTCAGCAGACAAGCATCCCTCTCCTTCCTCAGTTTGTGTGCTCAAGTTTTCATGCCCAGAACCACCATAGACATAGCCAACCTTCCCAAGCTTGATAGCTCAAACAATACACACCCTTAATCCACTCAAAGTCCACATCCCGAAATAATCTTTGAAGTACCTAGTCATCGGTTGAAACCCGAAATTTTAGTAGAGAGAAGAGTGCTGCAATCATGTGGAAGAAAACCACAAGTCTCTTCACCAAGAAGAAGGGGTCATCGTCATCCAAGCCGTCTTCGATGACATCTTCGAGGAGGCACTTGGTTTCCGAGTCTCCTCGGAGCATGGAGGAGGACACGACACCGACAAGGAGGAACGACACTCTCCTCCTCGGTGGCATGAGGGCAACAAGGAGCACGTCCATGAGGTTTACCGAACCTCAAGGGCGTACGGAGGAGCCGCCTGTCCCACCTCGTCGATCGACCTGTTTGTCTGCGTCACCTCCATACACTCCGCGGTATTCCACATATGGCTTCATCATATTGTCGGAGGAGGAGGAGAAGAAACTCTCTCGTCTCGAGAAGAGGCTTGTGGCAAACGTCGATTTAGATGATCAAGCACTCAACTATTTGGGTTTCGGCACATACATATATTATATGTTGGGGCACCTTGGATGGGTGCAATTCCTCCAACGGGGTGTCGGCAAACAACCACAAGGAGTTTGCCTTGGAAATCTTAATGACTATGGCGCCCATCCTTGATGAGGGGGTGCAAAGTTTATCATTCTGTTTGGAGGGAATCCAACAAGTGGTTCCCTATGAGTATGTTAGGGAGCTACTTGGGTTCCAAAAGGGAGCTCCGGAGAAAGTTGACGTGCCGGGCGGCTTGTTAGATGGATTTTGGAATTTAATCTCCGGAGAAGCCCACCAACAATGCAATTCCATCCGCAACCCCATTATCCAAGTATTCCACTCTTGGATGTGCAAAAGGATTATGGGGAGGATGAGGGAGACGAAGGTGACCGACACGGAGTTGAATTGGCTCTACTCGGCTTTAATTGCCAAGCAGCCAATAGACCCCTCATACCTTATGATCAACCGATGGTGTTGTGAGGCAACATCAGGATCAGGAGATATTGGTTCGGGGTGCTACCTCTCTATGTTGGCCATCTCCTTAAGGCCGGGGATTACAAGAAATCCCGATCATCTCTTACGTGGAACCCCTCTCGGTTTTGAGTATTTGAAACAAGGAAAATATATTAGTGGAGATGAGAGAGGAGGCTTTCATGTGGCCAAGGTGAACCTACCCCTTCCAGACTCAAGGCTTAGGCTTTTCATTCAAGGGAAGGAAGATTGATTGGAGGAGGGACTCCTTGTCCCGGCAAAGAAAAATAAAAAAGGAAGAATTGTAGAGGAGGGATCTTCCTCCGCGCAAGCGGGTGGTGCACAACCTAACTATGTGCCACCATTCGGCGGGATCCCTACTCCGCCAAGTAATTACGGAGGGCCACAAATGCAAGCATGGGGGGGGGGGGTTGTGCACCGGTGCCCCCACAAAATTATGTGGTGCCCAATGTAACCTTCACGGAGCCCTACACACGATATTCCCAACCACAACAAAGCATGGCCATAATTGTGAGAAACATGCAAAACGTCGTAGCCATCCAATCCAACGCGGCTCAACTTGGTGAGAGCGATGCAAATATTGCCTATGAGCTTGGGCGCCTTCACCTAGTACAGCCGGATCAATTCGTTGGAGGGGATGTCCAACCCTACTATGAGCAAGGGTACAACTACCAAGATTATCAGCACCAACCACCGGCAGAGGATTAGGAAGAAGGAGGAACTTTAGTTTTCTTTTCTTTTCCCCTTTTCTGTAATTTTCAGCTTGTGTTTGCTTGTGTTTGCGTAGTATTTTCAGTTTTCATTTAAATTTCAGCAAGTGTGTTTATTTTCAGCATGTATTTCAGTTTGTTTTCATTATTTATAAAGACACCACCTTGTTTACACCATTGGAAAAGTTACAAAATTTGTGCCATGATGATATATGATTATAATTGCCGCTTTGTTTATCTTTGTAATTGATTTATGCATGTTAAAGCTAGTGCTCTCTTAAAATACGAATATGAATTTATCTAAATGCTAGCTTAATCTTTAGTGGAGGTTATGATTAAAATAAAGACCCATAGTGTTTTATGTGCTCTCAAGTTATAGATAGATTAAAGATGGTTTTTATGCCCAAAAATATTGCTAACCTTGTCATGAATATCACTTGTGTGTTGCTCAACCTATCCAGAGTCTTATATATATTTGAGCGCATAAACCTTAGTGTACAAGATTTATTTTTGAGTGAGTTATTGCAGGCCACGATTTCTCTGGCCCGAGACTAAGAAGCTGGTCATTCCGTTTTTGCGTATCTATCTTTTTGCTAGCCTTTTATCCGTGCATTGTGTATCCCCCATCAGAGATCTCACAACCCTCGCCGGATATCCACCCTTAAAACCAAATATCATCTTTTGTGATTACCTCCTTGACCACAACCTATCGTTGAGGATGGATCATCAATTCAAGGAAGATTGCAAGACGGTGCCACGATTAAAGATCTCAACTATCTCTCCAAAGGAAAAGTATTTCTGGTACCTACCTTATTTATCACCTCTTTGCCCGAGGACGAGCAACGTCTAAGCATGGGGGAGGAGGTAGGTACGATGTAATTTTAGAGTTCAAAGGGGAGCAAATAAAAAAATTTCAAAATAAAGAAAGAAAGAAAGAAAGAAAGAAAAATAATATATATATATATATCAGAAAAAGAGAAAAAATATGAGTATGTGCAAAAATAAAAATAAAGTGAAGTCCCCGGTTCTCTAAAGTGCATTAGGAATTTTAAGGCTTCAAGATTAAAAGATCCATACTCATTTTCCAACCATGTGCAATCCGATAACGAGGACTTCCTTTGTGCCTCGGGATCACTCTTTGCCACTTGCACATGTCCACCCATCTCAAGTGTGTGTATTCTTTCTCTTTCCCCTCCTTGGTATAACATTATTTTCCAATGACCTTTTTGACGAGTCTCGGTAAGACCATGAGAAGATTGTCTTGTTTTGACAACATCTCATTTGTAATATCTTGGTAAGACTAAACTTTCCCAAAAAGCTCCATAGAAAGCCTGCCACATACATATATGTTATGAGAGGGAAAGGAATAGAATATATAGGCTTGAGAGACAAAGATGAGATGAGAGTTCATGAGCAATATGCAAGGTGATTTAAATTTGTGAACTTGGTTTAGCTCTTTTTCATCTAGTTCTTTATTTTCAAAATTTCTGAGATCAATTTAAATTTTGGGAGCGTATTAATACTTGTGGGATAAGATTAATTAAGAATCTACCCTCCGTAGAGATGAAGGCTAGTACATTATGGAACTTTAACGAATTAAAATTTCGAGAGCATTATGTTTTCTCATGTATGATCAAGTGCAAGGTTTAAACATTGATGGGCAACGATGATATCCATCGAAGGCTTACTCGAGGACGAGCAAGGTTTAAGCATGGGGGAGATGTTGACACTGAAAATCCGTCAACCTAGCCATGAGTTTACCTTCGGTGTTGGCATAAGTTTTATACCTTATCTATTGGTACTAACCCCCGTGGTATAACAAGTTCACTTGTGCATGTCGGTTTTGGAGTTTAGTGTTTATGCAGGGTTTTAGCGTTGAAAGCAAGACTTCCGGGATAAGTTCATCAAGCACCTTGTGACAAGACCTTGAAGCCCTATACAAGTCATGCAATGAAGCAAACTTGACTCCAAGAAGCCCAGGGACCTAACCCGAGAAGATGACAAACTCTGAGGACTTACGCAGAAAAGTGCCGAATCTTGCGGGACAAGGAGCTACGTCCAACTCGGAGAGAAACTGATGACAAGGGCCTACATGCAGAAGGGGGAAGGATCTAGAAGACTCGGGAATCGACGCCACGCAAAGGAGGCCGGGAGCTGGGCCTGGATGGGCCCAGGCCGGCGGCCCGAGCCGGCCGGCCCCCGCCCCGCCCGTGGCCCATTTGCCTCCTCCTTTGACCTAGCCGCCATTTGGGATATTTATAGCCCCGGGGTCAAGAGCCACGCATCGATCAATTCGCCATCGCCCGCCGAGGAGCAGAGAAGAGAGGGACACCATTCCGAGAGGAGAGGGTCGAGCTAGTTGACTAGGGTCTCCCTAGCCGACGTGGGAACCTTGCAAGGAAGACCACGTCGGAGTTCCCGGAGCTAGAAGCAAGATCAAGGTAGGATCCCGGTGGTGATCTTGTTTATGTACCATTGTACTAGTTGAATTATCAAGTTGAATCCGATTTCTAGCGATCAAGTGTTTCTTCGATGTCTTCGTTTTTGGATCGGCTTTGCTTATTCTAGATCTATTCTCTCGAGATAGATCACATAGGGTGCTCTTGTAGCTGCGGTGGCTAGAGGTGTACGCCGGATCTTCCGAAAGAACTCGACTTGTCCTTGGACTCACCCTAGACTACCCGCATGAATAGGAGTACGTTGTGACAGAACGGGGGCTCTGAAAGGCGGGCGTTTTCGGAGTCGGACGGGAAACCACGATTTAAAGAGGATTCTAATGAGATTCGATTTGCTACTTCTTCTTTTGCTTGGAATTTCAATAAAAGGCTTGACCCGATCTCTCTAGATCGGTTTATCTACCCTATCTATCTTTGTTACCTCCGGTCTTTAGTATATTAGATTCGTTTTGTGTTCTTTATCTAGATGCATTAGGGTTTCACTTTACCAATGATTGAAGTTACTTGGCTTTACTAGATCATCTTTTGAGTCACACATTTGTTCCACGGATTCGATACCTTGGGTTCACCACTCGAGGAAAGAAGGGTCCCTTGACTACGACGGGAGACTTTGCCGCTTGCAAGTCTAAACGAACTTTGATACAACTATTGACCGTCAACACCTGACCTTTTTGTTTTGGCAACTTTTCTTTAGCTACCAAGGTTATCAACTGGCATTGACATGGAAATTGAATCTACACCAATGTTATCAGACATCATATTAGTCCAGGGTCCATCTTCAGTTGATATTGCCACCTGGACCATGCATCATTCATTGCATGAGAAAAGGGTATGAAAGAAAATACAAAACAGCCATGCTAAGTTTTTTTAGTGAAAGTCCACATGGTTGTTTAACTGGAGTCACTCATTCGTCCCATTTACATGAAAGCAGTCATGCTAAGTTTTTTTAGTGACATGCTAAGTTTTTTTAGTGACTGCTAGTCCAACAGCAATGCAAAAGGCTATGGGTCTGACGAAACAACTTTCAGTGCCTTTGATGATCGGGAGTAATCAGGCTCTGCTTCTAAGTTTCAACATGATCCTGCAGATAGTTTATTTAAAAAAAAGAACTTGCAGATAGCCAAAGTAACAATGCATTCTGTGCCTGATGTGTAAATTCCAGGCTATGGGTTTTATGAAATTGTCTGATACAGGCATGTGTCTATCTACAATGCAAAAGAATTTGGACAAGAATTTTTTTCCTTTGGATTTGTTTCTTCTAGCAAGGATCCAATATGCACAGGACATATATTGCTCAATGAGAATTACAACCAATATGCACCGGACATACATGAAGTCAATCCATAATCTCAATGATATTGGAAAATGACCAATGCAAACATGAGGAAAAAAATCTCACATTGGGGATGGCAGACTAGAGGAGCTCGGCTGCATAGCAGATGGGGCCGCGACGGCACCAGAGACGAAATGGTGAGGACGAGGCATCTGCATCGGGACTAGGCGGCCGAAGACAGCGGCATCACGTCAGGCACCGGCGGCTGGAGACAGTGGGCGTGACGTCGAGCCTAGGGCGGCTAGCGGAGAGGTGTGGCTGCTCGATTCCCCCTCGATTCCCGCTAATTCGGGTGCTGAGGGGCCGAATTCGGTGATGATGCGTCGCCCTCGCCGGCTTGGAGGCGGCGCGAGGAGGGGGCAGCATGCGGAGAGCGACGAATCCCGGGCGACACAGCCTAGGGTTTCGATAAGGAAGAACCGAGGAGAGCAACGAGGAGCAGGTGGGGGAGGGAGAGCGGCGGAGGGTGGCCGTCGGTCGCCGGCTCGCCACGCAGTTGGGAGGAGAGGCGACGCACGGGCCACTGGAGGAAGGCGCGCGACGTGCGGGAGGAAAACGAGGGGCGCAAAAGGAGCCCCTACAGCACCCACAGGGGAAGGGGGCGTAAGGGGGTATTTGGGTGCCCCCCTAGAATAGATGCCCAAGTAGGGGGCCTGTTGGAGTGCGTTTTTTTGCTCATGGCCCCTACTTTATGAGTTGGGGCTCAAATAGGTAGGCTGCTGAAGTTGCTCTAAGCTGAGAACCGGAAAAGTTGCAGGTCTTTGCATCTCGCAGGATTTTAAGGACATGTTTCTCTCAAACATCCAGTACTATAACTATAACATGAGTGCGATGGAGGAATTGTTGGTTTTTTCTTGTACATAGCATTGGTAGTGAGAACACATGAATTAGGTATCCACTAGAGTATTTCATTCAGCCTTAGCACACATGATTTTAAAAGAAAAGAAATGGTGATGTCAACCTGTTTTGATATTTAGTCATTATGTTTGCTTTATCTGTCACAATGAGCTCATTATAGTTCCGCAGATTTGTTCGAGAGAAGCCTGAAGTGGTTGAATTGGTGATGCCATACTTCTATTCCATGTGCCTTTTTAGAGGCTTCTTGAGTTAGGGTGCATTTGTCATGTTCATTTGGTTCCAAATTTAGTCAATTTCATTTGGTTTGGTGACATCACTATGTATGTGGAATCTGCCCTTTTGATACAAAATGGAAATCTGTGACTGTTATACATTAAAAAGTACCTACCAGCACAGCATTGCTGTGGATGTTGTACATTAGTGTTGTATTTTCTAAAATTTTCTTGCTTTGGCTACTGACTATATGTCCCGACATCACTCTATTACGAGCATGCACAAGTTAAAATCCATCATAATCGTACAGAGAGAAGGGAACAAATGCTGCCAATTGATCTTATGAAATTCAATGGACTGTGCTGCTCCTCTGTGTTGTATGGTTATGCAGTTGTGTCGTCTAAAAGTTCTAGAAGCCATTGAAGAGTTTAACGAAGTTGTGTGTTATTTTACTACTTTTGTTTCTCGGTCAAAAATTTGGACCCATAGATATACATGAATGTTGGATGGGGATAATTAATGTAGATAAAGTGAGACTAATTGTTTAGTTTGAAATTTGATGGGCACTGTATATTTTTCCTATGGACTTGTGTGCTATATTATTGTTTTCTGCAGCAGGCAAGGTGGTTCCTGTTCAGGCATCAGTTCATAAATCTAACTGTATTGTTTCTTTTTCTTTCACAGGATCTGCTATCATTTACAAAATTTCGATGTGTTAGAGGTGAGCACGGTCTAACGGAGTGCTGCAATGTTGCTCAACTTAAAGATATAAGGTATGCTACTCAGTATTTTGGTATGTGCACTATTCACTGATAGGGAGGGGGGCTTTAGTCCCGGTTGGAGAGGGGTTTAGATATCTCAAGTCCAACCGGGACTAAAGTTTGGAGACAAAAGTCCCCCCTTTAGTCCCGGTTGGTATTACCAACCGAGACTAGGGGGGCACGCCAGCACCTGCGCCCACCCCTACCAACCGAGACTAAAGGGTCTCGTTTCTCTTTTTTTTGTTTTTTGATTTGAGCTTATATTCTAATTGTTGTCTAACCCGAATATGCACATATACGTATTTGAACTTGTATATAGGTATATACCAGTATATATATATATACCATATACGCAGTTAGATTAGATTTATATAAAAATTAAACCTTATATATCTACATATATAAACTTATAAATGTATATACACACAATATTTTATACACATGAAAATAAATAGTATTTTCTTAAACTAGCATATATACATCAAAACCCCATATAGTATATTCAAAATATCATTCAGTTCAAATTTCTTATCTCATTTATCTTTCCTCGGAGGTGAGTCGATCAATTGGATGGCTGTCATAATGATGTTTTCCTTGTGGATTAACCACCTCATCCATGAGGAATCCCACGAGAACTTCTTAAATTGCCAAGAGACGATCCTTCTCAATGAGTGCATCCCTTTTTATAATCCTCTGTAATTTGCAAATAGGTTGATATAATACAGGAAGCGATTAAATATACAAAAAGAATAAAAATGATGTATTATTAATAGGTTTATTTTACTTACACTATCATCTTCCGCGTTGCCACTGTGATGGTGTATGAACTCACAAACGTAGTACCCGCATAAATTATTTCCTTGCTCTTGTCTCAAACACTAAATTGGAGAGGAGAACATAATATGAAATTGTAGTGTTATACATTTTAAATATTCCCAATCTGAAGTTGTTATATGTATATGTACCGGAAAATCATACACCCATCTAATTTTGGGTTGAAATGCTCCTCGGTGCTTTGCAATGAACATGGTCCAAGCTCTGAGGCAAAATAATAAAAGATAAAATATGTTAGTATAAAAGCTAAATATATATATATATTGCATTAAAGAAATTGTCATAGATATAATTATTACTCGTGGAATACATATTCAAGGTCTTGGTATTCTGAGCGGTCTTTTCTCAATGAGTCATACACATTGATATTGCTATTGTCGATACTGATTATGAGTAGAACCCAATGAAATCTGTATGCATCCTCATGGAGATTAGAATTGACTAAATAGAATTAGCAATGATAATTAGATGACAATCGTACTTACTTGAAGTTGTAAGGTAGTAGTATAAGGTTCTTGTAATGAAACTCATCTAAGTGCTTAAAAATGGCCTCGACTGTTGTTTTACGTTGGTTTTTAATCTCATCTGCGTTAACTTTTGATGGGTCCATGAAAGCAATTCTTGAATAACCCTTCCTTCCCATCTCAATAAGTTGCAGGCTACACAAGAGGAGTCAAATGTATATTAGTAGATCGGCAAATGTAATAAAGTTATTTATAAGCATATGAAAATATGTCACTTACAGACACCAGGCCATCATAAGATCGGTATTCAGGGTGTCCAGATGGTAAATTTCATAGATATCAGCGAATCGGAGCCAGGCGTTTTGAAGGGCAAAATCTCCAGGTCTCACGAGCATACCAAACATCTCCAGGCCCTCATCTGACTTCTTCATGTACTAATCATGAAATCTACGCATCTTAGTTGGGAGCTTGTTGACCAATTCTGGCTTCACTAGAGGTTTTCCTAGCTCAAAGAGCCATCTAAATTCTTGATTTTTATCCGCTGGTAGGTCTTCAAGGCCGACAAGACCACCAATAGGCAGATTTGTTTGTTCATAAAAGCTAATGACATGAGCCAGTTCCTCTTCACCCATGGCGTCAATAGCGTTTTGCACTTCTGGAGTGATGCCCGCAAACAAGTCAATATGATGGGTCGTGTATGCAGGTATTTGCTCGATGTTTCTAGCGGTCCCCGACGTCGATGCAGGAATCTTCTCGTTCTTGTCTGGGGTGGCGGTCCCCGACGTCGACGCAGGTATTTGCTCGATGTAACTATTCGGTGCCCCTCGCTGTTTCTTCTTAGCATAAGACTTGTCCATCGAACGCTCATAGTCCGTTTTCAATGGCGGTTTCCTTCTCCTTTTTGTTTCCTTATCGTGTATGAAAGCCTTGAGTCTCTCCGGACGACCTTCATTTTTTGTGGCCTCCAGTTCTTCCTGTTTTCTTCTTTCTTTCGCTTTTTCAAAGAAGTCCTTGACTTCTTTCTGTACAGACCCTTTTGTTTCTTCATCTGTCTTTGCCTCTGCCTTTTTCTTTGCTGATCAATTTTGTTTCTTCTTTGGTGGTTGCACCGACCTGAAAGATTGCGCTCGAGAGCTTGTGGCGAATGGTTGCTGAGGTGAATTGGGAGGGATGTCATCATCGTGATCGCTGGAGCTCCGTTCACCCGAATTGTCGTATGATTGTTGCAGAGAAGGTGAGCGAGCAGGTAGTGTCGATGATGACCCCGGAGACAATGGCTGCCCCAGCTCCAGGTGGTCTCTCGGAGATCCATCATTCTTGGGGATTATGACGATGTAACGTTTTGGCCATAATATGATACCGTGTAGCGCATCCTTAAGTGTCTTTTCCCTGTCACCTCCTGGGATATCTATCTCTAGCTCCTCAAAATTAGGTTGGCATATTCTCTCTACGCTAAGTGAGGCGTAGCCAGGTGGAGTCGGCATGTCGTGGCTCGTCTGTCTAGGAAACTGTGCAAAAGCACTTCCGTTCGCCACCTGAGAATAAATATTTAATTAGTTATTATTAGCATTGTGAATGCAAGTCCACAAAAATCAAAGTAATATATGTGATCAATTATTGAGGTAATAAAAGCATGAAATAGACATACCTTCATTTTGATGTTGCCGAATGGCTTGTGAAGCTCACATCTGGTGTGCCGATAGATGTCATCCACAGGGTACCGTTGGCTGTCCACTTGAACTCCTTTTATTGCCCTTTGCTCTTCGGGAACCGCCGCGGAAGCACAACTGGAAAAGTGAGCAGAAGGAACTTGTACTAGAGGCAGTCCTTGTGCTTGGGCCATCTCATTTACAGTGGCGGCCACTTGCCGTTCAATATCTGCCGTAAGATTTTCTTCGTGTTATTTAAGTCTTTTTTTCTAACTCTTGCCGCCGTTCCTCCTCTTCGCGCTCTCTTCTTCTGCGGCTTCGATAGGTGGCAATGTCTCCCCTGAAGCCAAATTTCCATGGTACCACCCCGAAGCCCTTGCACCGTCCTGGGTGTTCTGGATTCTTGAGCGCCATAGTGAGCTCATCGATCTCTCTGTCAACCTTCACTCTGCCCGCTCTGACATCTTCAAGTATTTTCAATATTTCAAGTGCAGTCTCTCGTAACAAGGGTGGGTAATCAAGGGTACCATCTTCGGAGTTAATTGTGCCTCCATGAGCATAATACCAATTCTTCACTCGCTCGGGCCAATCAACGACCGCTGGTATGGTACCTTGTGCGAGAAGGTCTTCTTCCATCTTCTGCCACTTGGGAACTGCAAATGCATATCCACCTCGACCAAGATGATGGTCGTGCTCCTTCTAAGCATGACTTTGCTTCGCTCGTGCACTCGCCTTGGAGAAATCTTCACTTGTCTTGTATTCCACAAATGACGTCTAGTGTTCTTTTAACTTGGGATATTCAATCCAATTTGGAGTCCGATTCTTCTTGATATAATCTTTATCAAGTTGCTGTTTGAACTTCTGAAATTGTGTTGCCATCCTCGTGAGAGTCCAACGCTTCACATTGGCTGGTTCAACACCTTCAGGAAGTGTGAAGTGTTTTAGGATTTCATCCCGCAACAAATTTTTCACTGATTCTGGAACCACGTGTGGATTATCTGCTTTTCCCTTCCATTCTCTGTAGCTGATGGGCACGTTGTCCCTTACAATGGCCCCACACTGTGACACATACTTGTCGTTGATTTATTTGGAGCACATGGTTGGCCATCATTTGATACTTCTGTGATCTGATATATATACCTCGTGGGAACATTCAATACTTTCATTCACAACACTTTCCTCATTGTTTCTAGAATTGTCCTCAATTTTAGCTATTGTGTCCATGACAGGGGCAGCAGTGTCCTCATTCGGAGGTATGTTCAAGTACATGTCTGTCGTATGGACCTTCTTGGGCCCACTACATCGGTGGGTACCAGGACCGACTACTCGGTGGGCCCCTGGGACTACTCGGTTTGTGCCACACGGCACCTGATGGCGTGAGGCGCAAGGACTACGGTGGAGAAGTACTCGGATAGGAATCTATACATGTCCTGTGCTATGTAGAGAACTCCTAGCTGTACCCGACTAGTACTCTCTCCTCAAACCGACTTGTAACCCTGCCTCCCGGGCTATATAAGGCGAGGCAGGGACCCTTCTCTCTCTCATACGCATCATCTTGTAAACACACCCAATCAATCCAGAGCTATGTAGCATACAGGACGTAGGGTATTACGCACCTCGCGGCCCGAACCTGTCTAAATTGTGTGCCACGTGTCTCTTCCTTCGAGTTACCGATCTCGGCGAGGCCACATTCATCTACCTCGGGTACTCCCCTTGGTAGGTTGCCGGTCTAAAACACCGACAGCAGGCACGCCAGGTAGGGGATCTCGCTAAAGATCTCATGGCGAACTCGACGGCTTCAGTCTTCATCAGGCCAATCTCCGCTTTCAATCGCGGCGACACCTTCGTTTTCGGGTCTTGGGTGTGCACTGCTGATGGCGCTGGATCCTTCCAATGCCGCCTCACCATGACTCCCAACCCGAGCACTGGGCTCGTAACACTTCTCGAAGTTTCCACGGGCAAACTCGCCAAAAAAATCGGCGAAATTTCGCTCTACAACCAACACGCCGACTTCGAACTTGGGTCCGACTCCAACTCGAACTCGACGTCTCCGTGGGGCATGCATGCGAGCCGGCTATCGAGCCATCGTGTGCGGACTCCCCACTCCATGAGCACTTCCCATATGGCCTCTACAACGCCAGCAAGGCCCACGTGAAGGCTCTCACTACACATCGGGCCGGCAAGGAGATCGTCTCCGAGTACAACTCGGACTCTAACCCCGCCTCCGGCTACTACTCGGACTCCTCCTACGAGTTCGACTTCGGGTCAGACCCCGACGAACCCGAGTCTGAGAACCCCACGACAGAGCAACCGCTGTCAGGACCAGCTTCCGGCCTGGTTATAACATCTACACCTGCCGGGAGATTCGTTCATTGGCTAGACCGCAAGCCCGCAGGCCTGACAGACGGGAACTCGCACTACGTCGCCTACCTCGACTCGCTTCCCTTCCAGGAGGGAACACCACTAACTCCGGCAGAGGAGCACACCCCAACAGAGGTGGCGACCCCGACTCCAGTCTCGACACCCCCGATCGCCAAGTCTTCATGGCTGCTGGCGAGACGCTGGGACCCTCAGGGACACGCCCTGACCGTTACTTTGAAGATATCTCAGCAGATGAGTTGTCTGCCAATGCACCCGCAGACGAAACCAACAACGACAAGAACGCCCGACGTGAATGCAACAGAAAACGGAACGAATGGCGTCGACGCCTCCGTGAAACCCTACCCATACGGAATCTCGCGGAGGCTCTTGACCAAGTCGAAAGCCGGGTGCACACAACCCCAAAATAGTGCGTCATGTCTATCACCACGATAGCACGTCAGGCTCAGGGGATGCGCGCGAGAGAAATCATTGCCAAGCTCGCGGAGGACGCCTACTTCATGAGAGTCGACAATAGAGTCGCTCAAGTGCCTCCCCTCAGAACTCGCAAACCCGATAACCATGAGGCCACAAGTCGCAGTCCAGCGGACAATGGACACAACCGTACTCAATGAGAACTACCGCGGAACCCCAACCGTACTAGGGCAGAAGCTGGTGGACCTTCTCAGGGTGGCAACAGCACCGACAGCGCTGGCGGTAGCCGCAGTGTCGTTCCTCATGGTGATGCTGGTGGCGGAGGCAGAGGCGGCGGGAGCTCCTCTCACGGGGCTGGCAGGAGAGCCGGTGGCGGAGGCGACCACGGGGGCCGAGGCCACGCGAACAGCCATGCCTCCGATGCCTCACGCGGTGGCTACGATGCCCGCCAAAAAATGAAGAAATACAACGCAAAAAGTCCTCCGCGGCAGGCGAGAACAACAGCTTCCCTGCTTTCTGCTCGACTTCACAATCTGCTGCTCCCAGAGAAATTCAAGCCTTTGGGGATCACCAAGTACGATGCGAAGCAAGATCCAGTACAGTGGCTCAGATGCTACGCCCTCTCCATTGAGAACACTGGTGGCAACAACGACACGAAGTGCCTCTACTTCCCTTTCTGTCTGGACCAAGCTCCACTTACATGGCTTGAGTCTCTCGAGAAGTACTCAATCGACAAGTGGGACCAGCTCAAGGAACAGTTCACTAGCAACTTCGCGGGCGCTATGGGTCGATCGGGTACTCGCATGGACCTGGCAATGGTGAAGCAGGAACAGGGCGAGACCCTACGCAAGTACATGCGGTGCTTCTTCGACAAGTGCGCCACCGTAGTCGACGTCACCGACAAGGAGGTCATTGACCTCTTCCAAGACGGTCTCTACCACCGTCGTACCTTTGAAGACTTCGGTCGCCGCCGCCCGAGCTCCATTACCCACCTCAAAGATATGATCACTTCATGGGCTGATGAAGAAGACAAGGCGAATGCCAAGTATGACACCATTCATGGCAACAACAAGCAGAACACGGGCGACAACAACAACAATAACAGGGACCAAGGCGGTCGTAGCAACAACTATTCGGGTCCTAACCGCTGGCGCAAGCCAGACAACACAGTCGCAGCTATCCAGCGCCCTGCGAAAGACAACTCGAAGAAGACCTCCGGTGGCTTCAAGGACTTGCTGAAAGAGAAGTGCCCGTAGCACCTGGATGGCAACCACACTACTAAATAGTGCTACCAACTCCAGTGAGCACTCAAGGACACTCCAGACCCACAACCTCCTCACGACAAGAAGGGCAAGAAAAAACCGACGAAGGCAATGGCGACTTCCAAGAACCCGGCAAGACGGTGAACGTCCTCTTCGGCGGACTACCCACCAGACGGTCTCAGAAGGCCATCAGACGGGAAGTCTTGAACATTGAACCAGCGGTTCCGACCCCTCTCAGGTGGTCGGAGGTACCTATAACCTTCTCCCGCGCGGATCAATGGACAAGCTTCTCTGAACCAGGGCGGTTTCCACTCGTCCTAAAGCCGGTAGTGGCGGGCTCCAAGCTCAACAAGGTACTCATTGACGGTGGGAGCGGGCTCAACGTCCTTTTCACCAAGACCTTGAAGAAGACGAAGCTCGACATCACTCACATGCTTACCAAGAGCACTTCGCCTTTCTACGGCATCGTCCCCGGGAACGCGGCTATCCCACTAGACTCAGTGGTCCTGCCAGTTACCTTCGGGGAAACCAGAGAAAACTACCGCACCGAGTACATCAAGTTCGAAGTCGCGAACTTCGAGACTTCCTACCATGCCATCCTCGGCAGACCAGCTCTCGCCAAGTTCATGGTGGTACCTCACTACACATACTTGGTACTCAAGATGCCAAGTCCGGCCGGTGTACTCACGCTATAAGGGGACTTGAAGATATCCTTCGACTGCGACATAGAAGCTGTGGAACTCGCAGCCACAAATCAATTACCCAACGCCATGATGGAGATCTATGCTGCATCCAAGAAGCTTGCCCCAAGTGAACTCGACATCCCAAAGATGTCGGACACAGCCAACAAGCCTCAGCCAGCTGAGGAAGTGCAAGTCAAGACAATTGACCTTGGGATAGGCGACAGCAGCAAGACTACCACCATCGTAGCGGGCCTTGACCTGAAATAGGAAGACACGCTCATCAGCTTCCTTCGGGCTAACCGATACATCTTCGCTTGGAAACCAGCGGACATGCCAGGGGTGCCCAGGAATCTAATCGAGCATTCACTCAACATCGACCCTAAAGCTACCCCGAAACGACAACACCTCCGGCGTTTCGCCGACGACAGATGGGATGTCATCAAGAAGGAACTCGCCAAACTACTCGCGGCTGGCTTCATCAGAGAAGTCTTCCATCCTGAGTGGCTCGTCAACCCCGTCCTCGTCCGCAAGAAGAACTCTAACAAGTGGAGGATGTGCGTCGACTACACCGACCTCAACAAGCACTGCCCTAAGGACCCCTTCGGGTTGCCGCGGATAGATCAAGTCATCGACTCCACGGCAGGCTGCGACCTGCTCTGCTTCCTCGACTGCTAGTCCAGGTACCACCAGATTGCCATCAAAGAAGAAGACCAGGAGAAGACCGCATTCATCACCCCGTTCGGCGCATACTACTACACGACCATGTCGTTCGGGTTGAAGAACGCTAGCGCCACCTACCAGCGAGCTATCCATGCCTGTTTCAAGAGACAGCTCAACAAGAACGTCGAAGCCTACGTGGATGACGTGGTCGTTAAGACCAGAAACTCCAACACGCTCATCGCCGATCTTGAAGAGACTTTCTCATCCTTGCGAGAGTACTGCTGGAAGCTCAACCCGAACAAGTGCGTCTTTGGCGCACCGTCGGGAAAACTACTCGGCTTCATCATCAGCCATCGCGGCATCGAAGCCAACCCCAAGAAGATCTCCGCCATCACCAATATGAGAGCTCCCACCTGCATCAAAGATGTCCAGAAGCTGACTGGGTGCATGGCGGCCTTGAACAGATTCATCTCGAAGCTTGGAGAACGGGGGCTACCCTTCTTGAAACTACTCAAGCACCAAGAGAAATTCGTGTGGACTCCAGAGGCAGATCAAGCCCTTGCTCAGCTCAAGGACTTCCTATCCAAACCGCCAGTCCTCACAACTCCTCGCAAAAAAGGAGCAGCTAATGCTCTACCTCACTGCGACTACTCACGTGGTCAGGTCTTCCATCATTGTCGAGCGGCAGGAAGACGGCCACGCCTACCCAGTCCAGCAACCAGTCTACTTCGTCAGCAAGGTCCTGTCGGAATCTAAAGCACGCTACCAACTAGTACAGAAGCTACTGTATGCAGTGCTCATTACCTCGCGGAAGCTACGACACTACTTCTAGGAGTACTCGATCTCCGTCATCACTGACTACCCGCTCGGTGACATCCTGCGGAACCAAGATGCTACTGGAAGAATCTCCAAATGGGCAGTCGAACTCAGCGCCCTTAACATCGACTTCAAGCCACGAACTACCATCAAGTCGCAAGCACTAGTCGACTTCATGGCAGAATGGCGGGAGAATCAGCTGCCAACTCCAACCGAGCGACCAGAGCATTGGGTGATGTACTTCGACGGTTCACTCAAGCTCGAAGGCGCCAGTGCAGGGGTGCTCCTGATCTATCCAACTGGCGAACAACTCAAGTACATCCTGCAGATCTTTTGGAAGGTCTCAAACAACGAAGCCGAGTACGAAAATCTACTACACGGGCTCCGCCTCGCAGCTTCTCTGGGCATTAAGCGACTACTAGTCTATGGCGACTCTGCAGTGGTCATCAACCAAGTCAACAAGTCATGGGACCGCAACAAGGAGAACATGGACGCCTACTGCCTAGAAGTCCACAAGCTCGAGAACAAGTTCTATGGTCTCAAGTTCCATCATGTCGCCCGTGACAACAACGTTGCCGCGGACGTCCTATCGAAGCTTGGTTCCACTCGCGCTCAAGTACCAGCGGGTGCCTTCGTCCACGAGCTTCACGCGCCATCCATCCTGTAGCCGGCGCCGATGACCACTGATCCAGCGCATCCGCCAGCTGGCCAGGAGGTCATGATGATCGACGTGGACTGGCGATAACCCTTCATCGACTACATTCGCGAGCAGAAGGTTCCATCGGACAAAAACTTGGCCGAGCAGCTCATCCGCCGGGCCAAGTACTACATCCTAGTCGAGGACGAGCTATACAGGCAGGGCGCTACTTCTGGAGTACTCATGAAGTGCATTCCCCGAGAAGAAGGCAAGGACATCTTGGAGGAGATACAAAAGGGTGTCTGCGCCAACCACGCATCCTCACGTACGCTGGTCAGCAAGGCCTTCTGATGAGCTTTCTACTGGCCCACAGCTCTGGGCGATGCCGAGGAACTCGTCAGAAGGTGCCAAGGGTGCCAGTACTTCGCCAAGCGACAACATGTCCCGGCCTACAAGCTAGTCACCATACCACCGACCTAGCCTTTTGCCTGCTGGGGGCTCGACATGATTGGGCCTCTTCCAACTGTGCCAGGAGGATTCAACAGAGTCCTGGTGGCCATCGACAAGTTCACCAAGTGGATCGAAGTCAAGCCGGTCACCTGTCCCAAGGCCGATAGGGTACTCGACTTCTTGGATGAACTCGTGCATCGCTACGGACTACGCCATGCATCATCACAGACCTGGGCTCCAACTTCAACAATCACCAGTTCTGGGAGTACTGCGAGAACAACGGTATAGATGTCCGGTATGTCTCGGTCGCCCATCCATGGGCCAACGGACAAGTCGAGCATGCCAATGGTATAGTACTCGACGCTCTCAAGAAGCGACTGCACGACGCTGCTAACACAAAAGTAGGAAAGCGAATCAAGGAGCTGCCCAACGCTCTCTGAGGGCTGCGTACTCAACCCACCAAGCCAATGGGACAGTCACCCTATTTCCTGGTCTACGGCTCCGAGGCTATTCTACCTGCCGACGTCATGTGGGAGTCGCCGGCAGTAGAGCAGTACGACGAAGGCATATCCGAAGATAGCAGACGAGTTGATATCGATGGACTCAAAGAAGCCCGCTGCGCTGCCCTCGTCTAGTCAGCAAGGTACGTAGAAGATATCCAGCGCTACCATGATCGCAATGTCAAGGAATGTTCCTTCAACGTTGGCGATCTTGTCCTCCGCCGCATCCAAAACACGGAAGGACTACACAAGCTCAGCTCGCCATGGGAAGGTCCCTTCACAATTACAAAGGTGACCGGACCAGGCTCGTATCGCCTCCAGACACTTGAAGGCGAAGACATCAACAACTCGTGGAATGTTGACTAGCTCTGTCGGTTCTACGCAT
Organism: Cenchrus americanus; assembly: GCA_947561735.1. Classification (NCBI taxonomy): domain Eukaryota; kingdom Viridiplantae; phylum Streptophyta; class Magnoliopsida; order Poales; family Poaceae; genus Cenchrus; species Cenchrus americanus. The sequence goes on along the minus strand of OX387245.1, from coordinate 225,185,126 downwards.
AGTCTCTCGACTACTCTAGGGGCTCAAGTCTACACGACTACTCCCGAATCCTTCGCTGTAAGTGGCCTTCGGGTCTAGGCACTAGTCTCCTGACTAATCTTCTCCGAGATCCAGCATTAACGGCTACTAACGGAACTCGGGCTGCTTAGAGCGTCAAGGACTCTAGCAGCAGTCTATCAAGAGACCATGTACTTCAAGATCCAGTCTATACGGCTAATAACGGATCTTCTGCTGTAAGCGGCTATACGCCCTAGCACTACTCTAGTCGTAGGCGGCCTCCGGGTCCTGGCGACTTCACTTGTATACGGCCCTGGCCATCCAGGTGCACTCTTCCAGTAATAAAGTTCGACTCTTGCTTCAACTTATTTACTGTGTTTCCCTCAACGGGTCTACTACCGAGTACTACTACTCGTGACAACTCCGCAGATGGGCACTCCGCATACAACATCGCGACAACGAGTACATTTAATGGCAATTTTTTTCATTAATACTTGAACAAGTACATTACAACTTTGTTTATATACAACTGCTGCTACAAGCTAACCCTACAGGATAACTACTGGAGGTTTAGCTTCTCGGCGACTTGATCCGCAATCGGCGCCATCTGCTCTAGAAGCTCTGCGTACTGCTCATCCGTGCAGTTGACGGCTAGTCCACCTGCGACTACGTCCGCCGGAGCCTTGGGGAAGTATGACTTCATGAACGCCAAGACTTGCTTCAGGATGGATTTCGCCAAGTGCTTGACATAAGTAGCCAGGCGTGCGGGGGTCTCCTTCAGCCGGTCAACTAGAGGGGCTATCTTTGGCCCGCCCGGGTGTGGCACCAGCAGCCTCGCGATGGGGAGCGCGTCTTCTTAGAGTTCCTTGTGCTGCCCCCGCATCTTCACACAATCTTCGTTGAGCTTCTGCAGAGATTTATAGCAGTTGACAAGGTCACGATACGAGGTGATCCGAAGCTCCATGTGCATATTACACTCATGAGCCAGCTGCTTGTAATCATACTCAAGTACCTCGCGGGCATCCTTCTCTCGGTAGAAGAGATTCTTCATGTCGACTTCTAATGCCTTCAGCTGCTCCACTTCGGCCTCAAGATCTGCAAACAACTCAAAGGGAGATGTCAGACTACTACAGGGTACCCGCAATAAGTACTCGACAGGATGGCATCGGCATACCTTTGTTCTTCTGGCGCAGCGACTTGTTTTTGCGGACCAGTTCGTCGCTCTTCGCCTGCATATCTTGTACTTCATTGTGGTACTGGGCGAAGGCGCCATCAAGCTTGGACTGCAGCATGGCGGAGTGCTTCCTGGCCTTAGCGAGTTCTTTCTCCAATGCTTCTGCCCGGAGCACTGTATCGCCAAACCCCTGGAGCATTTCAGACTTCTACTGGGATCTCTCCGCGACATCCTGCATAAGGCAACAACCACTTGGGTACTCACGTCCAGAAGATTTTAACTACTCAAGGGTACTGATACATACCTTCATCCATTGCTCGGCCCGCCGCAACGATTCCAAGTTGCGGGCTACTGTCGCCGGGCTGATAAGATCATCTGCCAGAAGCTCAAGTCCATCCCGACTAGTCGTGGTGGCCTCAGACATCGGCGCCGAACGGATCGGCTCCGCGTCTTGTATTTCTGGCGAGCGGACGGCTACCTCCAAGTTCGCCTCTGGCAGTGCATCGCCATGCACCTCTTCGGCCATCCCGGGGGCTGCTATCTCTGACGGCTCAGTTGCTGCTTCGGTGGACACCTCAGTCTCCGGCACAACGCCTTGAACCGGCACAACGTCGGGAATGGTGCTTTCCTCGGCTTCTGCCCCTGTCAACACAAGACATACAGTATTAGCTTCTTGGGGGCTTTAACTACTACTCGAGGAAGGCTGCTTTACTGCAGCGTACTCACCTTCTACTACGCTGGCTTCTGGCAGCATAGCCTCCGCGACCGGCGTCACGGTCTCGCCCTGAGGTAGGGGAGCGGACTCCTCGGCGGCAGGCGCAGAAACTTCTTCAGCCGCCGCCATGCTGGGTTCATCTCCATCCCAGGACATGTCAGTTAATTTCCTGCATAGTACAAGATCGGTGGTCAACCAAGTAAGACTACCAAGCTACAAGTACTACTCGGGAAAGGTCTTCACTTACAAGCTAGATCGGACAACAGTCACTGTCGGGGCGCCAAGGATGCTGGCGATATCTACGAGCTCGGCTTCGGCGGGCACTTCCTCTTCAGCTTGAGCCGCTGTCGGTTCTTCAACATCAGTAGTCGTGCTCGGCTTCGACCTGCTCTCCACGGCCGACGCCTGCGGCTCGACAACCCTGGTCGACCGCTGTGTCATCCGCGACACAAGTTCTTCTACGGTGGGGGCTTGCGGCTTCTTTCAGCCGGCCCGCCCACCGTGTCCCAATCCTCTTCCTCCCCTTGATCAACAGGGTCGAATGAGGGAATCTCCTGTGACAACTCAGAAGTTAATTGTCAGCATACAGAATACTTCAAGTCAAGTACTCGACTACGCTACTCGAAGAGCCTACCTCTTGAGACGTAGTCTCAGTGACCTTCAATTTCTTGGCGACGCGCTTGCGTGACATATTGCGCGGCCTCCTCGGCGGCGCAGGGAGACTAGCCTTCAGGCTAGTCGGAGGATCATCGATGAGGGGCACATTGGGTAGTCCAGGGCGGCAAAACTTGGACCGCAGCTGGAACCGCTCCTGGAGCGTCTCCTTGTCCTCCTCGTCGGACGTGTCTTCTATGGTGACGGTGCCGTCACCCTCACCGACTTCACGGCGCTCCTTGCCTTTGCCCTTGCCCTCCTCTCGAACATCCACAAGTCGAGGAGGGGAAGCTGGGGCGGAGACAAACTTCGTCAGGTCATCCTACATCAGACAAGACTAGGTGAGCTCGACTACTACACTACAATGAGTACTCAAAGACACAAGTTCAATTGCCAACCTTGTTTGGCGAACAAGCCGCGGGTACTCTGGGACTGAGCAGGGCATGTATGGTGGCATATCTTTGAAGATCCTCCCTAGTCTCTTGACAATGTCGTCATCATCGACCTCAGTGCCGGGCATCCTCGACGTGTCGTCGTCGCCCGTATACTGGTACCCGAGGGTATCGCGCGCCATCAGTGGTTGTACCCTCCTCTTCATGAAGTTGAAGGCCATGTGTTCGGCCCTCAGCCCGGCTTCTCTCAAAGCATTGATCTTCTGCAGTAGTTCGGGTAGTTGAATACCCTCCTGCATCGTTAGCTCCGTGTTCCACCAGGGCTGATGCTTTGGCTGCTTTCCGCTCAGCTTCGGCAGCTTTGGCAGCTTCTGCCGTACTCCTTCCAATCCTGGTTGGAGTCGATGAGCTTGTACGACAGGTACTGCTCGGTGGCGTCTTTGCGCATCTAGATGTCGGCTCCTCCGACTACTCTTGGGTCGTTGGCGCTCGGTTGCGGTTTCAAGCGGAAGAACTTTCGAAACAGCACCCATGGGGCTTGATCCCCACGAAGGCCTCACAGAAGTGGACGAATACGGAGACGTGAAAGATTCAGTTAGGGTTCAGATTCAAGTACTCAATACAGTAGTACTTGAGGAGACCCTTGAAGAAGTCGCTCGCCGGGAGAGCCAGCCCGCGCTCCACGAACCACGCGAACATTGGGATCTCGTCGGGGTACTTCTCCATTGGGTATGGAACTCCCACGGCGGCGCGCCACATGTCCATCTCCTTCTCGCGGAGGAAACCACTGTACACCAGCGCTAGCAGGTCTTCGGTCTTCGCCTTGGATTTCTTCCATTCTTTGTTCGGATTCGGGCGCGAGGGAGAGGTCGGCGGTGTTGACCCCTGGGTGGATCCAGCCGCCTCGTCACGAGATCTCTTCTTCCCCGCACCGGTCTTCATGCTCTTCAACGGGGAAGACTTCATCCTCCAAATGCACCGGGTTTTCACTTGCATCGGCTCGGGGGCTTCTCCGGAGGCAATCAGCGGCGACACGCGTGGATTTGCAGCCTAAGGCGCGGTGGTAGTGTGCTCGGGTGGCTGACTCTTGGGTAGATCTATTTCAAATGGCTGCGAATGCGAAGGATGGAAAACCCTAAGGCTTTCGGCTTCTATTTATAAGCAAACTGGCGGCGTTGCAACGGCCAGATGGATAAGTATCGGCAGCCGACTCAGCGGCGCCCTCCTGACTCTCCAACTTCCAGTAGTCGACGCGCTCCATGTCGGGGGCTCGGCTGCAGCTACTTAATTCCCTGGGTGATGACAAGACTCCAGAGCAACTCAGGACACATTCTACAATCAATATGACCCTTCAATTCGAGAGGAAGTACTCGACTCAAGGCTCTGTGCCACGTGTCCTTTGGTTTTTTCTCCGAATTTTGCGGGATAATCTTGGTTCGAACCGAGCCTTTTTGTCATGGTTGGTAATACAAACCGTGACAAAAGGGGCATCGCGCGGGATGCCCTGAAGGCGAATTTTCACCCTTTTGTCACGGTTGGAGTTACAACCCGTGATAAAAGGGGGTCCTTTAGTCTCGGGTGGTAACACTACCCAGGACTAAAGGGGAATTTTGCGCAGGAAATTAATATTTATCTTTTCCTTGCTCATTTATCTCATTCTTTTTTCTTTGAACATTAAAAAAACTCATTAATCAAAATATTTGTGCCATGCAAAATTATATTATGTTAAAACAAAAAATACCTACTTTTCTATGCACATATTATTTCAAGAGTTGAAACAAATATTACTATTTTTTGGTTATAATTTGAATTGGAAAACAAATGAAAGTGAAACTATTAGTAAACCTACTCAGAAAGATCTCTGGTTTAAATAAATTTATGAATTCTAATTAATTGTCTTTGAATGATCAACATGCTCTTTTCCTTGCTCATTTATCTCATGCATCTCATTCGCGGGCTTTTTCTCTTTTCCTTGCTCATTTATGTCATTCCTTTTTGCTTTCAACATTTAAAATAAATCATTAGTCAAAATATTTGTGCCATCCAAAATTATATTATGTTAACACAGAAAATACCTACTTTTCTATGCACATATTGTTTCAAGAGTTGAAACAAATATTACTATTTTTTGTTTACAATTTGAATTGGAAAGTAAATTAAATTGAAAATATTAGTAAATCTACTCAGAAAAATCTCTGCTTCAAAAATATTAGTTGAAACAATTATTACTATTTTTTATTTACAAATTTATGAATTCGCGTATTGTCCTTTTGATATAATGATCCACATAACTACAATGGCTTATGTATACGTACAGTGGTTATTACAAGGCACAACATTAATTAATACCTGATGGTCCCAAGCTGTAGCTGGTCAGCTTCTAGCTTTTGAACCTCTGCTTCAAACACATTTATGAATTCACGTATGAATTCAAACACATGAATTCATAATAAAGTACGTAATTAACAATAATTGATAATAAGTTCATAAAGGTTCACATAGCTAGCTAATAATTAATATAAGTTCACATAATAGGGTATGGTACAAAGCCTGATCCATGCATGCATAATGTTACTGATGAGCAGCACGAGCTTGCAGATATGGAACATGGTTAATGTCTGCAATCCTCCAGCCTAGAACTCCCTCAAAATAAGCTAGAGAGCGTACTAGTGCACTCTCCTCCGCTTGGGGAGGAGTGTCACAAACACCACTGCAGACATCAAACAATGGAGCCTCGGGTTCTGCTGGCTTGTAGAATCTTAGAATTGCTTGACACTTCCAATTGTTGGTGAAAAACGGCTCCCCACCATAGTAATCCGCCCCAACTCTTTCCACGACTTGATTCAGAATCGCATGGAAGCTAATTGAAGCATAGGTAGAACCAGAGTGATCCTGCACACAATCAGATGATGATGATATATATATGTACCAAAACAAATTAATTAATAATGAATAGAAATTCTTCTATATATAAATGTATATTACCACATCTTGATGAGCCCTGCAAAGCCTCTCCATAGTCTCAATCACAGTTCCTTCACTCGTCTCGAGTTGCCTTAATTTAAAATAGGAAAGGTCTCGCATGAATCACCCAGCATTATTCTGGAGCTGTTGTAGACAATTCTCCATGGCAGTCCTCTCTCGGGTTAACCGAATAGGTGCTGTTTTGCCAACTGTTGCAATGGTAACCATCGGGTGTGGTGCGCCTGCTGGCAACTTGCTGTAGTCTACATATCGAGCGGGTACGGTGAAAGAGATATACACTCTTGCCATGTGCTCATCAACATGCTCAGTTTGCACTATAGGAGTAGTACCATTCATATCCCCGATAATGTCTTTGAGCCATCTGATATTGTTGAGAACCTACAATAATTATATATGTAACAAAAATTTCAAATTTTCCATGTGAAAGCAAATTAATTTCAATTCCTATACTACCAAGTTAGCTACACGTCCTGGATCACCCATTGGCAAGGTAATCTCGCGGTGAAAGTGCAATCCTAGACGTAGAGGCAACGGGGCCTCCAAACCACCTCCACGGCCAACAAGACCTGCACGACCAATGCCACGACCACCACGCCCGCCACGACGACAGACTAGGCCACGACCACAGACGCCATTTCCAACACCACTTGACAACAACATTATTAGCTCAAACTACATCCAAATCAAAATAACACACATTATTCACAATAAATCGGATTAGTTTGCATATATACATTGGATTCAATATATGCATAAATAGAAAAACAAAAGGGAACTATTACTATACATAACCTTTATGAATCAGCGACTCAGAAGACCTAGATGCTCCGGGAACTACAATAGTCTCACCTCACCGTCATATACATCTGACTCTCCCACTTACAATACTACACATGCGCTACACCTCCTATCTAGCTACAGTCCAACATCGCGGAGCTGCAGGCAGTCCCTACGTAGCCCGCGATGTTAAACTGTAGCTAATTAGGATGTGGGGTTCTGTATCCAAAATAAGAAAAAAAGAAAATGCTTATATTTGTTGTCTATAAAACTAAAAAAATACTTAGTAAAAGAATTTAATCTTCTATTTCCTCCTATAGCCTAGAAATAAAAAACAAAAGGGGATAGAATTCAACACTATATATTAGTGTACATAGCTCAGAAGACTAGATGCTCCGGGAACTACAACAGTCTCACCTCACCGTCATATACACCTCACTCACCCACTTACAATACCACACATGCGCTACACCTCCTATCTAGCTACAGTCCCACCTCGCGGAGCTGCAGGCAGTCCCCACGTAGCCCGTGAGGTGAAACTGTAGCTAATTAGGACGCGGGGCTCTGTATCAAAAAAAAGAAAATGCTTACATTTATTGTATATAAAACTAAAAATACTTAATAAAAAATTTAATCTTCTATAGCTACCTAGAAATAGAAGCATTTCGAAATAATTAAAGAATGAAAATTAACTATATGTACAAAATAAACTATAACTACATTTTCTCTATGTCTATTTTTCTTTATGAGCATATATTTTATAAACTATATGTACAAGTAAAATTCAAATTTATGAATAACAAGAAAATAAGAGAATGCTTACATTTATTCTATATATAAATTTAAAACATACTTAACAAAATAATTAATCTTCTATTTCCTCTACCTAAAATAAAATCATTTCTAAACTATGAAAGATTGGAAATACCTAGTACATTTTCGGTATGTAATCTTTTATGAGCATATATTTTATAAACTATATATATATAGGAAAAATTCAATATTATGAAAAACAAGATTTTAATGAAAGAATGAACAATGCAAGTACCATCCTAACTACATCTTCACATGTATATACAAAATCTCATCTCTCTAATTAATTTAAGCCCCTCTTACCTAGCTACAAATTAACATTTCTATTTTCTCCATCTCTAAACCATAAAACGAAATTTAATCACCACAAATGAATGGAGGAAGAAGATTCTAACCTTTACAACACCTTGGAGGAGAGAAATCTTCACAAACTAATCAAGAAAAAAATTGCAGCACCACCCTAGGCTTGAGTCGCCATGGAGGGGAGGAGCTTGAATGGCTCGGGTGTGGCTCTGGTGAATGGCTTGGGTGGCAGGAGAAAGGAGGTACGGGCGTTATATTGCCCCCGGCCTTTAGTCTCAGCTCGTAATACCAGCCGGGACTAAAGGCCGCGGCTAATTATTGTCGGATTGAGCCGTTGGGATCCCCTTTTGTCACGGTTCGTAATACGAACCGGGACTAAAGGGGGGCCGGCTACAACGAGCATTTCGGGCCACGTCGACAAAAAGGCCTTTAGTCCCGGCTCCAAAGTTGAACCGGGACTAAAGGCCCGAAAAAAGCCTCGCTCTCCACCAGTGATTATTTGAGTAATGCTTGATGGAGAATTTGAATGCTACTGTAAATAAATCACATATTGCTTAATATTTACAAAGGGTCAAAATAATAATGATGGCGTGATTTAGGGTTTTACTGAAAATGAAATTAATTTTCTTTTTTGAAGAAAGGACAGGCTTATAAGCAAGAGTTGTGGGTAATGCTGTGAGATTGAGGGCACTGACCACCACTCAAGATTTGCTAATTGGGTTAGTTGACTTTTTTTAAACTATGGGCGCCCCTCCTAATGAACATTATGCCCTCAAACACCAAGAAAAATAAGCTTTGAAAGGGTGTCACCCATCAGATGTCTTCATGAGGCTGGTACGCAAGCTTAACTTGCTGAGTGCAGTTACGCAAAGCGCATTTTCAATGATTAGATTTTCATGAGTACATTCGAATTGTAAGGTACATTTCTATTATGTCACTACAATAATCTCATTTGTGCTTTCATTTTTGTTGTTGTAGGGTTGTAGGCGGTGGATGAAGCAAAGAACAACTGGTTCTGAAGAAGGATGGTAGTGCATAATTCTTCTGTGAAATATATGAAGTTGTGTGTAGAATTAGAATAATCTTCACTTCTTGGTCTAATGAATTTTATCTGTTAGATAAAAGCTTTGGAACGATAGTTTTGTAAAAATATATGTTTTTTCTTGACAACTATATTAACACGATTGTCATTTTATCACACATGATGAAAATTCATGTTCATTTCTATATATGCTTCTTCATTTGAGCTGGAACAAGTGATTGTTGCTCTTCCGTTTGCTTATATTTGATCGTTGGCAGTTTGGCACGATAGGGCGCACAACGCGCGCCATCTGTTCTAGTAATTTTAATGAGCGAGTCTTTACATGATTTTGTAATTTTTAATTACCAATAAAGAAAATTGGTAAATATTGTCTTCCAAATCGAGTAAATATCTGAGTGTGTTTCCGAATCTGAGACATCCGTTTTGTATTTGTATATGAGAACATTCAAATCTATATTCATATTCGAGTAAAAATGTGGTAAAAGGTGTTATCCGGATCTGATTCCATGCGGATTTGATCCGTTTCCATCCTCAACCACTCCTGTCAGCTAGCACCACGATGAGTCACTGCTAACCCCACATAGTAGTTAAAAGCATAGATGTATGTTGGTACATGCGAATTTGATCGGTTTCCATCCTCAACCAAACAATAAGCATAGATGTATGTTGGTTCACAGCTCCCATTTTTTAAGCATCTCCAACCGTTTACCAAATTGAGTTACCATCTTTGCAAAAATGTTAAACACATTACTCCAGTAGTTTGGAAAATGACTTGACAATTTTTGGCAACTTGGGAAAAACCTGCCTTATAGCGCGGAAATATAAGTGCGCGGCTCGCGGTTGGCATCATGGTTTCTAGACATGCAGGAGGGTGAATAAATAAATACTCCCTCCACACCGTTATTAGACGATGTTTAGGACAGCGACACGGTCTCCAAAGTACAACTTTGATTTCTCTTTTCTATAAAAATATTTATTAGAAAGTTATGTATGTATATTATTATGGAAATGTTTTTAAAGACAAATCTATTGATATAGTTTTCACATTTTCAAACTCAACTACTTAAAAGTTATTCATGATTTATATTCCCAATGTTTGACCCAAACCTTGTGCAAAATATCATCTAATTGCAATACAGAGGGAATAATAGAGAAGGATTCATAATGTAAGTTTTCAAGAAGTGGAAGGGTATAAACATAATTTTGTTCTCTCTCAGGGTTCCAGATGTAAGTTAGATCTGGGATTGGCAAGTGAATTATGCGTTGAAGATGAGCTCTTTTTTATGTGACATAATTTTTAAAAGTTGGAAAAACATAACATTTGCTAAGTAAATTTTGGCAAACTCTTAGAGATGCTCTCAGCTCTAGAATCACTCCAGCATTAATAGTTTGAGTGTGGTAAGTGAAGATAAAATACTCTCCCTCCGCCCCGAAATATAAGGTCTTGGAGGGTTCAAACTTAAGAAACAATAGTGAGTGGAAATGACCTCTGTACCCCTCATTTTACAGTACCCACCAACTCACCAACCTCATTTACTATTGTCATATCCTTCTGAAACATCATATCTTGGTACAAAATTTGTACCCTTCAGGACCTTAAATTTTGAAAGCATTATTCAAGGCGCGTCCGATTTGTCTTACTGGCATGCAGTGTTGCTGTGTTCATGGCTGCTGCACTGCATGCACCGACGTGGCAGGTTGATGCACCAAGCCCTATAGCATTACTATAACAAATCATTTATTAATTAAACTCATTAGATTGGTCATGCAAAGTTACACTCATATGTGAAAAGGTTCTACAAATATACTTTATTTAGTACTCCATACATACAAAATTCCTAGGTGAAAAGATTACACCCTGTAACCAAACACGATCCAAAGAGGGCGTTCGTCTGCCAACGCCGGAGTAAGGACAGTGTCGACAATCATGTCCTGTGGGGATTGGAATGTCCTGTGGGGGTCGGGCTCCCCTCTATTTAGTTGTTGGGGTAAAAAATTTTGGGTCTTTTTTTCGAAGTTTATTGGGAGTATGGAACCTATATAATATTAGTTAAAAAATAATTACACAAATGGATCGGAAATTACGAGATGAGTTCATTAAGTCTAATTAATTCGTTATTAGAAATTGATTACAGTAGTACGACGTTGCCTAGTCATAACATAATTAGGCATCTAGAAAATTAAGGTGGTGAATTTTTTAGAAATACTTCACGCTGCATTATCTTTGCATTATATAAATGTACGACCATCATATGAGTCTTGGGTGGGTTTGGCCTAACAAGTGGGGCTCTTCTGAGAGGTAGATAGACTTAAACTTAAGTGCGAGTTGTTTTCAATTTACTCAACTCTTATTTTCTCTTATATTTTAGGAAAAAAGTATATTTTTTGTCTTGATGTAGTATTTGGGGAGGAGGCCAGGAGGGAATATCGGTGACGATGCAGAACACTATTCCCTCCGGGGGGATTTGAGGGGCTTGGGACTTTGCGGGATTTTGACTTAGCTTGCAGGGCTGCAGTTGTGTTATATTTATTGATATTTTTAATCAAAATGATATTTGTCATTACTCCGCTTGCAAGGTAAATTCAACCCAATAACCTGCATTCGTGTTGTATTATTTTTGAGCGTAGCTAGGATCACAAGCCGCCGTAGTGGTGGGGCTGTCCACCAAGGTTTAGTTCCTAAGAATTGCATGAAGGGGAATTTATTTCTCCAGCTGACGCACATATGTGCGGTGGTTGAGCGGCCGAATGCCCCCGGTAGTCTGCCGTTGTAAAAAAAAATCTCATCAGTCCCACGCCAAAGGACAGGTCTGAGACAAGCCTTATCTCACGTGTGTTGCGGTGCCACTGTGTATGGGTGGGGTAGGGGTCAGAGATTTTCTCGGCCTGTGTGAGAAGGTCATCTTCTTAATACAATACCGTGTGGTGGTGTTACTTCCCAATGGCCGACTTTTTTATTGATATTTTTAATTTTTTTCATGAACGTGCCTTGGCACGTATTTCATTAAGAGCAAGAAGAACGCACATATTTCATTAAGAGGAAGAAGAACAATACAAAGCGACACTTTCGTCATCAGAGATGATGACGCGGGACAAAGCAAAATAAAATTAAATTACAGCCCCCGTACCAACCTGTTGGTGACTAGTGGTAGAAGGGAATGGTAGCGAGCACTAATCCAAAACTCTACTTCTTCTAAGATGAGAGCGGCCGACTCCGAAGAGCGGCCAACTCCGAAAATAATGTTTGTCATTACTTCTAGAAAGTTTCTACTACTCCCTCCATTTTAAATATATCACACCATTGACTTTTTCTCCAACTTTGACCATCAATATATATTGAACAATTTAGTTAACTAAAGTAAAATGTAAATCATTATATCTATTATCTAATGTACTTTAGATTTAACTTGTTGGTTTATTGATTTGCTAAAATATTTGTAGAAAAGACGAATAGTCAAACCGACAAAAAGTCAATGATGTCATATATTTAAGAACGGAGGTAGTATATCTCATTAAAAGTTCCGCCTCATGTTTTGGTACGTCACCTTTGATTGGTTGGTCAAATACAACGTGATGATAGTAAACTTGCAAACTATTGTAACACCCCAGGTGTTTATTAAAGATAAATACCTCAATTAGTTGTGTTAATCAGGGTTAATTAGCTCCTAAACATGTTTGACATGTTTTGTCATGAATTTGCACAAAAGACCTTGGTCAAAATCTCAAACCACGGTCAAACCCTAGATCTCCTTTAAGGCTGAAATGGTTTTCTTGCGTGTTCTCCAAATTTCACTATAGAAGTTCAAAATCGGCCAATACGAAAATTGTTCGTTATTTTCGGGAACACGGTTTTCGTAATTGGCAGACATTCCAATTTTGAGTGCCAATTGGCCAAAAATTGCGTTAAACGCGCTGTGAACAGTAACCCGAGCCGTGGAAAAACTGCAACTTCGGCCGACGTTTCCGGGCAAACCGTTGATCAAAACATATGTCGCCCTTTGGGAAAGTTGTAGGTCTATAGCTCCTCTACAACTTTGTTTTTTTGGAGATTTTCAAGTTAGTTGGCTCTTTTTGAAGTTAGAACGGACGAGCGACGTCGCGGACTCAGCGTTGGTGGGCGCGCGCGTCCGCATCCGCGTCCTCACGCCCACGTGGCGACACCGCGATGCGCCGGTGTACGGACGTCGTGGAATCGTCGCTATGGACCGCTCTTTTCCCCGGACACTCCGCCTCGCGTTTTCCCGTACACCATGCGCGGCGATGACGTCCTCGCATGCGGGCCACGCGCCGGCCGCGGCGGCGACGCCTTCGTGCCGCCTCCGCACGCGCGCGCGCTTGGCGGGCGGGACGGGGTGTAAGGCGAGCCAAGTCCGAGCGCCCCGGTCGTTTGCCTCGTCTTCCTCGCCCGTCTCGCCTCGTGCACGCGCGTGATGTGCTTTCCCGAGCATGTCGCTCCATTGCCCACCGTCACCGTCCGCGTCGAACCACCGCCACAACCACCTCCGACCCGGCGGCTCAACCTCCTACCCTCTTCCACGCGCTGCTCCTTGCCCTCCTTTATCCGGCCAAGCCGTCACGGACCGCCGGTCGCGTCCTCGTCGTCCACCGCAGCGGTGGTTCGCGGCGGGCTCACACCGAGCCTCTCGCCGTCGATGTCCCGGCGAGGCCACCCCAAGCCCGACGGCACCTAAAATCGTCTGCTGGAGGTACGTAGTGGCCGTAGGACCCGCTCCCGGCGTTGGTTGCAATAGTTGGTTTTATAGCAACCAACATATTAATGCGTTGCGATATCTGGGTGTTATGGCAATAAAAAATGTGGGTTGCGTCTGTTGAAACAGTCGTTGCAACAGGTTGGTGTTAATGCCACGGTGAAAATGGTGGTTGCCTTTATGGGTAGCTATTGGCACAACTGATTGTACATTGCGATAGTATCGATTTAATGTTGCGATAGATATATGTTTGTGGCCACGAATATTTAATTGGTTGCGATAATGCATGCCTATGGCCACGATGAAATTTCGTTGTGTAGAGTGCAATCTTTGTTGCGATAGCTGATGTGCCTGTTGCATCCAAAAAATCATTCGTTGCGTTTGATGTGTGTTTGTTGCCACGAATATTTAGTTGGTTGCGATTATGTCGGCTTTCAACCACGATGAATTAACGTTGCCTAAAACTTAAACCCGGTTGCGATAGGTCATGTGACTGTTGCATCCAGAAAACAAATGGTTGCATCAATTAGGTTTTATTTCCACGATAAATTTGGTGAATTCATTAGATTTTTTTTTGTTGCCACACTAGTGAATTAATGAGTGGTCTGAACACATGTATTCAATATTAAGTGATGTGCTGATGTTATTTGAAATGGGGAACGATATCAACTATAAGCTTAAAATGCTATTTTTCTCTCATCTGTACAAAACCGTGTAACCCATGTACATGACGTGTACACAACGTTTACACGGCCTACACACTAAACGAGGGTCGAACGAACGACTACCGTTTAGCGTTTAGGGCAACATTGATGCGCCCTATGTAGGTCGGACCTCGGCCGGCCGGCAACAAGATGATCGCGAGAAAAAAAGAAAAAAACATGTCGCGAAGTTAGAACGGACGAGCGACGTCGCGGACTCGGCGTTGGTGCGCGCGCGCGTCCGCATCCGCGTCCTCACGCCCACGTGGCGACACCGCGATGCGCCGGTGTACGGACGTCGTGGAATCGTCGCTATGGACCGCTCTTTTCCCCGACACTCCGCCTCGCGTTTTCCCGTACACCATGCGCGGCGATGACGTCACCGCATGCGAGCCACGCGTCGGGCCGCGGCGGCGGCGCCTTCGTGCCGCCTCCGCACGCGCGCGCGCGACTTGGCGGCGGGACGGGGGTGTAGGCGAGCCAAGTCCGAGCGCCCGGTCGTTTGCCTCGTCTTCCTCGCCTGTCTCGCCTCGTGCACGCGCGTGATGTGCTTTCCCGAGCATGTCGCTCCATTGCCCACCGTCACCGTCCAGTGCCGAACCACCGCCACAACCACCTCCGACCAGCAGCTCAACCTCCTACCCTCTTCCACGCGCTGCTCCTTGCCCTCCTTTATCCGGCCAAGCCGTCACAGACCGCCAGGTCGCGTCCTCGTCGTCACTGCAGCGGTTCGCAGCGGGCTCACACCGAGCCTCTCGCCGTCGACGTCCGGCGAGGCCACCCCAAGCCCAGACAGCACCTAAAATCGTCTGCTGGAGGTACGTAGTGGCCGTAGGACCCGCTCCCGGCGTTGGTTGCAATAGTTGGTTTTATAGCAACCAACATATTAATGCGTTGCGATATCTGGGTGTTATGGCAATAAAAAATGTGGGTTGCGTCTGTTGAAACAGTCGTTGCAACAGGTTGGTGTTAATGCCACGGTGAAAATGGTGGTTGCCTTTATGGGTAGCTATTGGCACAACCGATTGTACATTGCGATAGTATCGATTTAATGTTGCGATAGATATATGTTTGTGGCCACGAATATTTAATTGGTTGCGATAATGCATGCCTATGGCCACGATGAAATTTCGTTGTGTAGAGTGCAATCTTTGTTGCGATAGGCGATGTGCTCGTTGCATCCAAAAAATCATTCGTTGCGTTTGATGTGTGTTTGTTGCCACGAATATTTAGTTGGTTGCGATTATGTCGGCTTTCAACCACGATGAATTAACGTTGCCTAAAACTTAAACCCGGTTGCGATAGGTCATGTGATTGTTGCATCCGTAAAAACAAATGGTTGCATCAATTAGGTTTTATTGCCACGATAAATTTGGTGAATTCATTAGATTTTTTTGTTGCCACACTAGTGAATTAATGAGTGGTCCGAACACATGTATTCAATATTAAGTGATGTGCTTGATGTTATTTGAAATGGGGAACGATATCAACTATAAGCTTAAAATGCTATTTTTCTCTCATCTGTACAAAACCGTGTAACCCATGTACATGACGTGTACACAACGTTTACACGGCCTACACACTAAACGAGGGTCGAACGAACGACTACCGTTTAGCGTTTAGGGCAACATTGATGCGCCCTATGTAGGTCGGACCTCGGCCAGCCGGCAACAGCATGGTCGCAGAAAAAAAGAAAAAAACATGTCGCGAAGTTAGAACGGACGAGCGACGTCGCGGACTCAGCGTTGGTGGGCGCGCGCGTCCGCATCCGCGTCCTCACGCCCACGTGGCGACACCGCGATGCGCCGGTGTACGGACGTCGTGGAATCGTCACTATGGACCGCTCTTTTCCCCGGACACTCCGCCTCGCGTTTTTCCCGTACACCATGCGCAGCAGTGACGTCACTGCATGCAGGCCACGCGCCGGGCCGCGGCGGCGGCGCGGCTTCGTGCCGCCTCCGCACGCGCGCGCGACCCGGCGGCGGGACGGGGTGTAAGGCAGGCCAAGTCCGAGCGCCCGGTCGTTTGCCTCGTCTTCCTCGCCCTGTCTCGCCTCGTGCACGCGCGTGATGTGCTTTCCCGAGCATGTCGCTCCATTGCCCACCGTCACCGTCCAGTGCCGAACCACCGCCACAACCACCTCCGACCAGCAGCTCAACCTCCTACCCTCTTCCACGCGCTGCTCCTTGCCCTCCTTTATCCGGCCAAGCCGTCACAGACCGCCAGGTCGCGTCCTCGTCGTCACTGCAGCGGTTCGCAGCGGGCTCACACCGAGCCTCTCGCCGTCGACGTCCGGCGAGGCCACCCCAAGCCCAGACAGCACCTAAAATCGTCTGCTGGAGGTACGTAGTGGCCGTAGGACCCGCTCCCGGCGTTGGTTGCAATAGTTGGTTTTATAGCAACCAACATATTAATGCGTTGCGATATCTGGGTGTTATGGCAATAAAAAATGTGGGTTGCGTCTGTTGAAACGATCGCCGCAACGAAGTTGGTGTTAATGCCACGGTGAAAATGTTGGTTGCCTTTATGGGTAGCTATTGGCACAACGATTGTACATTGCGATAGTATCGATTTAATGTTGCGATAGATATATGTTTGTGGCCACGAATATTTAATTGGTTGCGATAATGCATGCCTATGGCCACGATGAAATTTCGTTGTGTAGAGTGCAATCTTTGTTGCGATAGCTGATGTGCCTGTTGCATCCAAAAAATCATTCGTTGCGTTTGATGTGTGTTTGTTGCCACGAATATTTAGTTGGTTGCGATTATGTCGGCTTTCAACCACGATGAATTAACGTTGCCTAAAACTTAAACCCGGTTGCGATAGGTCATGTGACTGTTGCATCCAGAAAACAAATGGTTGCATCAATTAGGTTTTATTTCCACGATAAATTTGGTGAATTCATTAGATTTTTTTTTGTTGCCACACTAGTGAATTAATGAGTGGTCTGAACACATGTATTCAATATTAAGTGATGTCTTGATGTTATTTGAAATGGGGAACGATATCAACTATAAGCTTAAAATGCTATTTTTCTCTCATCTGTACAAAACCGTGTAACCCATGTACATGACGTGTACACAACGTTTACACGGCCTACACACTAAACGAGGGTCGAACGAACGACTACCGTTTAGCGTTTAGGGCAACATTGATGCGCCCTATGTAGGTCGGACCTCGGCCAGCCGGCAACAGCATGGTCGCAGAAAAAAAGAAAAAAACATGTCGGCAACAGGAATTGAACCTATGACCAACCACTTGGGAGATAGAAAAGTTACCATTGTGCTACTTGGTTATTGATGCCAAATCTTAGTATTTATTTATTTTGAATAACTCCTATAGGTACTGTTGTTTGCCACGCGAGCACCACCTCAGCCAGGCACCACACATCACTGCCACGCGAGCCGCGCCAGCTCCCCTGACCATGTCATCAGTTAATAAAAATTTAAAAAATCAAACCACGCAAATGGGGGGAGTGTGGTTCGAGCCCAAGACCACATGGTCTCAAGAGATGGAACAACTACCACTGCACCACTTCACTGTGTGTGATGGTTTGATTGTAGTTCTTTTTATATAAATCGAGGTTTGGGACCACGTGGCAGCACTGGGATGGTCGAGTTGCTTCGTCGGGACCACGTGGCGCATGATGAGCTCGTTTTCCCGTCGTTTTTTTAATCTACAATTAAAATTTGTAACTAGTGTTTCTAGGTCATAGTAACTTCAACTTCAGTGATTCTTTTTTCTATTTTTTTTTGTAAAATCATGATCTTTCCTGTGACATTGTTTGTTTGCATACTAATTGCTATTCCATTTATCTTTTTTATATAGCTTCTATTCTTCTACCGAAAGAGGATAAATAAAAGATATTTTGATAATAAATGGTAACATAACTTCATATTTTCTAATGTTATGATAAACATAAGGTTGTAGGTAAGTTTGAGATGCATACAACTTTGAAAATGTAAATAGCCACTCAAATCTCAAAGTTTTTGTTGAGTTATTAGAAACTATGTTAGAGAAGTTTCCATTTGTGAGCAGTGTATATTGTCACTTTCTTGAAACCACTTAAATTTTTTATGGCAGGATTGTGGACCAAAAACATGTTCTTATGCAAATTTACATAATTTTTGTAGGTTACTTTACAAGGGTGTCTTAATGAGGTATTTAAAAAAAATAGAAAAATAACTTTTTCACATGACAATTGAAAATCTAAATCTCCAAATACTAATAAGAGAGTAAGGGTAAGATTGCATCCAAATTTGAGGTGTCCGTGTGGTAAAAAAGTACATGGACTAGAATGGAACATGGAAGCTTAAATATGATTACGAATGGAACTAAGAATTAATCTCGATAAGCAACCAAAAATTCAATTAAATGATAGAAAATAGCAAATCTATTCGAAAAATCTTGAAACACCTAGAAGGAAACTTAAATGTTGTCTGCTACATGTGAAAAATGTATTGTGGGTATATAAGGTAATTAATTTTCAAGTTACTTCATAAAAGTCACCTAGTCGGCCCGCCATGTCACGGGCCAGACAGGTCACCGACCACAACGGGCCACGTCACCACCCAGTCTGGTGAAAAGAGAAAAAAATAGGCAACGCCAAGAATGGGATTCAAACCCGGGTCTTGCAGAAGAGACTTACCACTGCACTACAACTTTGCTTGTGAAGCAATTTGGTAATAAATATTATATATTACAGATATAAAAAGCAACACAACGTCTTCATAAGAAGAAGTGTGACCGCAGAGATTCGAATAATGAGCATAGATTGAAAAATGAGCCCAATTTCTGTGATGAAAATTTGGTGTCCGTCATAGATTGAAAAATGAGAACATCATAGAGTTGAAGGTAATCTCTACCTAATATTAAAGCAAAGATTGTTTCTGCTCGTTTTTTTACGTCATCCGAAACCGTGAAGATTACGGGGAAAACCAGCTGTCTACCCGCCGAACCGGAGGAAAATCTACTGTCTACCCACCGAACCAGAGGAAAACCGGGCTGTCTACCCACTAAACCGGCCAACCAACCGGACGTCCCTCCTGAGCCGCGCCCCGGATGGGAGGAAAAAGACCGGACACCGAGCGTGGACCTCTTTCTGTCGAACCATGCACAAGCGAGGAATTCCATCACACAAACATACGATGCAGTAGTGGGCTGGGCAAGGCTTGTGTGCCATTTATGTGAAGACCAGGCAGCTGTTGGGCCATTTAGCACAGCAGCACGCAATGGAAAAGCGCACGTAATTGTATCCAACGAGAATTCCATCACGCAATGGAAAAGCCCAGGTGTGTACCACGAGAAGCACACGCTGCATGTATCCTATTTTTTCGAGATACCCACCAGGGGCCAACTACTGCATGCATCCTGTTTTATTCACGAAACCAGAGGCTGCAAGCATCATGCCGTCCAATCAAACAACGACAGGTGGGGGTGCGACCACGCACATAAAACTTCCCACGCAATGCATTAATCTAAAAAAATCACCAATGCATTGGCATTAGGTTTTAAATACAAAATATATACAACATGTTTATGTTATAACTTTGTATATAGGAATAACAAGCACATTAATTAGTATTATGTTTATATGGTGTAGCAACACGAGGATACATTTGCCTATATTTTCAAGTAGTAAAATTTTTATCTAAAATTTATAGTTTTGTCCAACATATATCATTGTGGCTAGATATCATATGGGCACTTGCGCAGGGTGCTCCATCATGTTGATCGATGTTGAGACTCAAAACCTTCAAGTGGAGGGTCTCGAGTGCATTCTGAGTTTATGACACATTTGTTGGGATGCGCCTGGAGAGTGTACGTGTGCATTGCAATTTTGGAGATCGAGATTTTGGTTTGCATCAATGTCAACCAATTGCAGTAGGAGACGAGCTCCATATTGATCGCATATCCATTGTTGCATGTGGGTGTTGCAATGGGAAATGTCAAACCACTATTTTCGGTGCTGGGCACCGAGAGCGGCTTGGTCCTTTTTCATCAGACCTTCTCTCTTGCTAGGCTAGAAAAATGATTTTTTTAAAAAAATAAAAACAATGCTTAAACCAGACTAAATAGGAATAGGATATGCTATCTGCAACCATGCTTAAACCATGTGGTGTCTCGTAAATAAAAATATCAAATAGTTTTTTATTCTCGTTGCAACCCACAGACATATTTGATCAGGTTTTGACGTATGTGCAATGGGAACGATGGTGCGGCCAGAGAAGGCAAGGTTGAGAAGACAATGGCAAGATGAGTAATGTGCATATTTGATCAGGTTGTGACGTACGTGCAATAGGAACGATGGTGCGGCCAGAGAAGGCAAGGTTGAGAAGACAATGGCGAGATGAGTAATGTTTTTCTCTCGTTTCAACGCACAGGCATAATTGCTAGTAAAATAAATGTATCACTTAAAGTAACTAAGACGTGTTACTCTTTTAATTTTCTTCTAAACATGAGTGGGCATGAAAATGGTAATTTAAAAATAATATGTATGTGTGGGCAAGAGAAAATTGGAAAAAAATAAAAATTGCATGCGTGTGCATAATTAAAGAATCACTAGTAGGTGGGGAGGCTAGGTTTCGAACCCAGGTCTTGGGGGTAGGAGTCATGTGCTTTACCACTATGCTATAAGGCTGTTTGTGAAACTTGTATAGTATTTAGCTTATTATAGATGCTATCGTTTTATTAAAAAAAAGCCGCCGCACTTGCGAAACATTGAATGATCCTACATACTTTAAACCACTTATTTTTTATGACAAGATTTTGGACCAAAAACAAGATGTTATGCCAATTTGTGGGATTTTCTGATAAAATTTAGATATTACTATAATTATTATGTTGTACTTTTGAGATAAAAGTTTGAATGTTCCTTATAACTCGAATTGAATTTGTCATTATTCTGCAAAATATGGATTAGAATGGAACATAGAAGCTTAAATATGATTAAATTTCTCCAATTTTATTGGTGGTACACATAGGTCAACTAGGAATTATTCTCGTTAAGCACGCAGAACTTTAACTAAATGATAGAAAATTGCAAATATATTCAAAAAAATCTTGGAACACCTAGAAGGAAACTTAAATGTTGTTTGCTACATGTGAAAAATGTATTGGGGGTATATAAGGTAATTAATTTTCATGTTACTACATAAAGGTACCTTTATTAGCTATTTAAAAATAGAAAACCAACTTTTTTAAGAAAAAAAGGTAATGTAACTTCATATTTGCTAAAAAAAGGTATTATTATCATTATTTCAAATCATTTTTGATGTCTTAGATTAAAAAAATTCTATCATCAAAAGATATAAAATGTTAAGATTTTATTAAATGGGCCCAAAGACTTATTTCTGGGCTGTTTTTGACTCTGTTTGCACGGCCCAGTCGTTCTTATCCGTCCATCTTTGATTCGATGGTCCAGATCGCATCATTTCCCATTATATCCCGACGTATCGGATACGGATACGCGTCCAACACGCGTTGGATACGTATTTGAGGACTATCTGATTTTTATTATTTTCGAAAAAAACTGATACGCGAGTTGATACGTATCCAAATCATGGACACGGCGCATCAGCCTTACTAGATACGGTCCAGCCCAACAAACATCGCATATCCCGTCGCCCTAGCCTCGATGCTGGCTCTCCCCGCATTCTCGCACGCCCGCCGCCCGCCCACCGCGACATCCGCTCCGCCACTTCCCTTCAGCTACAACGCGGAGGAGATGTCTAGACATGGCGGCGGCCAGCTCTATGACCTGGCATGGCCAACATCAGCCAGAGCTTGTTCCCCGATGCTAGATCTACCCCGGTCATCGCTCGTCGGCTCGCTCCCTACTCCGTCCCTAAGCACCTCTAAGTGATGGACGACGGTGACACCATGGCTCTGTATTGGCATGGTCGTCCACTCCCTAAGAGGGTCTCGAGCCATCCTGAGGTTCCATAGTCCATATATATCAGGTGCTGTTCCATGTTCCATCTCCTCTCGAGCATGGGCACGGTGGACAGTGGATCACCATCACGTAGACCCACAACTGGATCTCGCGTGGATCTGGTGAGGACTGTTCCGGTCCCCTGTTTACATCTTTAAATTGGACTCCATACATATGTGTGGTTCAGTGGAAATTTGTTTGGTCAAACTTATATTCTACATTGTCGATTTGTGTTGGTCCCCTGAGAGTCTGCACCATGGGTTGGTGCCAATACCCTGTATTGTGATCTAGATGATTGGTTTCTTGATTCTATAAGATGAAATGAAGCCAATTGAGCTGGTCCAAGAATTTGGTTTTAAAACTCTACTTTTCTTTGTCTGAATTATTTGTTAAATCTTATTCTGTGCTACTGCTAGTGATACAAACTATATGTTTACTTATGTTTTATTAGACTTGTGTACATCCTCGCAAGTCCAATACTCCAATTGCAATGCTCTGATGAATCTCTCAGTATCATAGAAATTGTATTTCTTTTATATTAATGTAGAAAAAATAGAAATTGACTTGTCTTTTTTAAATCTTGCAAATGAAATGTGGGTTCATAGATGCTGATATATTAAATACTCAATCTCATATTTTCCTTCGCATGCCTGCAGATCGGAGATGGGTCGAATGCATTGCTTGATTTTTTCTACTATAATCGGAGAACTCTTTGTTTCTTTCTTACCTGCAACTTGGCACTCCGTTTTAGTTGTTCAGATGATGTTAGCATACTGAAATTTATGGTTGAATTCCCTAATGAATGTGTGGTACAACTGCTCTGAAACTGTCTATTGTAGTACTGCGTTCCTGGTTGTAAATTTATCCATCATTTTAACAAGCATTTCCACACAATGTAGTATGTGAATCTATTCATTGAATTGAAAATTGGGTAATGATCTTGTTCTTGGGCTCTCACGTTTATTTATTTGTTGATTGCTATTGAGTTGTTCATTTTCTCACTTGTATGCCAACCAGTCACTGCACCAAACATATCATATAATACTTCTATTTCCAGTTTTTCCTGAAGCTAATCCTTTTTTATTTGTTCATATAATCTGCCTGCCGCCCGCCGGCCACTGGCGACGAGCCTCCGCTAGCCAGCGACGAGCACCCGTCCCTGCTCGCCGGCGCCGAGGACCGTCCCTGCTCACCTTTGGAGTCTCCGCGCCCCTGCGACGTGGATCCAGCTCTTCCAGTGAGTAAATCACCTTCCCCATTCTCGATCTCTTCTTCTTTCGTAGCAGGTTGCTGCTCGATTTCTTTGCTCCTCAGTCCCCACTTCATCTTCCTCTCCCCATTCTCGATCTGTTCTATTTCAGCAAGGTTAGTGAGTTCTTGTTGCTTGTTTGCATATGCAGTAGATGGCGTCTCCCAATTTGAGTGGTGCTAGTGCATGTAATAGCGTAGAATCTGCAGCTACAGAGGCAACAAACATCAAGGCTCCACTTTGGGGTCACCGTTTTGCAGAGACCAAGAGCTGGTGGAGGAAGTACTATGTGGAGATGCAAGTACTGTCCAATGGAAAAACTGAGTAGTTACAGTAGAGTTGAAGGCCATTTGCTGCAGATCACGGGAAGAGGAATTAGTTAATTGTGACATTTTATTGTTATCGGTTTTAATTTAGACATGCATTATTATTATTATTATTATTATTATTATTATTATTATTATTATTATTATTATTATTATTATTATTATTATTATTATTATTATTATTATTATTATTATTATTATTATTATTATTATTTTATTTTTCAAATACTAAATGTATCCGCGTATCAGGTTTTTTTTGGAAATTGGCGTATCCCGTATCGGATACGTATCGGATACCGATACACGTATCCGTATCCGGGCAACGTAGCTTCCCAACGATTGTCACCGCCCATAGCTCCTCATTCCAAGTCCCCAGAGCTGCATCCAGTAGGGGCGGCCCTCAGATCCATGAGATCCCCGAGGAGGGCGAAGGACGTCGCTGGAGGTGGCAGCGAGCTCCAGACCACTCGTCGACGATCCAGGAACGGCATGGAGGGGTTGTGCCCTACTAGCAGCGATGGGCCCCTGCTGTTCTTGGAGCAGTAAGTGCCTGGATGGAGACCCTGAGGAGCGAGATCGCTAGTAGCAACAGGATTTTGCAGCGACCCGATGGGTGCATCAGCGAGCTTCGGCTCCAGGACTCCGTCCAGATCTAGCTCGACCTCTAGGACTCCAGGTTCTGCCATCCTGGTACTTGACTTTTCCTCCTCTGTTTAATTCGTGCTTTGCTCTATTCGATTGAGTTCTGTTCTATGCCACCCTTGCTAGCTCCAGCTGGTGCTGGTGTGTAATTTTTGCTCTACTGTGTTCGATTAGTGCTCTGCTCTATGCTGCCCCTACTGCAGTTGCTGGAACAATGGTAAGATTTAGTATTCCCTAATATGTTCAATTAGTACAGCTGCAACACTCTTTATCATGAATGAAATTACACCCCCAATGTTACACTATATATTATTTCTTGGCTATTTACTCTCTTCTGTTTCATCTCTCATGTCGAGGATTAGTGTTTGGCATAATCTACCGATTTCACACTGCTATATTTCGCAATTGCCCATGTTATCTGAAATGCTTAGCATCTCAATATCGTCTTCTGATTTTCTACGCATTTTTGCTTTGGATATTAGAAAAATGAAAATTTTAGTACTTCCTTCGATTGAGAACTTATACAACAACACATGCTTGTGACAGATAAAATTGCATCTCTATATCTCAATGCAGAGAACAAAACACTTTTTTATGATGCATTTGAAACTCATGGTGAATGATATCAACATAATATTCCAGTATTTTGCATAGCAGGAAGAGGATGTAAACATTTTTTTTGGTGCCTTTTGAAACCAGGAAGCCCCTGATGAGCTTGAATTTGTTGCCTTTTGAAACTTTTGCTATGTTTAATCGATTAATTGAATTTCTGCTTGGTTGCGGTTCTTCATAAAACACTTGAGAAATACTTGTAGATATGCACTTTCTAATCATAGTGAAGACCAATGCATTTGAAAGATTGTGTATCAATACATATTGTCTGAAAAAAGTTGGTTTCTAGTCTATGTGATAAATGACTAGTGTATGCTTTGTATAGGAAGGAACTTCGTGTTCCTACTTTTCAATACATTTCTAACTCGAAAAATTAAGTTATTCTTTATTTATTCGCTAAAACCTAACTCCTGGTTTCAAGTGTTGGCCGACAAAAAGGCTCTAGGATTGACTAGTGAATGTTGATTACTGAATGATTAATTCTTGACACCACCTGATTCTACTACTTATGCCTACTTGATGTATTTGTAAACTGAGACAAATATTACTTTCCTCACATAAAGAAATACTTGTTCTTTGCATAAATTATTTGATATATGCCTTTTTTGTGTTGTGGGAATAAATAAACTACATTACAATTTTTAGTGTACCATTGGATTGTCATATAATTTATATCTTCAGTGAATAGACACAGATTTTTATAGGAATATGTAGTTCCTAATCTGATGCATCCTTTTTTAATATCCAAATCTGATGCTAGAGTTACTTGACATGTGCCTCCTTTTTTACTATCCTTTTTTATAAGAACTAATCCGGTGTATGCTAATTTAATCATATATGCTTTCATGATTCGCAGAGAAACTCAGACAGCCAAACCAATTAGAGAAAGCCTCCATGGATTACTGTTGATGGGCGGCCAACAAGAATGATGTACGTGGAGCTGATGAATGTGGAGCAACCAGGGGACTCATTTTTAGAACTAGTTATTATATGCTAAACAATGTAGTGAACTTAGTTAAATGTGTTGTCTTTGTTTTGTTAGTTCTGGTCATGTTCAATCAAGATGAATTCTGGTCATTACCTATAACTATGTTTTGAGACATTCTTAAATAGAGAATTACTCAGTTATTAAATGTGATGTGCATGTTGTGCAATTGATTTGTAAACTACTATTCAAATTCACCGCGTTGTGATAGAATAATAGGCAACCATTCATTTTGGTTGCAATATGCATTATTGCTATGAACTTTAAGCGTTGCATTATCATAACATCTATTGCCACAAACCATTGTTTGTTGCATCTAACCTCTATTACCACCCACACAAATTCGTTGCAACATATGTATATTACCTCGAAGACTAATTCGTTGCATTACCATACCATCTATTGCCACCATATCTGATTTGTTACAAAAGCATTGTAATGCAATGGATCAGAATTCGTGGTAATAAGACTATGTGCCTACTTAGCTTTGGAGTGGCAATACTTTTCTATTGCAACACATTTGGTCGTGGCAATCATGAACTATTGCATCCTAGCGTTTGGTCGCAATAAAACCTGAGGCAACCAATAAAGTCGTTGCAATATTTACTCTTGCAACCAAAAATAGGTTGCATTTTCTTTTTTGTCCGTTGCCATATTTGTTATTACAACCTAGTATAGGTTGCATTAGGCTTCTTTTGTGTTGCAATATTTTTTGTAGCAACCAACTATTGGTTGCAATAGGATTTTTTGGTCATTGCATTAACAAACTCAATTGCAACACATCATCTTACGGTTGCCTCAGGCTATTGTACCGTTCCAATTGCAACCATTTGTCGACCACCTCACTTCGATGCAACTGATTTCAGATGCAACCAAAAAAGCCATATTGCAACCATATATAGGTGTTGGCAAATGGTTGATTCCTAGTAGTGATCTCTCAAGAAATGATACCTCACTTCTACGTGTTTGGTTCTAGAATGAAGCACTGGGTATTTTGCTACACTTATGGCACTGGTGCTATCACAAAGAAGTGGGATCTGGGTGCACTCCTCACCAAAGTCTCTCAAAGTGTATGAGACCCACAACAGCTAGGAACAACAACTAGCGGCTGCAACATACTCCGCCTCGGTGGTGGACTGAGCTACACTAGACTGCTTGCGGGAAGACCACGAAACCAACGAAGACCCAAGAAACTGGCAGGAACCAGAAGTAGACTTCTTCTCGACTCGGCAACCAGTGAAATCCGCATCAGAAAAACCATGAAGTGAAAGAGTCGAGGAGGATGAATACCAAAGGCCAAGACCAGGGGCAGACTGTAGGTACCTGAAAATCCTCTTGATGGCCTGTCGATGTGATGTCCTCGGCGAGGCCTAAAAACGAGCGCACAGACACACACTGAACTGTATGTCTGGCCTCGTCGCCGTCAGGTAGAGCAGGGAGCCGATCATGCTTCATTAATCTCGCTGGTCCACTGGTTCTCCGTCCTCGTCCGCGTCCAAAGTAGCCGTACTCCCCATGGGTGTCAACATAGGCTTCACATCTTGCATCTGGAACTTCCTCAGCATGTCTTTCGTGTACTTGGTCTGATGCACGAATGTTCCGTCCTTCACTTGCTTGATCTGCAACCCCAGAAAGTACTGCAGCTCGCCCATCATGCTCATCTCGAATTCCCTGCTCATCTCATCTGCAAACTTGGCAACAAGGTTATGTGACGAGCCACCAAAGACAATATCATCCACGTATATCTGCACAACCAACAAGTCATTCCCATGTTTGAGGAGAAACAAGGTTTTATCCACGATACCCATCACGAACCCTCTGCTCAACAGAATTCCTCTCAATCTCCCATACCAAGCCCAGGGCGCCTATCACACCCGATTTCCGGAGGGAAACCGGATGCATCTCATATGTGTGCCGGGATCTAGTTCCACACATATGATAGACGAAATGAGTGTAATATCATAGACAGTAAAAACGTAACAAGGGGTTTAACAACTTACTACACTCATTCGGAAGACACGGAGGTCTTTAACATCGGAAAACGATAACTACACGACGAGTCTTCGTCTTCCGCTTCCACGGCACTTGACCGGGGGAGACGCATGCCTCGAACTCCTCAAGGTCGCAAGAGAACTCTTCACCATTGTTCTCTTCGAACAGGCGGTAAGCAAGGCCGAGTACACTTATGGTTGGTACTCAACAAGTGGGGGAATATGCAAGGCTATCAAGGATAGGCTATGGTTTTGCAGCGGTTAGCATTTTAATGTTGGTCAAACTTTTAATTAAAGAACGCCTAATTACTAGATGTAAGTATATACCAACCCACTTAAGAAACTTTTAAGCAAAACAGCCCAAAGCTCATCGAGCTTCACCAAAGCACGATTTATTCTCATCTTCAAGTTTATTAATCATGTGAGGGTCCAAGCCGCTCATGACCGTGAGCACGGCTGATCGATCAGTTTTACACTCTGCAGAGGTTTGCACACTTTACCCACAGCTCGCGTAAAAGTTCCGAAGAACTTTGAACCCAACCATGCGATGCTGATCGGGCATCATACCACACTTCCGAGGTGTGATTGCATAGGGACGCTACGAAGCCTTTACAAAGGTATACAAAAGACTAACGACCCGCATAGTTACAGATCAGGGCGGACCATAACCCTCCCTAGTGGTCAGCACCTTAGCAAAGGCTGCTACCCCAAAAGGACCGGGCTATACCCCTGCAACCCGATCCCCCTCTCCGCTCCTTTCGGAAAAGGGCCATCGGATCAATCGCACACCTAATTAATTGGCTAAGGTCGAGCCATGTAACACCGTGGTTGCGCATGTTTTCTTGGGTGGTTCTCCATGTTCCGATTAAATCACATGATCTTGTCTTACCAAAAGCATCATCGTTAAACATACAAGCCTTTATCTTGGAAAACCATTTTTATCCAACCCAAGTTGAGCAACTAGCATATTCTACCCAAAACATTTATTAAACAGGGTTGATCCAAGGATTGTGGGTAAAAGTCTAGGTAAGTCCTTGAAAAGGGTGTTCCCATCAAGTTAATGCAATATCATCATAAAAGTAAACTTAATTGTAATGCGGTTATATAGGACAAAAATAGATCATGCGGGGGAGAAGACCACTTGCCTTCCTTGCTTAAACACTAAGGTTCTTCTTCTTCAAACACTTGCTCTTGATCTACTTCAACTGGCTGCTCGCTTGAAACTGGCACGATGTCTACGAGCACACAATAATACATACAATAAACAAAACAATACACCAAGCATGAAAAGCTTAAAGGGAAAACAGGGTTTGGGTCTAGGAAAACGAACACAAGGAACACTCGGAACTATCGGGAGGTTTAGATGATCACAAACAAGAGCTAGCTATGCGTTTGATATCTTTTAATTAAGTAAAATCATGTGTATAGGTTATTTCGAGAGAAATACCCTATTTATAATTAAGCAAGTTATATTTATATTTAAAAGACGATGTAAGCCTATTCCAATTTTACTTATAAATATGCAAGTATGATTTAAGCAAATTAAACATTTAATTTTAAAAGAAGCATTTAAAAGTATCTAGGCGTTTATCTTTATATTTCGAGTTATTCTAATCAAATTATAATTTAAAAACACATTTATATTCATTTTAATCAAATTAACATTTAATTAAGAAAACTCGGGATATAGCCTATATTACATTTTAGTAGAAAGCAAATTGCATAATCATTAATCAAATTAAGTTTGATTATAAAACCGAGGTATACATCTAATTAACTTTTAATTAAAAGAAATGTTCATTTAATATTAATCATATTAACTTTCTTATGAAAACACGTGTTAAACTTCTAATTAGATTTTAATTAGAAAAGCATGTGAAATAGGGTTTATTCATATTTAATATTTAAATAAAATATAAAATAGAGAACATGTACAACATTGGTCCTATCACGTAGTTTTAGTTGATATAAGCCTAACGCAACTTGAAACGGTGGAATCGGAGCTACAACGCAAGAGATACGGCCAAAACAAGGTTCTAGAACTGCTACGGGCTTGAAAAGACGGTCGCGTGGACACCAAGAACGCTTAAAACGGAGCTAGGATGGAAAAGATATGGCTAAAACAAGATTCGGGGACTAATTTGTGAATATCCGGAAGCTTAGGGGGTATTCCGCAAGATTTCGGGGATCTAAACATAATTATATGTGAAACTAGGAGGTCTTTGGTGCAAAAGAATAGAGCTTGGACCTTTTGTGGAAGAAATAGAGAAGCTCGGGGGCTTCACCGTTAAAACCCGGGCTAAATTGTAAGAATCTTTGGAGGTGGAAGGGCATAGATGTGATATTAGAAAGGGCGGGGTTCTTTTTGTAAAACGGCCGCGGTTGACCGGTATGGGGTCCGTTGACCCGTGGGCGGCGGATCCGAGCCGTTAGATTTGGATCGGATGGTTGGGATCGGCCGTGGACCGGCGGTGGACTCGGTCCACCCCGGTCCACGGTGGACCGGCCGAAGGGGTGCGCCTTCTTTTAATCGAGGCGTTGGGCGGCGATCGGGCGGCTAGGGATGCGCGCATGCGGCGCGCGGCGATGGGGCGGCGGCGCCCGGCGGCGGGACGGCGGCGCACGGCGGCGGCTCGCCGGAGCTCGCTTGATCTCGAGCTCCCGGCCACTATTTCACGCATGGTTTGCTCCTACGCGAAGAGAAGAACGAGGCGAACCTAGCTAGGGCTTAAGGGGGCGGTTTGGGGCGGCGGAGTGGGCACCACGGCCGACGAGGCGGGCGGCGCAAGACCGGCACATGGCGGTGGTGGTTGCTGCTCGGGAAAGAGATGGATAAAGAGTGGGGAGGGTTCGCTCACCACACGAAGACGAG
Organism: Cenchrus americanus; assembly: GCA_947561735.1. Classification (NCBI taxonomy): domain Eukaryota; kingdom Viridiplantae; phylum Streptophyta; class Magnoliopsida; order Poales; family Poaceae; genus Cenchrus; species Cenchrus americanus. The sequence goes on along the minus strand of OX387245.1, from coordinate 225,154,251 downwards.
CCGGTGAAGGTTTGGGCGGCGGAGATGGAGCGGCGGAGGAGATCGGGCGGCGGCCGAGCTTCGGGCGGCGGTGGATCCCCGGTGTGGCGGCGCGTGTAGAGGTGGGGAGAGGAAGGGAGGCACGGGTGAGTGAAAAGAGCAGTCGCAGGGCGATAGGATGTGCTTTTATAGGGCAAGGAGGGGAGGAGGGGCGATGGCCGAGAGCAACGGCCATCAATGGCTATGGCGGCGGCCGGTCTTCAATGGAAATCAAGGGGGGGTCTTGATTAAGGAGAAATTGTTGGAGATAAAGGAGGAAGACGGTGGCCGGTTGTTTTATTGTGCCTTGATAGCGAACTTGAAGGAGGGAGAGGCGCGGGAGATGGGGAAACGGCCGGCGGCGCGCGGTTGACCCGGGCGGGGGAGGAGGGAGGCGGCGGGAGGTAGAGGACGGGGGCGACGGGCGGGCCCCGTCGGTCGGCGGGAGAGAAAGAGAGAGGGGGGGGGCGGGTGGGCCGGCGGGTTAGATGGGCCCGAAGCAAAAGGCGGGCCGTGGGGAAAAGAAAGAGAAGAAGAGGAGATGGGCCGCGGGGGAATGGGTTGGGGTTTTTTTTTCTTTTTTTTTCAAATCCATTTCAAACCCTTTTGAATTTAAATCTTTTACATGTTTTCAAATTCAAATTTTAACACAAATTTCTCCAACTATTTTAAAGGCTTTTCACAAACCATTTTTAACAACTTTTCAAACATTATTTAAATTCAAACCTTTGCACAAATTTTCACAAGTATTTTAAGACTTTTTAAATCCACATCACAACCAAAACTCATGCATTCAAATCATGATGCACAAGCACTTATTGCTTCTAAATTATTAAAATGATATTTAAATATTTTAGAGACCAAATTTATTTGGTAATTTAATTAATCCTTAGAAAATAAAATCTAAATACCATGTTGCTTATATTAATTTGGTGATGGAATTTTAGGGTGTTACAAATCTACCCCCCTTAAAAAGAATCTCGTCCCGAGATTCGGAGAGATTGGAAAAAGAACTAAGGGTATTATTCTGAATCCATCTTGTACACTGAGTTCTTCCAACAAGCATAGCTCCTTCACCTACTTTCCTTTTCACTTCGCCTTCTTCTTTAGATAGGGCAGTAGCGACAACCTCAATTCTATCGACTTCCGAGTCTGGTTAAGAGTACCGACTTCTTGGCACACGAGTCGGTGTCACATTCGCCTAACCGATCCATTCCAAGTGTTACATCTAGTCCACTAGATGTAGGTACTACTAGATCGGCTTGAAATTCTATTCCCTCGATCTTAAGATTGACTTGTGGGCATACATGGGTGGATTTCATTTCACCATTCGGGAAACCAATCAGCAAATGTGTCTTCATAGAACTCATAGGTATATTATGCTTTGCCACAAATTATTCAGTAATGAATGAATGTGATGCTCCGGAATCAAATAAAATCGTTGCAGGCACAGAGTTGACAGGAAACGTATCCATCACAATACCAGGAGCGTCTTGAGCTTGTTCAGCTGTCACGTGGTTCACTCTGCCACGTACGTAATTCCGTTGACCCTTGTTGATCTGAGAATTTGCACTTCCATGGTGTACTTGAGATGATGGTTGTCTGAATCTCTGACTGTTGTCTTTCTGGGGAGTCTAGATGTTACGATTTGGGTAGATGCTGGCATACCGTTCCAATTCTCCACAACTTAAACAACCATTAGAGTGAACTGGAGAGTTGTTTCTAATTAGTGCACCTAAGCGATCGCGATGATGATTTGGAACATTTGGTGTTTGTTGGCTGAAATGCTGGAACTGCTGGGTTGAATGCTGCAAATGAGAATATGGCAAATAATTTCCACTTGATCCACCAGAATTAAACTGAGAACCCTGTGATGAGTTGAAGCGGGGGCGTGTGTTGCTGATTGTTCACGAGATTGGAACTTGCGCTTTTGTACACCAAGTTCCACACGTTTGTTCTCCAGACCTATAGCTTTTGTTCAGTAATGTAGCAAGGTCCGGGGGGGCTGTGACTTTGTAGCTGATAATTGAGTGGCCCTATCAGACCATCCAAGAAGCGTTCTTGCCTCTTTGGGCCGTTGTTAACTTCATCCGATGCATGGCTAGACAACCGAGTAAACTTGTCCAGATACTTATTAACTGACATATTGTCTTCTTTATAGCGAGGAACTCCCTTTGCTTAAGCTTGATCATACCAGAGAGATTGTGGTGCACAGGAAAATTATACTTGAACTCCTGCCAAGTGACGGTGCTAGGTACAACATGTGCGATAGTGTACACATTCCACCATTCAGCTATTAATCCTTACAAACAGCCTGCTGTATACAAGATCATCTCTCGATCAGTGCACTGTGTCATCTCCAACTTCTTGGTGACAGTCTTTAATCAATCATCAACATCCAATGTATCGGTTGAGTAGGAGTACGTGGGAGGACGGTGACTCATGCATTCCTTATGCTTGCCCACTAGTGCTGGTGGGGCTGCTGGTGGTGACTGATTTTGCTGAGCTTGAATGTTTTGAATAGTGGCAGTCAGGTTTTGGATTAGCTGCATCTGAGTGACAAGGAACTGTTGCGCTACTGGATCCATTGCTGGGTTGAGGGGTGGGAGTGGTGCTTGATTTTGCTGATTATCAATATGAGCACAGACAACAGATGGAATATCTTGACCTTCTCCTGACCTGGTGCTTACCATCTGATTGTTAGAGAAAGGTATTCCAGATAGGAATAGTGTACTAATGCATGAAGAGATGAACTCACAAAGATGAAGCAACATGAACTTCCACTTTAAGACAGATTCTCATCCCGAGATTCACAAAGGCTAGCAAGAATTCGTGTGTTTAGCATCCAACACTGCTTATCTTGCCTCCATATAATTCATCTTACACAAGCTCCATAAACATAATTCTTTATTCTTCACAACTCACTTTATAAACATCACTGGAATACTCAACCTAACTCTGCTTGTGACTGTCCATTCCCTTTCTCAACTTCATTGACTTGCCTTGGTAGAATTTCCTTGTCGTCTTGATAAAGTGATTTGAATAGAGCTGGATTAACTCCATTTTTGACTATTTGGGATCACTCTTCAAATCTTTTTTTCTTCTTTTGATCCAAAAGCTTCTTGAGGCACTAACTTATGAAATGTCCCTCTTTGTTACAATAGAAACATGCTTTTCTTGCTTTGGTATCCTAGCGATTGCATGTTTGACTAGAAGTAAGGGTATTGAGACTTCGATCCGGGGTTGATTACCATCCTCTTTTGCACACCAACTAGCGAGATGTCCATTTTCTTCACGCTTGATGCAATATAATCCATCATGACTGGCAAAATCCTCTTACGCTTTGTTGGACAATTATTAACATAGTGGCCTTCTTTACCGCATCTGAATCACAGTCTTTTAATACTTTTGTCTTGGCTTTCTTCACTTGCATGATTTTTGAGTTGTTTGATTCTATCATGTTGAAATGCTTTAAAAGTTATACTCCAATCCTCAAGGTTGATAATCTGATTACTGTCTACAGCTTGAGCAACTTCTTCTAGGACTGGTTATTGGGTACATAACTTCCTTTTCTTATTGATATCCAAATGATAAAGTTGTCTAGCCTCATCTCTCATTAGGCTGGCTTCTTTTTGGAGACATGAACGACCATAATGCTCACAACATTGACATGTTCCTGTAATCTTCATGTATTCATGTTGTTCATTCGTTCGCAACTCTGGTGCTCCATGACTTCTCTTATTATTTTGATGATTCCATACTTCTACAACTTGCTTCTTTACTGGTCCGGCAGGAACTCCAGTCTTGGTTATCTCTGTGTTATGAGGGGGTGACGTGTTGTCCTGCTTCTATCTCTGTAAGACTTGAGCTTGCATGACTGATATCTTTTCTTTGTCCAATGACAGTGGGACAGATGGAATCTGAAGGTTATCACCCAAAACAATATTGGAGTTCTTAGGATTTGATGCTTGCTCTATATTATACTGATGGATGTTAACCATGGTTTGAGTCATTGCTTGCAGAGTCTGAGTTCGTGTTGCCATATACTCTAGCATTCTGCGTCCAATTGCTGAGGTTGTAGATGGAATATCGATGTTTCGTTTGTTGTCTTTATATTCATGATTTCCATTGGGACTCACCATCCAGTTGTGTGATAAAGGTAAGCTCAGAAGAGATTGGAAACATATTGAAGAGCGGGGTAAAATTATTGATATCATATCCATCTTTTGTGATTGTAATGACATTGTGGTAGAGAGGAGATCAACAGGAGCGAAAGAAATTGACCATCTTTTTCTATAACCCCTTTCATACGTTGATGTCTGTATACGCTTGTAGATTTCTGGTTGTTGATGTTGTTGCTTCTAGACTTTGATCTTCAAACATCCTTCAACCAACTTGTATGGTAGATAAGGATAACCCGATTTGAACCCAAACTATCTTATTAACCCAAGAACTTATTTCTCGTTGCATTTGTGGCCATCACTCCACAATACAACTCACACAAGCAAAGATCCAAATCAATCATGTGTTCAAACAACAATCATTAGCACAACGATCGTCCTCACGTAAACGTTCCTATCGAAGTTGATAAGGGGTGGGCAATCTAAGAACTTATATTAGACGATCTCGATGGTGAAGATCTAGCCGATAACACAAGAAACGAGCTCAGAATAGATCAAAACAAAACGATGTGTTTTAACAAGAAGACAAGACTAAATTAGTTTTTATATGTAAAATAAGTCGATTTTGAAGGATGACAGGCCTTCTAGAACGTGAATCCTTACTTTTCGACCATTTCTAACTAAGGTTGCGTTCCTACAGTCACACTGCTCTGATACCACTCTGTCACACCCGATTTCCGGAGGGAAACCAGATGCATCTCATATGTGTGCCAGGATCTAGTTCCACACATATGATAGACGAAATGAGTGTAATATCATAGACAGTAAAAACGTAACAAGGGGTTTAACAACTTACTACACTCATTCGGAAGACACGGAGGTCTTTAACATCGGAAAACGATAACTACACGACGAGTCTTCGTCTTCCGCTTCCACAGGCACTTGACTGGGGGAGACGCATGCCTCAGAACTCCTCAAGGTCGCAGTAGAACTCTTCACCATTGTTCTCTTCTGAACAGCGGTAAGCAAGGCTGAGTACACTTATGGTTGGTACTCAACAAGTGGGGGAATATGCAAGGCTATCAAGGATAGGCTATGGTTTTGCAGCGGTTAGCATTTTAATGTTGGTCAAACTTTTAATTAAAGAACGCCTAATTACTAGATGTAAGTATATACCAACCCACTTAAGGAAACTTTTAAGCAAAACAGCCCAAAGCTCATCGAGCTTCACCAAAGCACGATTTATTCTCATCTTCAAGTTTATTAATCATGTGAGGGTCCAAGCCGCTCATGACCGTGAGCACGGCTGATCGATCAGTTTTACACTCTGCAGAGGTTTGCACACTTTACCCACAGCTCGCGTAAAAGTTCCGAAGAACTTTGAACCCAACCATGCGATGCGATCGGGCATCATACCACACTTCCGAGGTGTGATTGCATAGGGACGCTACGAAGCCTTTACAAAGGTATACAAAAGACTAACGACCCGCATAGTTACAGATCAGGGCGGACCATAACCCTCCCTAGTGGTCAGCACCTTAGCAAAGGCTGCTACCCCAAAAGGACCGGGCTATACCCCTGCAACCCGGATCCCCCTCTGCTCCTTTCGGAAAAGGGCCATCAGATCAATCGCACACCTAATTAATTGGCTAAGGTCAGAGCCATGTAACACTGTGGTTGCGCATGTTTTCTTGGGTGGTTCTCCATGTTCCGATTAAATCACATGATCTTGTCTTACCAAAAGCATCATCGTTAAACATACAAGCCTTTATCTTGGAAAACCATTTTTATCCAACCCAAGTTGAGCAACTAGCATATTCTACCCAAAACATTTATTAAACAGGGTTGATCCAAGGATTGTGGGTAAAAGTCTAGGTAGGTCCTTAAAAAGGGTGTTCCCATCAATTTAATGCAATATCATCATAAAAGTAAACTTAATTGTAATGCAGTTATATAGGACAAAAATAGAACATGCAGGGGGAGAAGACCACTTGCCTTCCTTGCTTAATCACTAAGGTTCTTCTTCTTCAAACACTTGCTCTTGATCTACTTCACTGGCTGCTCGCTTGAAACTGGCACGATGTCTACGAGCACACAATAATACATACAATAAACAAAACAATACACCAAGCATGAAAAGCTTAAAGGGAAAACAGGGTTTGGGTCTAGGAAAGCGAACACAAGGAACACTCGGAACTATCGGGAGATTTGGATGATCACAAACAAGAGCTAGCTATGCGTTTGATATCTTTTAATTAAGTAAAATCATGTGTATAGGTTATTTCGAGAGAAATACCCTATTTATAATTAAGCAAGTTATATTTATATTTAAAAGACGATGTAAGCCTATTCCAATTTTACTTATAAATATGCAAGTATGATTTAAGCAAATTAAACATTTAATTTTAAAAGAAGCATTTAAAAGTATCTAGGCGTTTATCTTTATATTTCGAGTTATTCTAATCAAATTATAATTTAAAAACACATTTATATTCATTTTAATCAAATTAACATTTAATTAAGAAAACTCGGGATATAGCCTATATTACATTTTAGTAGAAAGCAAATTGCATAATCATTAATCAAATTAAGTTTGAATATAAAACCGAGGTATACATCTAATTAACTTTTAATTAAAAGAAATGTTCATTTAATATTAATCATATTAACTTTCTTATGAAAACACGTGTTAAACTTCTAATTAGATTTTAATTAGAAAAGCATGTGAAATAGGGTTTATTCATATTTAATATTTAAATAAAATATAAAATAGAGAACATGTACAACATTGGTCCTATCACGTAGTTTTAGTTGATATAAGCCTAACGCAACTTGAAACGGTGGAATCGGAGCTACAACGCAAGAGATACGGCCAAAACAAGATTCTAGAACTGCCGGGCTTGAAAAGACGGTCGCGTGGACACCAAGAACGCTTAAAACGGAGCTAGGACGGAAAAGATATGGCTAAAACAAGATTCGGGGACTAATTTGTGAATATCCGGAAGCTTAGGGGGTATTCCGCAAGATTTCGGGGATCTAAACATAATTATATGTGAAACTAGGAGGTCTTTGGTGCAAAAGAATAGGGCTTGGACCTTTTGTGGAAGAAATAGAGAAGCTTAGGGGGCTTCACTTTTTAAAACCCGGGCTAAATTGTAAGAATCTTTGGAGGTGGAAGGGCATAGATGTGATATTAGAAAGGGCGGGGTTCTTTTTGTAAAACGGCCGCGGTTGACCGGTATGGGGTCTGTTGACCCGTGGGCGGGCGGATCGAGCCGTTAGATTTGGATCGGATGGTTGGGATCGGCCGTGGACCGGGCGGTGGACTCGGTCCACTGGTCCACGGTGGACCGGCCGAAGGGGTGCGCCTTCTTTTAATCAGAGGCGTTGGCTGGCGATCGGGCGGCTAGGGATGCGCGCATGCGGCGCGCGGCGATGGGGGCGGCGGCGCCGGCGGCGGGGACGGCGGCGCACGGCGGCGGCTCACCGGAGCTCGCTTGATCTCGAGCTCCCGGCCACTATTTCACGCATGGTTTGCTCCTACGCGAAGAGAAGAACGAGGCGAACCTAGCTAGGGCTTAAGGGGGCGGTTTGGGCTGCGGAGTGGGCACCACGGCCGACGAGGCGGGCGGCGCAAGACCGGCACATGGCGGTGGTGGTTGCTGCTCGGGAAAGAGATGGATAAAGAGTGGGGAGGGTTCGCTCACCACACGAAGACGAGCCGGTGAAGGTTTGGGCGGCGGAGATGGAGCGGCGGAGGAGATCGGGCGGCGGCCGAGCTTCGGGCGGCGGTGGATCCCGGTGTGGCGGCGCGTGTAGAGGTGGGGAGAGGAAGGGAGGCACGGGTGAGTGAAAAGAGCGATCGCGGGCGATAGGATGTGCTTTTATAGGGCAAGGAGGGGAGGAGGGGCGATGGCCGAGAGCAACGGCCATCAATGGCTATGGCGGCGGCCGGTCTTCAATGGAAATCAAGGGGGGGGTCTTGATTAAGGAGAAATTGTTGGAGATAAAGGAGGAAGACGGTGGCCGGTTGTTTTATTGTGCCTTGATAGCGAACTTGAAGGAGGGAGAGGCGCGGGAGATGGGGGAAACGGCCGGCGGCGGCGCGGTTGACCGGGCGGGGGGGAGGAGGGAGGCGGGGGGGAGGTAGAGGACGGGGCCGACGGGCGGGCCCCGTCGGTCGGCGGGAGAGAAAGAGAGAGGGGGGGGGGCGCGGGTGGGCCGGCGGGTTAGATGGGCCCGAAGCAAAAGCCGGGCCGTGGGGAAAAGAAAGAGAAGAGAGGAGATGGGCCGCGGGGGAATGGGTTGGGGTTTTTTTTTCTTTTTTTTTCAAATCCATTTCAAACCCTTTTGAATTTAAATCTTTTACATGTTTTCAAATTCAAATTTTAACACAAATTTCTCCAACTATTTTAAAGGCTTTTCACAAACCATTTTTAACAACTTTTCAAACATTATTTAAATTCAAACCTTTGCACAAATTTTCACAAGTATTTTAAGACTTTTTAAATCCACATCACAACCAAAACTCATGCATTAAAATCATGATGCACAAGCACTTATTGCTTCTAAATTATTAAAATGATATTTAAATATTTTAGAGACCAAATTTATTTGGTAATTTAATTAATCCTTAGAAAATAAAAAATAAAAAATCTAAATACCTTGTTGCTTACATTAATTTGGTGATGGAATTTTAGGGTGTTACGGCGCTGTTTCAACCCATACGAGCCCTTGTCAACCCGTAAACCCCGTGTGGGTACTTCTCACTCTCGAACCCCGGTGGTCGCTTCACATACACCTCCTCCTTTGTGACCCAATTTAGGAAAGCACTCTTCACATCCATCCGATACAACTTGGACCCTTTAGCCACGGCAAAGGCTAGAAGGATCCGAATTGCCTCAAGATGGGGCACGAGAGCAAAGGTCTCCTCATAGTCGATCCCCTCCTTCGACTATATCCCCGAGCAACAAGTCCGGACTTGTTCCTCACAACCATCCCATTCTCACCCTCTTTGTTCTTCCAAACCCATTTGGTTCCTATAGGATGGCAATTTGGAGGTGGTTCAACTAACTCCCACACCTGGTTCCTCTCAAAATTTTCCAACTCCTCATGTATAGAATTGACCCAGTTTGCATCAGATAAAGCGTGTCCAATGTCCTTGGGCTCAAAGGTGGCAACAAATGCAGCATGAGCGAAATGAGAGGAATTTCTGGACCTTGACCGCGTGGTACGTTCGTCAATGTCCCCAATGACCTTCGGTAGGGGATGCACTTCTTGAATCCGCCGGGGAGCCTCACGCCTCGAGACTACCTCCCCCTCAACTTCAGCTTCTCTCGCCTAGTCCTCTTGTCGCACTGTCGTTGTCCATGAAGTAGACGGTCCACCCTCCGTAGTGGTCGTAGGGGAAGTAGTGGGTACACACTCCGCTTCAGGCGCATGGTTCTCTCCATCATCATCTCCAGCTTCGTCCTTCTCCTCTTCAAAGAGGTCCTCAGCCATCTCCTCATCACCTGTCTCGTCGAAGGCTACCTCGCAAGTCTCCATGATTTTGTTAGTCTCATGATTAAGCACTCTATAGGCTCTAGAGTGGTTAGCATATCCAAAGAAAATCCCATCACTAGATCTAGCCTCAAACTTGTCGAGTTTTCCCTTCTTATGAATACAACACTTGCAGCCAAAAACTCAGAAATGACTCACCTTGGGTGCCTGACCATGCATAAGCTCATAACAGGTCTTCCTCTTGAAAGCTCGCAATATAATCCTATTGGAGACATGACAGGCCGTATTGACCGCCTCAGCCCAATACCTCCTAGGAGTCCTGTGCTCATCGAGCATCGTCCTAGCTATCTCACAAAGAGTCCGATTTTTCCTTTCCACGACTCCATTTTGAGAGGGCACATAAGGAGTCGAATACTGATGCTCAAGACCCAGATCACGACAGAAGGCATCAAAACGAGAGTTCTTGAACTCTGAGCCATTATCACTGCGGATAGCTCGAATGGCATTCCCATGCCTCTCGTTCTTCAGCCTCACGATCAGATCTCGAACAAAACCAAATGTCTCACTTTTGTCCTCAAGAAAAACACCCAGGCATAGCGAGAATAATCGTCCACCACGACAAGGACATACCACTTCCCACCCACCGAGCGAACTCGAGCTGGCCCAACAAGGTCCATATGCAACAGCTCTGTCGGACGCTCGGTCATGACATCGGTCAGGGGTGGATGGGGAGTGGCTACCATCTTGCCATGCCTACACGGACCACAGACCAAATCCTTCTCAAACTTCAACATTGGCAATCCTCGGACAAGGTTAAGACCACTCAAGCAGGAAACCAAATCAAAGCTCAAGTGACCCAACCGCCTATGCCATTTCCACAAATCACAAGAAGGACCAGCCATCAAACAACGAGCGGGACCCAAAGAACGAGAGAAATCAGCCCTAAAAATCTGACCCTCGGGGATGATCATACAAACAAGATCACCTCGAGAATCCAGCAAACGAGACTCACCAGACTTGAAACGCACCTCAAAACCCTCATCAAGCAACTGAGAAACCGAAAGCAAATTGAAGCCCAAAGACTTCACAAGAGCAACCCTCTTCAACGTTACCTTGTCACTCACATGCACTACACCCTCAGAAATTACCGTTCCTCATCCGTTGTCCCCGAACGTGTTGTACGTCTTTTCCTTCACTAGAGTGAAGCTGGAGAACCACTTCTTGTCTCCGGTCATGTGTTGGGAACATCCGGAGTCGATCAACCAAATGTTCTTCAGGCCTCCTGCCTGTAGTCAGAAACAAGAACGAGAATGAGCCAACGACTCGACACTGGGGTTAGCACAAAGAAAGTTAAACCAGTGTCGAGCCATCTGCTCAAAAGAGGGGTTAGCAAACATCATTCCCTTGCCATCAAATTTCTCATGTCCCACTACAAGAAACTATTTAATCTGTGACGTAACTATTCTGTCGCGGATTAAATAAAATTCGTTGCAAATCAGCATCTGCGGCGATTTACATTTTCGTGGTGGAATGAGCGTCATTGATTAAATCTCTCGACGTTCCCTTAATAAACGTCACGATCCGTGACGTATCTGAATCGTCACGGAGCAGCCCGAGGCCCATGCAGCCCAACCCATGGCTCACTATCCGTGACAAAAGAAAATCGTCACGGATTGCTACGGACTCATGTGACATGGTGCCGCCGACTTGGATGCCACCCGGCCGCCGACGTGGCGTGCCACCCGGCGGCCGACGTGGCGTGCCACATGGCTGCTGACTCGGATGGTTTTGATGACATGGACAATGACGCGGTTGCCACGGGGCCGCCGACGTGGCAGCTGACCTGGACGACCGCAATGACGTGGACAATGACGTGGCGTGATGACGTGGAATTTTTAGGACCCTTGTGTGACAGGCCTTATTCTAGCAGTGGGCCACATTTCGGCCCAGAATTTCAGCCTGCTGAAATCAATTCAGCCCACGAGAAATACCCATCACATTTAACCAACAGAATAATAGACACAAAAATTTTTCATACAGAATTCAGCCCAGATACAATCAAATTCAGCCCATAAGACAATCACATAATTTTCCCGTAATTTAACATTTGTATCTTTTCCAGTCTCATTTTGCATCACAACACAAATCTATTGCAAAGTTTGCATCGGCATCTATACAACGAGTCCTCATCAGCATCTATTCGGCGGCAAAAATGAAGCTCTACAAACAGAAGTATGAACCAACAAAAAACTCTATATAGCAGACCACATTTTCCATCGAAGCAAGGCAAGGCCAACAAAAAAGACATGCAAAAAAGACATGCGGGTCGCCAGAGCAGCATCGCTTATACATCACACCATGAGCCAACAACTTCTCACCATGAGCCACCAGCGGTCACCAGGATGTGAACCTCGAAACCAAAAGAATCGACGGTTAACTTGCAAGTGCTAACAAGACAAAAACAATATTATGTAGCTATTAGCATGCCGCATTGTTTAGAAAAAAACATATAGAACCATTCCTACAATATAGAACCACTTAACCACAAATACACAAATATTAGAAAAACTAGGTGGAACAGATGTGCCCAAATATCTAAATCACAAATCCACATCAAGTATCATGTTAGTATTAACAAGCTAACAAGTAACATAAACTTCTAGAGAGCTAACATGCTCGCATGCTGTGTGCATCCATCAAGGGTAAACAAGGATCTAGATCCATGCAAGGACAAGCAAAGGGCAACATATGGCAATCCAACTAGCAAAACAACATATTCTTGGTTCCAGGAAAATATAACATACCCTCATGCCTGACCAAGCAAACGTTCAAGTTTTGCTTCCAAAGCAGCTTGCTTCTTCTCCATATCCTCCTTGTCCCTTATCCTTGCCCTGTTCCATTTCCTCCGATTGCCTTGACAAAACTTCAATTTCGACACGCTGACTGCTCACAACAGATCAAAGGTCACCATTGGCCCTTATCTCCACTTCTAGTCGTGCTTGAACACTCTTTGCACTAGATCTTGGTTTCCCAGACACGATCCCCGCATTCTGAAGGAATGTATTGTTTTTGCACTTTTCATTGAGGACATCAGCTACAACCTGAGTTGCAGGCCTTGGTTCTTCACCTTCAATTGGTGCTGCCGCCAACCGATTCTCCATTTCAATCTTGCAAGACATCAGCAAATAACATTTGTAACTTAGAACAATTTAAAATAAGCAACTGAAAACATCATGCATAGGAGAACAAACTTACAATGGCAGATTGTACATTAGGCATGTAGCCCTTCTTCCTCTTGCTGAAGTGAGTCAGCTTGAACAAACCAAACGCATCCAATTCATTACCCTCATTCTCGCCTGCCTGAAAAGAATGTGCAGCAAGAAACTTCATATTTGTGCAACGAAGAAACTTAAGGTTTGTGCATCAAGAAACTTCATGTGTGCAGCAACGAACTTTGTATTTGTGCAGCATGAAATTAAACATAATTGATTTGCTAAAACCTTACGAACAAAGCATGTTAACTTGAACAAAACTGGTTTTCAATTGTTGCAAATAACCATGGCTAACTTACCGGTTTCTCTACAAAAACTCGGATAGCTACATGATCCAGTTGTACCAGGGAATTTGACCAAATCCCGGTTGTCTTTGTTCTTTTGACAGCTCGCCTACATCATATAAAGAACAAAAGTTAGACAAGTGCCAAAGTAGGAAGTACAAGGCAATAGTTGGTTTTTTGTACCATTTTTTCAGGTTTCTTCCATGCTTCCACAAGGTGAAGCCACTCATCATCACTTGTCGGCGGGTTCATTGGAGAAGTCCTCGTGACCAAATGAAGTGGGAAAGGATCAAAAAATTTTTCCTTCAGCCTATGTTGTAGTTGGCGAACTGCAGTTTTCATCATCTCAACACAACCCTTTCTAATTGTAGCATCATCAGTGTTGATGTCAAACTTGGCCTATCCAGATGGAACACGTATGAGAACTATAATATTTGAAAAAAGAAATAGCTTGCAGGACATTTAACTTCAGCTTATCAATTGTTTTCAGATAAGATAAATATCAAACAGTACACAATTGTCGTCAGCTTATCAGTTATCATGTCTAAAAATAGTCATGTCATGAACAGAAACAACTCAAAAGTTGTGTATAAGTAGCAGCCACAAAATGAGTACCATTTCACTAATTTAACATAGTTGTAAGCTAAAAGTCATGTCATGATTCCTACCACATTTGGTAGCAGATTCGGAAAGTTTAGAGAATAACTTACACGAAGGCATCCCAGAAAAGCTTCAATCAATGCAGGTCTTTTCTTGTACTCCTTCCAATGCAACAACACGGACACATGGTTTCTAACGCAATATTGCATTCAGTGGCAAACTTGGCAGCAATGATAGGTGTGAGGGGCCTGATGCTTCCTTCAGGTATAATGATGGGTAGCTTGCCACAGCGAGATCTGTTTATCCTCTGGAGGCCATGCCCCATGTTAGCTCCTCGATTCCAAGGCACCTCTACTCTTTGTAATAAATGATCAATGAAATTTCTATTAGCGTGCAGCAACATAACCAGCAATGTGATATGTAACATGACAAATAATGAACAACCACCTTCAATGTTATCCTCGTCACCATCATTCTGGGGAATGCAATCAGCTCCATCATCTAGTAAGAAGATGTAAGTTAGCATTCATCACAAATCAAAGGTTAGCATGAGTGGTACACACATGGAACTAGAAAGAACCACCTTCGCTGGCCATATGAGTGAGATTGTGAGACTGAGAAATGGCATCAGTTGCATCATCTAAAGAGATGTAGCAAGTTAGATTGCATTAATCATGTAAACAAATGTTACGAGAATGATAGAAGAACCATGGTACTCACCATGAGCAAGAATCGGCACATGAAGCTCACTTAGTTCAGCAGCAAATGGCACATGATCACTTGGTTGGACAGCTGCCACATGGTCACTTGGTTCGGCGGCTGCCATGTGGTCACTTGGTTCGGCGGTACCGCCACGTGATCACTTGGTTCAGACCGCCACATGGTCACTTGGTTCGGCCCGCCGGCATGTGGAGGTGGAGGTCACTTGGTTCAGCAGGCTGAGCATTGCTTTCCTTTGAATTTTTACGTCTAGTGGGTGGTTCATGTGCAAAAACCCTCTTACGAGACCCAAATCTAACACCACACGAAGGAGCAACTGAAGTTTGATTCTTAGTGCTGTAGCATCTCTTCGTCTTACTGGCCTGGTAAAAATAGAAGCATGGATTACTTAATAGAATTTTCATAGAAGGAAAAATGTATTAGTAAGCACACAACAATTGAAAGGATTGGGAAGTTGGAAGAATTGGCACCTTTGCAGTGCCATTTGATGAGATGGCATCTCCTTCAGCATCATCATCTTGTAAAGGATCATATTCAGATTCTGAGTTTTCACTATGTTGTTTGGTATTGTTATTTCCTTGAGAAATGGCAGATGTTCGAAAGTATGGATAGTTGTCAACGATTCCTAGCTGCTTTAGCCGTGCATCGTTTTGCATACAATTTCGGAGATGCGGCTCTTCGTACTCCTCCAACGGTGTTTCTAAGAGACAAGAGAAAACAAGAACATATTAGGGCCTCCACGCATGGTTGCGATGCCCATAAATAATAGCTATCTACTTCGTGTGAATAGTTTACGGTGCTACCTATACCCATCTCACCTCCTCTCTCCCCGCACTCCCCGGGCCGTTTCTTTCGGTGAAGACCGAGTTGAGGGAATGAGCGAGACGGACCACTCTTGGCTTTTGCTTGCTACTAGTTATATATGCCACCCAATGATTTCATATACCTAGTCTTCTTGGGTCTATTTATGGCTTGCAAATAATACAGCAAGCCGGGCGAAGAAGCCGTCCATTATATTGCATTATCTGCCACCACCACAACCACAATGCACACACACACAAAAAAAAGAAACCGATCGACAAGTAGAGTGCAAGTAAGGCAAGTCATCTATTATCAGTACCTCACACTTTACCATAGTTTTAGAACACAGTACTACACTTTACCATAGCTTGCAAATGGTTCAACAAGAATTAAATATTCCATGCTACCAAAGACAGTGCTACCATCATAGCTGTAATATAACACCAAAAGGTACAGATGCATCACCAGTTTCAGGTTTTCAGAGTCCTATAAGGCTTTAGACTGTCAATTAAATGTTATATGTTCATCATGGATTTGACCATAGTAATATATGCTAACATTCTTCCGTGACTAATTGAGAAAGTCACTGACAAAGGTTTGCAAATCACTGCGCGAAATAAACATAAGCTAACACTGACAGAGGTAAATCATTGCTATGCAAGTATGCAATGGCAAGTCATCCCATCATAAAAGTAGGAGATTAACACTGACAGGTAAATCATAGCTATGCACCCTAAGCACTCATCCCATCATAAAAGTAGGAGATTAAACCATACAGAGGAGGTACGTGAAAGGAACACAAACTTGTGATCTGACGTGGTGCTTGTGGCTTCTTTTGCACACCACCCTTCGCCAACATGGTGGAGGTCTTGGGCTTCGTGCTGGTGGTCTTTTGGTTCGCGCTGGAGATCTTGGGGTCGGTGCAGTACGGGGGTAAGAGCTTGAGCTTGCCAGTGGTAGGTGTACACCGGCCGCGCCGCCATCTTCTGATACTTGTACGCTCGCCGCACCACCCGCTTCTGGTAATCCAATTAGTGTAACTTAGTCAAATAAACTCCACAAATAAACTTAAGGCAATAATCATAGCAGTATAGCAGAAGCATATTGAATGCTGAATACGGAAATAGGAGTACTCATAATCGGATGTGAGCAAACCGGACAATCGAGGTTAACAAATATCAGCCCCGAATTTATTTACATTCGGATTAACATGTACACATATTAAATATACTTGACATCACAACATGAATAATTCTGAACATTGAATAATTACGAACAAATATCAGCATTGAATTTATGAATAACGCACTAGATTGAGAAGCAAGAGTTTACAAATAATGAGTAACGGTTTGCAAATTACAACCGCATAATTACAAGTGCAAACAATTAGCCCCGGACTAATTACATTTCATGACATTGACATCATATCACTTACATCATTGCCTCGGGTTAACAAATTGGCCTCGGATGATTTGATATTAAAAGCAAGAACAAATGGTTCATGGCAACCATGGAAGCGTGAGACACATCCAGCCCAGTATTTGAAAAAAATGGGCATGGATGTGTCACACGTTTTGATGAGTGCCATGAGAGGTAATATACATCTGATCATCATCATAGGCAAAAGTGGAGCAAAGGAAGAACACAGAATGTTGGCCTCATATATGTTTGCATTTCATTTGAACTTGAACTTGGAGCTTGAGGATAGAAAGCAGTAACGAAGAGGATGTCATGGCAGGCATGGAACCGTGGGAGACATCCATCCCAGTCATGATAGATTGCCTGGGAATGGATGTGTCCCATGGTTTGATGACAGGCATGAATAATAGAACAGGAAAAATAAACATCCTCATAGGCAAAACAGAACAGACGACCAACAGCTCCAGTCCCTCACAAGTTCAAGTTCATCAATTCAAGAATCATCATAGGCAATTAGGTAGACAGTAAACATTGGCCTCAGCTTGTATTCCAGATAAGGGCTCACACAAATAACCAACAGAAGCTACACAAATAGTATAAAGTAACAGATAAAAAACAATATGGCAGAACAGACCCGCCGCGACGGCCATCGGTGTTATGCCAACCGCTGGTTGTGGGTGCTGCGCCGCCACGTCGGCCGTCGGTGCCGCGCTGGCCCTCGATGCCGCACCACCCGCTTCTGGTAATCCAATAGTGTAACTTAGTCTACAAATAAACTTAAGGCAATAATCATAGCAGTATAGCACAAGCATATTGAATGCTGAATACGGAAATAGTAGTACTCATAATCAGATGTGAGCAAACCGGACAATCGAGTTAATAAATATCAACCCCCGAATTTATTTACATCCGGATTAACATGTCTTACACAGATTAAATATACTATCCGACAACAAGATTTGCATCCTACATTCTATCCAATACTCGAAAAAATTAAACCTACTTCTATCCGATACTCGGGATAATTACTAAATAACAACAAGCAAACCTTCCCAAGAGAAAACACATAAACATCATGAATTTCCCGTTGCCACTGCCGACTAAATAACAACACAAGGTTTTATCCGGATCATAGCAAAGACACAAACAAACAACTAACAAACATTCTACCGCATATGACAGCAAACAAACAGCAGCTCTTGCAACATGGGACATGGCAAGTGTCGATATCCCAAGTGCACAACAGAATTCCACATCGATGGAGTAGGGGGAAGGAGCACAAACTTGTTATCTGGCGTGGTGTTGTTGGCGTGGTGGAGGTCTTGGGGTAGGAGCCATCTTCTGGTAGGTGGAGACCCGCGCACGGTAGATCCGTCGGTCTTTGCGCCGACCGCCGGTTGTGGGTGTTGCGCCGCCGCGTCGGCCGTCGGTGCCGTGCCGGCCCTCGATGCCGCACCACCCGCCGGCCATCGGCCCCGCGCCGTCGCGCCCGCCATCGGTCTGCGCCGCACGCCGGTGGTAGATGGACGGCCGACGAGTCCTTGAAGCGTCGGTCCTTGAAGCGAGACATCGATCTAGGGTTGCGACACCGCGGCCGCGGGATGGGGAAATGCGGGCGTGGGATGGGGAAATGGGGCTAGGGTTGCGGACCGGCCGGGCGTCGTGCGCCGTCGAGGGGCGGACCCGACCGGGGCACCCGCGGCCGAGGAGGCTAGGGTTTCGCAGGCGGGCGAGGAGAGGAGAGGCCGAGAGGAGAGGGGGGAGAATGAGTGGGTGGGTGGGAGGGATTTGGGGGGATTTCATATCCCGCACCCGCGCCGTGCGCCCGCGTGGGTGGGCGAATGACGTTGACGAACTTGCCCCTGGGTCAATGACGTGTGGGTCCCAACTTGGTTGGGCCCACACGTCGGCCCACCGAAGTGTGGGTTTTCATGTCGCACCGACGGTGGGCGGGGCGAGCGGGGGTGGGTGGGCTGCCGAGAGGGATAGACGGGTGGGCCCGCTTTTGAGATGAGATTGAAATGGTATGGTGTTTGACTTTGAACAAATCCATATTTAAAATGTACTTGAATGAAGAACAAACTAAAACGAAACTTGTAGAAATTGAATTTAGAAAAATTTAGAAAAAAGAATCTACCGATTTGGAGTTCGTACGAGGAAGAAAAACAGTTTACAAATTTTATCCGAAGATTAAAAACAGAAATTTACACTTGCTATGAACTGGGATGAACAATTGTGGTTTCTCTTTTTAATCTTTGACTAAAACTTGTAACTAGTTTTTATGCCTCATAAAACCTCCAAATTGGTTGATTCTTTTTTCTAAAATTTTCTAAAATCGAAATCTATCTATATAATGTGTTTGTTTTTGTCATTTGTGCTGTGATGAAGTTTTAACAATTCAAGATTAGAAATGTTTTTCAAAGTGGTGATTTCGGACCACGTTTTGAAACCCCTGAATGATTTAAGTTGAAGAAGTGATGAATACCAAAGTTTTAAGACTCATCCATATCTACAAACTTATGGCTAATCCAAATGTAAATAATTAGTTTGGCAACGTTTGATAGGGATAATTCAAACTTACACTTCGAATATACAGTGTAGTAATTCAAATTATATCGTAAAATGCTCCGATGGTTCTACGAATTGACGTGGTAACATAATTTGGGTCCATAAACTTGTCATAAAAATTTCAAATGATTTCAATAATGGCGGAACACACGTTGTTTGTAAATAGATACATGTCTTGCACACTTTCTTGAAATGTTATTTGAACATTCAAGTGCATCATACCTTTCTGAAATTTCGAATTCACATAAACTTGAAACTTGACCGTAAGGTTGAGCTTAGTTCATTATTGCAAAATACGAAGTTACATTACTAATATTTGTCGAAAGCAAACTCTTTTTCTAATCGGTATTTTTGAGGAACTAGATAAATGGACATAAATAAGATCTGCAAAATTGAATCTGTACAAAAAAACTTCATTAAAGAAAAGAGTGTGATTTTAGAAAAATTCAGGAAAAAAGCGTCGAAATCGGATTATGTATGACGAAGAAATACTAGTTGCAAGATTTAATTCCAGATCAAAAGAATAAATACCAACTATCCATGTGTTCTTCACTGTCAAGATAGCCGAGCCAATAGGGTGCTGACACCTGGTAGCCCTTACGGTGTATTGTATGAGTAAGTTAATTTCAACACTTATAAATGAATTTACATATGGCGCAGTGGTGTGACTTCCTCAAGTTATAGTTGTCGGTCTTGAGTTCGAGTCGTGGCTCGTCCCAATTTTTGGACAAATTTTTTGGTTTAAATTTTTGGACAATTTTAAAAAATTGTGTTATGGGGGCTGAAGAGTCATAGCCAGCCCACCCAAGCTCGACCGGCGAGCGTGAAGCCCAGCGACAGGAGCTCGAGTGGGCCGAGGCAGCCCACTAAGCCCCACATAGCAGGATAAGCAAGCACTGATGGATATTATGTCGGAATTCGAAAGTGCCAGTACCGCCTGCACTTTTAAGGTGGGTTGCGCTCTTCTACGGCGCCGAGGTGGGACTAAAATCTACACTGAGATGCGCCAAGGGGGAAATAGTTAGATGCACCTGAGATGCGCCAAGGGGGAAATAGTTAGTTGGGCCGGCCCATTTCGTCCCCTCCGTCTCCCCATCTAAATAGTTAGATGTGCCGTCCATTTTCTTTAATTAGTCTCCTTCTCCCCATCTTCCCCATCTTCCCGATCAGCCTAGGCGTCTCCGTCCCCTCCGTTCCCCATCTTCCCCATCTTCCCGATGGCGGGCCGCAGCGAGGGCCGGCGGCGGATCGAGGGTCCGCACCGGAGCAACCCAGGTGAGCGGCGGTCGCGGAGGGAGGACCCGCAGCGAGAGATCCTCGGCGCGCGGCCGCGGCGGAGGGAGGGCCCGCACCAACGGATCCGCTGCGCGCGGCCACAGCGGAGTGAAGGGCCGCGGCGGAGGTAGCCTGTTGACGGTGAATTTCCGTCAACCTAGAGTACTTGTTATACATTGGTTTCAATTATGATTTGCAACTAACCCGCCACTAGGCATACTAATGATATAACAAGTTCACACTTGCATGTCGATTTTGGAGTTCATTGTTTACGCAGGAAATCTACGCTAAAGAGGAGACTTTCGGGATAAGTTCATCAAGCACTTCAAGAGAAGATCATGAAGCCCGTCACAAGTCAAGACACGAAGTGAACAAGACTCCAAACGACCCGAGGACCGAAGCATCAACACGCAAAACTCCGGGGACTTGGATGTTTACCAACGAGATCAACTCAGCCCGAGAGATATTCTCGCAGCTCAGGACAGCATGATCTTTCGGTACAGATTCGGAGACTTAAACGGTGTTTAATGGCAAAAGTTTGACTACCAAAGTTGTGGGCCTCGACGATACCTTCGATTTGGACATGTGGAAGGCCCAATTCGGATAAGGGAGCTAGGAGATATAGCCCCCGAAATCCCTGCTGCGCAGTCAGTCCGAAATCAGAACAGATTATCTTCCAAGGCCGATTTGGAGATCTTATCTTCGTTTTTAAGGAAAGAAATGAATACCAAAGTTGAAGATAATTTCGTGGCACACAACCTGGACACCGAATTTGCATTATTTGGAGTCCAGACGTGGGAGATATGGCCCTGGCAAGGAAGGACTGCGAATCAGGAAAATCTGGCTGATTTTATGGAAACCAAGGTTGCTTCTCTCCCAAGGAGGATTTCGTGCAAGGCAAGGTGGAGCACGCCCAAAGTCACCTCAAGGACATAAATACAACCCCCTAGGCGCCCCAAGGTGGTTACCCATCGAACAAATCATCCTACCGACGCCAATCACCGAACACCGCCGCCGCAAGATGAGGGAGAGAGTTAGATGAGCTCGTCGCAAGGAACAACGCCGGCGGAGAGAAGGAAGCAAGAGGAGGACTCCAAGCCGCTGGCCTAGGGGTGTTCCCAAGCTCCATCGCCGCCATCTTCATCGACGACGTTCTCCGGAGTCTCCATCACCCCTATGTGCTTCAATCCGTGTAAGATGATGGGGTAATGTCTCCGTTCATCCCTAGGATTAGATGGATACATGCTATGTGATCGCTACTTGATTTGTGGTTTCAATCTATTGTTTTCATGTTGATGATGCTTTGATGATTAAGGTTAGCTACCATGTTTTTCGGGCGTATGATATCCGCTACTCCCATAGATTCCATCAACATACCGTGTCCATCATAGGTCTAGTCACGAATACCTTCGCGTAGTGACAGTACGAGAGGAGGGAAAGGGCGAAACCGTGGTCACAACCCCCGGTAGATTGGTTTACCGCTTTCGTGTAGTAGATGCATACCATGTTATCCTAGATCCTAGGGAGGGAACGCTTATCTTTCTTGCTCACTCTCTTGTGTTCACCCTTTTACCATATAGTTTAACCCTAGATTTGTTTGATCAACTTAACTTAGATCAACTTAGGTTAGATTGTTTTACCTTTAGATTAATACTCTTTCAAAGGTTTTCCATTCAACTAGATTAGTACTTGGTTAAGCGCTAGTAATCCCCTTGCTCCGCGGATTGACAAGAACCTTGGGAATCCCGTGGTGAAAAAGGTGTGGGGTCCGTACGCTTGCGGATCGTAGAGGGATACGTCTTTTATCCGTCAACAAGCCCCTTTTTCTGGCGCCGTTGCCGGGGAGCAAGCCAGTTTGCTACGTTTAATCTAGTATTAATTTTGTTGATTACTAACACCTAACCCTTATTTTCTAAAAAAAGAAAAAAAATCTTTTTGTTTTTATTTCTACTTTTATTGTGCCTAGATGGATTTGTTCACCTCACCATTGGAAGACGAAGAGATGTCGCTAAGGGAGCTAGCAATGCCGTCAATGGAAGACATTGAGATGCAAAAATCAGATTTGACGTTTGCTACAACCCACTACGAAGTGAAGCTCGGAATCATCAAGTTAGTGGCGACAAAACCATTTAGAGGATTGGAGGATGACAACCCATATAGACACATTAAGGAATTCACGATGTTATGCAACACGATGCAACAAAAAGGAGTTCCGGCCGCTTGGTTCAAGTGGAATCTTTTTCCATTCTCTCTCGAAGATGAAGCGCGAAGATGGTACACACTTGCGTCCATTGAAGCAAAAGGAAATTGGGATGAGCTAGTGAAGAAGTTTCTTTTGAAGTTCTTTCCCATACGCAAGGTCCAAGACTTAAGGAGGCAAGTGCTCACTTTCAAGCAAGGAGAGGATGAAGGAATTGATGAAGCATGGGACCGATTTAATGAACTACTTGAGCGAGGCCCGAACTTGGGATTTTCTGGTGACTTGATGTTGCATACCTTTTATTTTTCACTAACCCCTAACTCGTCTCGTTTTGTAAGCATGTGTGCAGGCGGTGATATAATAGATAAAACAATTAGTGAAGCCGCACAAATCTTACAAAGAATAAGCAATGGACAAAGAACAATACGAGATTGGCAAAGATGTTGTCAAGAGGAGAAAAACGACAAAAGCAAGCCCAAGGTGCTTGCTGAAATTTCTAAAAAAGATGAACCGGAGGTCAAGGAAGATGAACCGACCATACAAGAAAGTGAAGATCCACTTCCCAAGGTAAGAGAAGTCATTTTGGATGTTAAAAATGTTGAAACTAACATGAATGTAGGCCGAAGTATGTGGAATGCTAGACCATTGGCGGAATTCAAGCAATCCGGTTGGGTTCAAGTTGATTTCGCCCCACTAATTAACTACCGAAGGAAGGAGGAACTCCGACACGTTGCCAAACTAGTTGAAGATATTTTTGATCAAGAGATGAGTGGAGAGTCGATCCAAAAGATATTTGAAGAAGAAAGAGAAGAAGATGATGAAGGATGGATCGACCGGTTTGACAACTCAAAGATTTATGATGAAGGAAAGAGTGAATCAATGATGAGCGATCGTGACGACATGTGGTACATGGAAGATAAAGAAAGCAACATACAAGTCTTTGAAGATGAAGATCTAGTTGATAAAGAAGACTTCAAAGAAGAGATGAATGCGTACATAGTTGAAGGATTACATGTTCCACATGATGAGTTGAAGAAATTGCAAGGTGGTGATGAAGAGGCAACTACACTTGTTGAGATCGATTCGCCCTCAACACCGCTAGATGAACCAAATATCACTCTTGTTGAAAAATCTCTAAGGCCAAGGTACGCGCTGAAATCTCAAGATATTATTGGTATTGATGTTGATAAATTCAAATACTCATGCTCAACCAATAGTATGAATGATAGTTTAATGTCTATGCCTTGTTCCAATAGTGATCATGTTGATAGGCTAGATTTTCTTGAGAATGAAAAAGAGGAAACATTTATTTTTGATCCAATTAATCTCACACCTAAACAACCTTTGCCTAATGATGAGCTAAGTGATATGCATGAAACATATGCTTCTTTTATTTACACCTTGACTTGTTGCTACAATTCACATGTGGTGTTAATTATGGACGCGTATGCTTACAATAAGTTTTGTAAATCTCGATCATGCTTTGCGCTTGGTCAAGCTAATGACACTTAAAGAATCATATGTCGGGAAAGGCCCGATTTTCACTAACCATGTAGACAAGGCTTGAATAATGGAAAAAAGAAGTCATGCCTAAAAGAGTTGCAAGATAAATCATCAACCTCTCCGAATCCCGCGATGGATGCTGCTGTCTTCATCAATTTGAGAGCTTGTTCAGAGGTGTACAAATGAAGGAAATGAGATATTCAGAAGCTCCATCAAATTACCATTCCAACGCATCAAGAACCAACAAGTTTGAAGACCCGTGCAAGGAGTTATGGAGGAAACATTGAGCGTTGCGCGTTCTGAAATTTCAGGACAGATTTCATCGCCGAAGTAAAACGGACGTAACTCTCTTGTCCGGAGTCCGATTTGAGCAAATGAAGACTCGTTGGAAAGGAAATTTTGTGCACTGTGCAATGGAGTAGAGCTTGAGTATACTTTCTGTTCTGGACATTAAAAAATAATAGAGTGAAGGCAGCACCGAAGGATGATAGAGAAGGAGATAACGATGAAACAAAAGGATGCTTTGGGCAAGTCTTCTATAAGTGATCAAGCACAACATGGGAAGTAAATTAAAGCTGCATTGGTACCTTTTCTTCTTGCATGAAGGGCCATGGCTATGCAACGAAAAGAAGGTATGTGAGAAAGTCGAGCTCTATGACTTTAAATGAAGCGCTTTTCGGGAGGCAACCCGTTTCTTTATATTTTTACTACTTTCTTAGAGAGAATAAAGAATGGCACCATCCTATGATGATCAACTTGTGGTTATTAATCTAAGTTTAGATTTCCTTTTTAGAAGCACCATCATGTTCATGCTCATATTTATTTATTTGTATGCATTGCATTTTGTTATCAATGTGATGTTTCTTTGCATGTACATGTTTTGCATATAGTTGGCTTGGTTGTTTTAAGACTCAATGATGTACGCTTTCATATCCATATTAATGCTCCAGCTGGGCATTTTCCTTTTGTGATCTTGTGTAAACGTGGTGTTTTAAAATGATTTCGGACCATCATCATTAAGTTCGATAAACCTTGCTAGCTTTTCATATGTTTTCATGTTGCATTGGTTAGTTTATAAGCTCTGCAATGCGCTTAATTTTTCTTGTGCTATAAGAGTTATTGATTTAGGGATATACATGGTGTTTTAACCCTTGATAAATAAACCTTTATGGCTATGGAGAAATTCGGCAACCTAGTTGTAAACATGGTGTTTAGAACTAGGTGAAAACATTGTCTTTGTTTATATGCTTTCCTATCATGTGCATACACACCTTGCACCACGTACACTCATTAGGTTTTTATTCCTCATTAAACTAATTATGCCACAAGTTAAGAATCTTAGGAGACATTGTTGGATTGTTGGCAATTCTATCTACTCCCAACCGTCACCTTGGGGGTAGAATGTGCGTTTAAAACGTCTTACGTGCAAGATAAAGACTCTCACTACAAGGAAATTGAAGGATGGCTAAGAAGTGCTTTGTCTTCTTCTTCCATGACTAGCAAAATGCTAAGCATGGGGGAGACCCTGAATCTTCAACACGGAAGTGCAACATGACACTCTAGAAGATAGAATGATAAAGATCGTTAACATCTCCGGATCAATGCGCAAGAAGCCACCAATCTCATCAAAATTCTGCATGGTCTCGAAGGGAAAACACTGGATATTTTTGGATATTTAGAAGACCCATGAAGTTACGATTCCAACAAATCAAGAATCAAGACAATCGGAGGTTCCTACAAGCGGTTATGCCCGAATCACCGAGTGCAACACGTCCTGAAATCAGTTTTGGACAGAACGCAGAGCTGAAGTAAAACGGACATAGCTCCCTTGTTTGAACTCCGTTTTCGATGAATGACCACACGTTGGAAAGGTAATTTCATAAACTTTTCAATAGAGCTATATTTCGATATATGTACTGTTCTGGACAGAGGGGGAAATCCATGAAAAAAGAGACAGCAAGGAGATGATGAGAACAAGAAAGAGGAGATGGTGATGACAACATTGAAGAGAAGGGCGACCAATGACTCCATTAGGCATACAAGATTAAATTCAGAAGTCTAGGAGTGTTGATAAATCAAGACAAAAGCAAAAGCCACAACGATACATGGAGATGTCGGAAGAAGGCAACGAAGAATTACAAAGGATGGTAACATCTCCATGGACCTTCTCTTTTCCAACCACAAATGCTTGTAAGTATGCCTTCAACATCAACTAGGTGCAACCTTTTGTTTTTCTCTTCAAACAATAACATGGCTACTAGGAGGACAACCTAGGTTTCTTTTTACTTTCAATAGATAAGCATGACCATGTGTTCACCTCGATGTTCTATATTGCCTATGCTTACGGAAAGATGATGAAAGTTGCTGCTTTGTTTTACCTACATGAAGTTATACATGTCTTGGTTAATTGCTCTCTATAATATGATCTGAAATTAATTTAAATACCGGATCTTTTATTTGTGGAGGTGAAATGACTATGCTCTAGACCCACATACATATCTTTGCTCTTTGATTTAAGTTTATGGATAGCCGGATAACTTGTTGTTTTTATGAAAACTTAACTTTTATGCTATCTACATATTTGTGATGCTCTTGCAAAGTTCTACCTACCAAAGCCATATACATATACGTTTTATGATAACAAAACCCGTAGATTGCAAACATATGTTTTGATGAGTTGGATTAGGATTGATTTCTATGGTTCGAGACTAAGAAGTCGGTCATTCCTTCGTGTAACTTTTTCATGCTAGCCTTTTTGTCCATGCATTATGGGTTTTCACATCGAAAATTCCACAAACTTCACCTTGGGCATCCACCCTAAACCAAAAACATCTTTTTGTGATCACCTCCTTGTCCACAACCCAATTTGAGTATGGAGTAAAATTCTTGATGAAGATTCAAATATTCCACAATATTATGGAATTTATACTTACTTTAGCAGTCATTTCCCCTCTCTTTTATGCTCGAGGACGAGCATCGTTCAAGCATGGGGGAGGAGTCATTCTCTGACACAAATGCTATGTAAGTATTATGTTGCAAAAAGTTTTGAGGAGCAAAAAAAAGAAGAAAAAAAATGAAAGAAGAAAAAAATTATTATGAGAAGAAAAGAAAAGTAAGGAAAAAAGGAAGAATAAAGAAAAAAGAGAAAGAAAGAGAGAAAAATGAGAAGGAAATAGAATAAAAGTACAAAAAATAATAAAGATGCTCCTCGGATCTTTTTGCTTCATAAGTTCTCAAGTGCCTTGATGACACATCCATACTCAAATCTTCTAACCATGTGCAATCCGATAACGAGGACTTCACTCGTGCCTCGGGATCATCCATTTGCCACTTGCACATGTCCACTTATCTAAATGTGTGTGTTTCATCCTTCTCTCTTTCCAACATTTATTTTCCATGGCCTTTTTGACGAGTCTCGGTAATTCCAATAGACCTCTCTCTTAATTTGACAATATTTCGGATATATGTTTTGCTAGGATTGTTTTTAACCTTCCAAGCTCCACATAAGCCTTCCACTATCACATATGAGTAGAGTAGGTTGAAAATAATCTAGTATAGGCTTGAGTGACTTGATGAGATGAGTGTTCCATGAGCTTTTGCAAGAGATTTTCACTTATGTTGGATATGCATCTTTTTGAAAATCTTCCATGTGACAAGGTAATGGTTTGAAGTTCACTTAAGTTTGAGAGCATCGTGTTAAATGTGGCTTGTTCTTTATTGTTAGTCTATCTTCCATAATGAAAAAGAAGCCGGTCACAACTTGAACTTTAAAAATAAATTCTTAAGAGAGAGCAATTTGTCTCGTCATGAATGACTAAGTGCGGGGATAACATTGGAAGGCAACGCTGATTTCCCTTTTAAGCGAGGACCATTTACTCGAGGACGAGCAAGGTTTAAGCATGGGGGAGATGTTGACGGTGAATTTCCGTCAACCTACTTGTTATACATTGGTTTCAATTATGATTTGCAACTAACCCGCCACTAGGCATACTAATGATATAACAAGTTCACACTTGCATGTCGATTTTGGAGTTCATTGTTTACGCGGAAATCTACGCTAAAGAGGAGACTTTCGGGATAAGTTCATCAAGCACTTCAAGAGAAGATCATGAAGCCCGTCACAAGTCAAGACACGAAGTGAACAAGACTCCAAACGACCCGAGGACCGAAGCATCAACACGCAAAACTCCGGGGACTTGGATGTTTACCAACGAGATCAACTCAGCCCGAGAGATATTATCGCAGCTCAGGACAGCATGATCTTTCGGTACAGATTAGGAGACTTAAACGGTGTTTAATGGCAAAAGTTTGACTACCAAAGTTGTGGGCCTCGACGATACCTTCGATTTGGACATGTGGAAGGCCCAATTCGGATAAGGGAGCTAGGAGATATAGCCCCCGAAATCCCTGCTGCGCAGTCAGTCCGAAATCAGAACAGATTATCTTCCAAGGCCGATTTGGAGATCTTATCTTCGTTTTTAAGGAAAGAAATGAATACCAAAGTTGAAGATAATTTCGTGGCACACAACCTGGACACCGAATTTGCATTATTTGGAGTCCAGACGTGAGAGATACGGCCCTGTCAAGGAAGGACTGCGAATCAGGAAAATCTGGCTGATTTTATGGAAACCAAGGTTGCTTCTCTCCCAAGGAGGATTTCGTGCAAGGCAAGGTGGAGCACGCCCAAAGGCACCTCAAGGACATAAATACAACCCCCTAGGCGCCCCAAGGTGGTTACCCATCGAACAAATCATCCTACCGACGCCAATCACCATAACACCGCCACCGCAAGATGAGGGAGAGAGTTAGATGAGCTCGTCGCAAGGAACAACGCCGGCGGAGAGAAGGAAGCAAGAGGAGGACTCCAAGCCGCTGGCCTAGGGGTGTTCCCAAGCTCCATCGCCGCCATCTTCATCGACGACGTTCTCCGGAGTCTCCATCACCCCTATGTGCTTCAATCCGTGTAAGATGATGGGGTAATGTCTCCGTTCATCCCTAGGATTAGATGGATACATGCTATGTGATCGCTACTTGATTTGTGGTTTCAATCTATTGTTTTCATGTTGATGATGCTTTGATGATTAAGGTTAGCTACCATGTTTTTCGGGCGTATGATATCCGCTACTCCCATAGATTCCATCAACATACCGTGTCCATCATAGGTCTAGTCACGAATACCTTCGTGTAGTGACGATACGAGAGGAGGGAAAGGGCGAAACCGTGGTCACAACCCCCGGTAGATTGGTTTACCGCTTTCGTGTAGTAGATGCATACCATGTTATCCTAGATCCTAGGGAGGGAACGCTTATCTTTCTTGCTCACTCTCTTGTGTTCACCCTTTTACCATATAGTTTAACCCTAGATTTGTTTGATCAACTTAACTTAGATCAACTTAGGTTAGATTGTTTTACCTTTAGATTAATACTCTTTCAAAGGTTTTCCATTCAACTAGATTAGTACTTGGTTAAGCGCTAGTAATCCCCTTGCTCCGCGGATTGACAAGAACCTTGGGAATCCCGTGGTGAAAAAGGTGTGGGGTCCGTACGCTTGCGGATCGTAGAGGGATACGTCTTTTATCCGTCAACAAGCCCCTTTTTCTGGCGCCGTTGCCGGGGAGCAAGCCAGTTTGCTACGTTTAATCTAGTATTAATTTTGTTGATTACTAACACCTAACCCTTATTTTCTAAAAAAAGAAAAAAATCTTTTTGTTTTTCTTTCTACTTTTCTTGTGCCTAGATGGATTTGTTCACCTCACCATTGGAAGACGAAGAGATGTCGCTAAGGGAGCTAGCAATGCCGTCAATGGAAGACATTGAGATACAAAAATCAGATTTGATGCTTGCTACAACCCACTACGAAGTGAAGCCTGGAATCATCAAGTTAGTGGCGACAAAACCATTTAGAGGATTGGAGGATGACAACCCATATAGACACATTAAGGAATTCACGATGTTATGCAACACGGTGCAACAAAAAGGAGTTCCGGCCGCTTGGTTCAAGTGGAATCTTTTTCCATTCTCTCTCGAAGATGAAGCGCGAAGATGGTACACACTTGCGTCCATTGAAGCAAAAGGAAATTGGGATGAGCTAGTGAAGAAGTTTCTTTTGAAGTTCTTTCCCATACGCAAGGTCCAAGACTTAAGGAGGCAAGTGCTCACTTTCAAGCAAGGAGAGGATGAAGGAATTGATGAAGCATGGGACCGATTTAATGAACTACTTGAGCGAGGCCCGAACTTGGGATTTTCTGGTGACTTGATGTTGCATACCTTTTATTTTTCACTAACCCCTAACTCGTCTCGTTTTGTAAGCATGTGTGCAGGCGGTGATATAATAGATAAAACAATTAGTGAAGCCGCACAAATCTTACAAAGAATAAGCAATGGACAAAGAACAATACGAGATTGGCAAAGATGTTGTCAAGAGGAGAAAAACGACAAAAGCAAGCCCAAGGTGCTTGCTGAAATTTCTAAAAAAGATGAACCGGAGGTCAAGGAAGATGAACCGACCATACAAGAAAGTGAAGATCCACTTCCCAAGGTAAGAGAAGTCATTTTGGATGTTAAAAATGTTGAAACTAACATGAATGTAGGCCGAAGTATGTGGAATGCTAGACCATTGGCGGAATTCAAGCAATCCGGTTGGGTTCAAGTTGATTTCGCCCCACTAATTAACTACCGAAGGAAGGAGGAACTCCGACACGTTGCCAAACTAGTTGAAGATATTTTTGATCAAGAGATGAGTGGAGAGTCGATCCAAAAGATATTTGAAGAAGAAAGAGAAGAAGATGATGAAGGATGGATCGACCGGTTTGACAACTCAAAGATTTATGATGAAGGAAAGAGTGAATCAATGATGAGCGATCGTGACGACATGTGGTACATGGAAGATAAAGAAAGCAACATACAAGTCTTTGAAGATGAAGATCTAGTTGATAAAGAAGACTTCAAAGAAGAGATGAATGCGTACATAGTTGAAGGATTACATGTTCCACATGATGAGTTGAAGAAATTGCAAGGTGGTGATGAAGAGGCAACTACACTTGTTGAGATCGATTCGCCCTCAACACCGCTAGATGAACCAAATATCACTCTTGTTGAAAAATCTCTAAGGCCAAGGTACGCGCTGAAATCTCAAGATAGTATTGGTATTGATGTTGATAAATTCAAATACTCATGCTCAACCAATAGTATGAATGATAGTTTAATGTCTATGCCTTGTTCCAATAGTGATCATGTTGATAGGCTAGATTTTCTTGAGAATGAAAAAGAGGAAACATTTATTTTTGATCCAA
This sequence comes from Cenchrus americanus, assembly GCA_947561735.1. Lineage (NCBI taxonomy): Eukaryota > Viridiplantae > Streptophyta > Magnoliopsida > Poales > Poaceae > Cenchrus > Cenchrus americanus. The sequence goes on along the minus strand of OX387245.1, from coordinate 225,122,677 downwards.
TTAATCTCACACCTAAACAACCTTTGCCTAATGATGAGCTAAGTGATATGCATGAAACATATGCTTCTTTTATTTACACCTTGACTTGTTGCTACAATTCACATGTGGTGTTAATTATGGACGCGTATGCTTACAATAAGTTTTGTAAATCTCGATCATGCTTTGCGCTTGGTCAAGCTAATGACACTTAAAGAATCATATGTCGGGAAAGGCCCGATTTTCACTAACCATGTAGACAAGGCTTGAATAATGAAAAAAATAAGTCATGCCTAAAAGAGTTGCAAGATAAATCATCAACCTCTCCGAATCCCGCGATTGATGCTGCTGTCTTCATCAATTTGAGAGCTTGTTCAGAGGTGTACAAATGAAGGAAATGAGATATTCAGAAGCTCCATCAAATTACCATTCCAACGCATCAAGAACCAACAAGTTTGAAGACCCGTGCAAGGAGTTATGGAGGAAACATTGAGCGTTGCGCGTTCTGAAATTTCAGGACAGATTTCATCGCCGAAGTAAAACGGACGTAACTCTCTTGTCCGGAGTCCGATTTGAGCAAATGAAGACTCGTTGGAAAGGAAATTTTGTGCACTGTGCAATGGAGTAGATCTTGAGTATACTTTCTGTTCTGGACATTAAAAAATAATAGAGTGAAGGCAGCACCGAAGGATGATAGAGAAGGAGATAACGATGAAACAAAAGGATGCTTTGGGCAAGTCTTCTATAAGTGATCAAGCACAACATGGGAAGTAAATTAAAGCTGCATTGGTACCTTTTCTTCTTGCATGAAGGGCCATGGCTATGCAACGAAAAGAAGGTATGTGAGAAAGTCGAGCTCTATGACTTTAAATGAAGCGCTTTTCGGGAGGCAACCCGTTTCTTTATATTTTTACTACTTTCTTAGAGAGAATAAAGAATGGCACCATCCTATGATGATCAACTTGTGGTTATTAATCTAAGTTTAGATTTCCTTTTTAGAAGCACCATCATGTTCATGCTCATATTTATTTATTTGTATGCATTGCATTTTGTTATCAATGTGATGTTTCTTTGCATGTACATGTTTTGCATATAGTTGGCTTGGTTGTTTTAAGACTCAATGATGTACGCTTTCATATCCATATTAATGCTCCAGCTGGGCATTTTCCTTTTGTGATCTTGTGTAAACGTGGTGTTTTAAAATGATTTCGGACCATCATCATTAAGTTCGATAAACCTTGCTAGCTTTTCATATGTTTTCATGTTGCATTGGTTAGTTTATAAGCTCTGCAATGCGCTTAATTTTTCTTGTGCTATAAGAGTTATTGATTTAGGGATATACATGGTGTTTTAACCCTTGATAAATAAACCTTTATGGCTATGGAGAAATTCGGCAACCTAGTTGTAAACATGGTGTTTAGAACTAGGTGAAAACATTGTCTTTGTTTATATGCTTTCCTATCATGTGCATACACACCTTGCACCACGTACACTCATTAGGTTTTTATTCCTCATTAAACTAATTATGCCACAAGTTAAGAATCTTAGGAGACATTGTTGGATTGTTGGCAATTCTATCTACTCCCAACCGTCACCTTGGGGGTAGAATGTGCGTTTAAAACGTCTTACAAGCAAGATAAAGACTCTCACTACAAGGAAATTGAAGGATGGCTAAGAAGTGCTTTGTCTTCTTCTTCCATGACTAGCAAAATGCTAAGCATGGGGGAGACCCTGAATCTTCAACACGGAAGTGCAACATGACACTCTAGAAGATAGAATGATAAAGATCGTTAACATCTCCGGATCAATGCGCAAGAAGCCACCAATCTCATCAAAATTCTGCATGGTCTCGAAGGGAAAACACTGGATATTTTTGGATATTTAGAAGACCCATGAAGTTACGATTCCAACAAATCAAGAATCAAGACAATCGGAGGTTCCTACAAGCGGTTATGCCCGAATCACCGAGTGCAACACGTCCTGAAATCAGTTTTGGACAGCACGCAGAGCTGAAGTAAAACGGACATAGCTCCCTTGTTTGAACTCCGTTTTCGATGAATGACCACACGTTGGAAAGGTAATTTCATAAACTTTTCAATAGAGCTATATTTCGATATATGTACTGTTCTGGACAGAGGGGGAAATCCATGAAAAAAGAGACAGCAAGGAGATGATGAGAACAAGAAAGAGGAGATGGTGATGACAACATTGAAGAGAAGGGCGACCAATGACTCCATTAGGCATACAAGATTAAATTCAGAAGTCTAGGAGTGTTGATAAATCAAGACAAAAGCAAAAGCCACAACGATACATGGAGATGTCGGAAGAAGGCAACGAAGAATTACAAAGGATGGTAACATCTCCATGGACCTTCTCTTTTCCAACCACAAATGCTTGTAAGTATGCCTTCAACATCAACTAGGTGCAACCTTTTGTTTTTCTCTTCAAACAATAACATGGCTACTAGGAGGACAACCTAGGTTTCTTTTTACTTTCAATAGATAAGCATGACCATGTGTTCACCTCGATGTTCTATATTGCCTATGCTTACGGAAAGATGATGAAAGTTGCTGCTTTGTTTTACCTACATGAAGTTATACATGTCTTGGTTAATTGCTCTCTATAATATGATCTGAAATTAATTTAAATACCGGATCTTTTATTTGTGGAGGTGAAATGACTATGCTCTAGACCCACATACATATCTTTGCTCTTTGATTTAAGTTTATGGATAGCCGGATAACTTGTTGTTTTTATGAAAACTTAACTTTTATGCTATCTACATATTTGTGATGCTCTTGCAAAGTTCTACCTACCAAAGCCATATACATATACGTTTTATGATAACAAAACCCGTAGATTGCAAACATATGTTTTGATGAGTTGGATTAGGATTGATTTCTATGGTTCGAGACTAAGAAGCCGGTCATTCCTTCGTGTAACTTTTTCATGCTAGCCTTTTTGTCCATGCATTGTGGGTTTTCACATCGAAAATTCCACAAACTTCACCGGGCATCCACCCTAAACCAAAAACATCTTTTTGTGATCACCTCCTTGTCCACAACCCAATTTGAGTATGGAGTAAAATATTATGGAATTTATACTTACTTTAGCGAGTCATTTCCCCTCTCTTTTATGCTCGAGGACGAGCATCGTTCAAGCATGGGGGAGGAGTCATTCTACGACACAAATGCTATGTAAGTATTATGTTGCAAAAAGTTTTGAGGAGCAAAAAAAAGAAGAAAAAAAATGAAAGAAGAAAAAAATTATTATGAGAAGAAAAGAAAAGTAAGGAAAAAAGGAAGAATAAAGAAAAAGAGAAAGAAAGAGAGAAAAATGAGAAGGAAATAGAATAAAAGTACAAAAAATAATAAAGATGCTCCTCGGATCTTTTTGCTTCATAAGTTCTCAAGTGCCTTGATGACACATCCATACTCAAATCTTCTAACCATGTGCAATCCGATAACGAGGACTTCACTCGTGCCTCGGGATCATCCATTTGCCACTTGCACATGTCCACTTATCTAAATGTGTGTGTTTCATCCTTCTCTCTTTCCAACATTTATTTTCCATGGCCTTTTTGACGAGTCTCGGTAATTCCAATAGACCTCTCTCTTAATTTGACAATATTTCGGATATATGTTTTGCTAGGATTGTTTTTAACCTTCCAAGCTCCACATAAGCCTTCCACTATCACATATGAGTAGAGTAGGTTGAAAATAATCTAGTATAGGCTTGAGTGACTTGATGAGATGAGTGTTCCATGAGCTTTTGCAAGAGATTTTCACTTATGTTGGATATGCATCTTTTTGAAAATCTTCCATGTGACAAGGTAATGGTTTGAAGTTCACTTAAGTTTGAGAGCATCGTGTTAAATGTGGCTTGTTCTTTATTGTTAGTCTATCTTCCATAATGAAAAAGAAGCCGGTCACAACTTGAACTTTAAAAATAAATTCTTAAGAGAGAGCAATTTGTCTCGTCATGAATGACTAAGTGCAGGGATAACATTGGAAGGCAACGCTGATTTCCCTTTTAAGCGAGGACCACTTACTCGAGGACGAGCAAGGTTTAAGCATGGGGGAGATGTTGACGGTGAATTTCCGTCAACCTAGAGTACTTGTTATACATTGGTTTCAATTATGATTTGCAACTAACCCGCCACTAGGCATACTAATGATATAACAAGTTCACACTTGCATGTCGATTTTGGAGTTCATTGTTTACGCAGGAAATCTACGCTAAAGAGGAGACTTTCGGGATAAGTTCATCAAGCACTTCAAGAGAAGATCATGAAGCCCGTCACAAGTCAAGACACGAAGTGAACAAGACTCCAAACGACCCGAGGACCGAAGCATCAACACGCAAAACTCCGGGGACTTGGATGTTTACCAACGAGATCAACTCAGCCCGAGAGATATTATCGCAGCTCAGGACAGCATGATCTTTCGGTACAGATTCGGAGACTTAAACGGTCTTTAATGGCAAAAGTTTGACTACCAAAGTTGTGGGCCTCGACGATACCTTCGATTTGGACATGTGGAAGGCCCAATTCGGATAAGGGAGCTAGGAGATATAGCCCCCGAAATCCCTGCTGCGCAGTCAGTCCGAAATCAGAACAGATTATCTTCCAAGGCCGATTTGGAGATCTTATCTTCGTTTTTAAGGAAAGAAATGAATACCAAAGTTGAAGATAATTTCGTGGCACACAACCTGGACACCGAATTTGCATTATTTGGAGTCCAGACGTGGGAGATATGGCCCTGGCAAGGAAGGACTGCGAATCAGGAAAATCTGGCTGATTTTATGGAAACCAAGGTTGCTTCTCTCCCAAGGAGGATTTCGTGCAAGGCAAGGTGGAGCACGCCCAAAGTCACCTCAAGGACATAAATACAACCCCCTAGGCGCCCCAAGGTGGTTACCCATCGAACAAATCATCCTACCGACGCCAATCACCATAACACCGCCACCGCAAGATGAGGGAGAGAGTTAGATGAGCTCGTCGCAAGGAACAACGCCGGCGGAGAGAAGGAAGCAAGAGGAGGACTCCAAGCCGCTGGCCTAGGGGTGTTCCCAAGCTCCATCGCCGCCATCTTCATCGACGACGTTCTCCGGAGTCTCCATCACCCCTATGTGCTTCAATCCGTGTAAGATGATGGGGTAATGTCTCCGTTCATCCCTAGGATTAGATGGATACATGCTATGTGATCGCTACTTGATTTGTGGTTTCAATCTATTGTTTTCATGTTGATGATGCTTTGATGATTAAGGTTAGCTACCATGTTTTTCGGGCGTATGATATCCGCTACTCCCATAGATTCCATCAACATACCGTGTCCATCATAGGTCTAGTCACGAATACCTTCGTGTAGTGACAAGACGAGAGGAGGGAAAGGGCGAAACCGTGGTCACAACCCCCGGTAGATTGGTTTACCGCTTTCGTGTAGTAGATGCATACCATGTTATCCTAGATCCTAGGGAGGGAACGCTTATCTTTCTTGCTCACTCTCTTGTGTTCACCCCTTTACCATATAGTTTAACCCTAGATTTGTTTGATCAACTTAACTTAGATTAACTTAGGTTAGATTGTTTTACCTTTAGATAAACTCTCTTTCAATGGTTTTCCATTCAACTAGATTAGTACTTGGTTAAGCGCTAGTAATCCCCTTGCTCCGCGGATTGACAAGAACCTTGGGAATCCCGTGGTGAAAAAGGTGTGGGGTCCGTACGCTTGCGGATCGTAGAGGGATACGTCTTTTATCCGTCAACATAGCCTCCACAGCGCCGCCACGCAGAAGCGTGATGCGCGCGGCCGTTTCACGGCTAGTACACCGCCGACGTCGTCCTCCTCCGGTGGGTGCCGCGGGACCTCCTCCTCTTTGTCCTCCGGTACACGCGGCGCCAGAACCTCGTCCTCGTCTTCATCCGGGATGCACGTCATCTCCTCCACGTCGTCCGAAGGCCAGCATCCATCGGGTCAGAGGAGGCAGCCGGTAGTGGGACGCAAGCGAGGCCATGGTGAACAGAGGTAAAGTTTTACTGAAGTTGCTTGTGTTCTTCAAGATGTTTTATCAAAATTCAATGGCTGTTTGAATAGCACCGCCCCACTAGGTTGTTGATGTTGCCTGTAGTTGAGATTGCCTCAGCTTCTATATACACATTTACTAAAAGTTTGTATGCTAGAATCATACCTCTTGTTTATGGACTTGAATCAATAATACCTATTAATTTGATATAATTGTTGAAATTAAGAACTTGAACCGGACAACCGGTGCTCATACATGCACTAGGCACAAGTTAGCTTCGATCATTCACTTTTCTTTAGTTTTTCATGGCCATTGAGTATCTCTCTTGCTTGTCTTCTTCGATGTGTTATCGGGGGTACAAGATGTGTTGTCAAAATTCAATGGTCGTTTGTTGATTGTTAAATTATTTTTCTACATTGATAATGTGCCCGGTTGCCCTTCACTTAGTCATTGGAGAGTATCGCTAACATATACCAATTGCATCAAGATCGCTAACTTGCAAGTTCTTACTAAATGGGCTAGATTTATTAATAATCGGTTCATAGGCTAAATTCTTTCTTTGTCATATGCTAATTGTCACTTCCTCGTTCAATGATGAATTTTGTAATTCGGTGGCACATTCATCTCCTTCTCACAAGTTTATTTTTGAATTTCCTTCCATGTAGTGGTGAGATAGGTTGTTCCAAGCATGTGAGAATCATCATTCGGACTCGGATGGTGAACAAGACAACAACAACAATCCATTGCCATCGGAGCAAACTCGGACCGTCGAAAAGACAGTGAGCTAGGACCGCATTGTATGGCTGCGTTGTCTACTACTGATGCTTGTAAAGTCAAACAACTTATGTGTGTTGTCTTGCTGCAGAAAATTCCCGTACGCCATCAGGTTAGGCAGCTGAAGGATCGCTATGATGATTTGCGTGAGCAGATTGAGAACCTAAGGCTGGACATTGATGGAACACATGTGTTAACACCAAAATTTGGTAAGGAGTCTGACTTGTGGGTCCAGATCGGTGAGAAATCCGTCCGGTGGAAGGAAGGTTTCTTCAGATGCATTCGGCAGAAACATCCGCGGTCGGCTATCTGCTTCAGTTCGACAAAGGAACTGTTGAGCTGATTTTGTGGGATTGTGCGGTGACGTGGCTCAAGCGGAAAGGACGAATGGATGGGTAAGCGATCAGGCTTAGAGATAAATTAGGTATCAAATCCATTCGAGGTTGTGCTTGGCAGGGTATAAATATGAGCCCTGAATGTATGTGTTGACGCAAAATGCGCACTCAGCGCCAATCACACAGCAAGCCGAAAAAAGCTAGCTTCGCACGCGCGAGAGCAAATGACGTGCCGACCAATTTTTCCCGAAAATTAACAAAAGATAAAGCAGCTTAGATACCAAAACTTGGAACGTGTCGGGTGGCACCGGACAGCTTCCATATTTACGGCTAAGAAGCCAAGCAAGATGACATGTAGCTATGTAGAGCTATCTCGTCGAGGATCACAACCATCCGGCAATTACAGAGGAAAAAGGAATACCGCCGAATGGATGACGTAAGCGTGACGACGATCGGTCTTTGTATAAATAAAAATGCAAGCATGAAGTTACGACCGATCCCCATGAAGTTTGTCATTAAATAAAATGAGGTAAAGCACGAACATGGTCATGTATTAAATAAGCATGCATAGATCCAAAGCACTAGTCTACCGCATGTCTAGGTACTTTAAGATCCGTCGGGTACGATCACAAACAAATCTATCCACCGCATGATACAACTTGCATGAAAAACATACCACTTTCCGCAAATAGATCTATCCACCGCATGATACAATCTAAATATGGAAAGCTAAAAGCATACGTCGTTTAACACATAAACAATGCACATGATCTACTCGTGAAAAGATAACCGAATACGGCCGAACGTACCGATTCAGGGTCCGTGAAGAAGGAACAAACATTACCACGTGAATAAATCTATCAGACTGAATTGGAAATCTAATCCACCGATGACTAGCTCCAAAGCAACCCAAAAACCTCGCATCTACCGCATGATACCCGGTTCTTTCAAGATTTATACGAACCAAGCAAGCTTGAACCCGCAACACGTAACAACCTAGATCGATTCGGTTTCGCCGTTTGTCGGAGAGCACAAGATCCACGCATCAAAACACGAAACCTGCTCGTACACGAATCTTAAAAGAAATATAGCCGATCCAAACCCATCTAGATTGGGCAAGGGTGTGTTACATGAACTAAAACATAAAGTAAAACTCATGATAACACGGGATAACTTAATGAATCTATTGGATCTTGCCAAAATCCAATAGAGCCGATAACTAGCTTCGAGCTAGATCTTAGCCTACCGCATGGCTCATGATCTAACAAGAAACCCTCTTGAACCAAGCTTGAATCTACCGCATGACACGAAGCATGGTAACAAGACTACTTGCATCGGATCTAAATCCACCGCATGATACTAGACATCATACAAGGTTGCCGGTACTTACGGAGGTCGACGGATCGATTGGCCCTCTCGAAGAACTCGACGACACGACAAGGACTCTAGGGTTTGGCGTAAGGCCGTGTGTATTGAGGAATGATCGTGTTTGTTACATACATCCGGGGATCGTATTTATACCCCGCCGATTACAACTCGCGAATGGATTCATTGCCTAACTAAGCTCGATTGCTCGTCCCTCCATTCGTCTCCTTTGATTTGAGCCACGTCACCGTCCAATCCCGCGAAATCAGCTCTACTGTTCCTTTGCCGAATTGGAGCAAATAGCCGACCGCATCTCTTTGCCGAAAATCTCTAGAAATATCCTTCCTTCTACCAGACGGACTCTTTTTCGAACCGGACCCACAAGTCAGACTCCTTACCAAATTTTGGTGTTAACACATGCCCCTTCAATTGTGGGATAAAAGTAATTTTGTTCCACAATTGACTCCGCCCCCAAATCCTTGAGCTAAGTCCGTCAACACCTACTCTTCGCAATCCGCCGAATCTTCATTCGAGATCCAACCCTAGATCCTCTTCGTTCCGAGCTCGAACCTCCAATGGCGACTCGGAACCAAGCCGCTCGGGTAAATTCATCCCCCCGCAAACCTTGTTAGGTTTTCAATTTTACCCGAGATTTTTCTTTTCCGCTTTCTTCCGGGAATCTTCCATCGCTCTTTTGATTCCTATCGAGGCCAATTCGCAGCCTTACTACCTTGGTCTCGTGGGGAATCCCGATCCTCTAGATCTCATTACCGCCGAATCTCGCAGAATCCCCTTCAAGGCAGCTTTGTCCCCACCTCCTCAGTGGCAAGATGCGTTCAAGAACTGGCCCTTACCTCCAATTGCAGGTTGGAAGACTTGGTACCGGAGGATCCTTGCAGATAAAAGTGGATTAACCAACCTGGATGCTCTCCGCATCGCTCAATGCCTGGAGTTGTCCGTGGCTGAGACACCCAAGAATGAGGATCTTCTGATAGCCGCATGCCACTTCTGGTCAAATGGCGTCAACGCCTTCCTTTTTGGGCATGGCCCAATGTCTCCAACCTTGGCCGATGTATACATGATCACCGGCCTTGACATCACCGGGTCTGTCCAGCCCTGGAACTTCAAAAATTCCTCACGCCGGACGGGGGTAAAGCCGGGGAATGGCTACAAGAATTACATCTCGAAGCACATGAGAGATAATTCCCTTGGCGAAGTTGAATACAGAGCCTTTCTGAACATGTGGCTATGCAGATTCGTCTTCTGTGGCAAGGCCAACGAACCCACTTTGAACCATATCGCAATGGCGATCCATCTGGCTAGTGGCAATCGCCTCCCTCTCGGGAAAATTCCTCTTGGGCAAGGTATATCATATGCTTCATCGGTCGTTACCCAAATGTACACCAGCCCGCAGGATAACGTGCGTCAATGGCCCTTGGTGGTTTGTTCAAATGTGGCCGCAGCTCCACATGCATCGATCGTCGGCGTCGATTTGGATTCAAGGTTCTTCCCTTTGTCCAATTACCCCGAAGGAGAGCCTCAAGCCACCGCAGGATGCCAAAACTATGGAGAAGCGGCTTCAACTGTTCTTATCCAAGCAGGACATTGGCCGGCTCTTCGAGTTGTTCTTCAAAGGTTTCTCCAATCCTCTCGTGGCTTCCTTATCTAGGCAATGACACTTTGACCTTCCCCGTCGAATTCTCCTTCGAGCCCGCCGTCAAGATAGGGGATTCTTGGAGATCTTTAATATCATAATCCGCCCATGCATATTACCGCCGAGTTCAATGGAGGGAGTGCGGAATGTCGACACTTATGAATACTACCGGCCTAATGTAATGGCCGGACAACTTGGATGCGGCCGCATGCCTCCAAGATTGTTTTTGCATGAATTCCTCAAACCCGGGGAGGAAATCGAGAACCGATGCAATGCGGCGAGTTTTCAACTATGTGTGCGGTCCCACCGTCTATACATGTCCTTTTGTGCCCGCAACCATAGCTCACCCCACCTTCAACTCCCCGGTGGCAAGAATTTCATGACCACATCTTCGGTGAACCCGTTCATGTGTTCCGTGCGTGCAATTGGTGCCTGATTTCCTGCCGACTTCAGAGGTAACACAATGAGCCCTTGGATCAAGCACTTCTTCTTTATTCATGGTCTTGATCTTCGTCTTTTGTCCACAGAACACAGTGCCTGCTCCTCGAGCCAGGGCAATTGCTTACAATGCTGAAGGCTCAATTTCAGCACTAGGGTTCAAATCCACAACCCTGCACCAATTAATGGCCAGGTATGCTACTACAGATCCCAGCCTTTCTAGCCTTGCTGCGGAGACAGAGGCAAGGTCCGCACTCGATTGCCCCTTCAAGTGCCAAAAGGAGAAGAACTGTCAAAAAGGTGCTTGTTGAGGTAAAACCCTTTACCTTCTTGATTACCGCATCACTCTGTTCTTGATGGATCATATCATTGTGCATTTTCGGACCGAGCCCAACATCCTTCGTAACCAGCACACTCGCCGATGCCCCATCCACCGGTATGACCTTTCTTGTCCTTTCTCAAGGATGAGCACCGGCACTTACTCTTTCAATTGGACACTTGCGAAGAAGCCGTGGAAGAACGGCTTGTAGATGTTCCGGTGGTTCAACAAAGCGAGTCCATCCAGGGGTTGAGTTACCTATCCCTATGGAGATTTCATCTTCGTCACCTTCTCGCGAAGCAATAAATTCTCCGCAGATGAATCTCCCGCCCCAACCGGAGCCGACAAATTCTCCCGGGGTGCCATCGCCTATTGGTCAAACAGAGATAGCCAATCCACCGCAGGCGGCGACCCAACTCCTCTCCCGGCCCGTAAACCCACGAGCCGCCAATGCCCGCATCGGCACCCCTTAGCTCGAAGTTTCGGCTCTTCTTGGAGCGCCTTCTTCACCCGTGATTGCCCCTACTCAAGAAACCGCCATGAGGTAACCACCCGTACTCGCTTCCGGTGCCTTGGTGTTTAGTATCCTTACTTCGGCAATGTTGTTCATCGGGATCAAGTTCCATCATCACCGAGCCTCGCCATCGGAGAGCAATCCACCGCCGAGGTGATGGAAGGAGTATTCCAGCCCGCCGCCAAATGAAGTGCTTGTCCAAGCTCACGAAATTGCCGCCCGGCTAGAGAAAGATGCTCGGGATCGGTTCAATGATCTCCATCATTTCGAAGAAATGTTTGAACCCATTAGTCAAGAACTCCCCGAAGACATCGAGCTTCTCCTGTCATCCGTCTATGACTTAGAGCCCCTTTATGTACCCTTGAGGCGCGCTTGGAGGAAATTGCGCTCCCGTCCGGCCATTGAGAAAAGGAAAACTGATGCTGAACAAGCCATGAACGGGGCACAATCCCAAGCAGAGAGCCATAAAGATGCATTGGCTAACCTGCAAGCTTCTTACGATCTGAAAGTCGCCAGGAAGGCTGCTCTAGAGGCAGAACTGAGAAGCCTGTCAGCGGAGATGGAGATTGACCAAAAGAAAATAGCCGAACTTCCTGGATTGATAGCAAAGACCCAAGCGGAAGTAGAATCGGTCCGTCACCGAATAAAGCAATGCGATGCGGAGCTCACCGACCTATACGGTGCCCAAAAAGACCGCCAGGAGATGCTTGGACAATTCCCGTTTGATAATATCCAATGTTCGTCGTGTACTTGCCAAACTCCCCGAATGCCCGAATCCTTATTGATGTATAATTGAACTGGTCGCTCTCGTAATATCTCCTTGTGATTTGTTTCCTTTCTTTTGCGTACTTTTGAGATGTAATGCTGAACGACCCATTCGGCAGTGAAACGCTAACTCCCGAACGACACCTTGAGTTCCCTTAGCCGAACCAATCGACCTGCGCACGGTCCAGCTTAGAACTCCAAACGACCCGCCGGCGGGTTGGTCAAGGAAATCTCTCCACCTTCCAATTTTATTGGGACGTGCGCCACGATCCACGCCCACAACTCGAAGCCATGATTCACCCCCGCCGTGCCTATAAATGTTGCCATAGGTGCCCCTAGCTCTCCACCGGGCCTTCTAGCTCTCGAATCTTTGCCAATCTTTAGCCTTCTCGCAAATAGTGCACATCCCAAACCACAATGGTGCGCCGCCTCAACCGCCGCCGTGCCTCCGACGAGGCCGAGGGGAGCGAGCGCCAATGCGCGCGGCGATGACGATCGTCAACCTCTCCTCTCGTGATTCTCGCTTTTTAATCTTCCTTTGCCTTGACGATCATCTCTCCTTTTTCGGGGCCGATTCGGTGGAATCCGCCCCGTGCGCCGGTCAATCGGCCCCTCCCCGGATGACTCCTCGGAGTCCGATGGCCCACTCCCCGCACCGTATGGGGAAGCGAGACGCCATCCGCTTCAAGGAGGAACTAGAGGCGTCCCGTCGCGAGCGGGAGGACGTCTCCAAGAAAGCGGGCGTGGCCGAGTTAGAATGGGAGGACCGGCGCAAACACTGCCGGGAGGCCATTGACGGTATGGCCCCGAGATTGATTCCTGGTCCAGCCTCGGCCTTTGATGTTAATCCCCTTCGTTTGTCTTTTGCGGCCCGCGATGCCGAGCTCAACCGGCCAAAGGCGCCCGGTAGAGCAATTGGCCGAGAAGGTGAATGCCCACGGCGACACGCGGCGGAACGCCCGGCCGCGGTGGAGCGCCGCGTTGACGAGGTGGCCGTCCATGGCGTTCGTGCGGGGACCACCTTGGGCCCAGGCCGCGATGGCGACGCATACGGACGTCGATTACTCCACCGGGCCGCGTGGCTTCCGTGGCGGCGCGCGCGGGAGGATATCGACGAGATCGAGCTCATCTGGAGCGCCTCGACGGCCACGGCGACGCCATTGCCGAAATTACCCATCCCCAATCCGTGTTGAACGGGCTCTTCGACTAGATTGTACTAGGGATGTGTAAATATCGGCAATAGATGAAGAACTTTTGAATTCTGCACCTGTTCTGCGATGACATCCTTCGCATTTGCATCTGTGAATTTTGTTTTCTTTGAATGCATCTGGGAACTATCTTTAGCCGAACGCGCGAGAACAACTGCCCCTTGGCGCAAAATCCACAAAGGATCCCAATTCGGCAATCCGTAAACACTGTTCAAAAGAAAACCCTTCGCACTCGGTGGAAACCCCTGCCGCTTGGTATTCCAACAGTGTGTACTGGCCAGATCATCACTCCCAATGCGCCTCCTTGGTCAATAAAATAGCCCGTGGGGTGCTCTGCAAATCCACTCGCACACTCCTCCATCATTTCTCGTCTCTTCCCCTGCTGCTAGAGGAAAAAACCCCAACGCCATGGACAAGGGTAAACAACCTCAGGGGAGCGGCTCATCCGGAAAGCGTACGATTCGGAAGTGAGTTCTTTCTTGATCTCGCTCCTTGTTCTCCTGCTTTGATCTTGCGCTTCATGTTTTCCTTTTGCCCTTTTCGCTCTTGATTTGCTTCCCGAAGAGGTCATCGGGACCGAAGATGTTCCCGAGTACATCTCCTCCGATTCCTCCCCCCCGAAGCGAGAGGATGCCACGCCCGAGCGGAGAGGACTAACCATCGGCTCCGCCGCCGTGTCCGGCGCCCGGAGCATGGCCTCGGGGACATGTCCGCCCGTTGCCAAGCCGAGCGCGAGCGTCGCATGGCTCGGGAAGCACTAGTAGGGGGTAAATGCTCCCGACTCTTTTGTGCCCGCCCCCGGATTTCTTGCCTCGACCTTGATTTCTCCCCGCCCCGGATGTCTCGACGGGTACGCAACCTTGAAGGCGGCCCGGGATAGCTTGGTAGAGGCCGCCAACCATGGCCATCCCCGTGCGTTCCAAGTTGCCGTCACGGTGGTCCCGGAACAAGCGGAAGAGGGGGGCAGCGGCGAAGAAGTGAAGAAAAGATTGTATCATACTTTCTCTTCTTTCTCCATGCCTTCTCGCTTCCCTCTTCCTTGGGGGCTTGACCATCGGGGTTGTTAGATATGATCCTGCAAGAAGCAGTTGTAATGTAGTGTTGAGCTAAGGGCAATGCATCCAGGCACTGGCCATTTTCTCTTGTTCATGGATTTTGTTCTAAAGGCGGCCTCATTCTTGAGCGCCGGCTATTTTGTGCCAGATGCGTGTAATCATCGATCGATCTCAATGCTAGGATAATATTTCTTCAGATATCTCCCATTTATCGCAGCGGAAAATTCTTCTCCCAGCAAAGTTTTCAATATGTATGCATTACCAGGGACGCATCGACCAAACGAAAAGGCCCCTCCCGCTAGGGGACCATTTGCCGAATTCAACGTATTTGGTTCCAATCGGCAATAGCGCTTTCCAAACTAGATCGCCTTACTGCGAATTGCTTTACCTTTACTTTCTTGTTATAGTATTTGGCGACCCGCAGCCTTGTTTTTCTCGATGTTCTCCGGGGCCCCGAGACGGATAATATGCAAATCTTCTAACTCATCCATCATTAGGCCACCGTAATCCTTGGAGCTCAACTCGTTTTGCAGCACTACTCTCCTTGACTCGATTGCATTTCCCGGGGCGGGATTGCATGATGCCCGTAAACCAACTCGTAAGGAGAAGTCTTTGTAGCTCCATGGGGGGCCATTCGGTAAGCCCACAACGCTTCACTGAGCACCGAATGCCACCTCCTTGGCTTCTGATCGATCTTCTTCTGTATCAGCTTGATCATGATCTTATTAGAAGCCTCTGCTTGACCATTAGCTTGGGCATAATACGGAGAGGAATTAAACAATTTGATTCCCATGTTTTCGGCAAAATCTCTAAACTCCAATGACACGAATTGTGCCCCCTGGTCAGTGGTAATCGTCTGAGGGATCCCAAATCGATAGATGATGTGTTCCTTGACGAACTCGATCATGTTTTCTGACGTCACTTTCTTCAGTGGGATCGCCTCGACCCATTTGGTGAAGTAATCTGTAGCCAAAAGCACGAACTTATGCCCCTTGCTAGACGGCGGATTAATTTGGCCAATCAGGTCTATGCCCCAGCCCCTGAATGGCCATGGCTTGATGATGGGATTCAATGCTGATGCAGGGACTCTTTGAATATTCCCGAACCTCTGGCAGTCTTGACATCCCTTGTAATACTCAAAGCAATCCTCTAATATCGTCGGCCAAAAGCATCCGGCTTGTCTAATAACCCATTTCATCCGATAGGCCGATTGGTGCGCTCCACATATCCCATCATGCACGTCGCTCATCATGTTCTTGGCTTCTTCTGGACCCAGGCATCGTAGCAATACTCCGTCTAATGATTTATAGAATAAATTGTCATCCAGAAGAACGAACTTAATTGCTTTGTACCTGAGCTTCCTAGAGACTTTTCGGGATGGATCTCTTAAGTAATCAACGATCTCTTTCCTCCAATCATCTTCTGCAAGATCCGCCCCTAGTGCACACACCTCTCGCAAAGAAATGCTTCTTGACTCTCCTTGTAACCGCAGGCGCTCCGAGCTAGCCTATTTGCTTCTTCGTTATGCTCTCTAGGAATGTCTTTGTAGGGTTACCGATGGGAAGCTCTTCAAGATTTCCCCGCACTCTTCGTAGTAACTCCTCGCGCGCTTCGCTCCCCGCACTCGTATTGGCCGTTCAATTGCTTGATTACTAGTTCGAATCTCCATAGACCTCAACCGATACGGCCCCGACCTTCTCTCAAATATTGAAGCCCTCGAAGTAGTGCCTCGTACTCGGCCGGTTATTTGTGACAGTGGGTTGTATAGGAATAGCGAATTCGAACATCTCACCTTTGGGCGAAATTAGCAGGATCCCTACTCCCCCACCTTTGCCACATGATGACCCGTCAAAAAATAAAGCCCAAGGGGTAATTTCAAGTAGACTAATTGAAGGGTCACGATGTTCAGTTATGAAATCGCAATGATCCGACCTTTGATGGCTTTTGCCGATTCGAACTTCAACTCGAATTCGATAAAGCTAAAATCCATTTGCCAATCCGACCATTCAAAATTGGCATGGATAACATATGTTTTATCACATCAAACTTCGAGTATACAGGCGCATTCGGCATTCAACAAGTAGTGCCGAAACTTTGTACACGAGTAGTATACGCAAAGACACGCTTTCTCTATAGCCGAATACCTCGGTTTCGGGGATCAAGTAGTTTTCGGCTAAGATAAGCTACTACCCGCTCCTTTCCTTCGAATTCTTGAATAAGGGCCGATCCAATAGTTTGGGTACCGGCCGCCACGTACAACTTGAAAGGCTTGTCCACTCGAGGAGGAACCAAAGACCGGCGGCTCCTTCATGTATTGCTTGATTTCATCGAAAGCCTTTTGTTGTTCGTCGCCCCATGTGAATTTCTGATCCTTCTTTAGCTTCAGCAATGGAGAGAATGGCAACACCTTCTGTGATAAATTTGAGATGAATCTTCTCACGAAGTTGATCTTGCCGAGCAGTGATTGCAATTCCTTGAGGTTGGTTGGAGGAACGATTTCATCAATGGCTTTCATGCTCTTCTTGCCAACCTCGATTCCCCCTTCGTGGACCAAAAACCCCAAGAACTCTCGAGCCGACACCCCCAAACGCACACTTGTTTGGATTCATCTTTAGGCCATGCTTCCGGTGCATTCCAAGGTCTTCTTCACGTCTTCTAGGTGGGTGTCATGACTTAAGGACTTGATCACCACGTCATCGATGTAGATTTCCACGGTTTTGCCGATCAACTCATGAAAAATGTAATTCATGGCCCGTCGATAGGTTGCACCGGCATTTTTCAACCCAAATGTCATGACTATCCATTCAAATAGGCCTATATGACCGGGACATCGAAGGCCGTCTTCAAGATGTCTTCTATTGCCATGAAAATCCGATTGTATCCCGCGTTGCCATCCATGAAACTAATCACCTTGTGTCCAAGACGGCGTCAATCAACAAATCGGCAATAGGCATCGGGTATCCATCCATGGGAGTAGCTCGTTTAGGTCCCCGAAATCTATGCAAACTCTCATTTTTCCATTCTTCTTATACACGGGGACGATGTTAGAAATCCACTCCGCATATACGCACGGCCGAACGAAGTTTGCGTCAAGTAATCTTTCGATCTCCTTCTTCACATCGGCCAATACTTCATCCTTGTAGATTTTCCGGGCGGTTGCTTATACGGTTTGAAACCGAGGCTTGATTGGCAACCGGTGCTCGACGATGGAACGATCCAATCCGGCATCTCCGAGTAATCCCGTGCGAAGCAATCTTTATATTCTTTGAGAAGCTCAATTAAGTTCCCCCTGAAATCTGGCTGCAAATTTGCACTGATGAACGTCGGCCTTGGCTTATCACCGCTTCCAATGTCAACTTCTTCCAGCTTATCGGCCGACATGAATCCTCGTCCCAACTTGCCATCAGTGCCATCCACGGGGTTCTCCATTAAAAATTACTATAAGAGCCGACTGCTTGAATCGGCTGTTGGTCACTGCTGACAGGTTCAACAGACCTTCTCCACGATCCTTCCCCGAGAAGCAATCGATGCCTTGGTACTCCCCGGAAGGCTGGTTCCATGTTGGCCACGCTCACGGAGTCATCTGCCTGGACGACCTCGATCTCGTCATCCACCCACCTGGATAAGTCGTTGATGCATGGTGGATGGGACGCGGCGGTTGGCGTGAATCCCGGTCCCGCCCCAGCGCCAGGCTATAGGCTCCCTCGCCTTCGATGACAAAGAAGGTGGTGAGCGGCGTCTTGGACCCGATCATCAAGTCCACGTGAGCGCATCCTTTGGTGTCCGAGGGGTTCCCGCGAAGTCGTTCGGGATGATGCTCGTAGGTGTCGGATCGCTCGGGCCCATGCCAAGCTTCCCGAAGGTGGTGTACGGCATGACGTTGACCGCCGCCCCGCCGTCGACGAACATCTTGGTCGGCGGCTTGCCATTGACGTACCCCCCTCAAGTACGGCGGCCTCATATGGTGATTCTTGGCCGGCTTGTCGAAGACGGCCCGCTTGGCAAGCACCGCTTGTGCCATCATCTCCTCGGGCCGCTCGTCATCAAAGGAAGCTTCCTCTCCGCATAACGGTTAGCGGGAGCCATGAACTCGTTCGGCAGGAAGTATACCATGCAAGCAGGAGCCGAACGCTTCGATCCTTCTGGCTGGTCCTTGGGGCGCCACTTCTGCCTCGTCTGGATCCCGGCTTGTTTCATCTCGCGGTTCCTCAAGCGCTGGACCCGCCTTTTCTGGCTCCTGCGTAGACCGGGCGGGCACCACTGCCCCTTCTGCCAGACGTGAACATCCTCGTCCTCCTCTTGATCAGCCCACCTGAGATCAGCTTGGCGCTTCCTGGGATGATCAATGATTTCAATTTTTTGCCGCCGATCCCCATTCGGGTGGATCCTTCCAAGTCTCTCATGGACGGATCGGCGATTGGCAGTTTCCTGCCTGTACTCAACATATCTGTCGCTGCATTCGGGACGCGTTCCTCAATGTGGGCGGCTTTAGGCCCTCATTCCCGGCGCCAGTGCGAAGAAGGCGCACCCCCGGTGGGCGCGCTCCTGCTCGCGCGTGTATTGTTCTTGGTCCCTTCTGCGCGCTTCCTCTTCAGCCCTGCGCTGCTCCTCCTCGTGACGACGCTTCTGGTAGCGTTCCTTCTCCATCTGGCGCTGCCACTTGTTGAGGAGAATGCGTGACGTCACCTTGGGTCTAGGCCTGGACGATTCCCCAATCTCGATGTGGCTCTTGAGAACGCGGGGGGCGTCGCCCTGCACTTGCTCTAGGGTCACCCGGGCGCTCCGGTCCACCGATCCACCTTGCTTGGACTCGGGCCGAGGTCGGGACCTTGACCTTCCCCTTCTCTTCGAGCCGTTATCGCATTGACGGAAAAGCCGAGCATGTTACGAGGAAAGGGGTGGCCATCCGGCTTCATCTTGTTATCGAATTTGAGGTGCCCTTCCTGGATAGCCTTACGGATCTTCATCACGAAGACCCCGCAATCGTTGATGGAGTGCGAGTCCCTGTCATGGAAGCCACGGTAACGTTTTGATTTGACTCCATCGAAGTAGAAGCATAGAATACCCTTTGGGCGACTTGATTCGCCCTTCCTTTACCAAGAGCTCAAATAACTTATCGGCCTTTGTGATGTCGAAGTCGTAAGTTCCTTTGGTCTCGCTTGACCCACCGCCGATTCATTGTCAAGGGCTCCTTACCCCACATGATCTCTCGCTGCGGCTATCTCCAATTCGTCGTCAGAATCCTCGAACAAATCAGCCTTGTCCAAGAATTGATTGTAGATGTCAGCGACGTCGTGTCCCTTGCCAAACTTGGGGTCCTTCTTGAGGCCATACGCCTGATTGCTCATCAAAGATAACTTTTGTGACAGCTGGCCCAAGTTTTCAAACTCCATCCCAAATAGCTTCTCGCGCACGGCCGGCAACATCCCTACGTACACGGCCATATCGACCGATCGTCTCGGCAAGTTCAATGAGAAGCACATGCCCTTGACTTCTCTGAATCTTCTAAGAAACTCCAGCGGTGTTTCGCTGTGCCTTTGCTTCGTGTGGCGAGATCAATCAACTTCTTCTCAGAACTGCCGCTGAAGTAATGAGCGTGGAATTTACGCTCCAAATCCTTCCACCTGGCCACTGATTCGGGCGGCGGCGGACGAGAACCACCGAAAAGGGCCGGGACCCGTCGGGAGGCGGGGAAGTGGCGAACCCCGAACGCCTCCTCGGCCGAGCATTCCCCAAGCCGCATGAGGTGACGGGCGATGTGCTCGGCCGTGCTCGTCTCGTCTGCCTAGAGAACTTTGTGAATTCCGTCGGCGGCTTCACCCTCGGTGGCGGGAGCACGTTATAGTACCACTGCGGGAACGGCGGCTGTAGGTGGGGGCGCCGCATCTTTGGCTTGAGGCCGACCCGATTCCGCATCAATTCGGCCATCTTGCGTGCTAGGGCGTCTTCCTCTTGAGCGCTCGCAGCCGGCGCGTACCACGGTGCGGGAAGGCACCGAACGCTCCGTAATTTCCCACTTCATGATAACCACCGCCGTACAAATTCCTCTCGGGAGCCGCTGGGTCGACGGAGCTATTCTTCGACCGGGGTCGAGTGGGGGCCCCGCATGAGCCGAACGCTAGGTCTCCCGTACGTAGGCCGGTACGGATTCGTGCCGCGCGAGCCGGCCGACCCGTCGTTCCGTGGTGGTGGCGGATTGGTGGACTTCCCGAAGCTTGCAACGGGGGCCGAACCGGGCGCCCCCCGCCGCCCGCGAGGAGGTTGGAATGTTTGGCTCCCCGGAGCTTGAGGGGAGGCCGCCGCAATTGAGCTCGCAGCGGCCGGCCGAGAGCTTGATTCACCCGGCTCCACCGTGCTCTTCCGCGGACGCCTTCCCGAACGCTTGCCCCGCGCCGGGCCAAAGAGGGCCACCATCGTCCGCCGGGAGCGACCCGAGGAAAGCACGGTTGTGCTTGGTGAGCATGTCGTCCCATCGACTCTTGGAACATCCGGCGCATTCCTCCTTCTCCTGTTGGGTTGAGGCATCGCTCTCTCCTTGACGGCTTGCCCTCCGGGTAGGTCATTCTTTAGATACGGTACACCACTTCGATTCTTCTTAAACCGGTTCACGGCGTCTAGGAGCGCCGATGTCGCTCTCGGAGAAAGCCCTCGATGTTGACATCCGTGAGGTCCGAGACTTCGCTCATCTTGAACCAATTAATTTGTTTGTCCCACCGGCGTGCCAAAAAGTGTGTTGACGCAAAATGCGCACTCAACGCCAATCACACTGACAAGCCGAAAAAGCCAACGCGCCGCACGCAGAGAGCAAATGACGTGCCATCAATTTTTCCGAAAATTAACAAAAAGATAAAGCGTTTAGATACCAAAACTTGGAACGTGCTCGGGTGGCACCGCACGTCCATATTTATGCTAAGAAGGCCAAGCAAGATGACATGTAGCTATGTAGAGCTATCCGTCGGAGGATCCAACCATCCGGGCAATTACGGAGGAAAATAAGAATTCCGTTGAATGGATGACGTAAGCGTGACGACGATCGGTCTTTGTATAAATAAAAATGCAAGCATGAAGTTACGACCGATCCCCATGAAGTTTGTCATTAAATAAAATGAGGTAAAGCACGAACATGGTCATGTATTAAATAAGCATGCATAGATCCAAAGCACTAGTCTACCGCATGTCTAGGTACTTTAAGATCCGTCGAGTTACATCACAAACAAATCTATCCACCGCATGATACAACTTGCATGAAAAACGTACCACTTTCCGCAAATAGATCTATCCACCGCATGATACAATCTAAATATGGAAAGCTAAAAGCATACGTCGTTTAACACATAAACGATGCACATGATCTACTCGTGAAAAGATAATCGAATACGCCGAATGTACCGGTTCAGTAGGTCCGTGAAGAAGGAACAAACATTACCACGTGAATAAATCTATCGCAGGTTGAATTGGAAATCTAATCCACCGATGACTAGCTCCAAAGCAACCCAAAAACACGCATCTACCGCATGATACCCGTTCTTTCAAGATTTATACGAACAAAGCAAGCTTGAACACGCAACACGTAACAACCTAGATCGATTCGGTTTGTCGGTCGGAGAGCACAAGATCCACGCGTCAAAACACGAAACCTGCTCGTTACACGCATCTTAAAAGAAATATAGCCGATCCAAACCCATCTAGATTGGGCAAGGGTGTGTTACATGAACTAAAACATAAAGTAAAACTCATGATAACACGGGATAACTTAATGAATCTATTGGATCTTGCCAAAATCCAATAGAGCCATAACTAGCCTCGAGCTAGATCTTAGCCTACCGCATGGCTCATGATCTAACAAGAAACCCTCTTGAACCAAGCTTGAATCTACCGCATGACACGAAGCATGGTAACAAGACTACTTGCATGGATCTAAATCCACCGCATGATACTAGACATGATACAAGGTTGCGGTACTTACGGAGGTCGACGCCGATCGATTGGCCCTCTCGAAGAACTCGACGACACGACAAGGACTCTAGGGTTTGGCGTAAGGCGGCGGTGTGTATTGAGGAATGATCGTGTTTGTTACATACATCCAGGGATCGTATTTATACCTGCGGCGATTACAACCGCGAATGGATTCATTGCCTAACTAAGCTCGATTGCTGTCCCTCCATTCGTCTCCTTTGATTTGAGCCACGTCACCGTCCAATCCCCGCGAAATCAGCTCTTGTTCCTTGCCGAATTGGAGCAAATAGCCGACCGCAGATCTCTTTGCTTGAAAATCTCTAGAAATATCCTTCCTTACCAGACGGACTCTCTTTTTCGAATCGACCCACATGTCATACTCCTTACCAAATTTTGGTGTTAACACCATTGACGTATCCCCTTAAGTACACCCGCCTCATGTGTCGATTTTTCGGGGCTCTGGTTGTCGAAGATGGCCTCGCTGGGCTAGCACCACGCGCCATCATCCCCTGGCCTACTCATCGACTAGGGACGCTTCCTCTCGCACAACCTAATTAGCTGTGAGCCATGAATTCGTTCGCGTGCACATACCATGCATGCCGGAGTCGAACGCTTTTGGACCCTTCAAAGTTGATCCCCGGGGCGCCACACCCTCGCCTTGTCCGGATCCCGCCCCCGCCCCCACCGCGTTCCTCAAGCGCCGAACCCGTCTCTTCGACTTCTCCTTAAAGCCGGGAGGGCACCATTGCCCCTTCTCGCCGCATGTGCTCGTCCCTCGTCCCTCCTCTTCTGATCAGCTCCCCACCTTAGATCGCCCGTCGCCCCCCGGGGTGATCAATGACTCCAATTTTTTGGCGCCGATCCCCGTTAGGGTGGATCCTCCTGTTTTCCTCGTGGACGGATCGGGCGATCGCGCTTTCCCCGCCCTCGTACTCTCGCATACCCGTCACCTACCCGGCAGCTCCTCGCCGTGGGTAGCTTCAAACCCTCGCTCCAACAAGCACCGAAGAACGCACATCCCCGCTGCGCGCGGCCGCCGCCGCGCGTGTACCGCTTCCGGTGTCCCTTCGTGTGCCTCTTCTTCTCGCCCGCGCTTTCTCCTCCTCGTATCCGCGCTTCTCGGTAACGCTCTTTCTCTATCCGGGGCGCTGCCACTTGTTGAGGAGGATGCGCGTGGTCACCCCGGGCTTGGCTCGGGATGACTCCCCGATTTCGATGCGCTCTTGAGAATGTCGGGGCTTCACCATGCACTTGTTCCGCAGTCACCCGGCGCTCCGGTCCACCGTTCCATCCCGTCTAGCCCCGTCGAGGTCCCATCATTGTCGAGCGAAGGTGAAGACGCCACGCCTCACCCGGGGCCCGCCGCCCCGCCTACTTCGCTGCGAGGTCCCGGTCAGAGTCCTCGCTGCACGCTATCGCCCGTGCAAAAGCTCCCCGTACACGGTACTCATCACCTCGTGGAAGCTACGACACTACTTCCAGAGTACTCGGATCTCGATTGTCACCGACTACCCGCCTGCCGAAATCCCGCGAAACCAAGATGCTACTAGAAGAATCTGCAAGGGGGGCCGAGCTCCGCGCTCTCACCTCATCGACTCTCAAGCCACGCACAACTTCCATCAAGCCGTTGTGCGCTCGGTCGACTCCCATGGCGGAGTGGCTGGAGAACCCGCCTACCTACTCCAACCGTGCGACCAGAGCATTGGGTGATGTACTTCGACGGCTTATTCAACCTCGAGGGCGCTAGTGCAGGGGGGTACTCCCCGATTTCTCTAACGGCGAACAGCCTGCGGCACGTCCCGCAGATCTTCTCGAAGGTCTGAAACAATGGCGGGGCCGAGTAGGAAGCCCCTCCTACACGGGCTCCGCCTTGCGGCCGCTAGGCATCAAGCGGTTACTAGTCTACTCGGAGACTCCGTAGTGGTCATCAACCAAGTCAACAAGTCCTCGGGACCGCAACAAGGAGAACATGGACGCCATCGCCTAGAAGTCCTGTTTGTTCAAGAACAAGTTCAACAAGCCTCCGAGTTCCACTTCATCGTCCGCGATAACAACGCCGTGGGGCCGGGACGCCCCGCCGGAGCCGGTTCTACCCGCACTCAAGTACCCGCCGGGTGTCTTTGTCCACGAGCTTCACGCGCCATCCATCCTGCAGGCTTCGCCACCAACCACGTCCTGGGGCCCGCATCCGCCCCGCCGGCCAGAGGTCATGATGATCGACGTGGATCTGAGGCAACCCCTTCATCGACTACCCGCCGACCGTAAGGTTCCCTCGACAAGAACTTGGCCGGAAAGAAACAATCCGCCCGCGCCACTCCTCCGGCCCCGTCTGAGGACAAGCTTTACAAGAGGGGCGCATCTTCTCGGAGTACTCATGAAGTGCATCTATGCGGCAAGAAGGCATGGACATCTTGGAGTGAGATCCACAAGGGCGTCTCGTGGCAACCACGCGTCTTCTCTCGCACGCCGGTCGCCAAGGCCTCCGGCGAGCTGCAGCACTCGACCCACAGCTCGGGCGATGCCGAAGAAGCGTCAAAGGTGCCAAGGATGCTAATACTTCGCCTAGCAAAGAACACGTCCCAGCCTCTACAAGCTAGTCACCATACCGCCAACCCGGCCCTTCGCTTGCCGGGGGCTCGACATGATTGGGCCACTACCCACCGCGCTCGTGTGGTTTCAACAGTACCTGTGGCCATCGACAAGTTCACCAAGGGGATCGAGGTCAAGCGCTCACATGCCCCAAGGCCGACAGAGCACTTGACTTCCCGGATGAACTCGAAAATCGCTTACGGATCACCCCACCGCATCATCACGACTCTGGGCTCCAAATTCAACAACCACCAAGCCTGGGAGTACCGCAGAACTCCGGGATCGACGTCCCGCCGCCCCCATCCTAGGGCCAACGGGACAAGTCGAGCACGCCAACGGATGGTGCTCGACGCTCTCAAGAAGCGGCTACACGACGCCGTTAACTCTAAAGGAGGTAAGTGGATCAAGGAACTACCCAATGCACTGAGGCTACGTACTCGCCCCTTCCAAGCCACGCAACTCTCTTACTTCCCGGGGTCTACGGCTCCGAAGCAATCCTCCCGCCGATGTCATATGGAACTCACCAAACTAGCCGAGCATTATGACGAAGGCGTTCGAAGACAAAGGTAGAAGAGTTGATATCGATGGTTCAAGAAGCCTCGCCGCGCGCTTCCGTCCACCGCGAAGGTACCCTGAGGGTATCCGACGCTACACGACCGCAACGTCAAGGAATGCTCCTTCAACATTGGCGACCCGTCCTCCGTCGTATACGTAACACTCCGAAGGACTACACAAGCCTCGCCTCCCCGGGAAGGTCCCTTCACCGTGGCAAAGGTGACCGGCCGGGCTCCTATCGCCTCCGTACACTTGAATGCGAAGATGTCAACAACTCGTGGTCGACCGAAATTTCCTCGTCTGGCTCTACGCCTAAGTCTACACGACTACCCCGGGGGCCTAAGCCCACGACTACATCAAAGACCCGTTGACGCGTGAAAATCCGTCAACCTAGCCATGAGTTTACCTTCCGGTGTTGGCATGAGTTTTATACTCCATCCATTGGTACTAACCCCGTGGTATAACAAGTTCACGTGTGCATGTCGTTTTTGGAGTTTAATGTTTATGCATGGATTTAGTGTTGAATGCAAGACTTTCTAGATAAGTTCATCAAGCACCTCATGACAAGACCTTGAAGTCCCGAACAAGTCATGCAATGAAGCAAAATTAACTCCAAGAAGCTTCTGGACTTGATCCGAGAAGACTACGGACCTGTGACCCTCGACTCGGGGGCGTCGAATCTTTGCAAGACAAGGAGGTTGAGTCCAATTCGTGAGAGGAAACCGACGACATGGACCTACATGCTGTAAGGGGAAACATCCAGGAAGCAAGGGAACCGACCTCCAGCAAAGGAGCCCACGGGCCGGGCCCAAATGGGCCAAAGCCGCCTCGGCCCAGTCCGGCCGGCCCAAAGGCCCATTTAGGGCCCAAATGCGTCGTCCTTTGCCCTAGCTGCTAATCGGGCTATTTATAGTCCCCCGACCGAGAGCCACGCAAGGAGAAGTCGTATTCCCGCCGAGGAGAAGAGAAGCTTGAGGGACACCAACTTGAAGATGAGGGCCGTGCTAGCTTGTCTAGGGGTTTCCCCGGCCGACGTGGGAACCTTGCATGGAAGACCACGTCGGAAAGCTCCGAGCGAGGATCAAGATCCGAGGGAGGGCTCCCGGTGGTGATCTTGTTCATGTAATCATTCATGGTGAAGTTTGTAAGTGAATCCGATTTCTAGCATGACATTAAGTGCTTTCTCGATGATTTTGATTTCTTCTTGGTTTTGCTTCTTCTACGATCTAGTCTATAGCTAGATTACATAGGGTGCTCGGTAGCCGCGGAGGCTAGAGGTGCATACCGACCGGCCAAGTGATTTCAACTTGTTCTATCGAACTCGCCCTAAGCTCCCGCATGAATAGGGATACGTTGTGACAGAACGGGGGTCTCGAAAGGCGGATGTTTTCGGAGTCGGATGGGAAGGCCACGATTTAAAGATGCTTTTAATGAGATTCGCTTTGCTATCTTCATCTATCTTGTTTGGAGCTACAACATAAGCATGATCTAGATTCTCTAGATTGGTTATCTCTTGCTTTCTCTTGCTACCTCTTTTTAGTAGATTAGATTAGATCCGTTTTCTTTATGAGTTAGTAGATTAGATGCAACTTGTCTTCATTAGATAGCTTTACCTTGCTTTACTAGATTGAATCCTTGCGTTGCACATTGTTCCACGGATTCGATACCTTGGGTTCACCACTCGAGGGAAGAAGGGTCCCTTGACTACGACGGAGACTTGTCCGCTTGCAAGTCACAAACGAACTTTGATACAACTATTAACCGTCAACAAGCCCCTTTTTCGGCGCCGTTGCCGGGGAACAAGCAATCAAGATCCGATCTAGTATCGCTTATCTTTCAGGTTTTTTTTTGATTTTCTTTTGCATCTCTTATGTTTGATCATCTCAAAAAAAAAAAAAAAGAGTCAATCTAATCTAGTTTTGATTAACCCTAATTTTTTTTCTTTTCTATTTAGATTTTTGTTTTATTACTAACCCTAACCGAGATGGTTGGCTACCTCTCCAAGAAACCCAAAACTTTTTTGTGGATGATCCAGAAAACTTTACAGTGCAAAGGTGACGTGCAACACAAGCTCGAAGGACCATCAAAATCTCCAAGGGAATCACCACCTCCAAGTCAAGACGCCGGGAAGGCCGTTCAAGATCAACGAGGATGGAGAAGATGGAGATGGAGAAAGAAGCTCAACACCTAAAGGCCGCCAAGGCAAGATCCACATGCGGGGTGTTCATCGTGATGAAGATGTTAGAGACGCAAGTGGGACAACTTGCCGACAACCGATTGGTGACAAAGAAGAATATCCGAGACAACTCCAAGGTCCCAAGACGGCGAAGGCTACTCAAGCTCATTCGGGAGAGATGAAGGATCACACTAGAGACCATGAAGATCACGACCGAAGGACAGAGTTCGAGATGCCGAGCCACAAGGAAGATGTTGCATCCGTCAAGACCAAAGGACAAAGCCACTTCGTGAAGACCAAAAAAATTGACTAAGCCAAAGTGGGTACCCAAGATTGCAACGCCCACAAAGAGCGTTGATCCGGAGTAATCAAGTGAAGAAGTCTAGCCATGGACTATAAACGAAGCGCTAGGCGGGAGGCAACCCGTTTCGTCGAGTCAAGAATAAGCTACCGGGAGGACAACCCGATTCCAGGTTTTTCAAGTCTTTTAAATTTAATTCAGTTCTGAATTTTACTACGCAAAACCTTAGACTTAGAATGGTTGAACAATATTAGAGACATAATTCTTGGTTGAACATGTTGCTTGATCATAAACCCTTTACATGAACCATCCTATGTGATTGTTTGCTTCTTTTTCGAGAAACCACAACCAAAAAAAATTTCAGAACCAAACTCAACCTTTCATCCTCTTTATGATGTTGTGGTTGACTTGTTTTTCATGCTAAAAACACACGAGTAGAGCCACGACTTGTATCTAGATGTTGTTTAAATTTCAGCATGTGGTAGGACTCGCGTGAACCTAGAAACTTGATTTTTGGTTGGTTCAAAAATCCATATCCTTGGTTTCTCTAAGATTAGAATTTTTCTAAGCCTCACTTAATTTTATTTCATTCAAAATCTCTCTCATCTAATCAAAAATTAGGACCTAAACCTATGCCCCCGTGATCAAGCCGGGAAAGCTTGCTCTCAACCAATGAAGGCAAACTATACCGGTGAGACCGAAATCGACGTAAAAATAAAATATTTTCGACTTGCATTTGTTTTTAATGGTTTAAAAACTTCTCTAAAATTATGTTCGAGCTCTTGCATGGCTCTGAAAAATATTTTAAATTTCGAATTAGAGGAGTGCTTAACCTTAAACACACCTTAATGGAGGCGCTCTAGTAATCATGCATGCACCATTGGATTCCCTTTCATCAACTTTCACCAATTCCACACGCAAAGGACAAGCATGGTGGGCAGCAAGCATCAACTTTTTAGGAATTTCATGGTGGCATGTGAAGCAAGTGGAGCTAGGGAGCATGGACATGACCCAAAACATGAAGCATCAAGTGGAAGGACCAATAGTGGACGAGAGCGTTTGGGGGGTGCAACTCGTGGAGCACGCGGGCAGAAAGTTGCGGAGGTGAAATGATCGTGCCGAAGAAAGACGAGACGGGGAGGAGCACCGAGGCCGGCCTCACGTACATAAGGAGCCCCCCGGCTCCCGCTTTTTGCGTGCAAGCTTCCTCTCCTTCCTTTGTTTGTGTGTTCAAGTTTGTGTGCTCAAAACCTCCGTAGACATAGCCAACCTTCCCAAGCTTGATAGCTCAAAAAAAAAAATCCACATCCTTAATCCACTCAAAGTCCAGACTCCAAAATAATATTTGTGTAGCTTTGTTGCCGGGTGAAAACCCCTGATATATATTTGTGAGGGAGAGTGCTGCAATCAAGGAAGAAAACTACAAGTCTTTTCACCGAAGAAGAAGGGATCATCGTCGTCTAAGCCATCATCGACAACCTCTTCAGGAGGAGGCGCTTCTGCTTCCGAGCATCCCTGAGTATGGAGGAGGACACGCACCGCCGAGGAGGAATCACACTCTTTTCTCCTTGGTGGCATGAGGGCCACACAAAACTCGTTTATTAGGTTTTCCAAACTTCAATAACGTATGGAGGAGCCGCTCGTCCAACCTCGCCGCTTGACACGATCATCCGCTCCACCTCCATGTGCTCCGCGGTATTCCGAGGGGTATGTCATCATGACGGAGGAGGAGAAGAAGCTCGCTCGCCTTAAGTAGAGGCTTGTAGAGAACGTCGACATCGACGACCAAGCTCTCCACATATTGGGTTTCACACGGGACACCGGGCAATTCTCTAGCGAGTGTCGGCAAACACCCACAAGAAATTCGCCTAGGAAATTTTCATGACCATGGCGCATAACCTTGATGAAGGAGTGCCGAGTCTCTCATTCCGTTGGAGGGAGCCCATAAGAGGAGAAGAAGGAAGACACCGTCGGAAGGGTAACCTTGATCGGTGATGCTATTTCTAGCACTTTGATGGGGTAATCTCCTTTCATCCATGGGTTGCGTCGATCTTGAGATGTAATCACACTTTGTTGGATTATCTATCTATCATCTTGTGCTGAAAATACTTTAATGCTTAAGGCTAGCAACCATGCCGTAAAGGGAGTAAGGGCTCCACCGCTTTCCTTGGACCCATTCAACACAATCCCCGATAGATCAGATTGGTTTTCATGTTCGAAACGATTGCATGTCTAGTATCGTAGACCCATGGGCGAGTGTCTCCTATTTTCAAAAAGGGAGCTCCTGGAAACAAGTATGTGCATGAAGGCACATGGGAAGGTTTTTGGAGTATGATCACGGGAAGAGACCATCAACGAAGAAATACTATCCGGAACCCCATCATCCAAGTGTGTCACTTTTGTGCAAGTGGATTTTTGGGGAGAATAAGAGAGACATAGATAACCAACACGGAGTTGAATTGGATTTACTCGCAGCCAATCAACCCTACTCACCTATGATCAACCAGGTGGTGTTGTGAGCAACATCGGATTCGGAGATCGGGTTGTTACCTCTCCATGTTGACTATCTCTTTAAAACCGGGTATTGCAAGGAACCCAAATCATCTCCTACCCCTGGACTTCCCTAGAATATATGAAGAAAGGAAAATATAAGAGTGAAGATGAGAGAGGAGGCTTACAAGTGGCCTAGGTGAATTTGTCCCCTTCCGGATTGAAGATTAAGACTTTTCTTGGAGGGGAAGAAGATCGGTTAGAGGGAAGGACTTCTTGTGCCGCGAAGAAAAATAAAGGAGAAGAATTATAGGAGAAGGATCTTCTATGGCCCAAGACTAAGGTGCACAACAAAATTATGTCCCACCATTGGGAGGAACCCCGGCGCCGCCGAGTTACTACGGTGGTGTACCAATGCAAGCATGGGGAGAGGGGTGCAGCCATACCCCCACCATTTTTGCGGTGCCCAACGTAGCCTTTGCGGAGCCATTTGCACACCTTCCTCGACCACAACAAAATGGAGCCACCATTGGAGGATACGCTGCAAGGAACATGCAAATTATTGCAGCCATCCAAACCAATGCAAACCAAATGGGTGAAGGAAATGCAAACGTCGCTTATGTGCTTGGACACCTTCACCCAAAGACCGCTGGGACAATTCATAGGAGGAGTGGTGCATTCCTATTGCAAGTAAGGGTACAACAACCAAGACTTTCAATATCAACCACCCAAGGGAAGATTAGAGAGAGGAGGAGCTTTAGTTATCTTTTCCTTTACCCCCTTTTCTTTAATTTTCAGCTCGTTTGCGCCTATGTATGCGTAGTGTTTTCAGTTTTTTATTTAAATTTCAGAAAGTGTGTTAGTTTAATTTTTTTCTTTTTTTTTCAGCATGTATCTTAGTGTTTATTTTCATCATGAATAATGTCGCCACCAAGTTTTTACCTTTGGTAAAGTTACAAAGTTTGTGCCATGATGATATATGATTATAATTGCCGCTTTGTTTATCTTTGTAATTGATTTATGCATGTTTAACCTAGTGCTCTCTTAAAAATACAAATCTGAAATTATCTAAATGCTAGCTCTATCTTCAGCTGAGGTTATGATTAAAAATAAAGACCCATAGTGTTTTATGTGCTCTCAAGTTATGAATAGATTAAAGATGTCTTTTATGCTCAAAAAATATTGCTAACCTTGTCACAAATATCACTTGTGTGTTGCTCAACCTATCCAGAGCCTTATATATTTGAGTGCATAAACCTTAGTGTACAAGATTTATTTTTGAGTGAGTTATTGTGCCATGATTTCTCCGGCCCGAGACTAAGAAGCTGGTCATTCCGTTTTTGCGTATCTATCTTTTTGCTAGCTTTTTATCCGTGCATCGTGTATCCCCGCATTGGAGATCTCACAAACCTCGCCGGATATCCACCCTTAAACCAAATATCATCTTTTGTGATTACCTCCTTGACCACAACCTATCGTTGAGAATGGATCATCAATTCAAGGAAGATCGCAAGACGGTGCCGACATTGAAGATTTCAAGTATCTCTCCAAGGAAAAATACTCCGGTACCTACCTTATTTTTCGCCTCTTTGCTCGAGGACGAGCAACGTCTAAGCATGGGGAGAGGAGGTAGGTACGGTGCAGTTTTAGAGTTCAAAAAGGGAGTATTTTTAAAAAAATGTATATATAATGATGAAAGAAAAAAAATTCGGCGATGTACGTGACTTCCAAGGTGAAGAAAGAAAAAAAACATATATATATATAAGAAAGAAAGAAAGAAAGAAAGAAAGAAAGAAAGAAAGAAAGAAAGAAAAGAATGAGAAATATGAGAAAGAGAAAAAAATATATATGAGCGTAAAGTGAACTCCCGATTCTCTAAGAGTGCATTCAAGGCTTCAAGTTAAAAGATCCATTCTCATTTTCCAACCATGTGCAATCCGATAACGAGGACTTCTTTGTGCCTCGGGATCACTCTTTGCCATTTGCACATGTCCACTCATCTAAAGTGTGTGTATTTTCTCTTCCCTCCTTGATTTAACATTATTTTCCAATGACCTTTTTGACGAGTCTCGAGAAGACCATGAGAAGCTTGTCTTGTTTTGACAACACCTCATTTATAAAATCTTGTTAGGACTAAACTTTCCCAAAGCTCCATATAAAGCCTACCACATATATATGAGAGGGAAAGGAGTAGATTATATAGGCTTGAGAGACAAGGAGATGAGAGTTCATGAGCAACATGCAAGGTGATTTAAATTTGTGAATTTGGTTTAGCTCTTTTCTTTATCTCGCTCTTAATTTCAAAAATTTCGAGATCTATTTAAACTTTGCGAGCATGTTAATACTTGTGGGATAAGCTTAATAAGAATCTACCCTCCGTAGGGATGAAGGCTAGTACATTATGGAACTTTAACGAATTAAACTTTTGAGAGCATTATGTTTTTTTTTTCATGTATGATCAAGTGCAAGGTTTAAACATTGTTTGGCAATGATGATATCCATTGAAGGCTTACTCGAGGACGAGCAAGGTTTAAGCATGGGGGGAGATGTTGACGGTGAAAATCCGTCAACCTAGCTATGAGTTTACCTTCGTGTTGGCATGAGTTTTATACCTTATCCATTGGTACTAACCCCCGTGTATAACAAGTTCACGTGTGCATGTCGTTTTTGGAGTTTAATGTTTATGCAGTGGATTTAGTGTTGAATGCAAAACTTTCGGGATAAGTCCATCAAGCACCTCATGACAAGACCTTGAAGTCCCGAACAAGTCATGCAATGAAGCAAAATTAACTCCAAGAAGCCGGGGACTTGATCCGAGAAGACGACGTACCTGTGGACCCGACCGCTGTGTGCGTCGAATCTTGCAAGACAAGGAGTTGAGTCCACCCGGAGAGAAACCGACGACATGGACCTACATGCGTAAGGGGAAACATCCAGAAGCAAGGGAACCGACCTCGGCAAAGGAGCCCCACGGCCGGGCCTAAATGGGCCTGTGCCGCCGGCCCAGCCGGGCCGGCCTGTGCCCATTTAGGGCCCAACGGCTGCCGTCCTTGCCCTAGCCGCCAATCGGGCTATTTATAGTCCCCCGACCGAGAGCCACGCAGAAGGAGAAGTCGTATTCCGCCGCCGAGGAGAAGAGAAGCTTGAGGGACACCAACTTGAAGATGAGGGCCGTGCTAGTTGTCTAGGGTTTTCCCCGGCCGACGGGGAACCTTGCATGGAAGACCACGTCGGAGTTCTCGAGCGAGGATCAAGATCGAGGGAGGGGCCCTGGGGGTGATCTTGTTCATGTAATCATTCATGGTGAAGTTTGTAAGTGAATCCGATTTCTAGCGATTAAGTGCTTTCTCGATGATTTTGATTTCTTCTTGGTTTTGCTTCTTCTACGATCTAGTCTATAGCTAGATTACATAGGGTGCTCTTGTAGCCGCGGTGGCTAGAGGTGCATACGGGGACCGGCCAAGTGATTTCAACTTGTTCTATCGAACTCGCCCTAAGCTCCCCGCATGAATAGGGATACGTTGTGACAGAATCTGGGCCTCGAAAGGCGGATGTTTTCGAGTCGGATGGGAAGGCCACGATTTAAAGATGCTTTTAATGAGATTCGCTTTGCTATCTTCATCTATCTTGTTTGGAGCTACAACATAAGCATGATCTAGATTCTCTAGATTGGTTATCTCTTGCTTTCTCTTGCTACCTCTTTAGTAGATTAGATTAGATTCGTTTTCTTTATGAGTTAGTAGATTAGATGCAACTTGTCTTCATTAGATAGCTTTACCTTGTTTTTACTAGATTGAATCCTTGCGTTGCACATTGTTCCACGGATTCGATACCTTGGGTTCACCACTCGAGGGAAGAAGGGGCCCTTGACTACGACGGGAGACTTGTCCGCTTGCAAGTCACAAACGAACTTTGATACAACTATTAACCGTCACCGTACCCTCCACCGTAAGCGGCCTCCGGTCCCGGCTCCAGACTGCAGACTACTCCTTCGCCGTAAGCGGCCTCCGAGGTCTAGGCACTAGTCTACGGGCTACTCTTCTCCCGTAATCCGGCCGAATGCGGCTACCTAAGGATCCCGGGCTGCAACGAGCGACAAAGGACTCTTAGCACGGTCCACCGAGAGAGACCATGTACTTTCTAGATCCAAATTCTTATACAAACTTACCTACTGATCTATCGTCGTAAGCGGCTACTCGCCCTAGCACCACTTAGCCGTAGACGGCCTCCGGTCCCGGCGACTACTCAGAATCGACGTCCCCGGCCATCCAGAGTGTACTTCTTCGCAATAAAGTTTGATCGTTCATCAACTTCTTTACTGTCTACTTCCCTCAACGGGACTACCGCCAAGTACCACTACTCGCGACAACTCCACGATGGGACTCCGCACTCTGAGATTGCGACTATGAGTACTCATTGATGGATCTTCTCTTCATTAATACTTAAACAATTTCATTACAATTGTTTTTTGTACATCAATTGCTACGAGCTAACTATTACGTAGACTACCGGAGATTGAGCTTGTCGATACTTGCGCCGCAATGGGTGCCATCGCTCCAGCAGCTCCGCATACGCTTCGTCCGTACAGCTGGCGGCTAGCCCCGCCAGCCGACTACATCCATAGGCGCCTTCGGGAAGTAGGACTTCATGAAGGCAAGCACCGGGTTTGGGATCGACTTCGCCGGATGCCACGTAGGCCGCCACCGGGCCGGGGGCTTCCTTTAGTCGATCCACGAGGCCGTGCTATCTTGGGGCCGCCAGATGAGGCATCAAGAGTCTTGCAATGGGAAGCACGGCTTCTTCAAGCTCCTTCGGCTAGCTCGCGCCGCCCGCGCTCCCGTTCAGCTTTTCGCAATGATTTGTAGCAGCTGGGACGAGGTCACGATCGAGGCAATACGAAGCTCCATGTGCTTGTCACACTCGAAGGCAAGCTCCTTATAGTCTAGCTCGAGT
This sequence comes from Cenchrus americanus, assembly GCA_947561735.1. Taxonomy (NCBI): domain Eukaryota; kingdom Viridiplantae; phylum Streptophyta; class Magnoliopsida; order Poales; family Poaceae; genus Cenchrus; species Cenchrus americanus. Next base: position 225,087,231 of record OX387245.1, on the reverse strand, counting down.
ACCGGGCGGCCTCCCGCTCCCGTAGAAGAGGTTCTTCGGATCCGTCTCTCGAAGTCTTCAACCGCTCAACCCGGGGTCTCAAGCTCGCAAACAACAAGGCGCAAGCCGGTTTAGACCACCTCTCGACCTCCAACAACTACTCAACAAGGCAAGTGGTGTACCTTTGTTCTTGTTGCGGAGCGACTTGTTCTTCCGCACTAAGTCGTCGCTCTTCGCCCGCATCTCCCGGATGTCGTTGTGGTACTTGGCGAAGGCGGTATCAAGCTTGATCGCATGGCGGCCACGTGCTTCCGGGACTTCACGAGTTGGTCCTCTAGCGCCTCCGCCCGTGCACCGCGTCGCCGGGCCTTGAAGCATATTGGACTTCTCGCGGGACCTCTCCACGACGTGCCGCAGGCAGCATACACATCAAATGGGTACTCAACGCTACATGATTGACTACTCGGGAAGTTACGACTACTCACCTTCATCCACTGCCGGGCTTGGGGGATCGCCTCCCGGATGCCGATCCACCGTCGACGGATCGACCAAGTCATCCGCCGCCAGCTCTACTCCACCGCGACTACTCGTGCGGGGCCTTCTGGCCATCGACGCAAGCGGATGGGCTCCGCCGTCTTGGATCTTCGGGGAGCGGACGACCACCTCCCGCAGCGGGTTTTGGTTGCGCGGTGGCCTCCTCTCCTCCGGCCGTGGCGGCCCCTCCGACGGCCACCTCGGATCCGCTCGGGGCTCCCTTCCCGCGCAGCCTCCCCGCACCTCGGTGTCAACCTCTCCATGGGCACCGCCGCAGGGATTTCGCTCCCCTTCGCTTCGGCGCCCGTCAACAAGAAGGCACGTGCATCGGCCATCGGGGACGACTACGACTACTCTTTGGGGGTACTACGGCCTCGCAGTACTCACCTTCGACTACGGGCTCGAGCAAACGTAGCCTAAGTAGCCGTCGCTTCGGGCTCCGCCCGAGGGGCGGAGCGGACCCTCGCGGTGGCGCGGCTTCTTCTTCCGCCACCGCCGTAGATGGCACATCCCCTCCCAGACAGATCCGTTGATTTCAGAGTACACAAGTTGGTTGTCAATGAAGTTCTACTACTACATCAACTACTACTCGGGAAGATCCAACACTTACAAGATTGACCGACGACCGTCACTGGCCGGGGGCGCCAAGGATGTCGGCAATGTCCACTCCCACCCTCGGCGGGCGCCTCCTCTTGCGCCTCATCTTCTCGCAATGACAGCCGCGGGTGCGCACTCCCTTGCGCCTCCGCGGCCATGACTTCTTCCCCGCAAGAGCAGTCGCGGGCTCCGTTCTCTCTTGACGAGCAGGTGGGCCGGCGCTCCATCCGCGCTCAGAGCTCTTCAACAAGGGGGGCCGGCTATGACTCGCAAGCCGGGTTCCCCCACCGTGTCCCACCCCCGCCTTCGTCACCCTGATCAGTGGGCTCCGTAGGCTGCATCTCCTGCAAGCAAGGAAAGTTCATCGTCAACAAGTGGACTTGAAACACGAGTACTCGACTACATTACTCAAGATGGCTTACCTCTGGGGAAGTGGTCTCCATGACTTTCAACTTCTTCGACACACGCTTGCGGGACGCATTGCGCGGCTTTCGTGGCGGCGCGGCCAGGCTAGCCTCTAGGCTAGTCGGTGGGTCCTGCACGAGGGGAACATGAGGCAAGCCAGACGGCTAAACCTCGACCGCACCTCGAAAGCGGTCCCGTAGCGTCTCCTCGTCGTCATCCTCGTCGAACGTGTCCTCCACGACAACGGTCATCTCCTTTTCGCCGACCTCCCGCCGCTCCTTGGCCTTGGTCTTTCCCTCCTTCGGGATCTCGACTTCCCGAGGGGGCGGCGGCGGTTCGAGACAAACTTCCTCAAGTCATCCCGCAAGACACAACTCATCGCCGCGACTACTCGTAAAGACCGGGTACTCGACACGAGCTACGACTACTTACCTCCTTTGGCGGGCGTGCGACGAGTACTCCGGACGGGGCACGCCGTGTACGGTGGCATGTCCTTGAAGATCCGCGCCGGCCCGTCAATTATGTCATCGTCGGTCGACTTCGTCTCTAGGCATCCGCGACGTGTCGCCGTCGCCTGTGTACTCGAATCTCAGGGTGTCGCGAGCCATCAGGTGGCTGCACCCCCGCGCTTTCATGAAGTCGAAGGCCACGTGCTCGGCCCTGCACCGACTCCCCGCCGCTTGATCCGTGCCAACATCTCGGGGAGCCGGATCCCTCCCGCATTGTTGGCTCCGTGTTCCACCACCTCGGCGATGCCTCGGGCCGCCCCCGCTCGCCGCAACCCAGGGGTGGTTCGTGGACGTAGAACCCATTTCGCCCTCCTCGGGCCCCGGTTGGAGTCGATGAGCTTGTACGAGAGGTACCGCCGCGGCGTCCTCCCGCATCCGGATCCCCTGCTCCTCCGACTACCCGCGGTTGTTGGCGCTAGGGTGCGGCTTCACCCGGAAGAACTTCCGGAACAAGATCCAAGGGGGGCTTGATCCCCGGAAACGTTTCACGAAGTGGACGATAGATGGTGGTGTGGAAAATACCGTTGGGGTTGAGGTTGAGGTACTCGATGCCGTAGTACCCCATGAGCCCCTTGAAGAAGTCACTCGCCAGGAGCGCAAGTCCGCGCTCCGCGAAGCACGCGAACATCGGGATCTCGTCTTCGCTCTTTTCCATCGGGTACGGATCCCCGGCGGCGGCCCTCCACATGTCCACCTCCTTCTCACGGATGAATCCGCTGTTGAGGAGGGCCGCAAGGTCTTCGATCTTCGTCTTCGACTTCTTCCACTCGCGGTTCGGATCCGGCCGCGGTGGAGACATCGGCGGTGGCCGCCCCCGCGGCGCATCCGGCGGCCTCGTCGTGGCCCCTCTTCTTTCCCGCCGGTGGTCTTCGTGGTCTTGGGACGGCGATAGCCTTCATCCTCCAAGTGCACGACGTCTTCACGCGCATTCGCTCGGGTTACTCGTGGCTCCGGGGTGGCGGCGCGTCGTATCTACAATGCGAGGGCCGTGTGCGCTGGAGGCGATTCTGGCCAAGGTCTACAGCTGCGTAGGGTGAAAAATCCTAAGGGATTTGGTTTCTATTTATAAGTCAACGCGGCCCTTCAACGGCCGGATGGATAAGTCTTGCGCTTGGTCGACTCGGCCGCCGCGCGCGACTCTTCAACTCCAACTAGTCGACGCGCCTCACCTTGGGGGGCTCGGCTACCTCTACTCGACTACCAAGGAAGCGACAAGACTCGTGGAGCATCTCGAGACACATTCTACAAGATGACCCTTCAATTCGAGAGGAAGTACTCGACTCAAGGCTGCTCGGGGGCCTCCGTGCCATGTGTCCTTCGGTTTTTTCTCCGGATGTTTTGGGATATTATTGCCAAACTTCGGATGGACCCTCGGCCAGAGCCTACGACTCAACCTAAGGCTCGGGGGGCTACTCCATATGGAGTGCGATTTGCAATCGCACTTCCATACTCCGCTCGGCTTCAAGACAACACGGCGTTTTTGAAGACCTTCGAGGCGCACTCGAGGACGCTTGGGACTACTCGAGAAGACTTCAAGATGGCTCAAACATGGGCCGGAGTACATTCCAAGCTCGGGGTGCTTCGACTACTCTTGAGGACTTTTGACTTGTAGTACTCGGGGACGCTTGAGGACTACTCGTTAAGGCCGTCAAGACTACTTGAAGCTATCCTTCGACTACAAAGTACTCTGGGGGCTTGTCGTATGGACCTCCCCGGGCCCACTACCCTCGGTGGGTACCGGGACCGACCATCGGTGGGCCCCCGGACTACCCGCTTGCGCCGCACGACACCCGATGGCGTGAAGCACAAGGACTATGGAGGAGAAGTACTCGGTTAGAAGCCGTACATGTCCCGCACCGCATGGAAGACTCCTAGACGTACTCGACTAGTACTCTCTCCCTACTCGACTTGTAGCCCCTGCCCCCCGGGCTATATAAGGCGAGGCAGAGACCCCCTCTCTCATCATCTCATCTCACGGCGTACAATTGCATCATCTTGTAATCGTACCCAATCAATCCAGAGCTACGCAAAGATACAGACGTAGGGTATTACGCACCTCGCGGCCCGAACCCTGTCTAAATTGTGTGCCACGTGTCTCTTCCTTCGAATTACCGATCTCGGCGAGGCCACATTCATCTACTTCGGGTACTCCCTTAGTAGGCTGTTAGGCCTAAAACACCGACACACCCGACATGTTAGATGGATTTTGGAATTTGATCTCCGGAAAAGCCCACCAACAACGCAATTGCATCCTCAACCCCATTATCCGAGTATTCCACTCTTGGATGTGCAAGAGGGTATTGGGGAGGATGTGGGAGACGAAGGTGACCGACACGGAGTTGAATTGGCTCTACTCGCCTTAATTGCCAAGCAGCCAATAGACCCCTCATACCTTATGATCAACCGTTGGTGCTTGCGAGGCAACATCGGGAGCGGACATATTGGTTCGGGGTGCTACCCGTCTATGTTGGCTTCTCCTACGACCGGGGATCATAAGAAACCCCGAACATCTTTTGCGTGGTACCTCTCTCGAGATTGAGTATTTGCGACAAGGCAAATATATTAGTGGAGATGAGAGAGGAGGTTTTCGTCTAGCCACGGTGAACTCACTCCCCTTCCGGGATGCAAGGCTTAGGCTTTTCATCCAAGGGAGGGAAGATTGGTTGGAAGAAGGACTCCCTTGTCCCGCAAGGAGAAATAAAAGAGGAAGAATCGTAGAGGAGGGATCCACCTCCGCGCAACGGGCAGTGCGCAACCCATGTTGCGCCACCTTTCTAGGGATTCCTCCTCCGCCAAGTTATTACGGAGGGCCACAAGAGCAAGCATGGGGGTGGTGCACCGGTGCCCCCACCAAATTTATGTGGTGCCCAACGTAAACTTCGCATGAGCCCTACGCACAATGTCCCCAACCGCAACAAAGCATGGCCATAATTGGAGGGTATGTTGCGAGAAACGCCCAAAACATCGCAGCCATCCAAGCCAACGCGGCTCAACTTGGTGAGGGCAATGCAAATATTGCCTATGAGCTTGGACGCCTTCACCTAGTGGAGCCGGATCAATTCGTTGGAGGGGATGTCCAACCTTACTACGAGCAAGGGTACTACTATCAAGATTATCAACACCAACCACCGGAGGAGGACTAGGAAGATTAAGGAACTTTAGTTTTCTTTTCTTTTCCCTTTCTCTGTAATTTTCAGCTTTTGTTTGCTTGTGTTTGCGTAATATTTTTCTGTTTTTATTTAAAATTTCGGCAAGTATGTTTGTTTATTTTCAGTTTGTATTTCAACTTGATTTCATCATTAATAAAGATACCACCTTGTTTATATCATTGGAAAAGTTACAAAAATTTGTGCCATAATGATATATGATTATAATTGCCGCTTTGTTTATCTTTGTAATTGATTTATGCATGTTAAAGCTAGTGCTCTCTTAAAATACGAATCTGAATTTATTTAAATACTAGCTTAATTTTTAGCTGTGAGGTTATGATTAAAATTGTCGGTGCGGAATATGGTCCCGACACTAACCAAGAGATAACGCCTAAGTCTATCCCTCAATGGTCGATGCCAAACAACAAATGACACAAGGTTTATCCTCGGTTCCGCCGAGGGGGCCGTACGTCCGACGAAGGTGTGCTCGTGGCACTATATTGCGCGGCACCGGGCGCTTGTAGTGGGGCAAGTACAAGCAAGGTGGGAGAAGAAGCGTGGCTTCCAAGTCCCCGGGTGAGTGGCTGGAGATGTTATGGGAGAGTAAGAGAGTGAGTGCACAATGCGTTGTGTTCCTCCGGATTCGTCCCCCGCGGCCGGGGCTCGCTTCCCCCTTTTATAGGCCAAGGGGGCGGCGAGTTACATGCACGCCGCGCCGCCTAGCTACTTGAGGGAGCACGTCGCGCTATGGTGTAGAGTGGGCGGCCGTCCGACCGATCTTCGCCGCGATCCGGCCATGATGGCCTACCTTGTACCCGAACAAAGGGCGGTTCGAGGGTAGGAGGCGGCAGATGGCGATGGCGCCCCCGATAGGCTTCGAGGGAGATGCCGATGATGGCCGGTACGGGGCCGGGGAGCGGCGTACCGGCGTTCCTTCCCAATGAGCTCGCGGTGGTGGAGTGGTTGCTGCAAGCAGTTCGGGCGTGCGCCTGCGGAGCCGGGGGCGTGCGCCGCGCGCGTGGGTACCGCGGCCGCGCCGCGCGCCCGGATGGCCGCCCACCGGCCTAGCGCCCCTTACCTAACCCGCAAGGTCACGGGAAAGTGGGAATCGAGGGTGCGCCCGGCCCCCTTCGAGGGTCGGCGCGTTAGCGCGCACAGCCGGCGTGCGCACGGCGGTCACGGATCGACACCGGCCGTACCGCACGCCCATCCCACGCGGCGCGGGATGGGCTCCTTCCCCCGGGGAGTGGGTGCGGCGCAGCGGGCGTGAGCCCCGGCGCATGATGGCGCCGCCCGCGGCGTCGGGGCGTTAAAGCCCAAGGACGGGGCCGGGCGCACGCGTGCGGGGCGCCCGTGAGCGTGGCGGGCCCCGCCGAGGGCGGGCGAACCCTCGAGCGAGGCGAGGCCTCGCTCGAGGGGAGGGCCCTCGAGCCGGGCGGGACCGCTCGAGGGAGGGCCGCCGAACGGGGCGGAACCCGGTCGAGGAGGGGGGGGTTGCCCCCGAGCGGGGCGAGCCCGTTCGAGGAGGAGCGTACCCTGGGCGAGGCGGGGCCCGCGCGAGGGGTCTCGCGGTCGGCTATCTTGGCGGGGCCTCCGAAGTCCCCGCTGCGTGGGCCACGTCCCGCATGGTTAGTTCCCCGCATGGTTAGGCCCAGGCTCATTTGATGCAGGAATTTAAGTGAGGGTTCCCCCATCGTTTGAGGGGACCCCTAGGGCGGTCCCCGGCGAGCCCCCGAGCATCCGCGGGTTTGCCATTGAGGCTCCCGCGCAGGCCGGAACCTACCGATAGGACGTTCTTCCCCTCCTTGTTTGCGAACGCTTCCTCGTGGGGCCGCGCTTAGCGGACCCCGCGGTCTAGCTCCGCTCGCGCAGGAGTGTAGGCTCTCCCCGGCAAGGGGTTAACCGCGAGCAATCCCTCCGAAAGGCGTGGCACATATGCCAACCGGCATCGGCGGTATTTCGCCCGCATCGGGGTGCACGCTCCCCGTCACCGCTCTCCGGCGGGTGCAATTCCAAGGAGGTGTAGCCGTGCGTCAAGCCCCCGAGCCTTGGCCCGCTCGAGGCGATCGGGTCGAGCCTCGACGACTTGTTTTTTATCACGCCCTCGCCGTCCCTCCGCGGGTCGGGAGGTGAGGTTTCCACGACTCCCATCGAGCGGGTCGCGAATCGCGGATTCCTCTTCTCGAGCCGCCAGCGGGTGGTCAGGGGGGACGTCCATGCCCCGTCCGATATGGGTAGGGTCGCGCGGTCCCGGAGACACGTCCATGGAAGCGCTTGCGTGGGTTTGCTAGGTGGGGCTCGGTCCCGTTCGCTAGGGACCGAGGGCGCGGAAGCTCTCCCGTGGGGATCCCCCCCGCTGGGGCTGCCCCGCCCGGCTCTCGAACACGACATGTGGGGCACCCCAAGCCGACGGGCTCGAGGAACGCGCTCGAATGCGCGTGCCCTCGTCGTCCCTAACTCGTGATCCGGGCGCTTGTTCGAACCCGTCGAGGGTCGCTTCGAACCTCTCGACCGCAAGGCCGTGCGGGGCCGTGCCTAGGCCAGCCCCGTCTTTTCGCGTTTGCGGCCGTCGAGGGGTCGGGGCGTGCCGACCCGAGGTGTCTGGTTGGTGGCATGGCGCGGTATGAGTGCTTTCGGTGTCGCTCTATTTCAAGCGTGACCGGGCGATCCCTCTTACGCGCGTGCACCGCGAGGGGGTTGACGTCGTCTCGAGTTGGGGGTCATGCCGCTCGAGGGTCCCACGTGGCATGGGTGCTCGCGTGGCCTCGCTCCTACATCGAGCAGGTCCCGGGCGACCTTCTCACGCTGATATCCCGTCGAGGGTCGCCCTGTTTCGAGTTGGGGGTCATGCCGCTCGAGGGGCCCACGTGGCATGGGTGCCCGCGGTGGCCTGCTCTACATCGAGCAGGTCCCGGGCGACCTTCTCACGCTGATATCCCATCGAGGGTCACCCTTGTCTCGAGCCGAGGATTCGCCTCGCTCGAGGGCTCTCCTTGCTTGGCAAGGGGCCCGGCATTTCATGTGCTCCTGCGGTCGTGGCCGCAGGTTTAGCCGCCGGCGCGCTTAGGCGTCGCGCCGCGCGCGCGCGCGGAGTGGGGCGGCGCCGGCCGGCGGATGTGACGGTTTCGCCTGGGCCGCCGCCGGTCTCGCCGTAATGATGACCCGCCCGCAGGGTTAGGAGAGTTGCCGCTTGCCGTGGTGGGGCCCGCCCGTCGACGCGATGGAAAGATTCCTCGCGAGCATCGTTGGCGAGGCGTGCGCTCCGAGAGAACTCGCCGTTGCCTATAAACCGCGGTGAGGAAGTAGGCGGCGGTTTTTTACCTTGGCTCCTCACCCCGTTTTAGTCCTCCGCCTCTTCGCCTTCGTCTCACCCCTTGCCGTCGCGCGGCTCGCTTGCTTAGAGCTTTCTCCCCATTTCCCTCGTCCTCCACCTTCCTACCCGTTCGTCCTCCCTCATGGCGCCCGCGCCCTCCGATCGGTGGTCCCGGGAGCCGCACGCCCGGGAGAAGTCGACCGCGGACCCGGCTCCCGCCCGGGCGAACCGGTCGCCGCCGGCCAGCTCTCGGCCAACGAAGAAGGGCGCCCGCGGAGTGGATCGTGGCCGCCGCGTCGCACCACGAGCCCAATCCGCCGAGGGTTACGTGGTGAGCTTTCTCCGCTACCACGAGCGCGGCTTCAACGCGCCGGCGAGCACGTTCACATGCGGGCGTTGTGCCACCACTACGGGGTGGAGCCGCACAACTTCGCCCCCAACGCCGTCCCCCGCGGGCGGCCACATTCGTGGGCGTCCCCGCGAAGGGTACCGGGGGTCCCGGTCAATTGGGAGCTTCCGGGTACACCTCTTCCGCGGGAGCCTGATCACGCGGCCCCACGTCGGAGCCGAGGACCCGCGCGCGGCGCGCCGGGCGGGATGTCGCCGCCCGGCGGGGGCAGCCTTCAAAACTTCTACATCCCCCCCGCACCATGACGACGAACAACGCGGGCCGGGAGCGGGGATGGTTTTATCCGCGCAACGCCGAGCCCGCCTCCTCCCTACACCGGCGGGTGTTCAAGGAGAGGCCGGACCGCCGGGGCTACGGGTTGCCCCGCCGCCAACCACCGGGCGCGTCGGGAGTCCGTCCCCGCCGCCCCGTTCGCCGGCCGGCGAGGGAAGGGCTCAACGCGATGGGCGTCCTCGCCTTCCTTCATCATCCGCGAGTCGTGCCGTTGATGGAGAGGCCCCTCTCGCATCTTCGAGGATGACGGAGGCGGCCAACCCCGCCGACCCGGCGAGGTCGCGGATGCTCCCCGACGCCGCCGGGAGCGCCGTACGCGCTCACCCGGCGCGGAGCGCGGCCGACACCGACGCCGGCGCCGCGGGTCGACCCCGTGGGATATCGAGGATGCTTCCCACCGGCCCGTTGGTGAGTGTGGTTTTCTACTCGTTTTGGTCCTCGTTCTCGCTTTATGTTTCTTGACGCGCCATTGTCACTCTTGCGCCGCCAGCTGGTGCAGCCTCGCATCGCCAAGTCCGTTCCACCCACCCGCCCTCGACTCCCGTGCGCTCGGCCGGCGGCGAGCCGGGGAGCAAAGAGAGCGGGCGGCGCGCCGAGGGGAGCACGCAAGGCGGCGCCAGCGCCGCGACGCACGGTCCGCCGAGCACCGGCGCGCGGGAGGAGCCGGGGCTCTCCTCCCCCGACATCGAGGAGCCCTCCCGTCCTCTGATCGTAGACGAAGAGGAAGAGTTCGAGGGGGAGGGCCCCCTCGCATGTGTGGCCCCGCGCCCCCGTCGCCGGACCCCCGCGCCGCCGTGGGCGGCTTCGTCCGGGGCGGGCGCGCCGGCGTCCGCCGCGGTGCGCCGGCCGCCGGGGGCGGCACGCGCCGCGGAGGTGCCGGCGCGCGCCGCGGAGGCGCGCGTGGCGAACGTGCCGCGCGCGCGCGTCGAGCGCCGCGCGCGCGGCGGAGTGCGTCCGCACGAGCAGCGTCGTCGTCGAGGGGCGCGTCGGAGGCGTGCCCCGCGCGCGGGACAAGCGTGCCCCCGCGCACCGTGGCGCCGTCGGGGTGCGGCGCCGGTGCGCCCGCGCACCCGGCGGGGCGTGTCCGCGCGTGCGCGGGGCGCGCCATCGGGGAGGCGCTCGCGCCGCGCGACCGCCACGCCGGCCCCGTCCGAGGCCTCGAGGAAAAGGAAGCGGGCCTTTTCCTCCGCGAGGTACGTAGCCTCGCCTTCCTCCGTGTGGCTTTGGTGTGCTGGTGGTTAGATGTTCTAACTCTCCGTTCGTGATTGCGACAGTGGCGGGCCCGACCGTTCCTCCCCCTTGCACCGGCCAAGGTGCCGAGGACTCGGACGCGCCGATCCCCACCGGCGGCGCTCGTCGAGGGGGGGGGGGGCGCGCGAGGGAACGGCGGCGCGGCGGCGGGCACGAGCCGCAAGGCCCCGGCCGAGGCTCTGGGGCCCTCGGGCGGATCAACCCGCCGCGGCGCAGCCCGCAGGTTGCCGGGGGCGACCGCGCCGGCCGCCACGAGGCGCAGCCGCGCGGTGGCCACGGGGAGGTGCCGCGCGCGGTGGCGGCCACCACGAGGAGGCGGAGGCGGGCGCAGCCCTGCGGGAGCGCCCGCGGATGCGGCGGCGCGGACGGTGGGGGGGGCCACCGCGCGACGACGGCGCCCGTGGTCGCGGAGGCGCAGGGTGGAGGCGCCGGGCCGAGGCGGCGCGGGAGCCCGCCGCCGGCGGTCCCTGGTGCGGAGGTGGTGGAGCCCTCGGGATGACTCCCCGCCGCTTCCGGGTGGAACCCGGGGGCCGCCGGCCCGCGAACTCCCCGAGCCCCCCGGGAGGGGGCCCTCGGAAGCGCACGAGGGCCGCATGACGGCTGGGGGCCGAGGGCACGATGCCGAGGCCTCGCCCTCTCCGCGCGCCGGCCGCCCCGCCCCGTGGGGGGGGGGCCGGAGGATCCCCCGGCGTTTGCCGACGTCGGGGAGCAGAGCTCGGGCAGCTCTCGGGCCATGGCGCCACGCTCAACCGCGCGTTGAACGAAGCGGCGCGGTCCATTGGGCCGGCTCGGCTCGACCGTCTTCCTGTGTGAGCGACCATAGCCGTTTCCTTCCTCTTTTTCGTTTTTCGCGTGCCGCACCAAACTTTGGCGCTACGGGATTCGATGTGCGTTATGCCAGAGCTCGGCTGCCGCGGCACGAGGAAAAAAAGTACATAGCGCGCCGGGACTGGGAACGCCGGAGGCCCGCGGGGGCCCCAGAGGCGGAGCGAGGCAGACTTACGATGCAGCTTGCAGCATGCCCTCGCATCGCCGGGCCGGACGGCCGGGCCGGTGCACCGGCGATGGCGTGGTGCGACGGCTTCCCGAGAGCTCGTGCGGACGCGGCGCGTGATCCGAGCCTCGCGGATCCGCGTGCTCTCGTCGATCGCGGACGGCAGGCGCCGTGGAACGCGCGCGAGACTCGGAGAAGACGCGGACGTGGCCGCCACCCGGGAGGCGGAGGTGGCCACCGCTCGCGCCGAGGCCCGGGAGCTCCGCACGTCGCTCGAGGGGAGAGCGGCAGCGCCAGCCGCCTCGAGCCGAGAGCCGGCGCCGGGCCGGGAGCAGCCGCGCCGGGGAGGCGGATGACCCGAAGGCCGCCCTCGACGTCGGGGGCTGCGCTCTCGGCCGCCGCCGAGGGGCAGCCCGGCGAGAGCGCATCGCCCGCCGTGGGCCGAGGGGCGGCTCCGCAGAGCAAGCGGCCTGGCGACGCCCGCCCGCGCCGGGAGCGGGGAGGGCGCTGCTCGCGAGGCGGCGATAGTCGGACGGAGGAGCCGAACGCCGCATTCTCCGAGGTTGAGGATGAGGCGCGGGCGCCAGCACGCGATGCCGCCCAAGAGATGGCCCTCGTCGAGCAAGGCGAGACCGTCCCGAGGCTCCTCGAGGCGGCGCTGGAGTCCGCGGCGCCGCGATCTTGATCTCGGGGAGGAGGCAAATCGAAGGTAAGCTATTGTCCGACCCCGCTCGTTAGCTCTTGCTTTAGAGGGTTCGTTTCCTTTTCTCGATTTCTTGTCGCTCTCGTCGCTTCCAGTGCTCGCGCACCGCCCGGGTCACGCCGCCGGGCGGGCCGAGGCTCAAGCAGCCCTCCCACAACCCTCCGAGCAGAGGCCGCAGGGGCCGCGGGACGCCGGCCCCCGAGACCCGTCACGTCGTCGAGGAAGGCGATGTCCAGGCCGGCGACCCGGTCGGCCGGGCCCCCGCGCGCGCCGGTGGCCGCGGTCACGGAGCGGTGCGCCGGGCGCTGCACCCCGGGCGTGCGAAGGCCTCTGGAGGGTGCAGGCATCCCACTACGAGGTCAACTTCGAGGCGGTGGCGAAGGGCGCATCGTGCCCGTGGGCGTCGAGGGACGAGGTGGGCATGGAGCGCGCGACGCGCTTGTCGTCGACGCCGTCGACCCGCTCGCCGAGGCCTTCGAGGAATTCCTCTTCCCGACCGCCGACGCTGCCGCTCCCCTCTACCCTCGAAAGCATCCGGGCGCTAGGCCCGTTTTTTTGTTTATGTGTATCGAACTCTCGCTCGTGGCCTCTTGTAAATAAACAAGTAGTTTCGTGAACATGGTCGATTTGTAAATGAAAATCGCTTGCTTATCGCGCTTTTTGCTTCTTCTTCTTCCCGAGTAGATTCTAGTTAGGGAAGTCCGCCTTTCGCGGGGCCCGCCGGGGTTGAGGCGAGAGAGACGGCCGTAGCCACGCGCGAAGCCGTCGCTTCGGCCGCGCGCTCCTTCCGCCGTGCCGCCCACGCCCGTTCAAATCGTGGCTCGTGGTTGAAGTAGAAACAAACTTAGCGCGTGTTATTACGTTTTGCCAAATTCGGCTTGCAAGATGGGTTTTCGGGCGTTTTAAGTTTGGACGTCGGAATTGCGATAATCTGTTTTGCAGGTTTTGTAATCGATATGGCCTATATGTGTATGTGATGCATGTGTGTAATTTTTTCGTGACCTGCGTGTCACGCATAGGCAATACGGCTGGAGCCACATGTATTGTCAAAATTAATGTAATGATCTACGTACCAAATTTGTGATGATCTAATACGCGATTGTGTAACTTTCATTACTAGCACGCGTTAGATAGTTCTTGGAGGACTCATCACATGGAGGATGGCACACACAGATCATGGAGATGGAGATCAACATGATGTACAGGTCAATGGAGATGGAGATCACCATGCGACAATAGGCCATACCGTGTTACAACTGTGTGAATGTCGCTCTTACCGTTCTACTTTTACATGCGACAATGTTATTTTCTTGCGTGTGATGTTACGAGTAGAACGATCCCTTTGGAATTTTAAGTTAACATGCCCTCCCAACACTTGCCACCGTCCCACGTCTCGTACAATTAGTGGTGGGTCTATGAAATTAGGGTGCCACTAGTTTTCCTTGACTAGACGGGTTTGTATCGGATACTTACACGCATAAGTGTTGGTTTGCTTGTCAAAGTCATCTTAACGATTAAGGATTTTGGGGCATAAAGGTTGGGAGCCTAGACATAGAGATGTCACCCAACAACAGGAGTCATATGTGATATGATTAGCAAAGAAGTTGCTTACCGATCTACCTTGTTTACTAGCGGTGACGCAAAAGCTCACTAGTAGACTTGTTAGTTGTGGATTCTGAATCACTAAGTATCAATGTGGGGATATTGATTTTAGTGGGAGTAAATTATTTTGTTTTACTCTATCATGGATATTTTGTCTCGGTATTTTGCATTTATTATTTTGTTGTAGATGGCACCTAGTAAGGAATTTTCTTTGCGTACGATCCTTGAGAAGGACAAGTTGAATGGAACGAACTATACGAATTGGATCCGTAACCTTAGAATTATTCTCAAGGCTGAGAAAAAGGAAGAGGTTCTAGACACCCCTTTACCCGATGAGCCCGATGAAAATGCAACACTCGCCGTAAAGAACGCTTACAAGAAGGCATGGGATGTCGATCTTGAAGTGGGTTGCCTTATGCTTGCATGTGTGGAACCCGACTTGCAAATGCGGTTTGAGTCGGTCCATGTGCACGATATGGTCGTGGCACTCAATGATATGTTCGCCACACGGTGCTAGGACCGAAAGGTTCAATGTCTCTAAAGCCTTTGTGGAGTGCAAATTGGCAGAAGGCACGCCAGTAGGACCACATGTAATCAAAATGGTTGGTTACGTTCAAAGGTTGGAGAAGCTAGGCTTCCCACTGGGCAAGGAGTTGTCCACTGATTTCATTCTCACATCTCTTCTGTCTAGCTATGGGAACTTCATCTCGAACTACCATATGCATGGGGCGGAGAAGGGCTTGAATGAACTGTGTGGTATGCTAAAGACAGCAGAGAGTGACATCAAGAAAGGCAACGGCGCACGGTCATGTGATGGCGATCCAAAACAAGCCGACCTTTAAAAGGAAGGGCAAGTCTTGGAAGAAGAAAGGCAAGGCCAAGGATAAGATCCCCATGCCAAACCGGACACCCAAGGCTAGTCCAAATTCGCCAATGCCGAATGTTTTCATTGTAAGGAAATTAGTCATTGGAAAAGAAACCGCAAGTTGTACCTAGCTTCTTTGAAGAACAAGGGAAGCAAGGGTACTTCCACTTCGGTACACTTCATGTTTATGTTACGGATCATGTTTTCCTCGCTAATACTGTCATTAATTCTTGGGTATTTGATACCGGATCGGTTGCTCACATTTGCAATTCGACACAGGGAATGATAAGAAGTAGAAGCGTTGGAAAAGGAGAAGTTGATTTCCGCGTGGGCAATAATGCAAGAGTTGCTGCGTTGACCGTCAGGACGATGCAACTCCACCTCCTGTAGGATTTATTATGGAGTTGAATAATTGATATTTTGTTCCTAGTTTGAGTCGAAACATTTTATCCCCTTCATGTTTGATGAAGGATGGTTATTCATTTGCGAGTGAAGACAATGGTTGTGTGATCTCTAAGGATAATATGTTTGTGGCTTGTGCATCCATTGTGAATGGCTTATTTATTTTAAATCTTGATGATTCACCTATCTGTAACATAAGTGCTAAAAGGTCTCGACCTAATGATTTAAGTCCTACCTACATATGGCATTGTCATTTGGGTCACATCAGTGAAAAGCGCATGAAGAAGCTCCATAATGATGGACTTTTAACTTCATTTGATTTTGAATCCTACGAGACATGTGAAGCTTGTTTGCTAGGCAAGATGACCAAGATGCCTTTCTCAAGTTTTCCTGAGAGAGCCTCAGACCTACTGGAACTCATACATACGGATGTGTGCGGACCAATGAGTACGACAGCTAGAGGTGGATACCAATACTTCATAACGTTCACTGATGATTTAAGTAGATATGGTTATGTCTATTTAATGAAGCACAAGTCTGAAACTTTTGAAAAGTTCAAAGAATTTCAGAGTGAAATAGAAAATCAACATGGCAAGAAAATCAAGACCTTGCGTTCTGATCGTGGAGGTGAGTATTTGAGCCATGAGTTTAGCAATCATCTAAAGAGTTGCGGAATTGTTCCACAACTTACGCCACCTGGAACACCTCAAAGAAATGGTGTATCCGAGCGACGTAATCGAACCTTGTTGGACATGGTCCGATCAATGATGAGCCGATCGGACCTACCATTGTCATTTTGGGGTTATGCTCTAGAAACCGCAGCTTTCACTTTAAATAGGGTACCTTCTAAGTCCGTAGTTAAGACACCATATGAGATGTGGACCGGTAAGACTCCCAGCTTTGTCTTTTCGAAAATTTGGGGTTGTGAGGTTTATGTGAAGAAACTTCAATCGGATAAATTAACACCTAAATCGGACAAGTGCATATTCGTGGGATATCCAAAGGAAACCTTGGGATATTATTTCTACAACCGGTCGAAGGCAAAGTGTTTGTCGCTCGGAACGGCGTTTTCTTAGAGAAAGAGTTTCTTAAAAGAGAAAAATGTAGACGAAGGTGTATCTTGAAGAAGTTCAAGATGAGCCGGTTGGGCAAGATTTCACAATTGATGCTAATGTAGCTCGAACGAGTTGAGATGCCCGTGGCAAGAGAAGCACCACCACAACCACGAAGGTCTGAAAGGGCACGTCACGCAACTGATAAGCTCAATCTCATGATCGCGGGAGAGCGCGACATATTGTTGTTAGACAATGATGAACCTATGACATATGCGGAAGCAATGATGGACCCAGATTCCGAGAAATGGCAAAGTGCCATGAGATCCGAAATAGATTCCATGGATAACAATCAAGTTTGGAACTTTGTTGACCCGCCAGATGGTGTTAAACCCATAGAGTGCAAATGGATCTATAAGAAGAACAGGGACAAGGATGGAAATGTTCACATCCATAAAGCTCGACTTGTTGCAAAAGGTTTTCGACAAGTTCAAGGAGTTGACTACAATGAGACATTCTCACCCGTAGCGATGTTTAAATCTATTCGGATCATTCTAGCTATAGCTGCATATTTCGATTATGAGATATGACAGATGGATGTCAAAACAGCTTTCCTAAATGGAAATCTGACTGAGGATGTGTATATGACACAACCTAAGGGATTTGTTGGTCCAACCAATGCTGGAAAGGTGTGCAAACTTCAAAAATCCATTTATGGATTGAAGCAAGCATCTCGGAGTTGGAACCTTCGCTTTGATGAGGTGGTAAAAGGGTTTGGCTTCATTCAGAGTGAAGAAGAGCCTTGTGTTTACAAGAAGGCAAGTGGGAGCTCTGTAGTATTTCTAATCTTATATGTGGATGATATATTACTGATTGGAAATGACATTCCTATGCTTGGGGCCGCTAAGACCTCATTAAAAATAGTTTTTCAATGAAGGACTTAGGTGAGGCGGCATACATTTTGGGCATCAAAATCTATAGAGATAGATAAAAAAGGCTTATAGGATTAAGCCAAGACACTTACATTGATAAAGTGTTGAAAAGGTTCAACATGGAACAGGCAAAGAAAGGGTTCTTGCCTATGTCACATGGCATACATCTTAGCAAGACTCGGTGTCCTTCGACAAGCGATGAGCGGGAACACATGAGTAGAATACCGTATGCTTCGGCCATCGGATCTATTATGTATGCAATGATATGTACACGTCCGGATATTTCATATGCACACGGTATTACAAGCAGATACCAATCCGATCCGGGTGAGGGTCACTTTGGACGGCGGTTAAAAATGTTTTTAAGTACTTAAGAAGGACTAAAGGCATGTTCCTAGTCTATGGAGGTGAGGAGGAGCTCGTTGTAACGGGTTACACCGATGCTAGTTTCCAAACCGACCAAGACGATTCAAAGTCGCAATCGGGATACGTATTTACGATAAATGGTGGAGCCGTGAGCCGGAAGAGTTCCAAGCAGAGAGACAAGGGTCGATTCTACAACAGAAGCCGAGTACATCGCGGCTTCGGAAGCTGCAAAGGAGGGTGTTTGGATAAGGAAGTTCCTTTCTAAACTTGATGTGTTTCCGAGTGTCTCTAGCCCATTGGATCTTTATTGTGACAACAATGGGGCTATTGCGCAAGCAAAGGAGCCAAGGAACCACCAAAAGAATAAACATGTACTGCGGAAATTTCATCTGATACGAGAGATCGTTAGACGAGGTGATATCAAGATATGCAAAGTACACACGGATTTGAATGTTGCGGATCCTTTGACAAAACCCCTTCCACACCTAAGCATGAGGCGCACATGAGAGCTATGGGTATTAGATATATTCTAGATTAGCTCAAGTGCAAGTGGAAGAATGTTAGAAATATGTCCTATAAAGAATTATAGAGATGATTATATTTCATTATATCCATGTCACTTGGTTCTTTTATTGAATATCCATGAAAGGCGACTTGTATTTGATTGGTAATTATGTGAATTGTTTGTGAAACTCTTTTACTTGTATGGTTATTCAAAAGTTGTGCCTAGTATGAGTTAATGACTAGCACATGTATTAGTTGATGACTATGTTTCACAAGTCATGAACATGGAGATGTATAACTAATAATGTGGGCACATGTATGACATGGGGCTGGACTGACCCAATTTGAGACTTTGGTCTCTGTTTACACAACGTATACGCTATGTCCTTAAACTTGAGATTGTCGCATGTACTCAAGATGTGAATTGACCTACTTAGGGGCCATCAATCGCTATTCCGTAACTAGGTAGTCATAAAGATGGCTTTCGGGTTTGTCGGTGAAGCATGCTATGAGGCATGGTTAATCAAGATAGAATTTGCCCCTCTCTACTTGAGAGAGATATCTCTCGGGGCCCCTCGAGTGATCGGATCAAGAAATGCATGGCCGTGCCGGGTTTAGGGTTAACCCCCTTTTGATGATCCGAATCACGTTGTCGAGAAAGAGAGGTCGCTTGGAGCTAGACCAAATATCGTGAGGCAAAGGGAATAGCATGTATGAATTGTTGTGATGGTTTGTCTGATAAGATCTTTACGTATGCATAGGAGTTGACACGTCTTGCTAGAGGCCGCTATCAACTATTGATCGAGTAGTGTACTCGGGTCAAGTCTATGTGTACGTGAACCTATAGGGTCACAAACTTAAGTGGTTGGAAGCCGAATGAGGATGAATATACTTGCATAGTTGACTCTAGTGCAAGTGGGAGACTGTTGGAAATATGCCCTAGAGCCAACTGGATTTGATCCACTAGTGGACTCAGATGGATTTGATCCATTATGGTGTAAAAGTCCTAATGGGCCACAAATGTTGTAAAGCCCATTAGTATTGGAAGGGGTACGCCATCTATTAGTCCCGTATTGCTAATGGACGATGGTGTGGGGGGTTTTCCTCCTAATAAATATGGACCACACCCCTCCTGAAAAGACACAACTTTCTCAAGTAGCAGCCGCGCTGCCAACGCTCCCTCCTCGTCGCACTCGCGGACCTAGCGCCCCGGCGTGCGTCGCTTCCTTCTCCGTACGTGTGGATACCTTGGAGGTGCTACATCCGGAGCACTTGGATCGGACGAGCCGCACGTGCAAGTCAAGAAGGACGTGAGCAACCGCACCGCTCGCTACCCTCGACGCGTTCGTCTACATCGAGACGGTTCCGCCGCATCCGCACGTATAGTGGTAATCCCGTGATCTCTGACAGCAGCAGTTCCTGTTTTGCGGGGAAAATTTTGTTTTGCGCTAGCGTAGACACCCCGTTTCCCTTGAGCACCGCCCCGCAAGCGCTCGTGGCAATGGAGCCATTCCAGCTCGAGGCCGCCGCCGGCACCGAAGGTCATGCTGTCGGCCTCTCTTCTTCTCCATCGCCGACCCCTCTCTCTCTCTCCCGGCTGATTCCTCCCTCCCCAACGGTAAGATCAAAGGCGATGCAGGCGGAGCTCTTCCTCCTCGCGACAGCCAGGGTAGAGGGAGAGTGAGCTCCCCACAGGCGTGTGGGTGGGGCCATATCTCCTCCCCGCCGCAGCCATGGAGGCCTCCCCTCGGGGCTGAATCCGATGGCGGGTCGAGGCCACGGCTGTCGGGGAGCGAGCACGTGGGCGGGGCGGCGTCCTTCCCTGCGGCGGCGGCAGCAAGGTCAATGACAGCTGGAGGCCTTTTCACGTCCGGATTTGGCATCGCCTGGGGCAGAGCAGACCACCGCAGCAGCCCACCACAACGCTCCCCGTCGGCCATCTCTTCCCTGCGGCATGCGTCCTTGCGCCCGCTGCTGGCCTCCTCCTTCATGCCAGATCAAGAAGGCATGCCCACGGTGTGGTCGAGCCCTAGCAAGGAGGCGAGGTGAGGATCCAGCGGCAGGGTGAGCGATGAGGCGTGGCGTGACCGCGGCAATAGCAATCTCCTCCTCCTGGTGATGGGGTCGAGGCCGGCGCTGCGTTTCTCACCTCCCTCCAAAACCGCGACCGGTGGTGCATCTCCGACGGCGGATCTCCTCTCGATATCTTTAAAAAAATTAGCTGTTTGATTTTTTATTTTAAATTTGACTGCTTGTCATCTTTAAAAAATTTACAAAATATCATTTAAATAAATAAATATTTAAATTTAATTATATTTGTCCAAATAAATGTAGCTTGGCACGCATTTAAACCTCTACATTACTTGTACTTGCTATCTCCACTTCAATGCAAGTCGGTGCACCTGCCAGTGCACTTAAAAAACAATCTTTTTATGAAATTAAATGCAGGGAAAAAGCATTGGTATATAATGAGCTGAAGCGACACAACACCACAAACAAACACACGCAAACACAACTCTACACCACTACCACCTCGGAGAGGAGCTAGACTCCACCACGGGAGTATCACCCCCAAGCCGCACACCCATGATCATCGATCTCTCTACTCCGGCAAGGTGACATAAGAAAACTCTCATCACAACGCCAATGAAAACCACTGGTCCTAGCCACTCTGCATGGGCGACTCGCCTCTTCCACAGCCTCACTCCTTTGCCAAGGACTCATATATCTGAAACCACTTTGAGAGCACCCCTTTCGCCCAACCGTCACTGAGATCACCATTGTCCTACGCGCCAACTCAAGGCCACCAACACCCATGGCACCTCTGCACCTCACCACCAGCACCAAGACCTTGCGCACCTCAACTTCAGCTGCGAACGGGCTATCCAGACCTCCAACACTACCACTAGCCGAGACGAGACTCTGTATGTGACGCCCCCAAGGAGGACGTGATGCCCAAGCTGCCGCCATCACCGTCCAGCGAACTGGACCAGGTTTTCACCCCGAGACTCCATGCTTCAGGACGCAGTGCGCCATAGTGTTGTGCCTAGTGGGAAGAACAACGCCCAGGCCGCTGCCACCAGTACCACCGCACGAGTGCCAGTGAAAACTTTCGTCCAGGTCAACACCGCGCCTTACGCACAATCTCAGCCCAGCAGCAACAAACAAACGCCCACCATCTCTGCTCCGCCACTGTCAGAGAGATGACTCGGTACCCTCCAGCAATGCCGCCACGGCACCGCAAGAACATACAACGCAAGCCATCCGGCCCTACCACCGCAGCAACGCTAAATCCGCACCAGCTGTCGAGGAAAAGAGAAGGGGAGCTCCACCATCTCACCTCCATCCCCACCGCCCACACATAGATGTCCGCCGACACCACCTCCAGCCACCATAGCCTAGAAAGGCCAGCTCTTCAAGCGCCCCTCGCATAGAGCCTCCACAAGCAACAAGCCGACGTGCCACCCCATTCATGCCGCCACCGCCATCCCTGCACAAAGGCGCACCAGTGCGCACCCGACCCCTGCACCGACAACCTTCAACAACCCACGTCGGCCACCAGCAACCCAAAGCCGACACCATGGCCCCCGCCACGCCAGTGCCGCCCACGCAGGCCAAGGCGCGCCGCCGCCGCCATCTTCGCGCTCCCGCCGCTACCGCAGGGTCCCCCGCATGATCCACCACACAACTGCACACCCCCGACGTGCCCCGCACCAGATCCGGCCGGGCTGATTCGGTTCCATATCTATACAACCAAACATAGAGACAAATAATACATCGTTGAGGGTTTGGGAAATGGAGGGGATATGGACCTGACGTGGATAAGCCCCTCGTGCTCCTTGGACGCCTCCAGGTAGAACCTGGCACGTGGGTTCATGACGCCACCATCGCCATGGCCGAGCTCGACCAAGCTACCGCCGTGGCTCTCGTGGTGTACGGAGCGTAGATAGCTGTTGTCATGCTTTGAGCGGAGAGCGACGCATTTTGGCAAAGCCAACAGTGGGAATGCCGACATTTTTGTTTCTATCACAACTAAACCTCGCTCTCTTGTGCAAACTGCTCAATACTTGTTTGGTTGCGTTGTTGGTTCTTCACGAGCGGGAGGGGGAGAGGTATTTATAGGTGGCCTGCAAGTTAAATGGTGGTGTCTTCTCCCCATTTATATTCACAAGCAGGTAGCTGTGTCGTCCTGCCTCATTTATAATAGATAAATAATTTTTTATCAATGCCCATCCCGTTTAACATGAGCGTAGATTTAGGTATGAATTATATGAATATCCACAAACAGCCCTACTTGCCACGCCCCCAACTACCACCGCCGCGTACACCTCCTCACCCACCTTTAATTTGTAGCAAATTTTACCAATATTTTTTCTACTTCTAGACACCGGAGCTCGCAGCGCACACGAGCGGGATGCAAGCAAGCACGGTCGCGAGGTGGAATGAAGCAAGTTGGAATGAATTTGAACACAAAGGCTTAGTGGCGGAGCTCGTGATGGTATGTCCGAAAATTTGTGAACCGCATAAAATGTATACTATTTATAGATACCTAGGAAGAAGTCTCGGACAACAACGAGATGAAGAAAAACAATAAAACGTGAATATTATGATATTATGTTGGTGTTGGACTACTCGAAAACGTACATGCCACGACTAGTGGTCACGTATATACGTATATGGGCCTTATGCTTTGGTCTATTGGTATCTATGTTATTGATTACCCTCGCCCGGAGCCGCTCCGGAGGGCCTTCAACTCTTTTGTGTTCCTCGTCTCCCGAGAGACTTGGCGGGGAGCGCAACCGGCGTACTTTCGACAATGCGTTCGGGATGCCTCACCACCTTATTGAGGTCATCCACGACAAGGCCGAGTCTTGGGTGGCCACCGGCTTTAGGGGGGTGTGCCCGATGCTTGCGTCGCTCTTCAGCGCTTGAGTGGTCTCCAGTGCTTTTTGTTGCAAAATTGTGTTTTCTTTGGTTACATCGTTTCAGCTCCACCATATAAGCCGGTGCCTTGTGTCAGTGTTTCCTGCGCTCATTTCCCGATATCTCGACATGTGAGGGGCCGGGTAGTGTAAACATTCTCATTTCATTTAATGAAGTACGAGCATAGCTCGCTTTGGAAAAGAATCTAACCTGACTTCATTCCATAGTGGTAGAGATGGTGAAACTAACGCGACAACCACACAGATAGTGAGATCTAACCTTCCAACGGATCGGACGCTCGTGTGAGCAGAGTAGACTGCTACATGCAATGTGAAGTGAAGGACATAGGCTCAAAGTCAACAACACATATCGTGAGATCTAACCTCCCAACGGATCGGAAGCTGGTGTGAGCAAAGCGGACCACTACATGCAGTGTATGAAGTGGACATGGGCTCAAAGTCAACAACCACATACATTGAAATCTAACCTTCCAACGGATCGGACGCTGGTGTGAGCCAAGCAGACCGCTACATGCAGTGTGAAGTGAAGGACATGGGCTCAAAGTCATGGTCTTGGATGCACACTACACGAATCACGAAAGCACCGTTAGCTCGGTGCACCGATTTAACGGTCTAACTCATGGAAGCAAGAGGTGCATTGAGTCTGCCGTGCATTGAGCAAGGCGCATGTGGCATGCAAACAACGTGCATGCTTGGTCCCTCTGTTTTTTTAGAGCAACCCTAATAATAGAGCCAAGTATTTGGCTTATAGCAAGTCACAACAGGTGAGCTATATAATAGTTTATATTTTACTTGTCTTTAAAAAGTTTTTTATTATTACATGCTTTTGTTCAACCTTTTCGTCCTCTTACAAACATTTCTATTCAGACCCACTATTAATGCATTTGTGTCTAGCTTAGTGCTTAACTTGCAGCCATGCTCTTATCTCTCTCCTCACCTCTCTCGATCATCCACATCAGCAAAAAATGTGGACTAGTTTGGGTATAGGCCCATTATTGTACTTGTTCTTATAACAACGACGTATGGTCTTCTTTTAGGTTCAATTAGTACTTACAACTGATCGAACTGGAGGAGTGAGATGCACGATTATACCTAGCATTAATTCACATGAAATAGTTGATGGCACAAAAGCATGCAGCACCAAACGTGACCACCAGCAGGATTTCAATTCACAACAGCAAATTACAGTTGGTCAGTAGCTATATGCACAAACCTAAACATTAGCAAATATTTTGGGGGGCATAATAGCTTGAATATGATCTCACAGAATGCTTGAGTCTTTGGTTTCAAAATATCCAGATCGATGCTGGAGGCATCATGGAGCTCGAGATGCGGCCCTAATTTGTCCGACAAATTGTTGATGAGCACCACCAAGGCCAGTGGCAGTGGCGTCAGCTTTAGCATGCGCCGGTTGCGCCCACAGCTAGGGTCCCTCGCTAAACCCTGGTGGTCTCTAATTACTACTAATATGCTTCTAATATTAATTTCATTTTACCCTTAATCACGTAAAAACATTTCCAATAAAAATTATTGTAGTGCTTCACTGTGTGCACGGTGGACCCACACGCGCGGCTGGGGTAGCAGCAGGAGCTTATATTTCTCGGCAACCAGATGGAGTACGTGTTGTAGCTATTATTATTGTCAGAATTTAGGGCCTTGTGAGGACATTTGAAGCTTTGCTTGTTCCCTCATGACTAGAGACTATAGTCCCTAACTTACTAATTAAGCATGAGGCTAAAGCAGGGACCAGTAGTCCATATTTCATTGGTGTTTTAAGAAGAGCTAATTGATACTAATGGTCCAAGAAAAACGCCACCTTAGTACTTCTCGTTGTTGCACCACAATAACTCAATCGTTTTTCTTTGCCTGAACTACCTCAATCAAGCGAGGAGACAATGATGTTTTTAGTACAAATTGGTAGAAAATGAAAAATTAAGGAAAAAGACAGGTGCTGAAACATATTTCTTTGCCCCCAACCACATTCATCGAGGTCCGTCTGTGTGCCCACGATCCCCCGCAATATGTACCTCCCGTCGTAGCTCATCGTTTTGCTTGCCCCAGCTATCTCAATCAAGCGAGGAGACAATGACGTTTTTTGTAAAATTTAGGAAAAAGAGAAGTGATGAAACATATTTCTTTGTCCCAACCACATCCATCATGATCCTGTCCGTGTGCCCACAATCCCGCGCAATACGTACCCCTGTTGCTTTGTTTTGTGTCTCCTAGCTATTTCGTTTTCTTTGGGGAGAATGTGTCTTGTGTCGACGCATGTTTTATCTATATCTATACCTATCTATAAAGATAGAAAATTTCCTTTCAACAAAAATGTTTTTCACCTCGATTTTTGTCCACCACCCTCTTCTTATGACCATGTGCCTGTTCCTACCTTTGTCAGCTGTCTGTATAGTCCGTATAGGACTGTGTCCTTTTGTAATAGGGCAACTGCCCCTGTTTTGAGGTCTAATTACTCGTTTACCCTCATTTTTTAACTTTGCATGTTTGCCCCTGTTTTTAGTCTTCCAATTGCATGGCAGGGCTTCTCTCCATGGGCCTTTTTACAGCATCAACATCCCTGTCAAACATAAGGAATTCAATACATGTTGATCAGAAGTGAGAAAGCACTATGATAAACTATTAGAAATGCAACAAGATCTTTCTATACACTAAGGCTATGCTTCCAATTTGTTGAAGTATAACTCTTGTAATATTTTTCAGAATCGTGACAAAGGGGTCTTCAATTCGCTTCACACATGATCTAGATAAATGTTGGTGGTTCGAATCAATTTATATATAAAAAAGGATTTCAGAATACATGAACTGCAGGAATCAAAACATAGACTAATCACTATTTAGTGAACAAATTTATCAATCTTCCACCACTATTCTGTATATGGTAAAGTAACATAAGGGACAACTACATAAGCAACTTGCAATGCTTAAATTAACCCCATATGTGCAATTGTGTGAGAACTTTAACCAAGAGCACAATTGCAATCTCAACTTATTTCTAGATCCTAAAGTACCATAAGGGACAACTACATAAGCAACTTGCAATGCAAAAATTAGCCCTATATTGTATGTGCTATGTGCAGTTGTATCAGAGCTGAGGTTTGACATAGAGCGCAATTGCAATGTCAACTTATTTCTTGGGCAGAACATAATCTTGAGTTCCTTGATGGACGTGCCCCAACTAAAACAGCTACAACTGAAGCTGCTTTGCACCCTTCTGAATTCCGAGAAAGAAACCCAGCCACCCAGGGGAGACCTATTTACAAGCCTAGCAGACGTAGTTGGTGATTCAGTGCCCTTCTTGCCTTCAGCACCAACATGTAAGCTGGTAACGTGGTCCTGGAGGCATTGAGGCAAGGGTGTCCTTTCTGAACTAAACTGAGAAAGGATACTGCTGAATGCTTATTAGGTCCTAAATTATATGATGGACCGGTTATATAACGCTAAAACAGACAAATCGAGGGTTTGTGAAATTGAGGGAGTGCGGGCCTGGGATCGGCGGGATCCTGTAGTGCAGGTTCGTCTGTCGATGGGCCTGGTGTCGGACTTGCTTCTCAGCTGCTGCCACGGCGGCCGGCCATGGGCTCCATCACGTGGTCACCTGTGCCGCCGGCTAGGAGACAAGGGGAGCGGAACACTGAAGTCTGAAGCAACATTGCGCGTCGAGAGGGGCCCTTAAAGCCCATCTGTGGTATTGGCCCAGTTGAAAAGTTAGTTAGGGTGGTTTGGTCCTTGAGTATAGGCCTTAGAGCTGGTATATGTTGGACAGGCTCAAATGTTCAATTAGTAGAGCCCTACCTGCACGAAATTAAATAAAAAATTTAGTACACTACCGGAATCTGCGCCTCTGCCGAGAGCAGGATCCTCTCGGTACAGGGCTGTTTGCTCTCGGCACAGCCTGTGTCGAGAGGGAGCTCTTGGCAGAGCGCTCCCGGCACCGCTGGGCTGGCAAAGGCGGCTCTGCCGAGAGCCAGGGCCCAAACTCTCGGCACAGCTGTGCAGAGAGCCCACTTAGCTCTCGTCACAGGGCCATTCACAGCTGACGGCGTGAATTGCGGGCCCCACACCTATGCCGAGATTCAATGAAAAAGCTCTCAGCACAGGCGAGGCGTCGGGTGGCCCCTGACGGAGGTGGGCCCCACACCTGTGCCAAGAGCCGTTGACTCAGCTCTCAGCACAGAGCTGACAAGCGGGCCCGCGGATGGCTCCTTTGCCGAGAGCTGGGCCAACAAGCTCTCGGCATAGAGCCTATCTGGGCCGCCAGTTAGTCCCTCTGTGCCGAGAGCTAAAGCCATTGCTCTCGGCACAGAGCCCACTTTGCTAAGAGCCTGGGCTTTGGCTCTCGGCACAGATTCCTTTTTTTCAGCAAGCTCATAGTTACCCTCATCACTTATACATCATCACAGGCAATTAATATTCATCACAGGCAGTTATTATTCATCACAGGCAGGTAATATCCATCACAAGCACATAAAACATAACCACCACATCCACACGAAAACCCAAATCAAAGATCAATTCACAAAGGTACAAATGCACGTACAATTCACGAAGGTACATAGTCATCACATGGCACTGGCAAGTTTGGCTGTCGGAATGCAAATAAAAGTTGCTAAGTCCAGGAACTCACTGCGGTGGATAATGCTGTGGCCACGACCCCCACCTAGACCCCGGTGGCTATTGTGGCACCCCAGGCCAAGAGGACGACCCGTGAGGCGGGGGCTGAGCGCCAGCCATCGTCGACGAGCCACGCGGCATCCTCCACGGAGTCTGCTGAGCTGGCGGCGACATGTCGTGTCCTGTCGACGGGCCACGCGGCATCCCCCACGGGCCACGCGGCATCCCCCACTGAGTCTGCGGAGCTGGCGGCGACATGTCGTGTCCCGTAGGCCCGTCATTTGATGCCGCCGACAGATTCTGCATATGAATGAAAATCAGAAATGTTAATACAAGATTATGGGCATGTATACCAAGTCATTTTCAATTTCTACGTCATTCTAGGTTTTGCTAACATTATAAGTTATATACAACAATAAGAAAGAAACGAAAGTACAAGGTTTTCTAGCTCACTACATGTAATTCTAGGTCATTCTAGTGTTTAAGCATCTATATCAAGTCGTTCTAGCTCAATACGAGAAACAAAAGAGCAAGCTAGGTTGGAAAGCAACTCACAGTAGAAAGAGCAGCCGGTCGAGGAGGTGGAGCGACCAACACCTGCGGTGGTGGAGGGAGCTGCACTTGTGGCGCTACCACGTGGCCAAGGTTCTGCATGTACTGGAGCATGGCGGCCATCTACTGATTGTTGGTCTCTTGCATCGCATCTAACTGCTTCTGGTAAGCCTCATGCAAATACTGCATTTGCCTCTGCGACTCTTCTGCCTGCCTCTCCCGCTCTGCCCTCCATGCTGCAAGTTGGGCCTACATTATTTGATCCAAACATTAGAATACAAGGAAACATATGTAAACGTCAATGAAGGACGAATAGAACAGAAATAACCTCGAAGGTAGCATTTAAGGTCTTCGTAACACTGGGTCATCGTTCTATGGGAGGGGCTGAGCTCGTGGCCCTGTCTCGAGATCGAACCTGTGAGAGAGTCGGAACATCGCGTGGGACCAGGAGAGAGTCGCCAACGAAGTACCATCCATGTTTCCTGCCTTCTCCAAACTGACGACGGTTTCTAGATCCAGAGGTTCTCTCACCGGATCGAAGTCTGGCCCACGAACCTGCCTTGCCACCGTGGTGTACTTTGCGATGCGGGGCTGGATTGTCGGGTTGGTGTACGCCTCGGGCGGGTTGTCGGGGTTGAAGGTGACGTCGGACATCGCCCTGCCCTTGTGTGCCATACCATATGCCTCGAGCTCAGAGCAAAACTGATTCTCACGTGACTTAGACTGCAGGAAAACAATCGAGAGTTAGAAAACAGTAAATTATGCAGAACTGAGAGTTAGAATAAAGAAATAGATTAACATACCCATCTAAGAGCATACTCGCGGATGTTAAGGGGGCCTTGATGGTGTGGCGGTCCTGCCATCTTCAAACGTCTCTCCCAACGCTCGAGGTGTTTTTCCTCCCAATCGGGCACAAACCACAAGTCCACAATCGCACTCCAAGCCCGAGGCATCTCGACGAGCCACCACGGAGGCACCTGCACGTCATCAAGTGGATACCATACAAGAACATAAAGGTTGGCGTATCTAATTTGAGAAGAATGAATAATAGTAATTTTCTGCATTTACCTCCATGTATTGTTCTCGAGTGAGGCGCAGGTTTTGGACGTCCCTTTTTTTAACTTTCTCACCATACTTAGCCTTGTAGGAAACATTTTGCGAGAAACGTGACTCGTAAATCAAATCTGTCACAAGCTTCCAACACGTAAACATCGCACACTCAGCCGCTCGGTCCTCATGTCCCTCAAGGACTCTATAGAAATCATGCATGTAGAAGCAATGTTAATACTTGAGGGATATCCAATTAATTCGATTTATTGAGAAATACAATTTGTTGCAAGGAAGACTCACCCAAAACTCGACAACCACCCGACGGGCCTTGTTCTGGAACGTCCTCTGTGTCGGATCAGGCAAATCGATCATGAGGGTGTAGTGGTCAAACGTCGTCACCAACACCTCTCGAGCGTCTTCTCCCTCCCCAACTGTCACGAACCCGGGAGAGTGATGCCTGCACAAAACACCCAAGATGCCATTAGGAAGACGATTATGAGAACCTGGAGTCACGACCTCCCACCCCCTGCCAAAATGATTTCACACAAATTATTAGTTTCAATCGTGAGTTTGAACAGAACGGATGAAAAAAGTTGTGATAAGTTACCGTAGTCCCTCTGGTTTAATAACCGGTCGGTTCGCAAGCGGTATGGGTCGACCCGGAAGCCGAGCGGGGCCTCGGATATAGACCTTCGGCACAGCCCCTGCCCCACACCCCAGCTCCCCATCCTCCTCCTCAGGCTCATACGCCTCGTCATCCTGATGGGCCTCCCCCTCATCCTGATGCGCCTCCTCCCCCCTCGGCCCTCCTCCCCCTCATCCCGATCCGCATCCCCCCCGTCATCACTCTCCCTGCTGCAACTCTTCCTCCTCATCCCCGTCATCCGACAACAACGGCACCAAAGTGGGTGCACCTTTCCGAGCCCTGGATCCAGACAACGAGGTGGGTGCCTCAGACGGGGACCTCGTCACCCTCCTAACAGCCGCCATCCCGGCCTGGTACAACTCATTGATGCTCCTCGTCGTAGGGCCGCGACGAGGAGGCTGCTATGGCATCTTTGATCAATCACCTGAAATAGAAAAGATTAAACCAGTTTGTATATAATTATATGTAAATACCAATTAGTAAATAAGAAAACAAATGTCGTACTAAAGAAGAAACAAATTATCCTACAAAATTAGAAAACACAATTATCCTAGTAAATAAGAAACAAATTATCGTAGTAAATAAGAAATGAAATATCATAGTAAATAAGAATCCTAGAAAATTAGAAGCATAATTTCAATTACTACGGACCTTACATGTTTTAGAAATATTCATCACGATCCGGAATATCAGGATCATAAGTCTCGTCATCACTATCACGCATCTCCAAAGCCTCAACGCCGTGCTCCAAAGGAGGATCAATGTCATCATCATCACTAACAATGCCTAATTGTAATCGCTCAAGTAATTGTAAGTCCTCTTCATTATCAACCTCTTCTGCATCATCGACGTTGACGTCCATTTCATTGTCTACTCCCACTTCGATCTCTTCAGTTAGCCCATCTTCTTGGAAGAACTCTCCGGCATATGTGTTTGGATCTAGTAGGTGGTAATCTTCATCGTTTGGGGTAGGTAGTTTACCGTGTGGCGATACATTGAATTTTATACAATTCTTAAATTTTTCTATCTCGCGATGTTCATCGTGATGAGAGAGTCAAATGTCAAAAATTTAGCGTCATTTCATGTAATTGGTCTTGAAGATGCCTCATGAACATGAATATCATTTTTCACTAACTTTACTTCATGATTTCATGTATTTCCCGTTTCTTTCGCACTCGATCTAGCTATCTCACTACCCGGCTCGAAGAGGAAGCGTGGTTCTCAACTCAATGTTTCCCTGCCACACTACTGGATTCGGGGCCTTCGCTGAGAGCGGGGATCCTCTCGGCGAAGGCCCTTTCCCTCTCGTTGAAGCCTTCGCCGAGAGGAAGCTCTCGGCGAAAGTCACACGTTGACGCCCCACCGGTGAAGCGGCCTTCGCCGAGAGCTTCATTGGGTCCTCTCGGCGAAGATGCGCCGAGAGGCCTCCTTGGCTCTCACCTAAGGCCCCCTTACCGTCACGGCACGTCCCTCCGTTAGGAGTGGGGGCCACTCCTTCACCGAGAGCCAAATATCTAGCTCTCATTGAAGATGGGCTCTTCGCCGAGAGCCAAATATCTGACTCTCGTTGAAGATGGGCTCTTCACCGAGAGCCAAATATCTGGCTCAGTATCTGGCTCTCGGCGAAGGGGGGGGGTCTTCGTTGAGAGCCTTGCCTTCTGCTCTCGGCGAAGGACTGTACCCCCACAGTGGCTGGGCGCCCCCTTCGCCGACAGCAGTGGATTTTGCTCTCGGCGAAGAATTTTTTTCTTTTTTTCTTTTTTCCAGCAGCCTCAAATATTCACACAAATCACATATATCATCGCAGGCATATATAATATTTGTCACAGGCATATAATATTCATCACAGGCATATATATTCATCACATAGTCCACCAACAATCACATAATCGCAAATTCATCACATAGTTACGAACTGCAAGTCACAATGGTCCAGTGCAAGTCACAAATGTTCAAATGCAAATAAAAGTAGCTAAGTCTACGAACTCACTCGTCCGCCTACTGATCATGCGGCGACTGGGACCCCGACCCTCCGTGGGCAGCTGCTGTGGCCACGAGACCCACCCAGACACCTGTGGCGTCCCCTGCGAACTGTGAGGCTGCTGAAGGCCAGGTCTCGGCCAAAGGCCGGGGTGGCACCCACTACATCTCACCCCAAGGAGTCCGCCGAGGCTGGCGGGGACCCATGGGTATAATGGGCCCTAGAGATGGTATTCACTGGTCGATAGGATCAAATGTTCAATTACTGGAGCCTATCTGCACGAAATTTCAACTAAAAAACCGCATGACATGGCTGGGTGAGCGATGATGGAGCGGGGTGAGACTGTGGGGATTAATTTGATTTGATTGCTTGCCTTCTGTATTTTAAAAAATAGATACAGATCTGCGACAATACCACAAGATTACAAATATGCATCGACTCTAAACTTGTAGACAATGGAAACCACATTACTCAATTCAACATTATAGTAGGAAACATGTAGACACCACAAAACTGAATTTATTACAGTAGTATTGGTTGTTTCATACAACACCCAACAGAAACTGAATTCAGGTTTTACTGTACATCAAAGACATCACACACACACAAACACACACACAACTAGATAGATGGACTTAGGCATAGCCTCTTATTCTGAACATACAAGCAAAGTGAAACATCCAAACATATGACTAAATTGATGGACTCAGGCATATATAGCCTCTTATTATCAACATACAAGGAAAGGGAACACAAACAAGCTCGACTGTGAGCACCAGAAATAAGCCACGACCCATGCATGCTTCTTCTCGGTCCTCACTACAGGTCTTGTTCTGTGACTTCGAACGTGATACTGGAGGTTTTAACACCATAATACATGCCATCAGTGAATTCTTGGGTGACCTCCTGCCCATTGATTAGAACATCCCTCTGCTTGTATGAGAAGGGAATATCACAGACACCGTTTGATCCGATCCCCTTTACTGTCACTTTCTTCATTGGAGGAACTTCAACCTCAATTTGTTTGCTAATTTGCTTTTCTTCAGATTCGGTTTTTCCCCAGGTATATGATCCACTGAATTCAGTGCTAATCTCAATTTTCCCTTCTGCAACCAATGGGATCCCGCACTCAAGAGTGGTTTTGACCTCCAACTTCACTGAAACAGTAGAACTCCACGTAGTTTCCACCCTGCTTGTGTAGGTGAAGGTCAACATTTGTTTGTTTGTTGTACTGGTATTGTTTGTTACGGTTAGGCTATCAAGTCCATCAATACCTTTGGTATACATCCTAGCTTCACCCGGGCGAAAATTGACATCAAATATGTCTCGGGAAAGAACTGGTTCAACGTACTGCAATCTTGCTTCATTTGTGATGGAACCAACAGCAGCATTGAAGCAATCTGTATACCATTCATTGGTTAGCCTCTTACAGAAATTGTTGTTGGCCAGGTTTCGGAAAGCAATGAAGCCATCCCCAGTGGTCACCCAAAATAATGTGTAAGGGTCGTTCTGGGTAGTGTCATCTGAGTCACCCCGGACAAAGTTTATGCTGTTCCTCCAAAATTTCCCAAAATAGTTGGACTTTATACGGACGATTCCATCATCATTGGTGTAAGTAGTATACAACACTCTTGGGTCTCCAATATCTTTTCCTGAAAATTGAAGAGTATTGATGGTCCCGTAATAAGCACTTTGATATTCTTGTCCTGCAAGGAAACGCCCGTTGTCGCCTTTGAAAGCAAGATATGAAGGCAGCAGCTTCTGGTACGACACATCAATGACAGTGAAGGTATCAATGAGACCGCCGCCGCCGTATTCATCTGATGCTATATGCATGTAGGAGGGCAAGGACGTGGATGACACAGCACAAGCATACTCCTTTCCTAGCTTGGAATGGAGAAACCTGTCATGCATGTATAAACATAAATTAATTAATTATTAATTATTGCAAACACAATAATTATTTACTATTTACTCGTCATGTGTAATAAAATGTTAAGAGTTTCTTTAGTTATTCACCATAGTGAATTAACAATTAGTTACTCTATATTGTACTCCCTCCGGCAGCCTTAAAAGGTGAACACGCAAAACAAGATTCAAACTTCACAATATTTAACCATTAATTTAGTGAATATTTTTCACTATGGTACTACAAACTGGATATGGTTAGATCTATAATCAAATATACTATCTAATGTTCATAGTTTCATAGTCATAAAACTTATGGTACAAAATAAATGAATGGTCAATTTAGAGTGATCGTGCCATGTTTGACTACACCTTATAAAACTGTCCGGAGGTAGCATTAACTTAGTTACTCTCTCACACAAGCACACAAGCAGCGAGCGCTACATGTAGAAAGAGCAACTAATAATACTTGGTTTGCTAAATCGTCGTGGCCACCCTCCGACCACCCTCCCCACATGGCCGTGCGCACAAGCAGAGCACCATCGCCACTTCCCGCAGACCGTGTTCTCTTTATCAACATCAACACATAAAATTGTACCTAGAAAAAACCTCCTGTGAAACAGACTGTCTAGATTTATTCTAAGATTTCTCTCTTTACTCACTTAAATCCAACGATCCAGATTAGGTGTATCATCCTCACCCCCCCCCCCCCCCCCCACGCCCGCACCTAGCCCTTCAAGAGCAAGCCAGCAGTCACGGTTCGATTTCTCTTTAGGTTTTTCTTGAACGAAAATGAAACAACATCTCGCATCCCTTGTCTCGGGAAATCGTGGGAGTCGAGCGCGCTTGTAGAGAGAAGCCCGTGCAAGCGCCATCTTCCATTGTTCCGCTAGTTGCAGGGAACGTCTCGGGCCGCCTCGAGTAGTGAGTAGGCCCTCCATCCCCGGTTTTGAACCCGCGACCTCCTCCTCGCATGGTTTCTCCCCGAACCACTACACCACACACTCATATTTATACTTAGTTTCAGTTACCCACATATTATACTAAACTGAGTGTAAATTGCTTGTTTGGGCCATTTATTTCATAACTTTTTTAGATCTAAATTTTTTGTTTAGGAGGTTTCTCCATCCTAGGCCATTTATAAATTTGAATTTCAAATTTTAAAATTTTAAGCGTGTTTTTGCATGACAAGATGAATTCAAATGAATAAATTGCCAGCTACAAACTTTCAAAACTTTTTGAGATCTACAAAGTTTATTTTGGGTATTTCTCCATCCGAGGTTGTTTAACAGATTTAAATTTTAAATTTATTTCAAATTCAAATGAAGGTTTGCATGACCTCATGGACTCTAATGAAAAAGTTGTCAACTACAAAGTATGATAATATTTTGATATCTATAAAGTTTATTTTGGGTGTTTCTCCATCGGATGTCTTATATAAAAAATCAAAATTTTAAATTTTAAAATTCAAACATAGTTTTGCATAGCAAAAATTTAAATAAAAAAGTTTCCAACTACAACATTCTATATATAGATATATATCTTATAGTTTCTAGAAACTTATGACAGATATATAGATTTTGTGAACAATGTTACTATCAATATACCAAATAAAGAAATGACCGAAATAAACTCTGTACATCATAAGAAGTTCTAGAACATGTGTTTATAGGGATGAGTGTCCGTGCTGAGGCACCTGTTGTTACCTCAGTAATCTCTAGATCCGCCGATCAATCCTTTGGAGGTGCTCATAGGGATCGACATGCGTGCGTGCGAAGCGTATGCGTTGTACTATGTATTTTCAGAAAAACATAATGCTACAATACAGTTCCCTATTATTTACTGCACTACTGCCTCTCATCTAATTAATTCTTGACGACTATGAATAAAAGTCATTGGAACCTTGATGAAAATAGTACATACGAATATGCCTTTACTTTATCAAAGAAGAAAACTAGATAGGAAAGATATTTTGGGGACCAGCATATTTTAGGCCAGCATGACATGAAGGCGTGCGGACTTGCCATGTCTTGTGCTTAGCTTTGCTTCTCAAAAGAAAATATATAAGAAACGAATTAACGCATAATTTATATGTATAGTATATATGTAATAAACCTGCAGGTTGTGGAGCCGTTTTTTCTGCTGCTTGCTCGCCGTCGATGGTGATGAGCTTGTGCAGGGTGCACGACGCCTTAGACAGGTCATCCTCCGGCTCATCGACAGTGCCAATGACCCAACAAGCGTTGCCGCTGGCACCAGGAAGCACGCGCTGCTGGGGCACCCAATACTTGTTGTTGTAGCAACACCTGACGTGGATAAGCCCCTCGTGCTCCTTGGACGCCTCTAGGTAGAACCTGGCGTGTGGGTTCATGACGCCACCATCGCCATGGCCGAGCTCGACCAAGTTACCGCCGTGGCTCTCGTGGTACACGGAGCGCAGATAGCTGTTGTCATGCTTTGAGCGGAGAGCGACGCATTTTGGCAACGCCAACAGTGGGAATGCCGACATTTTTGTTTCTATCACAACTAAACCTCGCTCTCTTGTGCAAACTGCTCAATACTTTTTTGGTTGCGTTGTTGGTTCTTCACGAGGGGGGGGGGGGGGGGGAGGTATTTATAGGTGGCCCGCAAGTTAAATGGTGGTGTCTTCTCCCCATTTATATTCACAAGCAAGTAGCCGTGTCGTCTGCCTCATTTATAATAGATAAATAATTTTTTATCAATGCCCATCCCGTTTAACATGAGCGTAGATTTAGGTATGAATTATATGAATATCCACAAACAGCCCTACTTGCCACGCCCCCAACTACCACCGCCGCGGACACCTCCTCACCCACCTTTAATTTGTAGCAAATTTTACCAATATTTTTTCTACTTCTAGACACCGGAGCTCGCAGCGCACACGAGCAGGATGCAAGCAAGCACGGTCGCGGGTGGAATGGAGCAAGTTGGAATGAATTTGAACACGGGCTTAGTGGCGGAGCTCGTGATGGTATGTCCGAAAATTTGTGAACCACATAAAATGTATACTATTTATAGATACCTAGGAAGAAGTCTCGGACAACAACGAGATGAAGAAAAACAATAAAACGTGAATATTATGATATTATGTTGGTGTTGGACTACTCGAAAACGTACATGCCACGACTAGTGGTCACGTATATACGTATATGGGCCTTATGCTTTGGTCTATTGGTATCTATGTTATTGATTACCCTCGCCCTGGAGCCGCTCTGGAGGGCCTTCAACTCTTTTGTGTTCCTCGTCTCCTGAGAGACTTGGCAGGAGCGCAACCTGCGTACTTTCGACAATGCGTTCAGGATGCCGCACCAGCTTATTGAGGTCATCCACGACAAGGCTGAGTCTTGGGTGGCCACCGGCTTTAGGGGGGTGTGCCCGATGCTTCCGTCGCTCTTCAGCGCTTGAGTGGTCTCCAGTGCTTTTTGTTGCAAAATTGTGTTTTCTTTGGTTACATCGTTTCAGCTCCACCATATAAGCCGGTGCCTTGTGTCAGTGTTTCCTGCGCTCATTTCCCGATATCTTGACATGTGAGGGGCCGGGTAGTGTAAACATTCTCACTTCTCTTAATGAAGTACGAGCATAGCTCGCTTTGGAAAAGAATCTAACCTGACTTCATTCCATAGTGGTAGAGATGGTGAAACTAACGTGACAACCACACAGATAGTGAGATCTAACCTTCCAACGGATCGGACGCTCGTGTGAGCAGAGTAGACTGCTACATGCAATGTGAAGTGAAGGACATAGGCTCAAAGTCAACAACACATATCGTGAGATCTAACCTCCCAACGGATCGGAAGCTGGTGTGAGCAAAGCAGACCACTACATGCAGTGTATGAAGTGGACATGGGCTCAAAGTCAACAACCACATACATTGAAATCTAACCTTCCAACGGATCGGACGCTGGTGTGAGCCAAGCGGACCGCTACATGCAGTGTGAAGTGAAGGACATGGGATCAAAGTCATGGTCTTGGATGCACACTACACGAATCACGAAAGCACTGTTAGCTCAGTGCACCGATTTAACGGTCTAACTCATGGAAGCAGAGGTGCATTGAGTCTGCCGTGCATTGAGCAAGGCGCATGTGGCATGCAAACAACGTCCATGCTTGGTCCCTCTGTTTTTATACAGCAACCCTAATAATAGAGCCAAGTATTTGGCTTATAGCAAGTCACAACAGGTGAGCTATATAATAGTTTATATTTTACTTGTCTTTAAAAAGTTTTTTATTATTACATGCTTTTGTTCAACCTTTTCGTCCTCTTACAAACATTTCTATTCAGACCCACTATTAATGCATTTGTGTCTAGCTTAGTGCTTAACTTGCAGCCATGCTCTTATCTCTCTCCTCACCTCTCTCGATCATCCACATCAGCAAAAAATGTGGACTAGTTTGGGTATAGGCCCATTATTGTACTTGTTCTTATAACAACGACGTATGGTCTTCTTTTAGGTTCAATTAGTACTTACAACTGATCGAACTGGAGGAGTGAGATGCACGATTATACCTAGCATTAATTCACATGAAATAGTTGATGGCACAAAAGCATGCAGCACCAAACGTGACCACCAGCAGGATATCAATTCACAACAGCAAATTACAGTTGGTCAGTAGCTATATGCACAAACCTAAACATTAGCAAATATTTTGGGGGGCATAATAGCTTGAATATGATCTCACAGAATGCTTGAGTCTTTGGTTTCAAAATATCCAGATCGATGCTGGAGGCATCATGGAGCTCGAGATGCGGCCCTAATTTGTCCGACAAATTGTTGATGAGCACCA
The DNA here is from genome assembly GCA_947561735.1 of Cenchrus americanus. NCBI lineage: Eukaryota > Viridiplantae > Streptophyta > Magnoliopsida > Poales > Poaceae > Cenchrus > Cenchrus americanus. The sequence continues at coordinate 225,048,880 of OX387245.1, read as the reverse complement.
CCAAGGCCAGCGGCAGTGGCGTCAGCTTTAGCATGCGCCGGTTGCGCCCACAGCTAGCGTCCCTCGCTAAACCCTGGTGGTCTCTAATTACTACTAATATGCTTCTAATATTAATTTCATTTTACCCTTAATCACGTAAAAACATTTCCAATAAAAATTATTGTAGTGCTTCACTGTGTGCACGGTGGACGGACACGCGCGGCTGGGGTAGAAGCAGGAGCTTAAATTTCTCGGCAACCAGCTGGAGTACGTGTTGTAGTTATTATTATTGTCAGAATTTAGGGCCTTGTGAGGACATTTGAAGCTTTGCTTGTTCCCTCATGACTAGAGACTATAGTCCCTAACTTACTAATTAAGCATGAGGCTAAAGCAGGGACCAGTAGTCCATATTTCATTGGTGTTTTAAGAAGAGCTAATTGATACTAATGGTCCAAGAAAAACGCCCCCTTAGTACTTCTCGTTGTTGCACCACAATAACTCAATCGTTTTTCTTTGCCTCAACTACCTCAATCAAGCGAGGAGACAATGATGTTTTTAGTACAAATTGGTAGAAAATGAAAAATTAAGGAAAAAGACAGGTGCTGAAACATATTTCTTTGCCCCCAACCACATTCATCGAGGTCCGTCCGTGTGCCCACGATCCCCCGCAATATGTACCTCCCGTCGTAGCTCATCGTTTTGCTTGCCCCAGCTATCTCAATCAAGCGAGGAGACAATGACGTTTTTTTGTAAAATTTAGGAAAAAGAGAAGTGATGAAACATATTTCTTTGTCCCAACCACATCCATCATGATCCTGTCCGTGTGCCCACAATCCCGCGCAATACGTACCCCTGTTGCTTTGTTTTGTGTCTCCTAGCTATTTCGTTTTCTTTGGGGAGAATGTGTCTTGTGTCGACGCATGTTTTATCTATATCTATACCTATCTATAAAGATAGAAAATTTCCTTTCAACAAAATGTTTTTCACCTCGATTTTTGTCCACCACCCTCTTCTTATGACCATGTGCCTGTTCCTACCTTTGTCAGCTATCTGTATAGTCTGCATAGGACTGTGTCCTTTTGTAATAGGGCAACTGCCTCTGTTTTGAGGTCTAATTACTCGTTTACCCTCATTTTTTAACTTTGCATGTTTGCCCCTGTTTTTAGTCTTCCAATTGCATGGCAGGGCTTCTCTCCACGGGCCTTTTTACAGCATCAACATCCCTGTCAAACATAAGGAATTCAATACATGTTGATCAGAAGTGAGAAAGCACTATGATAAACTATTAGAAATGCAACAAGATCTTTCTATACACTAAGGCTATGCTTCCAATTTGTTGAAGTATAACTCTTGTAATATTTTTCAGAATCGTGACAAAGGGGTCTTCAATTCCCTTCACACATGATCTAGATAAATGTTGGTGGTTCGAATCAATTAATATATAAAAAAAGATTTCAGAATACATGAACTGCAGGAATCAAAACATAGACTAATCACTATTTAGTGAACAAATTTATCAATCTTCCACCACTATTCTGTATATGGTAAAGTAACATAAGGGACAACTACATAAGCAACTTGCAATGCTTAAATTAACCCCATATGTGCAATTGTGTGAGAACTTTAACCAAGAGCACAATTGCAATCTCAACTTATTTCTAGATCCTAAAGTACCATAAGGGACAACTACATAAGCAACTTGCAATGCAAAAATTAGCCCTATATTGTATGTGCTATGTGCAGTTGTATCAGAGCTGAGGTTTGACATAGAGCGCAATTGCAATGTCAACTTATTTCTTGGGCAGAACATAATCTTGAGTTCGTTGATGGACGTGCCCCAACTAAAACAGCTACAACTGAAGCTGCTTTGCACCCTTCTGAATTCCGAGAAAGAAACCCAGCCACCCAGGGGAGACCTATTTACAAGCCTAGCAGACGTAGTTGGTGATTCAGTGCCCTTCTTGCCTTCAGCACCAACATGTAAGCTGGTAACGTGGTCCTGGAGGCATTGAGGCAAGGGTGTCCTTTCTGAACTAAACTGAGAAAGGATACTGCTGAATGCTTATTAGGTCCTAAATTATATGATGGACCGGTTATATAACGCTAAAACAGACAAATCGAGGGTTTGTGAAATTGAGGGAGTGCGGGCCTGGGATCGGCGGGATCCTGTAGTGCAGGTTCGTCTGTCGATGGGCCTGGCGTCGGACTTGCTTCTCAGCTGCTGCCACGGCGGCCGGCCATGGGCTCCATCACGTGGTCACCTGTGCCGCCGGCGAGGAGACAAGGGGAGCGGAACACTGAAGTCTGAAGCAACATTGCGCGTCGAGAGGGGCCCTTAAAGCCCATCTGTGGTATTGGCCCAGTTGAAAAGTTAGTTAGGGTGGTTTGGTCCTTGAGTATGGGCCTTAGAGCTGGTATATGTTGGACAGGCTCAAATGTTCAATTAGTAGAGCCCTACCTGCACGAAATTAAATAAAAAATTTAGTACACTACCGGAATCCGCGCCTCTGCCGACAGCAGGATCCTCTCGGTACAGGGCTGTTTGCTCTCGGCACATTGCTCTCGGCACAGAGCCCGCTTTGCCGAGAGCCTGGGCTTTGGCTCTCGGCACAGATTCCTTTTTTTTCAGCAAGCTCATAGTTACCCTCATCACTTATACATCATCACAGGCAATTAATATTCATCACAGGCAGTTAATATTCATCACAGGCAGGTAATATCCATCACAAGCACATAAAACATAACCACCACATCCACACGAAAACCCAAATCAAAGTTCAATTCACAAAGGTACAAATGCACGTACAATTCACGAAGGTACATAGTCATCACATGGCACAGGCAAGTTTGGCGGTCGGAATGCAAATAAAAGTTGCTAAGTCCACGAACTCACTGCGGTGGCTAATGCTGTGGCCACAACCCCCACCCAGACCCAGGTGGCTGTTGTGGCACCCCAGGCCAAGAGGACGACCGGTGAGGCGGGGGCTGAGCGCCAGCCATCGTCGACGAGCCACGCGGCATCCCCCACGGAGTCTGCTGAGCTGGCGGCGACATGTTGTGTCCTGTCGACGGGCCACGCGGCATCCCCCACGGGCCACGCGGCATCCCCCACTGAGTCTGCGGAGCTGGCGGTGACATGTCGTGTCCCGTAGGCCCGTCATTTGATGCCACCAACAGATTCTGCATATGAATGAAAATCAGAAATGATAATACAAGATTATGGGCATGTATACCAAGTCATTTTCAATTTCTACGTCATTCTAGGTTTTTCTAACATTATAAGTTATATACAACAATAAGAAAGAAACGAAAGTATAAGGTTTTCTAGCTCACTACAAGTAATTCTAGGTCATTCTAGTGTTTAAGCATCTATATCAAGTCGTTCTAGCTCAATACGAGAAACAAAAGAGCAAGCTAGGTTGGAAAGCAACTCAAAGGAGAAAGAGCAGTCGGTCGAGGAAAGCAACTCACAGGAGAAAGAGCAGTCGGTCGAGGAGGTGGAGCGACCAACACCTGCGGTGGTGGAGGGAGCTGCACCTGTGGCGCTACCACGTGGCCAAGGTTCTGCATGTACTGGAGCATGGCGGCCATTTGCTGATTGTTGGTCTCTTGCGATGCGGTAAGCCTCGTGCAAATACTGCATTTGCCTCTGCGACTCTTCTGCCTGCCTCTCCCCCTCTGCCCTCCATGCTGCAAGTTGGGCCTACATTATTTGATCCAAACATTAGAATACAAGGAAACATATGTAAACGTCAATGAAGGACGAATAGAACAGAAATAACCTCGAAGGTAGCATTTAAGGTCTTCGTAACACTGGGTCATCGTTCTATGGGAGGGGCTGAGCTCGTGGCCCTGTCTCGAGATCGAACCTGTGAGAGAGTCGGAACATCGCGCGGGACCAGGAGAGAGTCGCCAACGAAGTACCGTCCATGTTTCCTGCCTTCTCCAAACTGACGACGGTTTCTGGATCCAGAGGCTCTCTCACCGGATCGAAGTCTGGCCCACGAACCTGCCTTGCCACCGTGGTGTACTTTGCGATGCGGGGCTGGATTGTCGGGTTGGTGTACGCCTCGGGCGGGTTGTCGGGGTTGAAGGTGACGTCGGACATCGCCCTGCCCTTGTGTGCCATACCATATGCCTCGAGCTCAGAGCAAAACTGATTCTCACGTGACTTAGACTGCAGGAAAACAATCGAGAGTTAGAAAACAGTAAATTATGCAGTACTGAGAGTTAGAATAAAGAAATAGATTAACATACCCATCTAAGAGCATACTCGCGGATGTTAAGGGGGCCTTGATGGTGTGGCGGTCCTGCCATCTTCAAACGTCTCTCCCGACGCTCGAGGTGTTTTGCCTCCCAATCGGGCACAAACCACAAGTCCACAATCGCACTCCAAGCCCGAGGCATCTCGACGAGCCACCACGGAGGCACCTGCACGTCATCAAGTGGATACCATACAAGAACATAAAGGTTGGCGTATCTAATTTGAGAAGAATGAATAATAGTAATTTTCTGCATTTACCTCCATGTATTGTTCTCGAGTGAGGCGCACGCTTCGGACGTCCCTTTTTTAACTTTCTCACCATACTTAGCCTTGTAGGCAACATTTTGCGAGAAACGTGACTCGTAAATCAAATCTGTCACAAGCTTCCAACATGTAAACATCGCACACTCAGCCGCGCGGTCCTCATGTCCCTCAAGGACTCTATAGAAATCCTGCATGTAGACGCAATGTTAATACTTGAGGGATATCCAATTAATTCGATTTATTGAGAAATACAATTTGTTGCAAGGAAGACTCACCCAAAACTTGACAACCACCCGACGGGCCTTGTTCTGGAACGTCCTCTGTGTCGGATCAGGCAAATCGATCATGAGGGTGTAGTGGTCAAACGTCGTCACCAACACCTCTCGAGCGTCTTCTCCCTCCCCAACTGTCACGAACCCGGGAGAGTGTTGCCTGCACAAAACGCCCAAGATGCCATTAGGAAGACGATTATGAGAACTTGGAGTCACGACCTCCCACCCCCTGCCAAAATGATTTCACACAAATTATTAGTTTCAATCGTGAGTTTGAACAGAATGGATGAAAAAAGTTGTGATAAGTTACCGTAGTCCCTCTGGTTTAATAAACGGTCGGTTCGCAAGCGGTATGGGTCGACCCGGAAGCCGAGCGGGGCCTCGGATATAGACCTTCGGCACAGCCCCTGCCCCACACCCCAGCTCCCTATCCTCCTCCTCAGGCTCATACGCCTCGTCATCCTGATGGGCCTCCCCCTCATCCTGATGTGCCTCCTCCCCCTCAGCCTCCTCCCCCTCATCCTGATCTTCATCCCCCCGTCATTACTCTCCTGCTGCAACTCTTCCTCCTCATCCCCGTCATCCGACAACAACGGCACCAAAGTGGGTGCACCTTTCCGAGCCCTGGATCCAGACAACGAGGTGGGTGCCTCAGACGGGGACCTCGTCACCCTCCTAACAGCCGCCATCCCGGCCTGGTACAACTCATTGATGCTCCTCGCCGTAGGGCCGCGACGAGGAGGCTGCTATGGCATCTTTGATCAATCACCTGAAATAGAAAAGATTAAACCAGTTTGTATATAATTAAATGTAAATACCAATTAGTAAACAAGAAAACAAATGTCGTACTAAAGAAGAAACAAATTATCCTACAAAATTAGAAAACACAATTATCCTAGTAAATAAGAAACAAATTATCGTAGTAAATAAGAAATGAAATATCATAGTAAATAAGAATCCTAGAAAATTAGAAGCATAATTTCAATTACTACGGACCTTACATGTTTTAGAAATATTCATCACGATCCGAATATCGGGATCATAAGTCTCGTCATCACTATCATGCATCTCCAAAGCCTCAACGCCGTGCTCCAAAGGAGGATCAATGTCATCATCATCACTAACAATGCCTAATTGTAATCGCTCAAGTAATTGTAAGTCCTCTTCATTATCAACCTCTTCTCGCATCATCGACGTTGACGTCCATTTCATTGTCTACTCCCACTTCGATCTCTTCGTTAGCCCATCTTCTTGGAAGAACTCTCGGCATATGTGTTTGGATCTAGTAGGTGGTAATCTTCATCGTTTGGGGTAGGTAGTTTACCGTGTGGCGATACATTGAATTTTATACAATTCTTAATTTGTTCTATCTCGCGATGTTCATCGTGATGAGAGAGTCAAATGTCGAAAATTTAGTGTCATTTCATGTAATTGGTCTTGAAGATGCCTCATGAACATGAATATCATTTTTCACTAACTTTACTTCATGATTTCATGTATTTCCAGTTTCTTTCGCACTCGATCTAGCTCTCTCACTACCAGCTCGAAGAGGAAGCGTGGTTCTCAACTCAATGTTTCCCTGCCACACTACTGGATTCGGGGCCTTCGCTGAGAGCGGGGATCCTCTCGGCGAAGGCCCTTTCCCTCTCGTTGAAGCCTTCGCCGAGAGGAAGCTCTCGGCGAAAGTCACACGTTGACGCCCCACCGGTGAAGCGGCCTTCGCCGAGAGCTTCATTGAATCCTCTCGGCGAAGATGCGTCGAGAGGCCTCCTTGGCTCTCACCGAAGGCCCCCTTACCGTCACAGCACGTCCCTCCGTTAGGAGTGGGGGCCACTCCTTCGCCGAGAGCCAAATATCTGGCTCTCGTTGAAGATGGGCTCTTCGCCGAGAGCCAAATATCTGACTCTCGTTGAAGATGGGCTCTTCACCGAGAACCAAATATCCGGCTCGTGCATCCGGCTCTCGGCGAAATGGGGGGGTCTTCGTTGAGAGCCTTGCCTTCTGCTCTCGGCAAAGGACTGTACCCCCACGGTGGTGGCGCCCCCTTCGCCGAGAGCAGTGGATTTTGCTCTCGGCGAAGAATTTTTTTTCTTTTTTTTCTTTTTTTCCAGCAGCCTCAAATATTCACACATATATCATCGCAGGCATATATAATATTCGTCACAGGCATATAATATTCATCACAGGCATATATATTCATCACATAGTCCACCAACAATCACATAATCGACAAATTCATCACATAGTTACGAACTGCAAATCGCAATGGTCCAGTGCAAGTCACAGATGTCCAAATGCAAATAAAAGTAGCTAAGTCCACGAACTCACTCGTCCGCCTACTGATCATGCGGCGACTGGGACCCCGACCCCCCGTGGGCATCTGCTGTGGCCACGAGACCCACCCAGACACCTGTGGCGTCCCCTGCGAACTGTGAGGCTGCTGAAGGCCAGGTCTCGGCCACAGGCCAGGTGGCACCCACTGCATCTCACCCCAAGGAGTCTGCTGAGCTGGCGGGGACCCATGGGTATAATGGGCCCTAGAGATGGTATTCACTGGTCGATAGGATCAAATGTTCAATTACTGGAGCCTATCTGCACGAAATTTCAACTAAAAAACCACACGACATGGCTGGGTGAGCGATGATGGAGCGGGGTGAGACTGTGAGGATTAATTTGATTTGATTGCTTGCCTTCTGTATTTTAAAAAATAGATACAGATCTGCAACAATACCACAAGATTACAAATATGCGTCGACTCTAAACTTGTAGACAATGGAAACCACATTACTCAATTCAACATTATAGTAGGAAACATGTAGACACCACAAAACTGAATTTATTACTGTAGTATTGGTTGTTTCATACAACACCCAACAGAAACTGAATTCAGGTTTTACTGTACAGCAATGACATCACACACACACACAAACACACACACAACTAGATAGATGGACTTAGGCATAGCCTCTTATTCTGAACATACAAGCAAAGTGAAACATCCAAACATATGACTAAATTGATGGACTCAGGCATATATAGCCTCTTATTATCAACATACAAGGAAAGGGAACACAAACAAGCTCGACCGTGAGCACCGAGAAATAAGCCACGACCCATGCATGCTTCTTCTCGGTCCTCACTACGGGTCTTGTTCGTGACTTCGAACGTGATACTGGAGGTTTTAACACCATAATACATGCCATCGGTGAATTCTTGGGTGACCTCCTGCCCATTGATTAGAACATCCCTCTCGCTTGTATGAGAAGGGAATATCACGGACACCGTTTGATCCGATCCCCTTTATCGTCACTTTCTTCATTGGAGGAACTTCAACCTCAATTTGTTTGCTAATTTGCTTTTCTTCGGATTCGGTTTTTCCCCGGGTATATGATCCACCGAATTCGGTGCTAATCTCAATTTTCCCTTCGCAACCAATGGGATCCCGCACTCAAGAGTGGTTTTGACCTCCAACTTCACCGAAACAAGTAGAACTCCACGTAGTTTCCACCCCGCTTGTGTAGGTGAAGGTTAACATTTGTTTGTTTGTTGTACTGGTATTGTTTGTTACGGTTAGGCTATCAAGTCCATCAATACCTTTGGTATACATCCTAGCTTCACTCGTGCGAAAATTGACATCAAATATGTCTCGGGAAAGAACTGGTTCAACGTACTGCAATCTTGCTTCATTTGTGATGGAACCAACAGCAGCATTGAAGCAATCTCGTATACCATTCATTGGTTAGCCTCTTACAGAAATTGTTGTTGGCCAGGTTTCGGAAAGCAATGAAGCCATCCCCAGTGGTCACCCAAAATAATGTGTAAGGGTCGTTCGGGTAGTGTCATCCGAGTCACCCCGGACAAAGTTTATGCTGTTCCTCCAAAATTTCCCAAAATAGTTGGACTTTATACGGACGATTCCATCATCATTGGTGTAAGTAGTATACAACACTCTTGGGTCTCCAATATCTTTTCCTGAAAATTGAAGAGTATTGATGGTCCCGTAATAAGCACTTTGATATTCTTGTCCTGCAAGGAAACGCCCGTTGTCGCCTTTGAAAGCAAGATATGAAGGCAGCAGCTTCTGGTACGACACATCAATGACAGTGAAGGTATCAATGAGACCGCCGCCGCCGTATTCATCTGATGCTATATGCATGTAGGAGGGCAAGGACGTGGATGACACAGCACAAGCATACTCCTTTCCTAGCTTGGAATGGAGAAACCTGTCATGCATGTATAGGGATCAATCCTTCGGAGGTGCTCATAGGGATCGACATGCGTGCGTGCGAAGCGTATGCATTGTACTATGTATTCTCAAAAAAACATAATGCTACAATACAGTTCCCTATTATTTACTGTACTACTGCCTCTCATCTAATTAATTCTTGACGACTATGAATAAAAGTCATTGGAACCTTGATGAAAATAGTACATACGAATATGCCTTTACTTTATAAAAGAAGAAAACTAGATAGGAAAGATATTTTGGGGACCAGCATATTTTAGGCCAGCATGACATGAAGGCGTGCCGACTTGCCATGTCTTGTGCTTAGCTTTGCTTCTCAAAAGAAAATATATAAGAAACGAATTAACGCATAATTTATATGTATAGTATATATGTAATAAACCTGCAGGTTGTGGAGCCGTTTTCTGCTGCTTGCTCGCCGTCGATGGTGATGAGCTTGTGCAGGGTGCACGACGCCTTAGACAGGTCATCCTCCGGCTCATCGACAGTGCCAATGACCCAACAAGCGTTGCCGCTGGCACCAGGAAGCGCGCGCTGCTGGGGCACCCAATACTTGTTGTTGTAGCAACACCTGACGTGGATAAGCCCCTCGTGCTCCTTGGACGCCTCCAGGTAGAACCTGGCGCGTGGGTTCATGACGCCACCATCGCCATGGCCGAGCTCGACCAAGCTACCGCCGTGGCTCTCGTGGTACACGGAGCGCAGATAGCTGTTGTCATGCTTTGAGCGGAGAGCGACGCATTTTGGCAATGCCAACAGTGGGAATGCCGACATTTTTGTTTCTATCACAACTAAACCTCGCTCTCTTGTGCAAACTGCTCAATACTTTTTTGGTTGCGTTGTTGGTTCTTCACGAGCGGGGGGGGGAGGTATTTATAGGTGGCCTGCAAGTTAAATGGTGGTGTCTTCTCCCCATTTATATTCACAAGCAAGTAGCTGTGTCGTCCTGCCTCATTTATAATAGATAAATAATTTTTTATCAATGCCCATCCCGTTTAACATGAGCGTAGATTTAGGTATGAATTATATGAATATCCACAAACAGCCCTACTTGCCACGCCCCCAACTACCACCGCCCGCAGACACCTCCTCACCCACCTTTAATTTGTAGCAAATTTTACCAATATTTTTTCTACTTCTAGACACTGGAGCTCAGAGCGCACACGAGCAGGATGCAAGCAAGCACGGTCGCAGGTGGAATGGAGCAAGTTGGAATGAATTTGAACACAGGCTTAGTGGCGGAGCTCTGTGATGGTATGTCTGAAAATTTGTGAACCGCATAAAATGTATACTATTTATAGATACCTAGGAAGAAGTCTCGGACAACAACGAGATGAAGAAAAACAATAAAACGTGAATATTATGATATTATGTTGGTGTTGGACTACTCGAAAACGTACATGCCACGACTAGTGGTCACGTATATACGTATATGGGCCTTATGCTTTGGTCTATTGGTATCTATGTTATTGATTACCCTCGCCCTGGAGCCGCTCTGGAGGGCCTTCAACTCTTTTGTGTTCCTCGTCTCCTGAGAGACTTGGCAGGAGCGCAACCTGCGTACTTTCGACAATGCGTTCAGGATGCCGCACCAGCTTATTGAGGTCATCCACGACAAGGCTGAGTCTTGGGTGGCCACCGGCTTTAGGGGGGTGTGCCCGATGCTTGCGTCGCTCTTCAGCGCTTGAGTGGTCTCCAGTGCTTTTTGTTGCAAAATTGTGTTTTCTTTGGTTACATCGTTTCAGCTCCACCAGATAAGCCGGTGCCTTGTGTCAGTGTTTCCTGCGCTCATTTCCCGATATCTCGACATGTGAGGGGCCGGGTAGTGTAAACATTCTCATTTCTCTTAATGAAGTACGAGCATAGCTCGCTTTGGAAAAGAATATAACCTGACTTCATTCCATAGTGGTAGAGATGGTGAAACTAACGCGACAACCACACAGATAGTGAGATCTAACCTTCCAACGGATCGGACGCTCGTGTGAGCAGAGTAGACTGCTACATGCAATGTGAAGTGAAGGACATAGGCTCAAAGTCAACAACACATATCGTGAGATCTAACCTCCCAACGGATCGGAAGCTGGTGTGAGCAAAGCAGACCACTACATGCAGTGTATGAAGTGGACATGGGCTCAAAGTCAACAACCACATACATTGAAATCTAACCTTCCAACGGATCGGACGCTGGTGTGAGCCAAGCAGACCGCTACATGCAGTGTGAAGTGAAGGACATGGGCTCAAAGTCATGGTCTTGGATGCACACTACACGAATCACGAAAGCACTGTTAGCTCAGTGCACCGATTTAACGGTCTAACTCATGGAAGCAGAGGTGCATTGAGTCTGCCGTGCATTGAGCAAGGCGCATGTGGCATGCAAACAACGTCCATGCTTGGTCCCTCTGTTTTTTTAGAGCAACCCTAATAATAGAGCCAAGTATTTGGCTTATAGCAAGTCACAACAGGTGAGCTATATAATAGTTTATATTTTACTTGTCTTTAAAAAGTTTTTTATTATTACATGCTTTTGTTCAACCTTTTCGTCCTCTTACAAACATTTCTATTCAGACCCACTATTAATGCATTTGTGTCTAGCTTAGTGCTTAACTTGCAGCCATGCTCTTATCTCTCTCCTCACCTCTCTCGATCATCCACATCAGCAAAAAATGTGGACTAGTTAGGGTATAGGCCCATTATTGTACTTGTTCTTATAACAACGACGTATGGTCTTCTTTTAGGTTCAATTAGTACTTACAACTGATCGAACTGGAGGAGTGAGATGCACGGTTATACCTAGCATTAATTCACATGAAATAGTTGATGGCACAAAAGCATGCAGCACCAAACGTGACCACCAGCAGGATTTCAATTCACAACAGCAAATTACAGTTGGTCAGTAGCTATATGCACAAACCTAAACATTAGCAAATATTTTGGGGGGCATAATAGCTTGAATATGATCTCACAGAATGCTTGAGTCTTTGGTTTCAAAATATCCAGATCGATGCTGGAGGCATCATGGAGCTCGAGATGCGGCCCTAATTTGTCCGACAAATTGTTGATGAGCACCACCAAGGCCAGCGGCAGTGGCGTCAGCTTTAGCATGCGCCGGTTGCGCCCACAGCTAGCGTCCCTCGCTAAACCCTGGTGGTCTCTAATTACTACTAATATGCTTCTAATATTAATTTCATTTTACCCTTAATCACGTAAAAACATTTCCAATAAAAATTATTGTAGTGCTTCACTGTGTGCACGGTGGACGGACACGCGCGGCTGGGGTAGAAGCAGGAGCTTAAATTTCTCGGCAACCAGCTGGAGTACGTGTTGTAGTTATTATTATTGTCAGAATTTAGGGCCTTGTGAGGACATTTGAAGCTTTGCTTGTTCCCTCATGACTAGAGACTATAGTCCCTAACTTACTAATTAAGCATGAGGCTAAAGCAGGGACCAGTAGTCCATATTTCATTGGTGTTTTAAGAAGAGCTAATTGATACTAATGGTCCAAGAAAAACGCCCCCTTAGTACTTCTCGTTGTTGCACCACAATAACTCAATCGTTTTTTTTTTGCCTGAACTACCTCAATCAAGCGAGGAGACAATGATGTTTTTAGTACAAATTGGTAGAAAATGAAAAATTAAGGAAAAAGACAGGTGCTGAAACATATTTCTTTGCCCCCAACCACATTCATCAAGATCCGCCTGTGTGCCCACGATCCCCCGCAATATGTACCTCCCGTCGTAGCTCATCGTTTTGCTTGCCCCAGCTATCTCAATCAAGCGAGGAGACAATGACATTTTTTTGTAAAATTTAGGAAAAAGAGGAGTGATGAAACATATTTCTTTGCCCCAACCACATCCATCATGATCATGTCCGTGTGCCCACAATCCCGCGCAATACGTACCCCTGTTGCTTTGTTTTGTGTCTCCTAGCTATTTCTTTTTCTTTGGGGAGAATGTGTCTTGTGTCAGACGCATGTTTTATCTATATCTATACCTATCTATAAAGATAGAAAATTTCCTTTCAACAAAATGTTTTTCACCTCGATTTTTGTCCACCACCCTCTTCTTATGACCATGTGCCTGTTCCTACCTTTGTCAGCTATCCGTATAGTCCGCATAGGACTGTGTCCTTTTGTAATAGGGCAACTGCCCCTGTTTTGAGGTCTAATTACTCGTTTACCCTCATTTTTTAACTTTGCATGTTTGCCCCTGTTTTTAGTCTTCCAATTGCATGGCAGGGCTTCTCTCCACGGGCCTTTTTACAGCATCAACATCCCTGTCAAACATAAGGAATTCAATACATGTTGATCAGAAGTGAGAAAGCACTATGATAAACTATTAGAAATGCAACAAGATCTTTCTATACACTAAGGCTATGCTTCCAATTTGTTGAAGTATAACTCTTGTAATATTTTTCAGAATCATGACAAAGGGGTCTTCAATTCGCTTCACACATGATCTAGATAAATGTCGGTGGTTCGAATCAATTTATATATAAAAAAGGATTTCAGAATACATGAACTGCAGGAATCAAAACATAGACTAATCACTATTTAGTGAACAAATTTATCAATCTTCCACCACTATTCTGTATATGGTAAAGTAACATAAGGGACAACTACATAAGCAACTTGCAATGCTTAAATTAACCCCATATGTGCAATTGTATGAGAAGTTTAACCAAGAGCACAATTGCAATCTCAACTTATTTCTAGATCCTAAAGTACCATAAGGGACAACTACATAAGCAACTTGCAATGCAAAAATTAGCCCTATATTGTATGTGCTATGTGCAGTTGTATCAGAGCTGAGGTTTGACATAGAGCGCAATTGCAATGTCAACTTATTTCTTGGGCAGAACATAATCTTGAGTTCGTTGATGGACGTGCCCCAACTAAAACAGCTACAACTGAAGCTGCTTTGCACCCTTCTGAATTCCGAGAAAGAAACCCAGCCACCCAGGGGAGACCTATTTACAAGCCTAGCAGACGTAGTTGGTGATTCAGTGCCCTTCTTGCCTTCAGCACCAACATGTAAGCCGGTAACGTGGTCCTGGAGGCATTGAGGCAAGGGTGTCCTTTCTGAACTAAACTGAGAAAGGATACTGCTGAATGCTTATTAGGTCCTAAATTATATGATGGACCGGTTATATAACGCTAAAACAGACAAATCGAGGGTTTGTGAAATTGAGGGAGTGCGGGCCTGGGATCGGCGGGATCCTGTAGTGCAGGTTCGTCTGTCGATGGGCCTGGCGTCGGACTTGCTTCTCAGCTGCTGCCACGGCGGCCGGCCATGGGCTCCATCACGTGGTCACCTGTGCCGCCGGCGAGGAGACAAGGGGAGCGGAACACTGAAGTCTGAAGCAACATTGCGCGTCGAGAGGGGCCCTTAAAGCCCATCTGTGGTATTGGCCCAGTTGAAAAGTTAGTTAGGGTGGTTTGGTCCTTGAGTATGGGCCTTAGAGCTGGTATATATTGGACAGGCTCAAATGTTCAATTAGTAGAGCCCTACCTGCACGAAATTAAATAAAAAATTTAGTACACTACCGGAATCTGTGCCTCTGCCGAGAGCAGGATCCTCTCGGCACAGGGCTGATTGCTCTCGGCACAGCCTGTGTCGAGAGGGAGCTCTCGGCAGAGCGCTCCTGGCACCGCTGGGCTGGCAAAGGCGGCTCTGCCGAGAGCCAGGGCCCAAACTCTCGGCACAGCTGTGCCAAGAGCCCACTTAGCTCTCGTCACAGGGCCATTCACAACTGACGGCGTGAATTGCGGGCCCCACACCTGTGCCGAGATTCAATGAAAAAGCTCTCGGCACAAAATAAAGATCTGCCGAGAGCCTGTGGGCGGCTCTCGGCACGGGCGGGGCGTCGGGTGGCCCCCGACGGACGTGGGCCCCACACACGTGCCAAGAGCCGTTGACTCGGCTCTTGGCACGGAGCCGACAAGCGGGCCCGCGGATGGCTCCTTTGCCGAGAGCCGGGCCAACGAGGCTCTCGGCATATAGCCTATCCGGGCCGCCGGTCGGTCCCTTCGTGCCGAGAGCTAAAGCCATTGCTCTCGGCACGAGCCCGCTTTGCCGAGAGCCTGGGCTTTGGCTCTCAGGACGATTCCTTTTTTTCGGCAAGCTCATAGTTACCCTCATCACTTATACATCATCACAGGCAGTTAATATTCATCACAGGCAGTTAATATTCATCACAGGCAGGTAATATCCATCACAAGCACATAAAACATAACCACCACATCCACACGAAAACCCAAATCAAAGTTCAATTCACGAAGGTACAAATGCATGTACAACTCACGAAGGTACATAGTCATCACATGGCACGAGCAAGTTTGGCGGTCGAAATGCAAATAAAAGTTGCTAAGTCCGAGAACTCACCTGCGGTGGCTAATGCCGTGGCCACGACCCCCACCCGGACCCGGGGTGGGTCGTTGTGGCACCCCGGGCCAAGAGGACGATCCGTGAGGTGGGGGCCGAGCGCCGCCATCGTCGACGGGCCACGCGGCATCCATGAGGCGGGGGCTGAGCATGGCGGCCATCTGCTGATTGTTGGTCTCTTGCATCGCATCTAACTGCTTCTGATAAGCCTCGTGCAAATACTGCATTTGCCTCTGCGACTCTTCTGCCTGCCTCTCCCACTCTGCCATCCATGCTGCAAGTTGGGCCTACAATATTTGATCCAAACATTAGAATAGAAGGAAACATATGTAAATGTCAATGAAGGACGAATAGAACAGAAATAACCTCGAATGTAGCATTTAAGGTGTCCGTGACACTGGGTCGTCGTTCTATGGGAGGGGCTGAGCTCGTGGCCCTGTCTCGAGGTCGAACCTGTGAGAGAGTCGGAACATCGCGCGGGACTAGGAGAGAGTCGCCAACGAAGTACCGTCCATGTTTCCTGCCTTCTCCAAACTAACAACGGTTTCTAGATCCAAAGGCTCTCTCACCGGATCGAAGTCTGGCCCACGAACCTGCCTTGCCACCGTGGTGTACTTTGCGATGCGGGGCTGGATTGTCGGGTTGGTGTACGCCTCGGGCGGGTTGTCGGGGTTGAAGGTGACGTCGGACGTCGCCCTGCCCTTGTGTGCCATACCATATGCCTCGAGCTCAGAGCAAAACTGATTCTCATGTGACTTAGACTGCAGGAAAACAATCGAGAGTTAGAAAACGAGTAAATTATGCGAAGATCGAGAGTTAGAATATAGAAATAGATTAACATACCCATCTAAGAGCATACTTGCGGATGTTAAGGGGGGCTTGATGGTGTGGTGGTCGTGCCATCTTCAAACATCTCTCCCGACGCTCGAGGTGTTTTGCCTCCCAATCGGGCGCAAACCACAAGTCCACAATCGCAGTCCAAGCCCGAGGCATCTCGACGAGCCACCACGGAGGCACCCGCACATCATCAATTGGATACCATACAAGAACATAAAGGTTGGCGTATCTAATTTGAGAAGAATGAATAATAGTAATTTTCTCGCATTTACCTCCATGTATTGTTCTCGAGTGAGGCGCGGGTTTCGGACGCCCCCTTTTTTTAACTTTCTCACCATACTTAGCCTTGTAGGCAACATTTTGCGAGATACGTGACTCGTAAATCATATCTGTCACAAGCTTCCGACACGTAAACATCGCACACTCAGCCGCTCGGTCCTCATTCCCTCAAGGACTCTATAGAAATCCTGCATGTAGAGACGATGTTAATACTTGAGGGATATCCAATTAATTCTATTTATTGAGAAATACAATTTGTTGCAAGGAAGACTTACCAAAAACTAGCCAACCACCCGACGGGCCTTGTTCTGGAACGTCCTCTGTGCCGGATCAGGCAAATCGATCATGAGGGTGTAGTGGTCCAACGTCGTCACCAACACCTCTCGAGCGTCTTCTCCCTCCCCAACTGTCACGAACCCGGGGTAGTGTTGCCTGCACAAAACGCCCAAGATGCCATTAGGAAGACGATTATGAGAACCTGGAGTCACAACCTCCCACCCCCTGCCAAAATGATTTCACACAAATTATTAGTTTCAATCGTGAGTTTGAACAAAGCGGATGAAAAAAGTTGTGATAAGTTACCGTAGTCCCTCTGGTTTAATAATCGGTCGGTTCGCAAGCGGTATGGGTCGACCCGGAAGCCGAGCGGGGCCTCGGATATAGACCTTCGGCACAGTCCCTGCCCCGCACCCCAGCTCCCCATCCTCTTCCTTAGGCTCATACGCCTCGTCATCCTGATGCGCCTCCTCCCCCTCAGCCTCCTCCCCCTCATCCTGATCTGCATCCCCCCGTCATCACTCTCCTGCTGCAACTCTTCCTCCTCATCACTCTCCTGCTGCACCTCATCCTCCTCATCCCCGTCATTCGACAACGACGGCACCAAAGTGGGTGCACCTTTCTGAGCCCTGGATCCAGACGACGAGGTGGGTTCCTCAGACGGGGACCTCGTCACCCTCCTAACAGCCGCCATCCCAGCCTGGTACAACTCATTGATGTTCCTCACCGTAGGGCCGCGACGAGGAGGCTGCTTTGGCATCTTTGATCAATCACCTGAAATAGAAAAGATTAAACTAGTTTGTATATAATTAAATGTAAATACCAATTAGTAAATAAGAAAACAAATGTCGTACTAAAGAAGAAAACAAATTATCCTACAAAATTAGAAAACACAATTATCCTAGTAAATAAGAAACAAATTATCGTAGTAAATAAGAAACGAAATATCGTAGTAAATAAGAATCCTAGAAAATTAGAAGCATAATTTCAATTACTACGGACCTTACATGTTTTAGAAATATTCATCACGATCCTGAATATCAGGATCATAAGTCTCGTCATCACTATCACGCATCTCCAAAGACTCAACGCCGTGCTCCAAAGGAGGATCAATGTCATCATCATCACTAACAATGCCTAATTGTAATCGCTCAAGTAATTGTAAGTCCTCTTCATTATCAACCTCTTCTGCATCATCGACGTTGACGTCCATTTCATTGTCTACTCCCACTTCGATCTCTTCAATTAGCCCATCTTCTTGGAAGAACTCTCCGGCATATGTGTTTGGATCTAGTAGGTGGTAATCTTCATCGTTTGGGGTAGGTAGTTTACCGTGTGGCGATACATTGAATTTTATACAATTCTTAAATTGTTCTATCTCGCGATGTTCATCGTGACGAGAGAGTCAAATGTCGAAAATTTAGTGTCATTTCATGTAATTGGTCTTGAAGATGCCTCATGAACATGAATATCATTTTTCACTAACTTTACTTCATGATTTCATGTATTTCCAGTTTCTTTCGCACTCGATCTAGCTCTCTCACTACCAGCTCGAAGAGGAAGCGTGGTTCTCAACTCAATGTTTCCCTGCCACACTACTGGATTCGGGGCCTTCGCTGAGAGCGGGGATCCTCTCGGCGAAGGCCCTTTCCCTCTCGTTGAAGCCTTCGCCGAGAGGAAGCTCTCGGCGAAAGTCACACGTTGACGCCCCACCGGTGAAGCGGCCTTCGCCGAGAGCTTCATTGAATCCTCTCGGCGAAGATGCGTCGAGAGGCCTCCTTGGCTCTCACCGAAGGCCCCCTTACCGTCACAGCACGTCCCTCCGTTAGGAGTGGGGGCCACTCCTTCGCCGAGAGCCAAATATCTGGCTCTCGTTGAAGATGGGCTCTTCGCCGAGAGCCAAATATCTGACTCTCGTTGAAGATGGGCTCTTCACCGAGAACCAAATATCTGGCTCAGTATCTGGCTCTCGGCGAAGGGGGGGGTCTTCGTTGAGAGCCTTGCCTTCTGCTCTCGGCAAAGGACTGTACCCCCACAGTGGCTGGGCGCCCCCTTCGCCGAGAGCAGTGGATTTTGCTCTCGGCGAAGAATTTTTTTCTTTTTTTCTTTTTTCCAGCAGCCTCAAATATTCACACAAATCACATATATCATCGCAGGCATATATAATATTTGTCACAGGCATATAATATTCATCACAGGCATATATATTCATCACATAGTCCACCAACAATCACATAATCGCAAATTCATCACATAGTTACGAACTGCAAGTCACAATGGTCCAGTGCAAGTCACAAATGTTCAAATGCAAATAAAAGTAGCTAAGTCTACGAACTCACTCGTCCGCCTACTGATCATGCGGCGACTGGGACCCCGACCCTCCGTGGGCAGCTGCTGTGGCCACGAGACCCACCCAGACACCTGTGGCGTCCCCTGCGAACTGTGAGGCTGCTGAAGGCCAGGTCTCGGCCAAAGGCCAGGTGGCACCCACTGCATCTCACCCCAAGGAGTCTGCTGAGCTGGCGGGGACCCATGGGTATAATGGGCCCTAGAGATGGTATTCACTGGTCGATAGGATCAAATGTTCAATTACTGGAGCCTATCTGCACGAAATTTCAACTAAAAAACCGCATGACATGGCTGGGTGAGCGATGATGGAGCGGGGTGAGACTGTGGGGATTAATTTGATTTGATTGCTTGCCTTCTGTATTTTAAAAAATAGATACAGATCTGCGACAATACCACAAGATTACAAATATGCATCGACTCTAAACTTGTAGACAATGGAAACCACATTACTCAATTCAACATTATAGTAGGAAACATGTAGACACCACAAAACTGAATTTATTACGGTAGTATTGGTTGTTTCATACAACACCCAACGAAACTGAATTCGGGTTTTACCGTACATCAAAGACATCACACACACACAAACACACACACAACTAGATAGATGGACTTAGGCATAGCCTCTTATTCCGAACATACAAGCAAAGTGAAACATCCAAACATATGACTAAATTGATGGACTCGGGCATATATAGCCTCTTATTATCAACATACAAGGAAAGGGAACACAAACAAGCTCGACCGTGAGCACCGTAAATAAGCCACGACCCATGCATGCTTCTTCTCGGTCCTCACTACAGGTCTTGTTCTGTGACTTCGAACGTGATACTGGAGGTTTTAACACCATAATACATGCCATCAGTGAATTCTTGGGTGACCTCCTGCCCATTGATTAGAACATCCCTCTGCTTGTATGAGAAGGGAATATCACAGACACCGTTTGATCCGATCCCCTTTACTGTCACTTTCTTCATTGGAGGAACTTCAACCTCAATTTGTTTGCTAATTTGCTTTTCTTCAGATTCGGTTTTTCCCCAGGTATATGATCCACTGAATTCAGTGCTAATCTCAATTTTCCCTTCTGCAACCAATGGGATCCCGCACTCAAGAGTGGTTTTGACCTCCAACTTCACTGAAACAGTAGAACTCCACGTAGTTTCCACCCTGCTTGTGTAGGTGAAGGTTAACATTTGTTTGTTTGTTGTACTGGTATTGTTTGTTACGGTTAGGCTATCAAGTCCATCAATACCTTTGGTATACATCCTAGCTTCACTCAGGCGAAAATTGACATCAAATATGTCTCGGGAAAGAACTGGTTCAACGTACTGCAATCTTGCTTCATTTGTGATGGAACCAACAGCAGCATTGAAGCAATCTGTATACCATTCATTGGTTAGCCTCTTACAGAAATTGTTGTTGGCCAGGTTTCGGAAAGCAATGAAGCCATCCCCAGTGGTCACCCAAAATAATGTGTAAGGGTCGTTCTGGGTAGTGTCATCTGAGTCACCCCAGACAAAGTTTATGCTGTTCCTCCAAAATTTCCCAAAATAGTTGGACTTTATACGGACGATTCCATCATCATTGGTGTAAGTAGTATACAACACTCTTGGGTCTCCAATATCTTTTCCTGAAAATTGAAGAGTATTGATGGTCCCGTAATAAGCACTTTGATATTCTTGTCCTGCAAGGAAACGCCCGTTGTCGCCTTTGAAAGCAAGATATGAAGGCAGCAGCTTCTGGTACGACACATCAATGACAGTGAAGGTATCAATGAGACCGCCGCCGCCGTATTCATCTGATGCTATATGCATGTAGGAGGGCAAGGACGTGGATGACACAGCACAAGCATACTCCTTTCCTAGCTTGGAATGGAGAAACCTGTCATGCATGTATAAACATAAATTAATTAATTATTAATTATTGCAAACACAATAATTATTTACTATTTACTCGTCATGTGTAATAAAATGTTAAGAGTTTCTTTAGTTATTCACCATAGTGAATTAACAATTAGTTACTCTATATTGTACTCCCTCCGGCAGCCTTAAAAGGTGAACACGCAAAACAAGATTCAAACTTCACAATATTTAACCATTAATTTAGTGAATATTTTTCACTATGGTACTACAAACTGGATATGGTTAGATCTATAATCAAATATACTATCTAATGTTCATAGTTTCATAGTCATAAAACTTATGGTACAAAATAAATGAATGGTCAATTTAGAGTGATCGTGCCATGTTTGACTACACCTTATAAAACTGTCCGGAGGTAGCATTAACTTAGTTACTCTCTCACACAAGCACACAAGCAGCGAGCGCTACATGTAGAAAGAGCAACTAATAATACTTGGTTTGCTAAATCGTCGTGGCCACCCTCCGACCACCCTCCCCACATGGCCGTGCGCACAAGCAGAGCACCATCGCCACTTCCCGCAGACCGTGTTCTCTTTATCAACATCAACACATAAAATTGTACCTAGAAAAAACCTCCTGTGAAACAGACTGTCTAGATTTATTCTAAGATTTCTCTCTTTACTCACTTAAATCCAACGATCCAGATTAGGTGTATCATCCTCACCCCCCCCACGCCCGCACCTAGCCCTTCAAGAGCAAGCCAGCAGTCACGGTTCGATTTCTCTTTAGGTTTTTCTTGAACGAAAATGAAACAACATCTCGCATCCCTTGTCTCGGGAAATCGTGGGAGTCGAGCGCGCTTGTAGAGAGAAGCCCGTGCAAGCGCCATCTTCCATTGTTCCGCTAGTTGCAGGGAACGTCTCGGGCCGCCTCGAGTAGTGAGTAGGCCCTCCATCCCCGGTTTTGAACCCGCGACCTCCTCCTCGCATGGTTTCTCCCCGAACCACTACACCACACACTCACATATTTATACTTAGTTTCAGTTACCCACATATTATACTAAACTGAGTGTAAATTGCTTGTTTGGGCCATTTATTTCATAACTTTTTTAGATCTAAATTTTTTGTTTAGGAGGTTTCTCCATCCTAGGCCATTTATAAATTTGAATTTCAAATTTTAAAATTTTAAGCGTGTTTTTGCATGACAAGATGAATTCAAGTGAAAAAATTGCCAGCTACAAACTTTCAAAACTTTTTGAGATCTACAAAGTTTATTTTGGGTATTTCTCCATCCGAGGTTGTTTAACAGATTTAAATTTTAAATTTATTTCAAATTCAAATTAAGGTTTGCATGACCGCATGGACTCTAATGAAAAAGTTGTCAACTACAAAGTATGATAATATTTTGATATCTATAAAGTTTATTTTGGGTGTTTGGTCATTTATACATCCAACATGGTGGTTCTAACATTGTTCGTAAATCTTATAGTTTCTAGAAACTTATGACAGATATATAGATATATATCTTATAGTTTCTAGAAACTTATGACAGATATATAGATTTTGTGAACAATGTTACTATCAATATACCAAATAAAGAAATGACCGAAATAAACTCTGTACATCATAAGAAGTTCTAGAACATGTGTTTATAGGGATGAGTGTCCGTGCTGAGGCCTCAGTAATCTCTAGATCCGCCGATCAATCCTTCGGAGGTGCTCATAGGGATCGACATGCGTGCGTGCGAAGCGTATGCATTGTACTATGTATTCTCAAAAAAACATAATGCTACAATACAGTTCCCTATTATTTACTGTACTACTGCCTCTCATCTAATTAATTCTTGACGACTATGAATAAAAGTCATTGGAACCTTGATGAAAATAGTACATACGAATATGCCTTTACTTTATCAAAGAAGAAAACTAGATAGGAAAGATATTTTGGGGACCAGCATATTTTAGGCCAGCATGACATGAAGGCGTGCGGACTTGCCATGTCTTGTGCTTAGCTTTGCTTCTCAAAAGAAAATATATAAGAAACGAATTAACGCATAATTTATATGTATAGTATATATGTAATAAACCTGCAGGTTGTGGAGCCGTTTTCTGCTGCTTGCTCGCCGTCGATGGTGATGAGCTTGTGCAGGGTGCACGACGCCTTAGACAGGTCATCCTCCGGCTCATCGACAGTGCCAATGACCCAACAAGCGTTGCCGCTGGCACCAGGAAGCACGCGCTGCTGGGGCACCCAATACTTGTTGTTGTAGCAACACCTGACGTGGATAAGCCCCTCGTGCTCCTTGGACGCCTCCAGGTAGAACCTGGCGCGTGGGTTCATAACGCCACCATCGCCATGGCCGAGCTCGACCAAGTTACCACCGTGGCTCTCGTGGTACACGGAGCGCAGATAGCTGTTGTCATGCTTTGAGCGGAGAGCGACGCATTTTGGCAATGCCAACAGTGGGAATGCCGACATTTTTGTTTCTATCACAACTAAACCTCGCTCTCTTGTGCAAACTGCTCAATACTTTTTTGGTTGCGTTGTTGGTTCTTCACGAGCGGGGGGGGGGGGAGGTATTTATAGGTGGCCTCGCTTCTCCCCATTTATATTCACAAGCAGGTAGCTGTGTCGTCCTGCCTCATTTATAATAGATAAATAATTTTTTATCAATGCCCATCCCGTTTAACATGAGCGTAGATTTAGGTATGAATTATATGAATATCCACAAACAGCCCTACTTGCCACGCCCCCAACTACCACCGCCCGCAGACACCTCCTCACCCGCCTTTAATTTGTAGCAAATTTTACCAATATTTTTTCTACTTCTAGACACTGGAGCTCAGAGCGCACACGAGCAGGATGCAAGCAAGCACGGTCGCAGGTGGAATGGAGCAAGTTGGAATGAATTTGAACACAGGCTTAGTGGCGGAGCTCGTGATGGTATGTCTGAAAATTTGTGAACAGCATAAAATGTATACTATTTATAGATACCTAGGAAGAAGTCTCGGACAACAACGAGATGAAGAAAAACAATAAAACGTGAATATTATGATATTATGTTGGTGTTGGACTACTCGAAAACGTACATGCCGGGACTAGTGGTCACGTATATACGTATATGGGCCTTATGCTTTGGTCTATTGGTATCTATGTTATTGATTACCCTCGCCCCGGAGCCGCTCCGGAGGGCCTTCAACTCTTTTGTGTTCCTCGTCTCCGAGAGACTTGGCGGGAGCGCAACCGGTGTACTTTCGACAATGCGTTTAGGATGCCGCACCGGCCTTATTGAGGTCATCCACGACAAGGCCGAGTCTTGGGTGGCCACCGGCTTTAGGGGTGTGTGCCCGATGCTTGCGTCGCTCTTCGCCGCTTGAGTGGTCTCCGGTGCTTTTTGTTGCAAAATTGTGTTTTCCTTGGTTACATCGTTTCGGCTCCACCCGATAAGCCGGTGCCTTGTGTGTCGTATGGACCTCCCCGGGCCCACTACCTCGGTGGGTACCGGGACCGACTACTCGGGGGCCCCCGGGACTACCCGGCTTGCGCTACACGGCACTCCGAAGGCGTGGAGCACAAGGGCAACACGAGAGTAGTACTCGGTTAGGACTCGTACACGTTCCGCACCGTGTAGAGGTCTCCTAGACGTACTCGACTAGTACTCCTTCCCCTACTCCGACTTGTAACCCCGCCTCCCGGACTATATAAGGCGAGGCGGGGACCGATCTCGGGATCACCTCATCCAATCTCAACTCACGGCGCACTATTGCACCATCCTGTAATCGTGCCCTATCAATCCAGAGCTACGCAGCATACAGGACGTAGGGTATTACGCACCTCGCGGCCCGAACCTGTCTAAATTGTGTGCCACGTGTCTCTTCCTTCGAGTTACCGATCTCGGCGAGTCACATTCATCTACTTCGGGTACTCCCCGTAGTAGGTTGCCGGTCCAAAACACCGACAGCTGGCGCGCCAGGTAGGGGCTCTCGCTCGAGATCACATGGCGAACTCGACGGCTTCCGTTCACATCAAGCCAACCGTCGCCTTCAACCGCGGCGACACCTTCGTCTTCGGCGCCTGGGTCTGCACTGCTGATGGCGCGGGCTCCTTCCACCGCCGCTTGATCATGCAACCCGACTCGAGGACAGCCTTGTGACGCTTCCCGAAGTTGTCACGGGCAAGCTCGCCGGCAAGTTCGGCGAAATTTCGCTTTCCAACCTCCACGCCGACTTCGAGCTTGAGTCCGTCTCCAACTTGAACCCGACGTCGCCATGGGCCATCGCGTGCGAGCCGGCTCCTCGGCCCATCGCAGCGGTCCCCTCTCCATGCCGGCGCACCGCGCGTGGCCCTCGCGTTCCCGGCCGGGCCCGCACGGAGGCTTCTACACCACGCCGGCCGGCAAGGAGCCCGTAACCGAGTACAACTCGGACTCCGACGCCGTCCCCAACCGCGTCTCGGACTCCGGCCCTCTCTCCGAGTTCTACTCGAACCCGGACTACGAGTTCGACTTCGGGTCGGACCCACGAGGAGCCCGAGTCCGAAGATGACTCCTCCGAGCTTCCCTTGTCGGGGCCGCCCTCCGGGCCGGTTATAAGATCGACGCCGGCCGGAAGATACGTCTCCACCGGCCGACCGCAAGCCCGCCGAGCCGACAAAGGAAGACTCACGCTACGTCGCTTACATCGACTCGCTACCGTTCCAGGAGGGAACACCACTAGCCCGAGCCGACTCAAACACACCAACCGAGGTGGCACCTTCCGAGCCAAGCTTGGGTACGCCCGATCGTCAAGTCTTCATGGCTGCCGGCGACACCCCGGAACCTCGTGCACGGCCGCGGACAAGTACTTGGAGGACATCTCCGCGAGACGAGCCGTCCGCCGATGCCCCCGCGGACGAGACCGACGCCAACGAGGATGCCCGGCGCGAACGTAACGGAGAAGCGCAACGAACGACGCCGGCGGCTCGAGACAACCTTCCCATCCGCAACCTTGCGGAAGCTCTCGGCGGTTGAGAGCAGAGTCCACACCACTCCCGAGCAATGCCTCATGTCGATCACAACGATCGCACGCCGGTGCTCGGGGCATACGAGCCGGGGAGGTCATCGCCAAGCTCGCCGAAGAGGCCTACTTCATGCGGGTAGACAAGAGAGTCGCCCAACCTCTCCCGGCTAAGCCTCGCGACAACGAAGCTACTAGTCGCGGTGTTGACCCCGGACCTAACCGTACTCGGGGCGACATCCCGGCCGAACCAAACCGTCGACGCTCCACCGCCGGCGGACCCTCACGGCAAGACAACGGCAACCGAGAAGTCGCCCCCCACCGTGCTCCGGCCGGTGGCGGCGGCAACGACCCCGACGGCGGCGGCGGTGGACGGCGGCGGCTCCAACCACGGGGCCAACAAGAAAGCCGGAGGCGGCGGCAGCTGCGGCGGCCGCGGCCACGCGCATAGCCACGCCTCCGGCGCCTCTCAGGGCGGGTACGATGCTCGCCAGAGAATCGAGGAAATACGGCAAAAGAAGTCGACGACCGCTGCTGAAGGCGACGGCTTCCCTGCTTTCTCACCTCGGCTTCGCAACCCGTTGCTCCCCGACAAGTTCAAGCCTTTGGGGATCACCAAGTACGACGCGAAGCAGATCCTATCCGGTGGCTCCGATGCTACGCTCTCTCCATCGAGAACGGCGGCGGCAACGGCGACACCAAGTGCCTCTACTTCCCCTTCGCTCGGACCAAGCCCCACTCACGTGGCTCGAGTCGCTGGACAAGCACTCAATCGACAAGTGGGACCAGCTGAAGGAACAGTTCACGAGCAACTTCGCGGGCGCCATGGGCCGTTCGGGTACTCGCATGGACCTCGCCATGATCAAGCAGGAACAAGGCGAGACCCTCCGCAAGTACATGCGCCGCTTTTTCGACAAGCGCGCTACCGTCGTGGACGTCACCGACAAGGAGGTCATCGACCTCTTCCAGGACGGCCTCTACCATCGCCGC
The DNA here is from genome assembly GCA_947561735.1 of Cenchrus americanus. Taxonomy (NCBI): domain Eukaryota; kingdom Viridiplantae; phylum Streptophyta; class Magnoliopsida; order Poales; family Poaceae; genus Cenchrus; species Cenchrus americanus. Next base: position 225,021,889 of record OX387245.1, on the reverse strand, counting down.
ACCTTCGAAGACTTCGGTCGTCGCCGCCCCCGGTCCATTCCCCACCTCAAGGACATGATCACGTCCTGGGCGGATGAAGAGGACAAGGCCAACGCCAAGTACGACGCCATCCGCGGCAAGTCCAAGCAGAACCAAGGCGGCGGCGGCGCGCAAGAATCCAAACCAAGGCGGCCGCAACAACAACAACAACAACAACAACAACTTCTCGGGTTCCAACCGCAAGCGCAAGCATGACAATACCGTCGCGGCTATCCAGCGCCCTCCGAAAGGGAACTCGAAGAAGAATTCCGGCGGGTTCAAAGACCTGCTGAAGGAGAAGTGCCCGTGGCACCCGAACGGCAACCACACTACCGAGCAGTGCTACCAGCTCAGGCATGCACTCAAGGATACGCCGGAGCCACCGCACCCTCACGATCAGAAGAACAAGAAGAAGGACGGCGACGACTTCCAAGAACCCGAGAAGACCGTCAACGTCCTCTTCGGCGGACTACCCGAAAGGCGGGGAGCGTAAGGCTACTCGCCGTGAAGTGATGTCCATCGAACCGCCGGTTATGACCCCTCTCGGTGGTCGGAGACACCCATCACCTTCTCCCGCGCGGACCAATGGACCGGCTTCTCCGAACCGAGACGTTTCCCTCTCGTCCCGAAACCAACAAAGGGCGGGCTCTAAGCTCAACAAGGTGCTCATCGACGGCGGAAGCGGGCTCAACGTCCTCTTCACCAAGACTCGAAGAAGATGAACCTTGACGTCACCCCCATGCTCGACAAGAGCAAAGCATGCCTTTCTACGGCATCGTCCCGTGCAACGCGGCTATCCCACTAGGCTCGGTGGTACCGCGGCTACCTTCGGGCGTCTCGCGACAACTACCGCACCGAGTACATCAAGTTCGAGGTCGCGGATATCGAGACTTCCTACCATGCCATCCTCGGCGGACCGGCCATCGCCAAGTTCCCATGGCGGTGCCCCACTACACATACTTGGTACTCAAAATGCCAAGTCCACTCGGCGTACTCTCCCTCCAAGGGGACTTGAAGATCTCTCACGACCGCGATACGAGAGGCCGTGGTGATCGCTTCAACAAATCAAGTACCCACCCCAATGATGGAGGTCTACGCCGCGTCGAAGAAGCTTGCCACAAGCGAACTCGACATCCCGCAGAAGTCCGACGGCCGCCAACAAGCCTCGGCCACCGAGGAGGTGCTCGTCAAGTCGGTCGACCTCGGAACGGGCGACCCCACCAAGACCACCACCATCGGGGCCGGCCTCGACCCCAAATAGGAAGACGCGCTCATCGGCTTCCTTCGGGCTAACCGCGACATCTTCGCGTGGAAGCCGACGGACATGCCGGGGAGTGCCCGGGGAGCCGATCGAGCACCGCCTCAACGTCGACCCAAAGGCCACCCCCAAGCGACAAGCACCTCCGACGCTTCGCCGACGACGGACGGGACGCCATCAAGAAGGAGCTCGCCAAGCTACTCGCTCGCCGGCTTCATCGGAGAAGTCTTCCATCCCGAGTGGCTCGCCAACCCCGTCCTCGTCCGCAAGAAGAACTCGAACGAGTGGAGGATGTGTGTCGACTACATCGACCTCAACAAGCATCGCCCCAAGGACCCCTTCGGGTTGCCGCGGATTGATCAAGTCATCGACTCCACGGCGGGCCGCGACTCGCTCGCTTCCTCGATCGCTACTCCGGATACCACCGGATCGCAATCAAGGAGGAAGACCAGGAGAAGACCGCGTTCATCACCCCGTTTGGCGCGTCGCTACACGACCATGTCTTTCGGGTTGAAGAACGCCGGCGCTACCTACCAACGGGCCATCCGGGCACTGCTTCAAGCGGCAACTCAACAAGAACGTCGAGGCCTACGTGGATGACGTGGTTGTCAAAACCGGGGACTCCGGTACCCTCATCGACGACCTTGAAGAGACCTTCGCATCGCTACGCGAGTACCGCTGGAAGCTTAACCCGAACAAGTGCGTCTTCGGCGTCCCTTCGGGCAAACTACTCGGCTTCATCATCGCCCCAGCGCGGCATCGAAGCCAACCCCGAGAAGATCTCCGCCATCACCAGCATGAAAGCTCCCACGAGCATCAAGGACGTCCAGAAGCTGACGGGGTGCATGGCGGCATTGAACAGATTCATCTCGAAGCTAGGAGAACGGGGTCTCCCCTTCTTCAAACTACTCAAGCACCACGAGAAGTTCGTGTGGACAGCAGAGGCGGACCAAGCCCTTGCCCAGCTCAAGGACTTCCTGTCGAAGCCGCCAGTCCTCACGGCTCCCTACAAGGGCGAGCAGCTACTGCTCTACCTTGCCGCGACTACTCACGTGGTCAGTACTGCCATCGTTGTCGAGCGGCAGGAAGACGGCCACGCCTACCCGGTCCGGGGCCGCCCGGCCTACTTCGTCAGCGAGGTCCTATCGAGTCCAAGGCTCGCTACCCGGCCGTGCGAAGCTTCTGTACGCTCTACTCATCACCTCGCGGAAGCTACGACACTACTTCCAGGAGTACTCGGTCTCCGTCGTCACCGACTACCCGCTCGGCGACATCCTGAGGAACCCAGACGCCACCGGAAGGATCTCCAAATGGGCTGTCGAGCTCGGTGCCCTCACCATTGACTTCAAGCCACGCACGCCCATCAAGTCGCAAGCTCTAGTCGACTTCATGGCGAGTGGCGGGAGAACCGCCTACCTACTCCCACCGTGCGACCGCAGCATTGGGTGATGTACTTCGACGGCTCACTCAACCTCGAGGGCGCGAGCGCGGGGGTACCCCGATCTCTCCAACGGGCGAACAACTCAAGTACGTCCCGGATCTTCCGGAAGGTCTCAAACAACGAAGCCGAGTACGAAGCCCTCCTACACGGGCTCCGCCTCGCGGCTTCACTTGGCATCAAGCGGCTACTAGTCTACGGCGACTCCGCAGTGGTCATCAATCAAGTCAACAAGTCTTGGGACCGCAACAAGGAGAACATGGACGCCATCGCCTAGAAGTCCGCAAGCTCGAGAACAAATTCTATGGTCTCGAGTTCCACCACATCGTTCGCGATAACAACGTTGCGGCGGACGTCCTCTCGAAGCTCGGATCCACCCGCGCTCAAGTACCCGCGGGCGTCTTCGTCCATGAGCTTCACGCGCCATCCATCCCGGAGCCGGCGCCACCGACCACCGCCCCGGCCCCATCAACCAGTGGGCGGGAGGTCATGATGATCGACGTGGACCGGAGGCAACCCTTCATCGACTACCTCGGCCGAGCGGAAGGTCCCCTCCGACAAGAACGCAGCCGAACAACTCGTCCGCCACGCCAAGTCTTACGTCCTCGTCGGCGACAAGCTTTACAAGCGAGGCGCGTCTTCGGAGTACTCATGAAGTGCGTTCCTCGCGAAGAAGGCAAGGACATCTTGGAGGAGATCCACAAGGGCATCCGCGGCAACCACGCGTCCTCCCGCACGCCGGTCGGCCAAGGCCTTCCGGCGAGCCTTCTACCGGCCCACGCCCCCGGGCGATGCCGAAGAACTCGTCGAAGGTGCCAAGGATGTCAGTTCTTCGCCAAGCAGCAACACGTCCCTGCCTACAAGCTAGTCACCATACCGCCAACCTGGCCCTTTGCCTGCCGGGGGGCTCGACATGATTGGGCCACTACCAACCGCGCAGGAGGATTCAACAGGGTACTGGTGGCTATCGACAAGTTCACCAAGTGGATCGAGGTCAAGCCGGTCACATGCCCCAAAGCTGACAGAGTACTCGACTTCCTGGATGAACTCGTACACCGCTACGGGCTACCCCACCGCATCATCACAGACCTGGGGTCCAACTTCAACAATCACCAGTTCTGGGAGTACTGCGAGAACAGCGGGATCGACGTCAGATACGTCTCCGTCGCCCATCCACGGGCCAACGGACAAGTCGAGCGCGCCAATGGGATGGTGCTCGACGCCCTCAAGAAGCGGCTACACGGCGCCGCTAACTCAAAAGGGGGCAAGTGGATCAAGGAACTACCCAACGCACTGCGGGGGCCGCGGACTCAACCATCCAAGCCAACGGGGCAATCCCCCCTACTTCCTAGTCTATGGCTCGAAGCCATCCTCCCTGCCGACGTCATATGGAACTCGCCGGCGGTGGAGCACTACGACGAAGGCGTCTCGGAGGACGACAGACGAGTTGATATCGACGGCCTCGAAGAAGCTCGCCGTGCCGCCCTCGTCCGGTCGGCAAGGTACCCGGAGGGTATCCGACGCTACCACGATCGCAACGTCAAGGAACGCTCCTTCAACGTTGGAGATCTTGTCCTCCGCCGTATCCAGAACACGGAAGGACTTCACAAGCTCGCCCCCTCGGGAAGGCCCCTTCACCGTGGCTAAGGTGACCGGGCCAGCTCCTACCGCCTCCAAACACTTGAAGGCGAAGAAGTCAACAACTCGTGGAACGTTGACCAGCCTCCGTCGATTCTACGCCTATTCTACTCGACTACTCGGGGTTCAAGTCTACACGGCTACGTCAACACCCCTTGCCGCAGGCGACCCTCCAGGTCCTGGCTTCAAGTCTCCGGACTACTCCCCTCCAGGTCCAGCCCGTGCGGCTACCTACGGACCCTGGGCTGCGACGAGCATCAAGGACTCTAGCAGCGGTCTACCAAGAGACCACACTCCAAGATCCAGCCCGCATGGCTACCTACGGATCTGCGATCCAGCCTACACGGCTACCTACGGATCACTCGCCGCAAGCGGCAACCCGCTCCAAGACCACCACTCGTAAGCGGCCTCCGGTCCGGCGACTACTTGTAACTACGGCCCGGCCACCCTGTGTGTACTTCTTCGTAATAAAGTTTGATTGTTCATCAACTTCTTTATCGTCTACTCCCCGCGACGGGACCACTAAGCCGAGTACTACTACTCACACTTACTCCACGATGGGCGCTCCGCACTCCGAGATCGCGGTTACGAGTACTCATTAATGGAACATCACATTTCATTGATATATGAAAAAAAGTTCATTACAATCGTTTCCTATACAACCACGGCTACTAGCTATCTATGCGGGGCTACCGGAGGTTCAACTTATCGGCTACCGCTCCGCGATGGGAGCCATCCCCTCCGAAGCAACTCGCGCATCGCTCATCCGAGCGCGGTTGGCGGCTACCCCGCCGGCGACTACCTCCACCGGGGCCTTCGGGAAGTACGACTTCATGAAGGCCGCACTGCTTCGGGGATTGACTTGGCCATGTGCTTCACGTAGGCGGCCGGCCGGCTTGGCGCCTCACGAAGTCGATCCGCCAACGGAGCGATCTTGGGGCCGCCCGGTGCGGCACCGTGAGCCTCGCGATCGGGAGGGCGGGCCTCTTCAAGGTCCTTCACTGGGCCCGAGCGCCTCGCAATCTTCGTTCAACTTCTCGCAAAGATTTGTAGCGATTGACGAGGTCTCTATCGATGCAATTCGCAACTCCATGTGCTTCTCGCACTCAAAGGCCGGCTCCTTGTAGTCGAGTTCAAGTACCGGCGGGCTTCTTGCTCCCGTAGAAGAGATTCTTCATGCCGATCTCCGAGCCCTTCGGCCGCTCCACCCGGCCTTCGAGTTCGCAACACGGAACACAACAACGGGTCGAGCTTGATGACTCCCAACAAGTACCCGACAAGTCAAGAGACATACCTTTATTCTTGTTGCGGAGGCCTTTGTTCTTCCGCACCAGCTCGTCGCTCTTCGCCTGCAAGTCCATCACATCGTTGTGGTACTTGGCGAAGGCGGCGTCAAGCTTCGACTGCATGGCGGCCGCGTGCTTCCTCGACTTCATGAGCTGCTCCTCCAGGGCTTCAGCTCGCAGTACCGTGTCGCCGTAGCCTTGCAGTAGATTCGACTTCTCGCGGGATCGCTCCGCGACGTCCTGCACAAGACAAGTTCAAGTCAAGCAGAGTACTCAACGAAAGGATTGACTACTCGGGAGGCAACGGCTACGTACCTTCATCCACTGTTCGGCTCGCCGCATCGCCTCCAAGTGCTGCGCCAACACCGCCGGTTCGACGAGATCGTCGGCAAGCAGCTCGATCCCGCCACGGCTACTCGTTGTAGCCTCCGTCATTGGCGCCGAGCGGATAGGCTCCGCGTCTTGGATCTCGGGGGATCGGATTGCCACCTCCAGGGCAACCCCTGGCGACGTGGTAGCCGCCTCCCCCTCGGCGGACTTCTCGACGGTTTCCCCCATGGGCTCGGGGGCTCCTACCGCAGCCTCTGGGGCTTCTGGTGTCAACTCCTGCATGGGCACCCCTGCAGGGATGTCACCTCCTTCGGCGCCTGTCACCAAGGAACACGCGCATCAGTATCTACGACTACTCTTTTTGGGGCTCTACAGCTTCAGGAGGAGTACTCACCTTCGACTACGACCGCCTCTGGCAGCGGCGCTTCGGCAGCTGGGGGCTCGGTCGCGACTTGGGCTTCGTAGCGGGCTCCTCGACGGGCGGCGCGGCCTTTCTCGCCTCGCTGCCGTGGGCTCCTCTCCGTCCCAGCTCAAGTCCGTGGATTTTCTGCGCAAGTATCCACAGAGGATCGTCAGATAAAATCGACTACTACAATGAGTACTACTCATGAAGCCGTGGTACTTACAAGTTCGACCGGACGATAGTCACGGCCGGAGCACCGAGGATGCTGGCGATATCAACCAGTCCACCCTCGGCGGGCGTTTCTTCCTCCGCCTCTCCGACTACCGCCTCCTCCACGGCGGCGGCGGCCGGCGCAGAAGTTTTCTGCGCCCCTGCGGCTTCCACCCCTTCAGCGGCGGCGGTCGCGGGTACTCGCTCCCTTACGGGGCGGGGGGCCGGGCGCCCCAGCGCGCGAAGTTCCCCGACGGTGGGGGGGGCGGACTTCGGCTCCCGGCCCGGTTCCCCCACCGTGGGCCACATGCCCTCATCGCCTTCCTCCACGGGCTCCGCCGGCGGCCTCTCCGCACACAAGGACGACTACTCGTCGGCACCGTACTCGATTACGGTGGTACTCGACTACTTTGCTCAAGATGACTTACCTGCGGAGGCGTGGTCTCCGAGACCTTCATCTTCTTCGCTACCCGCTTCTTGGCGGGGTTGCGCGGCTTCCTCGGCGGCGCGGCAAGGCTAGCTTCCGGTGCTAGCCGGAGGGTCTTGGATGAGAGGTACATGAGGCAAGCCCGGACGGCTAAACCTCGACCGCACCGGAAGCGGTCCCGCGCGTCTCCTTGTCCTCTTCGTCATCGGAGGTATCCTCCACGATGACGGGATCGTCGTCGTCTCCGACTACTCGGCGCTCCTTCACCTTCCCCACCGTTGGGATCTCAATTCCGCTCGGTGGCGGCTGCGGCTCGGAGACAAACCGCTTCACATCATCCTGCGCAAAAAGACACAAAAGCGTCAGCAACTCTGCTACAAGCGCCTACTACTCGACGAAGGGGGTACGGCTACTTACCTCGTTGGGCGGGCGCGCGGCGGAGTACTCCTCGACAAGGCACGCCGTGTACTCCGGCATGTCCTTGAAGATCCTCGACAACCTCTCGATGATGTCGTTGTCCTCAATTTCGCCCCCGCATCCGCGACGTGTCGTCGTCGCCGGTGTACTCGAAGCCCATCGTACCCTCGCCCTCGGCGGGCCGGATCCGGCGCTTCATGAAGCCGAAGGCCACGTTTTCGGCCCTCGGTCCCGCATCCCGCGAGTCTTGATGCGTGCTAGCAACTCCGGGAGCCGGAGCCCCTCCCCGCATGGTGGGCTCCGTGTTCCACCACTCTTGGTGCACTGGCCGCCGCCCGCTCGGCTTCGGTAGCTCGGGATGGTGGTTCGTGATGTAGAACCACCTCGTCTTCCGATCGGTGTTGGAGTCCACGAGCTTGTACGCCGAGGTGCGCTCGGCGGCATCCTCCCTCGGCCGGGATCCCGCCCCTCCGACTACTGCGGGGTTGGAGGCGCGGGGCTGCGGCTTCACGCGGAAAAACTTCCGAAGAGAATCCGGTGCGGTTTGATTCCCAAGAAAGCTTCGCGAAGTGGACGAAGACGGAAGTGTGGAAGATACCGTTGGGGTTCAAGTTGAGGTACTCGATGCCATAGTACCCGAGAAGCCCCTTGAAGAAGTCACTCACTCGGGAGCGCAAGACCGCGCTCCACGAAGCGCGAGAACATCGGGATCTCGTCTTGTGCCTTCTCCATCGGATAGGGATCTCCCGCGGCGGATCTCCACATGTCGATCTCCTTCTCCCCGATGAAACCGCCGTTCGGCGGGGGGTCGCAAGTCTTCGGTCTTCACCTTCGACTTTTTCCACTCGCGGCTAGGGTCAGCGCGCGGTGGAGACGTGGGCGGCGCCGCTCCGGTGCCGGCCGCGGCGGCCCCCTCGCATGGCTCCTCTTCTTCCCTCCGGCCTTCGACGTCTTCGACGGGGACGGCTTCATCCTCCAAGAACAAGGGGAGTCTTCACTCGCATCCGCTCGGGGGCTACCCTACAGCTTTCGGGTGGCGATGCGCTCGGATCTACTACGGCGGCAGTGCTCGCTGGAGTGGATCTACTTCAAGATTCAAGTGGCGAATGACTGCGGCTCACTTGGGTGAAAAACCCTAAGGGTTTCGGCTTGTATTTATAAGCCAAAACGCCTCCGTAACGGGCGGCTGGATTAGTCCACACGCGGCTGACTCAGCGGCTGCGCGTGACTCTTCGTATTCCACTAGTCGACGCGCCTCATCTCGGGGGCTCGGCTACTTCTACTCGACTACCTGGGACGCGGCTAGTCTCAAGAGCATCTCAGGACACATTCTCCAAGAAGACCCTTCAATTCGAGAGGAAGTACTCGACTCAAGGCTCGGGGGCTCCGTGCCACGTGTCCTTCGGTTTTTTCTCTCCGGATTTTTTGGGATTTTCTCGCCAAGACTTCGGATAGATCCTCAGCCAGAGCCCGCGGCTCGAGGCTCGGGGGCTACTCCACGTGGATGGCGGTTCTGCAAATCGCATCTTCTTGACGGCTCCGGCTTCAAGACAAGGCAGGCATTTTTGAAGACCTTCGAAGGCAGATTTCAAGGACGCTTGGGACTACTCGAGAAGACTTCAAGATTGCTCAAACATCAGCTGGAGTACATTCCAGCCTCGGGATGCTTCGACTACTCTTGAGGACTTTTGACTTGTAGCGCTCAGGGACGCTTGAGGACTGCTTGTTAAGGCCGTCAAGACTACTTGAAGCTATCCTTCTCGACTACAAAGTACTCGGGGGCTTATCGTATGGACCTCCCTGGGCCCACTACCTCGGTGGGTGCCAGGACCGACTACTCGGGGGCCCCCGGGACTACCGGCTTGCGCTACACGGCACCGAAGGCGTGGAGCACAAGGGCAACACGGGAGTAGTACTCGGTTAGGACTCGTACACGTTCCGCACCGTGTAGAGGTCTCCTAGACGTACTCGACTAGTACTCCTTCCCTACTCCGACTTGTAACCCCGCCTCCCGGACTATATAAGGCGAGGCGGGGACCGATCTCGGGATCACCTCATCCAATCTCAACTCACGGCGCACTATTGCACCATCCCGTAATCGTGCCCTATCAATCCGAGCTACGCAAAGCATACGAGACGTAGGGTATTACGCACCTCGCGGCCCGAACTCGTCTAAATTGTGTGCCACGTGTCTCTTCCTTCGAGTTACCGATCTCGGCGAGTCACATTCATCTACTTCGGGTACTCCCCGTAGTAGGTTGCCGGTCCAAAACACCGACATTGTGTCAGTGTTTCCTGCGCTCATTTCCCGATATCTCGACATGTGAGGGGCCGGGTAGTGTAAACATTCTCATTTCTCTTAATGAAGTACGAGCATAGCTCGCTTTGGAAAAGAATATAACCTGACTTCATTCCATAGTGGTAGAGATGGTGAAACTAACGCGACAACCACACAGATAGTGAGATCTAACCTTCCAACGGATCGGACGCTCGTGTGAGCAGAGTAGACTGCTACATGCAATGTGAAGTGAAGGACATAGGCTCAAAGTCAACAACACATATCGTGAGATCTAACCTCCCAACGGATCGGAAGCTGGTGTGAGCAAAGCAGACCACTACATGCAGTGTATGAAGTGGACATGGGCTCAAAGTCAACAACCACATACATTGAAATCTAACCTTCCAACGGATCGGACGCTGGTGTGAGCCAAGCAGACCGCTACATGCAGTGTGAAGTGAAGGACATGGGCTCAAAGTCATGGTCTTGGATGCACACTACACGAATCACGAAAGCACTGTTAGCTCGGTGCACCGATTTAACGGTCTAACTCATGGAAGCAGAGGTGCATTGAGTCTGCCGTGCATTGAGCAAGGCGCATGTGGCATGCAAACAACGTCCATGCTTGGTCCCTCTGTTTTTTTAGAGCAACCCTAATAATAGAGCCAAGTATTTGGCTTATAGCAAGTCACAACAGGTGAGCTATATAATAGTTTATATTTTACTTGTCTTTAAAAAGTTTTTTATTATTACATGCTTTTGTTCAACCTTTTCGTCCTCTTACAAACATTTCTATTCAGACCCACTATTAATGCATTTGTGTCTAGCTTAGTGCTTAACTTGCAGCCATGCTCTTATCTCTCTCCTCACCTCTCTCGATCATCCACATCAGCAAAAAATGTGGACTAGTTTGGGTATAGGCCCATTATTGTACTTGTTCTTATAACAACGAAGTATGGTCTTCTTTTAGGTTCAATTAGTACTTACAACTGATCGAACTGGAGGAGTGAGATGCACGATTATACCTAGCATTAATGCACATGAAATAGTTGATGGCACAAAAGCATGCAGCACCAAACGTGACCACCAGCAGGATTTCAATTCACAACAGCAAATTACAGTTGGTCAGTAGCTATATGCACAAACCTAAACATTAGCAAATATTTTGGGGGCATAATAGCTTGAATATGATCTCACAGAATGCTTGAGTCTTTGGTTTCAAAATATCCAGATCGATGCTGGAGGCATCATGGAGCTCGCGATGCGGCCCTAATTTGTCCGACAAATTGTTGATGAGCACCACCAAGGCCAGCGGCAGTGGCGTCAGCTTTAGCATGCGCCGGTTGCGCCCACAGCTAGACCCTGGTGGTCTCTAATTACTACTAATATGCTTCTAATATTAATTTCATTTTACCCTTAATCACGTAAAAACATTTCCAATAAAAATTATTGTAGTGCTTCACTGTGTGCACGGTGGACGGACACGCGCGGCTGGGGTAGAAGCAGGAGCTTAAATTTCTCGGCAACCAGCTGGAGTACGTGTTGTAGTTATTATTATTGTCAGAATTTAGGGCCTTGTGAGGACATTTGAAGCTTTGCTTGTTCCCTCATGAATAGAGACTATAGTCCCTAACTTACTAATTAAGCATGAGGCTAAAGCAGGGACCAGTAGTCCATATTTCATTGGTGTTTTAAGAAGAGCTAATTGATACTAATGGTCCAAGAAAAACGCCCCCTTAGTACTTCTCGTTGTTGCACCACAATAACTCAATCGTTTTTCTTTGCCTCAACTACCTCAATCAAGCGAGGAGACAATGATGTTTTTAGTACAAATTGGTAGAAAATGAAAAATTAAGGAAAAAGACAGGTGCTGAAACATATTTCTTTGCCCCCAACCACATTCATCAAGATCCGCCTGTGTGCCCACGATCCCCCGCAATATGTACCTCCCGCCGTAACTCATCGTTTTGCTTGCCCCAGCTATCTCAATCAAGCGAGGAGACAATGACGTTTTTTTGTAAAATTTAGGAAAAAGAGGAGTGATGAAACATATTTCTTTGCCCCAACCACATCCATCATGATCATGTCCGTGTGCCCACAATCCCGCGCAATACGTACCCCTGTTGCTTTGTTTTGTGTCTCCTAGCTATTTCTTTTTCTTTGGGGAGAATGTGTCTTGTGTCAGACGCATGTTTTATCTATATCTATACCTATCTATAAAGATAGAAAATTTCCTTTCAACAAAATGTTTTTCACCTCGATTTTTGTCCACCACCCTCTTCTTATGACCATGTGCCTGTTCCTACCTTTGTCAGCTATCTGTATAGTCCGCATAGGACTGTGTCCTTTTGTAATAGGGCAACTGCCCCTGTTTTGAGGTCTAATTACTCGTTTACCCTCATTTTTTAACTTTGCATGTTTGCCCCTGTTTTTAGTCTTCCAATTGCATGGCAGGGCTTCTCTCCACGGGCCTTTTTACAGCATCAACATCCCTGTCAAACATAAGGAATTCAATACATGTTGATCAGAAGTGAGAAAGCACTATGATAAACTATTAGAAATGCAACAAGATCTTTCTATACACTAAGGCTATGCTTCCAATTTGTTGAAGTATAACTCTTGTAATATTTTTCAGAATCGTGACAAAGGGGTCTTCAATTCCCTTCACACATGATCTAGATAAATGTTGGTGGTTCGAATCAATTAATATATAAAAAAGGATTTCGGAATACATGAACTGCAGGAATCAAAACATAGACTAATCACTATTTAGTGAGCAAATTTATCAATCTTCCACCACTATTCTGTATATGGTAAAGTAACATAAGGGACAACTACATAAGCAACTTGCAATGCTTAAATTAACCCCATATGTGCAATTGTATGAGAAGTTTAACCAAGAGCACAATTGCAATCTCAACTTATTTCTAGATCCTAAAGTACCATAAGGGACAACTACATAAGCAACTTGCAATGCAAAAATTAGCCCTATATTGTATGTGCTATGTGCGGTTGTATCGAGCCGAGGTTTGACATAGAGCGCAATTGCAATGTCAACTTATTTCTTGGGCGAACATAATCTTGAGTTCGTTGATTGACGTGCCCTAACTAAAACGACTACAACCGAAGTTGCTTTGCACCCTTCGAATTCCGAGAAAGAAACCCGGCCACCCGGGGGAGACCTATTTACAAGCCTAGCGGACGTAGTTGGTGATTCGGTGCCCTTCTTGCCTTCAGCACCAACATGTAAGCCGGTAACGTGGTCCTGGAGGCATTGAGGCAAGGGTGTCCTTTCGAACTAAAGGCGAGAAAGGATACTGTCGAATGCTTATTAGGTCCTAAATTATATGATGGACCGGTTATATAACGCTAAAACAGACAAATCGAGGGTTTGTGAAATTGAGAGAGTGCGGGCCTGGGATCGGCGGGATCCTGTAGTGCAGGTTCGTCTGTCGATGGGCCTGGCGTCGGACTTGCTTCTCAGCTGCTGCCACGGCGGCCGGCCATGGGCTCCATCACGTGGTCACCTGTGCCGCCGGCGAGGAGACAAGGGGGCTCTGCCGAGAGCCAGGGCCCAAACTCTCGGCACAGCTGTGCCAAGAGCCCACTTAGCTCTCGTCATAGGGCCATTCACAGCTGACGGCGTGAATTGCGGGCCCCACACCTGTGCCGAGATTCAATGAAAAAGCTCTCGGCACAGAATAAAGATCTGCCGAGAGCCTGTGGGCGGCTCTCGGCACAGGCGGGGCGTCGGGTGGCCCCTGACGGAGGTGGGCCCCACACCTGTGCCAAGAGCCGTTGACTCAGCTCTCGGCACAGAGCTGACAAGCGGGCCCGCAGATGGCTCCTTTGCCGAGAGCTGGGCCAACAGGCTCTCGGCATATAGCCTATCTGGGCCGCCAGTCAGTCCCTCTGTGCCGAGAGCTAAAGCCATTGCTCTCGGCACAGAGCCCGCTTTGCCGAGAGCCTGGGCTTTGGCTCCCAGGACAGATTCCTTTTTTTCAGCAAGCTCATAGTTACCCTCATCACTTATACATCATCACAGGCAGTTAATATTCATCACAGGCAGTTAATATTCATCACAGGCAGGTAATATCCATCACAAGCACATAAAACATAACCACCACATCCACACGAAAACCCAAATCAAAGTTCAATTCACGAAGGTACAAATGCATGTACAACTCACGAAGGTACATAGTCATCAGATGGCACAGGCAAGTTTGGCGGTCGAAATGCAAATAAAAGTTGCTAAGTCCAGGAACTCACTGCGGTGGCTAATGCTGTGGCCACGACCCCCACCCAGACCCAGTTGGCTGTTGTGGCACCCCAGGCCAAGAGGACGATCCGTGAGGCGGGGGCTGAGCGCCAGCCATCGTCGACGGGCCACGCGGCATCCATGAGGCGGGGGCTGAGCATGGCGGCCATCTGCTGATTGTTGGTCTCTTGCATCGCATCTAACTGCTTCTGATAAGCCTCGTGCAAATACTGCATTTGCCTCTGCGACTCTTCTGCCTGCCTCTCCCACTCTGCCATCCATGCTGCAAGTTGGGCCTACAATATTTGATCCAAACATTAGAATAGAAGGAAACATATGTAAATGTCAATGAAGGACGAATAGAACAGAAATAACCTCGAATGTAGCATTTAAGGTGTCCGTGACACTGGGTCGTCGTTCTATGGGAGGGGCTGAGCTCGTGGCCCTGTCTCGAGGTCGAACCTGTGAGAGAGTCGGAACATCGCGCGGGACTAGGAGAGAGTCGCCAACGAAGTACCGTCCATGTTTCCTGCCTTCTCCAAACTAACAACGGTTTCTAGATCCAAAGGCTCTCTCACCGGATCGAAGTCTGGCCCACGAACCTGCCTTGCCACCGTGGTGTACTTTGCGATGCGGGGGCTGGATTGTCGGGTTGGTGTACGCCTCGGGCGGGTTGTCGGGGTTGAAGGTGACGTCGGACGTCGCCCGCCCTTGTGTGCCATACCATATGCCTCGAGCTCGAGCAAACTGATTCTCATGTGACTTAGACTGCAGGAAAACAATCGAGAGTTAGAAAACAGTAAATTATGCAGTACTGAGAGTGAGAATATAGAAATAGATTAACATACCCATCTAAGAGCATACTCGCGGATGTTAAGGGGGGCTTGATGGCGTGGCGGTCGTGCCATCTTCAAACGTCTCTCCCGACGCTCGAGGTGTTTTGCCTCCCAATCGGGCGCAAACCACAAGTCCACAATCGCAGTCCAAGCCCGAGGCATCTCGACGAGCCACCACGGAGGCACCTGCACATCATCAAGTGGATACCATACAAGAACATAAAGGTTGGCGTATCTAATTTGAGAAGAATGAATAATAGTAATTTTCTGCATTTACCTCCATGTATTGTTCTCGAGTGAGGCGCAGGTTTCGGACGTCCCTTTTTTTAACTTTCTCACCATACTTAGCCTTGTAGGCAACATTTTGCGAGATACGTGACTCGTAAATCATATCTGTCACAAGCTTCCGACACGTAAACATCGCACACTCAGCCGCTCGGTCCTCATTCCCTCAAGGACTCTATAGAAATCCTGCATGTAGAGACGATGTTAATACTTGAGGGATATCCAATTAATTCTATTTATTGAGAAATACAATTTGTTGCAAGGAAGACTTACCAAAAACTAGCCAACCACCCGACGGGCCTTGTTCTGGAACGTCCTCTGTGCCGGATCAGGCAAATCGATCATGAGGGTGTAGTGGTCCAACGTCGTCACCAACACCTCTCGAGCGTCTTCTCCCTCCCCAACTGTCACGAACCCGGGGTAGTGTTGCCTGCACAAAACGCCCAAGATGCCATTAGGAAGACGATTATGAGAACCTGGAGTCACAACCTCCCACCCCCTGCCAAAATGATTTCACACAAATTATTAGTTTCAATCGTGAGTTTGAACAAAGCGGATGAAAAAAGTTGTGATAAGTTACCGTAGTCCCTCTGGTTTAATAATCGGTCGGTTCGCAAGCGGTATGGGTCGACCCGGAAGCCGAGCGGGGCCTCGGATATAGACCTTCGGCACAGTCCCTGCCCCGCACCCCAGCTCCCCATCCTCTTCCTTAGGCTCATACGCCTCGTCATCCTGATGCGCCTCCTCCCCCTTAGCCTCCTCCCCCTCATCCTAATCTGCATCCCCCCCGTCATCACTCTCCTGCTGCAACTCTTCATCCTCATCACTCTCCTGCTGCACCTCATCCTCCTCATCCCCGTCATCCGACAACGACGGCACCAAAGTGGGTGCACCTTTCCGAGCCCTGGATCCAGACGATGAGGTGGGTGCCTTAGACGGGGACCTCGTCACCCTCCTAACAGCCGCCATCCCAGCCTGGTACAACTCATTGATGCTCCTCACCGTAGGGCCGCGACGAGGAGGCTGCTTTGGCATCTTTGATCAATCACCTGAAATAGAAAAGATTAAACTAGTTTGTATATAATTAAATGTAAATACCAATTAGTAAATAAGAAAACAAATGTCGTACTAAAGAAGAAACAAATTATCCTACAAAATTAGAAAACACAATTATCCTAGTAAATAAGAAACAAATTATCGTAGTAAATAAGAAATGAAATATCGTAGTAAATAAGAATCCTAGAAAATTAGAAGCATAATTTCAATTACTACGGACCTTACATGTTTTAGAAATATTCATCACGATCCGGAATATCAGGATCATAAGTCTCGTTATCACTATCACGCATCTCCAAAGACTCAACGCTGTGCTCCAAAGGAGGATCAATGTCATCATCATCACTAACAATGCCTAATTGTAATCGCTCAAGTAATTGTAAGTCCTCTTCATTATCAACCTCTTCTGCATCATCAACGTTGACGTCCATTTCATTGTCTACTCCCACTTCGATCTCTTCAGTTAGCCCATCTTCTTGGAAGAACTCTCCGGCATATGTGTTTGGATCTAGTAGGTGGTAATCTTCATCGTTTGGGGTAGGTAGTTTACCGTGTGGCGATACATTGAATTTTATACAATTCTTAAATTGTTCTATCTCGCGATGTTCATCGTGATGAGAGAGTCAAATGTCGAAAATTTAGCGTCATTTCATGTAATTGGTCTTGAAGATGCCTCATGAACATGAATATCATTTTTCACTAACTTTACTTCATGATTTCATGTATTTCCAGTTTCTTTCGCACTCGATCTAGCTCTCTCACTACCAGCTCGAAGAGGAAGCGTGGTTCTCAACTCAATGTTTCCCTGCCACACTACTGGATTCGGGGCCTTCGCTGAGAGCGGGGATCCTCTCGGCGAAGGCCCTTTCCCTCTCGTTGAAGCCATCGCCGAGAGGAAGCTCTCGGCGAAAGTCACACGTTGACGCCCCACCGGTGAAGCGGCCTTCGCCGAGAGCTTTATTGGATCCTCTCGGCGAAGATGCACCGAGAGGCCTCCTTGGCTCTCACCGAAGGCCCCCTTACCGTCACGGCACGTCCCTCCGTTAGGAGTGGGGGCCACTCCTTCGCCGAGAGCCAAATATCCGCTCTCGTTGAAGATGGGCTCTTCGCCTAGAGCCAAATATCCGACTCTCGTTGAAGATGGGCTCTTCGCCGAGAGCAAAATATCCGGCTCAATATCCGGCTCTCGGCCGAAGGGGGTCTTCGGCGAGAGCCTTGCCTTCGCTCTTGGCGAAGGATCGTACCCCCACAGTGGCTGGGCGCCCCCTTCACCGAGAGCAGTGGATTTTGCTCTCGGCGAAGAATTTTTTCTTTTTTTTCTTTTTTTTTCTTTTTTCCAGCAGCCTCAAATATTCACACAAATCACATATATCATCGCAGGCATATATAATATCCATCACAGGCATATATATTCATCACATAGTCCACCAACAATCACATAATCGACAAATTCGTCACATAGTTACGAACTGCAAGTCACAATGGTCCAGTGCAAGTCACAAATGTCCAAATGCAAATAAAAGTAGCAAAGTCCACGAACTCACTCGTCCGCCTACTGATCATGCGGGGACTGGGACCCCGACCCCCCCGGGGGCGGCTGCTGTGGCCACGAGACCCACCCAGACGCCTGTGGCATCCCCTGCGAACTGTGAGGCTGCTGAAGGCCAGGTCTCGGCCACGGGCCAGGTGGCACCCACTGCATCTCACCCCAAGGAGTCTGCTGAGCTGGCGGGGACCCGTCGAATGCTGCAGGCCCATCATTTGATGCCGCCGATAGATCCTGCGTAGAATTTAAAGTGTCAATTAGAAATTTCGAAAGCACCTTGCCTTCACTGTGAGGTATTCAGAACCTGCAAGAAAAGCCACAACACGAAGGTCGGGCCACAATAAATGTCTTCTCACAGCTCGATGGCCCGACACATGTCATGTGGTGCCATACGACACGTGGTCAAATTGACATAAATGAATGTACAAGGTTTTCAGCATTTGTATGAAGTCAGTCTAGGTCACTACTAGAAAAAATGGCGAGGTTTCAAAGTAACTCACCGGAGAAATAGCGATCGGTCGAGCGAGTGGAGGAAAGAATGCTCGTGGTAGTGGAGGGAGTTGCACTGCGGTAGTGGAGGGAGTTGCATCTGTGGCGCCACCGCGTGACCAAGGTTTTCCAAGTACCGAAGCATGGAGGCAAGCTGGCTGATTGTGGGCCGACCGTAATGCCTCCATGCGCTCGGTGGACCTCGGCCATCCGCCGCGCCTAATCATTAGATTGCCTTTGCGTCTCTTTGTTGACGGTGAAAATCCGTCAACCTAGCCATGAGTTTACCTTCGATGTTGGCATGAGTTTTATACCTTATCCATTGGTACTAACCCCCGTGGTATAACAAGTTCACGTGTGCATGTCGTTTTTGGAGTTTAATGTTTATGCAGGGATTTAGTGTTGAATGCAAGACTTTCGGGGTAAGTTCATCAAGCACCTCATGACAAGACTTTGAAGCCCCCGAACAAGTCATGCAATGAAGTAAAATTAACTCCAAGAAGCGGGGACTTGATCCGAGAAGACGACATACTCCGGGGACACGACCGGAAAAGTCTTGAATCTTCCAAGACAAGGAGTTGAGTCCAATTCGGAGAGAAACCGACGACATGGACCCGTATGCGAAGGGGGAAGCATCCGGGAAGCAAGGGAACCGACCTCGGGCAAAGGAGCCCGCGGGGCCGGGCCTAAATGGGCCCGGAGCCGGCCGGCCCCGGTCCGGTCGGCCCGAGCCCATTTAGGGCCCAAATGCGTCGTCCTTTGCCCTAGGCGCTAATCGGGCTATTTATAGTCCCACGACCGAGAGCCACGCGGGGGAGGAAGTCGTATTCCGCCGCCGAGGAGCGAGAGAAGCTTGAGGGACACCAACTTGAAGATGAGGGTCGTGCTAGTTGTCTAGGGTTTCCCCGGCCGACGTGGGAACCTTGCATGGAAGACCACGTCGGAGCTCGGAGCGAGGATCAAGATCGAGGGAGGGCCCGGTGGTGATCTTGTTCATGTAATCATTCATGGTGAAGTTTGTAAGTGAATCCGATTTCTAGCGATTAAGTGCCTTCTCGATGATTTTGATTTCTTCTTGGTTTTGCTTCTTCTACGATCTAGTCTATAGCTAGATTACATAGGGTGCTCTTGTAGCCGCGGTGGCTAGAGGTGCATACCGGACCGGCCAAGTGATTTCAACTTGTTCTATCGAACTCGCCCTAAGCTCCCCGCATGAATAGGGATACGTTGTGACGAACGGGGGTCTCGAAAGGCGGATGTTTTCGGAGTCGGATGGGAAGGCCACGATTTAAAGATGCTTTTAATGAGATTCGCTCTTCTATCTTCATCTATCTTGTTTGGAGCTACAACATAAGCATGATCTAGATTCTCTAGATTGGTTATCTCTTGCTTTCTCTTGCTACCTCTTTAGTAGATTAGATTAGATTCGTTTTCTTTATGAGTTAGTAGATTAGATGCAACTTACCTTCATAAGATAGCTTACCTTGCTTTACTAGATTGAATCCTTGCGTTGCACATTGTTCCACGGATTCGATACCTTGGGTTCACCACTCGAGGGAAGAAGGGTCCCTTGACTACGACGGGAGACTTGTCCGCTTGCAAGTCACAAACGAACTTTGATACAACTATTAACCGTCAACAAGCCCCTTTTTCTGGCGCCGTTGCCGGGGAACAAGCAATCAAGATCCGATCTAGTATCGCTTATCTTTCAGTTTTTCTTTTGATTTTCTTTTGCATCTCTTATGTTTGATCATCCCCAAAAAAAAAGAAAAAAAAGAGTCAATCTAATCTAGTTTTGATTAACCCTAGTTCTTATGTTTAGATTTTTGTTTTATTACTAACCCTAACCGGAGATGGTTGGCTACCTCTCCAAGAAACCCAAACTTTTTTTGTGGATGATCCAGGAAAACTTTACAGGCAAAGGTGACGTGCAACACAAGCTCGAAGGACCATCAAAATCTCCAAGGGAATCACCCCCTCCAAGTCAAGACGCCGGAAGGCCGTTCAAGATCAACGAGGATGGAGAAGATGGAGACGGAGAAAGAAGCTCAACACCTAAAGGCCGCCAAGGCAAGATCCACATGCGAAGTGTTCATCATGATGAAGATGCTAGAGACGCAAGTGGGACAATTTGCCGGACGCCCGATGGTGACAAAGAAGAATATCCGAGATAACTCCAAGGTCCCAAGATGGCGAAGGCTACTCAAGCTCATTCGGGAGAGATGAAGGATCACACTAGAGACCATGAAGATCATGACCGAAGGACCGGAGTTCGAGATGCTGAGCCACAAGGAAGTTGTTGCATCCGTCAAGACCAAAGGACAAAGCCAGCCTGTGAAGACCAAAAAAAATGACTAAGCCAAAGTGGGTACCCAAGATTGCAACGCCCGCAAAGAGCGTTGATCCGGAGTAATCAAGTGAAGAAGTCTAGCCATGGACTATAAACGAAGCGCTAGGCGGGGAGGCAACCCGTTTCGTCGAGTCAAGAATAAGCTACCGGGAGGACAACCCGATTCCAGGTTTTTCAAGTCTTTTTAAATATAATTCAGTTCTGAATTTTACTACGCAAAACCTTAGACTTAGAATGGTTGAACAATATTAGAGACATAATTCTTGGTTGAATATTCTGCTTGATCATAAACCCTTTACATGAACCATCCTATGTGATTATTTGCTTCTTTTTCGAGAAACCGCAACCAAAAAGAAAAATTTCAGAACCAATCTCAACCCTTCACCCTCATTATGGTGTTGTGGTTGACTTGTTTTTCATGCTAAAAACACTCGAGTAGAGCCACGACTTGTATCTAGATGTTATTTAAATTTCAGCATGTGGTAGGACTCGCGTGAACCTAGAAACTTGATTTTTGGTTGGTTTAAAAATCCATATCCTTGGTTTCTCTAAGATTAGAATTTTTCTAAGCCTCACTTAATTTTATTTCATTCAAAATCTCTCTCACCTAATCAAAATTAGGACCTAAACCTATGCCCCCATGATCAAGCCGGGAAATGTTTGCTCTCAACCAATGAAGGCAAACTATACCGGTGAGACCGAAATCGACGTAAAAATAAAATATTTTCGACTTGCATTTGTTTTTAATGGTCTAAAAACTTCTCTAAAATTATGTTCGAGCTCTTGCATGGCTCTGAAAAATATTTTAAATTTCGAATTAGAGGAGTGCTTGACCTTAAACACACCTTAATGGAGGCGAGTCTAGTAATCATGCATGCACCATTGGATTCCCTTTCATCAACTTTCACCAATTCCACATGCAAAGGACAAGCATGGTGGGCAGCAAGCATCAACTTTGTAGGAATTTCATGGTGGCATGTGAAGCAAGTGGAGCTAGGGAGCATGGACATGACCCAAAACATGAAGCATCAAGTGGAAGGACCAAGGAGTGGACGAGAGCGTTTGGGCGGTGCAACTCGTGGAGCACGCGGGCGGGGAAAGTTGCGAGAGGTGAAATGATCGTCTTTGGAAGAAAGACGAGGCGGGGAGGAGCACCGAGGCCGGCCTCACCTACATAAGGAGCCCCCCGGCTCCCGTTTTCTGCGAGCAAGCTTCCCTCTCCTTCCTTTGTTTGTGTGTCCAAGTTTGCGTGCTCAAAACCTCCGTAGACATAGCCAACCTTCCCAAGCTTGATAGCTCAAAAAAAAAAAATCCACATCCTTAATCCACTCAAAGTCCAGACTCCAAAATAATATTTGTGTACCTTGTTACCGGGTGAAAACCCCGGATATATATTTGTGAGGGAGAGTGCTGCAATCAAGGAAGAAAACTACAAGTCTTTTCACCGAAGAAGAAGGGATCATCGTCGTCTAAGCCATCATCGACAACCTTTTCGAGGAGGCACTCGTTTCCGAGTTTCCTCGGGGTATGGAGGAGGACACGGCACCGCCAAGGAGGAATCGCACTCTTTTCCTTGGTGGCATGAGGGCTACACGAAACTCGTTTATGAGGTTTACCAAACTTCAATAACATATGGAGGAGCCGCCCGTCCAACCTCACCACTTGACACGATCATCCGCTCCACCTCCATATGCTCCGCGGTATTCCGAGGGGTATGTCATCATGACGGAGGAGGAGAAGAAGCTCGCTCGCCTTAAGTAGAGGCTTGTAGCGAACGTCGACATCGACGACCAAGCTCTCCACATATTGGGTTTCACACGGGACACCGGTGCAATTCTCTAGCGGAGTGTCGGCAAACACCCACAAGGAATTCGCCTAGGAAATTTTCATGACCATGGCGCATACCCTTGATGAAGGAGTGCCGAGTCTCTCATTCCGTTGGAGGGAGCCCACAAGAGGAGAAGAAGGAAGACACCGTCGGAAGGGTAACCTTGATCAACGATGCTATTTAGAGCACCTTGATGGAGTAATCTCCTTTCATCCATGGGTTGCAATCGATCTTGAGATGTAATCACACTTTGTTGGATTATCTATCTATCATCTTGTGCTGAAAATACTTTAATGCTTAAGGCTAGCAACCATGCCATAAAGGGAGTAGGGCTCCAATGCTTCCTTGGATCCATTCAACACAAACCCCGATAGATCGGATTGGTTTTCATGTTCGAAACGATTGCATGTTCTAGTATCGTAGACCCATGGGCGAGTGTCTCCTATTTTCAAAAGGGAGCTCCGAAACAAGTATGTGCATGAAGGCACATGGGAAAGTTTTTGGAGTATGATCACGGGAAGAGACCATCAACGAAGAAATACTATCCGGAACCCCATCATCCATGTGTGTCACTTTTGTGCAAGTGGATTTTTGGGGAGAATAAGAGAGACATAGATAACCAACACGGAGTTGAATTGGATTTACTCGCAGCCAATCAACCCTACTCACCTATGATCAACCGGTGGTGTTGTGGCAACATCGGATTCGGGAGATCGGGTTGTTACCTCTCCATGTTGACTATCTCTTTAAAACCGGGTATTACAAGGAACCCAAATCATCTCCTACCGGGACTTCCCTAGGAATATATGAAGAAAGGAAAATATAAGAGTGAAGATGAGAGAGGAGGCTTCTAAGTGGCCTAGGTGAATTTGCCCCTTCCGGATTGAAGATTAAGACTTTTCTTGAGGGGAAGAAGATCGGTTAGAGGAAGGACTTCTTGTGCCGGCGAAAAAAAAAAAAAAAATCATTTATATATATATAATAGAGAAGGATTAGGAGAAGGTTTTTCCACGACCCAAGAAGGAGGTGCACAACAAAATTATGTCCCACCATTGGGAGGAACCCCGGTGCCGCCGAGTTACTACGGTGGTGTACCAATGCAAGCATGGGGGAGTGGTGCAGTCATACCCCCACCATTTTTGCGGTGCCCAACGTAGCCTTTGCGGAGCCATTTGCACACCTTCCTCAACCACAACAAAATGTGGCCACCATTGGAGGATACGCTGCAAGGAACGTGCAAATTATTGCAGCCATCCTAACCAATGCAAACCAAATGGGTGAAGGAAATGCAAACGTCGCTTATGAGCTTTGACACCTTCACCTAATACCATTAGACAATTCATAGGAGGAGAGGCGCATTCCTATTGCAAGTAAGGGTACAACAACCAAGACTTTCAATATCAACCACCGGCGGAAGATTAGAGAGAGGTGGAGCTTTAGTTATCTTTCCTTTACCCCCTTTTCTTTAATTTTCAGCTTGTTTGCGCCTATGATTGCGTAGTATTTTCAGCTTTGCTTTAATTTTCAGTTTTTAGTTTAATTTTTCAGCATGTATCTTAGTGTTTATTTTCATCATGAATAATGTCACCACCAAGTTTTTACCTTTGGTAAAGTTACAACGATTGTGCCATGATGATATATGATTATAATTGCTGCTTTGTTTATCTTTGTAATTGATTTATGCATGTTTAACCTAGTGCTCTCTTAAAAATACAAATCTGAAATTATCTAAATGCTAGCTTAATTTTCAGCGGAGGTTATGATTAAAATAAAAACCCATAGTGTTTTATGTGCTCTCAAGTTATGAATAGATTAAAGATGTCTTTTATGCTCAAAAATATTGCTAACCTTGTCATAAATATCACTTGTGTGTTGCTCAACCTATCCAAAGCCTTATATATATTTGAGTGCATAAACCTTAGTGTACAAGATTTATTTTTGAGTGCGTTATTGCAGGCCATGATTTCTCTGGCCCGAGACTAAGAAGTTGGTCATTCCGTTTTTGCGTATCTATCTTTTTGCTAGCCTTTTATCCGTGCATTGTGTATCCCCGCATTGGAGATCTCACAAACTTCGCCGGATATCCACCCTTAAACCAAATATCATCTTTTTGTGATTACCTCCTTGACCACAACCTATCGTTGAGAATGGATCATCAATTCAAGGAAGATCGCAAGATGGTGCCAACGTTGAAGATTTCAAGTATCTCTCCAAGGAAAAATATCTCCGGTACCTACCTTATTTTTCGCCTCTTTGCTCGAGGACGAGCAACGTCTAAGCATGGGGGAGGAGGTAGGTACGATGCTGCCTTAGAGTTCAAAAGGGAGTATTTTAAAAAAAATATATAATGATGAAAGAAAAAAAAAATTCGGCGATGTACATGACTTCCAAGGTGAAGAAAGAAAAAAAAAATATTATACAAGAAAGAAAGAAAAGAATGAGAAAGAAAGAAAAGAAAGAAAGAAAAGAAAAAATATATTTGTGCGTAAAATGAACTCCCCGGTTCTCTAAGAGTGCATTCAAGGCTTCAAGATAAAAAGATTCATTCTCATTTTCCAACCATGTGCAATCCGATAACGAGGACTTCTTTTGTGCCTTGGGATCACTTTTTGCCATTTGCACATGTCCACTCATCTAAAGTGTGTGTATTTTTCTCTCCTTGATTTAACATTATTTTCCAATGACCTTTTTGACGAGTCTCGGTAAGACCATGAGAAGCTTGTCTTGTTTTGACAACACCTCATTTATAAAATCTTGTTGGGACTAAACTTTCCCAAAGCTCCATATAAAGCCTACCACACATATATGTTATGAGAGGGAAAGGAGTAGAATATATAGGCTTGAGAGACAAGCGAGATGAGAGTTCATGAGCAATATGCAAGGTGATTTAAATTTGTGAACTTGGTTTAGCTCTTTTCTTTATCTTGTTCTTTATTTCAAAAATTCTGAGATCTATTTAAACTTTGTGAGCATGTTAATACTTGTGGGATAAGCTTAATAAGAATCTACCCTCCGTAGAGGTGAAGGCTAGTACATTATGGAACTTTAACGAATTAAACTTTTGAGAGCATTTTGTTTTTTTTCATGTATGATCAAGTGCAAGGTTTAAACATTGTTTGGCAATGATGATATCCATCGAAGGCTTACTCGAGGACGAGCAAGGTTTAAGCATGGGGGAGATGTTGACGGTGAAAATCCGTCAACCTAGCCATGAGTTTACCTTCGATGTTGGCATGAGTTTTATACCTTATCCATTGGTACTAACCCCCGTGGTATAACAAGTTCACGTGTGCATGTCGTTTTTGGAGTTTAATGTTTATGCAGGGATTTAGTGTTGAATGCAAGACTTTCGGGGTAAGTTCATCAAGCACCTCATGACAAGACTTTGAAGTCCCGAACAAGTCATGCAATGAAGTAAAATTAACTCCAAGAAGCCGGGGACTTGATCCGAGAAGACGACATACTCCGGGGGACACGACCGAGAAAAGTCTTGAATCTTCCAAGACAAGGAGTTGAGTCCAATTCGGAGAGAAACCGACGACATGGACCCGTATGCGAAGGGGGAAGCATCCGGGAAGCAAGGGAACCGACCTCGGGCAAAGGAGCCCGCGGGGCCGGGCCTAAATGGGCCCGGAGCCGGCCGGCCCGATCCGGTCGGCCCGAGCCCATTTAGGGCCCAAATGCGTCGTCCTTTGCCCTAGGCGCTAATCGGGCTATTTATAGTCCCCACGACCGAGAGCCACGCGAGGGAGGAAGTCGTATTCCGCCGCCGAGGAGCAAGAGAAGCTTGAGGGACACCAACTTGAAGATGAGGGTCGTGCTAGTTGTCTAGGGTTTCCCCGGCCGACGTGGGAACCTTGCATGGAAGACCACGTCGGAGCTCGGAGCGAGGATCAAGATCGAGGGAGGGCCCGGTGGTGATCTTGTTCATGTAATCATTCATGGTGAAGTTTGTAAGTGAATCCGATTTCTAGCGATTAAGTGCCTTCTCGATGATTTTGATTTCTTCTTGGTTTTGCTTCTTCTACGATCTAGTCTATAGCTAGATTACATAGGGTGCTCTTGTAGCCGCGGTGGCTAGAGGTGCATACGGACCGGCCAAGTGATTTCAACTTGTTCTATCGAACTCGCCCTAAGCTCCCCGCATGAATAGGGATACGTTGTGACGAACGGGGGTCTCGAAAGGCGGATGTTTTCGGAGTCGGATGGGAAGGCCACGATTTAAAGATGCTTTTAATGAGATTCGCTCTTCTATCTTCATCTATCTTGTTTGGAGCTACAACATAAGCATGATCTAGATTCTCTAGATTGGTTATCTCTTGCTTTCTCTTGCTACCTCTTTAGTAGATTAGATTAGATTCGTTTTCTTTATGAGTTAGTAGATTAGATGCAACTTACCTTCATAAGATAGCTTACCTTGCTTTACTAGATTGAATCCTTGCGTTGCACATTGTTCCACGGATTCGATACCTTGGGTTCACCACTCGAGGGAAGAAGGGTCCCTTGACTACGACGGGAGACTTGTCCGCTTGCAAGTCACAAACGAACTTTGATACAACTATTAACCGTCAACACTCTTCTACCTGCCTCTCCCGCTCGACCTTCTCTGCTGCAAGTTGGGCCTACAATATTTGATCCAAAAATTAGAATATAAACTAATCATATGTAAATATCAATGGACGACAAAGACAACTGAAATAACCAAAAATTGCTTGTTCAATGTCTGCGTAGCAGTGGGCCGCCTATGTATGGGCGGGGTTGAGCTCGTGCCCCTATCTCGAGATCGAACTGCCGCAAGCGTCGGAACAGTAGACGGAACCAGGAAACTGTGACCCACATGGTACCGTCCATGCATCCTGCCTTCTCCGCTCCTCACGACACTTTCTCCATCAAGAGGCTCTGTCACTGGATCGAAGTCTGGCCCACGAACCTCCCTTGCCGTCGTGACGTACCTTGTGATGCGGGACTGGATTGTCGGGTTACTGTATGCCTCGGGTGGGTCGTCCCCGTTGAAGGTGACGTCGGCCTTGGCCTTGCCCTTGTGTGCTATGCCATATGCCTGGAGCTTGCTGCAAGGCTGATTCTCATGTGCTTGAGACTGCAAGAAACAACAAAGTGGGTGTTAGAAAACAACAAAGTGGGTGTTAGAATAATTGAGAGTTAGACAACAACAAATCGAAATAAAGAAATAAAAAAACATACCCATCTACGACCGTACTCGTGAAGGTTAATGGGGCCTTGGTGGTGTGCCGGACCTGCCATCTTCAAACGCCGCTCCCGGCGCTCGAGGTGCTTTGCCTCCCAATCCGGCTCAAACCACTTGTTCACGATTGCCCTCCAAACGTGAGGCCGGTCGGCACACCACCACGGAGGCACCTGCAAGTCATCAAGTGCATACCGTACAAAAACATCAAATTGAGCAACTGTAATATAAGAAAAATGAATTGAGCATATTTACCTCCATTTATTGTTCTTGAGTGAGCCGGAGGTTTCGCATGTCTTATTTTCAGACTTTCTCATGTCGTTGAGCCTTCCAGACCATGTTTTGCGAGACGCGGGACTCGTAAATCATATCCGTCACAAGTTTCCGACAAATGCACATGGCGTTGTCATTCGCCGCCGCCTCGTATCCCGGAAAAACTCTGTAGAAATCCTGCATATAAAAGTGTTGTCAATACACGAGCCAAATCCAATTAAGTCAGAAAACATAATTTATTGATAGGAAGACACACCAAAAACTCAGAAACCACCCGTACGGCCTTGTTCGGGAACACCCGCCCAGTTGGATCCTCGACATCGGGCATGAGGGCGTAGTGGTCAAACGACGTCACCAGCACCTCTCGGCGAGCATCTCCGTCGCCAACCCACACGAACCCGGGGTAGTGAAGCCTGGTCAGAACGCCCAAGATGCCATTGGGATGACGGTTATGACCACCCGGACTCTCGATCTTCCACCCCCTGCGAAAATGATTCACAAAATTTATTAGTTTGAATGTGAGTTAGAAGAGAACCAATGAAAAGGTTAAGATAATTTACCATGTTCCCTTGGGTCTAATATCGGGCGGTTCGCGGGTAGTATGGGTCGTTCTGGAAGTGTCGAATGGCCTCGCACATAGACCTTCGGCCTCGCCTCCACCCCCACCTCCACCTCCTCCTCCTCCTCCTCCTCCTCCTCCCCCTCCTCCCTCCCTGCACCTCATCATCCTGCTGCTGCACCTCATGCTCCTCCTCCTCCTCCTCCTCCTCCTCCTCCTCTGACGACGACGACTCCTCCGTCGCAACTGTAGAGGGTGCACTCTTGCGACCCGTGGCTCCAGACGAACCGGAGGGTACCACGGAGGGGGACCTTGACACCCTCCTCATCATCCCGGAGCCCAAAGCCTCGTCCTGGTACAAGTCATTGAGGTTCCTCAACAAACGGCCGCATTGCTTCGGCACCTTCTTCTTTGGCGGCATCTTGGATCAAACACCTGAAATAGACAAGAGTAAATCAATTAGTACATAATTACATTTAAATATAAATTAGTAATAAATAAGAAACATGTTATACTACTACATGAAACAAAATATCCTAGTAAATTATAGACATATTTACAATTAGTACGGATCTTACATGTTTTAGAAATAATCCAGAATATTTGGATCATAGTCATCATCACTCTCTCGCATGGCCATAGACTCAACGCCGTGCTCCAAAGGCGGAACGGTGTCATCATCATTGTGAATGCCTAAACGTAATCGCTCGAGTAATCTTAGGTCGTCATCATTTTGAACCTCTTCTGCATCATCGTCGTCGACACCCATTTCAAAGCTCACCTCTAGCCCATCCTCTTGGAAAAAATCTCCGTCATATGTGTTTGGGTCTAGTAGGTGGTAATCTTCAATTCCTGGGGCAGCTAGTTTACCGTGTGGCGATATCTTGTACACAACGCTTCAACCCTGGAGACGCTTGTCAGTTTTACAAGTGTATGAGAGGTAATATACTTGTGTGGTCTGTTGGGTCACAATATAGACATCGTGCCCTGGGTACACGGAGTCATCGCTTAATTTCGACGAGCCCAAGATTCTTATTTTGTCTCATACCGTGAGCGCTTGGATCAAACCAATGGCACTTGAATATGACAGATTTAAGAGGTTTGCAACCATGATACTCGAGTTCGTATATTTCTTGAAGTCTTCCAAAGTAATCTACCCCATCGGATGAGCTACGCGTACAAACTCCATTATTTGTGGTTCTTCGATTGGGCCTTTCCTCCTCGTATTTTGTCATGTGAAAGCGATACACATTCACATCATAAACATTATATGAGTTCAACCTGAAGGCGAAACCTCCCGAAACCTGCCTCACCTCAGGATTCATCAACGGATCGGTTAGACCCTGCAATTTCAGGGAGGATAGTGGTTAATGCGATACTGAGTATGAGCTAAAATACTTTTAATGTACTGAGTACGAGCTAAATTACCTTCTGTTTGAACCATGCAATGAAATCGATATTTCTGGTTCCCGGTGGTATGTCCAGCGAAATCCTATCAACCGCCCAATGGCGAAGAAGGGTTTCCTCCTCGTGGTCGTTAGGTGGCCTTGAATGAGCCCAGAATTGCCCAATAAATTCACTGCACCAAATCAAATGAGATTGGATGCAGATGAGGCAACATACAAGAAAGGAAATGATGAGATTTAACGACAACTTACTTTATGTATTGTCGTACTTCCTCAAGGTTGCGCAAAATATATATCGTGATAGTGCACCACTCTTCGAGAGATAAGGTCTTTCGCGTCCGAACACTTGCACTTCCAAGTTGTCCTCGGAAAAGGCTGAGGTTCGATTCAGTTTCTCCAGTATTGCATCGAGGAGGGCGATTATGCACATTGGGAAGGTGCTCCGCATAGCATTTAGTTGTGAAGTTTGACACCTCCTGCAGAATTCGTGCCTCTGCAATGCAAGCTTCAATTTTATTTTTATTTTTACATGTGCTTCGAAGAACCTTGCAAACCCTCTCAATCGGATAGCACCAACGGTTCTGCACGGGCCCCCCCAATCGTGCCTCACACGGGAGGTGCAAAATCATATGTTCCATCGGGTTGAAGAAGCCGGGTGGAAAGATCTTCTCTAGCTTACAGAGCAACACAGGTGCAATTTGTTCTAGTTTGTCAATCACAGCACGAGATAACTCCTTAGCGCAAAGCTGACGGAAGAAATAACTCAACTCTGCTAGCACTTGCCACACATGCTCAGACACATAGCCTCGAACCATCACCGGAAGAAGCCGCTCGATCCAAATGTGGTAGTCATGACTTTTCAGCCCTTTTAATTTTAGATTAGTTAAATTGACTCCCCTCCTCAGATTCGCAGCATACCCATCAGGGAACATTAAATTTTGGATCCATTCTAGTACTTCCTTTCTTTGTTCCCTACTAAGGACGAAATCAGCCTTAGGCCTTTTCCATTTCTTGCCTGGTATAGGCTTTGGGATGACTTGCTTTGGCCTATCGCATAACATTTCTATATCGACTCTAGCCTTAACATTGTCCTTACTCTTCTCTGGTATGTCCATGATTGTACCCCACAGTGCCTCGGCAACATTCTTTTCGATATGCATCACATCAATGTTATGTGGAAGATGAAGATCTTTCATGTAGGGTAGCCTCCACAAGCCCGGCTTCTGCGCCCAGGCATGTTGCACACCATATCCCACAAAATGATGTTCTCCTTCTTTGAGCACGAGAGCATCTACCTGAGCTTGAGCCTCAACACAAGTCATCATGTGCGGGGGTGGATCTTTAACTACGACACCTTTTATAAAATTCTTTGTGTCTCGTCTGAATTGATGGTCAAGGGAGGAATTGTCGATGTTTGTCGAATGATGAATACTTCCGACCGTTATTCAACCAAATGAACATCAGAGCTGCCTTGCATACTGGGCAAGGGAACTTCCCATGGACTCACCAGCCACGAAATATCCCATAAGCCGCATGTCATGCCGGGAGTACATGTACCACACGTGCATTTTGAAGTTTGTCTTCGTAGCTCGGTCGTATGTCACCACCCCTTCATTCCAAGCCTTGAGCAAATCATCAATAAGAGGCTCCATGTACACACACATATTATCTCCCAGGTATCCAGGAATTATCAACGACATGAATACGTACTGCCATTGAAAGATGATGCCGAGGGTAGATTGAGGGGGATTACAAACACGAGCCAACAAGTGTATGGGGCAGCTAACATTGCATAAGGATTGAACCCATCTGTCGCCAGCGCAACACGTACATTGCGAGCCTCTCCCGCTTTGTCAGCATGCTTCTCATCAAACTTTGTCCATGCTTCAGCATCGGATGGATGTGTAAGGTTATCACTGTATTAGCGACCCGTTTTGTGCCAAGTCATTTGCTTCGTAGATTCCTCGGTCATGTACATCCGTTGGATCCGCTGTATGGGTGAGAGGTACCGCAGGACACTCACTGGGGTCGTGAGCTCCGTCTTTGGACGACCCTCACCAGAGTCTACCTCAATGTACCGAGATGCTTTACATTTCGGACAGTGCGTGGCTTTCTCATGATCTTTCCTGAATAAGACACATCCATTCGGACAGGCATGTATCTTCTCGTATGGCATCTTAAGTGCACGAAGGACTTTTTGGGCTTCATACATGTTCTTTGGCAAAATGTGATCTTCGGGAAGCATGTCGCTAATCACGGTCACCAAAGCATCGAAGCATTCTCGACTCAGGTTATGCTGGGACTTTACGGCCATGAGGCGACCGATGGAGTCTAGTTGAGATTGTTTGGTGTGCTTGTGAAGGGGTTTTTTGTCTTTGCAGCCCAACATGTCATAATACGCCTTCGCCCTTGGCTCTGGCTCCTCCTCTGGACGTTCTCCTTGAAAATGTGCTTCATGAAAGTCATCTAGCATGTCTGCTACTCCAACACACTATCAAGTTCTCCAATGCATTGTCTCACAGCCTCAGATCTCATACGACAGGTTTCACTGTGAAAGGTCCACTTGGAGTAATCTCTCGTAAAACCAAAGTTGTAGAGATGAGCTGCCATGACCTCCTTTGTCCTTTTGCGTGAGTTTCCGCACTTGCGGCAGGGACACCATATCGTTTTACAGTCTTTAGGCCCTTTAACCATTCTAAATGCTTCATCCATGAAAGCTTGAGCATTGTCAATCCATTCTTGTGTCACACGACCATTTGGTGCCCATCCTTTGTACATCCACTCACGGTCACCCATTCGCTATCATATCAGCGAGTCATATGAAATACATTGCATCATCTACACGATGTCTACACATTCTAATAGGTAAAGATAGGTCCTAATCCCGCCCGTGAATGCGTAGATGGGGTTAGTTCCTATGGTCTACTCCGATCCGAGACGAGAATTTCGGCGCACCCCCCGCCTGTTCTCCAAATAAACGTCCCGTTAGGGAGATTGTGTATCCAGAGAACAACGGGGAGGCGCTGCAGAAACTCTATCTCAGATCGGAGTAGACCATAGAAACTAACCTCATGTACGCATCCACGGGCTGCCCAAAAAATGTGGACAATTCGAAACAGGTACAGCCATAAATATGCAAAGATTTGCATATTTCAAACTATATCTCTTTCGAACGGGAGACGCCTAACTAGGTTTCGCGATCTACAACATCTAGGAACTTGATGGAGAGGAAGGGGCGTGCTCACCTAGTGACTTGATGGCGAGGTAGGGGCAGGCGGCAAGACCAGGGTCGACCGGGCCTCCGAGACAATGTGAGCGTGAACTCCAACTCCTCCTTCAGCGGTGGCGACCAGGCCTCCTTCCTCCAAAAATAGTCCAATGATAGGTGTTTAGTCGAAATTTCGGCAGCACCTCCCCTGTACGGTGAGGTTTCCAAAACCTGCAACAAAAGGCACAACACGACGGTCGGGCTACACACGGGCTTTCTTCCAACGGCTCGATGGCCGGAAAATCAAATGTAGTGCCCCCATGCTATCCACAAGTCTCACCTAGGAGATCGACAAATCACCCCTCTTTCTCCAAAAAAAGCTTCCGGTGGTCAGTGCGGCACCTCAAGTCATCTCTTCCTATAAAATTGATATGCTGCATTAGATGTATGAAAACAAAAATTAGAGACATGATAAATTTGCTAGTATTAGATACCTTAATTTCTAACTAGCAAGAATTCTACATCACTAATTCGTCAAGACACCTAAAATTTGATCACTGAAATCTCTAATTTATATATCCAACATCACTAATTCATCACTAATTTGTAACTAAATTACCGAAATCGAGAGGAAGTCGAGAGAGCACTCACAAGGGGTGAAGCACCGATGTTGGATGCGTTTGTGGCAATGGATCCTTCGACGTCTTCTAAACCTCCTCCACGTAGGCCTTCTCCATCTCCTCCTCCTTCTCTCCCCTCCTGCTTCTCCTTCGCGACCGGCCTCCTCCTCCTTGGCGGCCGAGGGAGGTGGCGGTGGGCGAGGCGGCACGGGGTGGGGTGGGGTGGGTCGCCGCGGATGGGCGGTGGCGGCGGCAAAGCGGGGCGGGGGGGTCGGGGCTGGGCGGTGGCGGCGGTGGAGCGGGGCGGGGTCGGGGGCGGGGCGGGGCGGGGCCGGGCGTGGCGCCGGGCGGGTCGGGGTAGGGGCGGGGCTAGGGCGGCGCGGGCCGGGCGGCGGCGGAGCGGGGCGGGTCGGGGCGGGGTGGTGGTGGCGTGTAACACTCAAATAATTTAATTATTGCTTTAATAAAATTTTGCTTAGCAACAAATGCTTGTTTAAGGATTCTTAAGGTTTTATTTAATTTTTTATAGGCATTTAAGTAATTTTTCTCAATTAAATTAATGACCATTGGAGTTTATTGTTGCAGTCATGCTAGAGCACTATTTTTGTTTGGTTGAATTCAAACCTGAGTTTGAATTCATTTGCTTGAATCCTTTTTCAAAAATTTCAAATCTATCTCTCCTTCCTCTTTCCTTTTCTTTTGTTTCAACCCACCTAGCCGCTTGCTTTCAGCCCAACTATTCTCTGCAGCCCAACGCTGTTTCCCCCGCGGCCCAGCTCGCCTTTTCACCGCGCGACCCACCTTTCGCCCGGCCCGCCCCGCGCGCCTCCTTCATTTTTTCCCCGCGTCTCGCTGCCCGGAGTGTGGGGCCCGGCGGTCATCACCTTCGCCTTGCTCGAGCCAGCCGTGCGCCCGCACCGAGCCGCACCCGCCTCCATGCCGGCCGCGCACCCGCACCTCCTCCCTTGGGCCCGCATGCCTAGGTGACCCGGGATGCCTATAAGAGCCGCCGCCACCTCCTACCCTACCCCTTTCGCCCCTACCCACGTAGCCCAGCGCCGCCGCGAACCCTAGCTCGGCCGCCGATGTCGATTCGCCACCGCGTCGCCTCCCCGCTGTCGTGAAGCCGACTCAGAGTTCCGTCGCTAGGTGAGGAAGTCACCGGTGCAGCTTGTTGCCGTTCTCTTGCTCCGAGTCGCCGAGGAGTGCTCGCCGTCTTTCCCTCCGCCGTGAGCCGGCCGCCCCTCTGTGTTGCGCGCCGCGGTGGCCAACCGAAAGTCCGCCCGGTGCCCTAGTTCGATCGCGCATGCCGCCGGCGTCGTCCTAGTGCAAGCCGTGCGCCGGATCGTGCTCCGTAGGTCGAAACCGTGCGAGCTCGCCGGAGCTACGCCGGCCGCCGCCGCGCACCGCCGTCGCGCGCCGCCGTCCTTCGCGCCCCGGGCGACGCAGCCGTCCGATCTGGAGCCAATGGCTCAGATCTAATCCACCACCAGGTCAACCGAAGGGGTACCGGTCAATTCAGCTGTGATCCGGTCGTTTTTGCAAAAGAGACCCTAGCCTTTTTAAGTTTTGCAGGCCGGTCCTCCCACCATAGAGAAACCCTTGCAAATAGGTCCTTTTCCTTGCGGTTCAGACCCTAGGTTTTTAAGGTTTTGTGCCCGCGGTCCAGCCCTTGGAGTTTAGAGTTTTAGCCTGTGAGTTTTTATATAAAATTATGTTTTAGCCCTTAGATTCTCGCAGTTTAGTCCCTGGAAGTTTAGTTTCGCTGCAGTATAGCCCCTGTATCTTGTTTCGGTCGTAGATTACGCGTTCTAGCTCCGTTTTTAGCGTTCTTTATATCCATTTGTTCGTCTCGACAAGTAGATCAGTTTAGTGAAGATTTTGTTCCTGTTTGAATTGATTGGTGAATTGTTTTCTTATTTTATTGTTTTGTCTCTTGCATGTGAATGTGTGATGCGTAGAGAACAAGCAGTCCGAAGATTTTTCTGTGGTGAAGACTTGAAGACTCTGAGCAATTCCGGATCTTGTGAGAGGCAAGTGTCCTTGGTCATACCCGCTTTATCCTATATGAACATGCATTTAATCACTGTATTTATTTTCTTGCTTGCATTAATTTTGACGTGTTCCTATTAAGGACTATGCCTAGATTCTTTTGACCGTTGCCTTGTAACTGGGTTACTTAATTAATCTAGATGGTAGATGCTGCTTAGTTGCTCAACTGGGTTGGTAATAAACAACATGATATCCGTTTATGCTCTATGTTCTTTGATGGTAAGTTAATTACAAGACCATATGTTTAATTGGAACATGGAGAACCACCCAGGACAACAATACAACCACAAGGCTATATGGCTCTGGCTTGGCTGAATAATTAGAGACCTTGGTGTTGTGGTGATCTTACCTGAAAGGGACAAGTGGGGAGGCGTTGACGGAGTATAGACCTGCTCTAGCGGGGAGTTGGGCTTTGCTATGACACGGTACCCACTAGGGAGCTTTATGCCCCGCTTCGTCCTGAAACCTAGTGGGTTGCCGCACATTAGGGAATCTTTGTAAAGGCCTCGTAGCGTCCCTATGCAATCACACCTCGGCAGTGTGGTATGATGCCTGATCAGCATCGCGTGGTTGGGTCCAAAACTCTTCAGAGTTTTTACGCGACTTGTGGGTAAAGATGTACAACCTCTGCAGAGTGTTTAAAACTAATTGATTAGCCGTGCTCACGGTCAAGAGCGGCCTGGACCCTCACATGATTAATCTATCGGAAGATGAATTTAAATTATTTCTTTACTTTATGTTCATGGTTATGATGTTACACTTTAATTGTGGGATGGTATACACTTTCATTTGCTAGTAATTAAGTTGCTTAATAAAATTTGATCAACTAAAATGCTAAACTGCTTAAACCCTTTGGCCATCCACTTATACAGCCTTGCATGTTTATTATGATATTCCTCTCTTGCTGAGTATGACATGTGCTCATGCTTGTTTATTTATTGCATCTACACAACCCGGATTGCTGCTCAGACTCGAAGATTGATGATGAGTGCTAGGTGCGCGTGCCACTAGTCAGCTGCCTGTGGAGTTCCTTTCTGAAGATCCGCTGCTAGTTGTTCGCTCTGATGATACGTTGTTGAGGCTCTCGGTCATGTAATGGTTTTAATACTCTCTTTTATGCTTTGACACGGTATATGATATTGATTGAGTCATTACGTGTGTGTAACTTGATCCTGGCGCACATGTAATTTATGCATTCGAGTTTGTCTTCAAATTCGGGTGTGACATGGCACGGCTGGGTGGTGGCGGGTCGGGGGCGGGGGGGCTGGGCGGTCGGGCGAGGTTCTGTGTTTGACTGTTTGGGTTGGCAGCGCGTGTTGGTGGCCGGGTGAGGCAAAAAAGAAACACCCTTCGCCGAGGGCCAAGATCTAGGGCTCTCGGCGAAGCTGATGAGTGGGGCCCACTGTCGACTAAAATTAAAAAAAAAGTGGACTCTTCGCCGAGAGCCACGGGGGACGGCTCTCGGCGATAATGACGAGCGGGCCCCACGCTCTGGAGGCTCGCTATCTACTAAAATTACAAACATGCACTCTTCGCCGAGAGCCAAGGGGCCGGCTCTTGGCGATACTGACGAGCGGGCCCCACGCTCCGGAGGCTCGCTGTCAACTAAAATTTTAAAAAAAGCACTCTTCGCCGAGAGCCAAGGGGTCGGCTTTCGGCGATACTGATGAGCGGGCCCCACGCTCCAGAGGCACGACGCCTTAGACAGGTCATCCTCCGGCTCATCGAAGTTGCCAGTGACCCAACAAGCATTGCCGCTGGCACCAGGAAGCGCGCACTGCTGGGGCACCCAGTACTTGTTGTTGTAGCAACACCTGACGTGGATAAGCCCCTCGTGCTCCTTGGACGCCTCCAGGTAGAACCTGGCGCGTGGGTTCATGACGCCACCATCGCCATGGCCGAGCTCGACCAAGCTACCGCCGTGGCTCTCGTGGTACACGGAGCGCAGATAGCTGTTGTCATGCTTTGAGCGGAGAGCGACGCATTTTGGCAACGCCAACAGTGGGAATGCCGACATTTTTGTTTCTATCACAACTAAACCTCGCTCTCTTGTGCAAACTGCTCAATACTTGTTTGGTTGCGTTGTTGGTTCTTCATGAGCGGGAGGGGGAGAGGTATTTATAGGTGGCCTGCAAGTTAAATGGTGGTGTCTTCTCCCCATTTATATTCACAAGTAGGTAGCTGTGTCGTCCTGCCTCATTTATAATAGATAAATAATTTTTTATCAATGCCCATCCCATTTAACATGAGCGTAGATTTAGGTATGAATTATATGAATATCCACAAACAGCCCTACTTGCCACACCCCCAACTACCACCGCCCGCAGACACCTCCTCACCCACCTTTAATTTGTAGCAAATTTTACCAATATTTTTTCTACTTCTAGACACTGGAGCTCAGAGCGCACACGAGCAGGATGCAAGCAAGCACGGTCGCAGGTAGAATGGAGCAAGTTGGAATGAATTTGAACACAGGCTTAGTGGCGGAGCTCGTGATGGTATGTCCTGAAAATTTGTGAACCGCATAAAATGTATACTATTTATAGATACCTAGGAAGAAGTCTCGGACAACAACGAGATGAAGAAAAACAATAAAACGTGAATATTATGATATTATGTTGGTGTTGGACTACTCGAAAACGTACATGCCACGACTAGTGGTCACTTATATATGTATATGGGCCTTATGCTTTGGTCTATTGGTATCTATGTTATTGATTACCCTCGCCCTGGAGCCGCTCTGGAGAGCCTTCAACTCTTTTGTGTTCCTCGTCTCCTGAGAGACTTGGCAGGAGCGTAACCGGCGTACTTTCGACAATGCGTTCAGGATGCCGCACCAGCTTATTGAGGTCATCCACGACAAGGCTGAGTCTTGGGTGGCCACCGGCTTTAGGGGGGTGTGCCCGATGCTTGCGTCGCTCTTCAGCGCTTGAGTGGTCTCCAGTGCTTTTTGTTGCAAAATTGTGTTTTCCTTGGTTACATCGTTTCAGCTCCACCAGATAAGCCGGTGCCTTGTGTCAGTGTTTCCTGCGCTCATTTCCCGATATCTCGACATGTGAGGGGCCGGGTAGTGTAAACATTCTCATTTCTCTTTGGAAAAGAATCTAACCTGACTTCATTCCATAGTGGTAGAGATGGTGAAACTAACGCGACAACCACACAGATAGTGAGATCTAACCTTCCAACGGATCGGACGCTCGTGTGAGCAGAGTAGACTGCTACATGCAATGTGAAGTGAAGGACATAGGCTCAAAGTCAACAACACATATCGTGAGATCTAACCTCCCAACGGATCGGAAGCTGGTGTGAGCAAAGCAGACCACTACATGCTGTATGAAGTGGACATGGGCTCAAAGTCAACAACCACATACATTGAAATCTAACCTCCCAACGGATCGGACGCTGGTGTGAGCAAAGCAGACCGCTACATGCAGTGTGGAGTGAAGGACATGGGCTCAAATTCATGGTCTTGGATGCACACTACACGAATCACGAAAGCACTGTTAGCTCAGTGCACCGATTTAACGGTCTAACTCATGGAAGCAGAGGTGCATTGAGTCTGCCGTGCATTGAGCAAGGCGCATGTGGCATGCAAACAACGTCGATGCTTGGTCCCTCTGTTTTTTTAGAGCAACCCTAATAATAGAGCCAAGTATTTGGCTTATAGCAAGTCACAACAGGTGAGCTATATAATAGTTTATATTTTGCTTGTCTTTAAAAAGTTTTTTATTATTACATGCTTTTGTTCAACCTTTTCGTCCTCTTACAAACATTTCTATTAAGACCCACTATTAATGCATTTGTGTCTAGCTTAGTGCTTAACTTGCAGCCATGCTCTTATCTCTCTCCTCACCTCTCTCGATCATCCACATCAGCAAAAAATGTGGACTAGTTTGGGTATAGGCCCATTATTGTACTTGTTCTTATAACAACGACGTATGGTCTTCTTTTAGGTTCAATTAGTACTTACAACTGATCGAACTGGATGAGTGAGATGCACGATTATACCTAGCATTAATGCACATGAAATAGTTGATGGCACAAAAGCATGCAGCACCAAACGTGACCACCAGCAGGATTTCAATTCACAACAGCAAATTACAATTGGTCAGTAGCTATATGCACAAACGTAAACATTAGCAAATATTTTGGGGGCATAATAGCTTGAATATGATCTCACAGAATGCTTGAGTCTTTGGTTTCAAAATATCCAGATCAATGCTGGAGGCATCATGGATCTCGAGATGCGGCCCTAATTTGTCCGACAAATTGTTGATGAGCACCACCAAGGCCAGCGGCAGTGGCGTCAGCTTTAGCATGCGCCGGTTGCGCCCACAGCTAGCGTCGCTCGCCGAACCCTGGTGGTCTCTAATTACAACTAATATGCTTCTAATATTAATTTCATTTTACCCTTAATCACGTAAAAACATTTCCAATAAAAATTATTGTAGTGCTTCACTGTGTGCACGGTGGACCGATACGCGCGGCTGGGGTAGCAGCAGGAGCTTAAATTTCTCCGCAACCAGCTGGAGTACGTGTTGTAGTTATTATTATTGTCAGAATTTAGGGCCTTGTGAGGACATTTGAAGCTTTGCTTGTTCCCTCATGACTAGAGACTATAGTCCCTAACTTATTAATTAAGCATGAGGCTAAAGCAGGGACCAGTAGTCCATATTTCATTGGTGTTTTAAGAAGAGCTAATTGATACTAATGGTCCAAGAAAAACGCCCCCTTAGTACTTCTCGTTGTTGCACCACAATAACTCAATCGTTTTTCTTTGCCTGAACTACCTCAATCAAGCGGGGAGACAATGATGTTTTTAGTACAAATTGGTAGAAAATGAAAAATTAAGGAAAAAGACAGATGCTGAAACATATTTCTTTGCCCCCAACCACATTCATCAAGATCCGTCTGTGTGCCCACGATCCCCCGCAATTTGTACCTCCCGTCGTAGCTCATCATTTTGCTTGCCCCAGCTATCTCAATCAATCGAGGAGACAATGACGTTTTTTGTAAAATTTAGGAAAAAGAGAAGTGATGAAACATATTTCTTTGCCCCAACCACATCCATCATGATCATGTCCGTGTGCCCACAATCCCGCGCAATACGTACCCCTGTTGCTTTGTTTTGTGTCTCCTAGCTATTTCTTTTTCTTTGGGGAGAATGTGTCTTGTGTCAGACACATGTTTTATCTATATCTATACCTATCTATAAACATAGAAAATTTCCTTTCAACAAAATGTTTTTGACCTCAATTTTTGTCCACCACCCTCTACTTATGACCATGTGCCTGTTCCTACCTTTGTCAGCTATCTGTATAGTCCGTATAGGACTGTGTCCTTTTGTAATAGGTCAACTGCCCCTGTTTTGAGGTCTAATTACTCGTTTACCCTCATTTTTTAACTTTGCATGTTTGCCCCTGTTTTTAGTCTTCCAATTGCATGGCAGGGCTTCTCTCCATGGGCCTTTTTACAGCATCAACATCCCTGTCAAACATAAGGAATTCAATACATGTTGATCAGAAGTGAGAAAGCACTATGATAAACTATTAGAAATGCAACAAGATCTTTCTATACACTAAGGCTATGCTTCCAATTTGTTGAAGTATAACTCTTGTAATATTTTTCAGAATCGTGACAAAGGGGTCTTCAATTCGCTTCACACATGATCTAGATAAATGTTGGTGGTTCGAATCAATTAATATATAAAAAAGGATTTCAGAATACATGAACTGCAGGAATCAAAACATAGACTAATCACTATTTAGTGAACAAATTTATCAATCTTCCACCACTATTCTGTATATCGTAAAGTAACATAAGGGACAACTACATAAGCAACTTGCAATGCTTAAATTAACCCCATATGTGCAATTGTATGAGAAGTTTAACCAAGAGCACAATTGCAATCTCAACTTATTTCTAGATCCTAAAGTACCATAAGGGACAACTACATAAGCAACTTGCAATGCAAAAATTAGCCCTATATTGTATGTGCTATGTGCAGTTGTATCAGAGCTGATGTTTGACATAGAGCGCAATTGCAATGTCAACTTATTTCTTGGGCAGAACATAATCTTGAGTTCGTTGAAGGACGTGCCCTAACTAAAACAGCTACAACTGAAGCTGCTTTGCACCCTTCTGAATTCCGAGAAAGAAACCCAGCCACCCAGGGGAGACCTATTTACAAGCCTAGCAGACGTAGTTGGTGATTCAGTGCCCTTCTTGCCTTCAGCACCAACATGTAAGCCGGTAACGTGGTCCTGGAGGCATTGAGGCAAGGGTGTCCTTTCTGAACTAAACTGAGAAAGGATACTGCTGAATGCTTATTAGGTCCTAAATTATATGATGGACCGGTTATATAACGCTAAAACAGACAAATCGAGGGTTTGTGAAATTGAGGGAGTGCGGGCCTGGGATCGGCGGGATCCTGTAGTGCAGGTTCGTCTGTCGATGGGCCTGGCGTCGGACTTGCTTCTCAGCTGCTGCCACGGCCGGCCGGCCATGGGCTCCATCACGTGGTCACCTGTGCCGCCGGCGAGGAGACAAGGGGAGCGGAACACTGAAGTCTGAAGCAACATTGCGCGTCGAGAGGGGCCCTTAAAGCCCATCTGTGGTATTGGCCCAGTTGAAAAGTTAGTTAGGGTGGTTTGGTCCTTGAGTATGGGCCTTAGAGCTGGTATATATTGGACGAGGCTCAAATGTTCGGTTAGTAGAGCCCTACCCGCACGAAATTAAATAAAAAATTTAGTACACTACGGAATCCGTGCCTCTCGCCGAGAGCGAGATCCTCTCGGCACGGGGCGATTGCTCTCGGCACGGCCGTGTCGAGAGGGAGCTCTCGGCAGAGCGCTCCTGGCACCGCTGGGCTGGCAAAGGCGGCTCTGCCGAGAGCCAGGGCCCAAACTCTCGGCACAGCTGTGCCAAGAGCCCACTTAGCTCTCGTCACAGGGCCATTCACAACTGACGGCGTGAATTGCGGGCCCCACACCTGTGCCGAGATTCAATGAAAAAGCTCTCGGCACAGAATAAAGATCTGCCGAGAGCCTGTGGGCGGCTCTCGGCACAGGCGGGGCGTCGAGTGGCCCCCCGACGGAGGTGGGCCCCACACCGTGCCAAGAGCCGTTGACTCAGCTCTCAGCACAGAGCTGACAAGCGGGCCGCGGATGGCTCCTTTGCCGAGAGCCGGGCCAACGGGCTCTCGGCATGGAGCCTATCCGGGCCGCCAGTCAGTCCCTCTGTGCCAAGAGCTAAAGCCATTGCTCTCGGCACGAGCCCGCTTTGCCGAGAGCCCGGGCTTTGGCTCTCGGCACGATTCCTTTTTTCGCAAGCTCATAGTTACCCTCATCACTTATACATCATCACGAGCGAGTTAATATTCATCACAACGAGTTAATATTCATCACGAGGAGGTAATATCCATCACAAGCACATAAAACATAACCACCACATCCACACGAAAACCCAAATCAAATTTCAATTCACGAAGGTACAAATGCACGTACAATTCACGAAGGTACATAGTCATCACATGGCACAGGCAAGTTTGGCGGTCGAAATGCAAATAAAAGTTGCTAAGTCCAGGAACTCACTGCGGTGGCTGATGCTGTGGCCACGACCCCCACCCAGACCCCGGTGGCTACTGTGGCACCCCAGGCCAAGAGGACGACCCGTGAGGCGGGGGCCGAGCGCCGGCCATCGTCGACGGGCCACGCGGCATCCCCCACGGAGTCTGCTGAGCTGGCGGCGACATGTCGTGTCATGTCGACGGGCCACGCGGCATCCCCCACGGCCACGCAACATCCCCCACCGAGTCCGCAGAGGTGGCGTCGACATGTCGTGTCCCGTAGGCCCGTCATTTGATGCCGCCGACGATTTCGCATATGAATGAAAATCGAAATGATAATACAAGATTATGGGCATGTATACCAAGTCATTTTCAATTTCTACGTCATTCTAGGTTTCGCTAACATTATAAGTTATATATAACAACAAGAAAGAAACGAAAGTACAAGGTTTTCTAGCTCTCTACGAGTAATTCTAGGTCATTCTAGTGTTTAAGCATCTATATCAAGTCGTTCTAGCTCAATACGAGAAACAAAAGAGCAAGCTAGGTTGGAAAGCAACTCACAGGAGAAAGAGCAGCCGGTCCGGGAGGTGGAGCGACCGAAACCTCGCGGTGGTGGAGGGAGCCGCACCCGTGGCGCTACCACGTGGCCAAGGTTCTACATGTACTAGAGCATGGCGGCCATCCTGCCGATTGTTGGCCTCTTGCATCGCATCTAAGCGCTTCTAATAAGCCTCGTGCAAATACTGCATTTGCCTCTCGCGACTCTTCCGCCCGCCTCTCCCACTCGCCCTCCATGCCGCAAGTTGGGCCTACAATATTTGATCCAAACATTAGAATACAAGGAAACATATGTAAACGTCAATGAAGGACGAATAGAACGAAATAACTTCGAATGTAGCATTTAAGGTCTCCGTAACACCGGGTCGTCGTTCTATGGGAGGGGCCGAGCTCGTGGCCCCGTCTCGAGATCGAACCGTGAGAGAGTCGGTATATCACGCGGGACTAGGAGAGAGTCGCCAACGAAGTACCGTCCATGTTTCCTGCCTTCTCCAAACTGACGACGGTTTCTGGATCCAGAGGCTCTCTCACCGGATCGAAGTCTGGCCCACGAACCTGCCTTGCCACCGTGGTGTACTTTGCGATGCGGGGCTGGATTGTCGGGTTGGTGTACGCCTCGGGCGGGTTGTCGGGGTTGAAGGTGACGTCGGACGTCGCCCTGCCCTTGTGTGCCATACCATATGCCTCGAGCTCAGAGCAAAACTGATTCTCATGTGACTTAGACTGCAGGAAAACAATCGAGAGTTAGAAAACAGTAAATTATGCAGTACTGAGAGTGAGAATATAGAAATAGAT
This sequence comes from Cenchrus americanus, assembly GCA_947561735.1. NCBI lineage: Eukaryota > Viridiplantae > Streptophyta > Magnoliopsida > Poales > Poaceae > Cenchrus > Cenchrus americanus. Next base: position 224,977,294 of record OX387245.1, on the reverse strand, counting down.
TAACATACCCATCTAAGAGCATACTCGCGGATGTTAAGGGGGGCTTGATGGTGTGGCGGTCGTGCCATCTTCAAACGTCTCTCCCGACGCTCGAGGTGTTTTGCCTCCCAATCGGGTGCAAACCACAAGTCCACAATCGCAGTCAAGCCCGAGGCATCTCGACGAGCCACCACGGAGGCACCTGCACGTCATCAAGTGGATACCATACAAGAACATAAAGGTTGGCGTATCTAATTTGAAAAGAATGAATAATAGTAATTTTCCGCATTTACCTCGATGTATTGTTCTCGAGTGAGGCGCGAGGTTTCGGACGTCCCTTTTTTTAACTTTCTCACCATACTTAGCCTTGTAGGCAACATTTTGCGAGATACGTGACTCGTAAATCATATCGTCACAAGCTTCCAACACGTAAACATCGCACACTCGGCCGCTCGGTCCTCATTCCCTCAAGGACTCTATAGAAATCCTGCATGTAGAGACAATGTTAATACTTGAGGGATATCCAATTAATTCGATTTATTGAGAAATACAATTTGTTGCAAGGAAGACTCACCAAAAACTCGCCAACCACCCGACGGGCCTTGTTCTGGAACGTCCTCTGTGTCGGATCAGGTAAATCGATCATGAGGGTTTAGTGGTCCAACGTCGTCACCAACACCTCTCGAGCGTCTTCTCCCTCCCCAACTGTCACGAACCCGGGGTAGTGTTGCCTGCACAAAACGCCCAAGATGCCATTAGGAAGACGATTATGAGAACCTGCAGTCACAACCTCCCACCCCCTGCCAAAATGATTTCACACTAATTATTAGTTTCAATCGTGAGTTTGAACAAAACGGATGAAAAATGTTGTGATAAGTTACCGTAGTCCCTCTGGTTTAATAACCGGTCCGTTCTCAAGCGGTATGGGTCGACCTGGAAGCCGAGCGGGGCCTCGGATATAGACCTTCGGCATAGTCCCTGCCTCGCACCCCAGCTCCCCATCCTCCTCCTCAGGATCATACGCCTCGTCATCCTGATGGGCCTCCCCCTCATCCTGATGCGCCTCCTCCCCCTTAGCCTCCTCCCCTCATCCTAATCTGCATCCCCCTGTCATCACTCTCCTGCTGCAACTCTTCCTCCTCATCACTCTCCTGCTGCACCTCATCCTCCTCATCCCCGTCATCCGACAACGACGGGACCAAAGTGGGTGCACCTTTCCGAGCCCTGGATCCAGACAACGAGGTGGGTGCCTCAGATGGGGACCTCGTCACCCTTCTAACAGCCGCCATCCCGGCCTGGTACAACTCATTGATGCTCCTCACCGTAGGGCCGCGACGAGGAGGCTGCTTTGGCATCTTTGATCAATCACCTGAAATAGAAAAGATTAAACTAGTTAGTATATAATTAAATGTAAATACCACTTAGTAAATAAGAAAACAAATGTCGTACTAAAGAAGAAATAAATTATCCTACAAAATTAGAAAACACAATTATCCTAGTAAATAAGAAACAAATTATCGTAGTAAATAAGAAACGAAATATTGTAGTAAATAAGAATCCTAGAAAAATAGAAGCATAATTTCAATTACTACGGACCTTACATGTTTTAGAAATATTCATCACGATCCAGAATATCAGGATCATAAGTCTCGTCATCACTATCACGCATCTCCAAAGACTCAACGCCGTGCTCCAAAGGAGGATCAATGTCATCATCATCACTAACAATGCCTAATTGTAATCGCTCAAGTAATTGTAAGTCCTCTTCATTATCAACCTCTTCTGCATCATCGACGTTGACGTCCATTTCATTGTCTACTCCCACTTCGATCTCTTCAGTTAGCCCATCTTCTTGGAAGAACTCTCCGGTATATGTGTTTGGATCTAGTAGGTGGTAATCTTCATCGTTTGGGGTAGGTAGTTTACCGTGTGGCGATACATTGAATTTTATACAATTCTTAAATTGTTCTATCTCGCGATGTTCATCGTGATGAGAGAGTCAAATGTAGAAAATTTAGCGTCATTTCATGTAATTGGTCTTGAAGATGCCTCATGAACATGAATATCATTTTTCACTAACTTTACTTCATGATTTCATGTATTTCCAGTTTCTTTCGCACTCGATCTAGCTCTCTCACTACCAGCTCGAAGAGGAAGCGTGGTTCTCAACTCAATGTTTCCCTGCCACACTACTGGATTCGGGGCCTTCGCTGAGAGCGGGGATCCTCTCGGCGAAGGCCCTTTCCCTCTCGTTGAAGCCATCGCCGAGAGGAAGCTCTCGGCGAAAGTCACACGTTGACGCCCCACCGGTGAAGCGGCCTTCGCCGAGAGCTTCATTGGATCCTCTCGGCGAAGATGCACCGAGAGGCCTCCTTGGCTCTCACCGAAGGCCCCCTTACCGTCACGGCACGTCCCTCCGTTAGGAGTGGGGGCCACTCCTTCGCCGAGAGCCAAATATCTGGCTCTCGTTGAAGATGGGCTCTTCGCCTAGAGCCAAATATCTGACTCTCGTTGAAGATGGGCTCTTCGCCGAGAGCCAAATATCTGGCTCAATATCTGGCTCTCAGCGAAGGGGGGTCTTCGCTGAGAGCCTTGCCTTCTGCTCTCGGCGAAGGACTGTACCCCCACAGTGGCTGGGCGCCCCCTTCACCGAGAGCAGTGGATTTTGCTCTCGGCGAAGAATTTTTTTCTTTTTTTTCTTTTTTTTTCTTTTTTCCAGCAGCCTCAAATATTCACACAAATCACATATATCATTGCAGGCATATATAATATCCATCACAGGCATATATATTCATCACATAGTCCACCAACAATCACATAATCGACAAATTCGTCACATAGTTACGAACTGCAAGTCACAATGGTCCAGTGCAAGTCACAAATGTCCAAATGCAAATAAAAGTAGCAAAGTCCACGAACTCACTCGTCCGCCTACTGATCATGCGGGGACTGGGACCCCGACCCCCCCCCCCCCCCCGGGGGCGGGCGCCCGTGGCCACGAGACCCACCCAGATGCCTGTGGCATCCCTCGGGCGAACGCGGGAGGCTGCTGAAGGCCAGGTCTCGGCCACGGGCCAGGTGGCACCCACTGCATCTCACCCCAAGGAGTCTGCTGAGCTGGCGGGGACCCGTCGAATGCGCGCAGCCCATCATTTGATGCCGCCGATAGATCCTGCGTAGAATTTAAAGTGTCAATTAGAAATTTCGAAAGCACCTTGCCTTCACTGTGAGGTATTCAGAACCTGCAAGAAAAGCCACAACACGAAGGTCGGGCCACAATAAATGTCTTCTCACAGCTCGATGGCCCGACACATGTCATGTGGTGCCGTACGACACGTGGTCAAATTGACATAAATGAATGTACAAGGTTTTCAGCATTTGTATGAAGTCAGTCTAGGTCACTACTAGAAAAAATGGCAGGTTTCAAAGTAACTCACCAGAGAAATAGCGGTCGGTCGAGCGAGTGGAGGAAAGAATGCCTGTGGTAGTGGAGGGAGTTGCACCTGCAGTAGTGGAGGGAGTTGCATCTGTGGCGCCACCGCGTGACCAAGGTTTTCCAAGTACTGAAGCATGGAGGCAAACTGCTGATTGTAGGCCGACTGTAATGCCTCCATCTGCTTCTGGTGGACCTCGGCCATCTGCCGCAGCTGATCATTAGATTGCCTTAGCGTCTCTTCTACCTGCCTCTCCCGCTCGACCTTCTCTTCTGCAAGTTGGGCCTACAATATTTGATCCAAAAATTAGAATATAAACTAATCATATGTAAATATCAATGGACGACAAAGACAACTGAAATAACCAAAAACTGCTTGTTCAATGTCTGCGTAGCAGTGGGCCGCCTATGTATGGGAGGGGTTGAGCTCGTGCCCCTATCTCGAGATCGAACTGCCGCAAGCGTCGGAACAGTAGACGGAACCGAGAGCGCGTGACCCACATGGTACCGTCCATGCATCCTGCCTTCTCCGCTCCTCACGACACTTTCTCCATCAAGAGGCTGCGTCCTTTGGATCGAAGTCCGGCCCACGAACCTCCCTTGCCGTCGTGACGTACCTTGTGATGCGGGACTGGATTGTCGGGTTCTTGTATGCCTCGGGTGGGTCGTCCGCGTTGAAGGTGACGTCGGCCTTGGCCTTGCCCTTGTGTGCTATGCCATATGCACGGAGCTTGCTTGCAAGGCGATTCTCATGTGCCCGAGACGCAAGAAACAACAAAGTGGGTGTTAGAAAACAACAAAGTGGGTGTTAGAATAATTGAGAGTTAGACAACAACAAATCGAAATAAAGAAATAAAAAAACATACCCATCTACGACCGTACTCGTGAAGGTTAATGGGGCCTTGGTGGTGTGCCGGACCTGCCATCTTCAAACGCCGCTCCCGGCGCTCGAGGTGCTTTGCCTCCCAATCCGGCTCAAACCACTTGTTCACGATTGCCCTCCAAACGTGAGGCCGGTCGGCACACCACCACGGAGGCACCTGCAAGTCATCAAGTGCATACCGTACAAAAACATCAAATTGAGCAAATGTAATATAAGAAAAATGAATTGAGCATATTTACCTCCATTTATTGTTCTTGAGTGAGCCTGAGGTTTCGCATGTCTTATTTTCAGACTTTCTCATGTCGTTGAGCCTTCCAGACCATGTTTTGCGAGACGCGGGACTCGTAAATCATATCCGTCACAAGTTTCCGACAAATGCACATGGCGTTGTCATTCGCCGCCGCCTCGTATCCCGGAAAAACTCTGTAGAAATCCTGCATATAAAAGTGTTGTCAATACACGAGCCAAATCCAATTAAGTCAGAAAACATAATTTATTGATAGGAAGACACACTAAAAACTCGGGAAACCACCGTACGGCCTTGTTCGGGAACACCCGCCCAGTTGGATCCTCGACATCGGGCATGAGGGCGTAGTGGTCAAACGACGTCACCAGCACCTCTCGGCGAGCATCTCCGTCGCCAACCCACACGAACCCGGGGTAGTGAAGCTTGGTCAGAACGCCCAAGATGCCATTGGGATGACGGTTATGACCACCCGGACTCTCGATCTTCCACCCCCTGCGAAAATGATTCACAAAATTTATTAGTTTGAATGTGAGTTAGAAGAGAACCAATGAAAAGGTTAAGATAATTTACCATGTTCCCTCGGGTCTAATAATCGGGCGGTTCGCGGGTAGTATGGGTCGTTCTGGAAGTGTCGAATGGCCTCGCACATAGACCTTCGGCCTCGCCTCCACCCCCACCTCCTCCTCCTCCTCCTCCTCCTCCTCCTCCTCCTCCTCCTCCTCCTCCCTCCCTGCACCTCATCATCCTGCTGCTGCACCTCATGCTCCTCCTCCTCCTCCTCCTCCTCCTCCTCCTCCTCCTCCTCCTCTGACGACGACGACGACTCCTCCGTCGCAACTGTAGAGGGTGCACTCTTGCGACCCGTGGCTCCAGACGAACCGGAGGGTACCACGGAGGGGGACCTTGACACCCTCCTCATCATCCCGGAGCCCAAAGCCTCGTCCTGGTACAAGTCATTGAGGTTCCTCACCAAACGGCCGCATTGCTTCGGCACCTTCTTCTTTGGCGGCATCTTGGATCAAACACCTGAAATAGACAAGAGTAAATCAATTAGTACATAATTACATTTAAATATAAATTAGTAATAAATAAGAAACACGTTATACTACTACATGAAACAAAATATCCTAGTAAATTATAGACATATTTACAATTAGTACGGATCTTACATGTTTTAGAAATAATCATCATAATCCAGAATATTTGGATCATAGTCATCATCACTCTCTCGCATGGCCATAGACTCAACGCCGTGCTCCAAAGGCGGAACGGTGTCATCATCATTGTGAATGCCTAAACGTAATCGCTCGAGTAATCTTAGGTCGTCATCATTTTGAACCTCTTCTGCATCATCGTCGTCGACACCCATTTCATTGTCTACTTCCATTTCGATCGCTTGGGTTAAGTCTATCTCAAAGCTCCCCTCTAGCCCATCCTCTTGGAAAAAATCTCCGTCATATGTGTTTGGGTCTAGTAGGTGGTAATCTTCAATTCCTGGGGCAGCTAGTTTACCGTGTGGCGATATCTTGTACACAACGCTTCAACCCTGGAGACGCTTGTCAGTTTTACAAGTGTATGAGAGGTAATATACTTGTGTGGTCTGTTGGGTCACAATATAGACATCGTGCCCTGGGTACACAGATTACTGCTTAATTTCGACGAGCCCAAGATTCTTATTTTGTCTCATACCGTGAGCGCTTGGATCAAACCAATGGCACTTGAATATGACAGATTTAAGAGGTTTGCAACCATGATACTCGAGTTCGTATATTTCTTGAAGTCTTCCAAAGTAATCTACCCCATCGGATGAGCTACGCGTACAAACTCCATTATTTGTGGTTCTTCGATTGGGCCTTTCCTCCTCGTATTTTGTCATGTGAAAGCGATACACATTCACATCATAAACATTATATGAGTTCAACTTTGAAGGCGAAACCTCCCGAAACCGCCTCACCTCGGGATTCATCAACGGATCGGTTAGACCACCGCAATTTCGGGGAGGATAGTGGTTAATGCGATGCGAGTATGAGCTAAAATACTTTTAATGTAGCGAGTACGAGCTAAATTACCTTCTGTTTGAACCATGCAATGAAATCGATATTTACGGGTTCCGGTGGTATGTCCGGCGAAATCCTATCAACCGCCCAATGGCGAAGAAGGGTTTCCTCCTCGTGGTCGTTAGGTGGCCTTGAATGAGCCCCGAAATTGCCCAATAAATTCACTGCACCAAATCAAATGAGATTGGATGCAGATGAGGCAACATACAAGAAAGGAAATGATGAGATTTAACGACAACTTACTTTATGTATTGTCGTACTTCCTCAAGGTTGCGCAAAATATATATCGTGATAGTGCACCACTCTTCGAGAGATAAGGTCTTTCGCGTCCGAACACTTGCACTTCCAAGTTGTCCTCGGAAAAGGCCGAGGTTCGATTCGGTTTCTCCGATATTGCATCGAGGAGGGCGATTATGCACATTGGGAAGGTGCTTCGCATAGCATTTAGTTGTGAAGTTTGACACCTCTGGCGAATTCGTGCCTCTGCAATGCAAGCTTCAATTTTATTTTTATTTTTACATGTGCTTCGAAGAACCTTGCAAACCCTCTCAATTGGATAGCACCAACGGTTCTGCACGGGCCCCCCCAATCGTGCCTCACACGGGAGGTGCAAAATCATATGTTCCATTGGGTTGAAGAAGCCGGGTGGAAAGATCTTCTCTAGCTTACAGAGCAACACAGGTGCAATTTGTTCTAGTTTGTCAATCACAGCACGAGATAACTCCTTAGCGCAAAGCTGACGGAAGAAATAACTCAACTCTGCTAGCACTTGCCACACATGCTCAGGCACATAGCCTCGAACCATCACCGGAAGAAGCCGCTCGATCCAAATGTGGTAGTCATGACTTTTCAGCCCTTTTAATTTTAGATTAGTTAAATTGACTCCCCTCCTCAGATTCGCAGCATACCCATCAGGGAACATTAAATTTTGGATCCATTCTAGTACTTCCTTTCTTTGTTCCCTACTAAGGACGAAATCAGCCTTAGGCCTTTTCCATTTCTTGCCTGGTATAGGCTTTGGGATGACTTGCTTTGGCCTATCGCATAACATTTCTATATCGACTCTAGCCTTAACATTGTCCTTACTCTTCTCCGGTATGTCCATGATTGTACCCCACAGTGCCTCGGCAACATTCTTTTCGATATGCATCACATCAATGTTATGTGGAAGATGAAGATCTTTCATGTAGGGTAGCCTCCACAAGCCCGACTTCTGCGTCCAGGCATGTTGCACACCATATCCCACAAAATGATGTTCTCCTTCTTTGAGCACGAGAGCATCTACCTGAGCTTGAGCCTCAACACAAGTCATCATGTGCGGGGGTGGATCTTTAACTACGACACCTTTTATAAAATTCTTTGTGTCTCGTCTGAATTGATGGTCAAGGGAGGAATTGTCGATGTTTGTCGAATGATGAATACTTCCGGCCGTTATTCAACCAAATGAACATCAGAGCTGCCTTGCATACTGGGCAAGGGAACTTCCCATGGACTCACCAGCCACAAAATATCCCATAAGCCGGCATGTCATGCCAGGAGTATATGTACCACACGTGCATTTTGAAGTTTGTCTTCGTAGCTCGGTCGTATGTCACCACCCCTTCATTCCAAGCCTTGAGCAAATCATCAATAAGAGGCTCCATGTACACACACATATTATCTCCCAGGTATCCAGGAATTATCAACGACATGAATACGTACTGCCATTGAAAGATGATGCCGAGGGTAGATTGAGGGGGATTACAAACACGAGCCAACAAGTGTATGGGGCAGCTAACATTGCATAAGGATTGAACCCATCTGTCGCTGACTCAACACGTACATTGCGAGCCTCTCCCGCTTTGTCGGCATGCTTCTCATCAAACTTTGTCCATGCTTCAAGGCATCGGATGGATGTGTAAGGTTATCACTGTATTAGCGACCCGTTTTGTGCCAAGTCATTTGCTTCGTTGGATCCGTTCGTATGGGTGAGAGGTACCGCGGGACACTCACCGGGGTCGTGAGCTCGTCTTTGGACGACCCTCACCGAGTCTACCTCAATGTACCGAGATGCTTTACATTTCGGACGGTGCGTGGCTTTCTCATGATCTTTCATGAATAAGACACATCCATTCAGACAGGCATGTATCTTATCATATGTAAGTGCACCAAGGACTTTTTGAGCTTCATACATGTTCTTGGGAAAAATGTGATCTTTGGGAAACATGTCGCCAAAAACGGTCACCAAAGCATCGAAGCATTCTCGACTCAGGTTATGCTGGGACTTTACGGCCATGAGGCGACCGATGGAGTCTAGTTGAGATTGTTTGGTGTGCTTGTGAAGGGGTTTTTGTGCTGCAGCCAACATGTCATAATACGCCTTCGCCCTTGGCTCTGGCTCCTCCTCTGGACGTTCTCCTTGAAAATGTGCTTCATGAAAGTCATCTAGCATGTCTGCTACTCCAACACACTATCAAGTTCTCCAATGCATTGTCTCACAGCCTCAGATCTCATACGACAGGTTTCACTGTGAAAGGTCCACTTGGAGTAATCTCTCGTAAAACCAAAGTTGTAGAGATGAGCTGCCATGACCTCCTTTGTCCTTTTGCGTGAGTTTCCGCACTTGCGGCAGGGACACCATATCGTTTTACAGTCTTTAGGCCCTTTAACCATTCTAAATGCTTCATCCATGAAAGCTTGAGCATTGTCAATCCATTCTTGTGTCACACGACCATTTGGTGCCCATCCTTTGTACATCCACTCACGGTCACCCATTCGCTATCATATCAGCGAGTCATATGAAATACATTGCATCATCTACACGATGTCTACACATTCTAATAGGTAAAGATAGGTCCTAATCCCGCCCGTGAATGCGTAGATGGGGTTAGTTCCTATGGTCTACTCCGATCCGAGACAGAATTTCGGCAGCACCTCCCCGCTGTTCTCCAAATAAACGTCCCGTTAGGGAGATTGTGTATCCAGAGAACAACGGGGAGGCGCTGCAGAAACTCTATCTCAGATCGGAGTAGACCATAGAAACTAACCTCATGTACGCATCCACGGGCTGCCCAAAAAATGTGGACAATTCGAAACAGGTACAGCCATAAATATGCAAAGATTTGCATATTTCAAACTATATCTCTTTCGAACGGGAGACGCCTAACTAGGTTTCGCGATCTACAACATCTAGGAACTTGATGGAGAGGAAGGGGCGTGCTCACCTAGTGACTTGATGGCGAGGTAGGGGCGGGCGGCAAGACCGGGGTCGACCGGGCCTCCGAGACAATGTGAGCGTGAACTCCAACTCCTCCTTCAGCGGTGGCGACCAGGCCTCCTTCCTCCAAAACTAGTCCAATGATGGGTGTTTAGTCGAAATTTCGGCAGCACCTCCCCTGTACGGTGAGGTTTCCAAAACCTGCAACAAAAGGCACGACACGACGGTCGGGCTACACACGGGCTTTCTTCCAACGGCTCGATGGCCGGAAAATCAAATATTGCCCCCATGCTATCCACAAGTCTCACCTAGGAGATCAACAAATCACCCCACTTTCTCCAAAAAAAGCTTCCGGTGGTCAGTGCGGCACCTCAAGTCATCTCTTCCTATAAAATTGATATGCTGCATTAGATGTATGAAAACAAAAATTAGAGACATGATAAATTTGCTAGTATTAGATACCTTAATTTCTAACTAGCAAGAATTCTACATCACTAATTCGTCAAGACACCTAAAATTTGATCACTGAAATCTCTAATTTATATATCCAACATCACTAATTCATCACTAATTTGTAACTAAATTACCGAAATCGAGAGGAAGTCGAGAGAGCACTCACAAGGGGTGAAGCACCGATGTTGGATGCGTTTGTGGCAATGGATCCTTCGACGTCTTCTAAACCTCCTCCACGTAGGCCTTCTCCATCTCCTCCTCCTTCTCTCCCCTCCTGCTTCTCCTTCGCAGCCGGCCTCCTCCTCCTTGGCAGCCGAGGGAGGTGGCGGTGGGCGAGGCGGCACGGGGTGGGGTGGGGTGGGTCGCCGCGGATGGGCGGTGGCGGCGGCAAAGCGGGGGCGGGGGGTCGGGGCTGGGCGGTGGCGGCGGTGGAGCGGGGGCGGGGGTCGGGGGCGGGGTGGGGGCGGGGGCGGGGCGTGGCGGCGGGCGGGTCGGGGTAGGGCGGGGCTAGGGCGGCGCGGGCCGGGCGGCGGCGGAGCGGGGCGGGTCGGGGCGGGGTGGTGGTGGCGTGTAACACTCAAATAATTTAATTATTGCTTTAATAAAATTTTGCTTAGCAACAAATGCTTGTTTAAGGATTCTTAAGGTTTTATTTAATTTTTTATAGGCATTTAAGTAATTTTCTCAATTAAATTAATGACCATTGGAGTTTATTGTTGCAGTCATGCTAGAGCACTATTTTTGTTTGGTTGAATTCAAACCTGAGTTTAAATTCATTTGCTTGAATCCTTTTTCAAAAATTTCAAATCTATCTCTCCTTCCTCTTTCCTTTTCTTTTGTTTCAACCCACCTAGCGGCTTGCTTTCAGCCCAACTATTCTCTGCAGCCCAACGCTGTTTCCCCCGCGGCCCAGCTCGCCTTTTTCAGCTGCGCAGCCCACCTTTCGCCCAGCCGCCCCGCGCTGCCTCCTTCATTTTTTCCCCGCGTCTCGCTGCCAGGTGGGGCCCGGCGGTCATCACCTTCGCCTTGCTCGAGCCAGCCGTGCGCCCGCACCGAGCCGCACCCGCCTCCATGCCGGCCGCGCACCCGCACCTCCTCCCTTGGGCCCGCATGCCTAGGTGACCCGGGACGCCTATAAGAGCCGCCGCCACCTCCTACCCTACCCCTTTCGCCCCTACCCACGTAGCCCAGCGCCGCCGCGAACCCTAGCTCGGCCGCCGATGTCGATTCGCCACCGCGTCGCCTCCCCGCTGTCGTGAAGCTGACTCAGAGTTCCGTTGCTAGGTGAGGAAGTCACCGGTGCAGCTTGTTGCCGTTCTCTTGCTCCGAGTCGCCGAGGAGTGCTCGCCGTCTTTCCCTCCGCCGTGAGCCGGCCGCCCCTCTGTGTTGCGCGCCGCGGTGGCCAACCGAAAGTCCGCCCCGGTGCCCTAGTTCGATCGCGCATGCCGCCGGCGTCTTCCTAGTGCAAGCCGTGCGCTGGATCGTGCTCCGTAGGTCGAAACCGTGCGAGCTCGCCGGAGCTACGCCGGTCGCCGCCGCGCACCGCTTGTCGGCGCCGCCGTCCTTCGCGCCCCGGGCGACGCAGCCGTCCGATCTGGAGCCAATGGCTCAGATCTAATCCACCACCAGGTCAACCGAAGGGGTACCGGTCAACTCAGCTGTGATCCGGTCGTTTTTGCAAAAGAGACCCTAGCCTTTTTAAGTTTTGCAGGCCGGTCCTCCCACCATAAAGAAACCCTTGCAAATAGGTACTTTTCCTTGCGGTTCAGACCCTAGGGTTTTAAGGTTTTTTGCCTGCGTTCCAGCCCTTGGAGTTTAGAGTTTTAGCCCCTGAGTTTTTATATAAAATTATGTTTTAGCCCTTAGATTCTCGCAGTTTAGTCCCTGGAAGTTTAGTTTCCCTGCAGTATAGCCCCTGTATCTTGTTTCGGTCGTAGATTACGCGTTCTAGCTCCGTTTTTAGCGTTCTTTATATCCATTATGTTCGTCTCGACGAGTAGATCAGTTTAGTGAAGATTTTGTTCCTGTTTGAATTGATTGGTGAATTGTTTTCTTATTTTATTGTTTTGTCTCTTGCATGTGAATGTGTGATGCGTAGAGAACAAGCAGTCCGAAGATTTTTCCCGTGGTGAAGACTTGAAGACTGCGAGCAATTCCGGATCTTGTGAGAGGCAAGTGTCCTTGGTCATACCCGCTTTATCCTATATGAACATGCATTTAATCACCGTATTTATTTTCTTGCTTGCATTAATTTTGACGTGTTCCTATTAAGGACTATGCCTAGATTCTTTTGACCGTTGCCTTGTAATCGGGTTACTTAATTAATCTAGATGGTAGATCGTTGCTTAGTTGCTCAACTGGGTTGGTAATAAACAACATGATATCCGTTTATGCTCTATGTTCTTTGATGGTAAGTTAATTACATGACCATATGTTTAATTGGAACATGGAGAACCACCCAGGACAACAATACAACCACAAGGCTATATGGCTCGGCTTGGTGAATAATTAGAGACCTTGGTGTTGTGGTGATCTTACACCGAAAGGGACAAGTGGGGAGGCGTTGACGGAGTATAGACCTCGCTCTAGCGGGGAGTTGGGCTTTGCTATGACACGGTACCCGCTAGGGAGCTTTATGCCCCGCTTCGTCCCGAAACCTAGTGGGTTGCCGCACATTAGGGAATCTTTGTAAAGGCCTTGTAGCGTCCCTATGCAATCACACCTCGGCGGTGTGGTATGATGCACGATCGGCATCGCGTGGTTGGGTCCAAAACTCTTCGAGTTTTTACGCGACTTGTGGGTAAAGATGTACAACCTGCGAGTGTTTAAAACTAATTGATTAGCCGTGCTCACGGTCAAGAGCGGCCTGGACCCTCACATGATTAATCTATCGGAAGATGAATTTAAATTATTTCTTTACTTTATGTTCATGGTTATGATGTTACACTTTAATTGTGGGATGGTATACACTTTCATTTGCTAGTAATTAAGTTGCTTAATAAAATTTGATGAACTAAAATGCTAAACTGCTTAAACCCTTTGGCCATCCACTTATACAGCCTTGCATGTTTATTATGATATTCCTCTCTTGCTGAGTATGACATGTGCTCATGCTTGTTTATTTATTGCATCTACACAACCCGGATTGCTGCTCAGACTCGAAGATTGATGATGAGTGCTAGGTGCGCGTGCCACCGTCAGCTGCCTGTGGAGTTCCTTTCTGAAGATCCGCTGCTAGTTGTTCGCTCTGATGATACGTTGTTGAGGCTCTCGGTCATGTAATGGTTTTAATACTCTCTTTTATGCTTTGACACGGTATATGATATTGATTGAGTCATTACGTGTGTGTAACTTGATCCTGGCGCACATGTAATTTATGCATTCGAGTTTGTCTTCAAATTCGGGTGTGACATGGCACGGCTGGGTGGTGGCGGGTCGGGGCGGGGCTGGGCGGTCGGGCGAGGTTCTGTGTTTGACTGTTTGGGTTGGCAGCGCGTGTTGGTGGCGGGTGTGGCAAAAAGAAACACCCTTCGCCGAGGGCCAAGATCTAGGGCTCTCGGCGAAGCTGATGAGTGGGGCCCACTGTCGACTAAAATTAAAAAAAAGTGGACTCTTCGCCGAGAGCCACGGGGGACGGCTCTCGGCGATAATGACGAGCGGGCCCCACGCTCTGGAGGCTCGCTATCTACTAAAATTAAAAACATGCACTCTTCGCCGAGAGCCAAGGGGCCGGCTCTTGGCGATACTGACGAGCGGGCCCCACGCTCCGGAGGCTCGCTGTCTACTAAAATTTAAAAAAAAGCACTCTTCGCCGAGAGCCAAGGGGTCGGCTTTCGGCGATACTGATGAGCGGGCCCCACGCTCCAGAGGCTCGTTGTCTACTAAAATTTAAAAAATGCACTCCTTACCGAGAGCTAAGGGGTCGGCTCTCGGTGATACTGACGAGCGGGCCCCACGCTCCGGAGGCTCGCTGTCTACTAAAATTTAAAAAAAATGCACTCTTCGCCGAGAGCCAAGGGGCCGGCTCTCGGCGAAGGTCCCCTCTTCACCGAGAGCGAAACACTCACCGAAGATTATTTTCATCAAATTTTATTTAAAAATAGCAAACAAATTCGAAATTTTTATAAAACTTAACATGTCACTAGATATGTTGTGTATTGCTTATAAAAAAGTGGTTGCACTCAAATTCAAAATGAAAATTAACAAAGAGACCAAACCAAGTGTATGAGTTCAAATTCTCTGAAACTTCTCGTGAGATGTTCCGGTTTCTAAAGAGTGTACGTGTCAACTTGTTCAAAACACTCTCTACTATTTATCACAATCTCTATGTGATATCACGACCACTCAACAAAAATCGTGATTTTTCAACTTCATTTGAATTTTCTATAATTTTTTTACCTTTCTACCACACGATCTTCATCTTGATACGAGAACCAAATGCAAGAAAATTGAGCTTCATTTAATGTACATGGTCTTAGAGATGTCTCATGAACATGAATACCATTTTTCGAACAATTTTGCTCTATGATTTTATGCACTTGCTGTTCATATCGGACGTATAAGAAACAGATACAAAGAAAGAAGTGAAATTGTTAAATACTGCTAACAAAGACAAAAAGGTGCCAATTTTGAACATGTATATTGTATGAGTGTATGTGGATCAAGGAAAAAGTTTGGACTCGAAAATGTGATTTTTTTGGAAAATTCGTCGTAAGCAGAAACAAAACACCCATCGAAGGTGTAATGCTCTCGGTGAAAGTGTTTCTGCGCCGTGTGTTTTTTCTTCACCGAGAGCCGAACCTCTAGGCTCTCGACGAATTTAACGGACGTAGGCGGCTGTGACGGCTGTGGCTGCGGAGCCGTCAGCCGAACCCTTCGCCGAGAGCTGAGGGCAGAAAGCTCTCGGCGAAGGGGCTGTTCACCGTGGGCCAGTCCTTCACCGAGAGCCAAAACATTTGCTCTCAGCGAAGAGGTCTTCACCGAGAGCTGGAGATTTGGCTCTCTCCGAAGCTTCCAGCTCTCGGTGAAGACTCTGTTTCCGGTAGTGCAATTTCATGTTCAAAGAGAAGCTCCTCTCAAGGTACAGGCAGATATCTTTCCCTACTAATACAAAAATTTCTAGAATTAATTCATGTTATCAGTTACTTTCTCATGTAAATGCAGACGAGCTTGGCTACCTCTTTGAGGTGGACTTCTCGAGTTTTTGGGCTCAGGTGGAGGAGGAGGAAGCGCACCGCAAGAGTGTTGACGGTGAAAATCCGTCAACCTAGCCATGAGTTTACCTTCGGTGTTGGCATGAATTTTATACCTTATCCATTGGTACTAACCCCCGTGATATAACAAGTTCACATGTGCATGTCGTTTTTGGAGTTTAATGTTTATGCGGGGATTTAGTGTTGAATGCAAGACTTTCGGGGTAAGTTCATCAAGCACCTCATGACAAGACTTTGAAGCCCCGAACAAGTCATGCAATGAAGTAAAATTAACTCCAAGAAGCGGGGGACTTGATCCGAGAAGACGACATACTCCGGGGACACGACCGGAAAAGTCTTCGAATCTTCTAAGACAAGGAGTTGAGTCCAATTCGGAGAGAAACCGACGACATGGACCCGTATGCGAGAAGGGGGAAGCATCCGGGAAGCAAGGGAACCGACCTCGGGCAAAGGAGCCCGCGGGGCCGGGCCTAAATGGGCCCCGGCCGGCCGGCCCGTCCGGTCGGCCCGGGCCCATTTAGGGCCCAAATGCGTCGTCCTTTGCCCTAGGCGCTAATCGGGCTATTTATAGTCCCCCGACCGAGAGCCACGGGGAGAAGAAGTCGTATTCCGCCGCCGAGGAGAAGAGAAGCTTGAGGGACACCAACTTGAAGATGAGGGTCGTGCTAGTTGTCTAGGGTTTCCCTGGCCGACGTGGGAACCTTGCATGGAAGACCACGTCGGAGCTCGGAGCGAGGATCAAGATCGAGGGAGGGCCCCGGTGGTGATCTTGTTCATGTAATCATTCATGGTGAAGTTTGTAAGTGAATCCGATTTCTAGCGATTAAGTGCCTTCTCGATGATTTTGATTTCTTCTTGGTTTTGCTTCTTCTACGATCTAGTCTATAGCTAGATTACATAGGGTGCTCTTGTAGCCGCGGTGGCTAGAGGTGCATACCGGACCGGCCAAGTGATTTCAACTTGTTCTATCGAACTCGCCCTAAGCTCCCCGCATGAATAGGGATACGTTGTGACGAACGGGGGTCTCGAAAGGCGGATGTTTTCGGAGTCGGATGGGAAGGCCACGATTTAAAGATGCTTTTAATGAGATTCGCTTTGCTATCTTCATCTATCTTGTTTGGAGCTACAACATAAGCATGATCTAGATTCTCTAGATTGGTTATCTCTTTCTTTCTCTTGCTACCTCTTTAGTAGATTAGATTAGATTCGTTTTCTTTATGAGTTTGTAGATTAGATGCAACTTATCTTCATAAGATAGCTTACCTTGCTTTACTAGATTGAATCCTTGCGTTGCACATTGTTCCACGGATTCGATACCTTGGGTTCACCACTCGAGGGAAGAAGGGTCCCTTGACTACGACGGGAGACTTGTCCGCTTGCAAGTCACAAACGAACTTTGATACAACTATTAACCGTCAACAAGCCCCTTTTTCTGGCGCCGTTGCCGGGGAACAAGCAATCAAGATCCGATCTAGTATCGCTTATCTTTCAGTTTTTCTTTTGATTTTCTTTTGCATCTCTTATGTTTGATCATCCTCAAAAGAAAAAAAAAATTCAATCTAATCTAGTTTTGATTAACCCTAATTTTTCTTTTGTTAGATTTTTGTTTTATCACTAACCCTAACCGGAGATGGTTGGCTACCTCTCCAAGAAACCCAAACTTTTTTTTTGTGGATGATCCGGGAAAACTTTACGAGGCAAAGGTGACGTGCAACACAAGCTCGAAGGACCATCAAAATCTCCAAGGGAATCACCCCCTCCAAGTCAAGACGCCGGAAGGCCGTTCAAGATCAACGAGGATGGAGAAGATGGAGACGGAGAAAGAAGCTCAACACCTAAAGGCTACCAAGGCAAGATCCACATGCGGGGTGTTCATCGTGATGAAGATGTTAGAGACGCAAGTGGGACAACTTGCCGGACAACCGATTGGTGACAAAGAAGAATATCCGAGACAACTCCAAGGTCCCAAGACGGCGAAGGCTACTCAAACTCGTTCGGGAGAGATGAAGAGACCTTGAAGATCATGACCGAAGGACCGGAGTTCGAGATGCCGAGCCACAAGGAAGTTGTTGCATCCGTCAAGACCAAAGGACAAAGCCAGCCTGTGAAGACCAAAAAAAATGACTAAGCCAAAGTGGGTACCCAAGATTGCAACGCCCGCAAAGAGCGTTGATCCGGAGTAATCAAGTGAAGAAGTCTAGCCATGGACTATAAACGAAGCGCTAAGCGGGAGGCAACCCGTTTCGTCGAGTCAAGAATAAGCTACCGGGAGGACAACCCGATTCCAGGTTTTTCAAGTCTTTTTAAATATAATTCAGTTCTGAATTTTACTACGCAAAACCTTAGACTTAGAATGGTTGAATAATATTAGAGACATAATTCTTGGTTGAATATTTTGCTTGATCATAAACCCTTTACATGAACCATCCTATGTGATTGTTTGCTTCTTTTTCGAGAAACCACAACCAAAAAAAAAATTCAGAACCTAACTCAACCCTTCACCCTCATTATGGTGCTGTGGTTGACTTGTTTTTCATGCTAAAAACACACGAGTAGAGCCACGACTTGTATCTAGATGTTATTTAAATTTCAGCACGTGGTAGGACTCGCGTGAACCTAGAAACTTGATTTTTGGTTGGTTTAAAAATCCATATCCTTGGTTTCTCTAAGATTAGAATTTTTCTAAGCCTCACTTAATTTTATTTCATTCAAAATCTCTCTCATCTAATCGAAATTAGGACCTAAACCTATGCCCCCATGATCAAGCCGGGAAAAGCTTGCTCTCAACCAATGAAGGCAAACTATACCGGTGAGACCGAAATCGACGTAAAAATAAAATATTTTCGACTTGCATTTGTTTTTAATGGTTTAAAAACTTCTCTAAAATTATGTTCGAGCTCTTGCATGGCTCTGAAAAATATTTTAAATTTCGAATTAGAGGAGTGCTTAACCTTAAACACACCTTAATGGAGGCAGTCTAGTAATCATGCATGCACCATTGGATTCCCTTTCATCAACTTTCACCAATTCCACACGCAAAGGACAAGCATGGTGGGCAGCAAGCATCAACTTTTTAGGAATTTCATGGTGGCATGTGAAGCAAGTGGAGCTAGGGAGCATGGACATGACCCAAAACATGAAGCATCAAGTGGAAGGACCAATAGTGGACGAGAGCATTTGGGCGGTGCAACTCGTGGAGCACGCGGGCAGGAAAGTTGCAGAGGTGAAATGATCGTGCCGGAAGAAAGACGAGACGGGGAGGAGCACCGAGGCCGGCCTCACGTACATAAGGAGCCCCCCCGGCTCCCGTTTTTTGCAGGCAAGCTTCCCTCTCCTTCCTTTGTTTGTGTGTTCAAGTTTGTGTGCTCAAAACCTCCGTAGACATAGCCAACCTTCCCAAGCTTGATAGCTCAAAAAAAAAATCCACATCCTTAATCCACTCAAAGTCCAGACTCCAAAATAATATTTGTGTACCTTGTTGCCGGGTGAAAACCCCGGATATATATTTGTGAGGGAGAGTGCTGCAATCAAGGAAGAAAACTACAAGTCTTTTCACCGAAGAAGAAGGGATCATCGTCGTCTAAGCCATCATCGACAACCTCTTCGAGGAGGCGCTCGGTTTCCGAGCATCCTCGGAGTATGGAGGAGGACACGGCACCGCCGAGGAGGAATCACACTCTTCTCCTTGGTGGCATGGGGCCACACAAAACTCGTTTATTAGGTTTTCCAAACTTCAATAACGTATGGAGGAGCCGCTCGTCCAACCTCGCCACTTGACACGATCATCCGCTCCACCTCCATATGCTCTGCGGTATTCCGAGGGGTATGTCATCATGACGGAGGAGGAGAAGAAGCTCGCTCGCCTTAAAGTAGAGGCTTGTAGCGAACGTCGACATCGACGACCAAGCTCTCCACATATTGGGTTTCACACGGGACACCGGTGCAATTCTCTAGCGGAGTGTCGGCAAACACCCACAAGAAATTCGCCTAGGAAATTTTCATGACCATGGCGCATAACCTTGATGAAGGAGTGCCGAGTCTCTCATTCCGTTGGAGGGAGCCCACAAGAGGAGAAGAAGGAAGACACCGTCGGAAGGGTAACCTTGATCGGTGATGCTATTTCTAGCACTTTGATGGGGTAATCTCCTTTCATCCATGGGTTGCGGTCGATCTTGAGATGTAATCACACTTTGTTGGATTATCTATCTATCATCTTGTGCTGAAAATACTTTAATGCTTAAGGCTAGCAACCATGCCGTAAAGGGAGTAAGGGCTCCATTGCTTCCTTGGACCCATTCAACACAATCCCCGATAGATCGATTGGTTTTCATGTTCGAAACGATTGCATGTCTAGTATCGTAGACCCATGGGCGAGTGTCTCCTATTTTCAAAAGGGAGCTCGAAACAAGTATGTGCATGAAGGCACATGGGAAGGTTTTTGGAGTATGATCACGGGAAGAGACCATCAACGAAGAAATACTATCCGGAACCCCATCATCCAAGTGTGTCACTTTTGTGCAAGTGGATTTTTGGGGAGAATAAGAGAGACATAGATAACCAACACGGAGTTGAATTGGATTTACTCGCAGCCAATCAACCCTACTCACCTATGATCAACCGGTGGTGTTGTGGCAACATCGGATTCGGGAGATCGGGTTGTTACCTCTCCATGTTGACTATCTCTTTAAAACCGGGTATTGCAAGGAACCCAAATCATCTCCTACCCAGGACTTCCCTAGGAATATATGAAGAAAGGAAAATATAAGAGTGAAGATGAGAGAGGAGGCTTACAAGTGGCCTAGGTGAATTTGCCCCTTCCGGATTGAAGATTAAGACTTTTCTTGAGGGGAAGAAGATCGGTTAGAGGAAGGACTTCTTGTGCCGGCGAAGAAAAATAAAGGAGAAGAATTATAGGAGAAGGATCTTCTATGGCCCAAGAATAAGGTGCACAACAAAATTATGTCCCACCATTGGGAGGAACCCCGGCGCCGCCGAGTTACTACGGTGGTGTACCAATGCAAGCATGGGGGAGGGGTGCAGCCATACCCCCACCATTTTTGCGGTGCCCAACGTAGCCTTTGCGGAGCCATTTGCACACCTTCCTCAACCACAACAAAATGGAGCCACCATTGGAGGATACGCTGCAAGGAACATGCAAATTATTGCAGCCATCCAAACCAATGCCAACTAAATGGGTGAAGGAAATGCAAACGTCGCTTATGTGCTTGGACACCTTCACCTAGCACCGTCAGACAATTCATAGGAGGAGTGGTGCATTCCTATTACAAGTAAGGGTACAACAACCAAGACTATCAATATCAACCACCGGCGGAAGATTAGAGAGAGGAGGAGCTTTAGCTATCTTTCCTTTACCCCTTTTCTTTAATTTTCAGCTTGTTTGCACCTATGTATGCGTAGTGTTTTCAGTTTTTATTTAAATTTCAGAAAGTGTGTTAGTTTAATTTTTCAGCATGTGTCTTAGTTTTTATTTTCATCATGAATAACGTCACCACCAAGTTTTTACCCTTGGTAAAGTTACAAAGTTTGTGCCATGATGATATATGATTATAATTGCCGCTTTGTTTATCTTTGTAATTGATTTATGCATGTTTAACCTAGTGCTCTCTTAAAAATACAAATCTGAAATTATCTAAATGCTAGCTCAATCTTCAGCGGAGGTTATGATTAAAATAAAGACCCATAGTGTTTTATGTGCTCTCAAGTTATGAATAGATTAAAGATGTCTTTTATGCTCAAAAATATTGCTAACCTTGTCATAATTATCACTTGTGTGTTGCTCAACCTATCCAAAGCCTTATATATATTTGAGTGCATAAACCTTAGTGTACAAGATTTATTTTTGAGTGAGTTATTGCAGGCCATGATTTCTGCGGCCCGAGACTAAGAAGCTGGTCATTCCGTTTTTGCGTATCTATCTTTTTGCTAGCCTTTGATCCGTGCATTGTGTATCCCCGCATCGGTGATCTCACAAACTTCGCCGGATATCCACCCTTAAACCAAATATCATCTTTTGTGATTACCTCCTTGACCACAACCTATCGTTGAGAATGGATCATCAATTCAAGGAAGATCGCAAGACGGTGCCAACGTTGAAGATTTCAAGTATCTCTCCAAGGAAAAATATCCCGGTACCTACCTTATTTTTCGCCTCTTTGCTCGAGGACGAGCAACGTCTAAGCATGGGGGAGGAGGTAGGTACGGTGCAGTTTTAGAGTTCAAAAAGGGAGTATTTTTAAAAAAATATATATATAATGATGAAAGAAAAAAATTCGGCGATGTACGTGACTTCCAAGGTGAAGAAAGAAAAAAAAACATATATATATATATAAGAAAGAAAGAAAGAAAGAAAGAAAGAAAAGAATGAGAAATATGAGAAAGAGAAAAAAAATATATATGAGCGTAAAGTGAACTCCCGGTTCTCTAAGAGTGCATTCAAGGCTTCAAGTTAAAAAGATCCATTCTCATTTTCCAACCATGTGCAATCCGATAACGAGGACTTCTTTTGTGCCTCGGGATCACTCTTTGCCATTTGCACATGTCCACTCATCTAAAGTGTGTGTATTTTTCTCTTTCCCCGCCTTGATTTAACATTATTTTCCAATGACCTTTTTGACGAGTCTCGGTAAGACCATGAGAAGCTTGTCTTGTTTTGACAACACCTCATTTATAAATTCTTGTTAGGACTAAACTTTCCCAAAAGCTCCATATAAAGCCTACCACATATATATGAGAGGGAAAGGAGTAGAATATATAGGCTTGAGAGACAAGTGAGATGAGAGTTTATGAGCAATACATGAGATGATTTAAATTTGTGAATTTGGTTTAGCTTTTCTTATCTCGTTCTTCATTTCAAAAATTCGAGATCCATTTAAAACTTTGTGAGCATGTTAATACTTGTGGGATAAGCTTAATAAGAATCTACCCTCCGTGGAGATGAAGGCTAGTACATTATGGAACTTTAATGAATTAATATTTTGAGAGCATTATGTTTTCTCATGTATGATCAAATGCAAAGTTTAAACATTGTTTAGCAATGATGATATCCATCGAAGGCTTACTCGAGGACGAGCAAGGTTTAAGCATGGGGGAGATGTTGACGGTGAAAATCCGTCAACCTAGCCATGAGTTTACCTTCGGTGTTGGCATGAATTTTATACCTTATCCATTGGTACTAACCCCCGTGATATAACAAGTTCACATGTGCATGTCGTTTTTGGAGTTTAATGTTTATGCGGGGATTTAGTGTTGAATGCAAGACTTTCGGGGTAAGTTCATCAAGCACCTCATGACAAGACTTTGAAGCCCCGAACAAGTCATGCAATGAAGTAAAATTAACTCCAAGAAGCCGGGGACTTGATCCGAGAAGACGACATACTCCGGGGACCCGACCGGAAAAGTCGTCGAATCTTCTAAGACAAGGAGTTGAGTCCAATTCGGAGAGAAACCGACGACATGGACCCGTATGCGGAAGGGGGAAGCATCCGGGAAGCAAGGGAACCGACCTCGGGCAAAGGAGCCCGCGGGCCGGGCCTAAATGGGCCCGGGCCGGCCGGCCCGGTCCGGTCGGCCCGAGCCCATTTAGGGCCCAAATGCGTCGTCCTTTGCCCTAGGCGCTAATCGGGCTATTTATAGTCCCCCGACCGAGAGCCACGGGGAGAAGAAGTCGTATTCCGCCGCCGAGGAGAAGAGAAGCTTGAGGGACACCAACTTGAAGATGAGGGTCGTGCTAGTTGTCTAGGGTTTCCCCGGCCGACGTGGGAACCTTGCATGGAAGACCACGTCGGAGCTCGGAGCGAGGATCAAGATCGAGGGAGGGCCCGGTGGTGATCTTGTTCATGTAATCATTCATGGTGAAGTTTGTAAGTGAATCCGATTTCTAGCGATTAAGTGCCTTCTCGATGATTTTGATTTCTTCTTGGTTTTGCTTCTTCTACGATCTAGTCTATAGCTAGATTACATAGGGTGCTCTTGTAGCCGCGGTGGCTAGAGGTGCATACCGGACCGGCCAAGTGATTTCAACTTGTTCTATCGAACTCGCCCTAAGCTCCCCGCATGAATAGGGATACGTTGTGACAGAACGGGGGTCTCGAAAGGCGGATGTTTTCGGAGTCGGATGGGAAGGCCACGATTTAAAGATGCTTTTTATGAGATTCGCTTTGCTATCTTCATCTATCTTGTTTGGAGCTACAACATAAGCATGATCTAGATTCTCTAGATTGGTTATCTCTTTCTTTCTCTTGCTACCTCTTTAGTAGATTAGATTAGATTCGTTTTCTTTATGAGTTAGTAGATTAGATGCAACTTGTCTTCATAAGATAGCTTACCTTGCTTTACTAGATTGAATCCTTGCGTTGCACATTGTTCCACGGATTCGATACCTTGGGTTCACCACTCGAGGGAAGAAGGGTCCCTTGACTACGACGGGAGACTTGTCCGCTTGCAAGTCACAAACGAACTTTGATACAACTATTAACCGTCAACAAAGAGCAAGGACGGCTTGCGAGAAGGCACTGATCAAGCTGGAGCACGGCACTAGCAGTGTGCAGAAGGGTGTAGTTGGACATCCGAGAATTGGACCAGGGAAGAAGGCGTTGACGTTCGAGCTAGTGTCGTGGCACTTCTGCATGCCGATCAAGCAGGCGGTGCAGGAGCTCAAAGTCGGGGTCAAAGTGCTGAAGAAGCAATGCAGGGAGCTCGGCATCGCGCGGTGGCCGCACCGCAAGGTGAAGAGCCTGAATACGCTCATCGACAACATCCAAATTTCTGCTTATTCTCTCGTTGGAGCATATTGTCATGGAATTCAATTCGTTGGGAGTTTTTACTAGAATAAGATTTGTCTGGAAGAACTGACAAACATGGAGTGATGGAGTGCATGTCCAGCCGGAGCTCGGGAAGCTGACCGAGCAAGAGGACGGAAATCTAATGAGGATGGTGGCGGAAAGCCTGAAGCACGAGAAAGAGATGAAAGAGGAGAGGCCTAATATGGTGTTGGATGAGAGGCGAAGGAGCTCAGGCGGATGTGCTTCAAGGAGAGGTTCAAGAGGAGGCAGCTCATCATGGCCCATGGCAGCTAGCTAGTGAAAGATGACTGCTTGCAGATTCTGGTCTCTTGGATTTTGTTCAGCTACAGGTTTGGTCATAGGAATTTTGTGTGATGGCCAAGTGTCAACCGTCTCAAAGCTTAATTAGTAGTGGTGTGTTAAGTTGTTAACCCGTACTAATCAGTTGTAGAGTCTAATGTCTAGGCTTGTCACTAGCAGTAAGTTAACCTGGAGAGCAGAGCAAGAACCATTTTGCTACTGTATGTAACTGTCCTTGGCTCCTTTGGTCCTTGATGACCTCCCATTTTGATGCTCTGGATTGGTGTGTGCAAAGACTTTCGTTGCCAAACTTGTTTTCTGTTAGAAACAATTTGACGGTTTCATTTCATTGAATTTTATACAATTCTTAAATTGTTCTATCTCACGATGTTCATCGTGATGAGAGAGTCCAATGTCGAAAATTTAGCGTCATTTCATGTAATTGGTCTTGAAGATGCCTCATGAACATGAATATCATTTTTCACTAACTTTACTTCATGATTTCATGTACCTCGAGTTCATATCGGAGCTCTACTGTACGGTGAAACTAGCTAGCTAGAACGAAATAAAATTGTTAAATACAAAATAAATATCTATTTTTATGTGAAATTTGAGCATATACTTTTTGTAGGGGTGTAGGTTGATGAAGCAAAAGGTTTGAAGGTGTGAATTTGATTTTTTTAATTCTTTGCCGAGAGCCTTTGTCAGGCACTCGGCCAAATTTCTGTGCCGAGAGCCTTAGGTGGGCTCTCGACACATCTGACGGCCAGGCCAACGGCCGTTACTTTGCGTCGTGAGGTCTCGGCTGTGCCGAGGGCCCGCTTCTGTAGCTCTCGGCACAGTTCCTCTGTGCCGTGAGTCGGTGGCTGTGCCGAGAGGCGGCTCTGTTCCCTCTCGGCACAGTACGTCTGTACCGCGGGTTTTTTATGTGCCGAGAGCTCGATCTTTTGCTCTCGGCAAAACGTCCACTACGGGAAATAGCGGCTTTGCCGTGCGCCATGAGCGCACGACAAAGGCCTTAAAACGCACGGCAAACCCTTTGTCGTGCGTTTTTTGTCGGGGCGCACGGCAAAGGGCGCACGGTAGCATTTTGCACGGTAAAGCCCTTTTGCCGTGCGCCACGTCTGACAACGCACGGTAGACAATCTTTGCCATGCATTTTTTTCACGATGCACGTCAAACAGAAGCAACTAACGGCACCGGCGCCAAACGGCGTGTGACACTCTTTGCCGTGTGCCGGGAGCAAAACGCACGGCAAACATGAGCTCTTTGCCCTGCCTGAAAACGCACGACAAACAGGGCTCTTTGCCGTGCACCTGCCCGAAAAATGCACGGCAATGAATGGCACCTTTGTCGTGCGCCTCTATAAACGCACGGCAAAGGCACTGTTTTGGCTGTTGGTTTTCGTCACTTTGCCGTGCGCCTTCCGAAAGATGCACGGCAAAGTGACCATTGCAATTTTCTTTTGGCTTTCACGTTTAAAAATACCCAAAAATCACAGGAATATCATATATATCATAATATTCATCACAGGCATCATATATATCATAATATTCATCACAGGCATCTTATATGTCACAATAACCATCACAGGCATCATATATATCACAATAAGTCATCACATATAGATAAATTCACACGTTACTCATCGACAAGTCCACTAGTACATCCATGTTCATCGGAAAGTCCACAAGTTCATCGACAAGTCCACAAGTTCAACAAGCATTACTCAAGTTCATCGACAAAGCTCCACAAAGTCCAAGAAATCAAATGACATAAACACGACTCACTGAGGAGGAGGGAAGAGCTGCTGTGGGGCCATCGGCGGTGACATGCCCGGGGACCCTTGTACATTATTCGAAGCCGCCGATTGATTCTTTCAATAAAAAAGTAAATTGCATGTGAGACCACAATCAAGTTTTCCATGTTATAATCTAAGTTCTAAGTCTCTTCTTTCTCTAGGTTTCTTAGTGAGACTAAGTCTCTACGTTCTCTAAGGCTGTAATTATTGAAATGAGAGAACAGATGTCTAGTAACTCACCACAGGAGTCTCGGGAGCTGCAGCCGGAGTCGGAAGGACGGGCACTGGGGGCATCGGGGGCATCACGGGCATCGGGGGCATCGGTTGACCGTTCCGGACAGCTAGCATGGTAGCTTGCATGTGCTCGGCCATCATCTGCTGCTGCAACGCCATCCACTACTACATCTGCACCTGGTGTGTGGCAAAAAGCTGTTGCTGCTGGGTCATCAACTACTGCTGCTGGGTCATCTGCTGCTACTGGTCGACCACACGTAGCTCAACCGCGTTTAAGGCCATCTGCAATTGGTCATCCAAGTGTTACAATTTACAGGAAACATATGTAGAGATTCATTAAGGATGAGTATAACAAAAATAACCTGAAGTCGCTCCACGTGGGCCAGTGCCGCGGCCGGCCGTGGGAGTACCGGAGGGGCATTGCCCGTGTCCCTTGCTTTTAGCATCGCGAGAGTGGGAGTAGTGGCTGTGTCCAAAATGCTGTCACCCATGTAGTAATGGCCATGTTTCTTTCCATGACCCATCCTCATGACCGCCTCTCCATCAAACGATGCACGGATCGGATCCCACTCTGGCCCATGGATCTGTCGTCCCGTCTCCATTTATGCATTGATGCGGGAGTGGATGGAGGGATTGCTATATGCCTCCAGCGGGTCGTCGGGGTTGTAGGTGGTCTCGGACGCAGTGGCCTTGCCCTTGTGGGACAAGATCCATCCCATCACCTCGCTGCACTCACTATCTCCATGTGCCCGAGACTGAAAACAACAAGTTCATTATAGGTCAAGCAGAATTGAGCTTAACAACAAAAAAATGGATATTCGTACCCATCTAGCCCTGTACTGTGAGTTGGAAAGGTTTCCTTGGTGGTGTGATGGGCCTCCCATCAACAAATGCTTCTGTTGGCCAGCATCATGCTTCTCAATCCACTCTGGTGTGAACCACTTGTCCACTATGAGTTTCCAGCAGTCCAAATCATTGTGGCACCACCACGCAGGCATCTACAAGTAATCAAGTGTGAACCACATATAAGAATCTCATATTAAGCATTGTTCTCAAGGTGAAATACAATTGTACCTCCTCGTATTACTCCCGGGTTAGCTTATAGGTTCTTGCTTCTGCTTGTGACATCTTCTTTGCAAGCTTTGAAGCAGAGCAGTTTATGACGCACTGAATTTGCGCCTCGTAATGCATGTCCAGCACAAGCTTCTTGCATACCGTCTCCTGCACCTTATTTGCATGCTCCTCAAATCCACCCACCAACCTACAGAAATCCTGCATATACACCACATGATATACAATCAATATTGCAAAAATGTCCAATGATTACGATGAATTGAGCAGTGTATGCGAGAAACACTTACCCACAGCTCGGCCTTCACTCGCTCTGTCGTACTGTCGAAGCATCTGTCATCCCTATCGATAGTGTTGGTGGCTTTTTTGTAGTGTTCCCACATCCAGGCCGGCTCGTACCTGGTAGCATCACCCTGACCCATCCGAACTATGCTTGGGAAGTGCAACCTGCACAAAAGGCCTAGGATGCCGTTGACCAGGCAGTTGTGACCAACCGCCTCGACGACCTCCCAACTCCTGCAAAAAGTGAAAAAGATGAAATATTAGTCTCTATTGTGATTTAAAGTTCTCAAAGGACAAAATATTAACAACCTCGAAAATTACTTACCGTTTGCCACTGGGTTTAATCAGTGGTCGTCCCGAAACAGGTATCGGCCTATCCGGGAGTCTTGAGTGACCTCGCTGCCAAATGGTACCACTAGAGTCACCACCTGTCATATCATCCTCTTCCTCCCTCTCCTCTCCCCCACTACCCTCCTCAGGCGACGGCAGCACATACTCCTCGTGGGGCTGCTCCTCCTCCCGGTGCTCTTCCTCTTCCTCCTCCTCCTCCTCCTGGTGCTGCTCCTCCTCCTGCTGTCGTGCTTTCCTGGACCTTTTACCCCTCTTGGGGCCACCCTTCCCTCGACCCCTGCCTCTGATGCCCACTGGCAACGGCAGAGGTACGTCTACAGATCTTCTGAACATAGACGAGCACGTACACTAAAGGGAGCCGCCCACCATCTTCGTTCTATCACCTGAAAGTAAAATAATAAATCAGTTAGTAGGAGAAACACATAACTAAGAGAAGTAAGGCATAATTAAAAATAACATGATATTTCATAAGGGAAGTAAGACACAATTAAAAATAACATGATATTGCAAATATTAGTACAATAAGTGTGGAGCATACATTTATTAGTAATAAACATCTTCATGGAGATTATCAGGATCATAAGTCTCATCATCACTATCACGCATGTCCGTGTCCAGGTATTCCTCCGATGGAGGAGCGTCTACATGAAGCCCGACTGCAACTTTCTCAAGTAAATCATGTCCCTCTCATCGTCAACCTCATCTCCATCGTCATCGTCTACTTCCATTGTTCCCAATGCTTCGGTTAAGTCTATCGCAAAATCCCCTGGTAGTCCATCTTCTTGGAAGAACTCTCCCTCGTATGTATCTGGATTTATGTTGTAATCTTCATTGTTTGGGACAGGTAGTCAACCATGTGGTGATACCTTGTACACAACATCCCAACCCTGAAGACGTTCGTCGGTTTTGCACGGGTATGAGAGATAATACACTTGTCTGGCTTGTTGAGCCACGATGTAGACATCGTCTCCTGCATAGACGGATGACTGTTGAATTTCGACTAGTCCAATATCTCGGGTCTCTCGCTTTTCTTCTGGATCAAACCAATGGCATTTGAATACGACAGGTTTGAGATGTTTACAACCAGGGAATGTCAGTTGATATATTTCTTCAACTATTCCATAATAGTCTTTTCCATCATTGCCTGTCGTACAAACTCCGGTGTTTGTGGTTCTGCGGTTTGGGTGATTCTGCTCATGGCTTTTTGTGTGAAAGCGGTACCCATTCACGTCATAGGCGCCATATGACTCGATCCTATCCTCACAACCAACGGAAACCTGTCTCAACTCAGCATCCATTGACATATCATTTTGGCCCTGCAAGTAGAAGCAAGTCATATCGTTGTTACATTCGCACCTACGAGGAATTTGTAATTTCAAAACAAAAGTATGAGGTTTTTCAGCACATACATCATGATAGTGCACCACTCTTCATGTTGCAAGTTCTTATGAGTCACAACACTTGCTCTTCCGAGTTGCCCTCTAAAGAGGCTGAGTTTCGATTCATTTTCGTCGGCATTGTAACGAGGAGTTGGATTATGCACGCTTGGAAGGGTGTCAGCATAGTATTTAGTTGTGAAGTTTGTCACCTCCTCAGTACAATATGCCTCAACAATGGAAGCTTCAATTTTGTATTTGTTTCTACATAACGTCCGAATGACCTTTAGTACCCTTACAATTGAATAGCACCAACGGGCATGTACAGGCCCCCCATTCGTGCCTCATATGGGAGGTGCAAAATCATGTGCTGCATTGGATTGAAAAAACCAGGTGGATAGATCTTCTCCAACTTACAAAGCAACACCGGAGCAGCATCTTCCAATTTTTTAACAAGTGGTCAAAATAACTCCTTAGCACAAAGGATGCGAAAGAAATAGCTTAACTCTGCTAGCACTTGCCACACATGGTCAGGTAGATAGCCTCGAACCATCACCGGAAGAAGCCGCTCAATCCATATGTGGTAGTCATGGCTCTTGAGCCCATTGATTCACATAGTAGTTAAGTTCACGCCCCTCTGAGGACCATGTGTAGTTCGAGGACCGGTGGATGGTCACTTGCTTGTGTGATGAGTGATTGACAACGTTGTGTGGACTGATTCTTGGCTAAGTATTGCAGGTGCCGGTTGCGGCTTGACTGGTGATTGGTGCATGTGAAGAACAAGCGTTAAAGGTCGTCGCCGGTGAGGCCTCCAGGTGTGGAGAAGACAAGTAGGCTTCGTTCGAGGGACCCGGTGGCCAGTGGGGTCAAGTGCGGGACGCATGGTGGCATTAACAGCAAGATGATGTAATGGACGGTTTCTTGGTTGAGCCTCAAAACCAAGGTCGAGCCGGGACTACGTGGGAGCCGAGTCAAGAGTGGAGATTGGCGGAGGCTACACTGAGTTCGCGGGGTTTCCGGTGGTTCACCAGAAAACCACTGGGTTCCTTGGTTGATCCACAAAGCCAAGACCGAAGAACCGAAGACGGAGCTGCAGCAGCGCCAGACCGGTCTGACCGGTGGGTCTGACCAGTCTGACCGGTGGTGAGCACCGATCTGACCGGTGTCCGACGACGCATTCCGGAGACTTCGAAGCGGAGGACACGCGTCGGGATCACATGGCTTGCGTCGAGGCTACGCTGGGTGCGGTCGCCGGGCATCCGTCCGATGGAAAAGACATGAAGACTTCCAAAACCTCCCTTGAGGGGCTTGTATCCCTAGTTGTTAGAGAAGGGTAGTTTAGACTTTCGGTTGCCTCCATATAACCCAAGAGGTGAGAGGATGGCAGCCAACTCTTGGAACCCTAGCTCATTTGTTTTCTTATTTTCCTTCCTATTTTCCTTAGGATTTCCATAGGACTAGCTTGAGAGCTTCATGGTGAGATATTGTGAGAGTGTTGGATGATCGGGCGGCAAGCTAGACCTTGTATGAACCTTTGTTGCATGTATAGATGATTCGGTGTGGTTCCTCAAGGTTTGGATGTGTTGTTCCCGGTTGTTCTTGGTGGTGATTTTCGGAGCCCTCTCTTGGAGTATTCTTTGGGTTGTTTTCGGGACCTTTCTCTTGGGGATTTGATGAGGGAAATTTGTGGGAACCCATTGTGGTTCTTTGGGCTGTGATGCCCCTCCCAAATCCGTGAGTAAAGGGGCTCGATTTTGAGGTTTTCCGGGTTCTAGGGTTTGTGGTGCTCTTGGCGGGATTTCTTCGATTCCTCCTTTTTGGACAGGTTTTGGTGGGATTAAACTTGGCTATGGACTCCTCATGAGGTGTTCCTAATATCCCCAAAGTCTTGTTCAAGTCTATGGAGCGATTCGGGAGATTGAGGTTTGGATTTGGGGGAGTTGACCCGCGGGTCTTTGTTCATCCCGAGTCGCCCGAGCTACACCGGTCTGACCGGTGCTCTTGACCGGTCTGACCGGTGCTACCCTCGGTGGGTTTTTGCTCGGGTGAACGTCTAGGTGTGTTCGTTGTTGTCCTGTGTTGCTGCTGTTTCGAGTTTGGGTTAGTTTGGTGATCGGTTGGCCTGTTTGGTGTTTTGGGGGCTTTCAGGCTGTGACCGGTCTGACCGGTGTGTTTCACCGGTCTGACCGGTGTGGAGCCACTTAGTGAAAGTTGCTTAGTTTCACCAGCAGGGACCGGTCTGACCGGTGGTGCTCACCGGTCTGACCGGTGTTGGTCTGTAGACTCGAGGTTTGGTGTTCCGCTGTGTTCTCGGGTCGGAAGGTTGTGTGTTGGTTCCTAGGTCCAGTGGCACTCCAGTGGCTACGTGGGCTTGACCAACTTGGTTAGTGAGTCGGAGACGTGTGTTGGAAGCCGTGTTCACCTGGTTGGAGTTTCCATCTCCTTCGAGAAGAATTTTTATTGGCTCCCATTCACTTCCCCCTCTCTGGTTCGTCGTATCGGTTTTTCAAGTGGTATCAGAGCTGGTTCGGGTCTTTGTTGACTCTAACCAGTCTAAGATCCAAGGATGGCGTACCAGGAATGGGGTTCGGGTCCTCCACACTTCGATGGAAAGAACTACCAGATGTGGAGTAAGCGGATGGGTGCGTTCCTCCGCGGAAAGGGTCAGATCCTTTGGGATGTCACGGTGGACACAGGCTATGTCCAGCCGATGGACTTCCTCGCTCCAGGATCGAGGGACAGATTCGACGCCAACAATAAGGCGGTCGACTACTTGTTTCGTGCTTTGTGTCAGCCTGAGTTCGATCGGGTGCACACCGAGCACTTGGCTTGTAGAATTTGGTCGGTGCTGAAGGAGGCTCATGTTGGGAATGCCTAGGTTCAAGCACGAATGTATGCGACCTACCGGAGAGAGTATGAGAACTTCACTCATCTCCCCGGTGAGTCCATCGATGCCTTGCTTCAGAGGTTCACGGTGGTTGTGAACAACATGAGGGCCAATGTGGACGTGCTCCCGTACGATGATCATGATAGAGCGGTCAAGCTCTTACACTCTTTTGATCGTACGATTTGGGGTGGAAAGTTCGAGGCCATCGTGGAGTCGGAGAAGTATTACACTCTGACGGTGACCGAGCTGTTCTCGAAGCTCAAGTCGGCTGAGGTGGATAGGGGCATGACTGCCAAGCTCGAGGGTCCGACTGATTCCCATAGTCTTGCCCTCGTTGGTGGTTCAAAAGGAAAGGCTAACACTAACCCATCCACCAGGATGTTCTCTTTGTCCTCTTTGATGTCTATGCCAGATGAGGAGTTCGACGTGCTTGGAGAGGACGAGCTGGCACTCCAGACGAGGCGGTTCGAGAGGCTGCACGAGAACCGAGTGAACATGAGGAGGAACACGAGGACATGCTTCAAGTGCGGCAAGACTGGACACTATTTCGCCGAGTGCCCGAAGGTGAACAACCACGACAAGCACAAGTTCAAGGACAAGAGGAAGAAGTCCAAGAAGAAGGATCATGGACATGGGAAGAATACACGGTCTCGAGAGAAGATGAAGAGATCAAGTGACATCGAGTCTGATTCCGAGGACACGTCTTCAAGCTCGAGTGATGAAGACGAAGAGGATGACAAGAAGAAGAAGAAGAACCTTGGCAAGTATCTCAACGGCCTTTGTGTGACAGGCCTAAGCCTCAAGGATGACTTCTGCGGCATGGCTCGTAGTTCGAGCAGCAAGAGAAGCCAAAAGGACGCCTCGGACTTGGATTCCGAGGATGAGGTATGTGATGAGCTCTCTTCTTTGCGCAAGGAGAATGAGGAGTTGGTTGACTTGCTTGATAATCGCGATCACATGCTTAGAGAGGCTAAGAATCTTAGGAAGGAGCTTAGATCTTTGCTCGAGGATGCTAGGACTAGAGTGGCTGAGCTAGAAACTCGGGTTACTGGATAGCAAGCTTGAAATTGATTCTCTTAAGGCTAGCCCTGTTGTCTCTGATGAGAATGATTGTGCGGATTGCTCTGCTTTCCTAGCTGACTTGACTGATCTTAGGGAGAAGTATGCCTCCAAGTGTGAGGAACTAGATGTGCTTAGGGTTGAGTTGGCTGAGCTACAATCCAGACCCACTTTGCTTGGTGCTTGCACTTCTTGCCCTGGTTTGCATGAGAAAATTGTTGAGCTTCGTTCTCGCATTATTTCGCTTGAGGCTGATTTGAAAGTGCCTATTCCTACTTCTTGTTCTACATATGAGTTGCATGCTATGAAGAATTTGGATCTTGCAAAATGTGTTGGTCGCTTGCAAGATGAGAATGATAAGTTGCGTGAAGCGCTGAGTTGGTTGTCGAGTCAAGAACCTCAGCTTGGTATGATGATTGCTAGTTGTAAGCGCTTTGACGGTTCGGCTTTGGGATTGGATAAGGTTGGTGAGGGCAGTGGTGAGAGAGAAGGGAAATTTGGGAATGTTTCAGTTCCACCACAATCCACACCCAAAGTCAAGTTTGCATCCAAGCCAAACCAACCGAGAGAAAAACCGAGTGAGAAGGCAAGTGAAAAGCCTAGTGAGAAACCAAGTGAGAAGCCTTGTGAAGAGCCTCACTCCAAGCCTAAGACCAGATCAATCCGTTTCCATTGTGAGTTTTGTGGAAAGGATGGTCATAAGAGAGCGTTTTGCTTCAAGAGGAAGCGTGAGGAGAGAATGGCGAAGGAGTGGGCTAACAAGGACAAGTACCACCCTTCCGATGGTGTACTTGAGCCTCGTGTGCAGCTGCCCAGAGCCAAGGCGAGTGTGAGGACAGTTCGGGCTTGGGGAGAGCGGAATGCTGTTGGAGGTGCTGCTGCCCAGGTTACACCGGTCACACCGGTGAGCGTCACCGGTCAGACCGGTGCAGGCCTGGACAGGCAGCAGTTTGAGTTTCGTGCTCGTATAGGTGCGAGGGTTGTTTCTGGAGGTCGTGGTTCTGGTGGTTGGGCTGGAGAGTTTGCAGGAGGTCAGTTTGCTAGGCATTCTCCTCCTCGTGCTCAATACAAGGATGGGAGGATCCGTAGTTTTGAGAAGGAGAGGAGGGACAGTCCACGGGTTTTCTTTCTTGGTTTTGGTCCTCCTCCAGGTAGAGAGGTTTGGTTACCTCATGGTGGTTACCGTGGTGGTGTCGTGGAGGTAGCTTTGGTAGGAAAGATGGTTTGGTTTGTGCTAACCCACTTTCAAGCAAATGGCTAGGCACTGGTTTTACACATTTGGAACTAACCCCAGTGTTGAGTCGTTTGCTCGCTCTCGCTCTTGGTTTTGAGTTGCAGGTGGATGGCTCGGAGAACATTTGGTTGATATCGGGGGTGGTTCTTCGGCTTCATATCCCGGTGGTGACATGTAGGTGCATCACTTTCGGGGATGGTGGACAAGGATGAGTGAATTGTAAAGAAATGATAAAGATAAGTGTATTTGTGACCTTCAAGTCTGTGGCCTTGGTCAAGACACTTGGTTTCTTTTGCTCTTTGCCCTATCTCATGTGTGTAAGGTGAGCTTTGTATGCTTTTTGGCCTTAATGCATGAGTTTAGGGGGAGCTTGTGAGTTTTGTGCTCCTTTGCTCTTTTACCGGTGGTGTCGAGCCCTTTTTGCCTCCCCTCGAGGAGCCGGTGTCGTATGGACCTCCCTGGGCCCACTACCTCGGTGGGTACCAGGACCGACTACTCGGTGGGCCCCTGGGACTACCCGGCTTGCGCTACACGGCACCTGAAGGCGTGGAGCACAAGGACTACACAGGAGTAGTAATCGGTTAGGACTGTGTACACGTTCCGCACTGTATAGAGGTCTCCTAGACGTACTCGACTAGTACTCCTTCCCTACTCCGACTTGTAACCCTGCCTCCCGGACTATATAAGGCGAGGCAGGGACCGATCTCAGGATCATCTCATCTCACGGCGCACTATTGCACCATCTTGTAATCGTGCCCTATCAATCCAGAGCTACGCAGCATACAGGACGTAGGGTATTACGCACCTCGCGGCCCGAACCTGTCTAAATTGTGTGCCACGTGTCTCTTCCTTCGAGTTACCGATCTCGGCGAGTCACGTTCATCTACTTCGGGTACTCCCCGTAGTAGGTTGCCGGTCTAAAACACCGACACGGCGGCGCGCCGGGTAGGGGCTCTCGCTCGAGATCACATGGCGAACTCGACGGCTTCCGTCCACATCAAGCCAACGCGTCGCCTTCAACCGCGGAGACACCTTCGTCTTCGGCGCACGGGTCCGCACCGCCGATGGCGTGGGCTCCTTCCGGCGCCGCCGACCATGCAACCCAACCCGAGGACGAGGCCTCGTGACACTTCCCGAAGTCGTCACGGGCGAACTCGCCGGCAAGTTCGGCGAAATCTCGCTCTTCAACCGTCACGGCGACTTCGAGCTCGAGTCCGTCTCCAACTCGAACCCGACGTCGCCATGGGCCATCGCTGCGAGCCGGCCCGCTCGGCCATCGCGGACGACCCCTTCACCACGTTAGCGCTCCGCGCGTGGCCCCCGCGTCCTCGCCCGGGCCCGCACGGGGGGCTCCTACTCCACGATGGGCCGGCAAGGAGCCCGTAACCGAGTACAACTCGGACTCCGACGCCGTCCCCGATCACGTCTCGGGCCCCAACCCTCTCTCCGAGTTCTACTCGAACCCGGACTACGAGTTCGACTTCGGGTCGGACCCCCGAGGAGCCCGAGTCCTAAGACGACTCCACCGAGCTTCCCCTTGTCGGGCCGGCCTGCGGGGCGGTTATAAAATCAACCCCGACCGGCAGATACGTCTACTGGCCGGACCGCAAGCCCGCTGACCTGGCAAAGGGGGACTCACGCTACGTCGCCTACATCGACTCACTACCGTTCCAGGAGGGAACACCACTGGCCCAGGCTGACTCCAACACACCCACTGAGGTGGCACCTTCTGAGTCCAGCCTTGGCACCCCTGATCGCCAAGTCTTCATGGCTGCCGGCGACACCCCGGGAACCTCAGGCACGGCCGCAGACAA
Source organism: Cenchrus americanus (assembly GCA_947561735.1). Lineage (NCBI taxonomy): Eukaryota > Viridiplantae > Streptophyta > Magnoliopsida > Poales > Poaceae > Cenchrus > Cenchrus americanus. The sequence goes on along the minus strand of OX387245.1, from coordinate 224,940,623 downwards.
GTACCTAGAGGACATCTCTGCGGACGAGGCGTCCGCGATGCGCGCGCGCGGGCGAGACCGACGCCAACGGGGACGCCGGCGCGAACGTAACGAGAAGTGCAACGAACGACGTCGGCGGCTCGGGGACAACCTTCCCATCCGCAACCTTGCGGAAGCTCTCGAGGCGGTCGAGAGCGAGTCCACACCACCCCCCGAGCAATGCTTCATGTCGATCACAACGATCGCACGTCGGGCTCGGGGCATACGCGCCGGAGAGGTCATCGCCAAGCTCGGCCGAAGAAGCCTACTTCATGCGGGTCGACAAGAGAGTCGCCCAACCTCCCCCGGCCAAGCCGCGCGACAACGAAGCTACTAGTCGCGGCGGCAACGCCGGCCCCAACCGTACTCGAGGCGACATCCCAGCCGACCCAAACCGTCACCGCTCCCCATGCCGGCGGACCTTCTCGGGACCAAGGCAACCGAGAGGTTGTCCCCCCACCGTGCTCCGGCCGGTGGTGGCGGCAACGACACCCCGGCGGCGGCGGCCGACGGCCGCAGCCTCCAACCACGGGGCCAACAGAGAGCCGGGAGGCGGCGGCGGCCGCGGCGGCCGAGGCCACGCGAACAGCCACGCTTCCGGCGCCTCGCATGGCGGGTACGACGCTCGCCAGAAGATCGAGGAGCTGCGGCGAAAGAAGTCGACCACTACTGAGGGCGACGGCTTTCCCGCCTTCTCACCCCGGCTTCGCAACCTGCTCCTCCCCGACAAGTTCAAACCTTTGGGGATCACCAAGTACGACGCGAAGCAGGATCCTATGCAGTGGCTCTGATGCTATGCTCTCTCCATCGAGAACGCTGGCGGCAACAGCGACACCAAATGCCTCTACTTCCCCTTCTGTCTGGACCAAGCCCCGCTCACATGGCTCGAGTCGCTGGACAAGCACTCGATCGACCAGTGGGACCAGCTGAAGGAATAATTCACAAGCAACTTCGCGGGCGCCATGGGCCGTTCGGGTACTCGCATGGACCTCGCCATGATCAAGCAGGAACAAGGCAAGACCCTCCGCAAGTACATGCGCCGCTTTTTCGACAAGCGCGAGCCTCTACCACCGCCGCACCTTTGAGGACTTCGGTCGTCGCCGCCCCAAGTCCATTCCCCACCTCAAGGACATGATCACGTCCTGGGCGGATGAAGAGGACAAGGCCAACGCCAAGTACGACGCCATCCGCGGCAAGTCCAAGCAGAGCCAGGGCGGCGGCAGCGGCAGCAATGCGAACCAAGGCGGCCGCAGCAACAACAACAACAACAGCAACTACTCGGGTCCCAACCGCAAGCGCAAGCCAGACAACACTGTCGCGGCTATCCAGCGCCCTGCGAAAGGGAACTCGAAGAAGAACTCTGGCGGGTTCAAGGACCTGCTGAAGGAGAAGTGTCCGTGGCATCCGAACGGCAACCACACCACCAAGCAGTGCTACCAGCTCAGGCATGCGCTCAAGGACACACCGGAGCCACCGCACCCTCACGACCAGAAGGGCAAGAAGAAGGACGGCGACAACAACGATTTCCAAGAACCCGAGAAGACCGTCAACGTCCTCTTCGGCGGATCGCTAGCGGGCGGGAGCGAGAAGGCTACCCGTCGTGAAGTGATGTCCATCGAGCCAGCGGTTATGACCCCTCTCGGGTGGTCGAAGTACCCATCACCTTCTCTCGCACGGACCGGTGGACTAGCTTCTCCGAACCAGGACGGTTCCCCCTCGTCCTGAAGCCAACGGTGGCGGGCTCCAAGCTCAACAAGGTGCTCATCGACGGTGGAAGCGGGCTCAACGTCCTCTTCACCAAAACACTGAAGAAGATGAACCTCGACGTCACCCCCATGCTCGACAAGAGCAACATGCCTTTCTACGGCATCGTCCCAGGCAACGCGGCTATCCCACTAGGCTCGGTGGTGCGCGGTTACCTTCGGGGCATCTCGGGATAACTACCGCACCGAGTACATCAAATTCGAGGTCGCGGATTTCGAGACTTCCTACCATGCCATCCTCGGCAGACCGGCCATCGCCAAGTTCATGGCGGTGCCCCACTACGCCTACTTGGTACTCACGATGCCAAGTCCAGCCGGTGTACTCTCCCTCCAGGGGGACTTGAAGATCTCCCACGACCGCGATAGCGGAGGCCGTGGTGATCGCTTCAACAAACCAAGTACCCAACCCAATGATGGAGGTCTACGCTGCGTCGAAGAAGCTTGCTACAAGCGATCTCGACATCCCAGAGAAGTCTGACAGCGCCAACAAGCCTCAGCCACCTGAGGAGGTACTCGTCAAGTCGGTCGACCTCGGAACAGGCGACCCCAGCAAGACCACCACCATCGGGGCCGGCCTCGACCCCAAATAGGAAGACGCGCTCATCAGCTTCCTTCGGGCTAACCGCGACATCTTCGCGTGGAAGCCAACGGACATGCCAGGAGTGCCCAGGGAGCTGATTGAGCACTGCCTCAACGTCGATCCAAAGGCCACCCCTAAGCGACAACACCTCCGACGCTTTGCCGACGACAGACGGGACGCCATCAAGAAGGAGCTTGCCAAACTACTCGCAGCCGGCTTCATCAGAGAAGTCTTCCATCCTGAGTGGCTCGCCAACCCCGTCCTCGTCCGCAAGAAGAACTCGAACGAGTGGAGGATGTGCGTCGACTACACCGACCTCAACAAGCACTGCCCCAAGGACCCCTTCGGGTTGCCGCGGATTGATCAAGTCATCGACTCCACGGCGGGCTGCGCGACTGCTCGCTTCCTCGGATCGCTACTCCGGGTACCACCGGATCGCAATCAAGGAGGAAGACCGGGGAGAAGACCGCGTTCATCACCCCGTTTGGCGCGCTTCGCTACACGACCATGTCATTCGGGTTGAAGAACGCCGGCGCCACCTACCAACGGGCCATCCGGGGCTGCTTCAAGCGGCAACTCAACAAGAACGTCGAGGCCTACGTGGATGACGTGGTTGTCAAAACCAGGGACTCCAGTACCCTCATCGACGACCTTGAAGAGACCTTCGCATCGCTACGCGAGTACCGCTGGAAGCTCAACCCGAACAAGTGCGTCTTCGGCGTACCTTCGGGCAAACTACTCGGCTTCATTATCAGCCAGCGCGGCATTGAAGCCAACCCAGAGAAGATCTCCGCCATCACCAGCATAAAAGCTCCCACGAGCATCAAGGACGTCCAGAAGTTGACGGGGTGCATGGCGGCGCTGAACAAATTCATCTCGAGGCTAGGAGAACGGGGTCTCCCCTTTTTCAAACTACTCAAACACCATGAGAAGTTCGTGTGGACTCCAGAGGCGGATCAAGCCCTTGCCCAGCTCAAGGACTTCCTGTCAAAACTGCCAATCCTCACAGCTCCTTACAAAGGCGAGCAGCTCATCGCTCTACCTAGTCGCGACTACTCACGTGGTCGATGCGCCATCGTTGTCGAGCGGCGGGGAAGACGGCCACGCCTATCCGGTCCGGGGCGCCGGTCTACTTCGTCGGCGAGGTCCTATCGAGTCCAAGGCCCGCTACCGGCCGTACGAAGCTCCCGTACGCTCTACTCATCACCTCACGGAAGCTACGACACTACTTCCGGGAGTACTCGGTCTCCGTAGTCACCGACTACCCGCTCGGCGACATCCTCGAGGAACCCGCACGCCACCGGAAGAATCTCCAAGTGGGGCCGTCGAGCTCGGCGCCCTCACCATCGACTTCAAGCCACGCACGGCCATCAAGTCGCAAGCACTAGTCGACTTCATGGCGAGTGGCGGGAGAACCGCCTACCTACTCCCACCGTGCGACCGAGCACGCGGGTGATGTACTTTGACGGCTCACTCAACCTCGAGGGCGCGGGCGCGGGGGTACTCCCCCGATCTCTCCAACGAGCGAACAACTCAAGTACGTCCCGGATCTTCTGGAAGGTCTCGAACAATGAAGCCGAGTACGAAGCCCTCCTGCACGGGCTCCGCCTCGCGGCTTCACTTGGCATCAAGCGGCTACTAGTCTACGGCGACTCCGCAGTGGTCATCAACCAAGTCAACAAGTCCTAGGACCGCAACAAGGAGAACATGGATGCCTACTGCCTAGAAGTCCGCAAGCTCGAGAACAAATTCTATGGTCTTGAGTTCCACCACATCGTCCGCGACAACAATGTCGCGGCGGACGTCCTCTCGAAGCTCGGATCCACCCGCGCCCAAGTACCCGCGGGCGTCTTCGTCCATGAGCTTCACGCGCCATCCATCCCGGAGCCGGCGCCACCGACCACCGCCCCAGCCCATCCACCGGCCGGGCGAGGAGGTCATGATGATCGACGTGGACTGGAGGCAACCCTTCATCGACTACCTCAGCGAGCAGAAGGTCCCCTCCGACAAGAACGCGGCCGAACAACTCGTCCGCCGCGCCAAGTCCTACGTCCTCGTCGGAGACAAGCTTTACAAGCGGGGCGCATCTTCTGGAGTACTCATGAAGTGCGTCCCTCGTGAAGAAGGCAAGGACATCTTGGAGGAGATCCACAAGGGCGTCTGCGGCAACCACGCGTCTTCACGTACGCTGGTCAGCAAGGCCTTCCGGCGAGCTTTCTACTGGCCTACAGCCCTGAGCGATGCCGAAGAACTCGTCGAAGGTGCCAAGGATGTCAATTCTTCGCCAAGCGGCAACACGTCCCGGCCTACAAGCTAGTCACCATACCGCCGACCTGGCCCTTCGCTTGCTGGGGGCTCGACATGATTGGGCCATTGCCAAGCGCGCCGGGGAGGATTCAACAGGGTACTGGTGGCTATCGACAAGTTCACCAAGTGGATCGAGGTCAAGCCGGTCACATGCCCCAAGGCTGACAGAGTACTCGACTTCCTGGACGAACTCGTACACCGCTATGGGCTACCCCACCGCATCATCACAGACCTGGGGTCCAACTTCAACAACCACCAGCCCGGGAGTACTGCGAGAACAGCGGGATCGACGTCAGATACGTCTCAGTCGCCCATCCACGGGCCAACGGACAAGTCGAGCGCGCCAACGGGATGGTGCTCGACGCTCTAAAGAAGCGGCTACATGACGCTGCTAACTCTAAAGGGGGCAAGTGGATCAAGGAACTACCCAACGCACTGCGGGGGCCGTGGACTCAACCATCCAAGCCAACGGGGGCAATCCCCCCTACTTCCCGGTCTACGGTTACGAAGCCATCCTCCCTGCCGACGTCATATGGAACTCATCGGCAGTGGAACACTATGACGAAGGTGTCTCGGAAGACAGCAAACGAGTTGATATCGACAACATCGAAGAAGCTCGCTGCGCCGCCCTCGTCCAGTCAGCTAGGTACCTGGAGGGTATCCGACGCTACCATGATCGCAACGTCAAGGAACGCTCCTTCAACGTTGGAGATCTTGTCCTCCGCTGTATTCAGAACACGGAAGGACTCCACAAGCTCAGCTCCCCATGGGAAGGCCCCTTCACCGTGGCTAAGGTGACCGGGCCGGGCTCCTACCGCCTCCAAACACTTGAAGGCGAAGATGTCAACAACTCGTGGAACGTCGACCAACACCGTCGATTCTACGCCTAGTCTACACGACTACTCCGGGGTTCAAGTCTACACGACTACATCAACACCCCTTGCCGCAAGCGACCCTCCGGTCCCGGCTCCAAGTCTCCGGACTACCCTCCTCCGTGTCCGGCCCCGTGCGGCTACCTACGGACACGGGCCGCGACGAGCGTCAAGGACTCTAGCGGCGGTCTACTAAGAGACCACACTCCAAGATCCGGCCCCCGCGCGGCTACCTACGGATCTGCGATCCAGCCTCCACGGCTACCTACGGATCACCGGCTACGAGCGGCTACCCGCTCCAGCGCCACTTAGCTGTAAGCGGCCTCCGGGTCCAGGCGACTACTTGTAACTACGGCCCTGGCCACCCAGGTGTACTTCTTCAGTAATAAAGCTTGATTTTTTATCAACTTGTTTACTGCTTTGCTCCCTACGATGGGACTACTAAAGCCGAGTACTACTACTCGCACCTACTCCACGATGGGCGCTCCGCACTCTGAGATCGCGGTTACGAGTACTCATTGATGGAACAACTTCATTTCATTGATACATGAATAGTTCATTACAACTGTTTCCTGTACAAACATGGCTACTAAGCTACCTATGCAGGGCTACTGGAGGTTCAGCTTCTCGGCTACCTGCTCCGCGATGGGAGCCATCTGCTCCCGGCGAGCGCCCGCGTCTTGCTCATCCGAGCGGTGGGCGGCTACCCCGCCGGCGACCACCTCCACCGGAGCCTTCGGGAAGTACGACTTCATGAAGGCCGGCACTTGCTTCGGGATCGACTTGGCCATGTGCTTGACGTAGGCGGCCGGCCGGCTTGGCGCTTCACGAAGTCGATCCGCCGCAGAGGAGCGATCTTGGGGCCGCCGGGTGCGGCACCGGGAGCCTCGCGATCGGGAGGGCGGCCTCTTCAAGGTCCTTCGACCGTGGGCCGGAGCGCCTCGCAATCTTCGTTCAACTTCGCAAAGATTTGTAGCGATTGACGAGATCTCTGTCGGGAGGCAATCCGCAGCTCCATATGCTTCTCGCACTCGAGGGCGAGGTCCTTGTAGTCGAGCTCAAGTACCTGGCGGGCTTCTTGCTCCCGGTAGAAGAGGTTCTTCATGCTGACCTCCGAGGCTTTCAGCTGCTCCACCTGGCCTTCGAGTTCTGCAACACAACACAACAACGGGTCAGAGGCTATGCGACTTCCAACAAGTACCCGACAAGTCAAAGGACATACCCTTATTCTTGTTGCGGAGGCCTTTGTTCTTCCGCACCAAGTCGTCGCCCTTCGCCTGCAGTTCCATCACATCGTTGTGGTACTTGGCGAAGGCGGCGTCGAGCTTCGACTGCATCGCGGCCGCGTGCTTCCGCGACTTCACGAGCTGCTCCTCCAGGGCCTCGGCTCGGAGCACGGTGTCGCCGTAGCCTTGCAACATGTTCGACTTCTCGCGGGATCGCTCCGCGACATCCTGCACAAGACAAGCTCAAGTCAAGCAGAGTACTCTACGCAAAGGATGGACTACTCGGGAGGCTACGACTACGTACCTTCATCCACTGCTCAGCCCGCCGGATCGCCTCCAGGTGCTGGGCTACCGTTGCCGGCTCGACGAGATCGTCGGCCAGCAGCTCAATCCCGCCACGGCTACTCGACGTAGCCTCCGTCATCGGCGCCGAGCAGATAGGCTCCGCGTCTTGGATCTCGGGGGATCGGATTGCCACCTCCGGGGCAACCCCCCGGCGACGTGGTAGCCGCCTCCCCCTCGGCGGACTTCACGGCGGTTTCCCCCTCGGGCTCGGGGGCTCCTTCGTGGCCTCCCGGGGCCTCGAGTGTCAACTCCCGCATGGGCACCCCCGCGGGGATGTCACCTCCTTCGGCGCTGCCAACAAGGAACACGCGCATCGGTGCCTACGACTACTCGTTCGGGAGTTCTACGGCTTCGGGAAGGGTACTCACCTTCGACTACGACCGCCTGCGGCGGCCGGCGCGTCGGCGGCCGGGGGGGCTCGGTCGCGGCTTGGGCCTCGGGAGCGGGCTCCTCGACGGGTGGCACGGCCTCTCCTGCCTCTGCTGTCGCGGGCTCTTCCCCGTCCCAGCTCAGATCTGTGGATTTTCTGCACAAGTGTTCACAGAAGATCGTCAGGCAACCATCGACTACTGCCACCAGTACTACTCATGAAGATGTGGTACTTACAAGTTCGACCGGACGATAGTCACGGCCGGAGCACCGAGGATGCTGGCGATGTCAACCAGTCCACCCTCGGCGGGCGTCTCTTCCTCCGCCTCTTCGGCTACTGCCTTCGCCACGGTGGCAGCGGCCGGCACAGACGTCTCCTGCGCTCCTGCGGCTTCCATCTTTCCAACGGCGGCGGCCGCGGGTACTCTACTCTCCACCGGAGCGAGGGGCGGCGCTCCGGGCGCGCCGAAGATCTTCGACAGTGGGGGCTGGGCTTCGGCTTCTAGCCGGTTCCCCCACCGGGTCCCACATGCCTTCGTCGCCCTCTTCGACGGGCTCCGTTGGCGGCACCTCCCCGCACACGGGGATGACTCCTCGTCGGCACCGTACTCGACTACCGGGTACTCGACCATTCTCGTTCAAGATAACTAACCTCACGGAGGCGTGGTCTACGAGACCTTCATTTTCTTCGCCACCCGCTTCTTGGTGGGGTTGCGCGGCTTCCTCGGCGGCGCAGCAAGGCTAGCCTCCGGAGCTAGCCGGGAGGATCTTGGATAAGTGGCACATGAGGCAAGCCTGGACGGCTAAACCTCGACCGCAGCTGGAAGTGGTCCTGCAGCGTCTCTTCGTCTTCTTCATCATCGGAGGTATCCTCCACGATGACGGTGTCGTCGCCTTCACCGACTTCACGGCGCTCTTTCGCCTTCCCCTCCGCCGGGATCTCGATCCCACTCGGTGGCGGCTGCGGCTCGGAGACAAACCGCTTCACATCATCCTGCGCGAAGACACAAGGCGTCAGCAACTCTGCTACAAGTGCTCACATCTCGACGAGGGGGGTACGGCTACTCACCTCGTTGGGCGGGCGCGCGGCGGAGTATTCCTCGACAGGGCACGCCGTGTACTCCGGCATGTCCTTGAAGATGCGCGACAACCTCTCGATGATGTCGTTGTCGTCCAACTCGCCCCCCGGCATCCGCGACGTGTCGTCGTCGCCGGTGTACTCGAAGCCCAGCGTATCCCTCGCCATCAGCGGCTGGATCCGGCGCTTCATGAAACTGAAGGCCACGTGCTCGGCCCTCAGTCCGGCTTCTCTGAGCACCCGGATGCGTGCTAGCAGCTCGGGGAGCTGGATCCCCTCCTGCATGGTGGGCTCCGTGTTCCACCACTCCCGATGCCTGGGCTGCCGTCCGCTCGGCTTCGGCAGGCCTGGGTGGTGGTTGGTGATGTAGAACCACCGCGTCTTCCAGTCCGTGTTGGAATCCACGAGCTTGTACGCAGTGCGGTCCGCGGCGTCCTCCCTCAGCTGGATCCCGGCCCCTCCGACTACTCTGGGGTTGGAGGCACTGGGCTGCGGCTTCACGCGGAAGAACTTCCGGAAGAGTACCCAGTGCGGCTTGATTCCAAGGAAGGCCTCGCAGAAGTGGACGAAGACCGACGTGTGGAAGATGCCGTTGGGGTTCAAGTTGAGGTACTCGACGCCGTAGTACCCGAGCAGCCCCTTGAAGAAGTCGCTTGCTGGCAGCGCAAGCCCGCGCTCCACGAAGCGCGAGAACATCAGAATCTCGTCCTCCGCCTTCTCCATCGGATACGGATCTCCTGCGGCGGATCTCCACATGTCGACTTCTTTCTCCCCGATGAACCCGCTCGTTCAACGGGGGTCGGCGGAGTCCTCCGTCTTGACCTTCGACTTTTTCCACTCGCGGCTTGGATCAGCGCGCGGTGGAGACAGCGGCGGCGCCGCACTGGTGGCGGCCGCGGCGGCCTCTGTACGGCTCCTCTTCTTCCCGCCGGCCTTGGATGTCTTCGACGGCGACGGCTTCATCCTCCAAGTACAAGGAGTCTTCACTCGCATCCGCTCGGGGGCTACCCTAAACCCTTCGGGTGGCGATGCGCTCGGATCTACTACGGCGGCAGCAGGCGCTGGAGTGGATCTACTTCAAGATTCAAGTGGAATGACTGCGGCTCACTTGGGTGAAAAACCCTAAGGGATTCGGCTCTTATTTATAAGCCAAATCGCCTCCGCAACGGGCAGCTGGATAAGTCCACGCGCGGCTGACTCAGCGTCTGCGCGTGACTCTTCGTATTCTACTAGTCGACGCGCCTCACCTCGGGGGCTCGGCTACTTCTACTCGACTACCTGGGACGCGGCTAGTCTCAAGAGCATCTCAGGACACATTCTCCAAGAAGACCCTTCAATTCGAGAGGAAGTACTCGACTCAAGGCTCGGGGGCTCCGTGCCACGTGTCCTTCGGTTTTTTCTCTCCAGATTTTTCGGGATTTTCTTGCCGAGACTTCGGATGGATCCTCGACGAGCCCGCGGCTCGAGGCTCGGGGGCTACTCCATGTGGATTGCGGTTCCGCAAATCGCATCTCCATGACGGCTTCGGCTTCAAGACAAGACAGGCATTTCTTGAAGACCTTCGAAGGCAAACTTCAAGGACGCTTGGGACTACTCGAGAAGACTTCAAGATTGCTCAAACATCAACTGGAGTACATTCCAGCCTCGGGATGCTTCGACTACTCTTGAGGACTTTTGACTTGTGGTACTCAGGGACGCTTGAGGACTACTCGTTAAGGCCGTCAAGACTACTGGAAGCTATCCTTCTCGACTACAAAGTACTCGGGGGCTTGTCGTATGGACCTCCCTGGGCCCACTACCTCGGTGGGTACCGGGACCGACTACTCGGTGGGCCCACGGGACTACCGGCTTGCGCTACACGGCACCTGAAGGCGTGGAGCACAAGGACTACACAGGAGTAATACTCGGTTAGGACTCTGTATACGTTCCGCACTGTATAGAGGTCTCCTAGACGTACTCGACTAGTACTCCTTCCCTACTCCGACTTGTAACCCTGCCTCCCGGACTATATAAGGCGAGGCAGGGACCGATCTCAGGATCATCTCATCTCACGGCGCACTATTGCACCATCTTGTAATCGTGCCCTATCAATCCAGAGCTACGCAGCATACAAGACGTAGGGTATTACGCACCTCGCGGCCCGAACTGTCTAGGGTCTAAATTGTGTGCCACGTGTCTCTTCCTTCGAGTTACCGATCTCGGCGAGTCACGTTCATCTACTTCGGGTACTCCCCGTAGTAGGTTGCCGGTCTAAAACACCGACAGCCGGTGGTTTGTGAGTTTTGTGTGGGAGCTCCTTTGTAGCATATGTATAGCTTTCCTTTGTGCATTTCTTGCATTTGGCATGGCATATGTAACATGATGTATAGGCATCCTTGTATCTTAGATTGCATGCTTTTTGTATCATATGCATTGGTTAGGAAAAGCTTCTCTCATATACATTGTTCACCATGAAATGAGATATATGTCTTTGTGAGCTTGTTTGGCATGCTATGGTTAGTTTGGCTTAGCTCTTGATGATCTTGATGAATAATCCATGGTTGATGGCTATGTTTTTGAAAAATATCACATGTATGCTCTCTCATGTGTAAATGCCTTTATATGATCTTGACATACTTTAGTGGCTTTGCTATGCTTAATTTGTGGTTGGATAGCTAGTTTATTGATCATATGGGAACAAAGGCTCATTTGCCATCATGAAAGTTTAGCCCTCTTGCCTTATCTTGTGGAGTGGCATAAGTTCCTTTTTGTCGCAAAGACATTTCATGTACCAATTATGAATCTGAAAATGAAATGGAAAATGCTTGGAAAATATGCTCCCATGTCATTTGTGCTGAATTTAATTTTCTTTGGGTGCTAAACCGTTGCATGATGCCTACCAATGAGAAGTCTCATACATAGAAGTAGGCACATGGCTCGGTGGCTTTGACATGACATGAGGTGCTTGTGGGTGATTGTGATGGTCTTATGATTAGAATGGCTGTCCTAGCATGAAGTTTCTGTGGCTTTGCCATTTTGATATGCTTTGATCATGTTTAGGACTTTGCTCATGAGAGGCAAGTTTTTCGCAAAATTTCCCAAATCCATCTTAGCTTCGTCCAATGGTTGTGAAACTTGGTGATCATGTAGTTGAGATCGATACGAAGCCATAGAGTATCTAACTTGCTCATTTGGACATGTGTAGCATTCTTTGTTGAATTTTGTCTATTTGAGAGGCTCTAGGTTGAAAGTTTTGCATATTTGGCTTGATTCATGCATTGCCAACAAGGGGGAGAAGTTTGAGCTTGAAATGGCTTGCTGGACGCATTTAGAAGGTTTTCAGGTGGTTTCGAGCCATTTCTGGGCTCTGTTGTGCACCGGTCTGACCGGTCGGGAGCACCGGTCTGACCGGTGTGAGTGCTGATCCTGTGCACATCTTAGGCACCGGTCTGACCGGTGGTGATGACCGGTCTGACCGGTGAGCTGAAGTTGCTGCAGCTGCCCTGTTTTCAGCTGGTTTGCATGCATTCGTCCAGGGGGAGGTGCATTGGTTCAGGGGGAGCTTGCATGTGTGCAGGGGGAGCTCTTTGTGGTTGTTCGAGCTTTGCTTTGGTGGTTTGCACTCTTTGTTTGAGTTTTGTTTTGTCTCGGATGTGTCGAGCCGTTGCCCTTGCCTAAGGGGTCCGAGACTTGTCTTCTTCAAGTGATCTTGCTCTTTGCCTTTGTTTGGCTTTCGATCGCTTGTTGGAGTTTCTTTTTGTTTGTTTCTTCTCTTTTTCCTTTCTCTCTTGTTACTTTCGTGTGGGTGTTGTCAATGCACTCATCAAGGGGGAGATTGAGGACCATGTGTGGTTCGAGGACCGGTGGATGGTCGCTTCCTTGTGTGATGAGTGATTGACAACATTGTGTGGACTGATTCTTGGCTAAGTATTGGAGGTGCAGGTTGCGGCTTGACTGGTGATTGGTGCAGGTGAAGAACAAGCGCGAAAGGTCGTCGCCGGTGAGGCCTCCAGGTGTGGAGAAGACAAGTAGGCTTCATTCGAGGGACCCGGTGGCCAGCGGGGTCAAGTGCGGGACGCATGGTGGCATGAACAGCAAGATGATGTCATGGACGGTTTCTCGCTTGAGCCTCAAAACCAAGGTCGAGCCGGGACTACGTGGGAGCCGAGTCATGAGTGGAGATTGGCGGAGGCTACACCGAGTTCGCGGGGTTTCCGGTGGTTCACCAGAAAACCACTGGGTTCCTTGGTTGATCCACAAAGCCAAGACCGAAGAACCGAAGACGGAGCTACAGCAGCGCCAGACCGGTCTGACCGGTGGGTCTGACCGGTCGACCGGTGTGCGACGACGCGGTCCGGAGACTTCGAAGCGGAGGACACGCGTCGGGATCGCATGGCTTGCGTCGAGCCTACGCTGGGTGCGGTCGCCGGGCATCCGTCCGATGGAAAAGACATGAAGACTTCCAATACCGCCCTTGAGGGGCTTGTATCTCTAGTTGTTAGAGAAGGGTATTTTAGACTTTCGGTTTCCTCCATATAACCCAAGAGGTGAGAGGATGGCAGCCAACTCTTGGAACCCTAGCTCATTTGTTTTCCTATTTTCCTTCCTATTTTCCTTAGGACTTCCATAGGACTAGCTTGAGAGCTTCATGGTGAGATCTTGTGAGAGGGTTGGATGATCGGGCGGCAAGCTAGACCTTGTATGAACCTTTGTTGCATGTATAGATGATTCGACGTGGTTCCTCAAGGTTTGGATGTGTTGTTCCCGGTTGTTCTTGGTGGTGATTTTTGGAGCCCTCTCTTGGTGATTTCTTTGGGTTGTTATCGGGACCTTTCTCTTGGGGATTTGATGGGGGAAATTTGTGGGAACCCTTCGTGGTTCTTTGGGCTGTGATTCCCCTCCCAAATCCGTGAGTAAAGGCGCTCGATTTTGAGGTTTTCCGGGTTCTAGGGTTTGTGGTGCTCTTGGCGGGATTTCTTCGATTCCTCCTTTTTGGACAAGTTTTGGTGGCATTAAACTTGGCTATGGACTCCTCATGAGTTGTTCCTAATATCCCCAAAGTCTTGTTCAAGTCCGTGGAGCGATTCGGGAGATCGAGGTTTGGATTCGGCGGAGTTGACCCGCGGGTGCTGTTCATCCCGAGCTTCCCAGGCTACACCGGTCTGACCGGTGCTCTTGACCGGTCTGACCGGTGCAACCCTCGGTGGATTTTTGCTCGGGTGAACGTCTGGGTGTGTTCGCTGTTGTCCTGTGTTGCTGCTGTTTCGAGTTTGGGTCAGTTTGGTGATCGGTTGGCCCGTTTGGTGTGTTGGGGGCTTTCATGCTGTGACCGGTCTGACTGATGTGTTTCACCGGTCTGACCGGTGTGGAGCCACTTAGTGAAAGTTGCTCAGTTTCACCAGCAGGGACCGGTCTGACCGGTGGTGCTCACCGGTCTGACCGGTGTTGGTCTGTAGACTCGATGTTTGGTGTTCCGCTGTGTTCTCGGGTCGGAAGGTTGTGTGTTGGTTCCTAGGTCCAGTGGCACTCCAGTGGCTACGTGGGCTTGACCAACTTGGGTAGTGAGTCGGAGACGTGTGTTGGAAGCCGTGTTCATCTGGTTGGAGTTTCCATCTCCTTCGAGAAGAATTTTTATCAGCTCCCATTCACTCCCCCCCTCTCTGGTTTGCCATATCGGTCCTCCACCCTCCTAAGATTCGCTGCATACCCATCGGGGAACATTAAAGTTTGGAACCACTCTAGTACTTCCTTCCTTTGGGGCCTGGTCAGGAGGTATGGGGCTGAAGGCTTTTTCCATTTCTTGCCTTGCTTGGGAGGCTTCATGTTGTACTTTGGTCTATCGCATATATTAGCTTGATCAAGTCTAGTCTTAATGTTATCTTTTGACTTATCAGCAATCTCCATGGTTGTACACCAGAGTGCCTCAGCGACATTCTTTTCCGTGTGCATCATATCAATGTAATGTGGACAAAGAAGGTCAGTCATGTATGGTAGTTTCCACAAGCCTGACATCTGAGTCCAAGCATGCTCCTCACCGTACCCCTCGTAACCACCTATTGCTTTTTCCTTGAGCGCGGTTAATTGAGCAAGAATATCTACTCCTGTCAACATCGGCGGTGGGGGGTCTTCAACCATGACACCTTTTGTAAAGTTCGTGGTGTCTCGTCTGAATGGATGGTCCATAGGGAGGAATTATCGGTGTAGGTCGAAACAAGAATACTTGGTACCCTTCGCCAACCAAATAAACTTTAAAGCAGCCTTGCATACTGGGCATGGGTACTTCTTGTGGACAGACCAGCCGCTGAATAGCCCATACCCCGGATGGTCATGCTGGGAGTACATGTACCACACGTGCATTGTGAAGTTTGTGTCTGTAGCTCGATCATATGTACGTACCCCTTCCTTCCAAGCAATTTCCAAATCATCAATCAAAGGCTGCATGTACACACTCATTTTATCACCGGTGTATCCAGGAATTATCAATGACACAAATATGTTCTGTCGCTTAAACATGATGCCAGGGGGAAGTTGAGGGGGATAACAAACACGGGCCAACAAGTGTATGGTGCAGCCATCAGTCCATAAGGATTGAACCCGTCTGTAGCCAACGCAACACGTACATTTCGAGCTTCGCCGAATTTGTCCTTATGTTGGTCGTCAAAATATTTCCAAGAATCAGCATCGGCTGGATGTACCATGTTATCGGGACGATATCGTATGCCGTCTTTGTGCCATGTCATTTGTTTTGCGGATTCCTCGGTCATGTACAGTCGTTGGATCCTCTGTATGAATGGGAGGTACCGTAAGATTTTCACCGGGATGTCCGACTGCTTCTTATGACCATCACCAGAGTTTACCTCCAGGTACCTAGAGGATTTACATTTGGGGCAGTACTTTGCATCCGCATGTTCTTTCCGAAACAAGACGCAACCATTTGTACAAGCATCTATCATCTCGTATGGCATCTTAAGTAAACGAAGGATTTTCTGTGCCTCGTACATGTTATGTGGCAGAATGTGATCTGTCAGAAGCATGGAGCCAAAAACTGTCATCATTTCATTAAAGCGATCTCGACTGATTCCCAATTTACACTTTAGGGCCATTAAGCGTCCTATGGCATCCAGTTGAGACACAGTAGTATGCTTGTGAAGTGGTTTCTGTGCAGAAGACAACATATCGTAATAAGCCTTCGCGGTTGGCTCTGGAGCTTCCTTCATAACATGGTCAGGCCCTTCATTGAAGTTTGCTTGATGAAAGTCTTCTAACATGTCTCCGCACCCGGCTTCATCATCAAATTCCTCGATGCGTTGCCTCAAGACCTCGTCTCTTGCACAATGTGCTTCACCATGGCAGATCCACCGAGTATAGTTTTCCACAAACCCATATGTGATAATGTGTTTACCCATGGTGAGCTGAGTTTGGTCTGACTTATTTTCACACTTACTACATGGACACGGCGCTTTATATTGTCCTTTGTCAAAAGCCTTTATACAGAAATCATCGACGTTGCGCCCGAATTCACTGGGGAAGTCACGCTTATTCCTCCAGCCCGTGTACATCTACTCACGGTTATCCATTCTTTAACCAGTGATATAAATACATAACAAGGTTGTGCAAGAAACAAAACTCTTAGAAGATTTGTTAACATGGCATGCATGCTTCTACACGATATCTATCATGCTATTGTAGGTAAAGATAGGTCCTAAACCCACCCGAGGATGTGTAGATGGGTTTAGTTCCCATGCTCTACTCCTAGCCGAGACAGAATTTCGGCAGCACCTCCCCGTTGTTCTCCAAGTACACGTCTTGGAAAGGAGATTGTGTACCCGGAGAACAACAGGAAGGTGAAGCCGAAACTCTGTCCCGGATCGGAGCGGGACCATGGAAACTAAACCCATCTACACATCCTCAGGCTATCCAAAAAACGTGGACAATTCGAAACAGATACGGTCATAGATATGCAAGCATATGCATATTTCCAATTGTATCTCTTTCGAACGGGAGACGCCTAACTAGGTTACGTGATCTAGCCATCTAGGTACATGATATGGAAACAAGGGCATTAGCACATGCTCACCTAGTAACTCGACACAAGATGGGGACGGGCGGCAAGACGGAGGTTGCGGCAATGGGAGCTTTCCTGCAAAAACCCATCAAGACTTAGCCTTTATTCAAAATTTCGGCAGCACCTCCCCTGTACGGTGTGGATTCCAAAACCTACAAGAAAATCCATGACACGAAGGTTGGGCCACAAAAACAATTTCTTCCCATGGCTCGATGGCCGGACACAAGAAGTAGTGATTTGCCTCCGATATTTTGCCATTTTTTGACTTTATCGTTGACCATAACAAAGTACCCCAATTTTAATCTAACATACTTATGCATCACTAAATTTAACTCATTTGATCTAATTCTAACATACTTATGCATCACTACTACAAAAGTGTAGGTCATCAACTCATCATACTAATTTAATCTCAAAATTCGAAAAAGGTCGGCTCCTCCATGTTCACAAAGGCCTCCTCCCTCTCATCCTCCTTGTTCTCCGGCCCTCTCCTTCCCTTCCTCCTTCTCCCCCTCGGCTATCTCCTACCCCTTCTCCATTTCCATCTCCTCCTCATTCTCTCCTGCCTCTACTTCCCTTCCTGTGTAATTAGGATTAATGTGTTAGGTTGAAGAATAAGCAAATAAATATATACATGAATAATAATTTCAGAACGAAACTCCCTCCCGTTGAAATTAAAGGGAAAAGTGTCATTTTTAGTTTTTACTTGACAGTGGCATTATATAATTGTTTCTCACTTCCATAAGTCCTACACAAATGGCATGCAAGTCATGACCAAATTATGTTAAAAAAATTATAATTTACATATCTGAAGCCCCACTTTCATTGGTTGTGAGCTTATTAGTTTGTGCAGTTTGCAGTACTTTTTTCCTCTCTATAACGATTTTGTGTGGGAAGTTTACACTATAATATTTGTTCTCTATAAAAGAAGAACAGAGGGAGCTTAGTCTGCAGAGGCCGGCTCTTGCAACTGGCTCTTGCAACTTGTTATTTTAAAAAATCTTCTCCATTTACCATTTAATTTATAGTTTGGATCAGCTCGTTCCTATTTATTTTTATATAATCTGAAAACGACTAGCTATCTCACAAACACATGCAAAGGAATTTTCACTGTCAGTCTAATCAAGATGAAGGAAATAGGACTTGGCACAAATTTTCACTTGCCTGGGCCCCGCCGCCGGACCCTCCTGAGGCCGCCGCCTGGACCCTCCAAAGGCCGCGGCCCGGGGTCTGCAGAGGCCGCCGCCCCGGTCCGCGCCGGCGGGGGCGGAGCCGGGGCGGCCGGGGGTGGGCGGCGCCGGAGGCCGGGGGGCGGCGGGGGCGGCGG
Source organism: Cenchrus americanus (assembly GCA_947561735.1). Taxonomy (NCBI): domain Eukaryota; kingdom Viridiplantae; phylum Streptophyta; class Magnoliopsida; order Poales; family Poaceae; genus Cenchrus; species Cenchrus americanus. The sequence goes on along the minus strand of OX387245.1, from coordinate 224,922,694 downwards.
CGCGTGGGTGGGTGGGGTCGCCCGGGGTCCGGCGGCGGCCGGAGCCGGAGCGAGGGGCCGGGCGCGGGCGGCGGCGGATGGGGCGCTGGTGCGTCAATCTGGGGCCGGGCGCTGGTGGATCTGCAGCGGGCTCTTTTTTTACACGGACGATCTGCGAGAGAAGAAGGTTGTGGCGGGGCAAGTGGGGCCATTGCGTTTTCCGTGCGCCCGGGAGGTCAACGCACGACAATAACTGGCCTTTGCCGTGCGTTTTGAAGGGAGGCGCACGACAAAGATAAAATCAAGTTTTTAATTTTCCACGGACGCTAAGCAAATTGGGGCCTGTATTCTTTGCCATGCGCTGTGCTCCAAAGCGCACGGCAATGATGTTGTTTGTCGTGCGCTGTTTGCTACGGCGCACGGCAAAGGGAAGTAAATTTCTAATTTGTTGTGTTCCCAAGAATGGAAAATTTAATTTTTTGTGAATGCAGTATTCAAAATTAGATGAAGCTTTTCATTGTAGTTAAAAATATGAATATCTTTTTTACAACTAGGATTTTTTGTAGTTATTACACAAATTCAATACATGTTTATTTAAATTATTTAGTTATAGTTAATATATGAAAATTAATAAATGGATGCGAAAAAATACCATGAACTAACATGAGTCAATGTAAGTTTTCAAGTCAAAAACCAAGGTCAAAATTTACTAAGACTACGTACCAAGTGAGATGACTATAAACATTATGAAACTTCGAGTTAGATGCTTCGTTTTCTAAACACTATACGTGACGGACCGTTCCAAACCTTTTTTACTATTTTCACACCCTTCCCACGGTATATCACGAGCTCTCGACAAATCTCATCACTTTCAAACTTCATTTGCAATTAATACAATAAAAAACATTTCACATACACATATTTTATCATTCCCCGCGAACAAATTGTTTAAAATTTCAAGTACATGCATAAGGTCCTAAAAAGGTATCAATTATACAAATAACATTTTTTCCAGAAACTATACTTTATTATTTTATGCACTTGCAGTTCAAATTTGGTTTAAACGAAAAAATCCTATCCATCAAAACAATTCGTTAAAATTAGCAAAAATAAAGATATGATTACATAATTGAAATGTAGATTGCAAAATAATATAGTTGTGGAGGAAAAATTGAAATAAGGTGTGAAAACTCAATTTTTAAAAATACATTGCCGTGTGCCAATGTAAAACACACGGCAATGCTGTAACTTTGCCGTGCGCCATACGAAAACGCGCGACAAACTTGTAGTCTTTGTCGTGCGTTGTTCTAAGGCGCACAACAAAGCTTGTCACCCGTCAGCTCTCACGGCCGGTCAGCTTGGGGCGGTTGGTCAAACGTTAGTGTAGAAGAATTGTCGTGCGTCCCTAGGAAAACGCACGGCAAAGATTTGTGATTGCCGTGTGCCCCCCTTAAAAATGCACGGCAAAGTATATAGATACCGTGCGTTTTTGTTTGACGTGCGTCATCTGGAAAATGCACGGCAAAGTCGATGTTTGTCGTGCGCTCGATGAAAAGCGCTGTCACACCCGACTTTCCGAAGAAAACCAAGTGCATACCTATATGCATGCCAGGATCAAGTTTCATGCATATAGTGACATAAAAGTGTATACAGAAACAGTATCACGTAAGAAAAAGAAAGATTATCAAAGATTTACGCTTAATACTGGAAACGAAGGCTCCAAACGTCACATGGAGTCGACTGGGGGTTGTGTACGCCTAGCACCAGCAACATCTTCATAAGGCTTCAGATCAGCTTCCTCCTTCTGAGAAACATTGTTTATAACAAGGGTGAGCACTTGTCGTACTCAGCAAGTGTGGGGAAAAGAATGAATGCAAAGGCTTTATAGTGGATTGGGCTATAAGCATTTAAGCAATTTTAGTTGATCAAGTTTTATTAGCACCCGATTACTAATGAAGTATAAGTTTATACCAACCCACATTAAGCATAAGGTAAGAGGTACACCATAAGCATATGGCAAGCAAAACCGGAGAGAGAGGTTTAAGTTCATCTTCAAGTTCAATTATCATGTGAGGGTCCAGGCCGCTCTTGACCGTGAGCACGGCTAATCGATTAGTTTTACACTCTGCAGAGGTTGTACATCTTTACCCACAAGTCGCGTAAAAGTCCCGAAGAACTTTAAACCCAACCATGCGATGCCGGCCAAGCATCATACCACACTACCGAGGTGTGATTGCATAGGAACGCTACGAGGCCTTTACAAATAGTCCTCCCGTGCGTATTAGTCCATAGTGGTATGTCATAGAGGCTATCTTTCGTACCACACTTCTATTACGGACGGTCAGCCATAGAGTCTTCTGTTCCAACACCGCTCCGGAATAGAAGAGCCATAAAAGCATTCCTCCGTCCCCAACCTACTATGCGAGTAATAACCACACAAAGACTTCCCTACTTAATCGGCCAAGACCAGAGCCATATAGTCCTTGTGGTTGCACTGTTGTCCTGGGTGGTCGCTCCATGTTCTGATTAATCATATGGTCTTTTATTAACATCCAAAGATATAGCATAAAGGTAAAACAAGTTCATCATTAATTTTCATTAAAACCACCATAACCCAGGTATAGCAACTAAGCATAGCTACCCAACATAAATGTCAACCCAGGTTAACAAGGAATGATCAGTAAGACTAGGTAATCCTTAATAGGAACCCATCAAAATTAATGCAAGCAAAGCAATGAGTGATTAAATATAATTCTTAGGACAAAAGATCAAGGACACACTTGCCTTTAACCAAAGAGTAGTTGCTCAAAATCTTCAACTTCAAGCTCTTCCAAACTTCTCGAACGACGTTCACTCTAAGCGTATCAATCATCGGGCACGAATATACACAAAGCAAACAAACAAGCATACTAAGAACAAAGCACCAGTCAAAAGAAAGCTTTAAAAGAACACACTAAAGGATAGGCTCGATTAGATGGATCACTAAAGCACACAAAACCGTGCTTAGAGGAAGAAAGGCTTGGCTTGCTTTAAAGAGATGGTTGTGGAAGATTGAGCAAGAACCGGAAAGATCACACTTAGATTGAGCTGAGAGAAGAACGTCTAACGAACGTTTTGCATAAATGAGAGAGCAAGGCTATGAGCTGGGTTCATTTTAATTAACAAAACAAATGTAAAGGATATTTCAAAAATAAAATACCCTATGTTGACATTAATGCCATATTAAACTTTATTTATGAAACCGGTGTAAAGAACTAGTCAAGTTTTATTAATAAAGATTCATATATGAATTAAACTGATTAAACATTTAATTTAGAAAAAACTAAACTATATGAACAATCTAAACGAGACTTTGTAATTCGAGTAGATCATATTATTATTAAAACATTATGGAACTGACATTAATCATATTAATATTTATTATAAAAGCCGATGTAAAAGCCTAGTCAAATTTTAATTAGAAAGGTTAATTAACTATTAAACAAATTAGCATTTGGTTTACGAAAACCGAGATAAAGATCTAATTAACTTATATGTACAAAAACATGTGATAGAAACATTGATCAAATTAAATTTGCTTATGAAAAACGATGTATAGATCTATATAGCTTTTATTTATAAAGGGCATGTATAACTAGACATTAATCAAAATTAATATTAATTTTATTTTCAGAACACAAAACATGGTGAAAGCACTCTACTAACGCGTGCTTTACATTATTATGGACCTAACGCAACTTGAATGGATTAAATCGGAGCTAAAACGAAGATTTGATGAGCAAAACAAGATTGCAGGGGCCTGAACGAGATTAACCGTAGACTTCAGGGGCTAGCTAGGAAGATATGCAAGACACACTAAATAGTGCTCGGGAAAAGGTTAAAGATCGGGGTTAGATCTGTAAAAGAGCTCTGGTTGGATCTGGTTGCAAACATCTAATAGATCTAGGGGGTTTCTTGTAAGATTGCCAAGACTCAGGTTTGGATCTATGGATTTCCAAGGTCTGCAGGAAGTTATGTGAGAAACAGCGGCCTCATCATCTTCTACCTCTGGTCTTCGAGCAGGACAGGGACAGGGGATCCCCGGTGGCCACGGACCGGTGGCGGCGCCGGCAACATGGTGGGCTAGGAGCTCGAGGAAGGAGGGAAAAACGGAGAGGAGATGAAGGGGATCACGATGGGTGGCTCACCTCGGTGGAAGATGGAGGGAGCGGCCGGAATCCCGCGGTCAACCGGCGGCGGGTTGGCCTCGAGGCGGCGGCTCGGGCACCTGCATAGGGCGGCGGCGCGGTGGCGGGGCGCGGGGAGGCGGCGGCGGTGTGGGGGGCGCGCGGCCTAGGGTACGGGGGTTAAATAGGGGCGCGGACCCCAAGGAGCCCGGGCGTGCACGCCAAGAGCGGCGGCGGCGGCGCCATGGCGGCTTCGGCCTGCGGCCGAAGGCCCGGGCTCCGATGGGCCGGTAAGGGCCGACGGCTGCTCTGGTGGGTTTGGGTCGGGCCGGAGCTGGGCTGAAGAGCTGCGGCCTAGATGGGCTGCGGGAGTTGAGGGGGGGAACAACAGACTTGAGGACCTGCTGAAACGATTGGTGGGCCAAAAGCTAAAAGGGCGGACGGAGGAAAAGGTCTGGGGTGGTAAGCCAGACTTCCGGAGATTTGGGCTGAAAGCTTTCATGGGCCAAAAGGGAGAAAGGTTTAAAGAAAAAGATTGAGAATTTCTTTTTATTTTCAGAATACATTTTCGTGAAAAGAATTATCCAGAAATAGCTAGATAATTCATATAAGTCACGAAAAATATTCTAAAAATTCCAAAAATTCTAGGAAAATTCCCAGAGATAGATTGGAACATGAACAACTGAAATAAAATATTTGGAGCTCATGAAAAAGATTTTAGAGCCTTCTAATAAATAGAAATAGCTCAAGAAAAATGAGAATAAATCCCAGAAAAATCCGGAAAAAATCTCGAAAGGTTTGGACAGCTCCTAATCGCATTTTTTGAAACCTTTTGCACTCAAGAACCACTAGATGCATCAGCATGAATACAACACACATAACTTTTTGTTTAATTTAGAAAATCAAACAATGGGTTTTTCCTACACTATATTCCCTGTATAGAAAAATAAATGTTGGAAAAATTTTAAAATTATGAGAAAATCGCTATTCAATTATTCTTTCTATTCACATCCTGAAATTGGAAATTTCAGGGTGTGACAAGCGCATGGCAAACATTTTGACGCACGACAATCTGCCGTTTTCCCGTAGTGGTCCCTGTGCCGAGAGCTTTGGATCTGGCTCTCGGCACAGAGCAGAGCTCTCGGTACAGGCTGCGCTTCCAGTAGTGGTAAAAGGCACCTTGGGTCCTGAAACTATTGAAGCATTCCTATCTGGGTACTCAAACTAACAAAGCGACTATTGTCGTCGTGCACCAATGGTCCAAAACCTACCACACAATCGCCAAATTCCGACGTGGCAGTGTGCCACAGTGGCAACTAGATGATGTGTACAAGCTATCTTCTAAAATAACCCTTACACTTTCTCTTTCTAAACAATACAGTCATCCTCTACTAAATGAGAGCATGGACGGCTCGTGATAGAGGTACGTATAACCTGGTATTCTGAAGGTATTTATTCTTTAGATTGCAAAAAGAAAAATAATATATTTGACATCATCACGATGTCATGGCCTAAGAGCAAAGCATTGGCGCAGCGCGTGCGCAGCTTCACGCCGCCGTTGTGTGGGCGCGCCGCGTGCGTCAAAGTCGCCTCCGCTGCTACCGCGCCCAAGCGAGAGCTCGTGTGAGTCACCGACACCACCGACGCTGCACAGCGCGCGCGTGCGAGCCGCTAACACTCGTGCCGCGGCCGCCTTTGGCGGGCCCCTAGTCACCGGGAACGCGGAACGACGCCACGTTCCGCGTCCCGGGAACTTCGTCCCAAAACGAGGAACGGGGACGCACCGGGACGAAGCATGGTACGACGGCGGAACGCGAATCGGAGGAAAGCAGGACGGGAGGGCCAAGGTGAAGCGCGCGCGCGTGCTTGGGGCTGCCGCTGTTGCCGCCGGCGCCCGGCCGCTGGTGCAACTCTTTCCCGGATGGCGGAGGGAGGGAGGGAGAAGAAGCCGACTTTGCTCTTGGGGCATTCAGGCAGGAGGCCGGCCATTGGCATCCGAGCTCTGCGAACGTCGTCGTTCCCATTCCTCGTCCCGGACGATGCGGGAACGTGCTGAAGCTGTATACTCCTCTCGTTCCATGCTATTGAAAATCAGCGTACCACGTTCCTCGTCCCCGTTCCTCGATCCGTCGTTCCGGGAACAGCGGTGACTAGGGGCGGGCCTGCTGTCGATCACGGGGCGGCGGAACGTCGGGCACGAGCCGCGGGACATCAGCCAGGCGTCGACACACGAGACGTGGAACCCGTGCACGCACCGCGGCAGCACGCGCACCTTCTTGCCGTTTGCGAACTCGCCAAGGTAGATGGTGCACACGTCCTCGGCCTCGGCCCGGGCGTCCTCCTCCTTTGCGGCGACGTAAACCTCCACAAGGATGCTCCTCAGTGTGCGCTTCTTGATCCTGCCTCGGACACTGTCGCCGCTCGACGATGTCGACGCCCTCTCGTTTCCGCCGCTGTCGTCCGCGGCTCGGCCCCCACACCAGAGCGTGCACCTGGCCAGCGAGTTGAGCGCGAAGGCGAATAGCAGCGCCAGGAACAGCGCCGCCAGGAGGATCACTGCGTTGGTGTTGAAGGTACTGTAGCCAGCCGCCGCCACTGCGCCTCCGATGGAGCTAAGCTTGGGTTGAAGGGATAGATAGGCACACGACCGACAGGTGGTGCCGCAGTGCCGCTCGCTCAATTTCTGATTGCTTTGGTTGGCAGGACTGGAAGCTGCATCTGCACTAGGGAATAGCTTCCTTGCGTGCTTGGGCACGACAAGCACCGGATTTGGAAGTTGTAGCTCGCAGCTCGCTAGTCTACTCTGGTGCATTTCCGCTCGGCGAAAAGGGCCGTCCGTCCGCTCATGGCGAACTTGTCCTGTACCGGCGCCGGTGATACGGCGGCGGTCCTACGGCTGGGTAGCTGGACGAGATTGGGGAGGGAGAGGATGGACTTGGGACTGAGAAGGTGAAAAGGTACAGGGTTCTTTTTGTTGTAAATGTAAAGGGAACATTAAATGAGGAACAGTAATTGTGATTATTATCTATTGATGAACAGTAGTCTGATATCATACAAAACTTTGTTTTCGATACTATTCGCTAGCCTCTCAGGCATCCACGTCATCCGCTGATGTCATCCCACTATATGCCACAATTAAGCCCGGCAACTATCAGCGTTGCACCTTTATTACTATAAGCACAAATGCACAGCAGCTCAACCGGCTAAGCAAATCAGCGCTGCACCTTTATTACTATAAGCACAAATGCACAGCAGCTCAACCGGCTAAGCACGCAGATGTGCATGTCAGCTCAACCGGCTTAGCACGTAGACATGCACAGAAGCTCAACCGGCCGGCTAGCTTTGGTCTTCTTTATTAATCATCTCCGGCAGCTTTGGTCTTCTTTATTAATCATCTCCGGCAGCTCTGAGAAGAAACGGGCACCTCAACACGCAATAATGATGGGAGATGAAGAGCCTACGTTCAGTACAAAGGCCGGACTCCGTCACCATCCAGTCCTGGATCCGTTCGCCTCCCTTGCCATCAAGCCGCTTGCAGACTTGCAGTGTTCACGCTCTCGGCTTCCTCACTGTCTAGTTCAAGGAACCATCAGACTGCCTCTCTCATCATCCAGTGCAGCGCCTCGCCATCCAGGACTACCTCCCTCGCTGTCCAGCCCAGCTTCAGGTGTGAGGGCTGCTCAGCCTGTCTGCATTCTCCCATTTCACGTGCTATTGGCAAAACATCAATCAATTTTCTATTTGTGCTTCTCACAGTTTCATTGAGTCTCATGCACTCAATATATTAGATGTATTGCCCCTTTGAAACATCTTGAATTTTGTAGGTTCATATGAAATAGTTTTGCCTCAATTTTGCATGTTCATATGAATTGATTTCACCTCTGAAATTTTGCAGGTTAATATGAAGTAGTTTTGCCTCAGTTTTGCATGTTCGTAGAAATTGATTTCACCTCTGAAAATAGCAGGCACATTGGCCTACTTCAGTCAATCCGGCAACATTCTCTTCTTCAACTTTATTAGCTTTTCTAAGTCTGTAGTTGTCCTCATTATGTTAGTTTTGACAATTAATTATTTTTTGAGAAGTTGACAATTAATTATTATGCGCACATCCTTAAGTTGCGTAATCAATCAGTTTTTATTTCAGTTGTACATAATCTTGGTGTCCCACTTTTGCAATCATATATACATTGAAGCTATTTTCACCAAAGAGAACTCCCAAAAAATGAAAAGTAGTTCGATCATTGCAAATGTATGCTACTTCGTCGGTAAACCACATACTCATTGTCCTCATTTATATATTAAATAAAATATGATTTATGCAAACTTTACATTCAAGTCAAAAAGGCTCAAAAATCACAAATGTATCAAATAATCATATAAATTTATGCAAAATATCTCGCAGCAACGCGCGGGGTATCACCTAGTTTATACAATGACAAAGGACGCCAATTCCAGGGAGCACGCTCCCACGCGCCCCTTCGTGGGGGGAATGGCAACTGCAATTAGCAGTTGCTAATTGCCCACTAATTGATCACATGGAATATTTTCAACACTCCCCCTGATCGATTATCTTCTAGATACTCCATGTTCATCATAATATTTAATCTTGAAAAACCCTGTGGGAAAAACATAGATATGCATTGATATATCAGGATAAAACTCCTTAAAAACCCAATGGGAAAATATAGGAGAAAACACCATGATAATCATGTGTATGCCCGTAAAATATCATCTCCTAAAAAACCCCTTTGGGGAAAATAAGATGATATAACATACATAATGCTGATATTGCCTCGTTAAAAACTTTATATGAGAAACCCTCAAAGTAAAACTCAAATAAAGAAAAGAGTACAATACAATGCACAAAGGATTAATTTTTCATATATACTCCCCCAGATTTCTGCAAGTCTCTAAATCTCCTCATACCAATTCCTTCAACATATTTATGGAATATGTTAGAGATTTTGTGAATAAATCAGCAAGGTTATCACATGACTTAGTTTGCAGAATCTCAATTTCCCCATTCTTTCGTAACTCATGGGGATAGAATAACTTGGGAGCAATGTGTTTGGTCAAGTTACTTTTGATGTAACCTGATTCCATTTGTGCAACACAAGAAGCATTATCTTCAAAGATAATGGTAGGTGCATCAAGAGAACCGATTTCACATGATTTCAATATGTGACCCACCACTCTACGAAGCCACACGCATTCTTGTGATGCTTCATATAATGCAATGATCTCAGAATGGTTAGTGGAAGTGGATCTTAAAGTCTGCTTTGATGATTTCCAAGAGATAGCAGTTCCACTATTCATGAAAACAAAACCTGTCTGGGATTTACTATTATGGGGATCAGATAGGTAGGCTGCATCTGCATAGCCTAAAAGATTCTGATCTGGATTTCTTTGATAGAACAATCCAAGGTCTCTAGTGCCATTAAGATACCTGAATATGGTCTTAACTCCGACCCAATGTCGTTTCGTTGGAGCTGCACTGTGTCTTGCTAGTAGATTCACTGCAAATGCAATGTCCGACCGGGTACTATTAGCAAGATACATCAATGCTCCAATAGCACTTAGATAAGGAACCTTAGGTCCCAAAATCTTTTCACCCTCATCCTGTGGTCTGAAAGGATCTTTCCCAATATCTAAAGATCTCACAATCATAGGAGTCTTACATGGGTAGGCTTTATCCATGTTGAATTTTTCCAACATTTTCTGGATATAGGCACCTTGGTATACAAATATCCCAGATGGTAAATGTTCAAGCTGGTTTGACCCAAATCTTTCATTTCGAACTCCGCCTTCAAATGATGACGTGCCTCGTTGATATCTTGTTCATTGCCAATGATGTTTATATCATCAACGTAGACAGATACAATACAAAATCCATTTGTAGTTTTCTTAATGAAAACACATGGACAGTCATCATTATTTATGTATCCCTTATTCTTAAGGAACACACTTAACCGATTATACCACATTCGGCCTGATTGCTTTAAGCCATATAATAACTTCTGCAACTTAACACAAAACATGTTGCGATTTGCCTTGAGATCTGGTATGCTAATTCCATCAGGAACTTTCATGTATAAATCAGAATCCAGTGACCCATACAAATATGCGGTCACTACATCCATCAACTGCATAGATAGACGATTTTGTACTGCCAGAGATATCAAATATCTAAAAGTTATGCCACTCATAACTAGAGAATAAGTTTTGTTGAAATCAACGCCGGGCCTTTGTGTGAAGCCCTGAGCAACTAGCCTTGCTTTATATCTCACCACTTCATTGTTTTCATTCCGTTTTCAGACGAAAACCCACTTAAATCCAACAGGATTAACATTGGAAGGTTTCGGTAATACCCCAGAAAACACTTCCCTTTTAGTGAGCGAGGCTATCTCTGTTTCAATTTCTTCCTTCCATTTGTTCCAGTCCGAGCGCTTCATGCACTATGCCATGGACTTTGGATCTGGATCAGTATGAAGGACTTCAGCAATTTGTTCAAAGAATAAAATGTCGACCTTCGTATTACTACGATCATAAGACTCTCCAGTCTCTATGTAATTAATGGCAATTTCATCAACCCTTGTAAGATCATCATGATTTCCCAATACGATTGATCTCGGGTCATTAGATGTCCCAGAATCAAAATTTGTGCACATAAGAGGACTAGGTATCAACTCAAATCTCTCCAAGAGATATTGATTACCAACAAAGTTTGCGTCAACAAAGAATTGACCTTCGTTTACCACTTGCTTTTGTTTCTTATCTTGCATATGGGAATTGCCTCTCGCCCTCTTGCTTCCAAGAGGTATTATTTGAGTGGTTTTCTTTGGTACCTCCACTCTCTTAGGCACTTTCCTTGTAGGATTAAAGGATTTAACAACCCCTTTGTAATTGGTAAACGCATCTGGCAGATTATTTGCAATATTTTGCAAATGTAATAATCTCTGAACTTGTTGTTCAGTTTCCATTGTACGTGGATCAGAAAAGGACATCTTTTAGCATTCCAATTAATTTCTCGGCATTGATCTTTATGGTACATTTCTCCCCCCAATGCCGGAAAATGATCTTCATCGAAGATACTATCAGCGAATCGGACAGTAAATAGATCACCTGTCATAGGCTCTATGTACTTGATAATCGACGGAGATTTAAATCCCACATATATCCCCAACTTTCTGTGTGGACCCATTGATGTTCGCTGAGGTGGTGAGATGGGTATGTAAACAACACACCGAAACTTACGCAAATGGGAAATACTCGGTGGATGTCCACGTACCATTTCTAATGGGGAGTTATCATTATATGCAGTTGGTCGTAGTTGGATCAGGTCAGCAGCGTGCAGTACTGCATGACCCCAACACGATGTAGGCAACTTGAAATTCATCAACATTGGTCTTGCCATGAGTTTAATTCTCTTTATCAATGACACTGCTAAGCCATTTTGAGTGTGGACATATGTCACTGAATGCTGGACTTGAATTCTCGTTGCCATACAATAATCATTGAATGCATGGGATGAAAATTCAGCTGCATTATCCATTCTAATTGATTGGATTCTATGTTCAGGATAATGTGTCTTCAACTGTATTAGTTGAGATAGTATTTTGGCAAAAGCATGGTTGCATGTCGAGAAAAGAGTCACACTAGACCATCTAGTAGATGCGTCTATCAGCACCATGAAATACCTGAACGGTCCACATTCTGGCTGAATCGGCCCACAAATATCACCTTGAATTCTTTCAAGAAATTTGAGTGGTTCAGCCTTGATTTTAAGTGTTGATGGTCTTAAAATCAATTTCCCAGTTGCACATGCTGTGCAAACATAATCCGAGGATTGTGGGAATTTTGTTTTGTGCAAGTTATGACCAATGGAATTGCTAATGATTTTCCTCATCATGCCAACACCTGGATGACCAAGTCTATCATGCCAAGTTTGGAATGAATTGACATCTTGGAAAATTACTTTATATGCAACAAGAGACATTGGTTTTATGTATGTGTAGTACAATCCAGATTCGAAGGAGGGTATTTTCTCGCAAATTTGCTTGCCATATCCTGTAAGTTTGGTGAAGCAAATCAGTTCTTCTTTGCCATCTACATGTGTTTCCACATGAAGACCATTCTTATGGATATCTTTATTGCTTAGTAGAGTACGTGTCGATTCCGGATACAATAATGCATCCTCTATCGTCAATTGTGTACCCTTAGAAAGAACAATAGTGGCTCGTCCTGAACCAACTATTAAAGCATCGCTTCCCGCGATGGTCATAACATTTCCTCTTCTTTTTCTAAGAGTCTGGAAATAGTTCATCTCCCTTAGTATTGTGTTGGTAGTTCCACTATCAACAATACATAATTCCTCCTCCATTGGATTGACATCACAAGACATCTATCATAAATAAGAAAGTAATACATAATTAAAAGACTTCTTATTTAGATACATACTAATGTATTACAATATCCAACATATGAGTATTACAATACATAAGTATTATCACAATACATCCATCTCACAAGTTTGCGTCTCCCACACATAGAGTTTGCACAATTATTACAACACTTAATAATCCCACACTATAATAAAATAGTAGCTTCGGCTTGAGACAATTTATTGCAAGTCTCCAAACATGTCGTTTGAGGTGAACTCCATGAGCATGTCATCATTAGTGGGAAGCTTCTCCTTCATGAGATCTAGGTTGTCATTGTTGTTTGAACAACCCACTTCCTTGTTCGCAGCAGGTACAAGATTGAAGTGTGCTTCATATCTTGGCTCTTTGTCCTTGCTTTGCTTTGCATCCTTTAAAGACTTTTGGTAGAGGGCTACCAAATGCTTTGGAGTATGACAATCTTTAGCAAGGTGATTAAAAGTGCCACATCTATGACATTTAGAGTCATTTTTGGCTTTAGCATCACCACCTCGCTTACCCTTATGATAAGGCTTGTGCTTTTTGTTGAAAGTTTTCTTTTCGGGCTTGTTCTTGGGGTCACCAAAATTGGATCCCTTGAACTTTCTCTTATTTTTCTTTCTCTTACCCTGCACATTATGAACTTCAGGAAAAGGTGCTGCACCCGTCAGGTGCTTATGATGGTTCTTCATTAGAAGCTCATCATGTTTCTCGGCCTGAGTCAATGTGTGGATAAGTTGAGAATATTGAGTGAATTTATTAGCCCGATACTGCTGTTGCAAGACTCGATCCGCAGGAAGCATGGTAGAAAGAGTTTTCTCAATCTTATCAGCATCCGTTGGTTCTTTCTCACAAAACTTCAACTTAGAGCAAATTTTATGAACAACATGATTGTAGTCTGCAATGGACTTGAAGTCCTGCAAATGTAAATGGTTCCACTCATGATTAGCCTCTGGCCAAATGAGTTCTTTTTTGCTGATCATAATGCTCTTTAAGCGCAAGCCATAAAACATGAGGATTCATCTCCATAAGGTACTCTTGTTTGAGATCCTTGTGGATGTGAAACCTCAATAGCATAAGGGCGCCAAACTTCTTTTGTACATCCAAAACGACACCTGCAGTAGGCTCGCTAAGGTATGGCAAAAGTCCACGGGATGCAAAGTTGATCTTTATATCCGAAGCCCAAGTGGGGTAATTGTGGCTATCAATGGCGGGTTCATCGAACTCTTTTACCATGGCCATAGCCTACAAAGTAGGACCGCATGATTCAATAATTCATAAATGAAATATAATCAAGTGGCTAAATAATGTTGTAACAAATGCAATTTAATTCAATAACATAACTCTTAAAGGATTAATAAAAGTACATGGTAAACAAATAGTATGTAAACCTACAAATTTTAATCTCATCAACTCGTATACATGGTAGATAGTCTCAAATGCCATAGGACATAGAGTAGATCATAATGATAGGTAATAATTTGCTGCCAAAGCATGGTCTTAATGCAAATAATTCGTCATGAGTTAAATGCAACCTTTGCTAAGGTCTCCATCACACCATGTGTATACTCAAGTTAATGATTGAGCATTGTATTTGGTAATCACTACAATAGTGTAAACCAAAATCCTCAATGGTAGTCACTCTAATAGTGTAAGCCATTGTGATATTTTCATAATTAATCCTTTTTTGGGAACATTATATAGGTAGTCATCAATCTTCAAAATGAGCATGATGTAGACCTTTAGTGATAGACCGTCAAAATCCATATTCATAGATATGATCTCTATCACCTGATGTTCGTACCCAAAAATTTTTAGAGAAATGTATAATTGATTGCAAGAGATCATTAGTAATATTTTACTAATGAAGAAAATCACAGCAATGAGATGATGTATCTGAACAAAATATAGCAATAACGAAATTAAATATGAAAGTGACAATATTTACACAAACAAACTAATATTAATATAGAAATTGCAAAGTACATAAGTGCTAAAAACACATTTGTACATAACCATCACATGATAGATCTAGACTTAAAGAAAAGTGACAAGGCTAAATAGTGATAAACAACAGCAATTAACACAGACTAATATCTATGGATTGGAATATAAACTGCTGGAAATTTCTAAATGAAATAAATAAAAGAAAAACATAGATGCAGCAAAGCTACACGGCCCGCCGAGGCCCAGCCTAGCGAAAAAGGCCAGCCGGCCCATGTCGCCGTCGCCTGGCCTAGCCGGCCGTTCGCGCCCCCGTTCGGCCGGTGCGGCCTCCCGGCCCATCGAAGGCGGAGGTCGTCGCAGCGGCCGGGCCCGGCCCCGGTCGGCGCAGCCTTCGCAGTCGTGCGGCCCACCTCGGCCCGTGCGCGCGCCCGGCCACCGAGGCCCGGCGGGCCGCGCGTTGGCCATGGCGGTCCAACAGTCGGCCCGGCCGCCCGGCCAAAGCAACCGGTGCGGCCGCCCGGCCCAAAGAACCGCGCCGCCGCGGTATAAGAAGTGGCGGTTAGGGTTTCCAACCCTAACTGCGCAGCCCCCCAACCGCATCGCAGCCACAGGAGGCCGGCGGCACCGCCGGTTCCTCCGCCGCCGGATCCCGCCTCCTCCTCGCCGTCCAAGGCCGCCGACCGTCTTCCCGTAGTTGATCCACCCCTCCGCTTGACAAGCTGCCACCGAAGTCCGGCCTCCGGTGCAGATCGGGGATGAGGCCGCCACCGGCCCCCGCACATGTCGCCGTCGACGAGGCCGGGCCTGCGGCCCCCCATCCACGCCGTACGCGGTTCGGGCGAGAGGGCGCGCCAAGCCTTCCCCGAGCCGCGGCGCGGCCGGAGCGGGCCGGCCGCTGGCGCCGCCGCTTCTCCCGTCGCCGCCTCCTTGCCCTCTGAAGCCGCCGACTGCCTTCCTGTAGTGGATCCGCCCCTCCGCCGTCCTTCTTGCCACCCGAGCGTGAGCTCCAGCGCAGATCGAGGATGACCGCCACCGGCCCCCGCACCTCGGTCACCGTTGACGAGGCCGGGCCGGCGGTTTCCTCACCCACGCCGTTGCTGCTCAAGAAGGAGGGGTGACGCGCCTCTCCCCGGAAGGAGAAGCCCGGGCGCTAGCTTCCCCGCCGACGCGCCCGCCACCTTGAATCCCTGAGCTCGGGCTGCCACGCGAGCGAACGACGACATGTGCGAGGCCCGGCGATGGAGGAGCAGACGGGCCGTGCGGGACGTTGATCCACGTCCTGCGGAGCGTGGGGCTGACCGGCGGTTAAGACCGAGGTGGTGGCGGTGGGGCCTGCATCGCCGGCTCGACGACGTTGCTGGTGTCTCTGGAGAAGAGACGCAACAGCGGCATGCCCCTTCAGGCCGCGAGAGTCCCCTGGGCGTGGCCGTTGGTGAGCGGGTGACCGGCTGCAGTAGCCGGCCCGTTCACCCTCGGTGCCGTTCGGGGAGGTGGCGACGGCGGCGAGAATGGAGATCTGCTGCGGCGGTGGCCTGCTACAGGTGAGGGAGCACGTGTTGCGTCCATGTGGACTTCCACGGGTTCACTCGCTGATGATGCAGGAACGAATCCGGTGGCCGGCGGTGTAGACTCATCGAGAGGCAAGTCACACAGGACCACCAGTACCTGAACCACGGCAGTCCACCCGTGTGCATCGCAGTAGTCCACATTGGCTACCTGGATGCGAGCGGGTGGAGTCCAGGTCGAGGTTGGAACCGTCGTCGAGGAGACGATGTTCGGCGGCTCGGCATCAACGGGGATGGCCGGGGTCGACGGAGGCGCCATCATGGCGCTCCAGAGAACTGATTTCCTAAACATGATGATGTTGGAAGCGAACCACGACGGATTTCCTAAAGGCAACATCAAGTTGCATAGCTACTTTGGATTCTCGCACAAGTAACCATGGCTTCACGATAATAAAATGGTACGTGAGAAAGTCGAGCTCTCTGACATAAAATGAAGAGCTTTGCGAGAGGCAACCCGATCTTTTTATATATCTATATAAACTATGCAAGTCTACATTGTGCTCTTTATTTGAAAACATCAAGTAACATTGTACCATTGCTCCAGTAAATGTCACAACCACATCTTCTATGCTTTAATAGATATTGAGTGAGCACTTTGCTACTTGAATTTTGGAAAACTTGCAAACCACTTTTTTGTGTGCTTATTAGTGTTTAGAGTCTTTTTTTGTTTTGTGTCTTTATAGAGAAATATGACGTATGATCTCTTTTTATTCTAAACTTGTGCTAGTTAACTTAGGCTAATTTTTGCTTTTGGTTTATATAAACTATGCTAGTTAACTTAGGCTAATTTTTGCTTTTGGTTTAGATCACCACCATATCATGTCATGTCATTTTGTTCATTCATATAATGTTGCACTTCATTCCACTTTATTCTCAACCCTTGCATTTTGTTGCATGATGTATATCATATTTAAGACCCTTTTTGTCAAAAACAAAAAAAAATATATCTCATCTTTGCCTAAACCTTCCTATCAAACCACATATAACCCTAGCCAACAAAGGGAGGAATTGACTTATGTCAAATCGACAAAGTCCATCTCTATCCCTTTTCTAAAATTTTGACTAGCCTCATCCTAAACCTTTAGGGAAAACCTCTCATACCTTTAGTAATCCTAAAACCATAGGTTTGTTTTCATCCGAAAATCTAATCCTTCCTTTTCTTCTTTTGCAAAACAACCTTAGATAGAATTTCTTCACCCGACTTATCTTTTCAAAATTCTTGTCTTAAGCCAAAAATATAGGATACCCATAAGCCTTACCTTAAAACCTTGTTAGCATGTTTTATTAGGTCTTTTGATAAAAGGTGTTGACAAGACTCTACCTCTAATAAAGTGACTTGCTTGTCATTATTGAAGAACGACATCGAAAGCTTTTTCAAACATTGCTGCCATTTTTACTAAATCATTTACATTTGAATTTTGGATGAACCCCCTTATCATGCATAGGTTAGCTTGGTTTATTTGCGAAATTTTTTTATGAATGCTTTATTTCCATAATGGTACTTCGTGCGCACGAGGCATTTTCTTTTGCAATCTTGTGTAAACATGGTGTTTAGACATGATTGGAGACCACCATCATTCAGTTTTATAAACCTTGCTTTCATATTGCATTGGTTGGTTTATAAATTTTGCAATGCATCCTACTTCTCTTGCACTTTAAAGAATTATTAATCTTGGGATGAACATGGTGTTTTGACCTTGGTTAATAAATCTTTGTAGGAATGGAAAGTATGGAAACCAATTTGTAAGCGTGGAGCTTAGAATTTGGTGTAAACATTGTTTTGTTTATATCCCTTTCCTTCATTTGCATCTTCACCTACATGCACATACACTCATTAGGTTCTCTTTTCTTTTTACTACGTAAGCTATGCCACAAGTTAAGGTCTTAGGGATGCATTTGGTTTGTTGGAAATTGTTTCTACTCCTGATCATCACCCTGGGGGTAGAATGTGCATTTGATTTGTTTTGCAGGCATGACGAAGTCTTCCCATGAGTTCTTGACCAACTGCAATCAAGATCGTTAGTCATCTGCAAGGCTTGAGAGGGAAGTCGCTGTTTCCATCAAGATTTGAGCACATGTTCAGAGATGTACAATGAAAGAAAATTTAATATTCAGAAGCTCCTTCAAACCTTCTTTCCAACGCATCAAGAATCATCAATTTTGAAGACCCGTACAAGGAGATATGGTAGAAACATTGAGCGTTGCACGTCTGAAATCACTTTGGACAGATTGCATCGCCGGAGTAAAATTGGCACAACCCTCTTGTTCGGAACCCGTTTCATGCATATGATGGCTCATTGGAAATATAATTTCATGAACTTCAACTTGGAGGGGTGTTTCAGTACATATTATGTTCTGGAGGAAAAATAAAAACTGTGGAAGATGAGGCAGCGACGAAGGACGGCATTGAAGTCGGTGATGACAATGTGATGAAGGATTGGAACCATGGCTTGATGATAATAATAAGAAGGTTGAAGGACAAATGAGTCACAAAGACAAGAAGTGAAGATGATTCTGAAACACATGGAAATAGGGAATTACAAGCAATTCAAGTTCTTCCACACTTAGCAACACGCTAAGCATGGGGGAGGATTTGAAGGACGAAAGGGAAAAAGGCCACGTGGAGTACAAGGATCACCTTCAACACAAGATGCTCATCATTTTTCCATGCTAAGCACAATGCTTAATCATGGGGAGGCATCGCTGCACTTCATTACGAGCATCGAAAAGGACAGTAACTCTCCCTTAACTTTATCTTTGTTCATGTCCTTTTAAATGCTTGCACATATATGCTTTCAACCATAGACAACCTTTGTATTTATCTCTCGATCAATAACATGGTTACTAGGAGTACAACCTAGGTTAGTTAGTTTTTACTTTTTAATAAATGAATCACCATCTCTTTTTGAGCTTACCACGATAATATCATTTGTATGCCTTGCTTATGGAAAAATGATGAAAGTTGCCGCCTTGTTTTACTTGCATGATGTTTTATATAACATGACTATTTGCTATCTATAAAAAGGAACTTAAAATGATTAAATACTAGCTCTTTCATTTGTAGAGGTTAAATGACTAAATTTTAAGACCCACATACTTTATATTGCTCTTTTGATTTAAGTTTACCGATGACCTATGCCTTGCGCTTGTTTTATTTAAAATCATTATGCTATCTACATTTGTGAATCTCATGCAAGGCTCTACCTACGAAAGCCTATACACATACAAGTACTAACCTTTAGTTTGCAAACTTATATCTTGATGAGTTAGATTAGGATTAATTTCTATGGCACGAGACTAAGAAGTTGGTCATTCCTTTGCGTATCTTTTTCATTCTAGCCATTTTTGTCCATGCATTGTGAGTTTCTACTTTGGAAATTTCACAAACTTTGCTGGGCATCCACCCTAAACACAAAACATGTTTTTGTGATTACCTCCTTGACCACAACCCAAAATGAGTATGGATGATCTTTTGACGAATTTTCTGAAGATTTTCTAGCAAGATTTCAAGACATATAACATATGGAGGGATTCATCAATGATTATGCGAGTTTCAACATGGAGGATGCCCTTGAAGATTTCGAAAGATTTGTAAAGTAATACAAGGATTTTGTACTTCTTTAGCAGCCATAGGTCCCCTCACTTCTATGCTCGAGGACGAGCAATCATTTAAGCATGGGGGAGGACTGCTATAGCAAGTACTTTGTTGCTTAAAAGTTCTGAGGAGCATAAAAAATGATGAATAAAAAATAAAAAGGAGAGAAGAAAAATGAAGGAAATAAAAAAAGAAGAAGAAAGAAAGAAAAAATAAGGAAAGAAAAAACAAAAAAAGAGAAAATTAAAAATGATCCTCGGTTCTTTTTAGCTTCATTTAAATCTTAGAGAGCTTTGAAGACAAGTCCATACTCAATCTTTTCCAACCATGTGCAATCCGATAATGAGAACTTCATTCGTGTCTCAGGATCACCCATTTGCCACTTGCACGTGTCCACCTTTTTTAAAATGTGTGTTCCATCTCTCTCTTTTTCCAACATTTATTTTCCATGGCCTTTTTGACTAGTCTCGGTAATTCCAATAGATCTCTCTCTTAGTTTGACAATATTTCAAGTATAATGCTTTGCTGGGATTGTTTTTACCTACCAGGCTCCAAATAAACATTCCACTTTCATATATCAGTAGAATAGGTTGAGAATAACCTAGTGTAGGCTTCAGTGACTTGACGAGATGAGTGTTTCCATGAGCTTTTGCAAGAGAGCCTCACTTATATTAGATGTCCAACTTTTTTGAAAACTCTTCACGATGCAACAAGGTAAAGGTTTAAAGTTTGCTTAAGTTTGAGAGCACTAAATTTGTTTTATTGTGGCATGTTCTTTAATGATAGTCTATCTTCTATAATGAAGTAGCCGGTCAAAATTTAAACCTTAAATGCTAAACACTTGAGAGAGCAATATGTCTTGTTGTGTATAACTAAGTGCAGGGAAGACATTGAAAGGCAACACTGATTTCCATGTTAAGCAAAGATCTTGGACTTGCTCGAGGACAAGCAAGGTTTAAGCATGGGGGTATGTTGATGGTCGATTATGGTACACCTAGCTATAAGTTTACCGTCAACATTTGCACGTATTTGATATTCTAACCAATGGTACTAACCCCCCAGAGGTATCAAATTCACTCTCGCATGTTGATTTTGGAGTTTGTTGTTTACGTAGGAAACTAGAGCTTAAAGGGAGACTTTCGGGATAAGTTCATCAAGCACTTCAAGAGATGATCATGAAGCCCGACACAAGTCAAGACACATCATGAACATGACTCCAAAGGGCCCAGGGACCGAAAAAGCCGTGAAACTCCAGGGACCTAGACAGAAGATGTTGAAGCTTGCACGACAAGGAGCTTTGTCCAAACCGTGGAGAAGACAACGTCAAAGGCCCACATGCATAAGGGAGCAAGTCAACAATTGACTGAGAAGCATCGGGGAGCGAGACGGGGCCGAACCGGGCTGAAACGGGACGGGGCCGGTCGGCCCAGGCTGGCCGGCCTGGCCTATTTCGGGCCCGGTTCGTGCCCCCCTTTGCCCTAGGTGCTTGTCTATTTATTACCTCTGCCTCCGCCGGCCGCGACATCCATCCATTCATCAAAGAGCCGCCGACATGAGGAGAAGCACCGGGAGGAAGCCGACAGCCTCCGCGAGTCCTCGAGTTGCCTAGGAGATGGCTTAGGCTAGACCCTAGCTGCCATTGTTGGCCCTGCGTGGTGAAGCCATGGTGGAGTTCCGGAGCCGTGCCTTGGATTCATCAAGGTACATGTACTTTTGATGGTGATATCAATCTAATCTTGTCTTTACTTTGATCTACTTTGATGCATGTCTTCTATCATTCATGTGTGTAGCTAGCATATGACCTTAGTAGGAATAAATCTAATCTATGTCTTGCGGATTCATCGAAGTAGTGCACGGACCGAGGTTTATCTCTCAGTGATGAATATCCTTGCGTAGTGACAGTATGGTGGAGGAGAAAGCGGCGAGCGAACGTGTATCAGATCACTCCATATCGGGTTACTCCATATCGAGTGTAATCCTTATTATAGTATAAGTTTATATTAGTTTGTCACCATGGTCGGAACGGCAACAAGAAGACGATAGGCTAGGCTTACCTTTGGATGCTTACCTTTATGGCTAGGTGGATGTGATCCATACATCCTTTCATATATGTTTAATCCTTATGCAATCAACACTTCACATGGGGTTAGACCGGTAGGTTAGATAGAGAACCTTAGTGGTTTGCTTCCGATCCTTGGATTAACAAATCTAGGGAGGACCCTCCTTGGTGAAAAAGGTACCAAGTCACCCGTAGGCTTGCGGTGAACTTGAGCATGGTTTTGCATCGTCAACACTAACCAAGATTTCAGCTTCTACGGCCAGGGGCCACTGACCGTTCCTCTTGAGGAACCTCGTCTTTCTAGTGTCTCTGGTGACAAAGTAACTAGGAGTGCATCGAGGAGAGCAGCCGGAGCACAACAGCCGCCACCACATCCGTCTCCGCCACCTTGTCGCCTCAGCAACAGCTTCAGCCTACCACACCTCCATCTGGCGCATGGACCTCTACCGAGTACATGCCTGGGGTTACTCCCGGGTATGCTCCCGGCTGGGACCAGCTCATGTACCAACAGGGTGCGAGTAGCTCGGCTTGGGTGAGTGCAAGTAGTGGCGAGTGGGTCATCCCTGCTGGTGCTGCCTACGGAGATGCGACGTCTTCATCGTCCGGATTGCGCTTGTCATCTCGTGGGGCCACCCTCACTCAACAGATGAGTGAGCTCAACATTCGAGTCAGTGACATGGAGGAGACCGTACACCAGCACGTCGAGTCCACTCGGGACTGGTACGGATGTCCGGCAAGAGACTTCACGCAATCGAGTTGGCACAGCAGTAGCAGCTGGAGGAGCAGAGGGCCTACTACCGGTGGATGGGATTCCCCCTCCACAGTAGTGAACCTGAAGCTATCTTGGGGGAGGACTCCCACTCTGAGGTAACTTGTATCATTATTTTCAGAATCTCATAAGCTAAAAACACATAAAAATTTGCAAAATTAAAAAGACCAAAAATATTTATTTTCTTTCTTAAATTAGTTTCCTTTCATATGCGCGTTAAATGCTTTATTCCCCTTTATGGTCGAAATGATGAATAGTTGCTCTGTTTTTTTGTATGCATTGCTACACCTTAGTATCCTATCTTAGTTTTGAGTTTGTTGGCTTGTGTGATCAAACCTTAGCTTGAAACTTGTGGGTAGCAAAAAGCATGACCTTTGCGTAGGTTGTTGTGAGGTATGATATGGCAAAATAGAGTTTCTATGAGCCTGCGCTAAGTGATGTTTGATAACCGGAGTTTTCGTTTGAAAAACAATAAAATGATAAGTTCCTCAATGATGAGACATTCCTATCCAAAGTCATATGTAGATCCCAGTTGTTGTTACCCTTCGCATATGCTGCTTGTTTTCTTCATTGAGTCTTGTTGAATTGTTGTGACCCTCGGCGAGAAACTTGTCATACTCCCATGATCAAGATCACGTACACAGCCACTATATGCTAAACTTCTACACCGGAAGTTAGAAACCATCATTTCATTCGTCCCCCATTCATTTCACAAATAAAGCTCCATGCATTGTTCCATGATTATTCTCTCTCCTAAAATATTCAGCAAGGACTGTGGGCTATGCGAAAAAGCACATGCTCAAGAGCATGAAAAAGAAAAATAAGAGAAAAGAAGAGAAAGAATAAAGAGACATAGCCAAGTCTCAAAAATCTCAAAAGGAGAGGAGAGAATCATATATATATATATATATACATATATATGTATACATATATACATATATGTATATATAGATATACATATATATATATATATGAACTACCCGCAAATCTCCATGGAAACAAAGTACGAGATGGTCCATAAACTATGTCACACCAAACAATCGCGGATATAAACAAAAAATGGAAGAGCAGGAACTGAAGGGGAGAGTGCATCTAGCACAGAGGTAACCCAAATTTGACATTGCTGCTCTGATTTCATAACAAAACATGAAAATAGAGTGCCACCACCACCCATAGGCAAAATGGAAACCTAGGGAAGCACAAAACCGTGGAAATATACTCTAGGCAAGCGCAATCATGGAACCCTAGGCAAGCGCAACCACGGAACCCTAGGTGATCGGGAGATGCTCACCGACGTGCTGGCTTCCCGAATCACCAGCAAGGACCGTCCTCAATGGCTGACCCTTCCAACATGGCGCACCGCTGCAGCCTCGCCTCGCAGCCGCCTTGTCTCTGATCTGCATCCCGACGAAGAGGTAAGAAGTCAACAGGAGCTCGGGGAAGGAAGGATGCATAGAACGGGTACTGCTTGAGAGCACTCCCCCCGCGGCCGCCACTGCCCTCCCCCACGGCAGCGGCCGCCGCCACCCTCGAGAATCGCCACCGCCCGGCTCGGGGGGCCACGGGGATCCGGGTGCAAATGAATCGGGATAGGTTGACCGGTTGGGTTCGGGGGGATAAGTGGGATGGTATGGTTAGCGGGTCGGGCGGGGGCGGGGGAAGTTAGCGGGTCGGGCGGGGCGGGGGAAGTTAGCGGGCGCGGATAGGTTCGGTTGGGCGGGTTGCGTTACTGGATGGCTGGTTGGTTGGGCTGTGGGTGCTAGGGTGTAGGATGAGATTCTACACCCCAGGTGTAGAATAACACACACACACACACACACACACACACACACACACACACACACACACACACACACACACACACACACACACACACACACACACACACACACACACACACACACACACACACACACACACACACACACACACACACACACACACACACACACATATATATATATATATTGAAGCACTAATCTACACCTAGGTGTAGAATCCTATTCTACACCCAACAATAATTAATGACCAAACTCCGTAAAAATTACTGAACCAAATCGTGAGATTACTAAACCGGTGAGCATGGTTCAGTAATCCTAGGACTTAGTTCCGTAATTGTTAATTAGTTTGGTCAGTAATTGTTACTCAGTTTGGTTAGTAATTACTCAGTAATATGGGAAGTTCTTCATCCATCCACCATATACACACACATGCACATCTTTATCAGGCTGTATGACTTGTTTCTCCCAAGGATCTGCTTTTCAACTCGACAATATATGAGAAACAGGTATGCCACATATTTTCCCCTACCTACAGCCCCACATGTCTGCTTATTAGAAGTAGGTGGAGAAAAAAGGAAAATCGATGCCTTGGATAGGAATCATACACAGTGAGTGGTCTGAGAGTATCATTTGAGGAAATTTTACTTCTTTGCAAAAATTTGCAAAAGCTCCGGATTGACAACTGATCAAGGTACTTGTGATTAGTAGTCCCTATACAACTGTTCTATCTTTCAACTGCTCAAGGTAGGTGAAGCTACAAGCTCTATAGCGATCAAGCGTATGGTAAGATCAATGCCAACTCATTCAATTCGTGATAGAGTACCTAGTCATATGCTTGTCATAAACTAGAAATACAACTCGTAGCAACTCCTGATCGACCAACCTAAGTCCTAAGTATCATGCTCGGGTCGAGCAAGAGGTTAGCTTGGGGGAATTGTTGACGATTGTTAAGTGCTTACTTTAGCCATCAATTTACTCATGAATAAAGGAGCAAGAGTCATTTCTTACGCGCATTTTAGTTAAGAATTTGTAGTTCCACTTGTCCTTGGAGATTACGTGATTGTAGGAAAATAAGTACAAAAGAAGTGGCAAACTCACCTTCTATGATTCATGCCACGTCACTTCAAGGAATGGTTGCCACCTCAGGTGTCATGCATGCAAGCCAAGCCACCTCAGGTGCCACACATGCACGCCATGTCACCAATCCAAGAGAGGCAAGCCCCAACGGACCAGAGTGTGACACATGGCATTCGCATGGATCAATGGGCCCACCAGAGCGCCTAAACCGCCTCAAGAACACGTGTACACCGGGGACCAACTTAAGGGCCCACACGACAGCCACCTTAAGGAAGCACACTCCGAGTGGGGCCCACTTGGGATCGGTCGGCCCTGGATCAGCCAAACCGACCTTGGGTCGGTTGATCCTGGGCCTGCATGTGGTGTTTGTCCATTGGTCCTAGAGGCCATCCCCGTGGTATTTCTCTCCTTGCGCTGGTGCTCTGGCCTATAAATAAAATGTGAGGGGGCTCATTTATTACCAACACATCTTACTCCTCCCCTCTCACTTTTGGTTTCTAAGGCTAGGAGGTAGGCTAGAGTAGTTCTACTTCAGGTCCCAAGTCTACTTTGGGATCTAGGTATGTGTCCTCTTGTATCTTTATTTTATTGTATGACTTTGATCTACTTCAGTTATTCAGCTATTTCACATAAAGTTGTACTTGCATACATGGGTGATTAGTTCATGTGTTCTTCAATCGTTCATCATTTTGAGGCTCCTATTCTTGATGAGCAAGGCCTTTTGATCCAGTTGACGAGTGACTTATACATGTTTTTTCCTAACTGCTCCACAATGACAGGTTGAACACTAGAAACATACTGAAGAGAATAAATAAACTGCTCGAGGTGGAATACAATTGTGCTTTCTATCATTTAAACTGCGAGGAGGCCATGGATCATCTTTTCTTTGATTGCCCCTCTGCTGTCAGCCAATGGTTTTCTCTTGGACTCTTCTGGGATGATGATTCTTATATCTTTCACAAGATCTACATTACAAGGAATTAGTTCTCAAGGCCATACTTCATGGAAGTCTTTATGATTGCCTCATGGGTTCTTTGGAAGGAAAGAAATGATTTTATCTTCAATGAAAAACTTCCAAGCCTTGTTGGATGGAAGGCATCCTTTAAAGCTGAAGTCTATGAACATCTGGTCAGAATCAAAAGTGATCACAAGCGCTCCATTGTCTCTTGGGTTGCCTCTTTGTAGCTTCCTAGTCTGCTTGTGCAGGTGTGCAGTTTTGTATAGTTCTTCTTCCTCTATTGCTTTGCTTTCAGTCTGTTACCTCTCTGTGTTAGCCTGCCCAATTGCTAGTTGGGCCTCCTCTTGCTTCTAAGTGTTTACCCTTTAGTTGTATGTTGTATTTTGTAAGTTGACTCTTGTTTTCCTTTGCAATATATTTCTCCGTTGTTGGGGGGCATTGCCCCATGGTGTTCCCTCAAAAAAAAAGTTAAAGGTTCGTGTTCATCACGAACACGACCCTTTGATCTTGTTGAATAGACATAGCAAATCACAAATCTGTTTGTGTGCTTAGCCTCGTTTGATCTAGTTAGATCCCATGTTCGTGTTGTATGAAGTTCGTGCTCAAGCTACGGTGCTCAGTGTAATTGCCCGATTTATCTGGCGGCTCTGACCTGGGTCACAATAGCCTAGGCTGGTCAGGGTCCTACTAACAACGTAAGTGTGGTGCTTGGGTGCGTAGCTACGTTGCCTATGAGTGTATCACACGATTTGTCTTGGGGTAGGCCGCGGTGGGGACAACCGTTGGACCCTTCTGGAATCCCCCACGTTCGGATACGATGTAGGAGTCTAAAGTCTAACAACCGGAGTCGTGCGTGACTAACTTGTCTGACTAACTTTGTATGTCTAGTACCTTAGAACCTAGAACTAACTCATATGTTGCCTCCTAAGTCTAGGACCTTTAGAGAGAGTGTGTCTTTGTGGTCACACTACTACCTTATCTATATTATCTTACCCCTGCACTTGAGTATCTGGTTGGTCCCCATTTATGATTCATACTCCTTACAATAGTGTTGAACTAGTAAATCCGCCCCAGCCTTCCTTGTATTTGATACCCTTTGGAATACTCCTTTGGGAAATGCTACAATGGTACTTTTGTGCGCTTGCGGACTCTTATAATTGTTTGGATTACCATTTGGATATTTCTGTCATCGTTGCTAGGAACCCGTAACTTAGCATCGAGGTTAAGAAATACCAACACTCTCCAATATCTTACTCTTACTCGGCCTGACATATCATTTGCAGTCAAAAAGGTGTGCCAATTCTCCATTGCCCACTACCGTACACTGGGCAGCTGTCAAATGTATCCTTCGGTACATTAAAGGAACTCTCAATTTGGGTCTGATCTTCCGGAACTTTTCCACATTGGTCAGTTCCTTCACTGACGCAGATTGGGCCGGTTGCCCTGATGATAGGCGCAGCACGTGGGGATTTGAAATGTATTTCGGTGCTAACCTTATCTCTTGGAGTGCCCGGAAACAAGCAACTGTCT
Source organism: Cenchrus americanus (assembly GCA_947561735.1). Lineage (NCBI taxonomy): Eukaryota > Viridiplantae > Streptophyta > Magnoliopsida > Poales > Poaceae > Cenchrus > Cenchrus americanus. Next base: position 224,894,851 of record OX387245.1, on the reverse strand, counting down.
CAAGATCAAGTACCGAAGCTGAATACAAAGCTCTAGTAAATGCGGCTGTCGAGGTCATGTGGGTACACAAGATATTGGATGCACTATGAGTGTCTCATCCACCGACCAGGAGGTTATAGTGCGACACCATAGGAGCCACCTATTTATCGGCAAATCCAGTGTTCTACGCTCGAACAAAACACATTGAAATCGACTTTCACTTCGTTCATGAACAGGTCGCTCGGAAACAATTGGATATGCAATTCATTCACTCTCACGACTAGATAGCTGATGGATTCACTAAGGTGCTACCTGAACGGACACTTGTAAAATTTAGAAACAACATCAATGTTGGGGAACATCAATATTGACTAGGGGTGTTAAAGATATTGATGTAAATGGATGAGGTTGTTATCATCTGGTGTAGCTAATGAGGTAGTGTATGACTGGTTTTGACTTACCACCGAACTTCACTGAAGATCCTGAGTCACTCATAAGGAGAGCTCAAACTCATTTCGGTTCTCCCCAGCGTGTGCATAAGGAAGTCGACCCAGGTTCCTTTGTGCCATCTACATCAACTCCTATGGCAAATCAGGAAAAGACTCTCCGCAAATATTCTGCTCCCTCTGCTGATCAGGTGCCTACTGGCCCTGAGATCAACACCGAGAATGGAAACTTCGAGATCAAGACTAGCCTCATTACGATGGTACAGGCTAGCCCATTTTTTGGCAAGCCTAATGAAGACGCGAGCACCCACTTGCAATAGTTCCTAGAGCTGTGCAGTACCTTCACTATACGAGGAGTAGAGAAAGATGCCATTCGTCTGCGGCTGTTTCCATTCTCAGTCCTGGGAAAGGCAAAGCAGTGGTTCTATGCGAACCATAGGAGCCACCTATTTATCGGCAAATCCATTGTTCCATGCTCGAACAAAACACATTAAAATCGACTTCCACTTCGTCCGTGAACAGGTCGCCCGGAAACAATAGAATATTCGATTCGTTCACTCTGGCGACTAGATAGCTGATGGATTCACCAATGCGCTACACGAACGGACACTTGTAAAATTTAGAAACAATCTCAATGTCGAGGAACATCGAGAATGACTACGGGTGTTAAATATATTGATGTAATGGATGAGGTTGTTATCATTCGGTGTAGATTATTTTCTCTAGAGAAAGTTGTTGTATTTGTTTGTAAAGAAGTTACCCTTTCTCGGGGCCGCTTCCCATGCCTACTTAACACGGAACTGTGATCTCTAGCGAGCTATCACGTTCAAGCCATCTTTACACTTTCCCCTTGATGTAGGCAATTCCCCGGTAGGGCTTCGGGCATCCTAACATGAGCCTCGTTCGATCAGTGTGATTCAGCTCCGGCACAGGCACAGCTCGAAGATTCACATTGTCTATTATGCGGTGGCTGCGCATCACGTCGCAGAGAAGGATGCCACGCCAGAGATCAACCTAGCCCATGGTGCCATCCTCACCACCCAGACAGTGCTAATCTCAATTTTCCCTTCTGCAACCAATGGGATCCCGCACTCAAGAGTGGTTTTGACCTCCAACTTCACTGAAACAGTAGAACTCCACGTAGTTTCCACCCTACTTGTGTAGGTGAAGGTTAACATTTGTTTGCTTGTTGTACTGGTATTATTTTTTACAGTTAGGCTGTCAAGTCCATCAATACCTTTGGTATACATCCTAGCTTTACTCAGGCGAAAATTGACATCAAATATGTCTCGGGAAAGAACTGGTTCAACTTACTGCAATCTTGCTTCATTTGCGATGGAACCAACAGCAGCATTGAAGCAATCTGTATACCATTCATTGGTTAGCCTCTTACAGAAATTGTTGTTGGCCAGGTTTCGGAAAGCAATGAAGCTGTCCCCAGTGGTCACCCGAAATAATGTGTAAGGGTCGTTGTTGACAGTTAATAGTTGTATCAATGTTCGTTTAGACTAGCAAACGGACAAGTCTCCCGTCGTAGTCAAGGGACCCTTCTTCCCTCGAGTGGTGAACCAAAGGTATCGAATTTGTGGAATAAATGTGTGACGCAAAAGATGATCTAGTAAAGCCAAGTAACTTCAATCTTCGGTAAAGAGAAACCCTAATGCATCTAGATAAAGAACAGAAAACTAATCTAATCTACTAAAGACCGAAGGTAACAAAGATAGATAGGGTAGATAAACGGATCTAAAGAGATTGGGTTAAGCCTTTTGTTGAAGTTCCAAGCAAAGAAGAAGTAGCAAATCGAATCTCATTAGAAGCCTCTTTAAATCGTGGTTTCCCGTCCGACTCCGAAAACGCCCGCCATTCGGAACCCCCGTTCTGTCACAACGTATCCCTATTCATGCGGGTAGTCTAGGGCAAGTCCAAGGACAAGTCGAGTTCTTTCGGAAGATTCGGCATGTACCTCTAGCCACCGCGGCTACAAGAACACCATATGTGATCTATCTCGAGAATAGATCTAGAATAAGCAAAGCCGATCGAAAAACGAAATCATTGAAGAAACACTTGATCGCTAGAAATCGGATTCAAATAGATAATTCAACTAGTACAATAATACATAAACAAGATCACCACCGGGATCCTACCTTGATCTTGCTTCTAGCTCCGGGAACTCCGACGTGGTCTTCCTGGGCTGGCCGTCCTGGGCCCATCCAGGCCCAGTTCCCAGCCTCCTTCGCGTGGTGTCGGTACCCGAGTCTTCTGGATCCTTCCCCCTTCTGCATGTAGGCCCTTGTCGTCAGTTTCTTTCCGAGTTGGACGTAGCTCCTTGTTCCGCAAGATTCGACACTTTTTGGTTAGGTCCTCGGAGTTTGTCATCTTCTCGGATTAAGTCCCTGGCTTCTTGGAGTCAAGTTTGTTTCATTGCATGACTTGTACGGAGCTTCAAGGTCTTGTCACTGGGTGCTTGATGAATTTATCCCGGAAGTCTTGCTTTCAACGCTAAAACCCTGCATAAACACTAAACTCCAAAACAGACATGCACAAGTGAACTTGTTATACCACGGGGGTTAGTACCAATGGACAATGTATAAAACTTATGCCAACACCGAAGGTAAACTCATGGCTAGGTTGACGGATTTTCACCGTCAACATATCGCCCATGCTTAAACCTTGCTCGTTCTCGAGTAAGCCTTCGATGGATATCATCGTTGCCTATCAATGTTTAAACCCCGCACTTGATCATATATGAGAAAACATAATTCTCTCGAAATTTTAATTCGTTAAAGTTCCATAATGTACTAGCCTTCATCTCTACGAAGGGTAGATTCTTAATTAAGCTTATCCCACAAGTATTAACATGCGCCCAAAATTTTAAAAGATCTCAGAATTTTTGAAAATAAAAAACGAGATGAAAAAGAGCTAAACCAAGTTCACAAATTTAAATCATCTTGCATGTTGCTCATGAACTCTCATCTCATCTTGTCTCTCAAGTCTATATATTCTACTCCTTTCCCTCGCATAACATATAAGTGTGGTAGGCTTTATATGGATCTTTTTGGGAAAGTTTAGTCCTACCAAGATATTATAAATGAGATGTTGTCAAAACAAGACAAGCTTCTGATGGTCTTACCGAGACTCGTCAAAAAGGTCATTGGAAAATAATGTTATATCAAGGAGGGGAAAGAGAAAAATACACACACTTGAGATGGGTGGACATGTGCAAATGGCAAAGAGTGATCCCGAGGCACAAAAGAAGTCCTCGTTATCGGATTGCACATGGTTGGAAAATGAGTATGGATCTTTTAATCTTCAAGCCTTGAAATTCCTAATGCACTTTTAGAGAACCAAGGAGTTCACTTTATTTTTATTTTTACACATACTCATATTTTTTCGTTTTCTCATATTATTCTTTCTTTCTTTCTTTCTTTCTTTCGTTCTTTCTTTCTTTCTTTTTCTCATTTCTTTCTCATCAAAAAAAATTTTATTTGCTCCCCTTTGAACTCTAAAATAGCATCGTACCTACCTCCTCCCCCATGCTTAGACGTTTGCTCGTCCTCGGGCAAAGAGGTGATAAATAAGGTAGGTACCATAAATATTTTTCCTTGGAGAGATACTTGAATTCTTCAATGTTGGCACCGTCTTGCGATCTTCCTTGAATTGATGATCCATTCTCAACGATAGGTTGTGGTCAAGAAGGTAATCACAAAAGATGACATTTGGTTTTAGGGGTGGATATCCAGCGAGGTTTGTGAGATCTCCGATGCGGGGATACACAATGCACGGATAAAAGGCTAGCAAAAAGATAGATACGCAAAAATGGAATGACCAGCTTCTTAGTCTCGGGCCAGAGAAATCATGGCCTGCAATAACTCACTCAAAAATAAATCTTGTACACTAACGTTTATGCACTCAAATATATAAGGCTCTGGATAGGTTGAGCAACACACAAGTGATATTCATGACAAGGTTAGCGATATTTTTGAGCATAAAAACCATCTTTAATCTATCTATAACTTGAGAGCACATAAAACACTATGGGTATTTATTTTAATCATAACATCCGCTAAAGATTAAGCTAGCATTTAGATAAATTCAGATTCGTATTTTATGAGACCACTAGCTTTAACATGCATAAGTCAATTACAAAGATAAACGAAGCGGCAATTATCATCATATATCATCATGCACAAATTTTGTAACTTTTCCAATGGTGTAAACAAGGTAGTGTCTTTATTAATGATGAAAACAAACTGAAATACATGCTGAAAATAAACTAACACACTTGCTGAAATTTAAATGAAAACTGAAAATATTACGCAAACACAAGAAAACACAAGCTGAAAATTACAGAAAAAGGGAAAAGAAAATAAAACTAAAGTTCATCCTTCTTCCTAATCCTCCGCCGGTGGTTGATATTGGTGGTCTTGGTAGTTGTACCCTTGCTCGTAGTAGGTTTGGACATCCCCTCCAACGAATTTAGGTTTGGACATCCCCTCCAACGAATTGATCCGGTGTCACTAGGTGAAGGAGCCCAAGCTCATAGGCAATATTTGCATTGCCATCACCAAATTGAGCCGCGTTGGATTGGATGGCTGCGACATTCTGCATATTTCTCGCAACATACCCTCCAATTATGGCCATGCTTTGTTGTGGTTGGGGATATTGTGCGTAGGGCTCCGCGAAGGTTACATTGGGCACCACATAATTCTGTGGGGACACCGGTGCACCACCCCCCCATGCTTGCATTTGTGGCCCTCCGTAATAACTTGGCGGAGTAGGGATTCCTCCGAATGGTGGCACATAGTTGGGTTGTGCACCACCCGCTTGCGCAGAGGAAGATCCCTCCTCTACGATTCTTCCTCTTTTATTTTTCTTCGCCGCGGGAGTCCCTCTTCCAACCAATCTTCCCTACCTTGAATGAAAAGCCTAAGCCTTGGATTTAGAAGGGGTAGGTTCACCTTGGCCACATGAAAGCCTCCTCTCTCATCTCCACTAATATATTTACCTTGTTTCAAATACTCAAGACCAAGAGAGGTCCCATGTAAAAGATGTTCGGGATTTCTAGTGATCCCCGGCCTTAAGGAGATGGCCAACATAGAGAGGTAGCACCCCAAACCAATATCTCCCGATCCCGATGTTGCCTCACAACACCATCGGTTGATCATAAGGTATGAGGGGTCTATTGGCTACTTGGCAATTAAAGCCGAGTAGAGCCAATTCAACTCCGTGTCGGTCACCTTCGTCTCCCTCATTCTCCCCATAATCCTCTTGCTCATCCAAGAGTGGAATACTTGGATAATGGGGTTGCGGATGCAATTGCATTGTTGGTGGGCTTCTCCGGAGATTAAATTCCAAAATCCATCTAACATTCCATCCGGCATGTCAACTTTCTCTGGAGCTCCCTTTTGGAACCCAAGTAGCTCCCTAACATACTCGTAGGGAACCACTTGTTGGATTCCCTCCAAACGGAATGATAAACTTTGCACCCCTTCATCAAGGATAGGTGCCATAGTCATCAAGATTTCCAAGGCAAACTCCTTGTGGGTGTTTGCGGACACCCCGTTGGAGAATTGCACCCATCCAAGGTGCCCCAACATATAATATATATCTGTGCCGAAACCCAAGGCGTTGAGAGCTTGATCATCGAAGTCAACATTAGCCACAAGCCTCTTCTCAAGACGAGAGAGTTTCTTCTCCTCTTCCTCCGACAATATGATGAAGCCATATGCGGAATACCGCGGAGTGTATGGAGGTGGCGCGGATGAACGGGTCAATCATCGAGGTAGGACGGTCGGCTCCTCCATATGCCCTTGAGGTTCGGTGAACCTCATGGACGTGCTCCTTGTTTCCCTCATGACATCGAGGAGGAGAGTGTCGTTCCTCCTTGGCGGTGCCGTGTCCTCCTCCATGCTCTGAGGAGACTCAGAAACTGAGTGCCTCCTCGAAGACGTCATCGAAGACAGCTTGGATGACGATGACCCCTTCTTCTTAGTGAAGAGACTTGTGGTTTTCTTCCACATGATTGCAGCACTCTTCTCTCCACTAAAATTCCGGGTTGCAACCGGTAACTAGGCACTTAAAAACTTACTTCGGAATGTGGACTTTGAGTGGATTAAGGGTGTTTATTGTTTGATCTATCAAGCTTGGGAAGGTTGGCTATGTCTACGGTGGTTCTGGGCACGAAAACTTGACCACACAAACTGAGGAAGGAGAGGGATGCTTGCCTGCCGAAGACGGGAGCCGGGAGGCTCCTTTTGTAGGGGAGGCCGTTCGGCCTGGGCCGACCAGCCCGAGGTGCCGCGTGCTCCTCCCTGCCTCAGCTTTCTTCCAACAAGATCATTTCTCCTCCATGACCTCCTTGCCCGCGTGCTCCACGAGTTGCACCCCCCAAACACTCTCGTCCACTCCTTTTCTTGCATTATTGGTCCTTCCACTTGATGCTTCATGCTTTGAGTCATGTCCATGCTCCCTTGCTCCACTTGCTTCACATGTCACCATGAATTTCCTGCAAAGTTAGGCTTGCTGCCCACCCATGCTTGTCCTGTGCATGTGGCCTTGATGAAAGTTGATGAAAGGGCATCCAACGGTGCATGCATGATTAACTTAAACTAGATTGCCTCCCTCTAAGTATGTTTAAGGCTAAGCACTCCTCAAATTTCGAAAATTAAAAATATTTTCAGAGCTATGGAAGAGCTCAAGCATAAATTTAGAGAAGTTTTTAAACCATTAAAAACAAATGTAGGTCGAAAATATTTTCCGACTACGTTGATATTGGTCTCACCGGTATAGTTTGCCTTCATTGGTTGAGAGCAAATTTTTCCCAGCTTGATCATGGGGGCATAGGTTTAGGTTCTAATTTTGGCTTAATCAGAGAGATTTTGAATGAAATAAAATAAAATGAGGCTTAGAAAAATTCTAATCTTAGAGAAACCAAAAGTTTTGTTTCTAGGTTCACGCGAGTCCTACTATGACGCCCCAGGTTTGTAATTAACGTCTTTAACGCTAATGACCGGATCAGCCGAGTCAAACCTGCCGACCATGGTCAAACCTAGGTCAACCTGGATCATCACCCCGAAAACCTCGCCATTGAACCCTATTGAACCCCTTGACCAAGCCTACACAAACCCGTGGTCAACCCGTGGTCAAAGACACGGTCAAACCCCGCTTAACCGTTGACGTCAGCGAATGTCGTCCGGAACTTTTGCCGCGTTCTCCAAAATTCACCTAAACACTTCAAACTCTACCTTTATGAAAGTTGTTCATCTTGTTGAGGAACACAACTTTCGTGTAGATTGGCATTTCAAATTTTGGGTGGAAATTAGCGAAAAACTCGATCGACTGACAGTACCTCCTGTTTCCAGAACAGGCCGGCATTCAATGTTGGCACGACGTTCCTGCAAAATCCGTTGAGAAAAACACTAGACGGCCTTCACGAAAGTTGTAGAGGGTAGTTAGATCTACAACTTTCCTGTTGACCACACTGTGCACTTCTATTCAGAAATTTTGGGTAAAACGTTGTCGAACACAGCCACGCCGACACGTCTCGGACTACCTCGCGCGCTCCCGTGCGCCGGCCGCGCCGGCCGCGCGCGCGCCGCCGCGTGCGCGCGCGCGCTACCTCGACGTGCGGCCGCCGGCCCGCGCCCCGAGGGCGAGCGCCCGGCCGAGGTCCCGCGCCCCAAGACCCCGCGCCCCGAGGTCCCACGCGCCCCGAGCCGGCCGGACCGTACCGCGGCATTAACGGCCCCGCGAACGTCGTACCACGGTCGGCACCCCCCGGTGACCGGCGGTCCGCCCGTCTTTGTCCGGCGCGAACGCCCGAGTATAAAGGCCGGTCTTCTCGCTCACGCGCGTGCACCCCCCCCCCCCTCCTTCCCCGCCACGCCCTCGCTCGCTCCGGCGAGCGCCGGCCCGCGCCCCCGGCACGGCCGGCGGCGGCGCCGCCACCGCCGACCGCCGGCGCGCCCCCTCCCACCAGCCACCCCTTGCTCCAAGCGGCCCACAAACCGGCCCCTAGTACCCCTAGCTCGCTCCTCCACCCTCCCCCGGCCACACTCTAGCGAGCCCCGACCGGAATTTCACCGGAACCGCCACTGCACTGCGCCCAGGGACCACATTGCAAAAGAGAAGATCTTTCCGAGGGGCTCCCTGCAAAAGTATATGTCCAATAGTGTTGCAGTTTTCCTTATTATTGTAAATTGTGTAGAAAATCGTACAAAAATCAGAAAAATGCAAAACCAATTTGGGCCCGCTGTGAATTATACTACAACTTTTGTTATTCTGGCCTGAGCTAATTCCTGTTAGTTTTTGCACGAAAAATACAAATGTGAAAAACCTAGATCTGCAATATCTCAAATTCTATAAATACTCTATAGCTAATTTTTCGATATGTTGTGCGTCAGGTCATTACTAGCGCCTATGCCAAAAATTGACAAAGTTATGATGTAAATCTTTTTATAAAAATGTTTTTCCTTTTCTGCCAGATCGGCATAAATGATTTTTCTTGCTAAATATATTTATGTTTTTGAGCCCAACTTGTGCACAATGTCTTGTAATATCAAAACACACCTCTGGTGAATTAATCACAATTTTATGAGTTGAGAAATAATTATTCTTGAATTATGCTTGTTTTTCTTTAAAATTTCATAACTCAAATTCCATAATAGTTCTAGGTGTATGTGCTGCACCACTAGGCTAGTTTTGAACCATATAACATGTGTGAGAAAGTTTGGGTCATTTTGTTGAGTATTTTTTTTGTGTGCATTTACCATGTCCTTCTAGCTAGCTTTTGTCTTTTTCAAAAAGAATTAATTTCTAGCTATCCAAAGCTTGCATGTGTGTTCAATAGCTTGTTATAGGTGTTTAGTGGTTAATACACCCTTCCAATAAATTTTATTAATTAATTTCATGAATTAAAGCATTGGGAGTAATTAAGGGCTAATAGTCATTAAATGAGAAAAATCACCAAACCACCTTTGCTAACTTGTGTGTGGTTGTAAATCGATTTAAAAAGATAATTGCACCTACCCACTACTGTTTGTGAATTTAAATTAAATTATTTGCATATATATGTACACAGTCACTATCAAAAAGAATTTTTAATAAAGAATTGCATATTGTTCCTTTTTGGAAGAGTATGCTAAATGTATTCTCATCTAGGTGAATGTGTCCAACTAATGCACCCTATGGTTGTAATTTATTGTTTGTGATTAATTAAATTGAAATCGTCAATTAAATATTGCATTTTGCATCCTCGTGTAGATCTCCCGAACGGTAGCTGTACGCGTGTGCCGGACGGAGGAGACAGAGGAGCTGACGGAGACGTGCACCACGTCGTTGTAGAGCAAGACCTGGACCAAGTCCAGAAGGGCCCAAGGCCAACCTTGCCATCGAAGGCAAGCCCCGGATCATTAACCCTGTTTTTGAAATTTATGCAATTATGTTTGCTACGATTGTGCATTTATGTTTCAGGAGTTGAATGAAACCCTAGATGCATGATCCCTAGGTACCTATGTTCTTTTACTAGTGTGCTAGGTCGATAGCTGCTATGCTATAGGACCCGATAGAAGTCGAGTGATGTTCGTCACTCGCGAGAATAGGTTCTCATGTTGGAATCATAAGATCTTTATAAATGAATTGCTCATGTGGTAAGAGCATGGGATTGGGCTCCGGTCCAGTGGCTTTCGTGGGCTAAGCTTTTGAACGTACTAAACATATGCCGGGAATGGTACCGGTAAGCCTAGTACCCGATTGACGCGGTAAGGGAACCTTTCCCTACTAAACCTGGGGCACCTGTGTCCCCCTGCTTGCAACAGTGTGGTACCCGAGTGAGTCTGGACGTTCGTGTGGGAGCGATCCAGTAAACCTTGTACCAAGGAATGTAGGTTCCGCTCCCGAGCCGAAGATCGACGGGAACGGCCTGGGAAAGTTGTCCTTGCGGGGCAGCCTACCGTGTGTTTGGGTTTACCTTGCAAGGTTTAAATCAATCGATTGTCGGCCTCTCACCGTTATCCGAGACTGCTTAATCAACTGGCCATGATATCCCATAATGATGGAACTCGAGGAATATTGTTGTATGAATTAATTGCTTGCCCAATTCTTGATTGAATTAGATGACACATTTAGAAATGGTAATCAACTAGAACTTGTGCTACAAGATTGAAATTAAGGATCTACTCTTAGTAGTTGTTCAGCAAAAGAAACTCCACCGGCCAAAAGCCTTTCATGTCTAGAGTTTGGTGATGTAGTTATCACCCGACGGTTAAGTCTTGCTGAGTATTAGTATACTCAGCCTTGCTTTAAAAATTGTTGTTGCAGGTGTGATTGACCGGATGGGTGACGACAAGTAAGGACATCACGGATGGCCTTCTGTGATGTTCACCGTTGCGCTAGTTTAAATTATTGCCGCTGTATTTTCGAACTCTGAACCTTTACTCCATGTCATGAACAATGGTTTGTAATAAATTATGTTAACTCGTGTTGTACTCTGGACTCGCCTTCGCGTGAGTTTTAATGCATATGTCGATCCTCTGTTTGAATTCCAAGTGATTTACCGGGCATTAACCCGACAGGATGATACTTTACTATTGCTTAATGGCCAAAGTGGATCGGTCTTAGGCGATAGTACGGTATTTTCCTGGGCGGGTTGTCACACCTACCACGTGCTGAAAATTAAATAACATCTAGGTATAAGTCGTGGCTCTACTCGTGCGTTTTTAGCATGAAAAACAAGTCAACCACAACACCATAACTAGGATGAATGGTTGAGTTAGGTTCTGAATTTATTTGGTTGTGGTTCCTCGAAAAGAAAACAAACACATAGGAGGGTTCAAGTAAAGGGTTTATGATCAAGCAAAATATTCAACCAAGAATTATGTCTCTAATATTGTTCAACCACTTCTAAGTCTAATGTCTTCGCGTAATAAAATTCAAAACTGAACTAAAAACTCGAAAAACCTGGAATCGGGTTGTCCTTCTGTAGCTTATTCTTGACTTGACGAAACGGGTTGCCTCCTGCCTAGCGCTTCGTTTATAGTCCATGGCTAGACTTCTTCACTTGATTACTTCGGATCAATGCTCTTTGCGGGCGTTGCAATCTTGGGTACCCCCTTCCGCACCATCTTGGGCACGAGCTTATCTTCCGGCTTAGTCATTTTTTTGGTATTCACAGGCGGATTTTCTTCCTTTGTCTTGACGGATGCACCATCTTCCTTGATTTTCTTTACGTCCTTCTTCTTCGGCTCTTTCTTCTTCTTTAGCCCTTCTTCTTCCTTGGTTCTTCCTTAACAACGCAACAATGAGGTGGAACATTTTTAACTTCAATCATATTGCATGCCTTGAGTCGTGGTCGAAACTTGAAGGAACTCCTTTCTTCGTTGATATCGAACATGATCTCCCCCTTGCCAACATCAATAGTAGCTCCCACGGTCTTGAGGAAAGGCCTCCCAAGGATGAGCGGTGGCTTCTCCCTCTCTCCCATCTCGAGCACCACGAAGTCGACGGGGATGAAGTGGTGTTCGACCTTCACGGGTACATCTTCGGCAATGCCCAAGGGATAGCGAATGGAGTTATCGCCCAACTCCAAACACATTCCCGTAGGCTCCAATGGTAGGCGTAGCTTCTCGAACACATCTCTTGGCATGACGCTCACACTTTCTCCAAGGTCGCACAACGCCTTCTCGAAATTGAATGAACCAACGGAATATGGAATTGTAGGCCATTCGGGATCCTTTCGCTTCTCTAGCCCATTGGCAATATTGGCACTACACTCCTCGGACATCTTGACATGATCTACCCCGAGTGTTGCTATCTCATATTTATTTGCAAGTATGTCTTTAAAGTAACGAGAATATGTAGGTACTTGAAGGGCATCCAATAATGGCATGTTGATGCTAAGTCTACGCACAACCTCCACAAACTTCTCAAAGTGGTTGTCAAGTTTACCTCGAAAGTAGCGTGGCTTGAGTTGTGGTATCCTCGTGTCTTCTCTCGGCATCTCAAACTCGGGCTCTTCGGTGACGATCTCCGTAACCTTCTCCTTAGAAAATTCCTCCGCCCCGGCGGATGGTTTAAGCTTCCTTGCTCCCGCGGAACATTCCAGATCTTCGGTCGCCTTTCCCGAATGTGTTTGAATGGCCTTCGCCAATTCGGGACCTTTAGGTTGTCCCGAAACCTTCCCTTCATCATTAGTGAGGTGCCCCGCGAGTTGTCCAACTTGCGTCTCGGGCATCTTCATCATGTTGAGCACGTGATGGTTGGAGCTTCCGACCTCCGTCACTTTGCTATCCATGTTCTCCAACACCTTGTCTGTCCACCCGATTTTCGAAAGAAAACCAAGTGCTACCTATATGTATGCCAAGATCTAGTTTCATACATATAGTGACATCATAGTGAATAACAGAAACAATATCATGTAAAGAAAGAGAGATTATTAGAGATTTACAACGGAATCCTGGGAAACAGATGCTCGGACTTCACAAGCAATCGACTGGGGGTTGCGTACGCCTAGCACCATCTTCTGGACATCATACACCTTCTTCTTCTTCTTCTTCTCTGAACAACAGTTTAGCAAGGGTGAGCACACTTATGGTTGGAGCTCAGCAAGTGGGGGAAGATGCAACGCTATCAAGGATAGGCTAAGGTTTTGCAGCGGTTAGCATTTTAAGTTGGTCAAATTTTATTATCAAGCAACTATTTACTAGATGTAAGTTCATACCAACCCACTTAAGCATTTAGGAAAGCATCTCATCTCAAAACCCACAAGAAACCATGATTTGATTCCATCTTCAAGTTTGATTATCATGTGAGGGTCCAAGCCGCTCTTGACCGTGAGCACGGCTGATCGATCGTTTTCACTCTGCGAAGTTGTACACTTTACCCACGGTTCGTGTTCCCCATCTTGCCCGAGTTAGCTAGACCCTTAAACACTTCCAAGGTGAGTGGCTAGGGGTCCACTACGAAGCCTTTACAAAGGAAAGAAGAGAAACCAACGGCTGCGACGATTCTGACTCGGGGCGGACCATAACCCTCCCTAGTGGTCGGCACCTTAGCCGAGGTCGCTACCCCAAAAGAACCGGGCTATACCCCTGCAACCCCGAGCCCCCTGTGCCCCTCTCGGAAAAAGGCTATCAGCTAACCCACTCTCCTAATTACTTGGCTAAGCCAGAGCCATGTGGACTGTGGTTGTACTGTTGTCTTGGGTGGTTCTCCATGTTCCATTTATATTTCAAGTTATCTTGTCTTAAGCACATACACATTACATAAACAGAACTGAGTTATATTTCATAAACAAAGCATAACCATACCCATGTAAAGCAAGCTAAGCATTAATCTACCCAAGCATTTGTTAAACATGTTTGATCAAGGTAACGGGGTAAAATATCTAGTCAAGTCCTTAAATAGGTGTTTGCCCATCATGTTAATGCATTGCAACAGGAATAGTAAACTCTGTTTTAACATGCAGTGACATAGGTTCAAAAAGATAATGCAGAGGGGGAAAGCCACTTGCCTTTCTCAACACAAAGCTACTCTTATGCTCTTCCGCTCTTGCTCTCTTGAAACTTCCGAACTTCCGATCAACAACTCGATCTTCTACTCGAAGCAAACATCGGGCATAACACATGCAAAGCAGACACACAAGAACAACTAAGAACAATACACCAATCAAGAAAAGGCTTAAAAAGAGGACAATGTTTGGCTCTAGGACCGCGAACGCAAAAACACTCGGGACTATCGGGAGATTTATATCATATCACACAAGCCTATGTGTTTGGTATATTTTAATTCAATAAAGATGTGCATAGGTTATTTCAGAGAAATACCCTATTTATAATTAAGCAAGTTATATATATATATAAAAGGAACGGTGTATAACTTATTCCAAATTTATTTATAAATATTCAAGTATCATTTATGCAAATTAAACATTTACTTTAAAAGAAGCATGCGAAGCATCTAAACGTATAACTTTATGTCTTGAGTTGGACTAAACAAATTATAATTCGAAAACATATTTGTATTCAGTTTAGTCAAATTTATATTTAATTGAGAAAACTCTGGATAGCCTATATTGCTTTTATTTAGAAAGCAAATTGGGTATTTATTAATCATCTTAAGATTAACTTAATAAAACCCGAGAGGTGCACTAATTACATTTTATTTAGAAAACATCATTAGGTAAGATTAGTCAACTTAATTTAGAATAAATTCTCAAAACACCTTTTAGGGTGAACATCATGGCTAGCACGTATTTTATCATGAGACCGATCTAACGTAACAAGAACGAGATTTAACGGAGCTAAATCGTGGGATCTAGGGATTAAACAAGGATTATAGACCTAACCACGATCAACTGTAGATTGGAAAATTATGGAAGAACATAAAAGCAAAGAGTACATTTATACATGTTGGCTGTCGAAGGAAAAAAACATATGACATAAGCATGATGTCATGCTCACATCAATCAAGCAAGGAATGATTAGATACGTGAAACACTAGTTTGCATGCAACTGCTAAATCAACCTGCATTCTATTGTTAGTGCATGCAGCTAGCTTTTGACTGTTGTTAAACAGGATGCAGACATTGGTAAGATTTAATTCATGATCAGACGGGTGCATGACAAGGGATATAAGCATTGCAAGGTCAACCATAATTATAAACTACTGAAGTTTGCATGCACCAGCTGCATGTGGTGGCCGGCTTGAGAACAGAGATAACATGCTAGTGATGAGCACTCTTCAACACAAAAACAGAATTAGAAGAGCATGAGGCATCTCACCTCTAACAGATGGTGAACGGCGTGGAGCTGATGAGGAAGGAGTGTTGACGCTTGCCCAATGCGTCGGATTCAGTCCCGGCGAACAGCTAGCAACAGGAGTCGACGGGCAAAAGAAGACGGATTTTGGAGCGGATGACAGAGACAGCAGGTAGTAGTTCGAGACTTAGAAGCTGCAGGTCCGTTCTGGGTGTCCGGCGACAGGGAAGTGGTGCAGCGGCCGGAAACTTGCAGGCGGCAACGGAACGGGCAGAACTGATGCAGCTTGGCGTTGTGGTCCGTCATCGGCTTGGCCTTCATGTGAGGAAAGCTCCTCCTGTGTCTGCATGAAGACGACAAGCGCGGCGGCCAGCCGGTGCACAGCTCGGTGTGGTGGTGTGGAGATACTCTGGCAGCGAGGCAATGGCGGCAACCGGCGGAACGGGTGCGGCTCAGCGACGGCACCGCGCCGAAGAAGGCCAGCTCGTGTGCCCATGGACGAGGGTGCTCCGGCGACAAGTGGACGACGACGACGAGCAGCGGCGGCGGGTGTGCAGCAGTGTACGACGACGACGACGAGCAGCGGCGGCGGGTGTGCAGCTTGATGACATGGAGGTCCTGGTGGCGTCGGCCTGGTCCAGTAGCATGCGAGCGCGACGGAGCGACCCTGGCACTCGGCGGACAGCGTGAAGGCGGCCGGCACGGGCTCCTCTTCGTGAAGCCGTGAAGGAGCTCCCGGCCTCCAGCTACGAGATGCGGACAGGGGCTGGTGCGTGGTGTAGAGCGTCGCTTCGACGTCGTGGTGCTCCTGTCCGGTGCAAGGCGGTGATAAGGCAGGCGCGCATGGCGACGACGCTGCGCAGGCGATGCATCAGGAGGTGAGCAGACGGCCATGCATAGCAGCGGACGCACGGAGGGCTCGACGAACTTCTGGTTCCATAGGCGCTCAAGTGGAAATTTAGGCGGTTCTGGTGGGATTGAAAGCGAGTGATGGCTGGCCATTGATGGCCACGACAAGCGGCCATTACCAGAGAGGAGGAAGGGGAAACTGAGGGAATTTCGGAGGGGTTGAAGGGCCTGCCATTGCTGCCACGAGGCTGGCCGTTCAGTGGAGCCGTGAAGGGAGGCAAAAAGGAAGGGCACGATGAAATGCTCCATAGAGCATTGAAGGGAAATGGCGCGACACTGCAGGGGGAGCGAGCAGCGCGGCCAGGCGCGAGTGAGCAGAGCCGGCCGAGGTGTGCGGCGTGTGATAGGTGGCAAGGGATGCGCGGGCACGAGTACCAGGCGGGCGGCACGCTGCGCAGGCACGTGGTTTGGGTGGGAAGCCGGCGTGGACAGGGACACGGAAGGACGACAGACATGCGGTCGCGCAGGGGAGCCATGTAGGTGCGGCGGTGGTGCAGATACACGAGTGCGTCCGGGCCTACGGTGCAGGATGGCGAGCAGGTGCGGTTAGGGAGGACAACAGGTGCGCGTGGTACGACGCTCAGGCACGAGCAACCGGACGACACGTCCATGCACCGGTTTTGCAGACGGTCGACCACAACATGGGAGAAAGGCCTGAACATGTGGCGCTCGCACATTGATGGAGAGGAAGCGGTGTGGCCGCGGAAGAGGATGGGTGCTCGTGAGCTGACTGGCTCGGTCACGGGCGAGCATGTGCGTGAGGGAACCGGGCAGATGCGGTGGTGCACGACTCGGTCCGAGTCAGTCGTGTGTGCGAGACGAGGGGGACGGGCTTGATGCTAGCAGCGAGATAGAGAGGAAAAATGAGCTAGCGGGTTAGATAGCCTGCAAACGTCAAGGGAAGGCGAGCGGCGACTGGGGAGGCCCGGTGTGGGCAGGGCACACGCATAGGAGACGAGCGAGTGCTCAGACTCGAGTCTGGCTCGGGTTGGATCTAAAGGAGTGGGATGACAGGTGGGGTCTACCCGTCAGCAGTACAAAAGAGATAGAGTCAGCAGGTGACTAATGGGCAGCGACCATTGATGATGGTGGTGACTGCGGTTGTTCTTGCAAAAAGAATAAAGGCAGGTGGACAATACGTGTGGAGGAACAGGAAATGGGAGGGCCAACGATTGATTGCAGGCTGGCATTGCGGACCGGAGAGGTCGGGCGTCGCGGGCCTGGGTCGGGCTGGAGCGGCGCCGGCCAAGGAGGCGGACAGGCACGCGGGAGGGCGAGCGGGCACGGAGCCGAGGAGGCCGAGCGACGCGACCGGGCGGATGGGCCGGGCACACACGCCGAGATGGCGATGACACACCGATCGCCGAGCACGATCATGTGTGGCGGGAGATTGGAAATGGCATGGCGCATGGGCCCGGGCCATCAAGACATGTGGCCACGCGGGTAGGATGTGAGCGGGCACGGGGGAGCCGAGCAGCTCGGGCGCAGATGAGCGCCAGCACATCACTCGGGTGCGCAGAGCCAAGCAATGCGTGCGGTGCGAGGTAGACAACCAGAGATGCGCGGACACATAGGCTGGGTGGGCGGCGCACCGTGCAGGCGCATGAGGGTGCGCGGCTCGGCTATGAAGCATGGTGCACAAGCGCTTGGCAGCCACGGGTAGAGGCCTGGTGTGAAGGCCAAGGATCATCGGATGGGCCGGAAAGAGAGATGGAGAGAGGATGAGTTGGACGTAACATAGAAAAGATTGAGAGATGGAGAAAGATATTTGGATTTGATTTTTTTTATGATTTTGAAAACACTAAAAACATTAACCAAAAACCATGCAAACGAATATGAATGCATCACTCATAGAACCATTTCACTTAATTAGAAAAACAAACAATGATTTTCCTATACTAAATTTCCTGTAAAGAAAAAATTGTTGGGAAAATTTTTAGAAATTATGAGAAATCGTAGTTATTATTTTTTTTATTAACATCCTGAAATCCAGAAATTTCAGGGTGTTACAAATCTACCCCCTTAAAAGGAATCTCGTCCCGAGATTCGAATGGAGAAGAAACAAGGAGTAGAGAGACAAACAAGATTATGATAACAAAATTGACATCTTGTGTCACATGTTGAATCTCCATGTTTTTATCTTCATCTTGGTTCTTGTAATCTTCATTAGAGTGAGATTTGGAAGATGAGAGTAAGGCCTTCTTTTTCCTCAACTTGCTTCTATGTAGAAATTGGTGATGACGATAATTTCTTGTTGTTGACTTTGCCACGTTGTTGTAGCTCCTAGTTTACTCTTCCGACTTCATCCATTAGATTGAGCAGAGAGAAAGGAGGATAACAAGAAGGCGGGAGATACAAAAGAAGAAACCGACTAAGCAACTGATGTCATCGTAGGTAGAAGACCCACAATACACCAACAATCAATACAAAGAACCAACTCAAACAAGTTCATAAAGACAAGCATCATCAAGCAAAACACAGAATTTCACCAGCGAGCAAACAATCCAGGATCGATGCTAAATGTTGTTATTAAGGTTAGAGGGATCCTCCTATGCTTGGTTATGGCATCAGACTTCAACTTCCTTTGCAAAGACTTGCTTCTTTAGTCATCGGATAGATGAACTGGTAGTTTCAGTCTTCGGGTGACTTGAAAATGTTTTATGTCAGACGGCACGGATCATAAAAACATTTTGAATAAAAGGAGCAAGATATCACTTTGGAATAAGGAACATCTAAGGTGATACAGCTAGAGAAGAAAGAAGAGATTCAAATGGGGAGATAGGTAAATTGAAAATGAATTCAAGGAGGATATAGGTGTACAAGAATAAATTAGAAATAAGAATTTCAAGAGGATTTGATAAAAGAAAACAATCAAAGGGTGAGAATAATTCTCATAATGGTCAGCGGTAAGGTAGGAATTGGTTTTAGAGTAAAGTAGACCTCAGAAAGCAACCATTTCTATCTAGGCTTACGTCCTACAGTCGATACAGCTCTGATACCACTCTGTCACACCCGATTTTCGAAAGAAAACCAAGTGCTACCTATATGTATGCCAAGATCTAGTTTCATACATATAGTGACATCATAGTGAATAACAGAAACAATATCATGTAAAGAAAGAGAGATTATTAGAGATTTACAACGGAATCCTGGGAAACAGATGCTCGGACTTCACAAGCAATCGACTGGGGGTTGCGTACGCCTAGCACCATCTTCTGGACATCATACACCTTCTTCTTCTTCTTCTTCTCTGAACAGCGGTTTAGCAAGGGTGAGCACACTTATGGTTGGAGCTCAGCAAGTGGGGGAAGATGCAAGGCTATCAAGGATAGGCTAAGGTTTTGCAGCGGTTAGCATTTTAAGTTGGTCAAATTTTATTGTCATGCAACTATTTACTAGATGTAAGTTCATACCAACCCACTTAAGCATTTAGGAAAGCATCTCATCTCAAAACCCACAAGAAACCATGATTTGATTCCATCTTCAAGTTTGATTATCATGTGAGGGTCCAAGCCGCTCTTGACCGTGAGCACGGCCGATCGATCGTTTTCACTCTGCGAAGTTGTACACTTTACCCACGGTTCGTGTTCCCCATCTTGCCGGGTTAGCTAGACCCTTAAACACTTCCAAGGTGAGTGGCTAGGGGTCCACTACGAAGCCTTTACAAAGGAAAGAAGAGAAACCAACGGCTGCGACGATTCTGACTCGGGGCAGACCATAACCCTCCCTAGTGGTCAGCACCTTAGCCGAGGCTGCTACCCCAAAAGAACCGGGCTATACCCCTGCAACCCCGAGCCCCATGTGCCCCTCTCGGAAAAAAGGCTATCAGCTAACCCACTCTCCTAATTACTTGGCTAAGCCAGAGCCATGTGGACTGTGGTTGTACTGTTGTCTTGGGTGGTTCTCCATGTTCCATTTATATTTCAAGTTATCTTGTCTTAAGTACATACACATTACATAAACAGAACTGAGTTATATTTCATAAACAAAGCATAACCATACCCATGTAAAGCAAGCTAAGCATTAATCTACCCAAGCATTTGTTAAACATGTTTGATCAAGGTAACGGGGTAAAATATCTAGTCAAGTCCTTAAATAGGTGTTTGCCCATCATGTTAATGCATTGCAACGGGAATAGTAAACTCTGTTTTAACATGCGGTGACATAGGTTCAAAAAGATAATGCGAGGGGGAAAGCCACTTGCCTTTCTCAACACAGAGCTACTCTTATGCTCTTCCGCTCTTGCTCTCTTGAAACTTCCGAACTTCCGATCAACAACTCGATCTTCTACTCGAAGCAAACATCGGGCATAACACATGCAAAGCAGACACACAAGAACAACTAAGAACAATACACCAATCAAGAAAAGGCTTAAAAAGAGGACAATGTTTGGCTCTAGGACCGCGAACGCAAAAACACTCGGGACTATCGGGAGATTTATATCATATCACACAAGCCTATGTGTTTGGTATATTTTAATTCAATAAAGATGTGCATAGGTTATTTCAGAGAAATACCCTATTTATAATTAAGCAAGTTATATATATATATATATATATATAAGGAACGGTGTATAACTTATTCCAAATTTATTTATAAATATTCAAGTATCATTTATGCAAATTAAACATTTACTTTAAAAGAAGCATGCGAAGCATCTAAACGTATAATTTATGTCTTGAGTTGGACTAAACAAATTATAATTCGAAAACATATTTGTATTCAGTTTAGTCAAATTTATATTTAATTGAGAAAACTCTGGATAGCCTATATTGCTTTTATTTAGAAAGCAAATTGGGTATTTATTAATCATCTTAAGATTAACTTAATAAAACCCGAGAGGTGCACTAATTACATTTTATTTAGAAAACATCATTAGGTAAGATTAGTCAACTTAATTTAGAATAAATTCTCAAAACACCTTTTAGGGTGAACATCATGGCTAGCACGTATTTTATCATGAGACCGATCTAACGTAACAAGAACGAGATTAAACGGAGCTAAATTGTGGGATCTAGGGATTAAACAAGGATTAGAGACCTAACCACGATCAAACTGTAGATTGGAAAATTATGGAAGAACATAAAAGCAAAGAGTACATTTATACATGTTGGCTGTCGAAGGAAAAAAAACATATGACATAAGCATGATGTCATGCTCACATCAAGCAAGGAATGATTAGATACGTGAAACACTAGTTTGCATGCAACTGCTAAATCAACCTGCATTCTATTGTTAGTGCATGCAGCTAGCTTTTGACAGTTGTTAAACAGGATGCAGACATTGGTAAGATTTAATTCATGATCAGACGGGTGCATGACAAGGGATATAAGCATTGCAAGGTCAACCAGAATTATAAACTACTGAAGTTTGCATGCACCAGCTGCATGTGGTGGCCGGCTTGAGAATCAGACATAACATGCTAGTGATGAGCACTCTTCAACACAAAAACAGAATTAGAAGAGCATGAGGCATCTCACCTCTGACGTGGTAACAGATGGTGAACGGCGTGGAGCTGATGAGGAAGGAGTGTTGACGCTTGCTTGGGACAGAAATGACCGGACTCCAACCAATGCGTCGGATTCAGTCCCGGCGAACAGCTAGCAACAGGAGTCGACGGGCAAAAGAAGACGGATTTTGGAGCGGATGACAGAGACAGCAGGTAGTAGTTCGAGACTTAGAAGCTGCAGGTCCGTTCTGGGTGTCCGGCGACAGGGAAGTGGTGCAGCGGCCGGAAACTTGCAGGCGGCAACGGAACGGGCAGAACTGATGCAGCTTGGCGTTGTGGTCCGTCATCGGCTTGGCCTTCATGTGAGGAAAGCTCCTCCTGTGTCTGCATGAAGACGACAAGCGCGGCGGCCAGCCGGTGCACAGCTCGGTGTGGTGGTGTGGAGATACTCTGGCAGCGAGGCAATGGCGGCAACCGGCGGAACGGGTGCGGCTCAGCGGCGGCACCGCGCCGCAGAAGGCCAGCTCGTGTGCCCATGGACGAGCGTGCTCCGGCGACAAGTGGACGACGACGACGAGCAGCGGCGGCGGGTGTGCAGCAGTGGACGACGACGACGAGCAGCGGCGGCGGATGTGCAGCTTGATGACACGGAGGTCCTGGTGGCGTCGGCCTGGTCCAGCAGCATGCGAGCGCGACGGAGCGACCCTGGCACTCGGCGGACAGCGTGAAGGCGGCCGGCACGGGCTCCTCTTCGTGAAGCCGTGAAGGAGCTCCCGGCCTCCAGCTACGAGATGCGGACAGGGGCTGGTGCGTGGTGTAGAGCGTCGCTTCGACGTCGTGGTGCTCCTGTCCGGTGCAAGGCGGTGATAAGGCAGGCGCGCATGGCGACGGCGCTGCGCAGGCGATGCATCAGGAGGTGAGCAGACGGCCATGCATAGCAGGGGACGCACGGAGGGCTCGACCTTCTGGTTCCATAGGCGCTCAAGTGGAAATTTAGGCGGTTCTAGTGGGATTGAAAGCGAGTGATTGCCGGCCATTGATGGCCATGACAAGCAGCCGTTACCAGAGAGGAGGAAGGGGAAACTGAGGGAATTTCGGAGGGGGTTGAAGGGCCTGCCATTGCTGCCACGAGGCTGGCCGTTCAGTGGAGCCGTGAAGGGAGGCAAAAAGGAAGGGTACGATTAAATGCTCCATAGAGCATTGAAGGGAAATCGTGCGACACTGCAGGGGGAGAGCGAGCAGCGCGGCCAGGCGCGAGTGAGCAGAGCCGGACGAGGTGTGCGGCGTGTGATAGGTGTCAAGGGATGCGCGGGCACGAGTACCAGGCGGGCGGCATGCTGCGCAGGCACGTGGTTTGGGTGGGAAGCCGGCGTGGACATGGACACGGAAGGACGACAGACGTGCGGTCGCGCAGGGGAGCCATGTAGGTGCGGCGGTGGTGCAGATACACGAGTGCGTCCGGGCCTACGGTGCAGGATGGCGAGCAGGTGCGGTCAGGGAGGACAACAGGTGCGCGTGGTACGACGCTCAGGCGTGAGCAACAGGACGACGCGTCCATGCACCGGTTTTGCAGACGGTCGACCACAACATGGGAGAAAGGCCTGAACATGTGGCGCTCGCACATTGATGGAGAGGAAGCGGTGTGGCCGGGGAAGAGGATGGGTGCTCGTGAGCTGACTGGCTCGGTCACGGGCGAGCATGTGTGTGAGGGAACCGGGCAGATGCGGCGGTGCACGACTCGGTCCGAGTCAGTCGTGTGTGCGAGACGAGGGAGACGGGCTTGATGCTAGCAGCGAGATAGAGAGGAAAAATGAGCTAGCGGGTTAGATAGCCTGCAAATGTCACGGGAAGGCGAGCGGCGACTGGGGAGGCCCGGTGTGGGCAGGGCACACGCATAGGAGACGAGCGAGTGCTCAGACTCGAGTCTGGCTCGGGTTGGATCTAAAGGAGTGGGATGACAGGTGGGGTCTACCCATCAGCTGTACAAAAGAGAGAGAGTCAGCAGGTGACTAATGGGCAGCGACCATTGATGATGGTGGTGACTGCGGTTGTTCTTGCAAAAAGAATAAAGGCACGTGGACAATACGTGTGGAGGAACAGGAAATGGGAGGGCCAACGATTGATTGCAGGCTGGCATTGCGGAGCGGAGAGGTCGGGCGTCGCGGGCCTGGGTCGGGCTGGAGCGGCGCCGGCGAAGGAGGCGGACAGGCACGCGGGAGGGCGAGCGGGCACGGAGCCGAGGAGGCCGAGCGACGCGACCAGGCGGATGGCTGGGCACACACACTGAGATGGCGATGACACACTGATCGCCGGGCACGATCATGTGTGGCGGGAGATTGGAAATGGCATGGCGCATGGGCCCAGGCCATCAAGACATGTGGCCACGCGGGTAGGATGTGAGCGGGCACGGGGGAGCCGAGCAGCTCGGGCGCAGATGAGCGCCAGCACATCACTCGGGTGCGCAGAGCCAAGCAATGCGTGCGGTGCGAGGTAGACAACCAGAGATGCGCGGACACATAGGCTGGGTGGGCGGCGCACCGTGCAGGCGCATGAGGGTGCGCGGCTCGGCTATGAAGCATGGTGCACAAGCGCTTGGCGGCCACGGGTAGAGGCCTGGCGTGAAGGCCAAGGATGATCGGATGGGCCGGAAAGAGAGATGGAGAGAGGATGAGTTGGACGTACCATAGAAAAGATTGAGAGATGGAGAAATATATTTGGATTTGATTTTTTTTATGATTTTGAAAACACTAAAAACATTAACCAAAAACCATGCAAACGAATATGAATGCATCACTCATAGAACCATTTCACTTAATTAGAAAAACAAACAATGATTTTCCTATACTAAATTTCCTGTAAAGAAAAAATTGTTGGGAAAATTTTTAGAAATTATGAGAAATCGTAGTTATTATTTTTCCTATTAACATCCTGAAATCCAGAAATTTCAGGGTGTTACAAATCTACCCCTTAAAAGGAATCTCGTCCCGAGATTCGAATGGAGAAGAAACAAGCAGTAGAGAGACAAACAAGATTATGATAACAAAATTGACATCTTGTGTCACATGTTGAATCTCCATGTTTTTATCTTCATCTTGGTTCTTGTAATCTTCATTAGAGTGAGATTTGGAAGATGAGAGTAAGGCCTTCTTTTTCCTCAACTTGCTTCTATGTAGAAATTGGTGATGACGATAATTTCTTGTTGTTGACTTTGCCACGTTGTTGTAGCTCCTAGTTTACTCTTCCGACTTCATCCATTAGATTGAGCAGAGAGAAAGGAGGATAACAAGAAGGCGGGAGATACAAAAGAAGAAACCGACTAAGCAACTGATGTCATCGTAGGTAGAAGACCCACAATACACCAACAATCAATACAAAGAACCAACTCAAACAAGGTCATAAAGACAAGCATCATCAAGCAAAACACAGAATTTCACCAGCGAGCAAACAATCAAGGATCGATGCTAAATGTTGTTATTAAGGTTAGAGGGATCCTCCTATGCTTGGTTATGGCATCAGACTTCAACTTCCTTTGCAAAGACTTGCTTCTTTAGTCATTGGATAGATGAACTGGTAGTTTCAGTCTTCGGGTGACTTGAAAATGTTTTATGTCAGACGGCACGGATCATAAAAACATTTTGAATAAAAGGAGCAAGATATCACTTTGGAATAAGGAACATCTAAGGTGATACAACTAGAGAAGCAAGAAGAGATTCAAATGGGGAGATAGGTAAATCGAAAATGAATTCAAGGAGGATATAGGTGTACAAGAATAAATTAAAAATAAGAATTTCAAGAGGATTTGATAAAAGAAAACAATCAAAGGGTGAGAATAATTCTCAGAATGGCCAGCAGTAAGGTAGGAATTGGTTTTAGAGTAAAGGATACCTCAGAAAGCAACCATTTCTATCTAGGCTTACGTCCTACAGTCGATACAGCTCTGATACCACTCTGTCACACCCGATTTTCGAGAGAAAACCAAGTGCTACCTAAATGTATGCCAGGATCTAGTTTCATACATATAGTGACATCATAGTGAATAACAGAAACAATATCATGTAAAGAAAGAGAGATTATTAGAGATTTACAACGGAATCCTGGGAAACAGATGCTCGGACTTCACAAGCAATCGACT
Source organism: Cenchrus americanus (assembly GCA_947561735.1). Taxonomy (NCBI): domain Eukaryota; kingdom Viridiplantae; phylum Streptophyta; class Magnoliopsida; order Poales; family Poaceae; genus Cenchrus; species Cenchrus americanus. The sequence continues at coordinate 224,869,183 of OX387245.1, read as the reverse complement.
GGGGCTTGCGTACGCCTAGCACCATCTTCTGGACATCATACACCTTCTTCTTCTTCTTCTTCTTCTTCTTCTCTGAACAGCAGTTTAGCAAGGGTGAGCACACTTATGGTTGGAGCTCAGCAAGTGGGGGAAGATGCAAGGCTATCAAGGATAGGCTAAGGTTTTGCAGCGGTTAGCATTTTAAGTTGGTCAAATTTTATTGTCAAGCAACTATTTACTAGATGTAAGTTCATACCAACCCACTTAAGCATTTAGGAAAGCATCTCATCTCAAAACCCACAAGAAACCATGATTTGATTCCATCTTCAAGTTTGATTATCATGTGAGGGTCCAAGCCGCTCTTGACCGTGAGCACGGCTGATCGATCAGTTTTCACTCTGCAGAAGTTGTACACTTTACCCACAGTTCGTGTTCCCCATCTTGCCCAGGTTAGCTAGACCCTTAAACACTTCCAAGGTGAGTGGCTAGGGGTCCACTACGAAGCCTTTACAAAGGAAAGAAGAGAAACCAACGGCTGCGACGATTCTGACTCGGGCGAGACCATAACCCTCCCTAGTGGTCAGCACCTTAGCCGAGGCTGCTACCCCAAAAGAATCGGGCTATACCCCTGCAACCCCGAGCCCCATGTGCCCCTCTCGGAAAAAGGATATCAGCTAACCCACTCTCCTAATTACTTGGCTAAGCCAGAGCCATGTGGACTGTGGTTGTACTGTTGTCTTGGGTGGTTCTCCATGTTCCATTTATATTTCAAGTTATCTTGTCTTAAGTACATACACATTACATAAACAGAACTGAGTTATATTTCATAAACAAAGCATAACCATACCCATGTAAAGCAAGCTAAGCATTAATCTACCCAAGCATTTGTTAAACATGTTTGATCAAGGTAACGGGGTAAAATATCTAGTCAAGTCCTTAAATAGGTGTTTTCCCATCATGTTAATGCATTGCAACAGGAATAGTAAACTCTGTTTTAACATGCAGTGACATAGGTTCAAAAAGATAATGCAGAGGGGGAAAGCCACTTGCCTTTCTCAACACAAAGCTACTCTTATGCTCTTCCGCTCTTGCTCTCTTGAAACTTCCGAACTTCCGATCAACAACTCGATCTTCTACTCGAAGCAAACATCGGGCATAACACATGCAAAGCAGACACACAAGAACAACTAAGAACAATACACCAATCAAGAAAAGGCTTAAAAATAGGACAAGGTTTGGCTCTAGGACCGCGAACGCAAAAACACTCGGGACTATCGGGAGATTTATATCATATCACACAAGGCTATGTGTTTGGTATATTTTAATTCAATAAAGATGTGCATAGGTTATTTCAGAGAAATACCCTATTTATAATTAAGCAAGTTATATATATATATAAAAGGAACGGTGTATAACTTATTCCAAATTTATTTATAAATATTCAAGTATCATTTATGCAAATTAAACATTTACTTTAAAAGAAGCATGGGAAGCATCTAAACGTATAACTTTATGTCTTGAGTTGGACTAAACAAATTATAATTCGAAAACATATTTGTATTCAGTTTAGTCAAATTTATATTTAATTGAGAAAACTCTGGATAGCCTATATTGCTTTTATTTAGAAAGCAAATTGGGTATTTATTAATCATCTTAAGATTAACTTAATAAAACCCGAGAGGTGCTCTAATTACATTTTATTTAGAAAACATCATTAAGTAAGATTAGTCAACTTAATTTAGAATAAATTCTCAAAACACCTTTTAGGGTGAACATCATGGCTAGCACGTATTTTATCATGAGACCGATCTAACGTAACAAGAACGAGATTAAACGGAGCTAAATCGTGGGATCTAGGGATTAAACAAGGATTAGAGACCTAACCACGATCAACTGTAGATTGGAAAATTATGGAAGAACATAAAAGCAAAGAGTACATTTATACATGTTGGCTGTCGAAGGAAAAAAACATATGACATAAGCATGATGTCATGCTCACATCAAGCAAGGAATGATTAGATACGTGAAACACTAGTTTGCATGCAACTGCTAAATCAACCTGCATTCTATTGTTAGTGCATGCAGCTAGCTTTTGACTGTTGTTAAACAGGATGCAGACATTGGTAAGATTTAATTCATGATCAGACGGGTGCATGACAAGGTATATAAGCATTGCAAGGTCAACCAGAATTATAAACTACTGAAGTTTGCATGCACCAGCTGCATGTGGTGGCCGGCTTGAGAACAGAGATAATATGCTAGTGATGAGCACTCTTGAACACAAAAACAGAATTAGAAGAGCATGAGGCATCTCACCTCTGACGTGGTAACAGATGGTGAACGGCGTGGAGCTGATGAGGAAGGAGTGTTGACGCTTGCTTGGGACAGAAACGACCGGACTCCAACCAATGCGTCGGATTCAGTCCCGGCGAACAGCTAGCAACAGCAGTCGACGGGCAAAAGAAGACGGATTTTGGAGCGGATGACAGAGACAGCAGGTAGTAGTTCGAGACTTAGAAGCTGCAGGTCCGTTCTGGGTGTCCGGCGACAGGGAAGTGGTGCAGCGGCCCGAAACTTGCAGGCGGCAACGGAACGGGCAGAACTGATGCAGCTTGGCGTTGTGGTCCGTCATGGGCTTGGCTTTCATGTGAGGAAAGCTCCTCCTGTGTCTGCATGAAGACGACGAGCGCGGCGGCCAACCGGTGCACAGCTCGGTGTGGTGGTGTGGAGATACTCTGGCAGCGAGGCAATGGCGGCAACCGGCGGAACGGGTGCGGCTCAGCGACGGCACCGCGCCGAAGAAGGCCAGCTCGTGTGCCCATGGACGAGGGTGCTCCGGCGACAAGTGGACGACGACGACGAGCAGCGGCGGCGGGTGTGCAGCAGTGGACGACGACGACGAGCAGCGGCGGCGGGTGTGCAGCTTGATGACACGGAGGTCCTGGTGGCGTCGGCCTGGTCCAGCAGCATGCGAGCACGACGGAGCGACCCTGGCACTCGGCGGACAGCGTGAAGGCGGCCGGCACGGGCTCCTCTTCGTGAAGCCGTGAAGGAGCTCCCGGCCTCCAGCTACGAGATGCGGACAGGGGCTGGTGCGTGGTGTAGAGCGTGGCTTCGACGTCGTGGTGCTCCTGTCCGGTGCAAGGCCGTGATAAGGCAGGCGCGCATGGCGACGGCGCTGCGCAGGCGATGCATCAGGAGGTGAGCAGACGGCCATGCATAGCAGCGGACGCACGGAGGGCTCGACGACCTTCTGGTTCAAGTGGAAATTTAGGCGGTTCTGGTGGGATTGAAAGCGAGTGATGGCTGGCCATTGATGGCCATGACAAGCGGCCATTACCAGAGAGGAGGAAGGGGAAACTGAGGGAATTTCGGAGGGGTTGAAGGGCCTGCCATTGCTGCCACGAGGCTGGCTGTTCAGTGGAGCCGTGAAGGGAGGCAAAAAGGAAGGGCACGATTAAATGCTCCATAGAGCATTGAAGGGAAATCGCGCGACACTGCAAGGGGAGAGCGAGCAGCGCGGCCAGGCGCGAGTGAGCAGAGCCGGCCGAGGTGTGCGGCGTGTGATAGGTGGCAAGGGATGCGCGGGCACGAGTACCAGGCGGGCGGCACGCTGCGCAGGCATGTGGTTTGGGTGGGAAGCCGGCGTGGACAGGGACACGGAAGGACGACAGACGTGCGGTCGCGCAGGGGAGCCATGTAGGTGCGGCGGTGGTGCAGATACACGAGTGCGTCCGGGCCTACGGTGGAGGATGGCGAGCGAGGTTCGGTCGGGGAGGACAACGGGTGCGCGTGGTACGACGCTCGGGCGTGAGCAACGGGACGACGCGTCCATGCACCGGTTTTGCGGACGGTCGACCACAACATGGGAGAAAGGCACGAACATGTGGCGCTCGCATATTGATGGAGAGGAAGCGGTGTGGCCGGGGAAGAGGATGGGTGCTCGTGAGGCCGACCGGATCGGTCACGGGCGAGCATGTGCCCGAGGGAACCGGGCGGATGCGGCGGTGCACGACTCGGTCCGAGTCAGTCGTGTGTGCGAGACGAGGGAGACGGGCTTGATGCTAGCAGCGAGATAGAGAGGAAAAATGAGCTAGCGGGTTAGATAGCCTGCAAACGTCACGGGAAGGCGAACGGCGACTGGGGAGGCCCGGTGTGGGCAGGGCACACGCATAGGAGACGAGCGAGTGCTCAGACTCGAGTCTGTCTCGGGTTGGATCTAAAGGAGAGGGATGACAGGTGGGGTCTACCCGTCAGCAGTACAAAAGAGAGAGAGTCAGCAGGTGACTAATGGGCAGCGACCATTGATGATGGTGGTGACTGCGGTTGTTCTTGCAAAAAGAATAAACGCAGGTGGACAATACGTGTGGAGGAACAGGAAATGGGAGGGCCAACGATTGATTGCAGGCTGGCATTGCGGAGCGGAGAGGTCGGGCGTCGCGGGCACGGGTCGGGCCGGAGCGGCGCCGGCCAAGGAGGCGGACGAGGCACGCGGGAGGGCGAGCGGGCATGGAGCCGAGGAGGCCGAGCGACGCGACCAGGCGGAAGGCTGGGCACACACACTGAGATGGCGATGACACACTGATCGCCGGGCACGATCATGTGCGGCGGGAGATTGGAAATGGCATGGCGCATGGGCCCAAGCCATCAAGACATGTGGCCACGCGGGTAGGATGTGAGCGGGCATGGGGGAGCCGAGCAGCTCGGGCGCAGATGAGCGCCAGCACATCACTCGGGTGCGCAGAGCCAAGCAATGCGTGCGGTGCGAGGTAGACAACCAGAGATGCGCGGACACATAGGCTGGGTGGGCGGCGCACCGTGCAGGCGCATGAGGGTGCACGGCTCGGCTATGAAGCATGGTGCACAAGCGCTTGGCGGCCACGGGTAGGGGCCTGGCGTGAAGGCCAAGGATGATCGGATGGGCCGGAAAGAGAGATGGAGAGAGGATGAGTTGGACGTACCATAGAAAAGATTGAGAGATGGAGAAAGATATTTGGATTTGATTTTTTTATGATTTTGGAAACACTAAAAACATTAACCAAAAACAATGCAAACGAATATGAATGCATCACTCATAGAACCATTTCACTTAATTAGAAAAACAAACAATGATTTTCCTATACTAAATTTCCAGTAAAGAAAAAATTGTTGGGAAAATTTTTAGAAATTATGAGAAATCGTAGTTATTATTTTTCCTATTAACATCCTGAAATCCAGAAATTTCAGGGTGTTACAAATCTACCCCCTTAAAAGGAATCTCGTCCCGAGATTCGAATGGAGAAGAAACAAGGAGTAGAGAGACAAACAAGATTATGATAACAAAATTGACATCTTGTGTCACATGTTGAATCTCCATGTTTTTATCTTCATCTTGGTTCTTGTAATCTTCATTAGAGTGAGATTTGGAAGATGAGAGTAAGGCCTTCTTTTTCCTCAACTTGCTTCTATGTAGAAATTGGTGATGACAATAATTTCTTGTTGTTGACTTTGCCACGTTGTTGTAGCTCCTAGTTTCCTCTTCCGACTTCATCCATTAGATTGAGCAGAGAGAAAGGAGGATAACAAGAAGGCGGGAGATACAAAAGAAGAAACCGACTAAGCAAGCGATGTCATCGTAGGTAGAAGACCCACAATACACCAACAAGCAATACAAAGAACCAACTCAAACAAGGTCATAAAGACAAGCATCATCAAGCAAAACACAGAATTTCACCAGCGAGCAAACAATCAAGGATCGATGCTAAATGTTGTTATTAAGGTTAGAGGGATCCTCCTATGCTTGGTTATGGCATCAGACTTCAACTTCCTTTGCAAAGACTTGCTTCTTTAGTCATTGGATAGATGAACTGGTAGTTTCAGTCTTCGGATGACTTGAAAATGTTTTATGTGAGACTGCACGGATCAAAAAAACATTTTGAATAAAAGGAGCAAGATATCACTTTGGAATAAGGAACATCTAAGGTGATACAACTAGAGAAGCAAGAAGAGATTCAAATGGGGAGATAGGTAAATTGAAAATGAATTCAAGGAGGATATAGGTGTACAAGAATAAATTAGAAATAAGAATTTCAAGAGGATTTGATAAAAGAAAACAATCAAAGGGTGAGAATAATTCTCAGAATGGTCAACGGTAAGGTAGGAATTGGTTTTAGAGTAAAGGAGACCTCAGAAAGCAACCATTTCTATCTAGGCTTACGTCCTACAGTCGATACAGCTCTGATACCACTTTGTCACACCCGATTTTCGAAAGAAAACCAAGTGCTACCTATATGTATGCCAGGATCTAGTTTCATACATATAGTGACATCATAGTGAATAACAGAAACAATATCATGTAAAGAAAGAGAGATTATTAGAGATTTACAACGGAATCCTGGGAAACAGATGCTCAGACTTCACAAGCAATCGACTGGGGGTTGCGTACGCCTAGCACCATCTTCTGAACATCATACACCTTCTTCTTCTTCTTCTCTGAACAGCGGTTTAGCAAGGGTGAGCACACTTATGGTTGGAGCTCAGCAAGTGGGGGAAGATGTGAGGACCATGTGTGGTTCGAGGACCGGTGGATGGTCGCTTCCTTGTGTGATGAGTGATTGACAACGTTGTGTGGACTGATTCTTGGCTAAGTATTGCAAGTGCAGGTTGCGGCTTGACTCGTGTTGGTGCAGGTGAAGAACAAGCGCGAAAGGTCATCGCCGGTGAGGCCTCCAAGTGTGGAGAAGACAAGTAGGCTTCGTTCGAGGGACCCGGTGGCCAGCGGGGTCAAGTGCGGGCCGCATGGTGGCATGAACAGCAAGATGAAGTCATGGACGGTTTCTTGGTTGAGCCTCAAAACCAAGGTCGAGCCGGGACTACGTGGGAGCCAAGTCATGAGTGGAGATTGGTGGAGGCTACACCGAGTTCGCGGGGTTTCCGGTGGTTCACCAGAAAACCACTGGGTTCCTTGGTTGATCCACAAAGCCAAGACCGGAGAACCGAAGACGGAGGTGCAGCAGCACCAGACCGGTCTGACCGGTGGGTCTGACCGGTCTGACCGGTGAGGAGCACCGGTCCGACCGTGTGCGACGACGCGGTCGGAATCTTCGAAGCGGAGGACACGCGTCGGGATCGCATGGCTTGCGTCGAGGCTACGCGAGGGTGCGGTCGCCGGGCATCCGTCCGATGGTGAAGACATCAAGAATTCCAAATCCGCCCTTGAGGGGCTTGTATCCCTAGTTAGTAGAGAAGGGCATTTTAGACATTCGGTTGCCTCCATATAACCCAAGAGGTGAGAGGATGGCAGCCAACTCTTGGAACCCTAGCTCATTAGTTTTCCTATTTTCCACCTATTTTCCTTAGGTTTTCTCTAGGACTAGCAAGAGAGCTTCACGGAGAGATCTTGTAGAGAGGGATGGATGATCGGGCGGCTTGCTAGACCTTGTACGAACCTTTGTTTCATGTATAGATGATTCGGCGTGGTTCCTCAAGGTTTGGATGTGTTTTCCCAGGTTGTTCTTGGTGGTGATTTTCGGAGCCCTCTCTTCGTGATTTCTTTGGGGTGTTTTCGGGGCTTTTCTCTTGGGGATTTGATGGGGGAAATTTGTGGGAACCCTTCGTGGTTCTTTGGGCTGTGATTCCCCTCCCAAATCCGTGAGTAAAAGTGCTCGATTTTGGGGTTTTCTTGAGTTCTTGGGTTGGAAGTGCTTTCGGCGGGATTTCTTCGATTCCTCCTTTTTGGACGAGATTTGGTGGGATTAAACTTGGCTATGGACTCCTCATGAGGTGTTCCTGATATCCCCAAAGTCTTGTTCAAGTCCGTGGAGCGATTCGGGAGATCGAGATTTGGATTTGGGGGAGTTGACCGCGGTGTCTTTGTTCATCCCGAGCGCCCGAGCTACACCGGTCGACCAGGTGCTCTTGGCCGGTCCGACCGGTGCGAGCCCTTTTGGGTTTTTGCTCGGGTGAACGTCTTGGTGTGTTCGTTGTTGTCCCGTGTTCTTGTTGTTTCGAGTTTGGGTCCGTTTGGTGGTCGGTTGGCCTGTTTGGTGCCTTGGGGGCTTTCGGTCGCCATCGGTCCGACCGGTGTGTCTCACCGGTCGACCGGTGTAGAGCCACTTAGTGAAAGTTGCTCGGTTTCACCGGCGGGGACCGGTCGACCGGTGGTGCTCACCGGTCCGACCGGTGTGGGTCCGTAGACTCGGGGTTTGTTGTTCCGCCGCGTTCTCGAGTCGGTGAGGGCCGTGTGTGTTGGTTCCTAGGTCCGGTGGCACCTGCGGTGGCTACGTGGGCTTGGCCAACTTGGGTAGTGAGTCGGAGACGTGTGTTGGAAGCCATGTTCGTCTTGTTGGAGTTTTCATCTCCTTCGAGAAGAATTTTTATCGGCTCCCATTCACCCCCCCCCCTCTGCGGTTCGCCGTATCGGTCCTTCAAGTGGTATCGAGCCGGTTCGGGTCTTTGTTGACTCTAACCGAGTCTAAGATCCAAGGATGGCGTACCGAGAACGGGGGTTCGGGTCCTCCACACTTCGATGGCAAGAACTACCGGATGTGGAGCAAGCGGATGGGTGCGTTCCTCCGCGGAAAGGGTCGAGCTGCTTTGGGATGTCACGGTGGACACGGGCTATGTCCGGACCGATGGATTTCCTTGCTCCGGGGGTCGAGGGACGGATTCGACGCCAACAATAAGGCGGTCGACTACTTGTTTCGTGCTTTGTGTCGGACCGAGTTCAATCGGGTGCACACCGAGCACTTGGCTTGTAGGATTTGGGCGGTGTTGAAGGAGGCTCATGTTGGGAACGCCCAGGTTCAGGCACGGTTGTATGCGACCTACCGGAGAGAGTACGAGAACTTCACTCATCTCCCGGTGAGTCCATCGATGCCTTGTTTCAGAGGTTCACGGTGGTGGTGAACAACATGAGGGCCAATGTGGACGTGCTCTCGTACGATGATCATGATAGAGCGGTCAAGCTCTTACACTCTTTGGATCGTACGATATGGGGCGGAAAGTTCGAGGCCATAGTCGAGTCGGAGAGGTATGATACTGCGACGGTGAACGAAGTTGTTCTCAAAGCTCAAGTCGGCCGAGGTGGATAGGGGCATGAGCGCCAAGCTCGAGGGACCGACCGATTCCCATAGTCTTGCCCTCGTTGGTGGTTCCAATGGAAAGACTAACTCTAACCCATCCACCGGGATGTTCTCGTTTTCCTCTTTGATGTCTATGCCGGATGAGGAGTTTGATGACCTTGGAGAGGACGAGCCGGCGCTGTTGACGAGGCGGTTCGAGAGGCCGCACGAGAATCGCGTGAACATGAGGAGGAACACGAGGACTTGCTTCCGGTGCGGCAAGCGGGACACTTCGTCGCCGACTGCCCGGAGAAGGCCGAGAACAAGGACAGCTACAAGCACAAGCCGAGGAAGAACGATGGCAAGTACCGTTCGAGGCGCGACCACAAGAGCAAGCACAAGAACAAGTACAAGGACGAGCGACGATCGAGGAAGAAGGAGGGTCGAGGCAAGGCCCGAGCGATGGTTGGAGCGAGCGACGTCGACTCCAGTTCCGCGTACTCCACCTCGAGCTCGAGTAGCAGTGAAGACGAGGGAGATCGCCGCAAGAACAAGAAGTCGTCCAAGAACCTAAGCGGGCTGAGCTGCTTCGCGAGAGATGGCTTCTGCACCATGGCGCTGAGCTCCGGCAGCAAGAAGAGCACTCTGAGTCCGACGACGAGGTGCGTGATGAACTTCCCTTCTTGCGCCAGGAGAATGAGAGGCTTGGCTCTTTGCTTGATAACCGTGATGACATGCTTAGAGAGGCAAAGAAAATGAGGAAAGAGCTTAGGGCTTCACTCGAGGATGCTAGGACTAGAGTGGGCCGAGCTAGAGACACGGGTGCTTGATAGCAAGCTTGAGATTGATTCGCTTAAGGCTAGCCCGTTGTTTCGATGAGAATGATTGTCTTGATTGCTCCATATTCCTTGCGATCTTGCTTTGTTTAAGGAGAAGCATGCCTCCAAGTGTGAGGAACTAGATGTGCTTAGGGTTGAAGTGGGCGAGGTTAAGTCTAGACTCGCTTTGCTAGGTGCTTGCACTTCTTGCCCTGTTTTGCATGCTAAGATTGATGAGATGCATGCTTACACTAGTTCGCTCGAGGCTAAATTGAAGGAACCCATGCCTACATCTTGCTCTACCTGTGAAATGCATGCATTGAAAAATTTGAAGCTTGCACATTATGTTGATCGTTTGCAGGATGAGAATGATGATTTGAGGAAGTTGATGGGTTGGTTGTCCGGTCATGAGCCTCAGTTGAGGATGATGATCGAGGCCTTTAAGAGGCAAGATGGTGAGGGGCTTGGGGCAAACAAGGTTGGTGAAGGAAGTGGAGAGAATATCCCAGAGCCACCAAAAACCCACCACAAAAATGATTTTCCTCCAAAACCTAACCATCTAAGGAACCGACTAGACACAACCCCAGCTCCACCCGTGTTTCCTACACCCACAAATGACCTACAAAAGCCTATCAAGTTTGTGAGCACTTCGGGGAAAGTGTTCTTTGGGAAGGAGAGTGAGAAGGCAAGTGGTGAGAAACCGGTGGAGGGTTTGAGTGGAGAGAAACCGAGTGAGCGGCCACATCCCAAGCCTAAGCCTAAGCTTGTGAGGTTCCATTGTGGCTATTGTGGGAGAGATGGCCATAAGGAGGAGTTTTGCTTCAAGAGGAAGCGAGAGGAGAGAATGGCAAAGGAGTGGGCTAACAAGGACAAGTACCACCCTTCCGATGGTGTACTTGAGCCTCGTATGCAGATGCCCAGGGGCAAGGCAATTGTGAGGACAGTTCGGGCTTGGGGAGAGCGAGAGAGGCTGCGGGTGGTGTTGTTGCCCCGGGTCACACCGGTCGGCCGGTGTGGAGCACCGGTCGGACCGGTGCGGGCACAGACGGAGACAATTGTTTGGGTTTCGAGCTCGTACGGGTGCGAGGGTTGTTTACGGTGGTCGTGGTTCGGTGGTTGGGGCTGGAAAGGGTGCGGGTGGTCGGTTGCTAGGCGTTCTCCTCCTTGTGCTCAATACGGGGATTGGAGGAGTCGTGGCATTGAGTTGGAGAGGAAGGATGTTCCACGGGCTTTCTTGCGTGGTTTTGGTCCTCCTCCGGGCGGGAGAGGGGTGGTTCCCTCGGGGTGGTTACCGTGGTGGTGTTCGTGGAGGCGTTTTGGTAGGAGAGATGCTTTGGTTGGTGCTAACCCCACTTTCGAGCAAATGGCTCGGCACTTCGGTTTTCCTCTTTTGGTACTAACCCCGGTCTTTGAGTCGTTTGTTCGCTCACGTGCCTATTTTTGAATTTCAGGTGGGAGACTTGAAGAACATTTGGTTGATTGACTCCGGTTGCTCGAGGCATATGACCGGAGACGGGGGGTGGTTCTCAAGTCTCGTCTCGGTGGTGACGAAGAGGTACATCACCTTTGGGGACAATGGGCGTGGGCGTGTGCTTTCAGAAGGTGAGATAAAAGTGAGTGACAAGATCACTGCGAGGCGTGTTGCTCTTGTTCAATCGCCGGGGTACAATTTGCTTTCTCGTGTCCCGGTTGTTGGATGAGGGTTTTGAGGTGTTGTTTCGGCCTGGTGGTTCTCGGATTGTGGACTCTCGAGGGGACCTTGTCCGTATGGTCGTTCCCGAGGGTCGGGTGTTTCATGCTGATTTTTCTCGGTCTTCGGGTGTGGAGCGTTGTTTCTTGGGCGGTTCTTCGAGTGAGTTGTGGAAGTGGCATAGGAAGTTGGGTCACTTGAGCTTTGACCTTTTGTCTCGCTTGAGTAAACTCAATTTGGTCCGAGGATTGCCACGGCCGAGGCTTGAGAAAGAGTTGGTTTGTGCTCCGTGTAGGCATGCCAAGATGGTGGCCTCTTCTCACCCGCCTCTCACCGATGTGATGAGCGAGCGTCCATGCGAGCGCTCCATATGGACCTTGTTGGCCCAGCTCGTGTGCGATCTGCGGGTGGGAAGTGGTATGTCCTTGTTGTGGTGGACAACTATTCTCGGTATGCGTGGGTGTTCTTTCTCAAGGAAAAGGGGGAGACGTTTGGTTTTGTTCGAGATCTAGTCTTGAGGTTGAGGAACGAGAGGCACGGAGATGCCATACGAGCTATCCGCAGTGATAATGGCACGGAATTCAGGAACTCTCGTTTTGAAACCTTTTGCCATGACTTGGGTCTTGAGCACCGGTTTTCGAGTCCGTATACGCCTCCCCGAACGGTGTTGTGGAAAGGAAGAACGAGGACCTTGTGCGAGGTGGCTCGGACGATGCTTGATGAGCATAGGACTCCGAGGAGGTATTGGGGTCGAAGCGGTGAATACCGCGTGCTATGTGTCGAACGGGATATACCTCGAGTGCACAAGAAGAAGACATGCTATGAGTTGATGCATGGTCGCACACCCAAGGTGAGTCACTTCCATGTCTTTGGTTGCAAGTGTTTCATTCGAAGAAAGGCGGGGAAGTTGGATAAGTTTGAGGCTAGGTCTGTCGATGGCATTTTCTTTGGTTATGCATCTCATTCTAGAGCATATCGTGTGCTCAATCTTGAAACTAACCAAATCGTGGAGACTTGCGAGGTAACCTTCGACGAGATAGAGCCACGTAGTCAGCTTGTCTTTGAGTGTGCAGGTGATGATGAGCTTGGCGAGGAGATCTTTCAGGAGGAGGAGCATGAACATGGTGATGATGAGGATGGTGGTGCGGTGCCCCCGGCTGAACATGTACCCACTACTTCAACTACGATGATGGATGGACCCTCTGCTACACCTACGACGACAAATCAAGAACGAGGAGAAGCTGATGTTGAGGGGGAGGTAGCTTCGAGGCGAGAACCTCCCCGGCGAGTTCAAGTGGATCACCCAGCTTCGAGGATCATCGGCGACATGAATGAACGCACTACACGGTCGAGGGTTCGAAACAATTCCCATTTCGCTCATGCTGCGTTTGTTGCTTCTTTTGAGCCCAAAGACATTGGACACGCACTAGCTGATCACAATTGGGTTAATTCAATGCATGAGGAGTTGGAAAACTTTGAGAGGAATCAGGTATGGGAGTTGGTTGACCCTCCCCCAGGGTGTAAGCCGATTGGTACAAAGTGGGTGTGGAAAAACAAAGAGGGAGAGAAGGGTGAGGTTGTGAGGAACAAGTCGAGACTTGTTGCCCAGGGGTTAGTCAGAAGGAGGGGATTGACTACGAGGAGACCTTTGCTCCCGTAGCCTGTTTGGAGGCGATTAGGATCCTTCTAGCCTTTTCTGTGGCTAAAGGGTTCAAGTTGCACCAAATGGATGTGAAGAGTGCTTTTCTGAATGGAGTGTTGGAGGAAGAAGTGTATGTGAGACGACCTCGGGGTTTGAGAGCGAGAAGTACCCCCACCGGGTGTACAAGTTGAGGAAGGCGTTGTACGGGTTGAAGCGGGCGCCTAGAGCTTGGTATGGCGAGGTTGAGGGGGTTCTTGTTTGAGAGAGGTTTTGAGATGGGGAAGGTCGATCGGACCTTGTTTTTCGAGGCGGGCGGAGATATCCCGATTGTGCGGGTGTACGTGGATGATATTGTCTTTGGTGGCTCGTCTAACTCTCTGCTTGCGAGGTTTGCGGATGATATGAGCAGGGAGTTTGAGATGAGCATGATGGGTGAGTTGCAGTTCTTCCTCGGGCTACAAATCAAGCAATCAAAGGAAGGAACATTTGTGCACCAGGCTAAGTACACCAAGGACATTGTGCGGAAGTTCAAGATGGAGGACTCCAAGGCTATGACGACGCCGATGAGTACGATTACAGCTCTTGATGCGGACAAGGAAGGTGAACACGTGGATCAGAAGGAGTACCGGAGCATGATCGGGTCACTCCTCTACTTGACGGCGACGAGGCCAGACATACAGTTCTCGGTGTGTCTGTGTGCTCATTTTCAAGCGTCTCCGAGGACTTCGCATCGGCAAGAAGTGAAGAGAATTTTCAGGTACTTGCGTCACACTCCCGACTTTAGTCTTTGGTACTCCGCGTCCTCTTCTTTGGCGCTTCATGGTTTTTCAGATGCGGATTTTGCCGGGTGTCGGTTGGATAGGAAGTCCACTTCTGGGACTTGCCAGTTTTTGGGTTCTTCTTTGGTGTCTTGGTCTTCTCGCAAGCAGTCGAGTGTTGCTCAATCCACGACCGAGGCCGAGTATGTTGCCGCTGCTAGTTGTTGCTCTCAGCTCCTTTGGATCACCTACACCATGAGTGACTTTGGTGAGGAGTATACCCATGTCCCACTTCAATGTGATAGCACTAGTGCCATAAGCGTTGCAAATAACCCAGTGCTCCATTCCAAAACCAAGCACATAGAAGTGAGGTACCATTTTCTGAGAGACAATGTCGAGAAAGGAAAAATAGCTTTGATCCATGTACCCACACATCACCAACTAGCCGATATTTTCACCAAACCCCTAGACCAAGCAACCTTCACTCGTTTGCGGGGGGGAACTTGGTGTGTGTTTGATTTCTTGAGTTCGGTGTGTGGGAGCTCTCTTTTGCCGATGGTGTCGAGCCCGTTTTGCCTCCCCTCGAGGAGCCGGTTTGTAGCATATGTATAGCTTTCCTTTGTGCATTTCTTGCATTTGGCATGGCATATGTAGCAGGATGTATAGGCATCCTTGTATCTTAGTTTGCATGCATTTTGTATCATATGCATTGGTTAGGAAAAGCTTCTCTCATATACATTGTTCACCATGGAATGAGATATATGTCTTTGTGAGCTTGTTTGGTATGCTACGGTTAGTTTGGCTTAGCTCTTGATGATCTTGATGAATAATCCATGGTTGATAGCTATGCTTTTGAAAAATGTCACATGTATGCTCTCTCATGTGTAAATGCCTTTACATGCTCTTGACATGTTTTTGTGGCCTTGCTATGCTTAATTTGTGGTTGGATAGCTAGTTTATTGATCATATGGGGCCAAAGGCTCATTTGCCATCATGAATGTTTAGCCCTCTTGATTTATCTTGTGGAGGAGCATAAGTTCCTTTTTGTTGCAAAGACATTTCATGTACCATTTACAAATCTGAAAATGAAATGAAAAATGCTTGGAAAATATGCTCCCATGTCATATGTGCTGAATTTAATTTGCTTTGGGTGCTCAACCGTTGCATGATGCCTACCAATGAGAAGTCTCATACATAGAAGTAGGCACATGGCTCGGTGGCTTTGACATGACATGAGGTGCTTGTGGGTGTTTGTGATGGTCTTATGATTAGAATGGCTGTCCTAGCATGAAGTTTGTGTGGCTTTGCCATTTTGATATGCTTTGATCATGTTTAGGACTTTGCTCATGAGAGGCAAGTTTTTCGCAAAATTGCCAAAATCCATCTTAGCTTCGTCCAATGGTTGTGAATCTTGGTGATCATGTAGTTGAGATCGATACGAAGCCGTAGAGTATCTAACTTGCTCATTTGGACATGTGTAGCATTCTTTGTTGAATTTTGTCTATTTGAGAAGCTCTAGGTTGAAAGTTTTGCATTTTTGGCTTGATTCATGCATTGCCAACAAGGGGGAGAAGTTTGAGCTTGAAATGGCTTAATGGACGCATTTAGAAGGTTTTCAGGTGGTTTCGAGCCATTTACGGGTCTCGTTGTACACCGGTCCGACCGGTGAGGAGCACCGGTCCGACCAAGGTGTGAGTGCTGGTCCTGTACATATGTTAGGCACCGGTCGGCCGGTGGTGATGACCGGTCGACCGGTGTGAGCCGAAAGTGCTGCTGCTGTCTGTTTCATGTGGTTTCTTGCATGCATTCGTCCAGGGGGAGTTGCATTGGTTTAGTGGGAGTTTGCATGTGTAGGGGGAGCTCTTTGAGAGTTTTCGAGCTTTGTTTCGGTGGTTTGTGCTCTTTGCTTGAGCTTTGCTTTGTCTCGGATGTGTCGAGCCTTTGCCCTTGCCTAAGGGGTCCAAGACTTGTCTTCTTCAAGTGATCTTGCTCTTTGCCTTTGTTTGGCTTTCGATCGCTTGTTGGAGTTTCTTTTTGTTCGTTTCTTTTTCTTTTCTTTTCTTTTCTCTCTTGTTACTTTCGTGTGGGTGTTGTCAATGCACTCATCAAGAGGGGAGATTGAGGACCATGTGTGGTTCGAGGACCGGTGGATGGTTGCTTCCTTGTGTGATGAGTGATTGACAACGTTGTGTGGACTGATTCTTGGCTAAGTATTGCGGGTGCGGGTTGCGGCTTGACTCGTGTTGGTGCGGGTGAAGAACAAGCGCGAAAGGTCGTCGCCGGTGAGGCCTCCGGGTGTGGAGAAGACAAGTAGGCTTCGTTCGAGGGACCCGGTGGCCGGCGGGGGTCAAGTGCGGGCCGCATGGTGGCATGAACAAGCAAGATGAAGTCATGGACGGTTTCTTGGTTGAGCCTCAAAACCAAGGTCGAGCCGGGACTACGTGGGAGCCAAGTAATGAGTGGAGATTGGCGGAGGCTACACCGAGTTCGCGGGGTTTCCGGTGGTTCACCAGAAAACCACTGGGTTCCTTGGTTGATCCACAAAGCCAAGACCGGAGAACCGAAGACGGAGGTGCAGCAGCACCAGACCGGTCTGACCGGTGGGTCTGACCGGTCTGACCGGTGGGGACCGGTCTGACCGGTGAGGAGCACCGGTCTGACCGGTGTGCGACGACGCGGTCCGGAATCTTCGAAGCGGAGGACACGCGTCGGGATCGCATGGCTTGCGTCGAGGCTACGCGAGGGTGCGATCGCGGGCATCCGTCCGATGGTGAAGACATCAAGAATTCCAAATCTGCCCTTGAGGGGCTTGTATCCCTAGTTAGTAGAGAAGGGAATTTTAGACATTCGGTTGCCTCCATATAACCCAAGAGGTGAGAGGATGGCAGCCAACTCTTGGAACCCTAGCTCATTAGTTTTCCTATTTTCCACCTATTTTCCTTAGGTTTTCTCTAGGACTAGCAAGAGAGCTTCACGGAGAGATCTTGTAAAGAGGGATGGATGATCGGGCGGCTTGCTAGACCTTGTACGAACCTTTGTTTCATGTATAGATGATTCGGCGTGGTTCCTCAAGGTTTGGATGTGTTTTCCCCGGTTGTTCTTGGTGGTGATTTTCGGAGCCCTCTCTTCGTGATTTCTTTGGGGTGTTTTCGGGGCTTTTCTCTTGGGGATTTGATGGGGGAAATTTGTGGGAACCCTTCGTGGTTCTTTGAGCTGTGATTCCCCTCCCAAATACGTGAGTAAAAGTGCTCGATTTTGGGGTTTTCTTGAGTTCTAGGGTTGGAAGTGCTTTCGGCGGGATTTCTTCGATTCCTCCTTTTTGGACGAGATTTGGTGGGATTAAACTTGGCTATGGACTCCTCATGAGGTGTTCTTGATATCCCCAAAGTCTTGTTCAAGTCCGTGGAGCGATTCGGGAGATCAAGATTTGGATTTGGGGGAGTTGACCCGCGGGTCTTTGTTCATCCCGAGGCGCCCGAGCTACACCGGCCCGACCGGTGCTCTTGACCGGTCGACCGGTGCGAGCCCTTTTGGGTTTTTGCTCGGGTGAACGTCTTGGTGTGTTCGTTGTTGTCCCGTGTTGCTTGTTGTTTCGAGTTTGGGTCCGTTTGGTGGTCGGTTGGCTTTGTTTGGTGCCTTGGGGGCTTTCGAGCTGCCATCGGTCTAACCGGTGTGTCTCCGGTCCGACCGGTGTAGAGCCACTTAGTGAAAGTTGCTCGGTTTCACCGGCGGGGACCGGTCGACCGGTGGTGCTCACCGGTCCGACCGGTGTGGGTCTGTAGACTCGGGGTTTGTTGTTCCGCCGCGTTCTCGAGTCGGTAGGCTGTGTGTGTTGGTTCCTAGGTCCAGTGGCACTGCAGTGGCTACGTGGGCTTGGCCAACTTGGGTAGTGAGTCGGAGACGTGTGTTGGAAGCCGTGTTCGTCTTGTTGGAGTTTTCATCTCCTTCGAGAAGAATTTTTATCGGCTCCCATTCACTCCCCCCCCTCCCCCTCTCTGGTTCGCCGTATCGGTCCTTCAAGATGCAAGGCTATCAAGGATAGGCTAAGGTTTTGCAGCGGTTAGCATTTTAAGTTGGTCAAATTTTATTGTCAAGCAACTATTTACTAGACGTAAGTTCATACCAACCCACTTAAGCATTTAGGAAAGCATCTCATCTCAAAACCCACAAGAAACCATGATTTGATTCCATCTTCAAGTTTGATTATCATGTGAGGGTCCAAGCCGCTCTTGACCGTGAGCACGGCTGATCGACCAGTTTTCACTCTGCAGAGGTTGTACACTTTACCCACAGTTCGTGTTCCCCATCTTGCCCGGGTTAGCTAGACCCTTAAACACTTCCAAGGTGAGTGGCTAGGGGTCCACTACGAAGCCTTTACAAAGGAAAGAAGAGAAACCAACGGCTGCGACGATTCTGACTCGGGGCGGACCATAACCCTCCCTAGTGGTCAGCACCTTAGCCAAGGCCGCTACCCCAAAAGAACCGGGCTATACCCCCGCAACCCCGAGCCCCCCGTGCCCCTCTCGGAAAAAGGCTATCGGCTAACCCACTCTCCTAATTACTTGGCTAAGCCGAGCCATGTGGATTTGTGGTTGTACTGTTGTCTTGGGTGGTTCTCCATGTTCCATTTATATTTCAAGTTATCTTGTCTTAAGCACATACACATTACATAAACAGAACTTAGTTATATTTCATAAACAAAGCATAACCATACCCATGTAAAGCAAGCTAAGCATTAATCTACCCAAGCATTTGTTAAACATGTTTGATCAAGGTAAAGGGGTAAAATATCTAGTCAAGTCCTTAAATAGGTGTTTGCCCATCATGTTAATGCATTGCAACAGGAATAGTAAACTCTGTTTTAACATGCAGTGACATAGGTTCAAAAAGATAATGCAGAGGGGGAAAGCCACTTGCCTTTCTCAACACAAAGCTACTCTTATGCTCTTCCGCTCTTGCTCTCTTGAAACTTCCGAACTTCCGATCAACAACTCGATCTTCTACTCGAAGCAAACATCGGGCATAACACATGCAAAGCGGACACACAAGAACAACTAAGAACAATACACCAATCAAGAAAAGGCTTAAAAAGAGGACAATGTTTGGCTCTAGGACCGCGAACGCAAAAACACTCGGGACTATCGGGAGATTTATATCATATCACACAAGCCTATGTGTTTGGTATATTTTAATTCAATAAAGATGTGCATAGGTTATTTCAGAGAAATACCCTATTTATAATTAAGCAAGTTATATATATATAAAAGGAATGGTGTATAACTTATTCCAAATTTATTTATAAATATTCAAGTATCATTTATGCAAATTAAACATTTACTTTAAAAGAAGCATGCGAAGCATCTAAACGTATAACTTTATGTCTTGAGTTGGACTAAACAAATTATAATTCGAAAACATATTTGTATTCAGTTTAGTCAAATTTATATTTAATTGAGATAACTCCGGATAGCCTATATTGCTTTTATTTAGAAAGCAAATTGAGTATTTATTAATCATCTTAAGATTAACTTAATAAAAACCGAGAGGTACTCTAATTACATTTTATTTAGAAAACATCATTAAGTAATATTAGTCAATTTAATTTAGAATAAATTTGCAAAACACCTTTTAGGGTGAACATCATGACTAGCACGTATTTTATCATGAGACCGATCTAACATAACAAGAACGAGATTAAACGGAGCTAAATCGTGGGATCTAGGGATTAAATAAGGATTAGAGACCTAACCACGATCAACTGTAGATTGGAAAATTATGGAAGAACATAAAAGCAAAGAGTACATTTATACATGTTGGCTGTCGAAGGAAAAAAACATATGACATAAGCATGATGTCATGCTCACATCAAGCAAGGAATGATTAGTTACGTGAAACACTAGTTTGCATGCAACTGCTAAATCAACCTGCAGTCTATTGTTAGTGCATGCTGCTAGCTTTTGACTGTTGTTAAACAGGATGCAGACATTGGTAAGATTTAATTCATGATCAGACGGGTGCATGACAAGGGATATAAGCATTGCAAGGTCAACCAGAATTATAAACTACTGAAGTTTGCATGCACCAGCTGCATGTGGTGGCCGGCTTGAGAACAGAGATAACATGCTAGTGATGAGCACTCTTGAACACAAAAACAGAATTAGAAGAGCATGAGGCATCTCACCTCTGACGTGGTAACAGATGGTGAACGGCGTGGAGCTGATGAGGAAGGAGTGTTGACGCTTGCTTGGGACAGAAACGACCGGACTCCAACCAATGCGTCTGATTCAGTCCCGGCGAACAGCTAGCAACAGCAGTCGACGGGCAAAAGAAGACGGATTTTGGAGCGGATGACAGAGACAGCAGGTAGTAGTTCGAGACTTAGAAGCTGCAGGTCCGTTCTGGGGTGTCCGGCGACAGGGAAGTGGTGCAGCGGCCGGAAACTTGCAGGCGGCAACGGAACGGGCAGAACTGATGCAGCTTGGCGTTGTGGTCCGTCATCGGCTTGGCTTTCATGTGAGGAAAGCTCCTCCTGTGTCTGCATGAAGACGACGAGTGCGGCGGCCAGCCGGTGCACAGCTCGGTGTGGTGGTGTGGAGATACTCTGGCAGCGAGGCAATGGCGGCAACCGGCGGAACGGGTGCGGCTCAGCGACGGCACCGCGCCGAAGAAGGCCAGCTCGTGTGCCCATGGACGAGGGTGCTCCGGCGACAAGTGGACGACGACGACGAGCAGCGGCGGCGGGTGTGCAGCAGTGGACGACGACGACGAGCAGCGGCGGCGGGTGTGCAGCTTGATGACACGGAGGTCCTGGTGGCGTCGGCCTGGTCCAGCAGCATGCGAGCGCGACGGAGCGACCACGGCACTCGGCGGACAGCGTGAAGGCGGCCGGCACGGGCTCCTCTTCGTGAAGCCGTGAAGGAGCTCCCGGCCTCCGGTTACGAGATGCGGACGGGGGCTGGTGTGTGGTGTAGAGCGTCGCTTCGACGTCGTGGTGCTCCTGTCCGGTGCAAGGCGGTGATAAGGCAGGCGCGCATGGCGACGGCGCTGCGCAGGCGATGCATCAGGAGGTGAGCAGACGGCCATGCATAGCAGGGGACGCACGGAAGGCTCGACGACCTTCTGGTTCCATAGGCGCTCAAGTGGAAATTTAGGCGGTTCTGGTGGGATTGAAAGCGAATGATGGCCGGCCAAGTGGAGCCGTGAAGGGAGGCAAAAAGGAAGGGCACGATTAAATGCTCCATAGAGCATTGAAGGGAAATCGCGCGACACAGCAGGGGGACGAAAGTCTCACCCGGCCCAATTTGGATGGCCCATGAGTGGCCCATGAGCGCAGGTACGCGTGTTTAGTGCCATATTGCTAGTAGAGTAAGGGTGGAGACAACTTATAAGCCTTTGTCCACCAGCCATACCACCCTCGGGTTAACCCTTTTACATGAAGCGAGGACGAAAGTGTAAGTAGGGTGCTATGTGTACGTGTGCTCGCCCCTACGGAAGGGCTGGGCGGTGCGGCTTTGGTGGGCGGGGTGTTACAAATGGTATCAGAGCCGACCCTCGCGGTTGCGCGTACGGGTCGGTTGCGGACATAGGGGCGCATGGCGCGTGTGGGCCTGAGATGGGACACACGGCATGGCATATGGGTCGACACTGGACGTACGGTCGTGCGCTAAGAGGGAAGGTTCCTGGACATTTGCTCGGGTCAGTGTGCGGACATATGCATGTGCGTGTGGGCCTGGGATGGGGCACACGACATGGCGTATGGTCGGCACTGGACGGGTGAGTTGGACCGACGAGGACGTCAGGTTCTTTGAGGGGGGTGAATGTCACACCCGGCCCAATTTGGATGGCCCATGAGTGGCCCATGAGCGCAGGTGCGCGTGTTTAGTGCCACATTGCTAGTAGAGTAAGGGTGGAGCCAACTTATAAGCCTTTGTCCACCAGCCATACCACCCTCGGGTTAACCCTTTTACATGAAGCGAGGACGAAAGTGTAAGTAGGGTGCTATGTGTACGTGTGCTCGCCCATACGGAAGGGCTGGGCGGTGCGGCTTTGGTGGGCGGGGTGTTACATTGTCTATGGCTTTGAACTTGGTGACGGTGTCCTTGTTGATCTTAGCTTGCTCGTCCATGAATTCCTTCAATTGTATACGAAGCGGAACCGAATTTGGAATAGATGAGCTTGCATTAAATTGAGGTCTACCTTGCCCGTAGCGGAAGTTTGGCAATTCTCCCTTCCTCATGTAGTCGAGCACTTTGGCTTTCTCTGGACAATCTTTGTGGACATGGCCATACTCTCCGCATTCTTCGCATGTGGATCTTGCTTCGGCGGCCTTCAAGCCTTGAGCCTCTTTCTTTTCTATCTCCATCTTCTCCAATCTCCTCATGAGTGAATCAATCGTGCTTTCAAGTACGTTCTCCTTCTCCACTTGCAAGACTCCCTTGACATTCCCCGTGGGTCGAACTGGATGTAGGCGTCCGGATGATGCCCATGTGTCATTATCCGCGACCTTCTTGAATAGAGTGAAAGCTTCTGTCGGTGTAAGCTCGATGATAGATCCTCCCGCCGATGCATCGATGATTATCCTTGACGCCATGGTGAGTCCTTGATAGAACTTTTGCACGAGGTCTTCCTTCGGGAACTTGTGATGTGGAACCGCCCGAGTGTACTCGTTGAAGCGCTCGAATGCCTCCGAGATAGTTTCCGTAGGATATTGAACAAAGGTGGCAATCTTATTACGCAAGTTTTGAGTTTTACCCGGCGAGTACTATTCCTTCATGAAAGCCTTCATCAACGTGTTCCAATTTTGCACCATCTCCGCCGGTTGAGAGTGGAACCATTACAAAGCCTTCTCGAGTAGTGAGAATGGAAAAACCCTTGCCCTCATTTGATCTTGAGTCACCCCATCCATGTTGAAAGTCTGATATAGTTGAATGAATGCTTGGAGGTGAAGGTTCAGATCTTCTTTACCGGTGAAGGGTGAATGTTGCACCATGTGGATTGTTGAGGTCTTGATCTCGAACGGTCTTCCGATCTCCTCAAGATTCAAGATTGGTAGGTCGATGATGTCCGGGTGCATAGCTCCCCGATCTTGCGCTCTTGCGGTTGATCACCCATCGGTGGAAGTCGATTCTCCCGAGGACTTTGAGGTGGTGAATTCTTTGGAGATTCCTTCTATCTTTTGTCTTCCGACTTCGAATCTACAAAATCCAGCTTTTTAGCTTGATGTGCTTCGCATATCCTTAGCATGTAAAGTTTTTCTGGATCATCCACAAAATTATCGGGTTTGTTGGAGAGGTAGCCGTCCATCTCCTGTTAGGGTTAGCAATAAACAAAATATGCAAAAACTAGAAAGTAAAAATAAATCTATGAAAACTAGGTTAGACAAAGTAGATTAGATTTATTTTGAGGATGATTAAAGTTTAGTAGATGCAAAAAGAAAAACTAAAAGAAAACTGAAAATCACAAAAAAAGCAATAAAAGATCAAATCTTGATCACTTGTTCCCCAGCAATGGCGCCAGAAAAAGGGGGCTTGTTGACGGTTAATAGTTGTATCAAAGTTCGTTTAGACTTGCAAGCGGACAAGTCTCCCGTTGTAGTCAAGGGACCCCCTTCTTCCCTCGAGTGGTGAACCCAAGGTCTCGAATACGTGGAACAAATGTGTGACGCAAAAGATGATCTAGTAAACCCAATTAACTTCAATCTTCGGTAAAGAGAAACCCTAATGCATCTAGATAAAGAACACAAAACTAATCTAATCTACTAAAGACCGGAGGTAACAAAGATAGATAGGGTAGATAAACCGATCTAGAGAGATCGGGTTAAGCCTTTTGTTGAAGTTCCAAGCAAAGAAGAAGTGGCAAATCGAATCTCATTAGAAGCCTCTTTAAATCATGGTTTCCCGTCCGACTCCGAAAACGCTCGCCTTTCGGAACCCCCGTTCTGTCACAACGTATCCCTATTCATACGGGTAGTCTAGGGCAAGTCCAAGGACAAGTCAAGTTCTTTCAGAAGATCCGGTGTGTACCTCTAGCCACCGCGGCTACAAGAACACCCTATGTGATCTACCTCGAGAATAGATCTAGAATAAGCAAAGCCGATCGAAAAACGAAATCATCGAAAAAACACTTGATCGCTAGAAATCGGATTCAACTTGATAATTCAACTAGTACAATAATACATAAACAAGATCACCACCAGGATCCTACCTTGATTTTGCTTCTAGCTCCAGGAACTCCGACGTGGTCTTCCTGGGCCGGCCGTCCTGGGTCCATCCAGGCCCAGTTCCCGGCCTCCTTCGTGTGGCGTCGATTCCCGAGTCTTCTGGATCCTTCCCCCTTCTGCATGTAGGCCCTTGTCGTCAGTTTCTCCCGAGTTGGACGTAGCTCCTTGTTCCGCAAGATTCGGCACTTTCTGGTTAGGTCCTCGGAGTTTGTCATCTACTCGGATTAAGTCCCTAGCTTCTCGGAGTCAAGTTTGCTTCATTGCATGACTTGTACGGGGCTTCAAGGTCTTGTCACAGGGTGCTTGATGAACTTATCCTGGAAGTATTGCTTTCAACGCAAAAACCCTGCATAAACACTAAACTCCAAAACCGACATGCACAAGTGAACTTGTTATACCACGGGGTTAGTACCAATGGATAAGGTATAAAACTTATGCCAACACCGAAGGTAAACTCATGTCTAGGTTGAAGGATTTTCACCGTCAACCGTCGTTCTGGGTAGTGTCATCTGAATCACCCCAGACAAAGTTTATGCTGTTCCTCCAAAATTTCCCAAAATAGTTGGACTTTATACGGATGATTCTGTCATCATTGGTGTAAGTAGTATACAACACTCTTGGGTCTCCACTATCTTTTCCTTAAAACTGAAGAGTATTGATGGTCCCGTAATAAGCACTTTGATATTCTTGCCCTGCAAGGAAACGCCCGTTGTCGCCACTTCCCGCAGACCGTGTTCTCTTTATCAACATCAACACATAAAATTGTACCTAGAAAAAACCTCCTTTAAAACAGTCTGTCTAGATTTATTCTAAGATTTCTCTCTTTACTCACTTAAATCCAACGATCCAGATTCTGTGTATCATCCTCACCCTCCCCCCTCCCATGCCTGCACCTAGCCCTTCAAGGGCAAGCCAGCAGTCACAATTCGATTTCTCTTTAGGTTTTTCTTGAAAGAAAATGAAACAACATCTCACATCCCTTGTCTCGCGAAATCGTGGGAGTCGAGCGCGCTTGTAGAGAGAAGCCCGTGCAAGCGCCATCTCCGATTGTTCCGCTAGTTGCAGGGAACGTCTCGGGCTGCCTCGAGTAGTGAGTAGGCCCTCCATCCCCGGGTTTCAACCCATGACCTCCTCCTCGCATGGTTTCTCCCCGAACCACTGCACCACACACTCACATATTTATACTTAGTTTCAGTTACCCACATATTATACTAAACTAAGTGTAAATTGCTTGTTTCACTACAACAATTTTGGCTTTACGTGACGGTCTGATTTAGTCATGGATAAGCAAAAATACGTCATGGTTAACTATCGGTGACGGTCCAGTAAACGTCACCTATTCTGCGTCATACATTTGCAAGGCCATAAATAGGACGTCACAGGATGGTTTTTATGATCGTCATGGATAAACTGGAGGGTAACTATTGGAAGAGGCTATGGTGACGAACTGAGCCGTCATTGTTTTCTTGCCATGTCATCCATTACCATGTCATTTGGTGATGTCGGATCTGACGTGGCAGCCACCTTGCCACATCATCAAGGCCCATTTTCTCCAATTGAGCCAATGTTTTGTTTATTTTTTTTATTCAGTTAGGCCCATATTTTAGTGGACACTATTGGGCTAGGCCTATTGCATGGTGGAATTGGCCCATTATGGCCCAAAATATATCAACAAAAAATAAAATTCAAATTGCACTAAATTGAAATTTAAATGAACACCAGTTTCTAATTGATAGAAAATTCAAATTTAAATTCTCATGCCTCATCGTCACAAATGACACCATACCACACAATACATATAAATATGTAAGGTCCACTCATCACATATAACTAAATATAGATAGATTTACATATAATGGTCAAAGACCAAGCTCCAGTTCACATGCAGCAGCCCTTCACACATATATGGATCCATACAGGCGACCGCACTGCCGCACACATACAACGGTTCACATACGACAGCACTCCACTTCACACATACGGCGGCACGAGAACATGCATCCATCACCAAAAATAATAATGCACAGGTCAAAGACCATGCTGCAGTTCACAATACAGTTAAGTTCAGTTCAGTCACCAGTTCATTCAAAAGAGACATCCATCCATCACCAAAATAAGCAGCAACAACGAAGTGCATCAGCCGCCCAAGACAACCTTACTGTGTTGCTTGGCATCCTGGAACTAGAGACATCAAGGACTTGATCAATATATCAATGTCAGCATGCCTTTTCTTCAAATCCTCTTCTTGCTTGGCCCTCTCCTCTTCTTGCTTAGCCCTAGCTGCTTCGGCCTCTTGGAATTTGTTCATCATTTCTTCCATTTGCTTTGTTGTTGAGCCTTGACAACCTCCCTAAGATCACTTGATGTTTGTTTCTCCACCACCAGTTCCTCTTCTACTTCACGCTCGGCACTAGCTCGTGTGGCATTGCTTTGGAGCCCCACATTTACCGAAACTTGTTCTTCTTAGTTTTACGAACAAGAGCCTTAGAGACCACATCGGTCACATCCTTTGGTTGAATACCATCATCAACGAGTTCATTCAGCTTCTCCTCTATTTCAGCCTAGCAGCAGAAGAGACATAGATAGGTCAATGATCAAGACATGAACCTAATGTATCATCAGATTGTGAACTAAGTATGATTTACTTACAACAAGAGATTGAACTGCAGGAGCAAATCCTTTCTTTTTGCTGTAGTGCATCTCTTTAAATAGTTCCAGTGCATTTGGTGGTTCATTTTTATACTTGTCTGCCTGAAAAAAATAGAAAAGGGCAATGTCGCTGATTCGGCGTATTACAAACACAGATAACAAGGCTGTAAACAAACTAATATACAATGTTTTAACTAATTTTGCAACCCCAAGATTAGTATGCAGTGATATAATTTTGAAAAGCAAGCAACCGATGTAGCAGATTTTTGTTAACTTTTACTAATCATTGTTCCATAGCTACATACAAAGCGAGTTTTAATTATGCGAGAGAAAAAGACCTCCCAAACAGCATGTTCATGCATAGTATCTTGCAACTTCAGAATGAACAACATGATCTAGTTAAAAGTGCTACTTAGTTATACTCACCAAATGTACAATATGCATTTCATAGCTACGAGAACCAGTGGTCTGATGGAACTGCACTTTGCTTCTGTTCTCTTTGTTCTTCTCAGAAGTCACCTGAAGCAACACAGTTCAGTTGCTAAGCACACATGACATCAAACATGTTGAGATTGGAACAGTTGTATGATCTTACCATTTTTTGCTTAGTTTTCCAATGTTCCACAAGATTATCCCATTGCTCATCAGTCATTGTGGCCACAAGAGATTTTTTGGGCACCTGATGTAGTGGCAAAGCAGCGAAATACCTCAGTTTGAGCTTGTAGCGTTGTTGGCGAACAGCTTTCTTCAGCATAGCCACACATGCTTTCTTCACATGTAATGATTTTGCATCCGCAAGAAACTTTGTCTGGTGACAGTACACAACATTGACAATTGTTATTGAATACACAATCTTAATGTTGCAAATAAACAATGGAAAGAGACATGTTTAAACACATACACAAACTCTCGCTATGTAGGCTTTGACCATTTTAGGATAGTTCTTGTATTCCTTCCAATGTGGAAATATGGGAATACTTTGTCTTACTGCAATGTTGCACTCAGTTGAAAACTTTGCAGCGATCCTTACTGAGTTTGGCCTTATGCTCCCCGGTCGAACAATCAAAGGAAGTTTTTTCTTCCTCGAGCGAGTCATCCGAACAAGTTCTCTCCCAATAGCACGTCCCCTCGTCTGTCCTCATCAAATAGGTCATCTACAAGGGATTCATGTTAGTATACTTCTTGTCCTATGTTGGGTATGGAAAAGGTTTACAAGATGAAGACTTAGTACACACCTTCAAAGACATCGGCAACCTCTCGTTTCCCCATTTTGATTGACATCATTAGTTGTGGTGCCATTTGGAGTGTGTCCATCCGGGGTTCGGCTCGGTGCGGACATGCTCGTCTCCAGCAAGGTAACCATTTTGCTCACCTGCATCAGCTACAATGCATTATAAAATCAGTAATAGCACTTTTGAATACTGTCTCTAAATTTGAGTTATATTTGTTGCACGAATGTAGTCAACTAACCTTCCTCTGTAGCCTGATTAGGGATTTCAGCTTGATCATTCATTGCATTAACATCAGCTTGGCAATTCTTCATTCTCCTTGTGAGAACACTAGACTGTGTCCTTGCTTGTTCCTTCTCAGCACCTCTCTTCCTCTTCTTTGTTGTTGGCTTCTTCTATAAAGAACCAATCAAACATACAGATTGGGAGCCAAACATTAGACGCAATTAGCAAGCAAACCAAATATTAATATTTGACACTATGAAATAATGAGCACCATAGATGATAAAGTAGGAGGATCCAGGTCATCATCACTCAGATAAGTATCACTGTTAGCCTCATCTTCGCCATTGTACTCTGAACCAGAGTTTTCTGTTTCCTTCTGCAGCTGCTTCTCTGGCGAAAGATTGGTATTCGCAAACAGTTGAGATAACACAGGGAGTCCTAGTTTCTGCATGAGTGCGTTGTTGCGGATACACTTTCTCATCCGTAAAAGTTCATAAGGATTGACAGAAAGTTCTGCAATGACAAGGAACAAAGATAAAATGAGGGTTGTGTTCATCATCCTATTTCTTTTGAAAACTAAGACTGAGCAAGGTACCAAGATATCAAATTTAAAGCTATGCTTAAAGCTGCAAGCAACAACGTTGAAGGGTTTGTGACCAGAAGCAGAAGCCTATAAAGGAATTCAATTAATTTGTTTAGTGTTCCGGTTGCTCGTTCCATACATAATGCAGCATTTGAGGTATTTAGTAATAACGAAGTGCCGGCAGCTCATGGCATGTACTTTTGAGCATCACACGTATGTTGTATGTCTTTGGTTCATACCGTGAATCGAAGAACTGCAACTTACAGATGATCACTGTTTCTTTTATCGTAGAGAAGCCCATCAGTTTAGCAGGTATAATTTGGTTTGCACAGTTTATTATTCCATTACCATGATATTCTATTCTGGAATCATTTCTTTCAACCATAGATAATATGCAAATATTAATAGCCTAAAAGATGGCTGCAGGAACATAGATGTTAACAAACAAAGCACCACGCCATGATCTAAAACAAACTTCCGGAAGATATACGAAGTCGGGACATGATCTATGGTATCATGAGATGTCCATCTGTGAAGATATACAGGTCACGACATGATATACAGGTCAAACAAACTTCCAAAATTCTGAATATGCAAATATTAATAGCCTAAAAGATGGCTCAGCAATTGGATCGAATCCCTGAAGGAACCCAAATTATGACACACAGTAATCTAAATAGATGATTCTGATATTTCTGAATAAAGGGACCAAAAACTTCAGAAGACAGGAATCCGCCAGATTCTGATATTAATAGCCTAAAAGAAGGCAGGAACCCAAATTATGACACACAGTAATCTAAATTGCTTTTTCCTCTTCCGAAATCAGGGACGTGTTCAAACCAAAATCAGCCTACGGACCGACCCAATCGGACTTTGTAGCACACCGAATCTACAGCATGTCCATAACCTAAAATTAGACGGCCCAAAATAGGAGACAGATTCACCTTGACACTTGTCTTGCCGCTGTGGCCTCTCCACTTGTTTCCTTCCCCTCTTCTTCGGTGATGCCTCGCGAGTGCGGGATGGTGGCGGTCACCCTCGACACGCTCGTAGCCTTCGCCGTTGAAGCCGCGCATGTAGGCCGCGGAAGGACCGGCCGCCGCGCGCCCCTCTTCTTTGGCGACATAGGAGGTGGCCGCGCGATGGTGGCGCCCGCGCTCGACGCGCTCGTCGCCTTCGGCACGGAGGCCGCGCACGGAGGCCGCTCGACGATGGCCCGCCGTCGGACGGCGGGGTGAGGCTGGCCGGACGACGGCCCGCCGCGGGGACGGCGGGGGTGAGGCTGCTGGACGACGGCCCACTGCGGAACGCCGGGGTGAGGCCGCGTGCCCCTCTTTCTCGGCGACATCGGTGGACGGCGGCTTTGGAGGATTTGGGATTCGGTGGCACCGTTTGCCTGGGCGAGATGGGAGCTCAGATTATATATCACGCTGCCATATTACCAAAATATCCCCCATCGTTTCATTTCAGGATCTATGGTTTCCCGGGCATATTGGTAAAATCACCTCGAAATATTGGAGGCTGGGAAGGCGCGCTCGGCGCGAAAGTTTCAGCACCCGCGCGAAGGCCGAAATTTTCACTGCACGCGTAATAATCTGTTCAGGGTGCCATTTTTCCTTGATTTTTTAAGCTATCAAAACAGAAAAAGTTTGGACAATATACGTGTTTGTTTAGGGATTAACCAAATTTGTAATACCACGGATAATAACCAAATTTGGAATACCACGGATGTACTTGGATTACAGTATACGTATTTGTTTAGGGATTAACCAAAAGTTTAAAGTTTAGGTCTAGTAATCTATAATTCACTATACTTTCCAAAAACTTTCGAAACACTTTGTCAAATGTAAAAGAGTCCTATGTATCAAATGTGTACCTTGATTAGTAGAACAATTTTGGTATTCAAAAGTTTTTCACTTGAGGCCGTTTTCGGTTTCGAAAAGTGGTCGGTAGGTGTAAAAATTTCAAAATTCGAAATTTGAACCGTTCAAACTTTGTTAAATGAAAATGTCACCATTATAAAGAATGTAGACCTCAATGAGTTGAGAAAACTTGGTATTTAAGACTTTTCCATTTGAGACATTTTAGGGCTCCAATTAGTGCAGTCAAACCCTAAATTTTTTGAAATCTAGGGTTGGACTTGGTCAAACATGGCCAAATGAGGCACTAAATGGCATTAAATGAAAAAATTTTAAATACCAACTTTGTAAAACTCGAAAGATACACATTTCATACACAGGTTACTTTTGTATTTGAGAAATCGTTGGTAAACACTAGTCACGTGTTTTAAAAATCCAAGAAGTTAATTGGTCAAATTTGGTCAAACGATGCACTAAATGTGCTGAAATGAAAAACTTTTGAATACCATGTTTGTATAACCCATCGAGACACACGTTTCATACATAGGACTTTTTTTCATCTGAGAAAGTGTTAGCAAGTCATAGTTAGTCAAATTAGTGATCCAAAGCCTGAGTCGAGTAATAGAAAATTGCAGATTGTGTTAGATGTCTCTGTTCTTGTCAGTGTTCTTATTGGTTTACTGCTAGGTGTAGTTGTTGCTCATCGACTCAAGTGACTGAATCAGTTTGGCAAATGTACCATGTACTGAGTTTGTAATATGTACTGAGTTGAATCACTTTGGCAATGTGCTTGTGTTGCACAAGCTATCTGGAAATTCTTTCTGTGTGCTGAGTTTGGCAATGTACTGAGTTTGGCAATGTACTTGCCTGTGTGCTCTGATGTTTCAAAAATTTGATATGTCACTGTGTGCTGATTGAACAAATAAATAGCACAGGTACTTGAACAAAGAATGGTCAGCATTTCACAATGGAGTATATGCTTATCAAAATGTGTGCAGAGGAACAAAGAAAAAGCACAGGGCAGCATCATGCCTATATGGTCACAAATTGATATGTCTGGTTCCTTCCAGATAATGGTCAGTAACTAGTACATGCCAAATTATAAACATGAAAAATTATTTATAATGGTCATTAAATAATACATGACAAAGTTCACAGGTACTCAGGTACTAAACATGGAAAATATTACAAATAAAACATGACAAATGCTAAACTACTCATCCTCACTATCAACTTCAACAGGGACAACTTCATCACTCAAGTACTCTATCAGGGTGTCATCCTCTACCTCATCCTCTTCATCTTCAGTAGTAGTCTTTTTTTCATTTTCCTTTCTAAGTCGAGCAACCTCCGCAGCATCAACAAGGCGACCAGCTTCATCAGCTCTGTTCATAGGCAAGTCAGGCAAGATCTCAGAAACTTCTGGTCTTCTGCCAGTGTCCACAGCACATGTCCGCTCTTGATAGGGTGCAGCAGTGGATACAACACCATCTATTTCAGACACATTATACAAATGACGATGCTTTAATGTCTGGACAATCCGCAAATTCGTTCCATTCTTAATATCTGGCAAGTAGACAACCTGTGTAGCTTGAGTTGCTAAAATAAAACAATCTTTCTTGTACCACAAGCTGCCAATATTGATGCTTTTACAAAATCCATCATCCCTTACCGCAGTATGCTTACCATCCAATTTGTACCAGTCACATCTAAAAAGAACAACAGTTCTTGTTCTTGAATTTTTACCATCATTCTTGGCTTGGTACTCTAACTCAATAATCTCTTTCAATGTGCCATAAAAATCAATCATCTCACTTCTGTATGAGCTCGAACAGGCCACCCCAGAGTTTCGTGTCTTTTTATTTTTGTCACGCTCAACAGTGCAATACCGCACACCATTGACAACACATGCGGAGTAGGATTTCACTCGGAGGTCGGGGCCACAAGCTAGAGCAAATATATCATCATCAACCTCTTCTGATGCATTCAACCTCCACATCTACAAAAACGAATGTCTTAGCACTAAAATGGTTATCTACAAGATAGCTGATAGCTCAAGATAAGGATACTAACATAATTCCTGAACCAACTTGCAAATCCACGCTCTACCCTTTTTTCAAGGTCTGCAGCATGCAATCCTGATTCTGTCAACTCATCTTGAAACATTCCGTAGCTCAAAAATAAAAAAAAAATCAGCAAGTTGCTAATCTAAAAATAACTAAGTTCACAGCTGTAATATACAAAATAAAGATTATTTTAGAACCTACTTTATGTACTTCTCGGTCTCATCACAATTATGGAGAACATACCAAGCCAACTTATCAAGTTCCTCGGAGTACTTAACATCACATGCACCAATAAGATTAACACCATGCCCAAAAACTTCAACAGAATATGCTGATGGATCAGAAAATCCAACATTTCTTGGCTGACGATTAAACCTTGTCTCTACATCATCCATATATCTCGAGCAAAATATGAGGGCTTCATCCGCCACATAAGCCCTCGCAATTGAGCCTTCAGGGCGTGCCTTGTTCCTAACTGACCTTTTCAATGTATACAAGCGTCGTTCAATTGGATACATCCACCCAAACTGCACTGGTCCACGGAGGATGGCCTCATCAGGCAAGTGGACAGCAAGGTGAACCATGACATCAAAAAAAGCAGGGGGAAGATTTTCTCAAGCTTGCATAATATGACTGGTATTTCAGTCTTCATTCGAACCAAGATATCTTTGTCCAGTTTTTGGCTGCACAATTCTCTAAAAAACTTGCTGAACTCAGCAAGTGTTTGATATATATCATCATCCAACAGCCCTCTCAGCCCAGCTGGTATAATCCTTTGCAATAGAATGTGGCAGTCATGAGTTTTCAGGCCTTGCCACTTGATTGAGTCAGCATTTAAGCATCTTTGTATGTTTGAAGCATATCCATCTGGAAACTTGGCCTCTTTCAAGAAATTACAAAATTGAGTGCTCTTTGCCTTGGACAACGTGTATCGAGCTTTGGGCATGTCATATGAATCCCCACTATCCAGTAATTGCAACTCATTTCTAATTTCAAAATCAGCCAGATCGAGCCTTGCATTAACTGTGTCCTTTGACTTCCCTTTTATGTCCAGAATGGTACCAAGGAGGCTTTCACACACATTTTTTTCAATATGCATGACATCCAGATTGTGTCTAAGCTTCAGAGATGACCAATAAGGTAAGTCCCACAAACAATTCCTTCTGCCCCAAATTGGGACACGATTGCCTGAACGCTTCCTTTTCTGTCCTACTCTAACATCACTAACCTTTTCCAATTCTTCTAGTAGCTCTTCTATGGTGAAACTAGTTGGCTTCACACTGCTATCATGTAGGGATGCAAATTCATTGCCCCTGCGCAAACGATGACCAATCGGAAGGAAAAGACAGTGCCCAATATAACATAGCTTGCTCCTTATGCGATATGATAGAGGATTTTTGTCACAATGGAGACAAGCAAAGTAACCACTTGTGGTACGGCCTGATAGGGTACTTAGTGCTGGATAATCATGAATGCACCACAACACTGCAGCACGAAGCTTAAAGTCTTTTCCGGTGATAGCATCCAAAGTATCCACACCCTTCCATAGCTCAAGTAATTCTTCTACAAGAGGCTGCAAGAAAACATCAAATGCCTTCCCCGGTGAACGAGGTCCGGGAATCAACAAAGCCATCATGAAATTAGATTCATCCATGCAAGCCCAAGGTGGTAAGTTGTATGGAATCACAAAAACAGGCCACATGCTATAAGATGAACTCATGTTGCTAAAAGGGTTGAAACCATCTGTGGCAAGTCCAAGTCTTATGTTCCGTGCATCTTCAGCAAAATCAGGCCAGCGATTGTCAAAATCTTCCCATGCCTTTCCATCTGCTGGATGTGTCATTTCCTTCTCATTGGTTTCCTCTTCAACTTATGCCACTGTGCTTCCTCTGATCTTTTCTTTGAAACAAACATCCTTTGCAGCCTGGGGATTAATGGAAAATGCCATAATACTTTTGCTGGAATCTTCTTCCTCTCAGAATCTATCCATCTTGATGCCCCACAAACTGGACAATTATCCTTATTCTTATTGTCCTTTCTGAATAGCACACAATTGTTGGGGCACACATGAATTGATTCATAACCAAGTCCTAACTCACGTAGCATTTTCTTTGCTTCATCATATGATTTTGGAACAGTATTGAACTGTGGGAAAGCTTCTGACAGGATGCTCATAATTGCAGAAAATGCTGAGTTAGTGATCCTATAGTATGACTTCACATGGAGCATCTTAATTACAAATGTGAACCTTGA
Source organism: Cenchrus americanus (assembly GCA_947561735.1). Classification (NCBI taxonomy): domain Eukaryota; kingdom Viridiplantae; phylum Streptophyta; class Magnoliopsida; order Poales; family Poaceae; genus Cenchrus; species Cenchrus americanus. The sequence continues at coordinate 224,834,172 of OX387245.1, read as the reverse complement.
AAAATTCATACAACCAGGATATAGCTCACGCTTAGCATCTTCAATCAGCTTTTTGAAACGTGGTGCAGCACCCTCATTTCCATATTCCAGACTAGCCTCATTGCTATGTTGTTCACCCCTGACGAGTTCCCCTAACATATCATCAAGTCCACAATCATCATGGGTGTGCTCAGGAACAGAAGAATCAACATTTGCATCCTCAACTACTGCTACCTCCTCCAAAACATGAATATTTCTATCCTCTCCATGATCTATCCACCTAGTATATGTCCTGGACATGCCATTGAGCAGCAGGTGCCTCTGCACTTCATTTTGCTCTAAAGATATAGTGTTCAGGCAGCGTTGACATGGGCACAAAATCTTCTCAGACTCAGAAAACCTCTCTTTAACAAAATCCATAAAAGATCGGACACCATAAATATACTGAGGGGTAAACAGAGCACCATGAATCCAACGTCTGTCCATCTACATAAAAATTACAGAAAAAACAGATCAATCTAACTTAGAATTGCAGCCATTGCATCAACTAATAAACTAGAAAACTAATTTAAACAACGCATCAAAATACATACCGATCCAAATCAGTTCAGGCAAGATTTGTGGAGGTGGGCGACGATGGATCCCTACAGGGACCTTGGACGAGCCACTGCGGCGGCTGTTCCGCGGTCAACCAGCCGACGGCGCGCCACACAACCGGCATGGACGGTGGCGGGCTGCCGAGGACAGCGACGGCCGGCGCGTACGGGCGAGGGGCGGCCGACGAGGACGGGGGCGAGCAGCGAGGTGCGGGGCGGCGGGCAGCCGACGATGGTAGGGCGGCGAGCGGCCGACGAGGGCGGGGGCGGCGGCCGGCCGGCGAGGGGCGAGGACAGCGGCGACCGGCGCGTACGGGGACGGACTACGAGGATAGGGGCGGGCCGCCGGCGAGGGCGGGAGCGGCGGGCGGGCGGCCGGCGAGGGCAGCGGCTGCGGGCGGGCGGCCGGCGAGGGCAGCGGCTGCGGGCGGCGTGAGGACACGGTCTGGCCTCTGCAGACTGGATGGACACGGGGCGATTTACTTCAACTAAAAATCCGTAATGTGAACGGTTAAAAAAATAACGTGTAATAGATATACGCAAGCGAATCATTGTCCAAGTGGTTACCTCGTGCTGGTGTGCATTGGGAATGCCATGGTTCGATTCCTGGCAGCTGCATGATTTTTGCCATTTACCTTCCTCCGACCCAGACCTCTTTTTTGATAAAAAAAATTACATCTCTCACCGACATGTGGGTCCCACCAGCCTATCGCCCGCTCAGCATGACAGGTAGGAACGACGTGGACACTGACATCAGCAGGACACGTTGGATGCTCTATCTGTGACCTTCAAATGCTTTGGTCATGGATGATCAAAATGATTCGTGACGTCCTGTTAGAAGGTCACAATTTAACCGATCGTCACGTGTTTATCACCCTGGATTTGGACCGTCACAGATGATTATCATCTGTGATGATTTGTTAGAAGGTCACAATTAAATCGTCACGTAAAGCCTAATTTCTTGTAGTGTTTGGGCCATTTATTTCATAACCTTTTTAGATCTAAAATTTTTATTTCGGAGGTTTCTCCATCCGAGGCCATTTATAAATTTGAATTTCAAATTTTAAAATTTTAAGCGTGTTTTTGCATGACAAGATGAATTCAAATGAAAAAATTGCCAACTACAAACTTTCAAAACTTTTTGAGATCTACTAAGTTTATTTTGGGTATTTCTCCATCCGAGGTTGTTTAACAGATTTAAATTTTAAATTTATTTCAAATTCAAATGAAGGTTTGCATGACCGCATGGACTCAAATGAAAAAGTTGTCAACTACAAAGTATTATAATATTTTGATATCTGTAAAGTTTATTTTGGGTGTTTCTCCATCGGATGTCTTTTATAAAAAATCAAAATTTTAAATTTTAAAATTCAAACATAGTTTTGCATAGCAAAATTTTAAATAAAAAGTTTCCAACTACAACATTCTATAACTTCTCAAGATCTACAAAATTTGGGTGTTTGGTCATTTATACATCCAACATGGTGGTTCTAACATTGTTCGTAAATCTTATATATATCTCTTGTAGTTTCTAGAAACTTATGAGAGATATATAGATTTTGTGAACAATGTTACTATCAATATACCAAATAAAGAAATGACCAAAACAAACTCTGTACATCTTAAGAAGTTCTAGAACGTGTGTTTATAGGGATGAGTGTCCGTGCTGAGACACCTGTTGTTACCTCAGTAATCTCTAGATCTGCCGACTCAGTCCTTCGGAAGTGCTCATAGGGATCGACATGCGTGCGTGCGAAGCGTATGCGTTGTACTATGTAATCTCAAAAAAAAATATAATGCTACAATATAGGGCCTGTTTGGGAGCACTCTGCTCCATCAAATTCAGCTCCACTCCATAAAAAATTACCCAAACAACTCAATTAGCTCCACTCCACTCCAACTTTTTTTGGAGCTCCTCAAGAGGTACTCCACCAATTCTTGGAGCCGATAGAGTTCGGGTGAAATTACCCACCATGCCACTGGTTATAGAGAAAAAACGGTTCGCTTTTTTTTCCTTTCCCTGGTGCTGACCGGCCCTCCCCATCGCGACCCTTCTTCCTCCCCCATCCCGCCCTCTCTCCAACCCTACCGCCGCCGCCACTTCACCCCGCGCCTCCGCAGGAGGTTGGATCGGCGCCACCGCCGGAAAAATGGTGGGGAGAGGAGATCCTCCTCCAAGATCCGCCGCCAAGGTGCCTGACATCACTGCTCAAGCCCACGCCGCGCAGCTCCACTTCATGGCCTCTCGTCCTGCTGCTGGCCATGGAGGCCCCGGGCATGGATCCGTCATTGGTTTGGGTGGAGGCAGCAAGGGATCTGTGAGAGGCACCGGAAGGCAAGGGAGTGGACGTGGGCGAGGTCAGGGATGGGGCGGCGGCCAAGGCGACGGACTGTCGCTGGGCAGCGGCCACGCTGGCGATGCTGCCCGCCAGGGGGACGGTGTCCAGCATGACGACACCGGCGAGCCAAGCCAATTGTTTCGCCCACCGCGTCCTACAACATCAAAGGTGAACCATCTACACGCCAGAAAGGTTCGTGCTTCTGATCCCATTGTTCGAACCGTCTGTTCTTGTTTTCAGTTGTAGCATGGCATCCGTGAGGGAACTTGGATTAGATTGATTAGGTAGAAGGGTGTGATTTGTTTTTTGTGAGATTCAATCATGCCAATGTCAGATTCATCATCCTCTGTCCCTTTGCTTTTTGTGACGTTCAATCTTGTGCCTACCTTCTCATATTTGTTACAAGAGTCTTCATTTGACTGACTGCCTTGTTGGAAAATTTTCAAGGGTTGTGCAGTCAACTATTGTTCTTGGCCAATGATCGCACGCACCTTTAGAAAATTTCGGTATATCCATTTCCCGTCCAGAATAGTGTGAAGATATAATTCATTGAGCTTTTTTTTGTTTTGGTCCAGTGGAGTGGTGATTTCTAATCTTTTTCTGCTAATGACAATATTGTATTCTCGCGTCTGTGTGATTGGACCAGATGCGTCTGTGATAGAGAGAGAGCATATTGACAAAGGCAGTTCAGTTCAGTAGTTGGTGATAGTGCATCTCAGCATCTGGAAGTGGGACTAGTGTTTCTTAAAGCTGATATATAGTTCTTTGAATTGGCTGAAAAGTCAATTTGGTTGGGAGCAGTAAATGAATGGGAACTCTCTGTAGTCTACTGCTAGACTGAATCAGTTTCGGTGAGGTACTGAAATGCATCCAAGGGCTGGGATCACATTGTTACACGAATGTATGTAATTATACATTATTCTTGCTAAACTTTTTTTTCTCCAAACATCATTCTGTGTTCTTTTCTCAATCTTTACTTCCAATTTATTTTCTTCCACTTCATTTTCCATGTGTAGGAACATGATTGTATTGTTCAACCGCACGCATTCATGCATGCACTTCATTTTCCAGTTCTTATATTTGAGCAATCCCTTTTCAATGTGTAGGGCTCTGAATGCATCTTGGACATTATTTTTTGTGTGGCTGATACAAATGTATCCTGATCACTTTAATTATTATATGCTGACCAGGGGGGTGGTGGCCAGCACAATGCCTTCGGCGATCCAAGCCAGTCGTTTTCCCCATCGCGTCCTATAGCGACCGATAAAACAAAAAAGAAAGGGGCTGAGGTATTATATTTTTTTCACGATGCAGATTGTCCAATTACGATAGTGTTATGTTGATAATGCACTTTCTATATAGTTAAGAACTGTGGCAGTCAACTTTGGATTTGGCTTTGCCTGGATGTTGCTGTTTGCTGTCAAGTTTTGGATTATTACTGTGTTACTCTTTTATCAGTGAATGCTACATAATTATCTGCTGGTCAGTCTTGTCATGGTGAAAGCTTTTTTAGATGGCTGCATAGTCTGGATAATGTTTGCAGTGTTGAAAGCCTTATTCAAGTGCCATTGTGCTCTGAATGTGTTTCCCGTCCTTGCTAGAAGCATTCAATATTTACTATTTTTTAGCTTAGTTTTAGCCTGCTTGCCTGCGCTTATTAATCTTTCTGTATCTCTTCTCAATCTGGCATTATTTGTGCTGCCACTCTTTCTCTGCTAAAACTGTTAGGGCTCGAGTGAGACTTGGCTCTTCCTTGATTTTTTATTAAGAGTGTTGCTTTATGGTGAGTTTCCCACTGGCGCTGCCAGACTTCGCCGCCGTCTGAACTTGCTTACAGTTTTGCTGCCTCCCCCAGCTGCTTTCTTCTACTGTATAACCGCCTATCGCAAAAGTTCGTTTCGCTCTTTATTTTTCATCGTCGGTTCCGCAAACTAAACTCGGTGTGAGAGTTGAGCGATCCATCGAGGTGGCACCTGGAAGGATTGGAGTCCTGTTTCGGTCTCTCCACATCGTTAATTCATCGGTATCGGTTGCGATATTCCGAATCACAATCACCGTATCCCCGCTTAATCTTCCGACCGACGAATTGTTCACACTTTCGATCAGTCATCCACAACGTTAATTCAGCAACCCACCGTTCGTTCATGGAATCCGTCTACGCTAAGCGAATCACCAATCACTCATAGGATTCCAGTTTACTATTCGCGCAGCCACTCTTTGGATTCTGCTTGACAGATTAGTTTTGGGTTTGTTCACACTTTCAGATATATACATTTACTCCGTTTCATCCGTTTTAGGAACAATTAAGATCATATCACTCCTAAAAAAGCAAGTTCATATTGTTCCGTACATTTATCCTTTTTCAAAAAAAAACAGATGAAACATAACATATTTTTTTCTATCAAACAATAGTCAAGCAATGGATAAAAAACAGCACAGCTGATGTAGCTCCTCCTGTGAACTATTCCAGGCTGACTCAATGGATTGGAATGATGAGAATATTGCCCTTGTTTGCAAGTTATTTGCACAGCAAGTGCTGAGAGGGAATAGACCCAATACCCATTTGAATGGTGTAGGCTATGATGAGGTGATTGAAATATTTAAGCAAGCCAAAGGAATTGAGCTGACTAAGCTCCAACTCAAGAACAAGTGGGATAAATTGAAGCCTGATTACACAGCATGGAACAAATTGATGAGACGACAAACTGGAATAGGTTTTGATCATGCCAAAGGTGTGGCTGTAATGGATGATGAATGGTGGAGAAAGGCAAAGAAGGTGAGGATAAATAAATTTTGTTGGTTGTATTACTATTTATGGCTTATTAACACGTACTTTTCTAGTTGTATTTTAATAGGACATTCCTGGATGTGGCAAGTTTAGGAAGAAACCATTGTAGAATTTAGAACAGCTTAATGTTATGTTTTCTGACATCATTAATGATGAATCTGATCATTGGAATCCTATGAGTCAAAACCCTATCATACCTGAGGAGATCCAAGGTGATTTGGGAGATGATGATGAAGAGATTGAAGAAAACCACATGGTTGGAGAAAATGATGATGAAGAGATTGAAGAAAGCCACATGGCTATTGGTGATGAGGTAGTTTCTCCATCTATGGGTAATGCAAAGAGAAGAGGTCGGGTCATTCTTGATAAAGTCAGGAAACAAAAGACAAAAACATCACTTGTTATTCAAGAACAACTCACTAAGATTGCTGATTCAGCCTCTTCTTTTACAATAAAAAAATCAAGTGAAGTGACTATGCAACAGATAATGGATCTAGTTTTGGATTGTGGGGCAGATTATGGTACTAATGAGCACTTCATTGCCACCGAGTTGTTTGTCAAAAAGGAGCAGAGGGACATGTTCTTGACCTTTCCAACAAAAGAGATTAGGCTTAGTTGGCTTAGGAGAAAGTATCATACCAAGTATGGAAAGTGATCCATAGTTGCTATGTGCCTTCGGAGATGCTTCGTTATTTCCTATTTGAGCTATTTATGTACCGGAGATGAGCTATTTATGTACTTGAGATGCTGTAATGGTATTTGGCCCTAATGGCTAATACTATTGTTTTTCTATTAATGTGATAATTCCCTATGGTTGATGACTATTTCTCTTGCTTGATGTTCCAACTATATTTTTTAATACTTTATTTCCTTGTTTGATCTTTTTTTATCATGTGATAATTCTCATGTTTGTTCTTTTTTTCCTGTAGGTGGCTGAAAGTGACACCGAATCTGAAAACTCAACTGAAAGCGAGAGTGAGGAGTTTTGGAAATTGGTTAGTTCCGCTGCCCAAATCACTAAAGTTTATGTTGACATGTACATTGAAAAAAATCCAGCTAGGACATCAATCCTTAGTGGCATGGGCTGGTTGCTAGAAACATTTAGGGCTCCAGGTGAGTGCCATAGACAACTGAGGATGAGCAAAGAAATTTTCTTGGACCTACATGATCTGTTGGTAGCTAGCTATGGTCTCAAGCCATCCATGCATATAAGTACTTATGAAATGCTAGCTATTTTTCTCTTCATATGTGGTGGAAATGAGTCCAATTGGAGAGCCCGAGAATAGGTTCAAACACTCGGGAGAAACCATAAGTAGAAAATTTAGTGAGGTTCTAGATTCTTTGATGGCCATGGGACGTGATTTCATCCGACCAAAAGATCCCAACTTTCGAGCTACTCATAGGAGGATAAGAGATGATAGAAGAGCATATCCTCATTTCAAAAAGCGTATTGGTGCCCTAGATGGAACTCACATCCGTGTGTCACTTTCACCTGAGCAGCAAGTTAGATATATTGGGAAAACTGGAATTCCTACACAAAATGTTCTAGCTATCTGTGACTTTAACATGTGCTTCACTTATGTGTCAACGGGTCAACCGGGAGCTATGCATGACACAAGTGTGCTCTACAATGCAATAGGAGTTGATAAGGAATTCTTCCCTCATCCTCCACAAGGTAACACAATTGTATATGCTCAATTGTTTCTGCTAGTTGTTCATGTGACAATTATTTCTGTATATTTGCACCAAAGAAATATTCTGATTAGATTCACTTGTATATTTGTAATCTCATATAGTATATAATTACAAAGGTGCAAATATCTGTTAGGAGTATATTTGTAATCATATGGTATTTCCCTGGCCCTGTGTCTGTGTTGAGAACTGAATGATGTGTTTAGAAATTGAATGAAGCTGGGACACATTTGAGGGGTGTTGTGTAAATGAAGATCAAATTTGCCTCCTATCGTCGCCCTGTTTTTGTGCCAGATTGGTAGAGAAGTGGAGAGGAACAGTAGGAGGTAGTAGCTTATTTCATTTTAGAGATTTTGGTTATGCCGTGTGCTTGAGCTGCTGCTGGTTATGCCGTGCTTGAGCTGCTGCTGGTTATGTCGTGCTTGAGGTGTGTGGTGGGTGGTGGACGGGGAAGCCGTGGTCGATCCAGGTGAGGTAGCCGCCACCCATGTTCTTGACGTGGTCGGAAATTGACTGCCTGATGTGATTGTTCATCCTTTTTTGCTGAATAGTTGGTCATCTTTGATCTTGATGTTCCTACGACACTACTTCTGATACTTTTCTCATGATTGGAATTCTCTGAAGCCGATGCATTGTAATAACACTTTTTTCCTTCTTACTCATGCTCTTTTATGTGTAGGCAAATATTATGTTGTTGATGCGGGATATCGTAATCGTCCCGGTTATCTTGCTCCCTACAAAGGTGAAAGATATCATTTACCAGAATGGCATAGAGGTATGGAACCACACACCCCAATGGAAAAGTTTAATCGGGTTCACTCATCTATCTGTAATATTAGTGAGAGATCATTTGGATTGCTCAAAATGAAGTGGCATATTCTGTACAAAATGCCGCCCTACCCAATGCACAAGCAAAAAATGATTGTGGTGGCTACTATGGTCCTCCATAATTTCATCCGTGAGCATGGAGGTGAGGATCCTGACTTTGCTAGGTTCGACCGTGAGCCTAACTTTGTTCCTACAATACCAGAACGGTTTAACAAATATGCAGTTCCTCCATGGGCATCCGATGGGTCAACTTTCTACAGGAATGCTAGATCTATGGATGAATTCCGTGATGCCATAGCTACTGATTTAGCAACTTCTCGGCGCTAGATTTGAATGTAATAATGATTTTGAAATTGGTGGCAGCTTAATTATTTTTGTAAGCTGTGATGATATATTATTGTTTTTTATTTTCATATGCGGCCACATGTAATAGGCAAGTTAATTATTTTCTTTTTTTTATGTTTGTGATATGATCGAAAAGTTGAATGCGGTCAGACATGCCATAGGCCAGGCATGCAATGGGCAAGCTTTTTTTACGAATACATGCAATAGGCAAGTTTTTTTTATGTTTGTGAAATCACGTCACGAATACATCCAAGCTTTTTTTATGCAATAGAAAATTTAGTGAGGTTCTAGACATGCAATAGGCCAGGCATGCAATGGGCTGCTATGGAGTACATGAAGTGATGGAAGAGGTGGCTGGGGTTATTGTTATGTTATGGTATTCATGTCTTCTTTCTTTTTATGATGGTGGAAAAGGTGGAGTGGAGCAAAATTATTACCCAAACAGAGCTCATTATAAGAGGTGGAGTGGAGTGGAATTGATGGAGTGGAGTTGATGGAGTGAAGTGGCTATTTTGGGAGTGGAGTGCTCCCAAACAGGCCCTATAGTTCCCTATTATTTACTATACTACTACCCCTCATCTAATTAATTCTTGATGACTATAAATAAAAGTCACTGGAACCTTGGTGAAAACAGTACATACGAATATGCATTTACTTTATCAAAGAAAATTAGATAGGAAAGATATTTTGGGGACCAGCATATTTTAGGCCAGCATGACATGAAGGCGTGCCGACTTGCCATGTCTTGTGCTTAGCTTTGCTTCTCAAAAGAAAATATATAAGAAACGAATTAACGCATAATTTATATGTAGTATGTATAGTATGTATATAATAAACCTGCAGGTGGTGGAGCCGTTTTCTGCTGCTTGCTCGCCGTCGATGGTGATGAGCTTGTGCAGGGTGCACGACGCCTTAGACAGGTCATCCTCCGTCTCATCGACGGTGCCAATGACCCAACGAGCATTGCCGCCGGCACCAGGAAGCGCGCGCTGCTGGGGCACCTAGTACTTGTTGTTGTAGCAACACCTAATGTGTATAAGACCCTCGTGCTACTTGGACGGCTCCAGGTAGAACCTTGCGCGCGGGTTCATGACGCCACCATGGCCATGGCCGTGCTCGACCAAGCTACCGCCGCTCTCGTGGTGCACGGAGCGCGGGTAGCTGTTGTCATGCTTTGAGCGGAGAGCGACGCATTTTGGCAACGCCAACAGTGGGATTTGTTTCTCTCACAATTAAACCTCGCTCTCTTATGCAAACTGCTCAATACTTGTTTGGTTGCAATGTTGGTTCTTCACAAGCGGGAGGGGGAGAAGTATTTATAGGTGGCCTGCAAGTTAAATGGTGGTGTCTTCTCCCCATTTATATTCGCACGTAGGTAGCTGTGTCGTCCTGCTCCTGCCTCGTTTATAATAGATAAATAATTTTTTATCCATGCCCATCCCATTTAACATGAGTGTAGATTTAGGTATGAATTATATGAATATCCACAGACAGCCCTACTTGCCACGCCCCCAACTACCACCGCCCGCAAACACCTCCTCACCCACCTTTAATTTGTAGCAAATTTTACCAATATTTTTTCTACTTCTAAACGCTGGAGCTCAGAGCGCACACGAGCAGGATGCAAGCATGCACGGTCGCAGGTGGAATGGAGCAAGTTGGAATGAATTTGAGCACAGGCTTAGTGGCGGAGCTCTATGATGGTATGTCTGAAAATTTGTGAACAGCATAAAATGTATACTATTTATAGATACCTAGGAAGAAGTCTCGGACAACAATGAGATGAAGAAAAACAATAAAACATGAATATTATGATATTATGTTGGTGTTGGACTACTCAGAAACGTACATGCCACGACTAGTGGTCACATATATACTATATGGGTCTTATGCTTTGGTCTATTGGTATCTATGTTATTGATTACCCTCGCCCTGGAGCCGCTCCCGAGGGCCTTCAACTCTTTTGTGTTCCTCGTCTCCTGAGAGACTTAGCAGGAGCGCAATCGGCATACTTTCGACAATGCGTTCACGCGGATGCCGCACCAGCTTATTGAGGTGCACGGTGGACCGACACGCGCGGCTGGGGTAGTAGCAGGAGCTTAAATTTCTCTGCAACCAGCTGGAGTACGTGTTGTAGTTATTATTATTGTCAGAATTTAGGGTCTTGTGACGACATTTGAAGCTTTGCTTTGCTTGAATTTAGTCCCTAATTTACTAATTAGACATGAGGCTAAAGCAGGGACCAGTAGTCCATATTTCATTGCTCTTTTAAGAAGAGCTAATTGATAGTAATGGTCCAAGAAAAATGCCCCCTTAGTACCTCTCGTCGTTGCACCACAATAAGTCAATCGTTTTGCTTGCCTGAACTACCTCAATCAAGCGAGGAGATGTTTTTTAGTACAAACTGTGAGAAAATGAAAAATTAAGGAAAAAGACAAGTGATGAAACATATTTCTTTGCCCCAACCACATTCATCAAGGTCCGTCCGTGCGCCCACGATCCCCCGCAATACGCACCCCAATTGGTACCTCCCGTCGTTGCACCACAACAAGTCAATTGTTTTGCTTGCCCCAACTACCTCAATCAAGCGAGGAGACAATGATGTTTTTTAGTACAAATTGGGAGAAAATGAAAAATTAAGGAAAAAGACAGGTGCTGAAACATATTTCTTTGCCCCCAACCACATTCATCAAGGTCCGTCTGTGTGCCCACGATCCCCCGCAATATGTACCTCCCGTCGTAGCTCCACAACAAGTCAATCATTTTGCTTGCCCCAGCTATCTCAATCAAGCGAGGAGACAATGATGTTTTTTAGTAAAATTTAGGAAAAAGACAAGTGATGAAACATATTTCTTTGCCCCAACCACATCCATCAGGATCCTGTCTGTGTGCCCACAATCCCGTGCAATACGTACCCCTGTTGCTTTGTTTTGTGTCTCCTAGCTATTTCTTTTTCTTTGGGGAGAATGTGTCTTGTGTCGACGCATGCTTTATCTATATCTATACCTATCTATAAAGATAGAAAATTTCCTTTCAACAAAATATTTTTCACCTCAATTTTTGTCCACCACCCTCTTCTTATGACCATTTGCCTGTTCCTACCTTTGTCAGCTGTCTGTATAGTCCGTATAGGACTGTGTCCTTTTGTAATAGGGCAACTGCCCCTGTTTTGAGGTCTAATTGCTCGTTTACCCTCATTCTTTAACTTTGCATGTTTGCCCCGTTTTTAGTCTTCCAATTGCATGGCAGGGCTTCTCTCCATGGGCCTTTATACAGCATCAACATCCCTGTCATACATAAGGAATTCAATACATGTTGATCAGAAGCGAGAAAGCACTATGATAAACTATTAGAAATGCATCTAGATCTTTCTATACACTAAGGCTATGCTTCCAATTTGTTGAAGTATAGCTCTTGTAATATTTTTCAGAATCGTGACAAAGGGGTCTTCAATTCGCTTCACACATGATCTAGATAAATGTTGGTGGTTCGAATCAATATATAAATATGGCTTTCAGAACACATGAACTGCAGGAATCAGAACATAGACTAATCACTATTTAGTGAACAAATTTATCAATCTTCCACCACTATTCTGTATATCGTAAAGTAACATAAGGGACAACTACACAAGCAACTTGCAATGCTTAAATTAACCCCATATGTGCAATTGTATGAGAAGTTTAACCAAGAGCACAATTGCAATCTAAACTTATTTCTAGATCCTAAAGTACCATAAGGGACAACTACATAAGCAACTTGCAATGCAAAAATTAACCCTATACTGTATGTGCTATGTGCAGTTGTATCAGAGGTTTGACATAGAGCGCAATTGCAATGTCAACTTATTTCTTCGGCACAACCTAATCTTGAGTTCGTTGACGGACGTGCCCTAACTAAAACAGCTACAACTGAAGCAGCTCTGCACCCTTCTGAATTCCGAGAAAGAAACCCAGCCACCCAGGGGAGACCTATTTACAAGCCTAGCAGACGTAGTTGGTGATTCAGTGCCCTTCTTGCCTTCAGCACCAACATGTAAGCTGGTAACGTAGTCGTGGAGGCATTGAGGCAAGGGTGTCCTTTCTGAACTAAACTGACAAACGATACTGCTGAATGCTTATTATTAGGTCCTAAATTATATGATGGACCGGTTACATAACGCTAAAACAGACAAATCGGCGGACCTGAGATCGGCGGGATCATGTAGTGCGGGTTCGTCTGTTGATGGGCCTGGCATCGGACTTGCTCCTCAGCTGCTTCCACGGCGGCCGGCCATGGGCTCCGTCGCGTGGTCACCTGTGCCGGCGGCGAGGAGACAAGGGGAGCGGAACACTGAAGTCTAAAGCAACATTGCGCGTCGAGAGAGGCCCTTAAAGCCCATCTATGGTATTGGCCTAGTTGAAACGTTAGTTAGGACGGTTTGGTCGTTGAGTATGGGCCTTAGAGCTGTTATACGTTGGACAGCCTCAAATGTTCAATTAGTGGAGCCCTACCTGCACGAAATTAAATAAAAGTTTGAGTAAAAGGCACCTTGGGTCCTCAAACTATTGAAGCATTCCTATCTAGGTCCTCAAACTAACAAAGCGACTATCTAGGTCCCTGAACTATTATCGTCGTGCACCAATGGTCCAAAACCTACCACACAAGCACCAAATTCCGACGTGGCAGTGTGCCACAGTGGCAACTGGATGATGTGTACAAGCTATCTTCTAAAATAACCCTTACACTTTCTCTTTCTAAACAATACAATCATCCTCTACTAAATGAGAGCATGGACGGCTCGTGATAGAGGTACGTATAACCTGGTATTCTGAAGGTATTTATTCTTTAGATTGCAAAAAGAAAAACAATGTATTTGACATCATCACGATGTCATGGCCTAAGAGCAAAGCATTGGCGCAGCGCGTGCGCAGCTTCACGCCGCCGTTGTCGATCACGGGGCAGCGGAACGTCAGGCACGAGCCGCGGGACATCAATCAGCTAGGCGTCGACACACGAGACGTGGAACCCGTGCACGCACCGCGGCAGCACCGCGACAGCACGCGCACCTTCTCGCCGTCCGCACACGTCCTCGGCCTCGGCCCGGGCCTCCTCCTCCTTTGCGGCGACGTAAACCTCCCCAAGGATGATCCTCGGTGTGCGCTTCTTGATCCCGCCTCGGACACCGCCGCCGCTCGACGATGTCGACGCCCTCTCGTTTCCGCCGCCGTCGTCCGCGGCCCGGCCCCCACACCAGAGCGTGCGCCTGGCCAGCGAGTTGAGCGCGAAGGCGAACAGCAGCGCCAGGAACACCGCCGCCAGGAGGATCACTGTGTTGGTGTTGAAGGTCCTGTAGCCGGCCACCGCCATCGCGCCTCTGATGGAGCTAAGCTTGGGTTGAAGGGATAGATAGGCACACAACCGACGGGTGGTGCCGCTCGCTCAATTTCTGATTGCATTGTTGGCAGGACTGGAAGCTGCATCTGCACTAGAGAATAGCTTCCTTGCGTGATTGGGCACGACAATCACCGGATTTGGAAGTTGTAGCTCGCAGCTGTTGGATTAGTTAGGCCTTGGGCCATTTAGTCTCAATTAATCCTAAGAATTCAAAGGTCCACTAGGGATTCAATCCGGTATTGAAAGCCAATGAGAATCTTAACTAATTTAAAGGGTGGACCAATGGTGGACCACTTGTGAAGTTGGTAAAAGGAGAAGGGCGTGCCACACGCGCGCGCTCGCTCGCCGCGCCGCGCCCGAGACACACATTCTCACACCCAGGTACTCCTAAGAGACCTCTCTCTTCTCCCTCTGTGTTGCTGCTCTCTGTCATTCCCAACGCAAGCTTTGCGCGCACACTGCTTGCGTGAGCAGTTGCCTCCGAACCTCGTCCACCTAGCAATCCTGCTCGGGATAGGCGAGCGATAAGGTCTTTTTGGGAGCGTACCCGTACGCGCCTGCTCGCTCTCCTGTACGTCTACGTCCCTGTCCACGTGAAAACGACTACTTCCAGTACGACTACGTCCTCCGCGTGAACGACTACTGTCTTGCTCGGGATAGGCGGGCGATAAGGTTTTTTTGGGGAGCGTACCCGTACGCGCCTGCTCGCTCTCCTGTACGTCTACGTCCCTGTCCACGTGAAAACGACTACTTCCAGTACGACTACGTCCTCCGCGTGAACGACTACTTCCCGAAGGCCGTTCGTGGGACTTCACTGCAATGACTCGCCACTGCATCAACTCTGTACGACTACACCAAACAAGGTCCCTCCACGATTAGCATGTCTAGTCCAAGGGATAACGGCGCACCGGTTGACTCCGTCAACTGTCCCGCCTTTGGGTACATTCTAAAATTTAACTTGAACACATGCACATGCTTTGCTCTCACGGGATCACTTATATTTGTCATGAACGTGTTATTAATTTCTGGAATTAAAATGTACCGAAAATTGCCTAATTATCTAACACTTCAAAAACCTTATATTGTTGATAGGCTTTCGGTAACTATTTTCGCTGCAACGCTCAAACCAAATGTTTTCGATGGTTCAAATTACAAGCGTTGGAAGCAAATGGTTACGTATTGGTTGACAGCGATGAGCATCATGCATGTCATACAGGGGAAGCCCGAACAGTTTTCTCCAGAGGAGGAGAAGGCTTTCGAGGCAGCCGATAACCTGTTTTGTGGTGCCATCTTGAGTGTTCTCGCTGAAAACCTTGTGGACACGTACCTTCTGCTGCCAAGTGGCAAAGATATTTGGGATGCGCTTGAGGCTAAATTTGGGGTTTCTGATGCTGGTGGTGAGCTGTATGTCATGGAACAGCTCTATGACTACAAAATGGTTGAAGACCGTTCGCGGTAGAGCGAGCCCATGAGATTCAGGCGCTAGCTAGAGATCTTGAGAACTATAGCAAGGATGCACCATGTAAGTTGCCCGACAAGTTTGTGGCTGGAGGTATTATCTCCAAGTTACCACCTTCTTGGAAGGACTTTGGAACCTCTCTAAAACACAAGAGGCATGAGTTTGTTGTTGTCGATCTTATCGGCACTCTTGATGTTGAAGAGAAGGCGAGAGCAAAGGACAAGACACATGGTAAAGGGATTGTTGGGTCTTCTAGTGCTAATTTGGTGCAGAAGAAGAACAACAATACATTCAAAAAGAAGAACAAGCCGCATCAAAACCAACCAAAGGCTAAGCAGACGGCTCAGTTCAAGCAGAAAAAGCCGCCAACTGGAAAGTGCTACTGCTGTGGTAGCACGGAACACTTTGCTGCAAAGTATCCGGATCGCAAGGATAAGAAAGATGGCAAAAGTGTCAACATGGTTATTAGTGAAACTGGTGGAACGTCGGGGTACGGTAATCTTTTACCTACAGTTCTTTCAGTATGTAAATCACCCGATTGGTGGATTGATACGGGTGCTAATATTCATGTTTGTGCTTGACATTTCCTTGTTTTCCTCTTACCAGGCGGGCGGAATTTCCTCCTTGTTGATGGGAAACGGATCACATGCGCGTGTTCTTGGTGTTGGTTCGGTCGATCTGAAGCTTACTTCGGGAAAGATCGTTCGATTGAAGAACGTGCAGCATGTCCCTACTACCAAGAAGAACTTAGTCAGCGGGTCTCTACTATGTAGAGACGGTTTTAAATTAGTCTTTGAATCCAATAAATGTGTAACTTCTAAGTTTGGAAGTTTTATTGGAAAAGGTTATGATAGCGGAGCTTTGTTCTGCTTTTCTTTGTCATATGATTGTAATAAAGTCGTGAACCATGTCTCGAATGTTAATGATGAGTCAAATGTTTGGCATTCGCGACTTTGTCATGTTAATTTTGGTTGTATGATGCGTCTTGCAAACTTGAGTTTAATTCCGAAATTTACCTTAGTCAAAAATTCTAAGTGCCATGTGTGCGTTGAATCAAAACAACCTCGCAAGCCTCATTTTTCTACCGAGGCGAGAGACTTGGCACCTCTAGAACTAATTCATTCGACTTATGCGAGATGAATGGTGTGTTGACGAAAGGTGGTAAAAAGTTTTTCATGACTCGATAGACGATTGTACTAGATTTTGCTATATCTATTTGTTGAAGTCTAAAGATGAAGCGTTACAATATTTTAAAATCTATAAAGTGAAGTAGAAAACCAACTTGAGAGAAAGATCAAAAGAATTAGGTCGATCGTGGTGGAGAGTATTTTTCTAATGTTTTCAACCGTGTTCCGTGAGGAACACGGAATAATTCATGAGAGGACGCCTCCCTATTCACCTCAATCAAACGCGGTAGCCGAAAGAAAGAACCGCACTCTAACCGATTTGGTTAACGCCATGTTAGACACGGCGGGATTTTCCAAGGAATGGTGGGGTGAGGCTATATTGACCGCATGTCATGTCCGAATCGTGTTCTGTAAAGAACAAAGAGATAACACCATTCGAGGAATGGGAAAAGAAAAGGCTAACACTTTCATACTTACGGACTTGGGGATGTTTGGCCAAAGTGAATGTGCCTATAACCACGAAACGTAAACTAGGACCTAAAAGCTGTCGATTGTATCTTTCTTGGTTATGCTCTACACAGTGTGGGTTATAGGTTTTTAATAGTGAAGTCTGGAGTACCTGATATGCATGTTGGCACCATCATGGAATCCAGAGACGCTACATTTTTTGAGGACATTTTTCCTATGAAAGAGGTAGATAGCACATTTAGTCATGAATTGTCTATTAATAATGAACCCAAAGAACCTGCTGTTTTGATAGAACACAATGAACAACCACATGAGGAAAATCCTGAGGAGGATGGCAATGAAGCTCTTAGGAAGAGCAAGAGACAGAGGATTTCAAAGTCCTTTGGTGATGATTTCATTGTGTACCTCGTGGATGACACTCCTAGAACCATTGAAGAGGCATATTCCTCTCCGGATGCTGACTATTGGAAGGAAGCAGTTCGGAGTGAGATGGACTCTATTATGCCTAATGGTACTTGGGAGGTTGTGGAGCGTCCCTATGGGTGCAAACCTATAGGATGCAAGTGGGTGTTCAAGAAAAAGCTTAGGCCTGATGGTACTATTGATAAGTACAAGGCAAGGCTGGTGGCTAAAGGCTATACTCAGAAAGAAGGAGAAGATTTTTTCGATACTTACTCACCAGTTGCCCGATTGACCACTATTCGAGTACTACTTTCCTTGGCGACTTCCCATGGTCTTATCGTTCACCGGATGGACGTTAAGACGACTTTCCCTAAATGGAGAGTTGGAGGAGGAGATCTATATGGATCAGCCAGATGGATTCGTAGTAAAAGGTCAAGAAGGGATGGTGTGTAAATTGGTAAAATCTTTGTATGGTCTTAAGCAAGCTCCTAAGCAATGGCATGCGAAGTTTGACAAAACTTTAACGTCAGTTGGCTTTGTTGTGAACGAAGCCGACAAATGTGTGTACTATCGCTATGGTGGCGGCGAAGGAGTGATCCTATGTTTGTATGTAGATGACATACTGATATTTGGGACAAGCCTTAATGCGATTAAGGAAGTGAAAGAATTCTTGTCTCAAAGTTTCGAGATGAAAGATTTGGGGGAGGCTGATGTGATTCTAAACATTAAACTAGTGAGAGAAGGTGATGGTGGGGTTGTTCTTACACAATCTCATTATGTGGAGAAAATCTTGAGTCGTTTTGGTTACAACGACTGCAAGCCAGCTCCAACACCTTATGATGCTAGTAACATGTTAAGGAAAACATAAGAATAATGAGAGATCAGCTGAGATACTCTCAAATCATTGGTTCACTAATGTACCTAGCTAGCGCTACTAGACCCGACATCGCATATCTGAGTCGATTCGTGTCTAACCCGGGAGATGCTCATTGGGAAGCTCTTGAACGGGTAATGCGCTATCTGAAAGGAACAATGGACTACGCAATTCACTATACTGGGTATCCTAGGGTACTAGAGGGTTATAGTGATTCGAATTGGATCTCTGATGCAGATGAGATTAAAGCCACAAGTGGATATGTGTTTACACTTGGAGGTGGCGCTGTCTCCTGGAAGTCTTGCAAGCCATCTTAACGAGGTCAACTATGGAGGCAGAACTCACTGCATTAGACACCGCCACAGTTGAGGCTGAATGGCTTCGTGAACTCCTTATGGATTTACCGGTAGTTGAAAAACCGATACCGACAGTCCTCATGAACTGTGATAATCAAACGGTGATTGTCAAGGTGAATAGTTCAAAGGACAACATGAAGTCATCTAGGCATGTAAAGAGGCGGCTGAAATCTGTCAGGAAAATAAGAAACTCCAGAGTGATAGCCTTGGACTACATCCAAACGGCTAAGAATCTGGCAGATCAATTCACAAAGAGTCTTTAACGTAATGTGATAGACAATGCATCTAGGGAATTGGGCTTGAGACCCGTCAGCGTTATTCAGTAGTGGTAACCTGTCCTATGTGATCGGAGATCCCGTGAATTAGGATAGTGCAACAAACTATTGTTTAACAGAGAGAAGAGAACATTTGTAAAGGGATCATTCCAGTAGAGATGCATTTCTCTTCTAAAATCTGTATGGCAGGTTGGTGAAAAACCTTAATGTCATCCGAGTGGCTCAAAGAGGAGCAAAGATGTTGGACTACAAAACATCTTAAAGGATTGCACCTATATGGGTCTGATTGCTAGTCACAATCTATGAGATAGGGTGATCTCTAGACACCCATGAAAGGCACGGAGTATGACTTATACGCTCCAATCCGAGGGGATGCTTATAGCAGCCTAGTACTGGCAAGGGGCTCTGGTCAAACTTGTTTGCACGAAACTGCCAATTCAAGGCATAGTCCATTGGTCAGTTGTGAATGAGTGTAGCTTTTGTCTCGGGTGGTTGTTCAACTTAACCGTCTCCACCATAAAGTCAGTATATCAAAACAAGAGTTGAGAAGAGGACATTTCTTTGTGTACCTTGAAATTCTTGGTGGGGATTGTTGGATTAATTGGGCCTTGGGCCATTTAGTCTCAATTAATCCTAAGAATTAAAAGGTCCACAAAATAAATGCTAGGGATTCAATCCCGCATTGAAAGCCAATGATAATCTTAACTAACTTAAAGGGTGGACCAACGGTGGACCACTTGTGAAGTTGGTAAAAGGAGAAGGGCGTGCCACACGCGTGCGCGCGCTCGCTCGCCTCGCCTCGCCTCGCCGGGCCGGGCCGGGCCGGGTCGGGCCGTGTCGAGACGAGAACGTGACCGTGACCGGCGTATGCACTGTTTTTGTCATTCATGTCAGTCATAATCTTCTGTACTCTGCACCTATATAAGAGGACTCCATCCTCTGGCACAGACACACATTCTCACACCCAGGTACTCCTGCTTAGGAGACCTCTCTCTTCTCCCTCTGTGTTGCTGCTCTCTGCCATTCCCAACGCAAGCTTTGCGCGCACACTGCTTGCGTGAGCAGTTGCCTCCGATCCTCGTCCACCTAGCGATCCTGCTCGGGATAGGCGGACGATAAGGTTTTTTGGGGAGCGTACCCGTATGCGCTTGCTCGCTCTCCTGTACGTCTACGTCCCTGTCCGCGTGAACGACTACTTCCAGTACGACTACGTCCTCCGCGAGAACGACTACTTCCAGTACGACTACATTCGTGTGAACGACTACTTCCAGTACGACTACATCCGCGTGAACGACTACTTCCCGAAGGCCGTTCGTGGGACTTCACTGCAACGACTCGCCACTGCATCAACTCTGTACGACTACACCGAACAAGGTCCCTCCACGATTAGCATGTCTAGTCCAAGGGATAACGGCGCACCGGTTGACTCCGTCAACTGTCCCGCCTTTGGGTACATTCTAAACCTCTTATGTGTAATTTTGTTCAAGTTTTATTTGAAATTTAACTTGAACACATACACATGCTTTGCTCTCACGGGATCACTTATATTTGTCATGAACGTGTTATTAATTTCTGGAATTAAAATGTACCGAAAATTGCCTAATTGTCTAACAGCAGCTCCCTTGTCTACTCTATTGCATTTCCGCTCGGCCAAAAGGGCCGTCCGTCCGCGCATGGCGAGCTTGTCCTGTACCGGCACAGGTGATGCGGCGGCGGTCCTACGGCTGGGTAGCTGGACGAGACTGGGGAGGGAGAGGTTGGACTTGGGACTGAGAAGGTGAAAAGGTACAGGGTTTTTTTCAGAGGTTGGCATTGCCCCAGCATACCACATCATCTGGTTGACAACGTGGTAGTGCCACGTCGGAATTTGGTGCTCGCATGGCAGGTTTGGGACCATCAGTGTACGACGACAATAGTTCAGGGACCTGATAGTCGTTTTGTTAGTTTGAGATTACAATGCTCCCATAGTTTGAGGACTTGTGGTGCATTTTACTCTAAAAATTTCTTAAAACGAAATTAAAATTTTTAGCCCTCAGATTTGTTACTGAAGTCCAAATTAGCCCTCCAAATACAAAACCAGACATGTCCTTCAACTACAAACAATTTTTCTAAAAATGATAAAATAATAGTAAATACAAAAATTATTAATAATGCTTTTAAAATCAAAAAATATATTTTTTCTTATGAAATTTTATAAAACAATATTCTATATATTTAGAAATAACAAATAAAATAAGACGCACCGTTCACGCGACGGGGGGTGCTCGTCTCGTCATTCCGAAGCTGCACCGAGCCCAATGTCGACCGACTGTGAGGAGGAAGGAGAAGAAGAGCTACCCACGACACAAGCTGATGAGGTGCACGTCATCGATGCCTCCTTCATCGACATGAGGAGTGATCGTGAGAGACAAGCCTACACTCGCATCAAGGACCGAGTTTTCGCCAACACCAAGGAGTTCGACCCGGACCTTCTTGAGAAAACAGGTATGGACTCCGAGTTCAATTCCATTTGGCAAGCTTTAGGATGGGAGGATTTTGTCCCAGTTCAGGAGGTTGGTTCTAGACCTACCACCATCCAGTTCCTCTGCACTCTTCAAGAGGATGCGACCGGTATTTCATTTCAATTTTATGGAGTTCCGTATCGAGTTTCGTGGAAAGATCTTAGTCGCACCCTCAGTTTTCATCATCGCTGCACTATTTCTCTTAAGCAAGCCTGCGCTGGTTTTCATCGTGAGAGTTTTTGGGAAGAGATCTCTTGGTGTCCTGTGCGCATTGACGAGATGATGATCTTATATGCCGCGGTTAGACGGATCAAGATCTCCCTGTGCAAGCTATGATTCGGCAGTGGTTTAAGATGACGAGTTCTATTGAGTGTACGTCTCTGATTTCTTGTATCATCACGAATCTTGGGATTACGTAAGGGCCCAACGTGCCCTCCATTGCAAATACCCAGACTCAGATTGACGAGGCCTATTTGACTCAGGGGCCTATTCTTAAGAAGGGTCTAGATGACTCTTTGGTTTCTTTTACCTAGGCCATACAAACCAAAGTAAGTTACCTAACCCAGATTTCAGGTTGTACAGCCAGGGGCCACTGACCGTTCCTCTCGAGGAACCTCGTTGTTCTAGTGTCTCTGGTGACAGGGTAACTATGAGTTCATCGAGGAGAGCAGCCGGAGCACAACAGCCGCCACCACATCCATCTCCGCAGCTGTAGCCTCAACAACAGCCTCAGCCTACCACACCTCCATCTGGTGCATGGACCTCTACCAAGTACATGCCTGGGGTTACTCCTGGGTATGCTCCCGGTTGGTACCAGCTCATGTAACAACAGGGTGCGAGTAGCTCGGCTTGGGCGAGTGCAAGTAGTGGCGAATGGGTCATCCATGCTGGTGCTTCCTATGGAGATGCGACGTCTTCGTCGTCCGGATTGCGCTTGTCATCTCATGGGGCCACCCTCACTCAACAGATGAGTGAGCTCAACATCTGAGTCGGTGACATAGAAGAGACCGTACACCAGCACGTCAAGTTCACTCGGGACTGGTAGCGGATGTCCGGCGAGAGACTTCACGCAATCGAGTTGGCACAGCAGCAGCAGCTGGAGGAGCAGAGGGCCTACTACCAGTGGATGGGATTCCCCCCTCCACAGTAGTGAGCCTGAAGCTAGCTTGGGGGAGGACTCCCACTCTGAGGTAACTTGTATCTTTATTTTCAGAATCTCATAAGCTAAAAACACATAAAAATTTGCAAAATTCAAAGGACCAAAAATATTTATTTGCTTTCTTAAATTAGTTTCCTTTCATATGCGCGTGAAATGCTTTATGCCCCTTTGTGGTCGAATAATGATGAATAGTTGCTCTATTTTTTTGTATGCCTTGCTACACCTTAGTATCCTATCTTAGTTTTGAGTTTGTTGGCTTGTGTGATCAAACCTTAGCTTGAAACTTGTGGGTGGCAAAAAGCATGACCTTTGCATAGGTTGTTGTGAGGTATGATATGACAAAATAGTTTCTATGAGCCTGTGCTAAGTGATGTTTGATAACCGGAGTTTTCTTTTGAAAAACAATAAAATGATAAGTTCCTCAATGATGAGAAATTCCTATCCAAAGCCATATGTAGATCCCAGTTGTTGTTACCCGTCGCATATGCTGCTTGTTTTCTTCATTGAGTCTTGTTGAATTGTTGTGACCCTCGGCAAGAAACTTGTCATACTCCCATGATCAAGATCACATACACAGCCAATATATGCTAAACTTCTACACTAGAAGTTAGCACCCATCATTTCATCCATCCCCCATCCATTTCACAAATAAAGCTCTGCGCATTGTTCCATGATTACTCTCTCTCTCTCTCCTAAAATATTCAGTAAGGATTGTGGGCTATGCGGAAAAAAGCACATGCTCAAGAGCATGAAAAAGAAAAAAAGAGAAAGAATAAAGAGGCATAGCCCAAGTCTCAAAAATCTCAAAAGGAGAGGAGAGAATTATATATATATATACGTATATATATATATACGTATATATATATACGTATATATATACGTATATATGTATACATATATATATACATATACATATATATATATGAACTACCCGCAAATCTCCATGGAAACAAAGTACGAGATGGTCCATAAACTGTGTCACACCAAACAATCGCGGATATAAACAAAAAAATGGAAGAGCAGGAACTGAAGGGGAGAGTGCATCTAGCGTAGAGGTAACCCAAATTTCACGTTGCTGCTCTGATTTCATACCAAAACATGAAAACATGGTGCCACCACCACCCATAGGCAAAATGGAAACCTAGGCAAGAACAAAACCGTGGAAATATGCTATAGGCAAGCACAATCATGGAATCCTAGGCAAGCGCAACCATGGAACCCTAGGTTATCGGGAGATGCTCACCGACGCGCCGGCTTCCCGAATCACCAGCAAGGACCGTCCTCGATGGTTGACCCTTCTAGCATGGTGCACCGCTGCAGCCACGCCTTGCAGCCGCCTTGTCTCCGATCTGCATCCCGACGAAGAGGTAAGAAGCCAGTAGGAGCTCGGGGAAGGAAGGATGCATAGAACGGGTACTACTTGAGAGCACTCCCCCCGCGGCCGCCGCCTCCCTCGCGAATCGCCAGCGCCCGGCTCGGGGCCACGGGGATCTGGGTGCAAATGAATCGTGATAGGTTGACCGGTTGGGTTCGGGGGATAAGTGGGATGGTATGGTTAGCGGGTCGGGCAGCGCGGGGGAAGTTAGCAGGCGCGGATTGGTTCGGTTGGGTGGGTTGGGTTACTGGATGGCTGGTTGGTTGGGCTGCATTGGGTGCTAGGGTGTAGGATGAGATTCTACACCCAGGTGTAGAATAGCGCGCACACACACACACACACACACACACACACACACACACACACACACACACACACACACACACACACACACACACACACACACACCTATAAGCGCGCCAGGACGACCCCTGGATTGGCCTCCACAACGCTTGTTACCAATGTGGACTTCTGGTAACGGGCTTCTTAAACGCCCGTTACATAAATTCTTTGTAACGATGTTAAAAGAGCATGTTACAAATGTCAAACCTATCGGTAACGGGCTTGTAAAGTCCGTTACCGATCAATGCCCTATCCGTAACGGGCTGCTTAAGTCCGTTACTGATCACTACCGTATTGGTAACGGGCTATAAAGTCAGTTACCGATAAGTTCGTACTGGAGACGCATGCTTGTAGGATGCGTCTCCTTTGATTGCCACCCAGGGTCGCCTTTTTTCTCACATCGGAGATGCATGTTGTTATCTCGTCTGTGTCTTATCCTTTCGACACCACTCGCTCTCTCTCCGCAAAATCTAGGCCACTCCTATGCCGACAAAAACACTCGCTCTCTCTCTACTCAGA
The DNA here is from genome assembly GCA_947561735.1 of Cenchrus americanus. NCBI lineage: Eukaryota > Viridiplantae > Streptophyta > Magnoliopsida > Poales > Poaceae > Cenchrus > Cenchrus americanus. The sequence continues at coordinate 224,809,372 of OX387245.1, read as the reverse complement.
AGGACACTCGCTCGATCTGTGTGCTCAGATGTCCCTGTCGGCCTGTCACGTTCGCCACCGCTAGCTGTGCGCGCGATCTGAGGATCGCGCTTAATTTCTCTCCTCAAAAAGTCGGTGCTGCAGCAGGCCGGCCGGCCGCGCGTGCGTGACGGCGAAAGGGGCCAGAGCGGACGTCAACCGCACCGTCCTCCGCGCTGTCGCCACGGCCGCGACGCCGCCTCCGATCCTCCTCCTCGACCGTGCTCGCCTCGTAGAAAGTCCTCGTCTAGGTGGAAATTAATTGGGCCCTTTTATTGAAATTCTTCAGCTGTCTTTTTGTGTGATGAATTATGCTCATTTGGTGTATGGAATGCAGATGGCGTCTGCTGCTCGGGCTTCGATGTACAGACAACCCCAAGAAGATTGGGAGAATTTCTTAAGTGGGGTCAATGGTTTTCTAAATCAAGCAGAGGCGGATATGAGAAATAGTGGTGTTCAAGCAATGCTTTGCCCCTGTATTGATTGTCTCAACCAAAAGAAATTCGCACAACGGGAAATCATTTTTCATCATTTGGTCACACGTGGTTTCACAAAAAATTACACGTGTTGGAATAAACAAGGTGAGGAAGGCCTTAATGAACTCGAAGCAGGCTGCCTAAATGAAGGTGAAGTGTGACACCATGCTAACCATGATGAAGACCTTGATGACAGTGGACTTTTTGAGGGAAATGGACCATTATTCCCACCAAATGTGTTGAGGCCTGAGGATATCACTGATCAAGAAGTTAGGGGCTTCGATGATGGTGAGGTGTTGCAACGTGTGCACAATGTTGATCAAATGTTGCGGGATATTGAGTTTCAACGAGTGTACACACCTTCTGAATTAGCGAGGCTGAAGCAGTTCATTGAAGATTCAAAGAAACCCTTCTATCCTGATTGCCAGAAGTACTCTCGCCTTTCTGGTGATCTAAAACTTTTGCAGCTTAAGGCAGATCATGGTTGGAGCAACAAAAGTTTCAAACATCTATTGGATGTGCTTAGAGACATGCTACCTGAAGGAAACCAAATAGCAGAGTCTGTCTATGAGGCGAAGAAGATAACCTGTTCTCTGGGAATAGAGGTTGAAAAGATCCATGCATGCAAGAACAGTTGTGTATTGTTCCGTGGAGATTATGTAGACCTTGACAAGTGCCCCAAGTGTGGCTATTATTGGTACAAGAGGAAAAAGGATGGTGGAGATGATAATAATGCTGATGACGAGAACGAGCCCGGCGAGATCAGAGGCAAGAAGAAGAAGGCTAACAGAGGGGCTCCTGTGAGGGTGGCATGGTATTTTTGCATCATTCCTCGGTTGAAAAGATGGTTCGCAACACGAAAGGAGGCCCAACTCTTGTGTTGGCATGACGAAGGCCGAAAGGAGCTTAAGAAAGATGGCATGTTTAGGCACCCCGCAGATGCAGCACAATGGGGTAACATTAATAACCACTTCTCATGGTTTGACGAAGACGCAAGGAGCATACGATTTGCTATGAGCACAGATGGCGTGAACCCATTTGGTCACCAGAGCTCAACACATAGCACCTAGCCTGTTGTGTTGTCATTGTATAACCTTCCACCTTGGCTATGCAAGAAACAGAAATATATGATGCTGACAATATTGGTCACTGGGCCAAAGCAACCTGGCGACCGTATTGATGTCTACTTGAGGCCACTAGTTGATGACTTGAAGATATTGTGGAAGCCTGGTGTGCCGGAGGTTTGGGATGAATACAAGCGTGAGGAGTTCAGAATGCATGGCTAATAGTAAAAGGAAAGGTGCAGCTTCCCCGCACTGCTTGGAAGATACTTGCGCAATATGGCTAAGACATTCAAAGAAATATGTATTTATGGGGCACCGTCGTTTCCTCGGCAAGAAACATCCATACCAGGCCATGGATTGTCAGTTTAATGGGGAAAAGGAGAATCGAGAGGCGTCGTTGCATGTGACTGGAGATCTGGTCCACTTGAAAGTCAAGGACATCAAAACTATCAAGGAGTTACCCAAACTGACTGAAAAAACCCTTGGCAAAATAAAGAAACGAGATGGTGAAGAAGGAGAAGGAATGTGGAACAAGAAATCAATTCTATGGGAGCTAGAGTATTGACCAATGTTGGATGTGCGTCATTCGATTGAAAACATGCAGGTCAAGAAGAATGTGTGTGAAGCTACTTGTGGAACATCGCTACAACAGAAGTCCAAAGGAAATGATCATAAAATGCAAGGGAGGATCTTAAAGAGACGGGCATTAGGCCGGAGCTCTATGCAAATGAAACAGAGACGGGGACAAACCTTCCCGTTGCTGCAGCCACCTTGTCAAAGGTAGAGAGAAAAGAATTCTGTCAGTTTTTGCATGATTTGAAAGTACCTTCAGGCTACTCATCAAACTTCAAGAGGCTAGTGTCAGTGAAGGACATGAAAATGAATTTCAACTTGATGAAATCTCATGATTGCCATGTGTTGATGACAACTCTTCTTCCTATTGCACTTAGAGGTATCAAGACAGAACTAGTTCGCGACGCGGTCATAAGCTTGTGTTTATTCTTCAATGCAATAGAACAGAAGGTGATTGATGCGGAAAAACTATTGGACTTGGAGAGGAGGCATTTCGAGACCCTATGCCTGCTTGAAGCTACCTTCCCACCGTCATTATTTGATCTTATGCTGCATCTAACAGCACACCTCGCGCGGGAAATCTGGTTCCTTGGCCCATCTTACCTTCATCAGATGTTTCCATATGAGATGTTCTATGGATTCCTGAAATCATTGGTACATAACCGGTTATTTCCGGAGGGAGCCATTGTTCGCGGCTACGAGACCATCGAAGCAGTGGAGTGAGCCATGGGTTATATGGACCCACAAAACCCCATTGGTGTGCCTCGCTCACGACATGAAGGTAGGCTTTCAAGTGTGTTGACATAAATCAGCACCTCACGCCAAGCACACAGCAAGCCAGATTAGCTAGCTTCACACATGTGACCCGGGTGTTTAATCCGGAAGCGTGCCAGTCAATTTTCCCTGAAACTGACAAAGGATGAAAATAGTTAGATAAAACCTGGAACTTGCCGGGTGGTACCAAACAGTTCCGTATTTACGGCTATGAAGCCAGTTAGAATGGCATATAGCCACAAACAGGCTATCTGTCAGCAGTTTGAACATCATTCGGGAATCAATAAAACATGTAGATAGAATATTGCCGAATGGATGACGTAAGCATGATGAAAAAATTAGTCTTTATTTAAACAATGTTAAAGCATGTAACCATGACCGATCATCAAATATAAACATGATAAATTAGATAAAAGCGAAGCATGATGATGAATTTGCAGTAAACAAGCATGCATAGGCCAAAAGCACTAGTCTACCGCATGTCTAGATACTTTCAAACCCGTCGAGCATGACATCAAACAAGTTAATCCACCGCATGATACAACTTGTTTGAAATCACACCACCAACCAAGAACAGATCAATCCACCGCATGATACAATCTATACATGGAAGGCTAAAAGCATACATTATTTGAAGCAAGTTCATGAACGTGTTTCACTTGTGATGGAATTGCTGAATACAGCTGTACAGCCGAATCGGGTTCCGTGCAGAAGGAACAAACCATGCAAGATTTAACAAGCTTGAACCCGCAACACGTGACAATCTAGATTGATTCGAATTCGGCTATTTGGAGAACACATGACTTGATTGCCACGTCAAGCCAAAGATTTGGACGTGCAACACGTGGATCACAAACAAGATAAAGCCGAATCTACTCAATCTAAATTAGGCAATAAAGGTGTTACATGAATTAAACATAAAGTAGAATTTCAGAGCAACACATGGTAACTTAATGAATCTATTAGATCTCGCCAAATCTAATAGTGTCGATAACTAGCTCCAAGCTAGATCTTAGCCTACTGCATGACTCATGATCCAGCAAGGAAACTTTCTTGAACCAAGCTTAAATCCACCACATGATACTAAGCATGCTAGCAAGACAACTTGCATCATGGTCTAAATCCACCGCATGATACTAGACATGATACAAGGTTGCCGGTACTTACGGAGGTCGACAGATCGATGGCTCCTCTCGAAGAACTTGATGACTCGACTAGAAGGACTTGAAAGTTGGCACAGGGCCGGTTTGTAGTGAAATTGTTCGATCCCTATTACAAACACTAAGGGTTTATATTTATACCCAGATTCTAACATGACTCCTAGTCGACCACGACTACAACATTTATTGCCTAAAATTAACACCATGGTGTCGTGTCCATCTCATATCCGTCATCAATTCATCCCCTTCTTTACATTTAGTCCACGTCATTACGCATTCCCGAATGCTCTCCACTTTCACCCGTGGAATAGTTCTTCTGCCGAATGACGATGTACTCCCGACCGCGGACGCCTTTACCGAATGCTTTGAGGAAAACCTTCTGCCGAATGGTGCTCTTCTACCAAATTCGACTCACATGTCAGTCTCTTCCCTGTACCAATTTTTGGTGTTAACATATGCCCCTTCAATTATGGGATAAAAGGTGATTTTATTCCGGAATTGACCATAAATACTCAACGTCCTCAGGCCAAATATGTTCAACACCCGTTCTTTCCTCCTCCAAATCGTTGGAGCCTTCGTCCAGATCCAAACCCTAGCTCATCAACTTTTCAATCTTTAATCCTCAAATGGCGAACCAAGACCAAGCTCTCCAGGTAAATCTTATTCTCTTCAAGCTCGTTCTGTATTACTTTTCTCGAATCCCATCTCAAACTTCTCCTTTTTCCTTCTTTTGTTCTTGATAGGCCCTAGCTGCCGAAATCTTGATTCCCGTCGAGGATCAATCAACATCTTATTTCCTCGGGCCCGTAGGGATTTCCGATCCTTCTGAGTTCATTGCAACCGAATCCCAGAGGATTCCCTTCAAGACATCACTGACGAAGCCTGACGAGTGGCAGGACACTTTCAAGAACTGGCCTCTGCCCCCAATTGCAGGCTGGAGAAATTGGTATAAGAGAATACTTGATGATAACAGCCCCAAGACAAAAAACTAGGACAACCTTCATATTTCTCAGTGCTTAGAATTGTCCCTAGCCGAAGCACCCAAAAATGAGAGCCTTTTGATTGCAGCCTCCCACTTTTGGTCTAACGGTGCAAATGCCTTCCTTTTCGGCCATGGGCCAATGTCCCCCACCTTGGCCAATGTTTACATGATAACCGACCTAAAAGTCACAGGAACTGTGTATCCATACAAGTACAAGGGCTCCTCCAAGCAAACAGGAGTGAAAACAGGAGTTGGATATAAGAGATATATCCAAAACCATATGTCTGATGGCCATGTGACTGATGTTGAGTACAAAGCCTTTCTGAATATGTGGCTATGCAGATTCATCTTCTGTGGCAAAGCCAATGAGCCAACCCTGAACCATACTGTGATGGCTGAAGACCTGGCTGCTGGTACATCCATCCCCCTTGGGAAGTACCTTCTAGGAAGTGTCTACCATATGCTTCGTCAAACCACCTATCTGATGCACACCAGCAAAAAGATCCCCTGTGTCAATGTCCCTTGGCGGTTTGTTCAGATGTGGCTGCAATTATATATGCACCAGATTATTGCCATTGACTTCAACAATCGGCACTTCCCTTCAACCAACTACAAGGAAGGAAAAAACCAGAGCACCAAAGGTTGCCAAACTTATGGAGAAGCTGCTTCCACTGTGTCTATCAACAAAGACATTGGCCAATTATTTGAGCTCTTCTTCAGAGGTTTTGCCAACCATCTCTGGTTCCCATACCTGGACAATGACAACTTGACTCTCCATTGTGAATTTAGTTTTGAAACAGGATGTATTGATGTGCATTCTATAGCAATTTTCAATGCTTTCATTCATCCTTGTATTTCTGCCAGTAGAATTTTGTGGAGGAAGATTGGTCCAAAATACCTTTGAGTACTACTAGCCAAATATGATGGCAAGGCAATTAGGATGTGGCCAAGTGCCCCCAAGGTTATTTCTTCATGAATTTCTCAAACCCAGAGAGGACATCAAGGAATCCATAGAAGCAAGAAGGATCTTTGAGTATAAATGCAGCACAACATTTTATGCACCCAAGCCTTTTGTGCCAACAACACTTGCTCATCCTTCTTTCGTCCATTGGTGGCAAGAACTTCATGATCACATGTTTAACATGCCAGCAAATCCCTTCTGTCTTGAATTAATGCCTGACTTCCAACCAACTTCAGAGGTAATATTCATCTCCCTTTCTTGCATTTGTTTTTAATCATACTCCTCCTCACCGATCATGATTCTGTCGATCTCCTACTCTGGCTCAACTGATGTCTATACATGCCACGCTAGATCCAATTCTCATTAGGCCAGCTTCTGACAAAAGGAAAGCTCCATCTCTGATTGCTTCTCCAGCCGTTAAGAAGAAAAGAACATGCAAAAAGCTACTTATTCAGGTCAAAACCCTTCCCTTCATGAACATAATGCCATTCTTCATTCTGATCATCTTTATCTTTGCATGATTTTAGACCAAAACTCAGCAACCAGCGGTCATCACAGATTCTGCCAATGTTTCATCAACTGGTAAAATTTTCACCATCTCATTCCTCAATCATTTTTCTTCATTAGCACTTATCCCCTACTTGTTAGTTGCAGAGGAAACTTTGGTGAGTTAGACTGTGGGGAGTTCTTCTCCTCATCATGATTCAATTCCATCCTCACCAAGGATTCAACCATCTTCTTCTCAACCAGAAGTCTCATCTTCACCAAGAAATCATCCAGTTTTGCCTCAGCCAGACATACAAGAGCCTTCCCTTGAGCCTGAAAAGCTTCCTTCCCCCATTTCGGAAGCTAGGAATGATGTAAGCATGAACATCCATCTTTTCTATTTTCACCTGATAGATCATTATTAATTCGGCAAGAATTTCTTTCCAGGAGGGAACTATATCATCACCTAGTTATTCCTTCGTTGTGGATGATTTGGTTGCCGAAAAAGGAGATGAAGCATCTTCTAGCCAAGCCTTATCAGAGGAAAATCAAGCAAAGCTGAAGGAAATCCTCTCCTTGCTGCAAAGGGATGTTCAAGACCAAGTTAGGGACGCTGATCTTCTAAGAGAAGCACTTGAATTTATCGATCAAGATCTTCCTGCTGATATCAAGGCTTCCTTAGAACCTGTTTCCCAACTGGACAATCACTTCGCAGCAGTAAAACAGGCTTTGAAGAACCTATCTTCCCAACCAGCTCTGGAACAAAGGAGAGCTACGGCCAAGGAATCCGTGAAAGATTTGCATGCTCAAATTCAGAACAACAAGGAATTGCTAGCAAAATTGCAGCTTGCACTCGAACTGAAGAAAACCAGAAAAGTTGCATTGGAGGCTAAGCTAAGAACCTTGACAGCTGAGATTGAAGCTGATGAGAAAAAGATGGCTGAACTTCCTGAATCAACGGAGAAAATACGAAAGGAAGCTTCAGTAGCCCTGAATGCAGAAAGGCAACTCAAGACAAAGCTCTCTGCTCTGTCTAAAACCCAAGAAGCGGATCAGAGATTGATGGAGAATATCAAAAAGATCATATCAGACGCCACTAGTGAAATCTCAAAACACTTGGGTGTATAATTGTAACAAACAATTTGTAGTCGAATGCCTCATCAGCTCTGTAGTTTTGCTCTCCGTTAATCTTTATTTTTCATATTCGTCTTGCCTTATCTTGATGAGTAGCTTCTGAATGACTCATTCGGCAATTCTGACCATAACAGTGTCAGACCCAAAAATGACCCATCCGTAGCACGGCCAAATCTTGACCAGTCAAGCCGAATATGACTCAGCATGAATCCAAAATGACTCGGCGACGGTTCGGTCGAAGGAGTCTCTCCACTTCCAAAATTTCTTGGGATATGCGCCACGATCTCCGGCCATGTTCTCTTCGTCAGTTCCATAAATAAAGATCTCGGGTGCCCCTAGCCTTTCACCAAATCCTCTGCCTCCCAAGCCCCTGCTAAATCGAGCTCTTTCTCTCCAAGCACTAGTACTCCCAAAAGCTTCATGGCCAACAGCAGCAACAGTCGTCCGGCCAACGACGAGGCCGAAGGGAGCCGCACCGGCGCTAGTCGGAGGTGGTGATCGTCGGCTTCTTCACAACCTTCTTTTAGATCTTGTCACATCCCTGACGATTTTCTTTGTGCTTTCAGGCTCATTCAATGGAACCCTGCCCCTGCTCCAGCTACAACACCGGCCATGGCGAGTGACTCCTCGGGGTCGTCTAGCCGTTCCTACTCCACCAGCTCGCGCTATTCCGACCGCGATGCCCGCGGATTCAAGGAGGAACGTGACGCAACCCAGCACGAGTTGGAGATCATCTCCCAACAGGTGGGGATTGCCGAGCTCGAGTGGCAGCATCAACGCAAGCAGCTGCTCGAGGCCATCGATGGTGAGTCCTGCAACTTGCTCAATTTCAACTTAATCTTGAACTAACTTCCGTTGCTCTGTGACCCCCGCAGATCGCGATGCCGAGCTCAATCGGCTGAAGGCGCTGGCCGAGAAGCTGGCGAACAAAGTGAACGCTCTCGGAGACACGCCGGAAGCTCGCCTTGGCGCGGTGGTAGGCCGTGTCGACGAGGTGGCCCTACATGGTGTCTGTCTGGGCACCGCCTTGGGCCTGGCCGTGATGTCGACGCGCACCAGCATCGACTACTCCACGCGGCTGCTTGGCTTCGACGGTGGCGCGCCGGAGGACCTCGACGACATCGAGGCCACTGTGGAGCGCCTCGATGGCCACGGCGTCACTATTGCCGATTCCATCCACCCCTAATCTGTTCTAAACAGGATGTTTGATTAGTTTGTACTAGGAGTTATGGAATTTCGGCAATGAAATAAAAATTTATCTTTTGCACTTGTCTTGTGATGACTTCCTTAATTTGTGGACATGAATCTTCATTGTTTTGAACGCATTCGGGAACCTTTCCTCTAGCCGAATACGCACAAACTCTTGCCCTTTGGCGTAGAATCCGCAGAGAATCCTCATTCGGGAATCATGAACACCGTTTCGTTGAAAAAACCCTTCGCATCCAAAGAAAAACCCCATCATTTGGTATTCTCATCAATGCACGCCGGCCAGTCATCACTCCCGATGCATTTCCAGTGCTAATAAAATAGCTCTCCGGTGCTCTGCAAACCCAATCGTACACACTTCCATTATTTCATTTCCTCTCGTCCTCCTCTTCCAGAAAAAACCCCCAAAGCCATGGCGGACAAGGGAGAAACATCCTGCGAGGAGAACAGCCTTTTACCAAAGAAGCGAAACATACGAGAGTAATCTTTTCTTACATTTCTCTTTCTTGATCTTAATTGCAATCTTGTGATTCACCTTTCCTTGATTTCTGCTTCAACCTGCAGCCGGAGGACATCCTTGGTACTGAAGAAGTTCCTGAACACATCCGCTCCGACTCCTCAACTGAAGAAGAGGACGCCACGCATGAGCAGAAGGTCAACCATCAACTGCGCCGTCACATTCGGCATCTAGAGCATGATCTGAGGGACATCACCGCCCTTTGTTGTGCCGAACGTGAACGTCGCATGAGCTTGGAGGTGGCGATAGGCGGTGAGATCTTTATCCTCCATTGAATCTCATGTTCAAGTTCAGATCCCGTGTTTGACGATAATCTTTCCTTCTTCTTCAGATATGTCTGACAGGTACAACAACCTGAAGGCTGCCTGTGACAGTTTAATGGAAGCTACAGAACACGCCAGCCCACAAGGCTTCCGCGTCGCCGTCACGGTGGTCTTGGAGCAGCTAAAGAGGGATGAGCTCAAGAGAAAAAGCGCTGAGCCGAAGAAATGAAGATACTTTCGCTTCTTTCTCCAGGCCTTCTGCCTCCTGCAGGCCTTCTTCTATAATCTTAAGAACCTGCAAGAATGTTTGTGATGCAAAAAATATTTTTGTGCTAAGGGCAATACACTTCAGTATTGGCCATTTTCCTTTTGTCGGAATTTTTGTTCTGAAGGCGGCTTCCTCCCGAATGTCATCTATTTCTGTATCTCTGACGCTTGGAATATCAATCAGCGATCAACTTCAACACTAGTATAATATTTCTTCAAGTATCTCCCGTTTATAGCAGCAGTGAATTCCTCTCCTTGCAAAGTTTTCAGGATGTATGCATTTCCAGGCGTGCACCTAACCACCCGAAAGGGACCTTCCCAATTTAGAGACCACTTACCGAATGTACTATACTTAGTCCCAATCGGCAATAATGCTTTCCAAGCCAAATCTCCTTCTGCCAATTGCTTGACCTTCACCTTCTTGTTATAGTACTTAGCAACTTGCATTTTGTTTTTCTCAATATTCTCCGAGGCCCTAAGACGAATCATATGCAAATCTTCTAATTCATCCATCATTAAGTCATTGTAATCCTTGGAACTTAAATCCTTTTGCAATACTATTCTCCTTGAGTCTGACTGCATCTCCCATGTCAAAATAGCATGATGCCCATAAACCAACTCATATGGAGATGTCTGTGTAGCTCCATGAGGAGCCATTCGGTAAGCCCATAAGGCTTCATTGAGAACCGAATGCCACCTTTTTGGCTTCTGATCAATCTTCTTCTCTATAATCTTGATCATGATCTTGTTAGAAGCTTCTGCCTGACCATTAGCTTGGGCATAATAAGGAGAAGAATTTAATAATTTGATCCCCATACTTTCAGCAAAATCTCTGAACTCTGAAGATGTAAAATGAGTTCCTTGATCTGCTGTAATTGTCTGAGGAAATCCAAATCTGTAAATGATATGCTCTTTGACAAACTCAATCATATTTTCTGATGTCACCTTCTTCAATGGAATTGCCTCAACCCACTTAGTGAAATAATCTGTTGCTAAAAGCACAAACTTATGCCCCTTGCTAGATGGAGGATTTTTTGGCCAATCAAATCTATTCCCCACCCTCTGAATGGCCACGTCTTGATAATAGGATTTAGAGCTGATGTTGGAACTCTCTGAATATTTCCAAACTTCTGACAATCTTGACATCCCTTGTAATATTCAAAGCAATCTTCCAACATTGTCGGCCAATAATATCCAGTTTTTCTAATGACCCACTTCATTCGGTAAGCCGACTGATGTGCTCCACACAGCCCATCATGGACTTCACTCATCATCCTCTTTGCTTCCTCTTGACCCAAGCATAGTAACACCCCATCTAGGGATTTGTAATATAAATGTTCATCAAGAAGAACAAACTTTATGGCTTTGTACCTGAGCTTCCTAGAGACCTTTAGGGATGGATTCTCCACATAATCAGCAATTTCTTTTCTCCAATCATCTTCTGCTAAACCACTCCCAAAAGCATATACATCGATGGCAAACACTTCCTGATTCTCTCTATAACCCGAAGCACTTTGAGCTAACTTGTTTGCCTCTCCATTGTTTTCTCTAGGAATATGTTGTAGAATTACTAACTGAAAGCTTTTCAGGATTTTCTTGCACTCATAGTAATTCCTTAGGATATCATTTTTGCATTCATATTGGCCATTTATTTGTTTTATAACTAGCTCTGAATCTCCATAAATCTCAACTGCAATGGCCTCTGCCTCTCTCAAGTATTGAAGCCCTCTAAGCAATGCTTCATACTATGCTTGGTTATTTGTGATAGTAGGTTGAATAGGAATAGCAAATTCAAACATTTCCCCCTTGGGTTAAATTAATAAAATACCTACTCCACCACCTTTGCCACATGAAGATCCATAAAAAAATAAAGCCCAAGGAGTATTCTCAAGTAAATTAATTGATGAACTATGATGTTCGGTAATGAAGTCAGCAATAATCTGTCCTTTAACAGCCTTTGCCGACTCAAACCTTAATTCAAACTCAGACAAGGCTAAAATCCATTTGTCAATCCTTCCATTCAAAATTGGCATAAATAACATGTCTTTGATTACATCGAATTTTGAATACACAATGCATTCGGCATTCAACAAATAGTGCCGAAACTTTGTACCTGAGTAATAAACACATAAGCAAAGCTTCCCTGCAGCCGAATATCTTGTTTCGGGATCAAGCAATTTTCGGCTAAGGTATGCAACTACCCTTTACTTTCCCTCAAATTCTAGTATGAGGGCCGATCCAATGGTTTGGGTATCGGCCGCCACGTACAACTTAAAAGGCTTGTTCAATTGTGGAGGTACCAATACTGGTGGTTCCTTCGTGTATTCCTTGATTTCATTGAAAGCCTTCTGTTGTTCGTCACCCCATACAAACTTCTGATCTTTTTTTATCCTTAACAGTGGAGAAAAAGGCAACACCTTTTGCGATAAATTTGATATGAATCTCCTCACAAAACTGATCTTGCCAAGCAATGACTGTAATTCCTTAAGATTGGTTGGAGGAACAACTTCAACAATAGCTTTCATACTCTTCTTGCCAACTTCTATTCCTCCCTCATGCACCAAAAATCCCAGGAACTCTCCGGCTGAAACTCCAAAAGCACACTTGTTCGGGTTCATCTTAAGCCCATGTTTCCTAGTGCATTCTAGAGTTTTCCTGACAGCAGCCATATGTGATTCATGATCCAATGACTTGATCACGACATCATCAATATATATCTCCACAATTTTGCCGATCAACTCGTGAAAAATATAATTCATAGCTCTTTGATAAGTTGCACCAACATTCTTCAACCCAAATGTCATGACAATCCACTCAAATAACCCTATATGTCTAGGACATTTGAAGGTTGTCTTTGCTACATCCTCCACTGCCATAAAAATCTGATTGTACCCTGCATTGCCATCCATGAAGCTAATAACTTTATGCCTAGCAGCAGCATCAACAAATAAGTCAGCAACAGGCATTGGATATCCATCCATGAGTGTAGCCCTATTTAGATCTCTAAAGTCTATGCAAACCCTCATCTTTCCGTTTTTCTTGTAAACAGGAACAATATTAGAGATCCACTCTGTATATCTGCATGGTCGAATGAAATTTGCTTCTATTAACCTTTTAACCTCTTTTTTCACATCGGCCAATACTTCATCTTTGTAAATTTTTCGGGGAGGTTGTTTGTAAGGTTTATAACCAGGCTTGATTGGCAACAGATGCTCAACAATGGAACGATCCAAACCAGGCATCTCCGAATAATCCCAAGTGAAGCAATCTTTATACTCTTTTAACAGCTTAATCAATTCCCCTCTGAATCCTGAATCCAAATTAGCACTGATGAATGTCGGCCTTGGCTTGTCACCATCTCCAATGTCTATTTCTTCCAATTTATCAGCCGACATAAATCCACGCCCAAACTTTCCATCAGTTCCATCAATTGGATTCTCCATTAAAAATTACTATAAGAGCCGACTACTTGAATCGGCTGTTGATCACTGCTGACTGGTTCAACAGGACCTTCACCCCAGTCCTTGCCTGAGAAGCAATCTATGCCTTGATACTCCCAGAAGGCTGGTTCCACATTAGCCACGCTTATCGAATCATCTTCTTGGACAACATCCACATCGTTATCTACCCACTAAACAAGTTCTTGATGCATAGTAGATGGAATGCAGCAGTTCGCATGGATCCAATCCCTTCCGAGCAGTAAGCTATATGCTCCTTTGCCTTCAATGACAAAGAAGGTTGTAAGCAAAGTCTTAGATCCGATCATTGAATCCACATGTACACAGCCCTTGGTGTCTGAAGGATTTCCAGCAAAATCATTTAGAACGATACTCGTTGGCGTCAAATCTCCAAGGCCCATGCCAAGCTTTCTGAACGTAGTGTACGGCATCACATTGACAACAGCTCCACCATCAATGAACATCTTGGTCAATGGTTTCCCGTTGACATACCCTCTTAAGTACAGCGGTCTCATATGCCGATTCTTGGCTGGCTTATCAAAAGTGGCTTGCTTAGCCAGCATCAATTGTGCCATTAAACCAACTTGCTCGGCCTCATCCACATCTGACAATATCTCCTCCTGTACAATTTGATTAGCTGGAGCCATAAATTCATTCGGCAGGAAACATACCATGCATGTATGAGCCGAACGAACAGATTCATCAGGTTTGTCTTTTGGGCGCCACACTTGCCTCTTCTTGATTCCTGCCTGCTTCAGTTCCTGATTCCTTAAGCGCTGAACCCTTCTCTTTTGGCTTCTTCTTAAACCAGGTGGGCACCATTGTCCCTTTTGCCAGACATACCCATGATCTTCTTCTTCTTCATGATCAACCCACCTGTGATCAGCATACCTTTTCCTCGATTGATCATCAATCTCATTTATTTTTAGGCGTCGACCATCACTAGGATGCACCCTTCCAATTCTTTCATGGACGGATCGACGATTGGCAGTGTCCTGCCTGTATTCGGTATACTTGTCGCTGCACTCGGGACAATTATTCAGTGTTGGAAGCTTTAAACCCTCATTCCAACAATGTCTGAAGAAGGCACATCCCCAATGTGCACGCTCTTGTTCTCGCATGTATTCCTCTTGTTCCTTTCTATACATCTCTTCTTCACACCTTTGCTTCTCCTCTTCGTACTTGTGCTTCTGGTAGCGCTCCTTTTTTTGTTGGCGCTGCCATTTATTGAGAAGAATACGCGAAGTCACTCTGGGTTTAGAGGATTCACCCACTTCAATTTGACTTTTCAGGAAGCGAGGCTCTTTTTTGTTAATCTGTTCAAATGTGACTTGTCGAGTGGGATCAATTGAGCCATCCTGCTTTGCCTTTTCCGAAGTCAAAACTTTTACCTTTCCTTTCTCAACAGCATTCACCATGTTAATCGAGAACCCGATCATGTTCTGAGGGAAAGGGTTACCATCCAATTTCATCTTATTATCAAACTTCAGATGCCCTTCTTGGATAGCTTTCTGAATCCTTATTCTAAAGACCCCGCATTCATTGATGGAATGAGAATTTCTGTCATGAAATCCACAGTACTTCTTATCTTTCACTCCATCAGGCCGAAGCATAGAATGCCCCTCTGGCAACTTGATCCGGCCTTCTTTCACGAGGAAATCAAAGAGCTTATCTGCCTTGGTCACATGAAAATCATAGGTGCCTTTAGCTTGCTTGATCCACCTCTGATTTACTGTCAATTTCTCTTTGCCCCACACTATCTCTTCTACAGCTATTTCTTCTTCATCATCATACTCACTTCCTTGATCTGCCCTTTCGAGGAATTGATTGTAGATGTCAGCTATATCATTATGCTTGACAAATCTGGAGTCTTTCTTGAAGCCATATGCTTGGTTGCTCATCAATGACAGTCCGTGTGACAGCTGACCAAGGTCATCGAATTCCATCACGAATAGCTTTTCCTGAATGGCTGGCAACATCCCTGCTACAGCCATACCAGCCAATTGATCATTCGGTATGTTCAAAGAAAAGCACATGCTTTTTGTCTCTCTGGATCTCCTGAGGAACTCCATTGGTGTTTCATTGTTCCTCTGCCTTAAGGTAGTCAGATCGATTAGCTTTTTCTCATTACCGCCAGTATAATAATGAGCAGGTAGAGAAGTGAACCATGTAAACGCTGGGCCTATCAAGGACAGAGGGAAATATCTAATTCTGAAGGCCTCATCAGCAGAAGCTTCCCCAAGCTGCATCAGGTACCGGGCTATGTATTCCATAGTACTAGTATCATCTTGCCCTGAAAACTTAGTGAATTCAGTGGGAACTTTAACCCTGTTTGGTAATGCCACCCTGTGGTACCATTCTTGGAAGGGAGGTGTATACACGTGTCCTTGATTCTTAGGCTTTAGACCGAATTGATTTTGCAGCACAACGGTCATTCTCTGCACCAGGAGATCAACATTGGTATCTTGATTTCCTGGCCCTCCAGCAGGCATCCCTGTAGCAGCACCATACCCAAGATTCGGGAGAGCATCGATAGCACTATAGTCCATGAACTCTGAATACCCATTCCTGCACATATTCCTTTGTAGCCTGTTACTTGTTGGGGCTATCCTGTAAGCAGGGATAGATTGAACTCCAGGAGTGTCGAACGCCTTCTCACCATATGTGCGTGGATTAGGTATTGCGTTATGAGGGTTCTGTTGGATCGATTGACTACCCACATGTTGAGTTTGATGAACACTCATACTCTGCTGAGGCGGCTGAGCACTTATATCTTGATGAGGTGGTTGGCCATTAGCAGCAGCACTTGGTTCACCTTGCTCAAAATGTTTGTCCACGTTTGGGCCAAAGACACCAACCATCATTTGTCGGAAGCTATTTAAAAAGGTAGTGTTGTGTCTAGCCATTATTTCTTCCATGGCTTGTTGTATCATACCAAAAGCTTCTTGTTTTTCTACAGCAGCTGTGGCATCAGTCTCTCCTGGCATCAGAACTCTTGGCATGTCTGTCCTGAGGAATGGCACACCACTCCTATTCTTGGAGAAAGACAACAAGTACTTTTGCTGGAACTGCTCCACAGCCTCTTTTAGTAGCAATTATGTTCTGAAGACAGTTCATTCAAAGTGACATCCAGGACAGCTTGGATTTGAGGCATCTTGATCAACTTGAGGGTCCCACCGAGCGTGCCAAAAAGTGTGTTGACATAAAATCAGCACCTCACGCCAAGCACACAGCAAGCCGGATTAGCTAGCTTCACACACGTGACCCGTATGTTGAATCCGGAAGCGTGCTAGTCAATCTTCCCTGAAACTGACAAAGGATGAAAATAGTTAGATAAAACCTGGAATTTGCTGGGTGGTACCAGACAGTTCCGTATTTACGGCTATGAAGCCAGTTAGAATGACATATAGCCACAAACAGGCTATCTGTCAGCAGTTTGAACATCATTCGGGAATCAATAAAACGTGTAGATAGAATATTGCCGAAATGATGACATAAGCATGATGAAAAAATCGGTCTTTATTTAAACAATGTTAAAGCACGTAACCATGACCGATCATCAAAGATAAACATGATAAATTAGATAAAAGCGAAGCATGATCATGAATTTGCAGTAAACAAGCATGCATAGGCCAAAAGCACTAGTCTACCGCATGTCTAGATACTTTCAAACCCGTCGAGCATGACATCAAACAAGTTAATCCATCGCATGATACAACTTGTTTGAAATCACACCACCAACCAAGAACAGATCAATCCACTGCATGATACAATCTATACATGGAAGGCTAAAAGCATACATTATTGGAAGCAAGTTCATGAACGTGTTTCACTCGTGATGGAATTGCCGAATCGGGTTCCGTGGAGAAGGAACAAACCATGCAAGATTTAACAAGCTTGAACCCGCAACACGTGACAATATAGATTGATTTGAATTTGGCTATTTGGAGAACGCATGACTCAATTGCCACGTCAAGCCAAAGATTTGGACGTGCAACACGTGGATCACAAACAAGATAAAGCCGAATCTACTCAATCTAAATTGGGCAATAAAGGTGTTACATGAATTAAACATAAAGTAGAAATTCAAAACAACACATGGTAACTTAATGAATCTATTAGATCTCGCCAAATCTAATAGAGCCGATAACTAGCTCCAAGCTAGATCTTAGCCTACTGCATGACTCAGGATCCAACAAGGAAACCTTCTTGAACCAAGCTTAAATCCACCGCATGATACTAAGCATGGTAGCAAGACTACTTGCATCACGATCTAAATCAACCGCATGATACTAGACATGATACAAGGTTGTCGGTACTTACGGAGGTCGACGGATGGATGGCTCCTCTCGAAGAACTCGAGGACTCGACTAGAAGGACTCGAAAGTTGGCACAGGGCCGGTTTGTTGTGAAATTGTTCGATCCCTATTACAAACACTAAGGGTTTATATTTATACCCTGATTCTAACACGACTCCTAGTCGACCACGACTACAACATTTATTGCCTAAACCCTATGTAGAATTAAATGGTTGTTGCCAGTAAATGGCTGTTGCCAGTAAATGGCTGAGAGCACCGCTGCAGAGGTAGTGATTCCAATGTAGAATTAAATGATATGCGCAGTAACGAAATGTCGTCTCCATTGCATACTTAAACCGTGTTTGGAAACAAATCTCTTGTATCTTCTCCTTACAAAACAATTAGATCCCCTGCCCCTTCATCTCTACCCGTGAAAAACAGCAACTGCCTACTCATCGTCACCATTCCCGGCCGGAGATGGATAGCAAGCCGGGAAGAAGCACGCGGCACCAGCCGTCATCGCTGCTGGGCCTCCCTCAAGACCTCCGCATTGAGATTGTGGCGCGCGTCAGTGCGACCTCGGAGCGGCCCTTGGCTGACCTCTGCAGCCTACGCAGTACTTGCTTGACCATGTGCCGCGTGTGCAGCCACGGCGACATTGGTCGGCGTTTGTCGATAGAGGGGATACGAGATGAGATTTCTTGGGTGTGGAACACCACCGCTTACAAAGCATTCCTTGCTATGCTGAGCGGTCTCGAGAATCCGGAGGCTTGCTTCCTCTCTGAAATCAAAACCTTATTCATCGAACACAGGGGATACAATGATCTCTAGCGCGCTGCCGAGGGTGGGAAGGATGCAGCGACCTATCTATACGCCGCCATCTTGCTCTACAGAGAGAACGGCGGTGCCGCCGCAGACGACACCGCGAAGGGGTACATGAGGCGGGTCGCGGGCTGCGACAGTACGACGTCGAGATGGCTGAGCAACGAGGGGTGTCTGTCTTTACGGGAGGAGTCCTAGTAGGATTATACGGTACAAGTCCTAGTAGGATTACAGGGGAATTCTAGTAGGAGTCCATCTTCATCCTTCCTTGCATGGGTACCCAGGGAGTATGCCCAACAAGCCCCCGAGCACATTACAGTCGAGTGTAGTAGTTTGAGTAGACTTGAAGCCTCTACGTGTAGTTCTTGAGCGTCCTCGAGTACTGCTTGGGGAAGTCTTCAATAGTACTTGAACTGCCACGAGGCTGGAAGGTGTTCCAGTTCATTAGTCTTGAAGTTGAGATTATATGGAAGTGCGATTGCAAAATCGCACTCCATATGGAGTAGCCCCCGAGCCTTAGGTTGAGTTGCAGACTCTAGCTGAGGGTCAATATTGATTCTAAATCTTCCGTCTTGAAAAAATTTGAATGATGGGTGTAGCATAGCAGCCCCCGAGCCTTGAATTGATTAGTTAATTAATCCAAGGGTCTTCAGTGTCCATGAAAGCCATTATCCGAGTACTCTTGCAGCGTGTAGCCCCCGAGATAAGAGAGTCGTATGAGCTACATCGAGTAGTTGTTGGTGCAGAGCCCCCAAGCTTGAGAGCGAGCGAAGCCTGCTAAAGTTATCCTCAAGTAGTAATTTGAATGCAGCCCCCGAGCTGGAGAGATTCTGAGTAGTACTTTGGCGTCGAGCCGTGGAGCATGAGAAGTAGTCGTGCCGTCAGAGCGGACTTTAAATGCGACCGAAGTCGACATTAGATGCCGGCAGTGTGGACTTTAGAATGCGACTTGAAAACCAAAGTCGATTTTGTGCCGCGTGGAGCAGACTTTGAGATGCGACTTGAAAACCGAAGTAGACTTTAGGATGCCGCGTGGAGCGGACTTTGATATGCGACTTGAAAACTGAAGTTGACTTTAGATTTCCGCGTAGAGGGGACTTTGAGATGCGACTACAGTAGTCGACTTTGTGCCACGCGGGGTGGACTTAAAATGCAAAAAATGAAAAGCACTTTCCGGAAAGCCAAAGCGAATGAAAAATCAGAGAAAACGAATAGTTTTGCCGCCGCCGAAGCGGGCTTAAGATTGTGACCGAAGTCGGCTTGTGCCACCGGAGTGGGCTTGGGTGCGACCATTAGCATCGACTTGTGCCACCGGAGTTGGCTTGAGTACCTGAGCCATGGATTTCAGACCCAAGGTACGATTGCTGCCAGAGAGGGCTTGAAGGTGCGACCGGAGTCGACTTGTGTACCTAGTGTACTTGGACCCATGGTACAGAGCGTGAAGACCACGTACAGCTAGGGATCATCGTTGCCAAGACGCGAGGGCCACTTATAGCTAGGTTCCAACGAAGCTTACACACGCAGTATGCTGCTGGAGCAGGCGAAGGTGCGACCGAAGTCGACTTTAAGTTGCCGCACGGAGAGAACTTTAGAATGCAACTTTAAGAAGTCAACTTTAGATTGCCGCGTGCAGCGGACTTTAGAAACTGCCTCCTTGGGATAGCCCCCGAGTTGATGAAGTAGGCTCGTGGTGACTTGATTGATATACCCCAAGAGTAGTCAGCAGAGTGTAGCTCCCGTGAAAACCCGCCGAGAAGCGTACACGAGGGCATGTTGTCCTGCACAATGAGGAAAACAAGCCAAGAAAAAAAGGTAATCATTTAAATAAATGACTTAGCTGTTGCCGCCAGTGCGGTCTTGTAGATGAAGTTGTGGCAGTCGGCGATGGAGCCGCGATGGTTGTTGATGAAGTTGACTAGTTAGAGTTGATTCCGACTAGTTGTTGGGGGGTGTGACTGCCATTCTCAACTAGTTTGGAAAACTAGTCAAGATGAATGGTCGACATGATGCGACCAGAAGATGACGTCGCGGCGGCGCGTGGCGTACTCGAAGTAGAGCCAGTGTATCTGTGAGACAAGTAGTCGTGACGCATGGTGTGGCTGAAGTAGAGCCAGTGTGGCCGCAAGACGAAGTCGCGGCGCATGGAGTAGTTGCCGACGAGTCGCGTGACGAGCCGTGTGACGTGCCGAGGCACCCAGACGCGCGGCGTAGGCGAAGTAGTCAACGACGAGCCCGCGCGAGGCGAAGTAGTCGATGACAAGCCGCGTGACGAGCCGTGTGACGTGCCGAGGCACCCGGACGCGTGGCGTAGGCGAAGTAGTTGACGACGAGCGGCGTGACGAGCTGCGCGAGGTGCCGAGGCACCCGGACGCGTGGCGTAGGTGAAGTAGTCGACGACGAGCCTGCGCGAGGCGAAGTAGTCGACGACAAGCCGCGTGACGAGTCGCGCGACGTGCCGAGGCACCCGGATGTGCGACGGAGGTGAAGTAGTCGACGACGAGCGGCGCGACGAGCTGCGCGAGGTGCCGAGGCACCCGGATGCGTGGCGTAGGTGAAGTAGTCGACGACGAGCCTGCGCGAGGCGAAGTAGTCGACGACGAGCCTCGTGACGAGTTGCGCGACGTGCCGAGGCACCCGGACGCGCGACAGAGGTGAAGTAGTCGACGACGAGCCGCGCGACATGCCGAGGCACCTGGACGCGTGGCGTAGTCGAAGTAGTCTATGACGAGCCGCGCGACGTGCCGAGGCAACCGGACGTGCGGCGGAGGCGAAGTAGTCGACGACGAGCAACGCGACGAGCTGCGTGATGTGCCGAAGCAACTGGACGCGCGGCGTAGTCGAAGTAGTCGACGACGAGCCGCGCGACGTGCCGAGACACCTGAACGCGAGGCGTAGGCGGAGTAGTCAACAACGAGCGGCGCGACGAGCCGCGTGACGAGCCGCGCGACATGTCAAGGCACCTGGACGCGCGGCATAGACGAAGTAGTCGACGACGAGCCGCGTCACGAGCCGCGCAACGTGCCGAGGCACCCGGACGCACGGCGGAGGCGAAGTAGTCGACGACGAGCCGCGCGACGAGCTGCGCGACATGCCAAAGCAACCGGACGTGTGGTGTAGTCGAAGTAGTCGACGACGAGCCGCGCGACGCAGAGTAGTCTACGACGAGCGGCGCGACGAGCCGCGTGACGAGCCACGCGACGTGCCGAGGCACCCTGATGCGCGGCGTAGTCGAAGTAGTCGACGACGAGCCGCGCGATGTGCCGAAGCAACCAGATGCGCGGCGTAGGAAAATTGATTCCGCTTTGACAGGAGAAAGGTGACTTGCTTCAATGGATCTCGGTGAGTCGACGAGTAGATTGATCTTGTTGATGAGGGTCCTTCGAATTCGCCCGGTGGTGATGATCACTCCTACCCGACGCGCCAGCTATCGGTGTTTTAGACCGGCAAATCTACCAAGGGGGTACCCGAGGTAGTAGATTGTGAGGTGGAGGATCGTGATCGGGAGACCGAGAACTCGAAGGTGTGCGCAAGGACACGGGACACAAGATTTATACAGGTTCGGGCCGCCAAGGTGGCGAACCCTACCTCTGGTTTGGGGGATGAAGTATGGCGCCCTGCGCTTGGTGTTGGGTTGAGTTCTCTAGCTAGGTACCCTGCCCTCCTTTATATAGTCCAGGGGGAGGGTTCCTAGTCGGTTACAAGGCAGGAGTCCTAGTAGGATTATACGGTACAAGTCCTAGTAGGATTACAGGGGAATTCTACTAGGAGTCCATCTTCATCCTTCCTTGCATGGGTACCCAGGGAGTATACCCGACAGCGAGTGCGCTCCACTACTCGACTTGGCGCATTTGGGGTGAACCGCTGCCGCCTCCGGCACAAGTGCGCGGCGATCAACCGTGCGCAGGCACCGGCGGCGGCTGCGGTGTGGAAAAAGGATGGCTTCAAATTTCTCTGTTTTTCAGCGAAGACTGTAAGTTGCGCTGCGAAATGGTGAAGTTCGCATAGAGTATTGGAATAGGAAATCAGTAGTAGATTAGCTTTTGTATGATGCTCGAATTATCTGTGTAAAATTTTAGGAGAGCAGCAAATCCGACGCGGGTTATCAGCCTAGTGTCGCTAATGACTGTGGGGCCCAGTTCTATTGAAATGAAGAACAGTTCCCATTTCTCCTTTTAATCTGCAATCAAATGTTGTAACAAGTATTTCTTCGTCGTTATTAGTCCAAATTTGATACTTTTTTTCTAAATTTTTCTAAAATCACCATCTATTCTTAATTTCATTGTTTAGTGTACATTCCGTTTGTTGAGTGATGTTTATATGCCTTGTTTTGTTTTTTGTAAGTACAACATATAAATAATATTTGTTTTACACAACCATTAGTGATGGAACTTTACATTTCATAAGCTTAAGGTGAACACAAGGTTTTGTTAAGTTTTCAAATGCATATGAGTTCGAACATGTTGCAAAGTGTGGAAAACTTCAATGTTCAAGCAAACATTCTAGGAAACTATGTGGTAGACAATTATACACAAGTATATTATTCCTTCATCGATACCACTTGAAATTTCGAAGACAAGTTTAGGTACCCAAATTATGTTGCCAAGTCAAATTGTAGATTTTTTAGAGCAAATTCGATGTTATTAGAATTATTATATAATTACCATGGGGTGTAAAAATGAAATATATGAATTTTGGGCACACAAGTGTGACTGTTGATATTTTATTCAAATATTGAATGTCCAAATACGAACTGTTCGTGTTTTTATAATTTTTTAGGTGATGTTTTATGGGCTCTAATAATTCAGGGAAGTAAGTTTCATTCCAAAAAAATTGTGACAGGCCCACGCGTCAGCGTTAGCGGCCAATATAAAAAAGATAACCGTTGCCTGGCCGCCCGGGCCCAACTGCCAACAAATGCGATCCGGGTTCACTAACCATCGTCGCCAATGACGCTGGCCCATGCATCGGCGTTAGCATCAGCAGGCTAACCTGCGTCGGCAATGACTACTCTAATAAGATCTGATTCATCACAACAGATCTCCAGTTCATCACAACAGAACACCGTTCATCACAACACGGTTGGATCTACTCGCGAATATTAGATCGAGTTCATGACATACAAAATCTAACAACCAAACTAATAAACTAAGCAGTTCATGATCGACAGACAAACTAAGCAGTTCATGTCCAAGAACCGGACGAAGACACAAAAGCACACAGACATTATTGTTACTAATTGGTAGAGGAGTCTATCAATTAGTCGGAGTCCCGCCGTCGTCGCCACCGTCGCCGCCGTGGCTGCTGTCGTCGCCGTCGTGGCTGCTGTCATCGTCGTGGCTGCCGTCGTCATCAAAGAAGAAGTGGCGGCGGGCAGCCTGCTTGACCACGGGGTCGTTCTCGAGCTTCTCAGCCAACTCGTGGATCCTGAAGGCGAGACCCTTCAAGCTCGGGTCCTTGTACACATCATGATGCACCTTGATGTCGAAGGCCTCGCCAACACCTTCAAGCTTTCTGAAGGCGCTCTTGAGCAGCTCGATGGCGAACTTAGTGTCGTCGAAGAGTGATTCCTTGTCGGCGTCCTTGGTCGCCGGCTCCTTCCCCTTGTCTAACTTCTTCTGACGGCGGCTTTCGTCGTCGTTGTCCTCCCTTCTTCCCCGCTTCATCGGCGATGGGCTCCTCGACACCATCTCCTCCTTCTCTCAGTGATTGAAGATTTGTAGTGGTGAATCGCGAGGAGGAAGAAGAAGTGAAGAAAAAGATGATAAGCTTATGGAAGAAGCAGGGGAAAGCAAGGGAGGGCGACTGGGCGAGGGAGTTATATTGACAAGACGCAAAACCGTCAGGCGCCTCTGCCCCCACCCACTACTCCATTACTGCCAGTACGTGCCACTTGATTGTGCATCGGGCTCCGTCTCGGGCGCAAAGCCACGCATCGCCTTTCACTTACGCGGGACGGAGAAGGGGCGGGGCAATGATGTCGGGCCCACTTGTCAACGGCAGCAGCCAAACTGCAGTGCATTTTCAATTTCCATTTATTGTTTATTACGACATGGTCGAGGAACCATCTTCAACCTTCAACCCTCAAGCTCGTCGCCTCCTTTAACTTCAATCCTAGTCACCAACTTCATCCCTCTTCAACTTCCATCCTTCTTGCCAACTTCATCCCTTGTAGCTGCCAACTTCAACCCTCGTCACCATTCAAATTCCAAACCCCGTCGCTGTGTTATTTACGCCCCTTCTCCTTGATGGCCGCAATGTGCTTGATGCTGCTGCTGCCAGATGAACTTCTCACCAAGATCATCATCCACTCCATCAAGGATGTGGTCGTTTCCATTTTCTGAGCCTTCGCAATAAAATTTGCGGCACCTTCCAACGCATCCGCAACTCCGATGAGGTACTATTGCAGGTGTCACTGCGTGATCTTCGTGAGGCGTGCAAGAATCGCTACGTCAGGTTGTGCTTTGAGCGGCGCTTCCGCGAGGCCAATCATCCGGAGGCATTGTGCTTCGATGGGATGGTGAGGTTGATGAGGCGGCGGAACCCCTATAAGGGTCTGAAGCTCATCAGAGATGTCGCTGCTTAAGACTCCGGTGCCGAGTACTTCTTAGCGATGCTGAAGTACCGTTGCAACCCGGCGGACCCCGAAGCCATGGCACTGCTCCAGGAAATCAGTGGCGGCCCATCGCCCCCTGACGGGTGGTGGAAGAACCACAACCTACGGCGGCTGTGCTACCTCGTCAAGCAGGATCTCGACAACATTGTGTGGTGGTACTGGCTTGATGACGGCGACGACGACATTCCGTTGCTGCCCGTCCAGAATCCCCACATCTGCTTTTGGGAAGCGGGATGTAGGTACTACGGACCAGATACCAAAGAGATCATCCACTACTGCAGCACCGAGTATCGCATTCGTAATGAGTTCGACCTCTAGACGTGTAGCTTCCGCCCCGCCGTGGAGTACGCCGTCAGCAGGATAAACATCGGGACGTAGGCGCAAGCATCAATGAACATTATCTATCTTGAATGTAAATTATTAGATATTACTAAACGCGGATTTGATTTTATCAGGATGTCAGTTCTTAATCAATTTTGATAGATATTATTTGATTTGTTGCGTTTGTGAGTCAAATCGAAGGTTGCGGTGGTCTCATTTGCCGCCAACGAGGCCTGGGATGCCCTCTTGGGTGTCAAAACCGCCGAAGCGGGCACGGTGGCGGCGGCGGCGGCGGGCGGCGGTGCCCTCTGCTTCCTCCTTTGTTATATTCAAATAACTGTGGGGTCAGTTCTATTCAAATAAAGAACAGTTCCCATTTCTCCTTTTAATCTGTAATCAAATGTTGCAACAAGTATTTCTTTGTCATTATTAGTCCAAATTTGATATTTTTCCTATTTTTTTAAAAAATCACCATCTATTCATTAATTTCATTGTTTAGTGTACATTCCGTTTGTTGAGTGATGTTTATATGCCTTATTTTTGTTCTTTGTAAGTACAACATACAAATAATATTTGTTTTACACAACCATTAGTGATGGAACTTTACATTTCGTAAGCTTAAGGTGAACACAAGGTTTTGTTATGTTTTCAAATGCATATGAGTTCGAACATGTTGTAAAGTGTGGAAAACTGCAATG
Organism: Cenchrus americanus; assembly: GCA_947561735.1. Lineage (NCBI taxonomy): Eukaryota > Viridiplantae > Streptophyta > Magnoliopsida > Poales > Poaceae > Cenchrus > Cenchrus americanus. The sequence continues at coordinate 224,783,281 of OX387245.1, read as the reverse complement.
TTCAAGCAAACATTATAGGAATGTGAGAGATGTAGATATTTGTACACAAGTATATAATTCCTTCATCGAAACCATCTGAAATTTTGAAGACAAGTCTAGGTACCCAAATTATGTTGGCAAGTCAATTTGTAGATTTTTTAGAGCACACTAGATGTCAGTAGAATTATTACATCATTAACATGGGATGTAAAAACGGATTCTAAGAATCTTGGCCACATAAGTGTGACTGTTGATATTTCATTCAAATACTAAATGTCCAAATACGAATTGTTCGTATTTTTATGATTTTTTAGGTGTTGTTTTATGGGCTCTAATAATTTAGGGAAGCACGTTTCTTTCGAAAGAAAATAGTGGCTGGCCCACGCGTCAGCGTCAGCAGCCAAAATAAAAAGATAACCGCTGCAGGTTCACTAACAAAGGCGATCCTTGTTCACTAACCATCGTCACCCATGACACTGGCCCACTCGTTAGTGTTAGCAGGCGAACCGTGCATGGGCTGCTCAAAATTTCCCACCTATATTTACTATAGTGCCCATGAAATTCTAATTGTTGCACAGAGCCTTTAAGGGCACGCCAGTAGTTTCATTAAATACAGTTACACGTGACGTTCATATTCGGCTCCTCGCTAGACAGATCCACAACGCGCGCATTCTCCCCACCGTCGCTGCCACTCGCCCCGCTCGCCTTCACCGCTCTCTCCCCGCTGCAGCCCTACTCTTCTCCTGCCCCACCGCTTCCTCCGTGACGACGGTGAAAAGGACGCGGTTACTAGCATGTGGGCGTACGTCCGGCCAACCTAAAGATGGTTGACGCGGATCTGTCGACGTCGTCCCCGGCCACGACGACGAGCCGACCACCTCAGGCCACGAGCTGACGTGGATTCGGCCCCTCTGACCATCATGAGAACAACTACTTCATTCGCGATAGAGGTTAGTCCTGCTTGAACTCCCAACGCCCTCTCTCTCATCGGCCACCAAAATCTGCTATATATTCATGTCAATGTGGATTAATTAGGGAGACATGCCTTGATAGTTCATCTTTAATTGATTGACTGTGGATTTGATGGATGGATTTTGTTGCCCCAAGTATGTTTGAATAAATTGTTGCTAACAGATATAGTTATATGAACTATTGAAATTCATTTTCATGTTCCTGGTGCTACAATTTTTGCACTGTAAATTCATGAAAAGCAACGAGGATGTTAGCATGCTTTAATTCTATTATGTTTTAAATGTACTAGATCGACTGTTATGGTTTGAACCTGTTAGCGTACTTTAATTCTGCTATGCTTTGAATGTACCAGATCGACAGTAATGCTTTGGACCTGTTAGCATATTTTAATTCTCGCTATGCTCGGATCGACAGTAATGCTTTGGACCTGTTAGCATATTTTAATTCTGATGGCCACATAATGTCATTGGGAATTGCATTGCAGTGGTTTATAATGTAGTCCACCCAATCTGCTATATATTCATTTCAAGGTGGATTAGGGAGACATGCCTTAATAGTTCATCTTCAATTGATTGACTGTGGATTTGGTGGATGGATTTTGTTGCTCCAAGTCTGTTTTGAATAAATTGTTGCTAACAGATGAAGTTATATGAAATGTTGAAATTCATTTTCATGTTTCTGGTGCTATAATTTTTGCACTGTAAATTCATGAAAAGCATAAAGGATGTTAGCATATTTTAATTTTGCTATGGTTTGATTGTACCAGATCGACACTTATGCTTTGGACTTGTTAGCATACTTTAATTCTGATGGCCACATAATGTCAGTGGGAATTGCATCGCAGTGGTTTATAAGGTATTCCGATAACTAAACTGTCTTATGCTTTGTTGTGAGTGTTAATTGTTTCACTACTGTCATATATATTGTTATTGTTGGTGTCATGATGTGTTGTGAGTGTTGTTTCACTACTGTCATATATAATGTCATGACCATTGCTTTATCCTCTTGTTGCATGTACATATGGAACGCACAATCCATCGCTGCTCAAGTTGGACAAGGAAGTAGTTGAAGGAATTTATTCTCTTCTTTGATATATAAGCATATTGTTGTGTCCCTGTCAAAATGGTTAGCACCTATCCCTGTATGCTAATTAAGTAAAATATGAACTTTGTATGTCTATGTTGATTTTATTTACGACTGTATCAGCTATTTTTCCTGTCAGAGAAAACGAGTTTATCTAATAAGAATTTTGTTTAGATTTTTAGTCTTGCTTATGCTGCTCTACTGACAAACCTGACATATCATCTATGCAGTCTCCCACAACAACAAACTCCTCTACCTCCAGTGCATCATCACAACCCGTCGTCGGTGAACCTTCTTCACAGGGTCACTCAACACAGACTGCTGCGAGTAGTACTCGATCCCGCGGGTCAAGGACACAAAACAAATGGGCAAAAGACAAGTTGACTGCAACTGGACTTGATGTCAATTTTTGGCCTACCCCAGATGCTGAGGGATAGATTTGTATTGGTCTGTGGTCTCATTGCTCGAGAGAGGGTGTCAATCAACAGGGCGGTTGATGATCTCTCACCAATTGGGAAGGACAATCTATTCACAGTTTTAGAGGAAAAGCTAGATTACCCAGCCAATCTAGAAGAATTTATTCGCAAGAAGGCAGTTAAGGCAGCTATATCACATGGAACCTTGCAACGGCGGTTCAAGGCCCATTTAAGAAAAAATATGTGAGTGAAGAGGAGACTCCCTTTGTGAAGCATGCCTTTTTGCAGCAATAAGACTGGGACATGTTTGTGCAGGAAACCAATTCTCCTTCATTTCAACAATTGAGCCAGGAGATGAAACAAAAGAGAGCATTGCATAATAAGCCACACAAGATGAGCAGAAAAGATTATCGTGGTAAAAAGAAAGAGTGGGAGGAGGAGGATGCAAAGCTCGCTGCCGAAGGAAAATAGAACCCTTGGGACCAATTTCTTGGACGTTTGAGACCTTATCTGCGGGCAAGGGTAGCGAAGAAGAAGAAGAATACTAGTGAAGGAAGCGGTGGCATACATTCAGAAACCCTGCGGTGGTAGGGGTAGCAGATAGGGTGAAAACACTTGCAGCTCAGGGTAGCGATGGTTCTTTCTCTATGGTTAGGGAGGATGATATCCTCACAAGAGCACTTGAGACTCCAGAGCATCGAGGTCGGGTCCGAGGCGTGTCTAGTTCACTTGGCTGGGGTAAAGGGTTTGGTGAAGAGTTCGCTGGAATGTACAGGAAGAAGAGGAACAAGAGGTCTGATGCTCATGATGTGATGGGGGGCAAAACATTTAAATCAATTGTTCATGCTCTAAGACTATCAGGCATGAACATACCAAAAAATGCACTTCTTCCTTCCCAATTACCAGCGCCTGTCAGTAGCAGCGAGGAAGAAGATATGGATGGCATTGAGGAAGAAGATGGGCATCACCGCGAGGAAGAACATACGCATGACAACGAGGAAGATAGCAGAGAGCGAGATCATTGGAATGCCAATAGTGACGAAGCGAATGAAGTGCACAGTGATAGTCGATCACCTATGCTGGACACAATAGATAAGTTGACAGAGCCAACCGCATGCAGCCTTTAGGATGGCACCGTGGAGCTCGCACTAGCGAAAGTCTTTCCATCTCAAAAGGCTTGTCATTCAGTACCGGTGCAGGATGGGTATGTTGTAGTGCAACCTACTTATGTGTGGGCCAATGCGAGTCAATACCCTCTGCCTATACCAATTGATGGGGGTGACGTAGCAACCCTAGCTAAGGCTCTTGTTCAAAGGATCCAATGGCCAAAGGACAACATCATTATACCACCCATGACGAGACATCCCAACCCGGAAGCCGCAACAGGTAGCAGGGGTACAACATAAGATGGAGGTGCTGCAGCTCAGTGTCAGCAAGAGAAGGTTCAACAGCAGCAGCAGCAGCAGATCAACAAAACTACGCAGCAGGAGCGTCGACAACAACCGGAGGAGAAGCCCAAGCAAACTCCGCCTAAGTAGTAGCTGCAACTTGAGGATAATCAACAGACGAAACAGCAGCCTCTCCAGTAGCAGGAGGAGCGCAGGCAATCTCCCCCTAAGAAGCAGATGCAGCAAGTACATCAGCCTCTGCAACAGGAGGAGCCTAGGCAATCTCCACTGCAGAAGGGGAACCATGCCAGGAAACCTCTGTTTAAAGATGAGATTCTTAACTGTGTTAATAGGACAGAATAGGACAAACCAAAATACAAGTCTGGTGCAACTATGTTGTCAGAAGTAAATGTAAAGGCTGCTGGACCAAATTGTGCCAAGTTGCATGCCTATGTCATGGAACACAGTAAGGATAAACTTGCCTTTCCAACAAAGGTGGGTCAAGACTACTTTAAACGTGGTTGTGGTGCTTTAATGTTAAACATTGAATTCAGTAGTGTGTTTAACCTTATAACCCTGGCTTCTCTGGATGTTACCTTCATTAGGTTGTGGGCATCGTAAGTCCTTTAAAACATAAAAAGATATTTCTTTAATTTTGACCGCAAATTTCATGCATGCTAACAATTTGATTTTTTATAGGAAAATGATGGACAAGTCAGCGGAGAAGCAGAGCAGTGTTGGGTTTTTAGATCTAGATTTGTTTACTTCAACAAATATTTCTCAGCATTCTCAGCAAGTTGGCAAAGCAATCTCAAATGCAATGATGAACAACTACTACGTGGTGGGTGCCTACTGTACTAACCACTAGGTAACAATGATCAATTGTATGAAGTGCAAAGAGGTTTGGTACCTAGATTCTGCTAAACAACATCCCCCATTAAAGTTCGCAGACCTCCAAATGTTTTGAACTGGTCAGTTTTTTGTAGGTTATGTTCACAAAAATTCAATCTCTTAGTATTTTTAATTGGTATTGCTGACCATGCAGGGCCTTTGGTACAGTATTTTTTGTTCACAAAAAATCAATCTCTTAGTGTTTCTAATTGGTATTGCTGATCATGCAAGGCCTTTGGTGATGCACAGGATAGAGTGAAGAAAGGAAGGAAAATAAGCCAAAAGCCACACTCAAGCACAAAACAAATCTCGCTGTAAGACCGAGGTTTTTTTATGGTCCCTTCTTACCTATTTGGTACTGCATTAACTTGTCATTTTGGTACCTCGATGCAGTGTGCTCAGCAGCCACGGGGGTCCTCTTTGTGTGGATTTCATGTGGCATTCCATATGTTAAGACTACTCGATGCCATACTTGACATCAAGAAGGTTGTTGTAAGTAGATAATAATGCTCAAACTTGTCTCTGCTCATATTATCCATCCGATTTTAGAAAATGATTTCTACTTGTATTCTCATTTATGATTGTATTTTGCAGGATTTCAAACCGGCCTCCTGTAGATGGTTCCACAGAAGATGTTAAGCGTGTCCGGGAGATGTCGTGCGAGTACATTCTTAAGGAGACCATCGACCGAAAGGGCAACTTCTATAGTGGTGCACCGTGAGTTTATTGTGACCAGAAACTTGAAACTCATTCAGTCTTCTTTAGTCAAGTGTTGTTGCCTGAGAAACCTGCTTGGCCTGCTTGGTTGGGGTCAGATACTGCCTCGTTTAGACAGTTTTCTCATGACTCCATCCAAACAAGTCCTGGTGAGGGTAACTTGAAACTTGATGTGATTCTAGCTTGTCTATAAATGTGATCTTGCTTTGCCTATATCTGTGATGTGAGAATGTGTTTGTGATGTCTCCTTGCTGTGGTGGCTGCCAAATCATGGTTGGTTCCAGGATGCAGCCCCTGGTGGCTGCCAAATCCTGGGTGGTTCCAGGATGCTGCAGGCAACTGGGCAGGTTCCTGTAGGGGTGGCCGCCATATCTATAACGGGCGTTAATTAAAGCTCGTTACAAACACTGATCAGTGAGTAACAGGCTTCATTCGGAAATCCCGTTACAAAACTACCCATAATGTAACGAGCAGTGTAAAAGTCCGTTACCAGTCCTGACTGGTGGGCCCCAAGACATGGCTCGTTCATCGAGATATAGGAGACGCATGTTGAAAGCAAGCATCTCCTTTAATAGAGAGAAAGCAGACGCGCGTGGAAACAGATGTGTCTCATTTCGTCGAGACAGTGGAGACGCAGGTTCACGGAGCACGTCTCTGAAGTTAATTTCACAGTAACGGGCTCTGTTTCATGCCCGTTACCAAAGTTTCATGTGGGCCCAGAGAAACAGCCATTTCACATGACTAGTGACTAGTTGTGGTAACGGTCGTTGTTTGATGCCCGTTACGAATCCTATATGTACTGAGACGCGCGTGAAATAGACGTGTCTCAGTTCGTCAAGATAGTGGAGACGCAGGTGCACACCATGCGTCTCTGATATTGAGTTTCTGTAACGGGCTTTGTTTTGGTGCTCGTTACGAAAGTTCCCTGTGGGCCTAGAAAAACAGTCATTTCACGTGATCGGTGGCTAGTTGTGGTAACTGTTATTGTTTAATGTATGTTACGAATATGTCTTATCAGTAACGGGCAGATGCCCGTTACCTTTCTTGGCTTATTTGAAACACTTGATCGGTAACGGGCGCTTTGCCCGTTACCAAAAGCGATCTACGCCCGTTACCAAAGCCAGTTCTTCACGTAGTGTTCGATTTTGCGCAGAGAAGAGGCCGCCCCGAGGAAGGAGTCCGTCCAGTTCTCCCGGGCCAAAATCTCCACCGCATGGTGCCCAGCGGCGCATCGTGCTTGCATTTGCTGCAATGTTAGTGTCAGGTCTTTGCATTTTTGTAGTAAAATGCGCCAGCGGTCCTCGAACTTGTCTTGTTGTGTCAGCTAGGCCCCAAACTCTCAAACTGCATTTTCATACACTCAAACTTGAACCGGGCGACATCACAGGTCCAAACGGGCCTCGACCCGCTTCGCTGGCCAACGTGGCCGTCCACATGGGCTGTGACGTGGATTGGCGAGATGATTCGCGCATGTTTTCATTGGCTTTTTTACAATTAGCACCTTGCGATCGTAAAACCAGCTTGGAAGTTCATCTCTATCAAATCCCTAGCTCTGGTCGCATTCCCCAAATAATTTGGCCGCCGCCGTCGGATCCCCATTCGTTGGAACGCCGGTTCAGCGACCTCCTCCTTGTTCCTTCGAATCCTCGTCCTGAGTTTCTGTTCCCTTCCGAGTCTGCATTGCAATTGATTCCTGATTCGCTGCGGTGAGCGGTGGACCTGCTAGTCGTGCTGGAGGTCGTTCGTGTCGTCGCTGCGAGCCTGCAAGCAATGGCGTCGCCGCTGCCGTCGCTGCGAGCCTGCAAGCACGCCGCGAGCTTGCAAGCAGCGGCCACACTGGCCTCGCCTCTGTATGGCGCTGCGCCCCAAAGGTCACGACGGGTCAGTTTGTGGTCCTGCTGTCCTAGGCTTCACAACTACTCTTTGATGTCACTGGCATGCATGTGATGTTCGATGGAGCCATGGCTGTGTAGCATGAAGGCATGAAGGCCAATAAGAAATGCTCGTGGTTCAATTGGTAATGCTTGGCAGAGTTGGAAACTTGGAATCGCATCACTGCAAGTAGAACTGCAGAAGCAGAGGAGCCCCAATATGGCTGCATTGCAGAGGGTTCAGAAGACATTGTCGTGTGTTTATAGCTATAGTATTGCAGGGCCATTGTTGAATGTTGGTTTTCATAGTGTACTAGTTGTGTGTGTGTGTGCGTCTACTATCTTGATGACCAACCTGTATGGTCAATTACTCACTACACCTTGAGATATATGTACTGAATATTAATGCATTAGTATTGCTCCTGAATTTTCTGAAAAGCACTCAATTGTTGATCATGTATGCAATGTACTGAATTTGGGATTTGTATTACATTTGTGTAAATAAATGATAGATTTGTGTGACATGGTTGATACTCTGATTGAAATATGACTAATCCATGCCAACTCCTTCATCTTCCTTTGGCTTTCTTTCCCTTTGCAATCTTCTTCCCTTTAGCAACTCCATCTTCTACGTCCTCATCAACATGGTCAACAAATAAATCATCATCTCCAGCCATAAACTCATAATCACTATCTATAAAATCAGAGTCACCCTCACTGCCATCTTCACTCACATTTGCTTTTTCTTCCACAACAGGTGAGCTATCCTCATTTTGAACCATCCTATGACGTCTCAGGTTTCTGTAGAAATCAGGCAGCTTCTCACCCTCCTCCTTATGAATGTGTTGAACCTTCATAGGGCTTTTAACCATGGGTAGTTGTGCTACTGGGTTGGTAACATCATCATCCCAAGCAGCCCATGCAATGCTGTCATCATGATCAAAGTACACCACCAAGTTCTTCACACTATGTACCATTGAACACATGGACTTAGTGTCTGAATCAGTAGCGATTACTCTCAATCCATCTGCAAGCTCTTTCCCTGGAAGCAACTAATACATCTTCAGCTCTGCAGTCTTAGTGTAACCCAATTGCTCAATGAAGTCATCAAACCATAGTGGCGACCAAGTATCAGCCTCACAATGATCAAACCAGTCCACCTTCTCATCCACATATGTCCTCAAGTGACCAAAGCCAACAAATAAACCACCATGATGAATCTCAGTTGTGAACTCATCGTCATTGGCACCTACATCACAGAACAAATTTGTTTACACAACATTTGTGACTTGGCTTGGAAAATGTAACTAAAATTCAACATATTTTTGTAAATTAATCTCGGTTCAGAAATGAAAAACCTAACATTTCTAATATAAACTATAAACTGCTCATATTATTATGACTGCCCATTACCAACATCTTCCAAGATGATTGACAAGATAAGGTGCTTCACTACGGCTGCTGCTATCAGTATAAACCTAAACCCCAGAACGTAACCCCCACAAACATAGCACATAAGTACATTATGAGTTCGCCTCAAATCGTAAACCTTAGATCCCAAATCAAACCTCTGTGCCTCAGCCATCAACAACTTCAACCAAATCATCATAGAAAGAACAAATTCAGCACTGCTAGCATCTGACAAACTCACCGTATGTGGGCACAGGGTCTCCCTTCCGCCTCAATCTCGGCACCATCGTCGACCGTCGTGGCCAGCAGCTCGCCCTCCTTGCTTCTCCCAACTCGTTTGGCCTGGACTCACTGCCGATCGCCAGCAGCCCCTCCAGATGAACTCGACGACATCGAGGGACTAACAGAGGAAAGGTGTCGTTGCTTAGATGGAAAACAACGGAGAAGCAGGCGAGGAAAGGGGTGATTGCTTGTATGGCACCTCCAATCCACGTCACAGCCCATGTGGACGGCCATGTTGGCCAGCGAAGCGGGTCGAGGCCCGTTTGGACCAGTGATGACGCCCAGTTCAAGTTGGAGTGGCTGAAAATGCAATTTGGGAGTTTGGGGACCTAGGTGACACAACAAGACAAGTTCGAGGACCGCCAGCGCATTTTACTTTTTTTTTTTTTGCCGCATCTAGCCCGTCCATGTCATGCCAACTCTGTTCTGAATGCCATTCCAATCAGAATTGCTAATTCGTTTCTGTCCTCTAACCAACAGTTCGATCAACCTGGAGCATTACTGTTGCCATTCAGTAGTTACTGAATCTGTTGAAATATTGCCACATGATTAATTTGCTGAATTTGCATTGTTTTACTTTGTTTAGTCCTATGCATTTTTACTGCATGTAGCCTATTGTGAATGACTTTCCAATTAGAGCTGTGAATTCATTTCTTTCGTCTAACCAACAGTACGATCAACTTATCAACCTGGAGCATTGATTAGTTACTGTGGATGGCGCCTAGACGGTGGATGTAAGCAGCTAAGGCTCCGGTGAGTTACTAAATCTGTGTCCGTCGGATCCACCCGCACCCCGCGCCGCGTCACGACCCTCGCCTTCGCCCTGCGCGATGCGTTTTAGTCAGGTTGCACGAGCATGCAGACGGGCAGCAGTAGCAAGCGGGCACTTGTGGTACTCACTGTTGCTGTTCGCCGGTCCCCAAGAGTTGTGTGTGTCGACAAGACGCCGCGACCATCAGAGCAGGCGGGCACTTGTGGTACCCACTGTTGCTGTTCGCCGCCGCCGCCGCCGCACCGGCTCGCCTCCCGTGCTCTGCCGTCGTCGTGACACAGACTGATCAGAGAGCTCGAAGCCCGTGCTCAGAAAGGCAGGGGCGCTCACCGACAAAGAGAGTAGGAGGGGCTAGGTTGAGGGCTCGCCGACGCCGGATTTTGCGCCGTTACAACTCCTCGTCATGGTAACCGTAGCTCCAAGGCTCTGTGTTTGGCTCTGCGGCGCTCGAGGTGAAGAGAAAGAGAGGGAGAACGGCTAGAGAAAGCGAGGAGAGAGAGGCCGCCGGAGACGGAAGGATTACTCCTTGCGTGGCCGAGGGAGAGAGGTGTGTGATTAAAACATGAGTAAAATACATCAAAGGTCCACTAACTTGTAATAAGGTGTCACTTATGTCCATCAACTTTGAAAATGCATTTTCAGGACCATAAACTTGTTGAGTCGTTCACCGCAGGTCCATAACTGTCCACATATGCTTGTACTTGTGACATCACATGATGAATTGGCTAGAAAAGGGACATCCTAATTGAGGCATTTCATCGAGCAGCTTATGAGTGACACATGCTTGATATTTCCGGAGCTAAACGACAGCACCCTACTCCTGTCGTGCACACGAGAAAGCTACCGTTATTCAACCTAAGGAATGTCTAAGTATATGTGTCGCTCATTTGTAACCTAATAATTGAAATGCCTTAGCTAGAGATGCTTCTTGAGCCAAGTTATGATATCATGTCACCAGTACAAGTATATCTGAACAATTATGGACCTACGATGAATGACTCAACAAGTTCATGGACCCAGAAATGCATTTTAAAAGTTGATGGACCTAAGTGACACCTCGTTACCAGTTAATCGACCTCCGATGTATTTTACTCTTAAAACATTAAGTATAGAACTATGCTTATCTTTTTTATTTTGATAATTTTCTTAATAAAACTAATATGATGAGGGTAAATTGGATATCGAGAGCCCCGCGCGCCGCACGGGCATGTTACTGCTCCTTAAAAATCTCTATCTTTATCTCTACTACTGAAAAGAGTGAAGTGGAGAAAAAATATGGGTGAATCTTCCCTCCGCTCGGACGACCGCGCTTGCCCCCCTCGCGCGCGCCTCCTGAGGCCCACCCGGTCCCACCGCGGCCCTCTCAATCCTCGCCGCGGCCCTCCCTCCTCAATCCCTACCTCGCGCACATCCAGACCGCAGTCGCCCTCCTCCCTACGCCTCCTGTCCATCGTCGCTGAAATGCGCCGCCTCCCCCATCCTCCTCCATGCGCTTCCTCCCTCGTCGTCATCCTGCAGCCTTCCTCGCCTCGGCCACCGTCCTCCTCTGATCCTGCAGCGTCTCGCCTCCGCCCTCCTCCCTACGCCTCCAGTCCATCGTCGCTGAAATGCGCCGCCTCCCCCATCCTCCTCCATGCGCTTCCTCCCATCGTCATCGTCCTGCAGCCTTCCTCGCCTCAGCCGCCGTCCTCCTCTGATCCTACAGCGTCTCGCCGCCGCCGCCTCCCTGCAAGACCTCCCGAGACCAGGTCGTCGCCTCCGCTATCCTCCTGCAGCATCTCGCCTCTGACAGCATCGCCTCCTGCAAGACCCCTCAACATCACGTTGTTGCCTCCGCCATCCTCCTCCAGTCCTCCAGCAGCATCTCGCCGGCCAGCTGCCCACTGCACCGTCTCGTGATGTCGTGATGTTGTCACCCGCTGGAGACACGCCGTTGCGCCGCACCTTGTTGTAGCCACATGCATGCGCCTCGCGGGATATGACGGCTGACCCCTCCAGCCTGTTCGCTCGGCTTATCAGCCACCAGCCAACAGTACTTTTCTCTCAGAACAAACTAGCCACCAGCAACCAGCCAGCAGTACTCTTCTCTCAGAACAAACCAGCACCAGCCATCAGCCACCAGCCAACCGAACAGGCTGGATTCGTGGCGTGTGCGATGGAGGTCAATGATCCATCCACTCAGGTGTTGGGCATCTACATCTTCGCCAACAACTACCCGTGCATCTACGTCGTCCACTGCGCTTCCACCACCAACGCCGTCAACACCTGCAATGTCCTCGCGCTCTCATGGATGGCCGCGCCCCTCACGCCTGCACTCCACGACCTACTGCACCGTCGTCGTTCCGAATCCCTTGTTAGTAGGGCGCAAGCCCTCAAGGTGAGCGATCAATCAATTTCAATTTTTCCAGTGATTTCATCTATTCGACTTGCACCGGCTTGCATCCGCTGGCCGGGTTCATCCGGCCATGGCCGAAGTTCGATCAAACTCAGATTAGAAACATAGCATGGTGTTGCTGAGTCTGATAGCCACCATTAGTGAACTCTAGGATTATGCGGCTTGCCTGATAGAGTTAGTCAGAGTTAGTCAGGATTGGCTAAACCTTGATGGAGCTCATTAAGGTCATTGAACCACGGTGGCAATAGCAGAGCTTTAATTTGGAACAATAACCAAGTAAACTCATTGAGTTTCTCATGAAAAATCCAAATCAGTTTGGTTCTTTGATGAATCATCCTCTGTTTATGTCACTGATGTTTTCAAGTTCAGAAACTACATCTGTAGAATAGGATAAGCAATTAGCCCAGCTCTCTGGTTATGTGAGCAACACAATTTTTATTTTTTATTTTTTTCCTTTCAACATTACTCATACATACGCTCGGTGTATTTAAACTAATCACTGGCTGCAAGCTCCATTAGATAGCTTGCAGAAGTTATCTGTAAATTGGATATTATCTTATTAAAATTCTTTATATCATCTGTCATGCTATAACATAAAAAGATTTAGACATTTGATTTGTCATGTGAAAAGCTCTCGCTAGGTACTTTGAAAAGCTTGTTGTCAGGTGCTGCTGGTTTAGTCTTGTGCTCCATTTCATTAGGTTTCTCATCCTTTTGTCATCAGGACGCATCAGCCATATGCTCGGTTGCAGCATAGTAATATTATCCTACTATGCCAATGTATAGGTTAAAATGGAAAAATGTCCTCTTGGTGCAGCCATGTCACTCTGTTCTTGATGGGGGAGGAAGAGCCAAATCATAGCAGGAACTCATTGTTTTGGTGAACCAGCTCTAGGCGGCATGCTTGTGTTTTTGAAAGCTCCAGTCTTGATCCCAGGTTAATTATTTTAAAAAGCTCCATCTTTTATTGTGGTAGGATCACTGCAATTGAAGACTCTATAGGATTCATTAATCATTATTCTTCAAATTTTCAGGCGTCCTAGGTAGAGTGTTACCCCTCATCTTTTTGAGTGAATGTCCATTTAAACTGAGCATTACCGTTGCACAATCATTTTTCAGGTCAATATTGCCATGACTGGAAAATATACTGGCCTGCTATAAATGTAACCTTTTTTACTAAGTTCAGATGCACACTTGTACTTGCAATGATGGTAATAATTTCTGTACACATGAAGTTTCAGCCAATCAGTTGGTATCTATAATTCTATGTTTGATTACGAGTCAATGAAAAAACTAGACCAAAGCGACTCACAAGTAATTATTTATCTTTGTGATAATACAGTGTCCATACAATAACATTTCTAAGTTGGTGTACAACATATATTACTATCTCAGTTGAATATGAGCATAATTAACCCAAAAAAAGTCAAAACAATGCATGACTCCTATTGCACCTGGGTAAATCTAAGATCTTGGTAAAACACTTGAGGGTATTACAAGTTGTGGTGTGTTTCTGAATTCCAAATTTCGTCTTTGTTTCTCGTATTGTTTTGGCACTTTAAAAGTTGAAATATTCTTGAAAATTGAGTTTCTTTATTAGACGTCAATATGTCATTAGGGTGAGTGAGTTATCATAATTGGGACAGCTGACCTTGGGCTAAATCATTTGCATGTTGTCTGGTGTGATAACATTTTCTGCTTGATTAGTTCGTTGCTTATCATCTAGCGTATGCCACATCATGCTCCCATAGCTCAAACGTTTGTGAGAATCGCATCACTGGATAGCCTTACATGAAGACTCATTTTTCATATATATAGAATCATGTGTTCTGTCCCTATGGTGGTTATTTTGGTAACTGATTTCTCATGATGATAATTTGGCCACATTTCCTGAATAAATTATGTGGCCCTACTTTGTTTACATACTTTATTGTATACAAGGAGGTTTTGACATTGTAGGCCAGGTAATATTATGATATTTGTTATTTATGTATATCTTACATATTAATGTGTATTTGGATAGAACAATGAAATTTAATGCTTCTTTCTTTCTCTCTAGGAAAAATCAAATGCTTTATTATGATACTGTGCATGGGATGGTGTTTCAGCTCCACATGGTTTGTCTCAATCCAGGTAAACATTTTTTAATATGTTACTACATTATCTTTGTAATATGTTACTAGAATGTCTTCATGTTTTTTTTTCAAATACCCTGCAGTGCCATTTTGTACAGACTTGACTTGATCTTTGTAACATTTTGTTGTAGGTTTTCAGCATGATTTATCGTGTTCATAGCTTTGAGTTACTAAAGGCATGTATTGAAGACATACTCTCTACAATAAAACCAGGGGAAGATGATCGAAAGAAATGATTGTGTGCAATTGAGGAGCTGGAAGATTCCATTTACTCAGTTGGGGCCTTGTGATTAAGCATATGTTAAGTTATGTTTGTGATTCTCCTGGGTGGTAGCTTTATGAAGACATGAGAGGTGACAGGCTTATAGAATTCATGATCTTAGTAAAAAGGATAAGTTTGGTTTATTACCATTCAATGGTGATGGTTGTCAGTGTGATTGCTGTAGATGGGAGGAGGAAGGCCCTTCTTTCAGTTAATTTAACGAGCAAAGGCTACTTTGAACTGACGAGTCAATGACAGATCTGAGGCTGGCACCAACTGTTTGGTTTATTACTATATATAAACACAAAGCTGTACTGGAATAGTTATTTATGGAGCTATCTGCTACCATAGAAGCTGCTCGAAATGGGGAACTATTACTCTATTAGTGTACAACAGGACTTTTGATACTCATTTTTCATCACATTGTGCTATTTAAGAAAATTATGTTATGGTAAATAGAAGTTAGAGAAGCTAAGACCGTAAAATTTGAATATTACTTATTTGATTTTTTCTACTTAATAAACAGGTGCTGTTGTCAAACCTTTTGGATCCTTTATATCAAACCTTTAGGCAAAGTCAAGTGATTTGGATGTTTCAGTTAATATCTGGAGTACCTCAAGGCCTATAAGCAAGATAAAGAAGCAAAATGCTTTGAAACTGATGAGAGCTTTACAAATTAGAGGTAAACTTTCTGTGCTCTCCTTTTTCTTTGCATTTTCAGTATGTGACTAGTCTCCCCACCCTTATTAGGGAAGTTACGTCTGTAATCTATTGTGACTTGAGAATTTAGATGTTTGAAAAATCAAATAGCACATGCTGCTCTTCGCTAATGCATCTGCTAGATTATTGCTTATTTTTGCTTGTTTCTTAGTCGAGATTATTATCTTTCCGTCTAACTGTAAAGCTTAACGACTCTTGCTCTGAATCTAACTTACGGTATAGTAGATAAACTTCCAGTACGTAGCTGACCTTGTATACTTTGATGCTATATTTCTGTTCTTTGCCATCTTTGAGGACCATGTGTGGTTCGAGGACCAGTGGATGGTCGCTTCCTTGTGTTACGAGTGATTGACAACGTTGTGTGGACTGATTCTTGGCTAAGTATTGCAGGTGCAGGTTGCGGCTTGACTCGTGTTGGTGCAGGTGAAGAACAAGCGCGAAAGGTCATTGCCGGTGAGGCCTCCAGGTGTGGAGAAGACAAGTAGGCTTCGTTCGAGGGACTCGGTGGCCAGTGGGGTCAAGTGCGGGCCGCATGGTGGCATGAACAGCAAGATGAAGTCATGGACGGTTTCTTGGTAGAGCCTCAAAACCAAGGTCGAGTTGGGACTACGTGGGAGCCGAGTCATGAGTGGAGATTGGCGGAGGCTACACCAAGTTCGCGGGGTTTGTAGTGGTTCACCAGAAAACCACTGGGTTACTCGGTTGAGCCACAAAACCGAGGCCGAAGACTCGACGAGGAGCTGTGGCCACCCAGGCCGGTTCAACCGCCCAGGAGGGGCGGCCAGACCGCCTGGGCCGGTCAGTTTGCCCAGGCCAGTCTAACCGCCCAGGGGGCGGTCTGACCGCCCTGGTCGCTGGCGCCGAGATGCTTCGAAGCGGAGGACACGTGTCGGGATCGCAAGGCTTGCATCGAGGCTAAGCAGGTTGCGGTCGCCGGGCATCCGTCCGATGAAGAAAATCTGAAGACTTCCGAATTCGCCCTCGAGGGGCTTGTATCCCTAGTTTTAAGTAAGGGTAGTTTAGTCTTTTGGGTGCCTCCATATATACTCATTGAGTGGGTGGATGGCAGCCAACTCTTGAAACCCTAGCTCATTTGTTTTTCCTTTTTCGTTCTCCATTTTCCCTAGTTTTTCCTAGGACTAGCTTGAGAGCTTCATGTGAGACCTAGAGAGAGGGATGGATGTTTGGGTGGCAAGCTAGACCTTGTACGAACCTTCATGGTATGTATAGATGGTTCGGCGTTGTTCCTCAAGGTGGTTTTCCCGTCCTTCTGGTGTTGATTTTCGGAGCTCTTTGTTGGCGGTGTTTTGAGAACGATTTCTTGGGGTCTTTGGTGGGTGTCACGTATGAGGATCTTGTGCCTCTTTGGCTGGTGACTTTGCCCTCAAATCTCTTTTGAATCGGACTCGATATGGTGGTCTTTCGAGTTGGGCGAGCTCTTGACCTAGATAAGCGATTTCTTCGATTCCTCTTGACTGTGAGCGTTTCGGGTCGATTCCTTTGAGGTAGAGGTTGCCCAGGAGGTAACCCAGCTATTCCCGAAGTTTTGCTGCAATCCGTGGAGTGATTCGGGAGATCGGGCGCGAGGAAGTTGAGGTCTAACCGCCTGGGGGGCGGTCTAACCGCCCTGGGCTTTCCAGGTCAAAGTTTTGTTTCGCAGGATTTTCCTCTATGAGTTTGTTCGCCTTGATCAGAGGAGCGTTTGGGTGAAATTTTGGGTCGTTCTCGTGTCGTTTGCTAGGGGTTCTTGTTTGGAGTTCGTTGCTGGGTACAGGAGGTTAGACCGCCCCTGGTAGCCGGTCTAACCGCCCCTAGGCCCCTGGGTGGAGTTTTGGTTTTCGCCAAGATTTTTTGGTAGCTAGCATGTCCTTGACCAGAGATCTTTGTTGGTGAAACCGTGGTGCGTTTTGGTGCTCGGAAGAGGTGTTTCAGAGGTTTTCTTGGTTGCCTGGTGGAGGCGGTCTAACCGCCCCCTATACCCGGTCTAACCGCCCCCTCTGGACAGCCGGCTTTCGAGTTGTTTCCGCTGTCGTGGGTGCGTGTGTGTTGAGGTTGCTGGTAGTGTTTGTTCCTAGGACCAGTAGCACTCCAGTGGCTACGTGGTTTTGGAAACGGAAGGTAGAAGTACGGAGCGTGTGATTTTGGAGGTCCGACCGAGCGAGTTCATCTTGTCGGAGTTTCAATCTCCTTCGAGAAGAATTTTTATCGGCTCCCATTCACTCCCCCCCTCTCTGGTCGCCTAATCGGTCCTTCAATCTTAACTTTGCATCAACTTCTGTAGCCATGAGCCTTCAATCTTAACTTTGCATCAACTTCTGTAGCCATGAGCCCGTACCAGCTTTTGCAGAGGTAAAAGAAGAAGCCATGCTTGACATTGCACCAACAGAATTGACAGAAGTTGGGTTAATACATTGTCCTTAGATCAGGTAAAGTTGGAGATCTTGTACCCCAGAGCGTACCCTTCTGGCTGCCCTGGAAGGTACATATAGAATTCTGAACATTTTGAACTTCCTGAGTTATGGTTCCTTGAATTATTGTAATTTGTTAAGTTAGTATGATTCTTCTTCATTCGGATCTTCACCATAGAACATATCTTATTCCGATCTTCCTATTTTGCTTATGAGTTATGACATTTAGCCACAATATCGGGATGTATGATCTCCAAGGGTCGATTCCAGTTGAAAAACGTTTTTATCCCACCAGACTTAGTGGGAGATGGTCTGCCTATTACCCTTGAAGATGGCATGCCCCTTCTGTTTTTAGGCACCAATATGCTACAAAATTATCTAAAAGGTGATTCAAACAATCTGAACTTACTGTCTACTGGTAAAATAATTTTATTTTCAGGTTGACACATGCAAGGATCTTTTTGTTGTCGCCTGGAGCGACCTACATCTTCATGTGGTGGACCAAGCTTTGGAACAACCATGTCTGCTTTAATTGACTATCTAAGCTCAGAATATGGTTCTACTTTTACCTGGGTAGGTCACATACTGAACATATCTTTTGCATATCTGGTGTTTATGCTGACCAACAATGTTCATCACCTAGGATGGGTGCTTAAATTATGTGCCACATTGAGTCGACCGAGATGTGTGTTGAGCATGGCGTGGAAGTTTTCATTTGAAAGTATTTCTTTTTGCAGTTAAGCAGCAATGCATCTGGGCAGGCATTCCATGGACCATGAAGTGCTTAAAAAAATCTTATATGAGTCATACACATGTATGCTTCTTTGACATTCCATGACCGGTCCTGCCTACCAGACATTCAACTTTGATATCCCCACCCCTATATACTTCATATTTCTCTTTGATTTGGGCAGGCACCTTGGACTTTTATTAGCTCAGTATCTTTCTTTTTACTTACACTTGTTTCTTCACATTATAAAAAATGAATATGGTAATTTTTGCCAAGTTTTAGTTGAGTTGCAGTATATTCCCTGTCCTCATTCTGTTTGATGTGACATTTGTGCAATATTACTGAACTTTTAAGGATTGCAAATAAAATATGATTGAAGCATGCCTTGCTGATTCATATTTTCTTGCTTATCCTCCCGTTCCTAGGATGACATATGGTTATTTGCGATGTTTCACCTGAGATATGCGATGTTTCAACTGTGATCTGAGATGCGAAGTATATTCTTTGGATGAAATGTGACATTTGCACTCCCTGCATGGCGGAGTGAAGGTTTTGGAGGCCCTGCCTTGCTTAGAGATCACCCCTCAAGCTGCTCCCCGATCCCTGAGCCACACGAAGAACTCATGATTTTTTTATTCGTTTGACAGTTGTGCTTCTACTGAACGAACAACTGCAGCTGCATACATTGCTAGCGCGGCATACCGTGGATTTGTAATTATGTGTCTGACAACTCTTGATTGTGGTTGAATGTACTTTAAATTTATTTTTCACATTATTATCATATTTTTGAATACTTCATATTTTGGGATATAATATTTAATTGCCCGTGACAACGCACGGACACTATCCTAGTACATGAAAAAAAAACTGGAAACACAACACCTGAAGCATTAATCTTCTCGGCGGCGCCGCAAGTGCTCGATCAGCTCATCAACGTACTCCTCTTGCTTCGCCGTGTCCCAAAGAATCTCCCGCAGCTCCATGGCGTAGCCGGCGAATGCCTCCCTTTCCTCTTCCACCATCACCCGCCGTACTGCCGCCGTAACGTCCTCCCTCCGCACCGAGCCGTCGCGGTCGTCCCTCGACACCTCCAGCCCGACGCGCCGCTCCGCCATGAGCCGGGCGGTGAGGCCCTGGTCGGCGAACAGCGGCAGCATCACAAGCGGGTGGCCGAACAGGAAGCTCTCCATTAGCGAGCTCAGCCCGGCGTGCGTGAAGAAGCCACCCACCGCCGCGTGCGCGAGCACCCGCACCTGCGGCACCCACCCGATGCGCACCAACCCGCGGCCGGCGGCGCGCGCGCGTGCCGCGAACCCGTCCGGCAGCATCCCGCCGCTCGTCTCTCGGAGGGCCCACAGGAAGCGCACGCCGGCGAGCTCCAGCCCCAGCGCGATCTCCTCGACGTGCGCCGGCGTCAGCGGCGCCTCGCTCCCGAACGCCACGTATATCACCGACCTCTCCGGCTGGGCGTCGAGCCACCGAATGAGGATCGCCGTCTCCTCATCATCGCCCCCGCCGGCCGCATCGCTGCTGGCTGCGGCGGCCGCGGCGCGTGCGTCGTCGTAGGGGGCGAGGAGGCCGGAAGGCACGACGGGCTTGCCGTAGATGTCGTCGAGGAGCGTGCAGAGCGCGCCGTCGATCTCGCGGCTGCAGCGGCAGACGAGGAGCGCGCAACGCCGCGGCATCTCCAGCAGGCGGGCGCTCTGCGCGACGCCGGAGGCGTTGGGCTGGAACATGTGCGCTATCCACTCGGCCTCGTGCCGACGGTACGCGATCGGGGAAGGCGGTGGGATCCACGGCGGTGGCACCGTGAAGTGCTCCGCCGCCGTCCGCGGGTGCGCATCGTTCAGATCCTTGGGGCCGATGAACGCCACGAGCGCCGCCGGGAAAATGAAGAACAGCGCGCACGGCACCCTATGCTCGTCGGCGATGGGTGGGAGCCAGTGGTGCGCGTAGTCGACGACGACCCAGTCAGGCCTCCTGCCGTGCCCTTCCCCGACGGCGGCCTCCTCTGCGCAGGCCGCGGTGAGGAAATCGGTGAAGGGTGCCGCGAGGCCGTCGAAGGCAATATGGAGCAGCCCGACCTTCTCCGGCGAGATGTCGGACGTCGCTTCCGCGCCGTTCGGGAGGCCGTCGACGGCCGGCAACGGCAGGGACACAAAGCGGATGTATGGAGAGAGCTCCGGCGGGACGGACCTGGTCCTGGCGACGTTCCTCGGGGTGGAGAGGAAGGTGACGAAGTGGCCGCGCCTCGCCAGCTGCTGGGCGAGCTCGAGGAAAGGCACGATGTGGCCGAAGGCAAGCCATGGGAACACTACCACGTGAAGAGGAGGTGGAGCAGGAGGCTCTTGCTTGCTCTTCACCATGCCTGGCAGTGCGCTCCGATGCATGGTTGGACCTCCAACGATGGTAGAAGCAGGAAACTTGATTGCGATGATGGATTATGGATTGGCAACGCAACTCTTTTAATAATCTATCTATCTATCTATCTATCTATCTATCTATCTATCTATCTAATCCTACCGTCCTAAGTTATAAATCATTTGACTTTTTAAATATAACCAAATTTAAGTCATAATTAAATTTCTATTAATAAAGAAACTGTCGGTGCGGAATGTGGTCCCGACACTAACCAGTAATAAGCGCCAAGGTCTATCCCTCAATGGTCGATGCTAAGCAATAGGAGACGCAGAGTTTATCCTGGTTCCGGCCGGGGGGCCGTACGTCCAGCAGTGGTGTGCTCAAGGCACTATACTGCTCAGCACCGAGGGTGCCTGTAGTGGGGCTGCTACAAGCAAGGCGGGAGAGGAAGCGCGGCTTCCAAGTCCCTGGTGTAGTGGCTGAAGATATTGTGGGAGAATTGGAGAGCAAGTGCGTGGTGCGACTTGTCTCGTGTTGGGTTCTGTTGTTCGTGTCGTGTGTTGTGTCTGTGTCCCTCCCCCTGCGGCAAGGGGGTTCGTCCTCCTTTTATAGACCAAGGAGAGAGCGAATCACATGCGCGCCGCGCTATTTAGTTACGTGAGGGAGCGTGATGTGCTACGCTGTAGAGTAGGCGGCCGCCCTGGGCGATCCTTGCAGCGATCCGGCCATCATGGCGTATCTTGTACCCGAACAGTGGCGTCCTCGAGGGTAGAAGGGCGGCGGACGGCTGTGATGTCTTCAGATAGGCTCGAGGGAGTTGCTGACGTCGGTCCGTACGAGGTACAGCGGCAGGTAAGGTGGCGTCCCGTTCCCACACGCTCCACAGTGCTGGAGTCGTTGCCACAGCGCCTGGCGTGCGCCCGTACGCGCGGGGGCGGCAGCCATGCGTGCCGGTGGCAGGGATGGCGTCCCACCGGCCTAGCGCCTCCACCTAACCCTGTAAGGTCACAAGAAAGCGAATCGGGGGTGCGGCCGGACCCTCTTCGAGGGCTCGGCGCGTTAGCCGTGCGGAGCGAGGCGGCGCGGCGTCACGGGGACCGGCACCCCGGCGCCGCCCCCCCCCCCCCCCCCCACGGTGATGGGGATGGGCTCCCTCCCGGGGAGTTGGTGCGGCGGCACCGGGCGCGAGCCCCGGCGCATGATGGCGTCGTCCCGCCGATGTCGGGCGTTAAATGCCCGCGTACGGGGAGCGGGCGCGCGTGCGCGGAGTGCCCTCGAGCGAGGCGGACCTCGTTCGAGGGCGGGGCGGACCCTCGAGCGAGGCGGACCTCACTCGAGGGAGGCGCACCCCCTCGAACGGGGCGGAGCCCGCCCGAGGGAGGCGCGCATCCTCGAGCGAGGCGAAACCTATTCGAGGGAGTCTTCGAGTGGGCCGCCTGGTGGGCCGCTGGGGCCTTCGCGGCGTGGGCCATGTCCTGCATGGTTAAGTAAGGCGTATTTGGTTTTGGCTTTGTTGCGGGTTTTAAGTGGGGATTTCCCGGTACGTTTAAGGGGACCCCTAGGGGTCGCCCCCGACAGTAGCCCCCGAGCATCTGTGGGTTTGCCATTGAGGCTCCCACGGATGCCGGAACCCACCTGCGATAGGACGTTCTTCCCTCCTCGGTTTTGCGAACGCTTTCCGTGGGGCCGCGTCGGCGGACCCGCGGGTCTAGCCCCCCGAAGCCTGCGGGGAGCACGGGCGCTCCCGTAGGGGTTGACCGCGAGACTTGGACGAAGGCGTGGTACATGTTTCAAGCGGCGTCGGCAATGTCTCAGCCGGCTTCGGTGACGCACGCGCTGCTGGCGTTATCCCCGGCGGGTGCAATCCAGGAGGTGTAGCCGTGCGTCAAGCCCCCGAGCCTGGGCCCATTCAAGGCGATCGGGTAGAGCTTTACGACCTGTCTTTTAACGCGCCCTCGCCGTCCCTCCGCGGGACGGAGGGTGAGGTTTCCACAACCCCCATCGGTCGGGTCGCGAATTGCGGATTCCTCGTCGAGTTGTTAGTGGGTGGTTCGAGTGGACGCCCATGCCCCGTTCGATAAGGGTAGGCTGCGTGGTCCAGAGACACGTCCATTGAAGCGCTTGCGTGGGTTTGCTAGGTGGGGCTCGGTCCCGTTCGCTAGGGACCGAGGGCGCGGAAGCTCTCCCTCGGTGGGATCCCCCGACTAGCTGCCCTCGCTGGCTCTCGAACACGACATGTGGGGCACCCTCGAGCTTGTAGGCTCGAGGAACGGCTCGAATGCGCGTGCCCTCGTCGTCCCTGACTCTGGTGATCTGGGGCGCCTGTTCGAACCCGTCGAGGGTCAGGCTTCGAACCCCTGATCAGTAGGGCCGTGCGAGGTGGCGCCTGGGCGGCCCCGTCTTTGCATCTGCGACCATCGAGGGGCCTGGGCAAGCCAGCACTCGAGGCGCTGATCAGTAAAAATGGTGCGGGGCAGCGCCTAAGCGCTCCCGGCCTGGCATCTGCGACCATCGAGGGGCCTGGGCAAGCCAGCCCTCGAGGCGTTGATCAGTAACACAGCGTGGCATGGGTGCTTTGCGGTGCCTGTTTTGTTTCAAACGGGCCCCGAGGCGACCTTCTCACGCCGATACCCTTTCGAGGGTTGAAGTTTTCCCGAGCCTGGAGCCCGTGCCGCTCGAGGGTTCTCCTTACTTTGTAAGGAACCGGGCCATTAAATACTCCACAGTAGAGGCTGCGGTTTTGCGTCGCGGGTGCGCTTTTTTAGGCGTTGCAGCCGCGCGCGCGCGCGTAGTGGGCGGCGTGGGCAGGCGGATGTGACCGCCTGCCACGGTCCCTGCAATTCTTCGCCGTGATGATGGCCCGTTCGCGGTGGCGTGGCCGCCGCGGTCGTGGTAGGGCCCGCCCGTCGGCGAGAGAAAAGATTCCCTGCAGTTAATGCGCGCGGGACGTCCGCCCCGGAGAGCACGCCCGCGGCTTATAAATCTGAGGGGAGGGGAAAATGGTGGTTTTTACCTTAGCGCTCCGCCATTTTAGCCCCCTGCTCTCTCGCCTTCGTCCGGCTCTTGCCATCGCGCGCCTTCGCCATTAGAGCTCCTCTTCCTCTCCTTGTCTTCCGCTCTCGCATCACTTGTCTTCTCTCATGGCGCCGCTTCCGCCCCTCACGATCCTCGACCCGTACGCCTGGGAGCAGTCGACGGTGACCCGGCTGGCCCTCAGCGAGCTGGTCTCCGCCGGCCAGTTGGCGGCGAACGAGGAGGGCCGTCCGGCGGAGTGGATCGTGCCCCCGGTGGGGGACCACGCGCTCAACCCGCCGGAGGGGCTACGTGGTGAGCTTCATCCGCTTCCATGAGCGCGGCTTCGCCGCGCCGGCAAGCCGCTTCATGCGGGCGCTCTGCCACCGCTACGGCGTGGAGTTGCACAACTTCGCGCCGAACGCGATTTCGCAGGCGGCCACGTTCGTGGGCGTCTGCGAGGGGTATCTAGGGATCCCAGTCAATTGGGAGCTCTGGATACTCCTCTTCCACGCGGTGCTCTTCACGCAGCCTACGACGGAGCAGAGGACTCGCCGCGCAGTGCGCGCCGGCGGGATGTCGCTCGCCCTGCGGGCACAGTTCAAGGACGACTACATCCCCTGCACCATGACGACGAACAACGCCGGCTGGGAGCGGGGATGGTTCTACTTGCGCAACGCGGAGCCCGGCCTCCCCGCCTACACTGGTCTGGTGCTCCGGGAGAAGCCCAACTCCTGGGGTCACGGGGTGTCCACGGCCCAGCACCGGAGGCGGCTGGACTCGCTCCTGGCCGCCCTGAAGAACCTGGCGACGCGCGGGCTGACCGCGGCGGGCGTCCTCGCCTTCCTCCACCACCGGCGGGTTGTGCCTCTGATGGAGAGGCCGCTCTGCATCTACGAGATGACAGAGGAGGCGGACCCCGTCGCGCTGGCTAGGTCGCGGATGCTCCCAACCGCCCTCGAGCGGCTCACCCAGGCGCGGAACGCCGTCGACACCTGGATGCTGCGCCAGGATCGGTCCTCGTGGGACCTCGAGATGCTCCCCACCGGCCCGCTGGTGAGTATGATTCTTGACTCCGTTCTTGTTCTTGGTGTTGCCTCTGTCCCCTGACACGCCTTTGACGTTCTCGCATGCAGCTGGTGAACTTCAGCACCGCGAAGTCCGTTCCGCCCACCCCTGACTCCCGCGCACTTGGTCGGGCGGCGCAGCAACGGGAGCAGGAGCGGGCGGCGCGCAAGAGGGAGCGCGCGAGGTGGCACCGCGAGCGCCGCGAGAGGCGGAGGGAGGAGTACCGGTGGCGCGAGCAGCTGGGGCTCTCCTCGCCGGAGACCGAGGAGTACTCGTCCTCGGAAGAGGACAAGGAGGAAGAAGGCCGGGGGGCGGGGGCCCCTCGATAGGTGGGAGCCCCCGCACCCCCGTCGCCGGAGCCGGCTCCGGCGGCAAGGGCGGCGTCGCCCGGGGCGGGCGCGGCGGCGCCCGCCGCCGGTGCAATCGACAACGGGAGCGGCGCGAGCCGCGGAGGTGCCGGCGCGCGCCCGCGCGCGGGCGGGGCCCGCGCGCGCGGCGGGAGACGTCGGGGAGGCGCGGCGGCGGGCGCGCCGGCCGTGCCGGCCTCATCCACCGAGGCCTCGAGGAAGAGGAAGCGCGCCTTCTCCTCTTCGAGGTAAGGGGCTTGCCCTTCTGCGAGGTTTGATTTTTTGGCGGCCAGGCGTTTTGATTTTTTGCTCGTGCTTGTGCAGGGTGGTGCCAACCGTTCCTCCCCTCGCACCGGCTAAGGTGCTGAGGGCGGACGCGTCCATTCCCACCCGGCGGCGTTCGTCGAGGGCGCCGCGGGCGGGGGCGAGCGCGGCGGCGGCGGCGGGCGAGAGCTCGCGGGGCGCGGGCCGAGGCCTCGAGGCCTCGGCCGGCGGATCAGCCCGCCGCGGCGCGGCCGGCGGTCGTCGAGGAGCGGCGGGCACCGGCCGCGGCGGTGACGCAGCCCGCGGTGGCGGCCTGTGGTGGGGATGCGGCCCACGGTGGGCGCCGCGACGGCGGCGCGGTCCGTGGCGCCGGCCGCGGCGGAGGCGCAGCGGGCGGCGACGCTGAGAAGGGCGGTTGGGCGCCCGTGGTCGCGGAGGCGCGGCCGGAGGCGGTGGCCGCGGCGCGCGTCCAAGCGCCCGCGGCCACGGAGGTGGAAGTGGTGGTGCGGCGGAGGCGGCACAAGGGGCCGAGCGCCGCCGGCGGCTCCCGGGCGGTGGTGGTGGAGGTCCCGGACGACGACTCCCCCGCCGCCCGGTGGGATCGGTGGGCAAGCTTCCCCACGCTCTCCCCGCAGTCCCGAGGAGGGGGCCCTCGTGAGGCGGCGCGAGGGACACATGGTGGCGGGGAGCCGAGGGCATGGCGCCGAGGCCTCGTCTTCCCGTGCGGCCACTCCGCCTAGGTGGAGGGGATCGCCGGCGACCCGCCCGCATTCGCCGACGCCCAGGGGGAGCAGGAGCTCTGGGGAGAGCTCCGCAGCCACGGCGCCACGCTCGACCGTGTGCTGAACGAGGCGCTGAGGGTCCACGGTGGCCCCGCGTGGCGCGTTTTCCAGGTGAGGCATCGTTGCCCGTTTCCCTTTTTCCTTGTTTCTGCGCGCTTGTCCTTGCGGCATGGTGTTTATGGGTTTTGACTTGTGGGTGACAGGAGCTCGAACGCCGTGCCCGCGACAAGTACTGCGCCTTCGATCGGGTGAACGTCGAGCTCCACCAGCTCCGGGAGCGATGCGGCGCCTTCGACGCGCTCGCCGACGCCCTCAGGACTCCGGATGGTCGGTTGTCGCACGGCCATGGCCTTGGGCGATGAACTCCACGAGAGCACAAGGCAAGACCCGCGCGTCCCTCTAGCCTCGAGCGGGTCCGCACGGCCCTCATCGACCGTGATGAGGCGCCGCGGCGGAGCGCGCTCGCACCGGAGAAGATGCGCACGCCGGCGACCAACCGGGAGGCGGAGGTGGCCGCCGTCCGCCGCCGAGAACCGGGGGCTCCGCTCGTCACTCGAGGGGGCGCAGGCGCAGCAGCGTCAGGCTGAGGAGCGCGCGTGCGCTCGAGCAAAGGGCCAAGGAGGCCGACGACTTGAAGGCCGCCCTCGACGCCAAGGTTGTGGCGCTCGCCGTTGCTGAGGACCAGCTCCTGTAGGAGCGCACAGCTCGTCAAGGAGCAGAGGGGCGGCTCCAGCAGGAGCAGGCCACCCTTGCCGACGCTCGGTCGGCCCTGGAGCGGGAGCGCGCTGCTCGTGAGGCGACGCAGATGTCGCTGGAGGACCGGAACGCCAAGTTCTCTGAGGTCGAGGGCGAGCTGATGGTGCTCAGCATCACGAGCGCGGGCCAGGAGCTGGCCCTCCAGGAGCAGGGCGAGACCATTAGGGGCCTCGAGCAGACGGTCGAGGCCGGGCGTCGCGCCTTCGAGGTGGAGCGGAAGCAAGTCGAAGGTAAGCCACTTTTCGATTCCTGTTTCGCTGGTTTTCCCTTGGGGGGTTCGCACCCTTTTTCTGATTTCTTTGTTGTCTTGGTGGCTCCAGGCTTGCGCACCGCGCTGGGGCACGCGGCTGAGCGGGTCGAGGCGCTATAGACCTCCTACAACTCCTCCTGCTCGGAGCTGCAGGAGCTGCGCAATGCGGCCCTCGAGACCTGCCGGGCCGCGGAGGAGGGCGAGGCGCGAGGCGGGGAGCTCGCCGGCCGCCCGCCTGCGCACCCTTGGCGGCCACGTCGCCGAGCGCATGCGCCGGGCGCTTCATCTTGGCGTCCAGAAGGCCCTCGGGGTGGTGCGGTCCCACTACGAGGTTAACTTCGAGGCGCTGGCGGAAGGCTACGTTGTCCCCGAGGGTGTCGAGGACGAGGTGGCGATGGAGCGCGTGGACGCGCTCGCCGCCGACGCCGCCGGGTCGCTCGCTGAAGCCTTCGAGGAGTTCCTCTTCCCGGACGCTGTTGACGCCGCCGCTCCTCCCTCTTGAAGACAGCTGGGCGCTAGGCCCGTTTTTGTTTGTGTATCAGTATTCTGGCCGTGCGGTCTTTGTAAATAAACAAGTTGTTTTTGCCATGAACATTTGTTGATGTGAAATGAAGTCTTTTGTTTACTACACTTTTTGTTTCTCCTTCTTCCTGAGTAGATTCTATTTAGGGGAGTTCGATTTTCGTGGGTGGCTTGCTGGGTTGGAGGCGAGAGAGAAGGGTCGTATCCTCGCGGAGGCGTAGGCTATCTCTGGCTCGCGCGCTCCTTCCGCTAGGCTGCCCACGCCCTGTTCGAACCGTTGCTCGAGGCCGAAGTAGAAAACAAACTTAGCGCGCGTGAGTTGTTTCGTTTTTGCGCGAAAATGGGACCAGTTTGGGGGGAAATGCCCCCCGTAGTAGCCCCCGAGGGTAACTTGGGTTTCGGGGGAAAGCCGAGTTGCCCTTTGCATTAGACTTATGATGTTTACATGGTTGTCGCCAACTGGGGCGTTGGTCATGTGATTTTTACAACAAAGTGCTTGGAAATCCTAGCTAGGGGTAGAAGCGACGTAGCTGTTGGATGTTCCAGGCGTTGGTGAGCTCTTTGCCGTCCTCGTTGGCCAGCTTGTACGTGCCGGGCTTGAGCACCTTCACCACGACGTAGGGTCCCTCCCACGGAGGTGATAGCTTGTGGCGTCCCCGGTTGTCTTGGCGTAGCCTTAGGACCAGATCCCCTTCGCTGAAGTCCCGTCTGCGTATCTTGCGTGCTTGGTAGCGCCTGAGGGACTGCTGATACCTCGCGGAGTGCATCAAGGCCACGAGGCGTGCCTCATCTAGCTGGTCCAGCGAGTCCTCGCGGGCTCGCTGGTTGGCATCCTCGTCGTAGCCTCGAACCCTGGGCGACCCGTATTCTAAGTCCGTGGGGAGGACGGCCTCGGCGCCATGGACTAGAAAAAACGGGGTGAACCCGGTGGCTCTGCTCGGGGTGGTCCTTAGGCTCCATACGACTGCTGGTAACTCTTGGAGCCATTTTTGGCCAGATTTGTCTAGCTAGTCGAAAATTCTAGGCTTAAGGCCTTGTAAGATCATGCCGTTGGCATGCTCCACTTGGCCGTTGGTCTGTGGGAGTGCCACAGCTGCCCAATCCACACGGATGTGGAACTTGTCGCAGAACTCCAAGAATTTCCTGCCCGTGAACTGGGACCCATTGTCGGTGATGATGGAGTTCGGCACTCCAAAGCGATGGACGATGTCGGTAAAAAATGTCACCGCCTGTTCTGCCCTATGATTCGTGATGGGGCGCACCTCCACCCACTTGGAGAACTTGTCGATCGCGACCAACAAGTGGGTGAAGCCCCCGGGCGCCTTCCGCAGGGGCCCGACGATGTCCAGCCCCCACACGGCGAATGGCCATGTTATGGGGATGGTCTGCAGGGCATGAGCGGGACGGCTGGACTTGCGGGCGTAGAATCGGCACCCTTCGCAGGTGCGTACGATCTCGCTGGCGTCCGCGACCGCGGTAGGCCAGTAAAAGCCTTGGCGGAAAGCGTTGCCAACGAGGGTACGAGGCGCGGCGTGATGGCCGCAGATCCCGGCGTGGATGTCTCGCAGGAGCTCGCGCCCCTCGGGAATGGGCACGCACCGCTGTAGGATGCCGGAGGCGGCGCGCTTGTACAGCTCGCCGTCGACGAGGGCAAAGGACTTGGCCATCCTGGCGATGCGCCTAGCCGCGGCCCGGTCCGAGGGGAGCTCTCCTCGAGCCATCCAAGCGATATACTTGTCGTGTCAGTCAGCCTTGACAGGAGCTGGCTCGATGTCCATTACGTCGGCCTCGTAGGAGCCATACCCCTCGAGGAGGGAGAGCACGTACGCCTCGTTCGAGGGGTCCTCATCCATGGGTTCCGCACCCGCTGGATTCGAGGGAGCCCCCGAGGGTTCTGCGTGGCTCGAGGGGTGAAGCTCGAGGACGACCGAGGGCTGGGCGATATCGCGGGCGAAAACATTCGGGGGGACGGTGATCCGTCCGGACGCGATCTTGGCCAGCTCGTCCGCCTCCTCATTGTATCAGTGGGGCACATGGTTGAGCTCGATGCCGTAAAACTTGTCTTCGAGGGCTCCCACGGCCTTGCAGTAGGCCTCCATCTTGTCGTCATGGCAGCTCGCGTTCTTCATGACTTGATCGATTACGAGCTGCGAGTCCCCCCGCACGTCGAGGCGCTTGACGCCTAACTCAATGGCGATTTTGAGGCCGCAGAGGAGGGCCTCGTATTCAGCCATATTGTTAGATGCGGGGAAGTGGAGGCGCACCGCGTACCGCACGTGCTCTCCGAGGGGTGACACGAAGAGCGCAGCCCGCGCCCCGCCCTCGTTTTCATCACCGAGCCGTCAAAATACGGAGTCCGGAGCACTCGCTTGGATCCGTGGCGGCGGCAACCGCGTATCCGTCCATTCGGCCGACGAAATCCGCCGGGATCCGGGACTTGATGGCCTTGCGCGGGCGTAGGCAAGCGTCTCGCCCATCGCTCCACGGACCACTTGGCGATCCCCGCCCGCCGCGTCGGGATTACGGATGATCCCTCCCCTAGCGGGAAGGAGGAGACCACCGTGACGGGGTGGGCCTCGAAGTAATGGCGGAGCTTGCGCCGCGCGAGGACTACCACATACAAAGCAGCCTTCGGACTCCGAGGGTAGCGCGTCTTGGTGTCAGACAAGACCTCGCTGATGTAGTAGACCGACCGCTGGACCGGCAGGCGTGCCCTTCCTCCGTGCGCTCCACCACGATTACGCGCGCCGACCACCCGGGTGGTTGCGGCCACGTAGAGCTGCAGGGGCTCGCCGTCCTGCGGCAGTGTGAGGATCGGGGCGTGCGTTAAGGATGCCTTCAGCTTGTCGAGCGCATCCTGGGCCTCGGCGGTCCAGGAGAAGCGCTCGTGCTTCTTGAGGAGGCGATAGAGGGGCAGGCCCTTCTCGCCGAGCCGCGAGATGAAGCGGCTCAAGGCGGCAAGGCACCCCAGCACCTTTTGCACCCCCTTGAGGTCCCGGATCGGGCCCATTCGTTCAAGGGCCGCAACTTTCTCAGGGTTGGCCTCGATTCCCCGTTGGGAGACGATGTACCCCAGGAGCATGCCTCGCGGCACTCCAAAGACACATTTTTCGGGGTTTAATTTGACCCCATTGGCCCGTAGGCAGCCGAACGCGATGCCAAGGTCGCCAACCAGGTCGTCCGCCTTCCTGGTTTTTACGACGATGTCGTCCACATACGCCTCGACCGTTCGCCCGATGTGATCTCCAAAAACGTGTTGCATGCGCGTTGATACGTTGCACCCGCGTTTCGGAGGCCGAACGACATCGTGACGTAGCAGAACATTCCGAGCGGCGTGATGAACGAAGTCGCGAGCTGGTCGGACTCCTTCATCTTTATTTGATGATACTGTTGTGGGGAAAGCCGCAGCTTTCGCACACGAACAATGGGAGAGGACAAAAGCTCTAGAACCAAAACCAAAACTCAGGACGAAAGACAACCAAAAGCTCTTTACTCAACAGTTGATTTCTCAAAAGTCGATCCCCTTTACATGTGCCGGTCCGTCTCCTTTTATAGGGAGGCGGGCGGACTTTTTACATTCCGATAACACCCTTGTGTAAAACGAATCAAAACAGAATGTGCTAGGCTATCTTCGGGTGATCTCCAATCTGGTCTCCACGTAATTGGCGCTTCATGATGTCACGCCGCAAATCGCGGCGCCTTTCCAGCTTTCATCACGTGCGCTCGTCGGGGGGGTGAAACCCCCGAGCCTTTTGGAGATCCCCCCCTTCGCCGCCGCTTTTCATTACCTGAAACAAAAACCACACTCAAGTTTGAATTCATTAAGTGTTAGGAATGACGAAGCCCCCTGTTCGAATCCCAGGCCGGGGCCCTCTGGGTGGATAACATTCGCCCCAGGGGTTTCGTCGTGGAATGGGTTGCCAAGCGAGACTTTGACGCCCTGCGTTAAGTTGGATTTGTGCTGATGGCTTTGGTGGCGACGAAGGGTGCTTGCCAAAACGTGACGCCTGGAAGGTGGAAGTGCAATCTGCTGCCTCTGGGGTTTTGCTGCCGGCATTCTTCGCATAACCGCTCTTCATTCTTTGGGTATGCGAAGGCTCGATTCCGAATCCCCCCAACAGAAGCCCCTCGATGGCGAAGCGCTTGCTTTGAATGCAAACCTGAGCCAGCGAAACCCTGGGATCGAGAATCGAGGCGGAAGAAAACGTCTTCCTCGGCGGCGGTACCCCCAGGGTCTCTCTTGAAATACCTAGACTGCCCTTGGACGGGTGTTTTTTACCGTTGAGTTTGAAATTTTCGACCATTGGGTTTTACCGCCTATAAATAGCCGGGGACCGCTGCCGGTGCAGCCCCGCCTGTTTTCCCATCCTCATTTTTCCCTCGTGGCTTCTGTTTGCTGTTTTCACCTCTGCTTCCAGCGAGCCGCTTCCGCGGAAGCCCCAGTCCGATTCTCGAGGTTAATACTGCTTCCGCTTTTCACACTTGCTTTCGCTCTTCACTTTCCAATACTGCGCGCTTGAGTCTATGTTACTGAGGAAACTTAGTTGTTTGCGTCAAGCGCTCTTGCGAAAACATGGAGGACGAAGGATCGTCGTCAAACCGTGGGAAACAGATTGCGCCAGCGGTTGCGGAAGCTACCGCGACCTCCTCCACCTCGACGTCTGGCTCGGAGTCTGGTAAGATTTCTGGTTTGGATTGGTCTGCCAGCTTTCGTGAGAGCGGCACTACCTCATCTTCTTCTAGTAGCGATGCAAGTAGTAGTTCGGATGGGGGTTATGTCGAAATAATGCCTAGCGACACAGATGTTGAAAAACGAGTGCTTGAGGACGTGGAGGAGGGCGAGATAGGAGTGGAGGCTGATGCAGTTATGGAAGAGTCTGAGGGGAACCCGTCTGGGGCGAAGGCTCGCACTTGCTATATTGGTCGGTCCTTGATGACTCAGGCTGACTTGGATACCTTGCGGTTGGAGGGATGCTTTGAGCCCAGGGTGTGTAGATTGCCTGGAAATGAGACCACGCCAAAACCCCGGAAGAATGAAAGTGTGGTGTTCCGGGATTTTTTCACTGCGGGCCTTCGGTTGCCTGTATCCAAGAAGTTTGCGGATATTTTGGCGGCCTACAGTGTTCAAATTCATCAGCTGACGCCCAATTCTATCCCTCAAGTGCTGAAGTTTTTGTGGGCATGCCGAACCTTTGCTGGAGATAATGATGTCGAGACCTTCGTTCGACATTTCGAGATTCATTGGGCTAGAAGGCTGGTGAAGGTTGATGACGAAGACAAGGAAGCTCAATATGGCTGCTGTACCTTTCAAACCCGTCGCTTGGCCAAAAATCGGGCTCCGTGAGCCGGCTCCCGCATACAAGAACAAATGGGCTAACCGATGGACTTCGTACTGGTTTTATGATCCCATCGAAGTGATTGGTCGGAACTCGAAGCAAGAAGAAGTGACGACATACGATTTGGCTAGCCGCATGGTCGATCTAGAGGTTGAGTCGTCGCCGAGTTGACGAAGGCCGCCCGGTCCTCCGCAAGTACGACGGCGTTTTATCGTGCGACGCGTGTGATCACCACGCACGATGCCTTAGAAGAATTTGTGGCTGCTGATGTCTGGCCGTGCCAGCCCCGATGGGGGTCGTGGGCATTCAAGGTGCGGTGGTTGCCCGGCAACGTTGGGTCTGAAGTTGTCGATACCTCACGAAAGGCCAAGTTAGGCAAGACCAGTTTAGCTGTTGAGGGTGTCGTGAAGAACAGTAAAGCCCAAGATATCTTGGCCAAGCGGAAAGCGGACGCTGCGAAAGCAACCCTGCCACCGCTTGCTGAAAAGTCTACAAAGTTGTCGAAAGTTAGCGAGACCTTGGCTCGTTGGAAGATTGAGGCGGCGAAAGTGGCCGCGGCCGAAAGGGAAAAGAAAAAGGCGCAGGACCCCGCCGTCCCTGTGGAGACAGACAAGGGGCCGGCCCTGAAGAAGAGACCTCTGGACACTGTTGAAAAGGTGAAACAGCTTTCGGTTAAAGAAAAAGAGACCGAAGATGCTGAGGCCTCCGCTAAGAGAGCGTGAGTTGATCCAGTTGCTGAAACTGACGAAGATGTTGATATTATGACTACACCTCAGATTCAACCCTGTACTAAGTAT
Source organism: Cenchrus americanus (assembly GCA_947561735.1). Lineage (NCBI taxonomy): Eukaryota > Viridiplantae > Streptophyta > Magnoliopsida > Poales > Poaceae > Cenchrus > Cenchrus americanus. The sequence goes on along the minus strand of OX387245.1, from coordinate 224,749,355 downwards.
CCTCCGAAAGGATCGGCAAAGAAACTGGCTGAGGGGCCTCCGCCATTGGGTCAAACTGATGCAGAAGAGTTGGAGGCGCGGGAAGCTAGAGGTAGGCGCGTGGCTGAATTAATCCAGAAGGATATTGCCATGGCCGAGGCAGCTCCGAAAGGGCGTATGGCCGGTCTTGTGGATGTTGTGGATGAGTCGGAATCGCTTTGCTATATTGATGACGACGCCACTCGATCGAAAAAAAGGACCGTACGTACCGCCGCGCAGCCCCCAATGCGAAGCCGCGACGAATCCGAACGAGGGCTCTGGTGCGAAAGCCCAGAATGTAATTGACCTGGATGCTCCGGAAGTTGAAGCTTCGGCGGCACCGACATCTCGCTCGCCTCCACCGGTGTCACAAGATGTTGACCCGGCGTCAGCGAAACCTATTGAGGCTGCCGCGTCGGGAAAATTAACGGCGTCCGAAAGTCTCCAGCCTGAAGACGCTAGTACAGTGCGAACTTCCGAGTTTTTTCTTTCGTGCTTTTTCTTTTTATTACGCATTTTGTTTGTTTACGCTTTTTGCTTTCCCATTATTTTTGGCAGCGAACACTTTGGTCAACTTGAGCGTTAAAGACCGGGAGGAAGAGGCGTTCCAGATTGAGGCGGATCCCTCCGCATCAAGGCCAGGTCTCGCGTCAATGTTGGGGGAGCCAGGTGTGATGTTTTGTTTATCGTTTTGCTTTTTGATTTTTGATTTTGCGCCTTCGTCGTGCTGACGATGCGAAGGGTGTGCGCTAGATGACATTGTTACTAATCATCTCGCAGATTTTGAGCGTACCCTGGAGGGCCTCAGCGCTGATGATCTAATGAAGATTGTGCGCGCTTATCTTTCAAGATATATCGTCGCCTGCCAGAAGGGCTTCGAGAGGGCTGCGTCGGAAGCGAAAACCTCAGCTGACAGGCAAAAGATATTGGAGGATGAGAATCGACGCCTGAGGGAAGAGAATGAAAAGTTAAGACGCGACGCCGATGGTTGGGCGAATCAGCGCGTCAAGCATCAAGAAGCCCTTGACGCCTTAAAAAGAGAGCTTGAGTTGAGCGTTAAATGTTATGAAGAGTGTCGTCAAGAGTTGAAAGATATGGTGACGCAATACGACGCGCAGAACATCTTGTTGGAGGCCAACGCCAATCTTATTGCAGAGTTGAAAAAAGTGAAAGGCGAGCTCGAAGATACTTTGGAGAAAAATGAGGCTTACTGCCACCAATGGGGGGCGTATCTAGCGACTGAGTATCGTCGAGCTTTGGAAAGCTTTGGTGCCGAGGCCCAGGATTTCAAGATTACCGACAACATCTCAAGTTTTGTGGAGTGGCTGCATAGCGAATTGAAGCTTCTTCCCGATACCATGAGCAAGATTGGGGACTATGGCGCCGCTACCTGCTCTGAGATGTTGCTGAGCCTTCTCGAGCAACAGGGTTGTAAGCACTTCAAAGCTTTTGGGAGCCGAGGCTTCGTGTTTCCTTCACCCGACGACGCTCCGGCCCCAAGCAAGACGGTTGATCTGATAAATAAGATCATCCTTCAGAACTTTTGGGCCAAGAGTGGGCAAGCGCACGCACGGAAGAAGGCGGTGGACCATTTGGCGAAGGTAAGTCGTTTTGGTTTATTTCAGCTTCGGTCACCTTTGCTAATCGATTGCTTATGATGGTTGTTAATGCTTTCTTCCTTCTCATAGCTCCATTTTGGGCAGGCAAAACAAGCTTTGGAGCTTCGAGAGCATCGCACAACGCACGGTCCTGAGGCAACTTTGGGGCCTTACTGACCCGCTAGAGACTGGCCGCTGAAACCCGCTGATGATGCCCCTGAGCAGGCGATCCCCGGAGCCCTAGTTCGTGAAGCGCCTCAAGGCGAAAGCAGTCAGGTGGATCCCGTCACTGGAGAGGCGTTGGCTCCCCTTCGGCTCTGAATCAGTGAACCATCGTTTTGAACGAAAACTGAAAATGGCGTGTTGGCCAGTTGAACATTTGAAAGATGAAGTGTAAACTAGAATGCCACTGTAGTGTGCTGTAAATGTCGATCGTAATTTTGTTGTGTTAAGGCTGTCGAACGTTTAGAGCTTAAGTTATCGCTGCTTTCGAGTTACAGGTTTCGAAAGAAAACGTCTTCCCCCCCTTCGGAAGCAGGGATAACTTAAGTTCGACTACTTTGCTTAGGATTGTTATGTCATCAAAGTTTAGAACTTGTTGGTCCGCTTAGACGTTTCACGATGCTGAGTGTTGAATTTTCTCGTTTGTTGCTTATGGTTTTTCCTTTTTGGTGAAAAAGGAATAAAACTAGCCTTCGACGCGACGCTTAGGCGTGGAACGTGTCGAAGGACTAGGAGCCGCTTTGGGTTTGTCAAATTTTACAGCTTTTGAGCTGTTTTTTGACGAGGCATTTGCTCGCGTTTTTTAGAGATGGTCGACTTTGAAGCGTGCCTTATCACTTGCGACGTAGTTTCCGCACAAGTTAAGGACTGTAACGCTTCGGCTACGAAATTGTTTCGATTCGAGATTGAATCGCTTTTGAACGTCCTTCCTGGACGGGCTGACGAGAGGGCAGCTCTTTATAAAATTGATTCTTGTGAATCGTTACGACTGCACCACTTGTGGGTGGGCTACTAATGAGTAGCACTTTGATGCTCTCACTTTCGGAGAGGGCTATTTTGAAATAGCACTTCAATTCATCCTCTTTTGGGATGGGCTATGTTAAGATAGCACTTTAAGCCATGCGAAAGAGACACAACAAAATTTTTAGGGAGGAAGTATTTCACTCATTTTGGAAATAAATTTTACATCAAGGCTGCCTCGTTAAAAACCTCACGCTCCAGAGTGGAGTCCTCCCTATGTGAGGAAAAGAGTACCTGCCTTGTTATTGAATTGTAAAATGCGAAAGTAAATGCTAGAAAAAGCAAATCTAAGATGAATCCTCCGCACTTATAGTATCGTGCGAAAGGCTCCTACTGAAAGTAAACTACGGGAAAAACTTACACAAGTTGTCCACATTCCATGAATAAGGCAACTCTACACCTGCTTCGTCTTTGAGACGAAAAGCCCCATCTCGAACCGAGCTTGAGACCACGTAGGGTCCTTCCCAAGCGAACTGGAATTTTCCTACAGCGTCGGCGTTCTTCTTTCTTTTCAGGACGAAGTCTCCCACTTTGATGTTCTTGAGGGACACTTTCTTGTTCCTCCACTTCCTGGTTTCATCTTGATACTTCAATAGGTTTTGGACTGCATCAAGTCTGTCGATTTCCACCAAATCCTTGTCAGCCTCTTCGCTCTCGCGAGAACTACCGGCCAAAACTCTGGCGCTTTCGTTGGTTAGTTCTTCGGGGCACATCGCTTCGGCCCCATACAACAGCCTGAATGGGGTGAATTTGGTTGTTCTTGACTCTGTAGTGTTGTGCGACCAGACGACTCGCGAGAGCTCATCTGCCCATTTTCCTTTCTTCTGTTCAAAGAGGCATTTCTTGATGGCAGAGAAAATTTGTCCATTGGCCCTTTCCACAGCACCATTGGATTGGGGGTGGTACACGGATGCGAAGCACAGCTTCGTCCCGATTGAACGACAGTATTCCCTGAAATCTTGGCAATCGAATTGTTTTCCATTGTCGACAGTGAGCTCTTTGGGTACCCCAAATCGCAAATGATTTGCTCGCCAAAAGAATTTCCCCGATAGTGGCCGAGGTGATGGTAGCGAGAGGTCTTGCCTCGATCCATTTTGTGAAGTATTCGACCGCTACCACCGCGAACTTGAAGTTGCCCCGGGCGGGGGGAGCGGCCCGACGATGTCCATTCCCCAGCGCTGCAACGGCCAGGTTGGTGTGATGAGCTGCGATGGTGCGCCGGGCCTTCGCTGATGCTTTGCCGCGAACTGGCATGCCTTGCAGGTTTTCACGATGTGCTCTGCGTCTTTTATGGCCATTGGCCAATAGAAGCCTTGCCTGAAGGCTTTTCCTGCCAATGCCCTCGCTGCGATGTGCGAGCCGCACATCCCTCCATGGATTTCTCTCATGAGCTCGATGCCTTGATCTTGGGAAATGCATTTGAGTAGTGGTGCACATACGCCCAGCTTGAACAGGGTATCATCCTTGAGAATGTAACCCTTGGCTCGCCGCTCGCATTCTTTTGAGGTCGTGGGTTTCGACAGGTTCATAGTGCCCGCGAAGGAAGGCAATTATGGGGGCTCTCCAGTCCAGGCTTGCGATTGCATTGATGGTGCTGAGTGGTTGCTTGTCTGGCTTTGTGGATGGAGCAACTAAAATTTCGAAGAATACATCTGAGGGCATCGCCTCCCCCCTTGCGGCCTTCTTTGCGAGCTCGTCGGCTTCGCCGTTGTATTTCCTGGGCAGATGCTCAATGGTGAATCCACGAAAGTGCCTTTCCATTTTGCGCACCTCCGCTAGGTACTTGACTAGCTCTGGCTCCTTGGCCTCACTTTCCTTTTCCACATGGTCTTTGATGACCTTGGCATCGCACTTGACTAGGAAGTTGCTGGCCCCTAGAGCTCTTAATTTGCGAAGGCCTAGCAGCAAGGCTTCGTACTCAGTGGTGTTGTTAGTGCATCTGTCGGATGGGTCCTTGTAATCTAACCGGGCGGCGTATCTTAGCTTGATGCCTGCTGGGGAGGTGATAATGGCTGCAATGCCAACACCCTTGCGCCCCCAGGCTCCGTCACATCTGATTTCCCAGATTGGTACTAGCTCTTCGTCGGCATTGACGTTGCTAGGTGAAGTCCAGTCTGCGATGAAGTCTGCTAGGACTTGGGATTTGATTGCTGATCTCTTTCCAAAATCAATTGTGTATTCTGACAGCTCGGTTGCCCATTTGGCAATTCTGGACGAAGCCTCCTTGTTAATGAACATATCGTTGAGAGGTTGATCTGTGAGCACTGTGACTTTGTGAGCCTCGAAGTAATGCCTGAGCTTTCTTGTGGTCATGATTACGGCGTAAGCGATTTTCTCTAGCTCTGAATAGTGCAGTTTTGATCCTGCTAAGGCTTCGGAGACAAAGTAGACTGGGGATTGAAGTTTGCCTTTTTCGCTTCGACCTCTCGGACCGCAGCGGCGCGTCGATCGCGGCCCTTGAGGCGGCTACGTAGAGGAGTAGCGGCTCCGAGGGCGAAGGTGGGGACAAGATTGCCATCTTTTCTATGTAGTCCTTGAGCTCGGCGAAAGCCTTGCTTTGCTCGGGGCCCCATTCGATTGCGCCCTTGCCTTTTAGTGCCTTGAAGAATGGAAGGCTTCGCTCTGCGGACCTTGAGATGAATCTGTTCAAGGCTGCTACTCGGCCATTCAATTTCTGGACGTCTTTCTTTGTTTTGGGCTCCTCCATTTCCCTGATTGCCTTGATCTTGTCGGTGTTGGCTTCGATTTTTTTAGCGGAGATGAGACACCCCAGAATCTTTCCTTTAGTGACCCCGAACACACATTTGTCCGGGTTTAGCTTCAAGCCGGCCCTCCTCATATTGGCGAAGGTTTCGGCCAAGTTATTTATGTGGCTGGCCCTGTCGGAGCTTTTTACGATGAGGTCATCGACATAGGCTTGAATGTTCTTGCCTATCTGTGGCTTGAATACTGCTCCAGTCATTCTGGTGAACGTTGAGCCGGCATTTTTCAACCCCTCTGGCATGCGGACGAAACAGAAGGTTCCGAAAGGTGTGATGAAACTAGTTTTGTCCTCGTCCTCCTTCGCCATCCAACACTGATGGTAACCGGAGAAACAATCCAGCAAAGACATGATCGCGGCGTTGGCCGCAGAATCCACCACTTGATCCATTCGAGGGCAAAGGATAGTTATCTTTTGGCGTCGCCTTGTTTAGATCGGTGAAATCGATGCACATGCGCCACTTGCCGTTCTTTTTCTTGACGATGGCACCGTGTTTGCCGCCCATTTAGGGTACATGACTTCGCGGATGACGGTGGCGTCAAGCAGCCTTTGGACCTCTGATTTGACGGCCACCACCTTGTCGTCGGACATCTTTCTCAATTTCTGTTTGCGTGGCTTGACCGATGGGTCGATGTTCAATTTGTGCTCGATGAAACTTCGGTCGACGCCTGTGAGATCTTTGGCGGACCATGCAAAGACATCTTTGTTTTTCTGGAGGAAAAGAACTAGACTTGCTTCCTCATCGGCCCGATAGATCCGAGCCGATGACGACGGCCTGGTCGAGGATCATCGTGTCCAAAGGAACTCGCTTGGTCTCGCGATCCGGCCGGATGTTGATTTTTTTCCTTGTCTCGCTTTCGATCGCTTTTCGCCTCGCCGCGTTCGACCGCCTCGTCGAGAGCGTGCACGTTTCGCCGCCCGGGGTACGGCCTCTTTCTAGGTTGCGGCCATCGTTTTGATGACCCCATATTGTGATGACCCCCAGCGTCGCCGGGATTTTGATGCATAGGAATGCTTGGTGGATGACTGCCTCAAACTTGTTGAGGAACCCTCTGCCTAGGATACCATTGTATGGGTAGTACATTTCCACAACGTCGAAGGATAGATACTCAGTTCTGGCATTTTGCACTGTGCCGAAAGATACAGGGAGGACCACCTTGCCCACTGCGTGGATGACACGCCCCCCGAAGCCATACAAAGGTGTGTCTGGTGGTTGCAGCAAGTCTCTATTGAGCCCCATCTTGTCAAAGGCATCGGCAAAGATGATGTCTGCTGATGATCCGTTGTCCACCAACAGTTTTCCCAGAGTCCAGCTCGCTATGTTGGCTTCTATCACAAGAGCATCGTTGTGAGGGAAACCTTGCAGCCTTACGTCCTCCTCCGAGAAGGTAATCGGGATGTGAGACCATCTTGTTTTTTCCACCCTTCCTTCCACACAAATGTTTCGCACCTCGCGAAAGTAGTGCTTCCGCTCCTTCTTGGTTTCGAACTCCAGGGCAGAGCCCCCTGAAATAGGCATTATGGTGCCAACAGACGACAAAGGATCGTTTTGGCCCTCGAGCTTGGTTGGGAGCGGTGGAGCTGAGGGACCTTTGTAAGGAGGGGGAGGGGGAGGGATGGGATGTTGCTCGACGGGCCTGCGCTCGATATTTTGAGCTTGGAAAGTTTGTGATTGCCAAGGCGGAGGCTGAGGGTAATTGGGTAGTGGTGGTTGGTATTGAGGTGGTTGGAATGGGTTTGCGAAAGAGTTTCTCCCAAAACTAGGATTTTGCCAAGCCGGGGGCGGGAATGGTTTACGGACCGGCTCTCTCTTTTTCCTTCCTCTCTTCTTCGAGGATAGCTTCGAACCTTTTCTTGTCTGGGCGTAGTTTGAGCTATGGTCATCGTTTTCCTTGTGGAAAATGCAATACCATTTCCTTTTCTTGTTATGGCCTCGGCCTCTCGCCTCGACCTCTACCTCCGCCTCCACCTCTTCCGCCCCTCGCGGCCTCCCCCCCGATTGGGGTGAGGGGGGCCGGGGTGGGCTTGGGACTAGGCTCGTGGATCGCCCGCGGGCAAGGATTTTCTTGGGTGTTTTCGCCCTCCGGTGCCAAAAACACCTCGAGGATTAGCATGAGAAGTGTTTCTGGGATTGGACCACTCCCTCTCGCTGTGTTGGTTGGCTTTCGCAGACTTTTTCTCGCCGGGATTGCTCTTCCATGCACATTCGAAGTCATTGTCCGAGTGACAATACTTCTCGAATTCTTCATAGAGGCGCTGGATAGTTTTGGGCCTTTCGCGCATGAGATGTGAGCGGAATTGGCCGGCCCTTAAACCCACGATGGCAGCGTTGATGGCGACAGCATCCAACACATTTGGTGCCTGTGCTCTTAAGTGCACAAATCTTCTGAAGTAGTTTTGGAGGGGTTCCTTGTCTTTCTGCTTACAGAAGAAAAGGTCACTCTCAGTGAGTTCCGGACGCTGGAAACCTTGAAAGTTTGAGAGGATTCGCTGCTTCAGATCATCCCATCCGTGAATCACGCCTGGGCTTAACAGAGAATACCATTGTGCTGCCGCGTCATCGGCGGCGATGATGAAAGATTTCACTAGGACGGAGTCGTCACCACCGGCCGAAAGGATGGCGGCTTCGTAGCTCATTAGGAATTGCCTTGGGTCAGACTGGCCCGAGAATCTAGGCAGTGGAACTGGCCTGTAAGTTTGCGGCCACGGAGTGATTTGAATCTCTTGAGACAAGGGAGATTTGGGGTCCCATGGTCTCGTGCGAATGGTGTGAATGTCTTGGTGCGAGGGACCAGATTCAAAAGGGCTCGCGAAGGGGTTGCGGCTGAAGGTGGTGTGTGGAGGAGGCTGGGTGAAAAACTCGGTGCGCTCATTGAAATTGGGTTGGCTAGGAACTGTGTATTCGGGTGAGGGTTGGGTGAAGCTTAAGGATTGCTTTGCTTTTAGAGCGCGCAGTTCTTCCTTTAAGCTAGCGATTTCTGCTTTCTGTTTTTGGATCTCTGCTTCGTGCTGTATTGCCAGGAGCCGTTTCTTGGTTCTGGCCAATTCCTCGGCCCTACTTGCGCGCTTGGCCAGCTCCGCCTCTTGTGTAGGGTTGGGGTCTGGGAGCGCCTCTCCCTGAGTGAGCATAGCTGAGAGATTGGGCTCCTCGTCCAAGGAGGACGACGCTCCCTTGGTGGAATTGACGGTGGTTCTCTTCTTCCTTGTGGACATTCTGGGTTTGATACTCGAGCCGAACACAAACGGTGGGCGCCAATTGTTGTGGGGAAAGCCGCAGCTTTCGCACACGAACAATGGGAGAGGACAAAAGCTCTAGAACCAAAACCAAAACTCAGGACGAAAGACAACCAAAAGCTCTTTACTCAACAGTTGATTTCTCAAAAGTCGATCCCCTTTACATGTGCCGGTCCGTCTCCTTTTATAGGGAGGCGGGCGGACTTTTTACATTCCGATAACACCCTTGTGTAAAACGAATCAAAACAGAATGTGCTAGGCTATCTTCGGGTGATCTCCAATTGGGTCTCCACGTAATCGGTGCTTCATGATGTCACGCCGCAAATCGCGGCGCCTTTCCAGCTTTCATCACGTGCGCCTGTCGGGGTGAAAACCCCCGAGCCTTTTGGAGATCCCCCCTTCGCCCAGCGCTTTTCATTACCTGAAACAAAAACCACACTCAAGTTTGAATTCATTAAGTGTTAGGAATGACGAAGCCCCCTGTTCGAATCCCAGGCCGGGGCCCTCTGGGTGGATAACATTCGCCCCAGGGGTTTCGTCGTGGAATGGGTTGCCAAGCGAGACTTTGACGCCCTGCGTTAAGTTGGATTTGTGCTGATGGCTTTGGTGGCGACGAAGGGTGCTTGCCAAAACGTGACGCCTGGAAGGTGGAAGTGCAATCTGCTGCCTCTAGGGTTTTGCTGCCGGCATTCTTCGCATAACCGCTCTTCATTCTTTGGGTATGCGAAGGCTCGATTCCGAATCCCCCCAACAGATACCCGGAGTAAGCATCAAGGAAGCAAAGTAATTCACACCCAGCCGTTGAATCAACGATTTGATCAATACGTGGCAAAGGAAAAGGAACTTTAGGACATGATTTATTAAGACTGGTATAGTCTATACACATCCGCCACTTCCCATTCTTTTTCTTTACAAGTACGGGGTTTGCTAGCCACGTTGGGTGGAACACCTCCTTGATGAACCCGGCCTCGAGAAGCTTCCGCAGCTCCGCTCTGATAGCCCGTCGCCGCTCCTCGTCGAAGCGGCGGAGCCGTTGTTGCACGGCGCGGGCGTGAGGCAGATGTCAAGGGAGTGCTCGGCGACTTCCCCTCGAGATGCCTGGCATATCCGAGGGGCTCCACGCGAAGATGTCGGCGTTGGCACGGAGGAAGTCGACGAGCACCACTTCCTATTTGAGATCGAGGGTGGAGCTGACCCTCAACGCCTTGCCCTCGGGGGCCGCGGGGTCGAGGGGTACCTCCTTGGTCTGCTCCGCGGCTTCGAAGGTGTCGGTGTGCTTGGGGGCAGAGCCGAGGTCGTCGTTGACCATCTTCTCTAGGGTGGTCACCAGCGCTTCATCCAGCGCCAGGGCTTCCGCGTGCTCCACGCACTCGACGTCGCAGTCGAATGCGTGCTCGATGGACGAACCTACGGTGATGACGCCGTTCGGTCCTGGCATCTTCATCTTCAAGTAGGTGTAGTTGGGGACCGCCACGAATTTGGCGTAACAGGGTCGCCCGAGTATAGCTTGGTAGGCGCCCTTGAACCCCACCACCTCGAAGGTGAGCGTTTCCTTGCGGAAATTCTTTGCGGTGCCAAACCAAACCGGCAGGTCGATCTGCCCGAGGGGCTGGACCTGCTTGCCGGGCGCGATGCCATGGAACGGCTTCGTGCCGGGCCGCGACCGGTCCACCCCGATCCCCATCAAGCGCGCCGTATGCGCATAGAGGATGTTGAGGCCGCCGCCTCCGTCCATCAAGACCTTTGAGAACCGCGCGTTCCCAATGATTGGGTCGACCACCAGCGGGTATTGGCCCGGGTTGGGGATGCGGTTCGGATGGTCTTCCCGGCTGAAGGTGATGGCGTCCTCCGACCAGTTGAGGAAGGAGGGAGGCGCCCTTTCCGCGGCGAGGACCTCGTGCCGCTCCCGTTTGCGCTGGCGGGTCGACATGTCGACGGTGGGTCCCCCAAAGATGAGGAACACGTTCTCCACGGCGGGGAAGCCGCCGGCGTCGCCATCTCCTCCGTCTTTCTTGGCCTCCGCCTCCTTCGCGGCGGCGCGGCCATAGAACTTCTTGAGCATGTCGCATTGCTCAAGGGTGTGGTTCACTGGGGTCTTGTGGTAAGGACATGGCCTTTTCAGCATGTCATCGAACACCCCCGGACCTCGAGGGGCCGGCCGGGGCCCCGTCGAGCCGGGTCGACAGCAAGGGCCTCGGCCTCGTCGCCGCCGCGCCCCCGCTCGCGCGCCTCGCGGTGCGGCTTCTTTCCCTTCTTGCCCCGCTTGTCCATGCGGTGGGGGCTCCCCGGACTTGTCGCCCTCCGCGGGCGCATCGTCCGAGCGCCCGCCCTTCTTGCCGTCAAAGATCGCCCCCACGGCCTCCTCTCCCGAGGCGAAGCCGGTGGCGGTGTCGAACAGACTCGTTGGAGTCCGCGGGCGGGCTGCGCCCCAGCTCTCATACGAGGTCCCGGCATGTGGTGCCCTCGAGGAAGGCGTGCACAATTTCGGATTGCGCCACGCTGGGGAGCTCTGTACAGCGCTTGGAGAAGCGCCGTATGAAGTCCCGCAGTGACTCGCCAGGATTCTGAGTGCAAGAGCGCAGATCACAGGAATTTCCAGGGCGCACGTACGTGCCCTGAAAATTACCCACGAACGTGCGGACCAGATCGTCCCAGTTGTGGATCTGGCTGGCGGGCAAGTGTTCGAGCCATGTCCGGGCTGCATCGCCGAGGTGCAGGGGCAAGTTGCGGATGATGACCTCGTCGCTGGTGGCCCCGCCCAGCAGGCACGCCAGGCGGTAGTCATTAAGCCACACGCGGGGATCCGTCTCCCCGTTGTACTTGACGATGGTCGAGGGTTGGCGGAAGCGTTGGGGGAAGGCCGCCGCCTGGATCTCCCGGCTGAACACACGGGTTCCCGGGGGCTCCGGCGTCGGGGAGTGGTCCTCGTCGCTGTCGTAGCGTCCGCCCCGTCGAGGGTGGTAGCCTATCACCGCTCGGGCGTCCGCCCTGCTCGTGCGGCGGGCGTTGATGACGTTGCGGGCGTCACCGTCCGGCGCCCCCGCGCGTGTCAAGGAGCCGCTCCTTGGCCGCCGCGCGTCCCGAGTTGGTGGGACGCCCCGCGGCCTTGCTCGCGTGGACCGAGGGTTCGCCCCCCTGTGCAACCCCGTCTCCTCGTGCATCCCCCCCGCCGGCGGATACGTGAGGCCGAGCTTTCGGCCTGCTGGACGGCCGCTTGCTCAATGAGAGCCTGCACCTCGCGTTGCAGGTTCCGCGCCTCAGGGGTCGAGGGTGCCGGCATAGCCCGCAGCAGCGTCGCGGCGACAACGAGCTTCTGACTTGCCCGTGGAGGCGCGTCGGGGTTGTCGGCGTTGATGCGGTCGCGGGCTCGGCCGCCTAGCTCCCGCACGCGTTCGCCGCGAGCGGAGGCTTCTCCAGCCATCGAGGCGCGGAGCAGCCGCACCGTTCAGTACTCCTCCGCCAGCATAGCCTCGAGCTCACGGGCTTGGGCTAACTGCGCATCGGCGTTGGCCCCAGCAGGAGTGCTTGGCCCCGCGGCCAAGCGTGGAGTGATCCCTGGGGCAGGCGTAACCTCCCCGTCGTCTGCGCCCACCGCGCCGGTGGCGTTTGCTGGGTCATTTACAATGACGACACAAGCACTCCCCGCGCGGGGTCGTAGCTCCCGTGCTGGAGTCATCGGAGCAGCCGAACCAGTAGTCCGTGGCGTCAAGGAAACGCCTGAACATGACTGGGTCCGGCACGCCAGAGAAGTCCCACTCCGCATACCCGTGAAGGTTGGCAGGCGGCAACGCATCGAGGGAACCAAGGGACGACTCGTCACCCGCTGAGGCGCCGGGATCCCTGGCGACGAAGACGTGACGGCCGGGCGGACCCCTGCGCATCGTGGTGTTGACGTTGGCGTTGTAGGCCGTCGTGGCGCTGCGCAGCCCAATGGGAAAGCGCGGTCCGGAGACCGTGCACCGTCCCGCTGGGGCGGCGGTTGCCGTGGCGGCGGGGCGCGCCGTGTTGAGAGACGGCGCGCTCGGCTTGCCGTCGCTCGGACCGTGTCCGGCGTGAACGCCGACCGCAGTGGCGGCGGCGTCGTGGCGTCGACGGGCCCGCAGCCGTCCGCGCCGGCGGGTGTCCGCGCCGTGGTGGTGCGCGTAGCGGGGACCGGAGCGGACCCCCGCCGGCGCCGCGCGCGGAGCTCCTCACGGTTGGTGAGGCGCATGAGGTAGCCGTTCCCCGTGGCCTGAAAGTTCAGTCCCCCGAACCTTATTTCGAACCCGGCGGGGAGGGGGTCCGAGCTGCCCATGTAGTAGCGTGTACCACGGTACTCAGTGCGGATCACCATGGAAGGAGTTGATGACTGACCTTAGGCGCTCAATTGCCCCAAGGTGGGCGCCAACTGTCGGTGCGGAATGTGGTCCCGACACTAACCAGTAATAAGCGCCATGGTCTATCCCTCAATGGTCGATGCTAAGCAATAGGAGATGCAGAGTTTATCCTGGTTCCGGCCAGGGGGGCCGTACGTCCAGCAGTGGTGTGCTCAAGGCACTATATTGCTCAGCACCGGGGGTGCCTGTAGTGGGGCTGCTACAAGCAAGGCGGGAGAGGAAGCGTGGCTTCCAAGTTCCTGGTGTAGTGGCTGAAGATATTGTGGGAGAATTGGAGAGCAAGTGCGTGGTGCGGCTTGTCTCGTGTTGGGTTCTGTTGTTCGTGTCATGTGTTGTGTCTGTGTCCCTCCCCTGCGGCAAGGGGGTTCGTCCTCCTTTTATAGACCAAGGAGAGAGCGAATCACATGCGCGCCGCGCTATTTAGTTACGTGAGGGAGCGTGATGTGCTACGCTGTAGAGTAGGCGGCCGCCCAGGCGATCCTTGCAGCGATCCGGCCATCATGGCGTATCTTGTACCCGAACAGTGGCGTCCTCGAGGGTAGAAGGGCAGCGGACGGCTGTGATGCCTTCATATAGGCTCGAGGGAGTTGCTGACGTCGGTCCGTACAAGGTACAGCAGCAGGTAAGGTGGCGTCCCGTTCCCACACGCTCCACAGTGCTGGAGTCGTTGCCACAACGCCTGGCGTGCGCCCGTACGCGCGGGGGTGGCAGCCATACTGTTAACAGTGGCAGGGATGGAGTCCCACCGGCCTAGCGCCTGTTGACGCAAAAAGCGCACTCAACGCCAATCACACAGCAAGCCGAACAAAGCTGGCTTCACACGCGCAGAGAGCAAATGACGTGCCAGTCAATTTTTACCGAAAATTAACAAAAGATAAAGCGAGTTAGATATCAAAGCTTGGAACTTGCCGGGTGGTACCGGACAGTTCCATATTTACGGCTAAAGAGCCAATTGGGATAACACATAGCTATAGAAAGCTATCTGTCAAAGAACCACGACCATTCGGGAAACCGCAAAGGGAAAAGGAACACTACCGAATGGATGACGTAAGCATGACAACGATCGGTCTTTGTATAAACAAAGATGCATGTGCAAAGTTATGACCGATCTCCATGAAGATTAGCATTAAATAAATAAAGTAAAGCACGTACATGACCATGTATTAAACAAGCATGCATAGATCCAAAGCACTAGTCTACCGCATGTCTAGTTACTTTAAGATCCGTCGGGTACGATACCAAACAAATCTATCCACCGCATGATACAATTTGCATGAAAAACCGTACCACTTTCCACAAATAGATCTATCCACCGCATGATACAATCTAAATATGGAAAGCTAAAAGCATACATCATTCAAAACATAAATAATGCACGTGATCTACTCGTGAAGAAACATAACCGAATACAGCTGAACAGCCGATTCGGGGTCCATGAAGAAGGAACAAACATTACCACGTGAATAAATCTATCAGACTGATTTGGGAATCTAATCCACCGGATGACTAGCTCCAAAGCAACCCAAAAACCTGCATCTACCGCATGATACCCGGTTCTTTCAAGATTTATACGAACATAGCAAGCTTGAACCCGCAACACGTAACAACCTAGATCGATTCGGTTTCGGCTATCGGAAAGCGTAAGATCCACGTGTTAAAACATGAAACCTACTCGAACAAGGATCATAAAAGAGATATAGCCGATCCAAACCCATCTAGATTGGGCAAAGATGTGTTACATGAATTAAAACATAAAGTAAAACTCAAGATAACACGGGATAACTTAATGAATCTATTGGATCTTGCCAAAATCCAATAGAGCCGATAACTAGCTTCAAGCCAGATCTTAGCCTACCGCATGGCTCATGACCTAACAAGAAACCTTCTTGAACCAAGCTTGAATCTACCGCATGACACGAAGCATGGTAACAAGACTACTTGCATCAGATCTAAATCCACCGCATGATACTAGACATGATACAAGGTTGCCGGTACTCACGGAGGTCGACGGATCGATTGGCCCTCTCGAAGAACTCGACGACACGACAAGGACTCTAGGGTTTGGCGTAAGGCCGGTGTGTATTGAGGAATGATTGTGTCTGTTACATACATTCAGGGGTCTTATTTATACCCTGTTGAGTACAACTGCGAATGGATTAGTTGCCTAACTAAACTCGATTGCCTACCCATCCATTCGTCTCCCCTGATTGAGCCACGTCACCGTCCAATCCCGCAAAATCAGCTCTACTGTTCCTTTGCCGAACCAGAGAAAATAGCCGACCGCAGATTTCTTTGCCGAAAATCTCTGAAAATATCCTTCCTTCCACCAGACGGACTCTTTTCGAACCGGACCCACAGGTCAGACTCCTTACCAAATTTTGGTGTTAACACATGCCCCTTCAATTGTGGGATAAAAGTAATTTTGTTCCACAATTGACTCCAGCCACGAATCTTCGAATCAAATCTGTCAACACCTGTTCTTCGCAATCCGCCGGAATCTTCATCCGGATCCAACCCTAGATCTCCCCGTTCCAAGCTCGAACCTCCAATGGCAGCTCAGAACCAAGATGCTCAGGTAAATTCATCCCCCGCAAACCTTGTTCGGCATTAGGTTTTCAATTTTACCTGAGATTTTCTTTTCCGCTTTCTCCCAGGAGCCTTCTACTGAACTTTTGATTCACACCGAGGCCAATTCGAGGTCTTATTACCTTGGTCCTGTGGGGAATCCTGACCCTCGAGATTTCATTGCCGCTGAATCTCAGAGAATCCCCTTCAAAGCAGCTTTGTCTCCACCTTCTCAGTGGCAAGATGCGTTCAAGAACTGGCCTTTACCTCCAATTGCAGGCTGGAAGACTTGGTATCGGAGGATTCTTGCAGATAAGAGTGGATTGACCAACCTGGATGCCCTCCGTATTGCCCAGTGCTTGGAGCTATCCATAGCTAAGACCCCCAAGAACGAAGATCTTCTGGTAGCAGCCTGCCACTTTTGGTCAAACGGCGTCAACGCCTTCCTTTTTGGCCACGGTCCGATGTCTCCCACCTTGGCCGATGTATATATGATCACCGGCCTTGACATTACAGGATCCATTCAGCCTTGGAATTTCAAAAATTCCTCACGGCAGACAGGGGTAAAGCCAGGGAACGGATACAAGCAATACATCTTGAAACACATGAAGGACAATCCCCTGGGTGCCGTTGAATACAGAGCATTCTTGAATATGTGGCTGTGCAGATTCGTCTTCTGTGGTAAAGCCAACGAGCCTACCCTGAACCATATCGCAATGGCGTCCCATCTGGCCAGCGGTAACCGCCTTCCTCTGGGAAAATTCTTCTTGGGCAGTGTATACCATATGCTTCACCAGACTGTTACCCAGATGTATACCAGCGAAAGGATAGCATGTGTCAACGGCCCTTGGTGGTTCGTTCAAATGTGGCTGCAGCTCCACATGCATCAGATTGTCGGTGTCGATTTGAACTCCAGGTTCTTCCCCTTATCCAATCACCCCGAAGGAGAACCTCAAGCTACCAGAGGATGCCAAAATTATGGAGAAGCGGCTTCAACTGTTTCTATCCAGCAAGACATCAGCCAGCTCTTCGAGTTATTCTTCAAAGGTTTCCCCAATCCTCTCTGGCTTCCTTATCTAGGCAACGACACCTTGACCTTCCCTGTCGAATTTTCCTTTGAGCCTGGTCATCAAGATGGAAGATTCTTGGAGATTCTCAACATCGTAATCCGCCCATGCATACTGCCGGCCGAATTTAATGGAGGAAGGCTGAATGTCAGTACTTATGAATACTATCAGCCTAATGTAATGGCCAGGCAAATTGGATGTGGACAGATGCCCCCGAGGTTGTTCCTGCATGAATTCCTCAAGCCCAGAGAGGAAATCAAAGAAATTATGCACAGCAGCAGGGTCTTCCAATATGTGTGTAGCCCTACTATCTATACCTGTCCTTTTGTGCCCATAGTCATAGCTCACCCCACCTTTGAATCCTGGTGGCAAGAATTCCATGATCACACCTTCAGTGAGCCTGTCCATGTGTTTTGTGCAAAATTGATGCCTGACTTCCTGCCAACCTCAGAGGTAACATCATGAACCTTTGGATCAGACATGTCCTCTTTGTTCATGATTCTGACCCTCACCTTCTTATCCACAGAACACAGTGCCTGCCCCTCGAGCCAGGGAAATTGCTTACAATGTTGAGGGCCCAATTTCAGCACTGGGTTTCAAATCCACAACTCTGCATTAGCTAATGGCAAGGTATGCTACAACAGATCCCAGCCTTTCTAGCCTTGCTGCTGACAGGGGGCAAGGTCTGCATCTGATTGCCCCTCCAAGTGCTAAAAGGAGAAGAACTGTCAAGAAAGTGCTTGTTGAGGTAAACCCCTTTACCTTCTTGATTACCAGGTCACTCTGCTCTTGATGAATCATATTATTGTGCATTTTCAGACCAGAGTCCAGCAGCCTTCAGAACCAGTACCTGCCGATGCCCCATCCACTGGTATGACTTCTACTGTTCTTTTTTTAAGGATGAGCATTGGCATTTACCCTTTCACTTTGACATTTGCAGGAGAAGCCGTGGAAGAATAGCTTGTAGATGTTCCAGTGGTGCAACAAGCGAGTCCATCCAGGGTTGAATTACCCATCCCGGTGGAGATCTCATCTTCATCACCTTTCGCAGAAGCAACAAATTCTCCAGGGATGAATCTCCTAATTCAACCGGAGCCAATAAGTTCTCCAAGGGTGCCATCACCTGTTGGTCAAGCAGAGATAACCAACCCAACAGAAGCGGCAGACCCGACTCCTCCTCAGCCAGAAACCCACGAGCTGCTAGTGGTCGCATCGGTACCTCCTAGCTTGGAAGTTTCGGCTCTGTCTGGAGCATCTCCTTCACCTGTGATTGCTCCTGCTCAAGAACCCAGCCATGAGGTATCCATCTGCACTTAATTTTGGTACCTTGATGTTTAGCATTCTTAATTCGGCAATGTTGTTTCTCAGGATCAGGCTCCATCATCATCAAGCCTGCCATCAGAGAGCAATCCAGCTGCCGAGGTGATGGAAGGAGTATACCAGCCGCTGCCAGATGAAGTGTTGTCCAAGCTCAAAGAAATTGCTGCCTGGCTAGAAAAAGATGCTCAAGATCAGTTCAATGATCTCCATCACTTCGAAGAGATGTTTGAATCTATCAGTCAAGAACTTCCTGAAGACATCAGAACTTCTCTATCATCCGTCTATGGCTTAGAAGCTCTTTATGCACCCGTAAGGCACGCTTGGAGGAAATTGCGCTCCCGCCCGGCCATTGAAAAGAGGAAAACTGATGCTGCACATGCTATGAACGAGGCACAATCCCAAGCAGAGAGCCACAAGGATGCATTGGCTAACCTGCAGACTTCTTATGATCTAAAAATTGCCAGGAAAGCTGCTCTAGAAGCAGAACTGAGAAGCCTGTCAGCGGAGATAGAGGCTGATAAAGAGAAAATAGCCGAACTTCCTGGATTGATAGCAAAGACCCAAGCGGAAGCAAAATCGGCTATCACCAAGATAGAGCAATGCGATGCAGAACTCGCTGATTTATCCGGTACCCAAAAGGATTGCCAGGAGCTGCTGGACAATTCCCATCTGATAACATCCAGTGCTCGTAGTGTGATTGCAAAACTTCTGAATGCTTGAATGTCCTTATTGATGTATAACTGAATTGGTCGTTCTTGTAATATCTTCTCGCGATCTGTTTCCTTTCTTCTGCGCACTTTCAAATATAATGCTGAACGACCCATTCGGTAGTGAAACGCCAACTCCCGAACGGCACTTTGATTTTCTATAGTCGAACCAATCAACTGCACGCGGCTCAGCCTAGAACTCCAAGCGACCCGTCGGCGGGCTGGCCAAGGAAACCTTTCCACCTTCCGATTTTCTTGGGATATGCGCCACGATCCACAGCCACGACTCGAAGCCACGATTCATCCTGCCAGGCCTATAAATGTTACCATAGGTACCCCTAGCTCTCCATCAGACCCTCTAGCTCTCGAATCTTTGCCAATCTTAGCCCTTTTGCAAACAGTGCACATCCCAAACCACAATGGTGCGCCGCCTCAACCACCGCCGTGCCTCCGACGAGGCCGAGGGGAGCAGCGCCAATGCGCGCAGGCGGTGATGATCGTCGATTTCTCTTCTTTGATTCCTTTTTGATCTTCTTTTGCCTTGACGATCATCTCCCTTTTTCAGATTGATCCAGTGGAATCCGCCTCGTGCGCCGGCCAATCAGCCCCTCCCAGATGACTCCTCGGAGTCCGATGGCCACTCCCCGGTACCGTACGGGGAAGAAGACGCCATCCGCTTCAAGGAGGAGCTGGAGGCGTCCCGGCGTGAGCTGGAGGACGTCTCCAAGAAAGCGGGCATAGCCGAGCTAGAGTGGGAGGACCAGCGCAGACAGCTGCTGGAAACCATCGATGGTACGGCTTTGAGATTAGTTCTTGATTCCACCCGGCTTTTGACGCTAATCTTCTTCTTCTTGCTTCTTGTAGCCCGCGACGCGGAGCTCAACCAGCTGAAGGAGCTGGTGGAGCAGCTGGCCGAGAAGGTGAACGCCCTCGGCAATACGCCAGTGGAGCGCCTTGCCGCGGTGGAGCGCCGCGTTGATGAGGTGGCTGTCCACGGCGTCCGTCTGGGCACCACCTTGGGCCTGGCTGCCATGGCGACGCACACGGACGTCGACTACTCCACCAGGCCGCGCGGCTTCCGGGGCGGCGCGCCAGAGGACATCGAGGAGATCGAGCTCATCCTGGAGCGCCTTGATGGCCATGTCGACGCCATTGCCGAAATTACTCATCCCCAATCTGTGTTGAACAGGCTCTTCGACTAGATTGTACTAGGGATGTGTAAATATCGGCAATAAATGAAGAACTTTTGAATTCTGCACCTGTTCTGTGATGACTCCCTTTGCATTTTGCATCTGCGAATTTTGTTTTCTTTGAATGCATCTGGGAACTATCTTTAGCCGAACGCGCGAGAACAACTGCCCCTTGGCGCAAAATCCACAGAAGATCCCAGTTCGGCAATCCCTAAACACTGTTCAAGAGAAAACCCTTCGCACTTGGTAGAAAACCCCGCCTCTTGGTATTCCAACAGTGTGTACTGGCCAGTCATCACTCCCAACGCGCTTCTCCGGTCAATAAAATAGACTGTGGGGTGCTCTGCAAATCCACTCGCGCACTCATCCATCATTTCTCATCTCTTCCCCTCCCTCTAGAGGAAAAAACCCCAACGCCATGGACAAAGGTAACCAACCCCAGGAGAGCGGCTCATCAAAGAAGCGTACGATTCGGAAGTGAGTTCTTTCTTAATCTGCTTCTCGCTTTTCCGCATGATCTTGCGCTTCATGTTCTCCTCTCGTCTTTTTCAGCCTTGATTTGCTTCCCGAAGAGGTCATCGGGACCGAAGATGTGCCTGAGTACATCTCCTCCGATTCCTCCCTCGAAGCAGAGGATGCCACGCCTGAACAGAGGACCAACCATCAGCTGCGCCGCCGCGTCCGGCACCTGGAGCACGGCCTCAGGGACATGTCCGCCCGTTGCCAAGCCGAGCGTGAGCGTCGCATGGCTCTGGAGGCATTAGTAGGGGGTAAACGTTCCTGACTCCTTCTTTACCTCGTGCTTGCCCTTGGATTTCTTGCCCCTAATCTTGATTCCTCCGCTTTAGATGTCTCTGACAGGTATAACAACCTGAAGACGGCCTGGGATAGCTTGGTGGAGGCCGCCAACCATGGTCATCCCCGTGCGTTCCAGGTTGCCGTCACGGTGGTCCTGGAGCAACTGAAGAGGGAGCAGCCGAAGAATTAAAGAAAAGATTGTATCATACTTTCGCTTCTTCCTCCACGCCTTCTGCTTCCCTCCTCCTCGAGGATCTGATCACCGGGGTTGTTAGATGTAATCCTGCAAGAAGCAGTTGTAATGTAGTTTTGAGCTAAGGGCAATGCATCCAGGCACTGGCCATTTTCTCTTGTTCATGGATTTTGTTCTGAAGGCGGCCTCATTCTCGAGCGCCGTCTATTTTTGTGCCAGATGTGTGTAATCATCGATCGATCTCAATGCTAGGATAATATTTCTTCAGATATCTTCCATTTATTGCAGCGGAAAATTCTTCTCCTAGCAAAGTTTTCAATATGTATGCATTACCAGGAACGCATCTGACCACACGAAAAGGCCCCTCCCAGTTAGGGGACCATTTGCCGAATTCACTGTATTTAGTTCCAATCGGCAATAGCGCTTTCCAAACTAGATCGCCTTCTGCAAATTGCCTTACTTTTACCTTCTTATTATAGTACTTGGCAACCCGCAGTTTGTTTTTCTCGATGTTCTCCAGGGCCCTGAGACGGATCATATGCAAATCTTCTAGTTCATCCATCATTAGGCCACTGTAATCCTTGGAGCTCAACTCGTTTTGCAGCACCACTCTCCTTGAATCACGATTGTATTTCCCAAGGCAGGATTGCGTGATGCCCGTAAACCAACTCGTAAGGAGAAGTCTTTGTAGCTCCATGGGGGGCCATCCGGTAAGCCCACAGCGCTTCACTGAGTACCGAATGCCATCTTCTTGGCTTCTGATCGATCTTCTTCTGTATCAGCTTGATCATGATCTTATTAGAAGCCTCTGCCTGACCATTAGCTTGGGCATAATATGGAGAAGAATTAAACAATTTGATTCCCATGCTTTCGGCAAAATCTCTGAATTCCAATGACACGAATTGTGCCCCTTGATCAGTGGTAATCGTCTGAGGGATCCCAAATCGATAGAAGATGTGTTCCTTGACGAATTCGATCATGTTTTCTGATGTCACCTTCTTCAGTGGGATCGCCTCAACCCATTTGGTGAAGTAATCTGTAGCCAAAAGCACGAACTTATGCCCCTTGCTAGACGGCGGATTGATTTGGCCAATCAAGTCTATACCCTGCCCCCGAATGGCCATGGTTTGATGATGGGATTCAATGCGATGCAGGGGACCCTTTGAATATTCCCAAACCTCTGGCAATCTTGACATCCCTTGTAATACTCAAAGCAGTCCTCTAATATCGTCGGCCAAAAGCATCCAGCTTGTCTAATAACCCACTTCATCCGATAGGCCGATTGGTGCGCTCCACATATCCCATCGTGCACCTCGCTCATCATGTTCTTGGCTTCTTCTGGACCCAGGCATCGTAGCAATACCCCATCTAATGATTTATAGAACAGATTATCATCCAGAAGAACGAACTTAATTGCTTTGTACCTGAGTTTCCTAGAGACTTTTCGGGATGGATCTTTCAAGTAATCAACGATTTCTTTCCTCCAATCATCTTCTGCAAGATCCGCCCCTAGTGCACACACTTCTGCAGCGAACACTTCCTGACTCTCCTTGTAACCAGTGGCGCTCTGAGCTAGCCTGTTTGCTTCCTTGTTATGCTCTCTAGGAATGTGCTGTAGGGTTACCAATGGGAAGCTTTTCAAGATTTCCTTGCATTCTTCGTAGTAACTCCTCAGCGCTTCGCTCCTGCACTCGTATTGGCCGTTCAATTGCTTGATTACCAGTTCTGAATCCCCATAGATCTCAACTGAAACGGCCCCAGCTTCTCTCAAATATTGAAGCCCTCGAAGTAGTGCCTCGTACTCAGCCTGGTTATTTGTGACAGTGGGTTGTATAGGAATGGCGAATTCAAACATCTCACCTCTGGGCGAAATTAGTAGGATCCCTACTCCCCCACCTTTTCCACACGATGACCCATCAAAAAATAAAGCCCAAGGGGTAATTTCAAGCAGATCAATTGACGGGTCACGATGTTCAGTTATAAAATCGGCAATGACCTGACCTTTGATGGCTTTTGCCGATTCGAACTTCAACTCGAACTCTGATAAAGCTAAAATCCATTTGCCAATCCGACCATTCAAAATTGGCATAGATAACATATGTTTTATCACATCAAACTTGGAGTATACAGTGCATTCGGCATTCAACAAGTAGTGCCGAAACTTTGTACACGAGTAGTACACACAAAGACACAGTTTCTCTACAGCCGAATACCTGGTTTCAGGATCAAGTAGTTTTCGGCTAAGATAAGCTACTACCCGCTCCTTTCCTTCGAATTCTTGAATAAGGGCCGATCCAATGGTTTGGGTATCGGCCGCCACGTACAACTTGAAAGGCTTGTTTAGGCGAGGAGGAACCAGCACCGGCGGCTCCTTCATGTACTGCTTGATCTCATCAAAAGCCTTTTGTTGTTCGTCACCCCATGTGAATTTCTGATCTTTCTTTAGCTTCAGCAATGGAGAGAATGGCAACACCTTCTGCGATAAATTTGAGATGAATCTTCTTACGAAGTTGATCTTGCCGAGCAGTGATTGCAATTCCTTGAGGTTGGTTGGAGGATCGACTTCATCAATGGCTTTCATGCTCTTTTTGCCAACTTCAATTCCCCCTTCGTGGACCAAAAACCCCAAGAATTCTCCAGCTGATACCCCAAAAGCGCACTTGTTTAGGTTCATCTTCAAACCGTGTTTCCGGGTGCACTCCAAGGTCTTCTTCACATCTTCCAGATGGGTGTCATGACTTAAGGACTTGATCACCACGTCATCAATGTAGATTTCCACAGTTTTGCCGATCAACTCATGAAAAATGTAATTCATGGCCCGTTGATAGGTTGCACCGCATTTTTCAACCCAAATGTCATGACTATCCACTCAAATAGGCCTATATGACCAGGACATCTAAAGTCCGTCTTTGATATGTCTTCTATTGCCATGAAGATCCGATTGTATCCCGCGTTGCCATCCATGAAACTAATCACCTTGTGTCCAGCAGCGGCGTCAATCAACAAATCGGCAATAGGCATCGGGTACCCATCCATGGGAGTAGCTCTGTTTAGGTCCCTGAAGTCTATGCAAACCCTCATTTTTCCATTCTTCTTATACACAGGGACGATGTTAGAAATCCACTCCGCATATCTGCACGGCCGAACGAAGTTCGCGTCAAGTAATCTTTCAATTTCCTTCTTCACATCGGCCAATACTTCGTCCTTGTAGATTTTCCGGGGCGGTTGCTTATATGGTTTGAAACCAGGCTTGATTGGCAACCGATGCTCGACGATGGAACGATCCAATCCAGGCATCTCCGAGTAATCCCAGGCGAAGCAATCCTTATATTCTTTGAGAAGCTCAATTAAATCCCCCCTGAAGTCTGGTTGCAAATTTGCACTGATGAACGTCGGCCTTGGCTTATCACCGCTTCCAATATCAACTTCTTCCAGTTTATCAGCCGACATGAATCCTCGCCCTAATTTGCCATCAGTGCCATCTACGGGGTTCTCCATTAAAAATTACTATAAGAGCCGATCGCTTGAATCGCCGTTGATCACCGCCGACGAGTTCAACGAGACCTTCTCCCCAGTCTTTTCCTGAGAAACAATCAATGCCTTGATATTCCCAGAAGGCTGGTTCCATGTTGGCCACGCTCACGGAGTCATCCCGCTTCGGACGACCTCGATCTCATCGTCCACCCACTGGATGAGCTGTTGATGCATGGTGGACGGGACGTAACAGTTAGCATGAATCCAATCCCGCCCAAGCGACAAGGGTCGTAGGCTCCTTTTCCCTCGATGACAAAGAAGGTGGTGAGTAGCGTCTTGGACCCGATCATCAAGTCCACGTGAGCACATCCCTTGGTGTCTGAGGGGTTCCCGGCGAAGTCGTTCAAGATGATGCTTGTAGGCGTCAAATCGCTCGGGCCCATTCCAAGCTTCCTGAAGGTGGTGTACGGCATTACATTGACTGCCGCTCCACCGTCGACGAACATCTTGGTCAATGGCTTGCCATTGACGTATCCTCTCAAGTACAGCGGCCTCATGTGACGGTTCTTGGCCGGCTTGTCAAAGATGGCCTGCTTGGTCAGCACCAGTTGTGCCATCATCTCCTCAGTGCGCTCGTCGTCGAAGGAAGCTTCCTCCTGCATAACCTGGTTAGCAGGAGCCATGAACTCGTTCGGCAGAAAGTATACCATGCATGCTGGAGCCGAACGCTTTGATCCCTCGGGTTGGTCCTTGGGGCGCCACATCTGCCTCGTCTGGATCCCGGCCTGCTTCAATTCCACGGTTCCTCAAGCGCCGGACCCGTCTCTTCGGCTCTTGCGTAGGCCGGGCGGGCACCACCGCCCCTTCGCCGATGTAGTCATCCTCGTCTTCTTCTTGATCGGCCCACCCGAGATCGGCTTGGCGCTTCCCGGGATGATCGATGACTTCAATTTTTTGGCGCCGATCCCCATTAGGGTGGATCCTTCCAAGTCTCTCGTGGACGGATCGGCGATTGGCGGCTTCTCGCTCGTATTCAACATACTCGTCGCCGCATTCGGGGACAGTTCTTCAATGTGGGCAGCTTTAGACCCTCATTCCAGCAGTGCCTGAAGAAGGCGCATCCCCAGTGTGCGCGCTCCTGCTCGCGCGTGTACTGCTCGTGGTCTCTCCTGCGCGCCTCTTCTTCAGCTCTGCGCTGCTCCTCCTCGTGGCGACGCTTCTGGTAGCGCTCTTTCTCTATTTGGCGCTGCCATTTGTTGAGGAGAATGCGCGACGTCACCTTGGGCTTAGGCCTGGATGATTCCCCAATCTCAATGTGGCTCTTGAGAACGCGGGGGGCGTCGCCTTGTACTTGCTCCAGAGTCACCTGGCGCTCTGGGTCCACTGCTCCACCTTGCTTGGACCTGGCTGAGGTCAGGACCTTGACCTTTCCCTTCTCCTCGGCTGTTATCACATTGACAGGAAAGCCGAGCATGTTCTGGGGAAAGGGGTGGCCATCCAGCTTCATCTTGTTATCGAACTTGAGGTGTCCCTCCTGGATGGCCTTCTGGATCCTCATCCTGAAGACCCTGCAATCGTTGATGGAGTGCGAATCCCTGTCATGGAAGCCACAGTAACATTTCGCTTTAACTCCATCGGGCCGAAGCATAGAATGCCCCTCAGGCAGCTTGATTCGGCCTTCTTTCACCAAAAGCTCGAACAACTTATCAGCCTTCGTGATGTCAAAGTCGTAAGTCCCTTTGGTCTGCTTGACCCAACGCTGATTCATTGTCAAGGGCTCCTTACCCCACATGATCTCTCGCCGACTACATCCAATTCGTCCTCGAATCTTCGAACAAAGTCGGCTTTGTCCAGAACCGGTTGTAGATATCGCCGACGTCGTGTTGCTTGCCAAATTTGGGGTCCTTCTTGAGGCCATATGCCCGATTGCTCATCGGAGATAACCTCGCGACAGTGGCCCGAGTTCTCAAATTCCATCCCAAATAGCTTCTCGCGCACGGCCGGCGACATCCCGGCGACGGCCATGTCGGCCAACCGATCATCCGGTAAGTTCGCCGAGAAGCACATGCCTTTGACTTCCCCGAATCTTCTAAGAAACTCCGGTGGTGTTTCGCCGTGCCTTTGCTTCGGGGTGGCGAGATCGGTTAGCTTCTTCTCGGAGGCTGCCGCCGGAAATAGTGAGCGTGGAATTTACGCTCCAAGTCCTTCCATCCGGCCACCGATTCGGGAGGCGGGGACGAGAACCACCGAAAAGGCCGGACCCGTCGGTGAGGCGGGGAAGTAGCGAACCCCGAACGCCTCCTCGGCCGAGCATTCCCCCGAGCCGCATGAGGTAACGGGCGATGTGCTCGACCGGTGCTTGTCTCGTCCCGCCCCGAGAACTTTGTGAATTCCGTTGGCGGCTTCACCCTCGGCGGCAAGAGCACGTTATAGTACCACTCTGGGAACGGCGGCCTATAGGTGGGGCCCTGCATCTTTGGCTTGAGGCCGAACTGATTTTGCATCAATTCGGCCATCTTGCGCGCTAGGGCGTCATCTTCCTGCGCGCCTGCAGCTGGCGCGTACCCTGGGTGCGGGAAGGCGTCAAACGCTCCGTAGTTTCCCACTTCATGATAACCACCGCCGTACAAATTCTTCTGGAGTCAGTTGGTCGACGGAGCAATCCTCCGGCCGGGATCAAGTTGGGCCCCAGACGAGCCGAACGCTACGTCTCCGTACGTAGGCTGGTACGGATTTGGCTGTTGCACGGGGGGCCGACTCCGTGCCGCTTCTGTGGTGGCGGCAGGATTGGCTGACTTCCTGAAGCTTGCAACGGGGGCTGAACTGGCTGCCCCCCGGCGCCCTGCGGAGGAGGTTGGAATGCTTGGCTTCGGAGCTGCGAGGGGGAGGCTGCCGCGGCCGGCTCCGTAGCGGCGGGCCGAGAGCTCGATTCACCCCGGCTCCACGGTGCTCTTTTGGACGGGCGCCTTCCCGAACGCTTGCTCCATGCCGGGCCAAAGATGGCCACCATCATCCGCCGGAGCGACCCGAGGAAAGCCTTGTTGTGCTTGGTGAGCATGTAGTCCGTCGACTCTTGGAATACGCGCGCGCATTCCTCCTTTTCCCCGCCGGGATGTGGCATCGCTCTCTCCCCGGCGGCGCACTCGGGCGGTGTCATTTTTCAGATACGGGACACCACTTCTATTCTTCTTAAACGACATGAGACACTTTTGCTGAAACTGGTTCACGGCGTCTTGGAGCTGCTGATGCTGCTCTGGAGAAAGCTCTTCGATGTTGACATCCATGAGGTCTGAGATTTCAGGCATCTTGAACCAATTCGGCTGTGGTCCCACTGGGCGTGCCAAAAAGTGTGTTGACGCAAAAAGTGCACTCAACGCCAATCACACAGCAAGCCGAACAAAGCTGGCTTCACACGCGCAGAGAGCAAATGACGTGCCAGTCAATTTTTCCTGAAAATTAACAAAAGATAAAGCAGTTTGATATCAAAGCTTGGAACTTGCCGGGTGGTACCGGACAGTTCCATATTTACGGCTAAAGAGCCAATTGGGATAACACATAGCTATAGAAAGCTATCTGTCAAAGAACCACGACCATTCGGGAAACCGCAAAGGGAAAAGGAACACTGCCGAATGGATGACGTAAGCATGACAACGATCGGTCTTTGTATAAACAAAGATGCATGTGCAAAGTTATGACCGGTCTCCATGAAGATTAGCATTAAATAAATAAAGTAAAGCACGGACATGACCATGTATTAAACAAGCATGCATAGATCCAAAGCACTAGTCTACCGCATGTCTAGTTACTTTAAGATCCGTCGGGTACGATACCAAACAAATCTATCCACCGCATGATACAATTTGCATGAAAAACCGTACCACTTTCCACAAATAGATCTATCCACCGCATGATACAATCTAAATATGGAAAGCTAAAAGCATACATCATTCAAAACATAAATAATGCACGTGATCTACTCGTGAAGAAACATAACCGAATACGGAACAATGTACCGATTCGGGGTCCATGAAGAAGGAACAAACATTACCACGTGAATAAATCTATCAGACTGATTTGGGAATCTAATCCACTGGATGACTAGCTCCAAAGCAACCCAAAAACCTCGCATCTACCGCATGATACCCGGTTCTTTCAAGATTTATACGAACATAGCAAGCTTGAACCCGCAACACGTAACAACCTAGATCGATTCGGTTTCGGCTATCGGAAAGCGTAAGATCCACGTGTTAAAACATGAAACCTACTCGAACAAGGATCATAAAAGAGATATAGCCGATCCAAACCTATCTAGATTGGGCAAAGATGTGTTACATGAATTAAAACATAAAGTAAAACTCAAGATAACACGGGATAACTTAATGAATCTATTGGATCTTGCCAAAATCCAATAGAACCGATAACTAGCTTCAAGCCAGATCTTAGCCTACCGCGTGGCTCATGACCTAACAAGAAACCTTCTTGAACCAAGCTTGAATCTACCGCATGACACGAAGCATGGTAACAAGACTACTTGCATCAGATCTAAATCCACCGCATGATACTAGACATGATACAAGGTTGCCGGTACTCACGGAGGTCGACAGATCGATTGGCCCTCTCGAAGAACTCGACGACACGACAAGGACTCTAGGGTTTGGCGTAAGGCCGGTGTGTATTGAGGAATGATTGTGTCTGTTACATACATTCAGGGGTCTTATTTATACCCTGTTGAGTACAACTGCGAATGGATTAGTTGCCTAACTAAACTCGATTGCCTACCCATCCATTCGTCTCCCCTGATTGAGCCACGTCACCGTCCAATCCCGCAAAATCAGCTCTACTGTTCCTTTGCCGAACCGGAGAAAATAGCCGACCGCAGATTTCTTTGCCGAAAATCTCTGAAAATATCCTTCCTTCCACCAGACGGACTCTTTTCGAACCGGACCCACAGGTCAGACTCCTTACCAAATTTTGGTGTTAACAGCGCCTCCACCTAACCCTGTAAGGTCACAAGAAAGCGAATCGGGGGTGCGGTCGGCCCCCCTTCGAGGGCTCGGCGCGTTAGCCGTACCGGAGCAGGCGGCGCGGCGTCACGGGACTGGCACCGCGCCGCCGCCGCATAGTCCCCCCCCCCCCCCCCACGGTGATGGGGATGGGCTCCCTCCCGGGGAGTTGGTGCGGCGGCACCGGGGCGCGAGCCCCGGCGCATGATGGCGCCGTCCCGCCGATGTCGTGGCGTTAAATGCCCGCGTACGGGGAGCGGGCGCACGTGCGCGGAGTGCCCTCGAGCGAGGCGGACCTCGTTCGAGGGCGGGGCGGACCCTCGAGCGAGGCGGACCTCACTCGAGGGAGGCGCACCCCCTCGAACGGGGCGGAGCCCGCCCGAGGGAGGCGCGCATCCTCGAGAGAGGCAAAACCTATTCGAGGGAGTCTTCGAGTGGGCCGCCTGTTGGGCCGCTGGGGCCTTCGCGGCGTGGGCCATGTCCTGCATGGTTAAGTAAGGCGTATTTGGTTTTGGCTTTGTTGCGGGTTTTAAGTGGGGATTTCCCAGCTGTTTAAGGGGACCCCTAGGGCTGTCCCCGACAGAAACCAACAACAAAAAGAATTTGATGTTTTACATAATTTTTAATAAGATGAGTGGTCAAAATTGAGATTAAAACGTCAAACAAACTATAATTTTGAAAAGAGTGAATACCTATGTATCTATTAATGAATCTATCTATCTGTATAGCACTGGACCAACAAAAATGAACGCCCCTGCTCCTTTCGTCTCCCCCGTGTTGCTCCTACATGCAGCTCTCCGTCCGCACTCCGCACCACTGGAGGTTGCACCCCAGTCACCCCGTTTGTTACACAAATTGCGCCGTCACAGAATTTGGTTGTAATACCCCAGCCCAAGACATCATTGTAGTTGAAGTTGTGGCCCATGTTGGCCAATTGTGGTTGAGGTTGGTGGGTTTAGTACCACCTCAGCTTATAATTATTTCTGTTTCAAACAAAACACCTTTGGATTAACCCTTTTGCACGAAGCAAGGACGAAAGTGTAAAAGATGTGCTATGTGTATGCGGGCTCGCCGCACGGAAGGACTGGGTTGTAAACATATTTTTCGAGTAGGTGTTACAGGTGGTATTCAGAGCATGAACCCTCGCAACATATGCGTGTGTGCCCCTATGACACGACATGTACCGACGTGTGGTTCTAGGAGTCTAGTAACACTTTGGAAGTTTAGGGGTGGTTCTAGGAGGGCCAGTTTATATTCCATTTTCGTTCCAAACATAGCACCTTCGGGTTAACTCTTTTACACGATGTGAGAACGAAAGTGTAAGAGAGGTGTTATGCTCATGCAGGAGGTGTGGTTCTGGGAGTCTGCTGTGTATGTGGTCAGCTACAAGGGCGTCACCCCTTATGGTGAGGTGAATGTAATACCCTAACCCAATATACCATTGTAGTTGAAGTTGTGGCCCATGTGACCCAATTATAGTTGTGGTTGGTGGGCTTAGTACCACCTTGGAAGTTTAGGAGGGTGAGGTGAAGTTTATAGTTATTTCTGTTCCAAATCTTGCAGCACCTCCGGGCCAACTCTTTTACACGAAGCAAGGACGAAAGCATAAGGGAGATGCTATGCATATGCATGCTCACCCCACAGAAAAGCTAGTTTTGGAGATATATAGATTGACGTGAGTTATTTTTTAAATATTAGTTTTAGAAAAGTTTAAATAAAAATTCTCTCACAAACAGCTAGTTTTCGAATATGGATTGACGTGAGGTATTTTTAAAATATTTATTTAAAAAGGTTAAGTAAAAAATTCTCTCCCAAGCGCGAAGTTGTGGGGGGCTCCGGTCAGTCGCCGCATCCAAGCCATGGCCAACATGAGGTGGAGGCACTGATCTTGATGTTAGCTTCCGTTTTTTCTACAACAACACCTATTATATTAATTCAGTAGTCATGTTACAAAGAAGGCCTCAAAAGATATCTTAATTACAACAAAGTCCTACAACAGGAACATCCAGCAGCTACTACCCTGTTAGTTTTTGTTGAATCTGCTATTCTTCCTTGCTTGCAGCACCATCTCCGATTCACATCTTGATATGTATTGTGTAGCTTTGATTTGTGTTGGTGATGCTGTGCTGACGACTACAAGGCAATGGCCGTGTTGACGGTTAATAGTTGTATCAAAGTTCATTTGGATTTGCAAGCGGACAAATCCTCCGTCGTATTCAAGGGACCCTTCTTCCCTTAAGTGTGAACTCAAGGTATCGAATCCGTGGAACAATGTGTAACACAAGATCCAATCTAATAAGCGAAAATATTTTGTTCTTGAAAAGGGTTTTTGCATCTAATCTATGGAAGAACCACGAAAACACATCTAATCTACTAAACATCAGAGGTAGCAATAGAAAGAGAGGGAAGGTAAAACCAATCTAGAGATTGGATTGGGTCTTTTGTTGAAGTTCCGAAACCAAGAAGAATAAATCAAACGAATCTCATTAATAGCCTCTTTAAATCGTGGCTTCCGTTCCAACTCTGAAGACGCCCGCCTTTTGGAATCTTCGTCCTGTCACGACGCACCCCTATTCATGCGGGTTAGCTTACGGCGAGTCCAAGAAGGACAAGTTGAAAACGCTCGGTATGTCAGGTATGCACCTCTAGCCACAATGGCTACAAGAACATCCTAAGCAATCTAGCTATAGACTAGATTAGGGAAGAAGCAAACCCAAGCGAAGACAAAATCGTAGTGAAATCACTTGATCGCTAGAGATCGGATTCAATCTAGCAAATTCAACATGAAAGCATAATACATGGACAAGATCACCCCTGGGGTCCTACCTTGATCTTGATCCCAGCTCCTGGAACTCTAACGTGGTCTTCCATGCAAGGTCCCACGCCGGCTAGGGAAGCCCTAGTCAACCATCTCGACCCTCTCCTCTCCGGAATGGTGTCCCTCTCTTCTCTGCTCCTCGGCGGTGGATGACGAATAAATTGATGGATGGCTCTTGGCACGGGGACTATAAATAGCCTGAGGGTCATCTAGGTTAAAGGGGGCATCGAATCAGGGTCAAAACGGGCTGGGATGACCGGCCTGGGCACATTTTGGCCCGGTTTGGCCCTAGCTTCCTTCCCGTTGCTTCTCGTGTCTTCTGGAGCTTTCGCCGAACTACATGTGGGTCGTTGACGTCATTTTTCCCGCGGTTTGGATAAGGGTACTTGGCACGCGAACTCCTGCATCTTCTGTTCAGGTCCTCGGTATTTCACAGCTTCACACATTAGTCCTTGGATCACTTGGAGTCATGTTCACCTCGTGTATTGACTTATGTTGGGCTTCATGATCTTCTCGCAAAGTGCTCGATAAACTTTACCCGGAAGTCCTGATTTAGGTGCTTAATTCCTGCGTAAACAATAAACTCCAAAAACCACATGCGAGTGCCAACTTGATACATTATGAGGGTTAGGATCGTTAGTTTGGATATTAAATCAATACCAACATTGAAGGTAAACTCATGGCTAGGTTGACAGAAATTCATCATCAACAGGCCGGCACCAGCATGCGAGGGTAAAATACAAATAGAGTAGCAGATGAGACAGATGTGGAGTTTTGTTATTTGTATTGATCGTCCACGGAGATTCAAGAATATTTTTCATGTTTGAAGTTTTTCTTGGTTTTGGTTGCAAGCACTTTTAGCTGGTTCAATGCTTCATAATTTGATCTGAAATTATTCTGGCAACACATCCGCTAACATTATTTTCTGAAACAAATTGGGTGTGCATGGTGTGCACACCGTGGCTACCGTGCACACTTCTTCCTTGTGTGGTTGCGACATGGGTCCGAGTGAGGGAGGGATCAGGAAGTGCAGGGACCTTGAGACGCGAAGGGCATATAAATCACGAAGCGCAAGGAGCACTGCGCGTCGAATCAAAACACGGAGGACATCGCAAGAGCGTGTGCACGGTGGCCACGGTGTGCACCGTGCGCTCCCTTTCTTTCTTTATTTTCAAGTGTCGAAATCATGATGGTTTGTGTGTATCTGTACTATAAAGAGCGAGTTCTTTTGATGGTTATCTGTCCCCTTTTGTCGTCCTTTTTGTGGTTTTTTTACCAAATCACATTGTGTTTTTAAAGGATTTTGGGGATAATTGGTATCCAAATCACGTTGACCCCCTTTCGTCAACCGCCCTTCCGTCAACCGTTTGAATAATTGGTAAGTCCAATCACATTGTGTTTTTAAAGGGATTTGGGGAATAATAGATAACCAAATCACGTTGACCCCCATTTTCATCAATTGTCCTTTCGTCAACCGTTTGAATAATTGGTAAGTCAAATCACGTTCTGTTTTTTAAAGATTTTTGGAGAATAATCGGTAACCAAATCACATTTTGTTTTGTGTTTTTCAAGGGATTTTGAGAAATAATTGATAACTAAATCATGTTGTGTTTTTTTTGTTATTCTGATCTTTTAGATATGTGTGCGCCATATGTACATTTTGCTAGTTAATTGTAAAATATCATAAATGAGTCTATAATTTCTTGCTGCAATTCGTGTATAGTTCACCACCAATTGTTATTCATGCGAATTTAAAGCCTCATTTCAGAAGATAACAAGTGTCGGTGCGGAAAGTAGTCCCGACACTAACTATTAAGAGCGCTGAGATTTATCTCTCGAAGGCAGGTGCTAAGCAACTAGTGTCGTATGGACCTCTCTGGGCCCACTACCTCGGTGGGTACCAGGACCGACTACTCGGTGGGCCCCTGGGACTACCCGACTTGTGCCACACGGTACCTGATGGCGTGAGGCGCAAGGACTTCGGTGGAGAAGTACTCGGATAGGAAGCTATACATACCATGTACTGTGTAGAGGACTCCTAGACGTACACGACTAGTACTCTCTCCCTAAACCGACCTGTAACCCTGCCTCCCGGAATATATAAGGCGAGGTAGGGACCCTTCTCTCTCATTACGCATCATCATGTAATCACACCCAATCAATCCAGAGCTACGCAGCATACAGGACGTAGGGTATTACGCACCTCGCGGCCTGAACCTGTCTAAACTGTGTGCCACGTGTCTCTTCCTTCGAGTTACTGATCTCGGTGAGGCCACATTCATCTACCTCGGGTACTCCCCTTGGTAGGTTGCCAGTCTAAAACACCGACAGTTGGCGCGCCAGGTAGGGGATCTCGCCGAAAATCATATGGCGAACTCGACGACTTCAATCTTCATCAAGCCAACCGTCGCCTTCAACCGTGGCGACACCTTTGTCTTCGGCTCCTGGGTCTGCACTACTGACGGCGCCGGATCCTTCCAGCACTGCCTCACCATGCCGCACAACCCGAAGACCAGGCTCGTGACGCTTCCCGAAGTCGTCACGGGTGATCTCGCCGGAAAATTTGGCGAGATTTCACTCTACAACCAGCACGCGGACTTCGAGCTTGGATCCGACACCAACTCGAACTCGACATCACCGTGGGCCATCGCATGCGAGCCGTCTATCGAGTCATCGCGTGCGGACTCCCCACTCCATGAGAACTTCCCATACGACCTTTGCATCTCTAGCAAGGCCCACGCGAAGGCTCTCTCCGCACGCCGGGCTGGGAAGGAGATCGCCTCCGAACACGAATCGGACTCCAACCCCATCTCCGGCTACTACTCAGACTCCTCTTACGAGTTCGACTTCGGGGCGGACCCGGACGAGCCCGAGTCCGAGACCTACACGGTGGAGCAACCGCTGTCAAGACCTGCATCCGGCCTGGTTATAACATCTACACCCGCCGGCAGATTCGTCTACTGGCCAGACCGCAAGCCCGCAGACCTGATAGACGAGAACTCACGCTGCGTCGCCTACCTCGACTCACTTCCGTTCCAGGAGGGAACACCGCTAGCTCCAACTAAGGACCACACTCCAACAGAGGTGGCAACCAGCGACTCCAGCCTCGGCTCTCCTGATCGGCAAGTCTTCATGACTACCAACGAGACGCCGGGGCCCTCAGGGACAGTCCCTGACCGATATCTCGAGGATATCTCAGCAGATGAGTTGTCCGCCAACGCACCCGTAGACGAGACCGACGCCAACAGGGACGCTTGACGAGAACGCAACAGAAAGCGGAACGAACGGCGCCGACGTCTTCGTGAGTCCCTTCCCATTCGGAACCTCGCGGAAGCCCTTGACCAAGTCGAGAGCCGGGTGCACACTACCCCAGAGCAATGCATCATGTCTATCACTACGATAGCACGTCAGGCTCAGGGGATACGCGCGGGAGAAGTCATCGCCAAGCTCACGGAGGACGCCTACTTCATGCGAGTTGACAATAGGGTCACTCAAGTGCCCCTCGTCAGGAACCACCAGCAAGACAACGAAGCCACAAGTCGCAGTGCGGACGTCGGTCGTAACCGTACCCGAGGGGAGCTACCGGCTAACCCCAACCGAACCCGGGCATCGGCTAGTGGACCTTCCCATGGTGGCAACAGCGCCGGCGGCGCCGGCGCCAACCGGGAGATCATCCCTCACCGTGATCCTAGCGGCGGGGGCAGCGACGGCGGGAGCTCCAACCACGGGGCTGGCAGGACAGCCAGGGGTGGAGGCGACCGCGGCGGCCGAGGCCACGCGAATAGCCACGCCTCCGACGCTTCACGTGGCGGCTTCGACGCCCGCCAAAAAATCGAAGAACTACGATGCAAGAAGTCCTCCACGGCAGGCGACAATGATGGTTTCCCCGCCTTCTCTGCACGGCTTCTCAATCTACTCCTCCCGGAGAAATTCAAACCTCTAGGGATCACCAAGTACGACACGAAGCAGGATCCAGTGCAGTGGCTCATACGCTACACCCTCTCCATCGAGAGCGCTGGTGGCAATAATGACACGAAGTGCCTCTACTTCCCCTTCTGTCTGGATCAAGCCCTGCTTACATGTCTTGAGTCACTCGAGAAGTACTCAATCGACAAGTGGGACCAGCTTAAGGAACAATTCACCAGCAACTTCGCGGGCGCTATGGGTCGCTCAGGTACTCGCATTGACCTGCCAATGGTGAAGCAGGAACAGGGCGAGACCCTTTGGAAGTACATGCGGTGCTTCTTTGACAAGCGCACCACCGTAGTCGACGTCACCGACAAGGAGGTCATCGACCTCTTTCAAGATGGTCTCTATCACCGTCGCACCTTTGAAGACTTCGGTCGTCGCCGCCCGAGCTCCATCACCCACCTCAAGGACATGATCACCTCCTGGGCTGATGAAGAAGACAAGGCTAACGCCAAGTTCGACGCCATCCGTGGCAAGAGCAAGCAGAACACGGGCGGCAACAGCAACAACAACGGGAACCAAGGCGGTCGCAGCAACAACTACTCGGGTCCCAATCACAAGCGCATGCGAGACAACACTGTCGCAGCTATCCAGCGCCCTGCGAAAGACAACTCGAAGAAGACCTCCGGCGGCTTCAAAGACTTGCTAAAAGAGAAGTGCCCGTGGCATCTGGACGGCAACCACACCACCGAGCAGTGCTACCAACTCCGGCGAGCACTCAAGGACACTCCAGAGCCACGACACCCTCATGACAAGAAAGGTAAGAAAAAGGCCGATGAGGGCAACGGCGACTTCCAGGAACCCGACAAGACGGTGAACGTCCTCTTCGGCGGACTACCCAACCGACGGGCTCAGAAGGCCACCCGACGAGAAGTCTTGAGCATTGAACCAGCGGTCCCGACCCCTCTCCGGTGGTCGGAAGTACCCATTACCTTCTCCCGCGTGGATCAATGGACAAGCTTCTCTGAACCAGGACAGTTTCCAGTCATTCTAAAGCCGGTAGTCGCGGGCTCCAGACTCAACAAGGTCCTCATCGACGGTGGAAGCGGGCTCAACGTCCTTTTCACCAAGACCTTGAAGAAGATGAAGCTCTACATCACCCACATGCTCACCAAGAGCACTTCTCCCTTCTACGGCATCGTCCCCGGGAACGCGACTATCCCACTGGGCTCAGTGGTCCTGCCAGTTACCTTTGGGGAGACAAGGGAAAACTACCACACCGAGCACATCAAGTTCGAAGTCATGGACTTCAAGACTTCCTACCATGCCATCCTCGGCAGACCAGCTATCGCCAAGTTCATGGCGGTACCTCACTACACGTACTTGGTACTCAAGATGCCAAGTCCGGCCGGTGTACTCTCGCTGCAAGGGGACTTGAAGATATCCTTCGACTGCGACACAGAAGCTGTGGAACTTGCAGCCACGAATCAAGTACCCAACGCAATGATGGAGATCTACGTTGCATCCAAGAATCTTGTCCCAAGTGAACTCGACATCCCAGAGAAGTCGGACAAAGCCAACAAGCCTCGGCCAGCTGAGGAGGTTCAAGTCAAGACGATTGACCTCGGGACAGGAGACAGCAGCAAGACCACCACCATCGGGGCGGGCCTCGACCCGAAATACGAAGACGCGCTCATCAGCTTCCTCCGGGCTAACCGAGACATCTTCGCAAGGAAACCAGCGGACATGCCAGGGGTGCCCAGGAATCTGATAGAGCATTCACTCAACGTCGACCCTAAAGCTACCCCGAAGTGACAACACCTCCGCCGCTTCGCCGACGACAGACAGGATGCTATCAAGAAAGAACTTGCCAAACTACTTGCGGCTGGCTTCATCAGAGAAGTCTTCCATCTTGAGTGGCTCCCCAACCCCGTCCTCGTACGCAAGAAGAACTTGAACGAGTGGAGGATGTGCGTTGACTACACCGACCTCAACAAGCACTGCCCTAAGGACCCCTTCGGGTTGCCGCGGATAGAACAAGTCATTGACTGTCGGAATCTAAGGCACGCTATCAACCAGTACAGAAGCTACTGTATGCAGTGCTCATCACCTCGCAGAAGCTATGACACTATTTCCAGGAGTACTCGATCTCCGTCGTCACCGACTACCCGCTCGGCGACATCTTGCGGAACCAAGATGCTACTGGAAGGATCTCGAAGTGGGCAATCGAACTCGACGCCCTCAACATCGACTTCAAGCCAAGGACAGCCATAAAGTCGCAAGCACTAGTCGACTTCATGGTGGAGTGGCGGGAAAATCAGCTACCTACTCCAACCGAGCGCCAGAGCACTAGGTGATGTACTTCGACAGCTCGCTCAAGCTTGAAGGCGCAGGTGCAGGCGTACTCCTGATTTTCCCAACGGGCGAACAACTCAAGTACGTCCTGTAGATCTTTTGGAAGGTCTCCAACAATGACGCCGAGTACGAAGCCCTACTACACGGGCTCCGCCTCGCAGCTTCACTGGGCATCAAGCGGCTACTAGTCTACGGCGACTCCGCAGTGGTCATCAACCAAGTCAACAAATCCTGGGACCGCAACAAGGAGAACATGGACGCCTACTGCCTAGAAGTCCGCAAGCTCGAGAACAAGTTCTATGGTCTCTAGTTCCATCACGTCGTCCGCGACAACAATGTTGCAGCGGACGTCCTGTCAAAGCTTGGTTCTACTCGCGCTCAAGTACCAGCGGGTGTCTTCGTCCACGAGCTTCATGCACCATCCATCCCGGAGTCGGCGCCACCGACCACTGATCCAACACATCCCCCGGCTCACCAGGAGGTCATGATGATAGACGTGGACCGGAGGCAACCCTTCATCGACTACATCCGCGAGCAGAAGGTTCCCTCAGACAAGAACTTGGCCGAGCAACTCACTCACCGCGCCAAGTCCTACGTCCTAGTCGGAGACAAGCTCTACAGGCGGGGCGCATCTTCTGGAGTACTCATGAAGTGCGTCCCCCGGGAAGAAGGCAAGGGCATCTTGGAGGAGATCCATAAAGGCGTCTGCGGCAACCACGCGTCCTCACGCACGTTGGTCAGCAAGGCTTTCCGACGAGCTTTCTACTGGCCCACAGCTCTGGGCGATGCCGAAGAACTTGTCAGAAGGTGCCAAGGGTGCCAGTACTTCACTAAGCAACAACACGTCTCGGCCTACAAGCTAGTCACCATACCGCCAACCTAGCCCTTCGCCTGCTGGGGGCTCGACATGATTGAGCCTCTCCCAACTGCGCCAAGTGGATTCAACAGAGTACTGGTGGCCAT
Organism: Cenchrus americanus; assembly: GCA_947561735.1. Classification (NCBI taxonomy): domain Eukaryota; kingdom Viridiplantae; phylum Streptophyta; class Magnoliopsida; order Poales; family Poaceae; genus Cenchrus; species Cenchrus americanus. The sequence continues at coordinate 224,709,983 of OX387245.1, read as the reverse complement.
CGACAAGTTCACCAAGTGGATTGAGGTCAAGACGGTCACATGTCCCAAGGCCGACAGAGTACTCGACTTCTTGGATGAACTAGTGCATCGCTACGGACTACCCCACCGCATCATCACAGACCTGGGCTCCAATTTCAACAATCACCAGTTCTAGGAGTACTGCGAGAACAGCGGGATCGACGTCCGATATGTCTCAGTTGCCCGTCCTCGGGCCAACTGACAAGTCGAGCGCGCCAATGGGATGATACTCGACGCTCTCAAGAAGCGGCTGCACGATGCTGCTAAATCAAAAGGAGGCAAGTGGATCAAGGAACTACCCAATGCGCTCTGGGGGCTACATACTCAACCCTCCAAGCCGACGGGACAATCGCCATACTTCCTGGTCTACGGCTCCGAAGCAATCCTCCCCGCTGATGTCATGTGGGATTCTCCAACAGTAGAGCAATACGACAAAGGCATATCTGAAGATAGCAGACGAGTTGATATCGATGGACTCGAAGAAGCTCGCTGCGCCACCCTCGTCTAATCAGCAAGATACCTTGCGGGTATCCGATGCTACCATGATCGCAACGTCAAGGAACTCTCCTTCAACGTTGGTGATCTCGTCCTCCGCCGCATCCAGAACACGGAAGGACTGCACAAGCTCAGCTCGCCATGGGAAGGTCCCTTCACAGTTGCAAAGGTGACCGGACCAGGCTCCTACCGCCTCCAGACGCTTGAAGGTGAAGACGTCAGCAACTCATGGAATATCGACCAGCTCTGTCGATTCTACGCCTAGTCTCTCGACTACCCCGGGGGCTCAAGTCTGCACGACTACTCCAAGACCCCTTCGCTGTAAGCGGACTCTGGGTCTAGGCACTAGTCTCCGGACTACTCTACTCCAAGATCCAGCGTTAACAGCTACTAACGGATCTTGGGCTTCTCAGAGCACAAAGGACTCCAGCAGCGGTCTACTAAGAGATCATGTACTCCTAGATCCAGCCTATACGGCTACTAACGGATCTACTGCTGTAAGCGGCTACGCGCCCTAGCACCACTTAGCCGTAGGCGGCCTTCGGGTCCTGGCGACTACTCTTGTAAAACAGCGCTGGCCATCCAGGTGTACTCTTCTCGGTAATAAAGTTTGATTATCTATCAACTGACTTACTGTGTTTCCCTCAACGGGCCCATTGGCGAATATCAATACTCGTGACAACTCCACAATGAGAACTTCGCATACATATCTTGCGACAACGAGTACTCATTTCTGAAAGTTTTCTCATTCATAATTAAACAAGTTTAGTACAAATTTGTTTATACACAATTACTGCTACAAGCTAACCCTACAGGACTACTGGAGGTTCAGCTTTCCAGCGACTTGTTCAGCAATTGGCGCCATCTGCTCTAGGAGCTCCGCGTACTGCTCATCAGTACAGTTGGCGGCTAGTCCGCCCGCGACTACGTCCACCGGAGCCTTGGGGAAGACTTGACTGGGGATGGACTTAGCCAGATGCTTGACGTACATCGCCAGACGACTGGGAGCTTCTCTCAGCCGGTCAACCAATGGAGCAATCTTCGGCCCGCCCGGATGAGGCACCACTAGCCTCGCAATGGGAAGTGCGGCTTCTTCAAGTTCTTTGAGCTGCGCCCGCAAATTCTCGCAGTATTCATTCAACTTCTGCAGGGATTTGTAGCAGTTGACGAGGTCACGGTCCGAAGCAATTCAGAGCTCCATGTGCTTATCGCACTCATAAGCCAACTGCTTATAATCATATTCAAGTACCTCGCGGGCCTCCTTCTCCTGGTAGAAGAGGTTCTTCATGTCGACTTCTGAAGCCTTCAGTTGCTCGACCCGGGCCTCAAGCGCTACAATCAACAAACAAGGCGGGGTTAGACCACTGCAAGGCACCTCCAATGGGTACTCGACAAGACAGCAGCATACCTTTGTTCTTGTTCCGGAGCGACTTGTTCTTGCGCACCAGCTCATGGCTCTTCGCCTGCATGTCCTGGACTTCGTTATGGTACTGGGCAAAGGCGCCGTCAAGTTTCGACTGGAGCATGGCGGAGTGCTTCCGGGCCTTCGCGAGTTCCTCCTCCAATGCTTCCGCCCAGAGCACTGTATCGCCGTACCCCTGGAGCATGTCAGATTTCTGTCGGGATCTCTCCACGACATCCTGCAGCAGACAACAACTGTTACTCGGGTACTCTGCATTTATGGCAAATTGACTACGCAAGGGTACTAATAACTTACCTTCATCCACTGCTCGGCCCGGCACATCGCCTCCAAGTGACGCGCTACTGCCGCCGGGTTGACGAGATCGTCCGCCAGAAGTTCGACCCCACCACGACTAGTCGTGGCGGTCTCGGACATCGGCGTCGAACGGATCGGCTCCGCATCCTGAATTTCTGGCGAGCAGACGACTACTTCCAGGTTTGACTCTGGCAGTACACTGTCGCACTCCTCTTCGGTCATCGCGGGGGCTCCTCCGCTGGCTACTTCCGCCGGCTCGGGGGCTGCTCTGGCGGCTTCTTGGGTCTCCGGCGCCAAGCCTTCAATGGGCACAGCCTCGGGGATGGTGCTTCCCTCGGCTTCGGCCCCTGTCAACAGAAGACATGCGGATTAGTTTCCCTCGGCGGCGACGACTACTCTGAGAAAGATTGCATGTTGCACGGTATACTCACTTCTACTATGCTGGCCTCCGCCAGCGTAGCCTCCACGGTCGGTGCCTCGGTCTCAGCTCAGGGGAGGGGAGCGGACTCCTCAGCGGCTGGCGCAGAATCCTCTTCAGCCACTGCCGTGCTGGGTTCATCCTCCTCCCAGGTCAAGTCCGTGGATTTCCTGCACAGTACACAATTGGTTGTCAACCAAGTACGACTACCAAACTACATGTACTACTCAGGAAAGATCTTCACTTACAAGCTCGACCGGACTACTGTCACGGTTGGGGCACCAAGTATGCTGGCGATGTCGACAAGTCCAGCTTCAGCATGCGCCTCCTCTTCGGCTTCGGGGCCGCCGGCTCTTCGGCGACAGCAAGAATCGCGGGCGGCTCGTCCCGCCCTCAATAACTGGCGCCTGCGGCACACCTTCTGTCATGGCAGGGGCTAGGCTGCGGCTACTTTCAGCCGGCTCCCCCACCGTCTCCCAGTCACCCTCGTCCCCTTGGTCTACGGGGTCGGAAGGCGGAATCTCGTGCAAGCAATGGAATTTTGCTGTCAGCATACACAACATGGAAAGACAAGTACTCGACTACTCTACTCGAAGAGCTTATCTCTTGAGACATAGTCTCAGTAACCTTTAGCTTCTTGTCCACGCGCTTGCGTGCCACATTGCGTGGCTTCCTCGGCGGCGCAGGCAAACTAGCCTCCAAACTAGTCAGAGGATCTTGAATGAGAGGGACATTGGGCAGTCCAGGGCGGCTGAACCTCGACCGCAACTGGAACCGCTCCTGGAGCGTCTCCTCGTCCTCTTCATCTGATGTGTCTTCAATGATGACGATGTCGTCACTTTCGCCGACTTCGCGGCGCTCTTTAGCCTTGCCCTTCCCCTCCTTTGGGATTTCGACAAGTCGGGGAGGTCAAGCCGGCTCAGACACAAACTTTACTATGTCATCCTGCAACAAGCACATTGGGTCAACACGACTACTACTACATAACCAGTACTCGTACACTGAGTACGGCTACTGACCTCGTTTGGCGGATGAGCGACGGAGTACTCGGGAACCGGACAGGGCGTGTACGCCAGCATGTCCTTAAAGATCCTACCCAGCCTATCGATGATGTCGCATCATCAATCTCACTGCCGGGCATCCGCGACGAGTCTCCCTCGCCGGTGTACTCGTAGCCGAGGGTGTCGCGAGCCATCAGCGGCTGCACCCTCCTCTTCATGAAGCTGAAGGCCACATGTTCGGCCCTCAGCCCGGCTTCTTTCAAAGTCTTGATCTTCACCAGCAGTTTGGGTAGCTGGATACCCTCTTGCATCGTCGGCTCCGTATTCCACCAGGGCCGGTGCTTCGGCTGCTTCCCGCTGGGCTTCAGCAGCTCCGGGTGGTGGTTGGTGACGTAGAACCACTTCGACTTCCAATCCTGGTTGGAGTCGATCAATTTGTACGCCAGGTACTGCTCCGTGGCATCTTCACACATTTGGATGCCAGCTCCTCCAACTACTCGCGGGTCGTTGGCGCTCGGCTGGGGCTTCACGCGGAAGAACTTCCAGAAGAGTACCCAGTGGGGCTTGATCCCCAAGAAAGCTTTGCAAAAATGGACGAAGACGGAAGTGTGGAAAATACCATTGGGGTTGAGATTGAGGTACTCGATACCGTAGTACTCAAGAAGCCCCTTGAAGAAATTGCTTGCTGGGAGGGCCAACCCGCGCTCCACGAATCGCGTGAACATCGGGATCTCATCCGGATTCTTCTCCATCGGGTATGGATCTCCCGCGGCGGCACGCCACATGTCGACCTCCTTCTCTCGGAGAAATCCGCTGTTTAGCAGTGCCAACAGGTCCTCAGTCTTGGCCTTCGATTTCTTCCACTCCTTGTTTGGATTCGGGCTTGGGGGAGAAACCGGCGGCGTTGACCCTCCGGCGGATCCAGCGGCTTCCTCCTGGGATCTTTTCTTCCCGCTGGCAGTCTTCATGCTCTTGGATGGTGAGGGCTTCATTCTCCAAGTACAGCGGGTTTTCACTCGCATTCGCTCGGGGGCTGCGGTGGTGGCTACTGGCGGCGGCGCGCCTGGATCTATGATCTACACTGAGGTGGCAGTGTGCACTGATGGCGGATTCTAGGCGAGATGTGCTCTGAATGGCTGCAAGTGTGTGGGGGTGAAAACCCCTAAGGGTTTTGGCTTCTATTTATAAGTCAACAGACGGCTCCTTAACAGCCGGATGGATATGTTTCAACATGGCTGACTCAGCGGCAGCGCCTGACCCTTCAACTTCTAGTAGTCGATGCGCCTTATGTCGGGGGCTCGGCTACATCTAATCAATTCCCTGGTTAGCGACAAGATTCAAGAGCAACTCAGGACACATTCTACATACAAGATGACCCTTCAATTCGAGATGAAGTACTCGAGTCAAGGCTCGGGGACTCCGTGCCACGTGTCCTTCAGTTTTTCTCCGGATTTTGCGGGATAATCTTGCCAGAACTTCAGATTGACCCTCAGCCATAGTCTACGACTCAACCTAAGGCTCGGGGGCTACTCCATATGGAGTGCGATTTTGCAATCGCACTTCCATATAAATTTCTTCGTCAAGACAATACGAGTATTGTTGAAGACCTTCAAGAGGGGAACTCTAGGACGCTTGGGCACTACTAGAGAAGACTTCAGGATTACTCAAAGATCAGCTGGAGTACCTTCCAGCCTCGGGATGCTTCAAGTATTCTTGAGGACTTTCGACTTGTAGTACTCGAGGACGCTTGAAGACTACTCGTCAAGGCCGTCAAGACTGCTCAAAGCTATCCTACTCGACTACAAAGTACTCGGGGGCTTGTCGTATGGACCTCCCTAGGCCCACTACCTCGGTGGGTACCAGGACCGACTACTCGGTGGGCCCCTGGGACTACTCGACTTGTGACGCACGGTACCTGATGGCGTGAGGCGCAAGGACTTCGGTGGAGAAGTACTCGGATAGGAAGCTATACATACCATGTACTGTGTACAAGACTCCTAGACGTACATGACTAGTACTCTCTCCCTAAACCGACCTGTAGCCCTACATCCCGGACTATATAAGGCGAGGCAGGGACCCTTCTCTCTCATTACGCATCGTCTTGTAATCACACCCAATCAATCCAGAGCTACGCAACATACAGGACATAGGGTATTACGCACCTCGCGGCCCGAACCTGTCTAAACTGTGTGCCACGTGTCTCTTCCTTCGAGTTACCGATCTTGGCGATGCCACATTCATCTACTTCGGGTACTCCCCTTGGTAGGTTGCCGGTCTAAAACACCGACAACTAGTGACACTGTGTTTTTATCCTGGTTCCGGCGGGGGCCGTACGTCCAGCAGGGGTGTGCTCGGGGCACTGTATTGCGTTGCACCGTGGTGCTTGCAAAGGGGGGCTACAAGCGAGGCGGGAGAGGAGGCCGGGCCTCCAGGTCCCAGAGGTACTGATTGAGGCAAATGCCAATATTGTGGTGAAGGCGGAAAGCGAGCGAGTCAGTGCTATCCGTCGTCCTCCTGCGGCTAGGGGACTGCCCCTTCTTTTATAGGCCAAGGAGGAGGCAGTTTACAATCGTGCCGCACTGTTTTAGCTACGTGTGGCGGTATGGCGCACAGTACAACGGAGTAGACGGCCGTCCTGGCGAATCTCGCTTCTGGCGGAACGTCATGGTGTGCCCTGTATCCGTCCAGGAGCGGCTTCGAGGGTGGCGGTGTAGGGGTCGCCCGTTTGGTGTCCGCCCGCATGCTGATTCGAAGGTGCCGCTAACGAGACGCCGTACGAGGCGCAGCGATGGGTGTGGTGATGTCCTGTCACTGCATGTTCCCACAGTGTCGGGGATGGCGCTGTAGTGGCTGGGATGGCCGCACAGGGCTGATGGTGACGGCGGGGGCGTGCCCGACGTCACGACATGGCCCCGTGCGAGCGCAGAACAGGCGTCTGTCCCCCCTCAAGGGTTCTGCCGTCTCCTTTTGAGGGCACGGCATCTCCTTGCGAGGCTACTGGTGCCTCATCCGGGCAGGCCGAAGATTGCTCCATTGGTTGACCGGTTGAGAGATGCTCTCAGTCGTCTGGCGATGTACGTCAAGTATCTGGCGAAGTCCACCCCCAATCAAGTCTTAGTGTACATGAAGTCGTACTTCCCCAAGGCTTCGGTGGACGTAGTCGCGGGCGGACTGGCCGCCAACTGTACTGATGAGAAGTACGCGGAGCTCCTGGAGCAGATGGCGCCAATTGCTGAACAAGTCGCCCGAAAGCTGAACCTCCAGTAGTCCTGTAGGGTTAGCTTGTAGTAGTAATTGTGTATAAACAAATGTGTACTAAACTTGTTTAATTATGAATGAGAAAACTTTCAGAAATCAGTACTCGTTGTCGCAAGATATGTATGCGGAGTTCTCATTGTGGAGTTGTCACGAGTAGTGATACTCGCCAATGGGCCCGTTGAGGGAAACACAGTAAGTCAGTTGATAGATAATCAAACTTTATTACTGAGAGGAGTACACCAGGATGGCCAGGGCCGTTTTACAAGAGTAGTCACCAGGACCCGAAGGCCGCCTACGGCTAAGTGGTGCTAGGGCGCGTAGCCGCTTACAACAGTAGATCCGTTAGTAGCCGTATACTCTGGATCTAGGAGTACATGGTCTCTTAGTAGACTGCTGCTGGAGTCCTTTGTCACTCTGAGCAGCCCAAGATCCGTTAGTAGCCGTTAACGCTGGATCTTGGAGTAGAGTAGTCCGCAGACTAGTGCCTGGACCCGGAGGCCGCTTATAGCGAAGGGGTCTTGGAGTAGTCGTGCAGACTTGAGCCCCCGGGGTAGTCGAGAGACTAGACGTAGAATCGACAGAGCTGGTCGATATTCCACGAGTTGCTGACGTCTTCACCTTCAAGCGTCTGGAGGTGGTAGGAGCCTGGTCCGGTCACCTTTGCAACTGTGAAGGGACCTTCCCATGGCGAGCTGAGCTTGTGCAGTCCTTCCGTGTTCTGGATGCGGCGGAGGACGAGATCACCAATGTTGAAGGAGCATTCCTGGACGTTGCGATCATGGTAGCGTCGGATACCCTTAAGGTACCTTGCTGATTGGACGAGGGCGGCGTAGCGAGCTTCTTCGAGTCCATCGATATCAACTCGTCTGCTATCTTCAGATATGCCTTTGTCGTATTGCTCTACTGCTGAAGAATCCCACATGACATCAAAGGGGAGGATTGCTTCGGAGCCATAGACCAGGAAGTATGGCGATTGTCCCGTTGGCTTGGAGGGTTGAGTACGTAGCCCCCAGAGCGCATTGGGTAGTTCCTTGATCCACTTGCCTCCTTTTGAATTAGCAGCATCGTGCAGTCGCTTCTTGAGAGCGTCGAGTATCATCCCATTGGCACGCTCGACTTGTCCGTTGGCCCGAGAATGGGCAACTGAGACATATCGGACATCGATCTCGCTGTTCTTGCAGTACTCCCAAAACTGGTGATTATTGAAATTGGAGCCAAGGTCTGTGATGATGTGGTGGTGTAGTCCGTAGTGATGCACTAGTTCATCCAAGAAGTCGAGTACTCTGTCGGCCTTGGGGCATGTGACCGGCTTGACCTCAATCCACTTGGTGAACTTGTCGATGGCCAACAGTACTCTGTTGAATCCACCTGGCGCAGTTGGGAGAGGCCCAATCATGTCGAGCCCCCAACAGGCGAAGGGCCAGGTTGGCGGTATGGTGACTAGCTTGTAGGTCGAGACATGTTGTAGCTTGGCGAAGTACTGGCACCCTTCGAACCTTCTGACGAGTTCTTTGGCATCACCCAGAGTTGTGGGCCAGTAGAAAGCTCATCGGAAAGCCTTGCTGACTAACGTGCGTGAGGATGTGTGGTTGCCGCAGACGACTTTATGGATCTCCTCCAAGATGCCCTTGCCTTCTTCCCTGGGGACGCACTTCATGAGTACTCCAGAAGATGTGCCCCGCCTGTAGAGCTTGTCTCTGACTAGGACGTAGGACTTGGTGCGGCGAGTGAGTTTCTCGGCCAAGTTCTTGTCCGAGGGAACCTTCTGCTCGCGGATGTAGTCGATGAAGGCTTGCCTCCAGTCCACGTCTATCATCATGACCTTCTGGCCAGCCGGGGGATGTGCTGGATCTGTGGTCCGTGGCGCCGGCTCCGGGATGGATGGTGCGTGAAGCTCGTGGACAAAGACACCCGCAGGTACTTGAGCGCGAGTAGAACCAAGCTTTGACAGGACGTCCGCTGCAACATTGTTGTCGCGGACGACGTGATGGAACTCGAGACCATAGAACTTGTTCTCGAGCTTGCAGACTTCTAGGTAGTAGGCATCCATGTTCTCCATGTTGCGGTCCAAGGATTTGTTGACTTGGTTGATGACCACTGCGGAGTCGCCGTAGACTAGTAGCCGCTTGATGCCCAGTGAAGCTGCGAGGCGGAGCCCGTGTAGTAGGGCTTCGTACTTGGCTTCGTTGTTTGAGACCTTCCCAAAGATTTGCAGGACGTACTTGAGTTGTTCGCCCATTGGGGAAATCAGGAGTACCCCTGCACCTACACCTTCAAGCTTGAGCGAGTTGTCAAAGTACATCACCTAGTGCTCTGGGCGCTCAGTTGGAGTAGGTAGCTGATTTTCCCGCCACTCCGCCATGAATTCGACTAGTGCTTGTGACTTGATGGCTGTCCGTGGCTTGAAGTCGATGTTGAGGGCGCCGAGTTCGACTGCCCACTTTGAGATCCTTCCAGTAGCATCTTGGTTCCGCAAGATGTCGTCGAGCGGGTAGTCGGTGATGACGGAGATCGAGTACTCCTGGAAGTAGTGTCGTAGCTTCCGCGAGGTGATGAGCACTACGTACAGTAGCTTATGTACTAGTTGATAGCGTGCCTTGGATTCCGACAGGACCTCACTGATGAAGTAGACTGGTCACTGGACTGGGTAGGTGTGGTCGTCTTCCTGCCGCTCGACGACGATGGCAGTACTGACCACGTGAGTAGTCGCAGCGAGGTAGAGCAGTAGCTGCTCCTTTTTGCGAGGAGACGTGAAAACCGGTGGCTTGGATAAAAAGTCCTTGAGCTGAGCAAGGGCTTGGTCTGCCTCTGGAGTCCACGCGAACTTCTCTTGATGCTTGAGTAGTTTGAAGAAGGGGATCCCCCATTCTCCAAGCTTCGAGATGAATCTGTTCAGGGCCACCATGCACCCGGTTAGCTTCTGCACGTCCTTGATGCAAGTGGGAGCTTTCATGCTGGTGATGGCGGAGATCTGCTCGGGGCTGGCTTCGATGTCGCGATGGCTAATGATGAAGACGAGTAGTTTGCCCGACGGTACGCCGAAGACGCACTTGTTCGGGTTGAGCTTCCAGCGGTACTCTCGCAAGGACGCGAAAGTCTCTTCAAGATCGGCGATGAGCGTGTCGGAGTTTCTGGTCTTGACAACCACGTCATCCACATAGGCTTCGACGTTCTTGTTGAGTTGCTTCCTGAAGCAGGCCTGGATAGCTCGCTGGTAGGTAGCGCCAGCGTTCTTCAACCCGAAGGACATGGTCGTGTAGCAGTACATGCCAAATGGGGTGATGAACGCGGTCTTCTCCTGGTCTTCTTCCTTGATTGCGATCTGGTGGTACCCGGAGTAGCATTCGAGGAAGCAGAGCAGGTCGCAGCTCGCCGTGGAGTCAATGACTTGGTCTATCCACGGCAACCCGAAGGGGTCCTTAGGGCAGTGCTTGTTGAGGTCGGTAGTCGACGCACATCCTCCACTCATTCGAGTTCTTCTTGCGTACGAGGACGGGGTTGGCGAGCCACTCAGGATGGAAGAATTCTCTGATGAAGCCAGCCGCGAGTAGTTTAGCGAGTTCCTATTTGATGGCATCCCGTCTGTCGTCGGCGAAGCGGCGGAGGTGTTGTCACTTCGGGGTAGCTTTAGGGTCGACGTTGCGTGAATGCTCGATCAGATTCCTGGGCACCCCTGGCATGTCCGCTGGTTTCCACGCGAAGATGTCTCAGTTAGCCCGGAGGAAGCTGATGAGCGTGTCTTCCTATTTCGGGTCGAGGCCCGCCCCTATGGTGGTGGTCTTGCTGATGTCGCCTATTCCGAGGTCAATCGTCTTGACTTGAACCTCCTCAGCTGGCTGAGGCTTGTTAGCTTTGTCCGACTTCTCTGGGATGTCAAGTTCACTAGGGGCAAGCTTCTTGGATGCAGCGTAGATCTCCATCATTGCGTTGGGTACTTGATTCGTGGCTGCAAGTTCCACGACCTTCGTGTCGCGGTCGAAGGATATCTTCAAGTCCCCTTGCAGCGAGAGTACACCGGCCGGACTTGGCATCTTGAGTACCAAGTACGTGTAGTGAGGTACCGCCATGAACTTGGCGATAGGCCGGTCTGCCGAGGATGGCATGGTAGGAAGTCTTGAAGTCCATGACTTCGAACTTGATGTACTCGGTGTGGTAGTTTTCCCTTGTCTCCCCAAAGGTAACTGGCAGGACCACTGAGCCCAGTGGGATAGTCGCGTTCCCGGGGACGATGCCGTAGAAGGGAGAAGTGCTCTTGGTGAGCATGTGGGTGATGTAGAGCTTCATCTTCTTCAAGGTCTTGCTGAAAAGGACATCGATGAGGACCTTGTTGAGTCTGGAGCCCGCGACTACCGGCTTCAGGACGAGTGGAAACCGTCATAGTTCAGAGAAGCTTGTCCATTGATCCGCGCGAGATAAGGTAATGGGTACCTCCGACCACTAGAGAGGGATCGGGACCGCTGGTTCAATGCTCAAGACTTCTCGTCGGGTGGCCTTCTGAGCCCGTCAGTTGGGTAGTACGCCAAAGAGAACGTTCATCGTCTTGTCGGGTTCCTGGAAGTCGCTGTTGCCCTCGTCGGCCTTTTTCTTGCCTTTCTTGTCATGAGGGTGCCGTGGCTCTGGAGTGTCCTTGAGTGCTCGCCGGAGTTGGTAGCACTGCTCGGTGGTGTGGTTGCCGTCCAAATGCCAGGGGCACTTCTCTTTCAGCAAGTCTTTGAAGCCGTCGGAGGTCTTCTTCGAGTTGTCTTTCGCAGGGCGCTGGATATCCGCGACAGTGTTGTCTGGCTTGCGCTTGCGATTGGGACCCGAGTAGTTGTTGCTGCGACTGCCTTGGGTCCCGTTGTTGTTTCTGTTGCCGCCTGTGTTCTGCTTGCTCTTGCCACGGATGGCGTCGTACTTGGCGTTAGCCTTGTCTTCTTCAACAGCCCAGGAGGTGATCATGTCCTTGAGGTGAGTGATGGAGCTCGGGCGGCGACGTCCGAAGTCTTCAAACGTGCGACGGTGATAGAGACCGTCTTGGAAGAGGTCGATGACCTCCTTGTCGGTGACGTCGACTATGGTGGCGCACTTGTCAAAGAAGCGCCGCGTGTACTTGCGAAGGGTCTCGCCCTGTTCCTGCTTCACCATTGCCAGGTCCATGCGAGTACCCGAGTGACCCATAGCGCCCGCGAAGTTGCTGGTGAAATGTTCCTTAAGCTAGTCCCACTTGTCGATTGAGTACTTCTCAAGTGACTCGAGCCATGTAAGCGGAGCTTGATCTAGACAGAAGGGGAACACTAGTAGAAAAATGATCATCTGTGACCTTTTTCTAGTGACGCTGGTCAATTTGGTCATGGAATGATAACATTCTATGACCAAATGTTTATCTTCGTCACAGTTACAAGTGACCAAAATTTGGCTTTATATTTTGTGACGAAAATGATATGAATGTCACAGAACAACACAAGATCATCGTCGTAGACTGTGATTCCCATGTGCTGCATCGTTTGGCATTAAATATTTGTAAAAAAATGCAACCGCATGGATTCGATCCTGCGACCTAACACAACTCATAAACTTGAGTTACCACTAGACTAGTGCACCGTTTTAGAAGGAACGGTGCAGGTTAATATATGTATACATTAAACTTGATAATTATAACATTGGGCCCGCCCTAAACTTAATGGATCAGAGGTCGGTGTCCATCGACCAAGGCTGGCTCGCGCAGGTAGTCGACGCAATACTCCGCGGCTTAGGATCCTTTTCTCGCAGCGCACGATCCTTTGGCGGCGCAACATCCTGTTCTCACCATCGTACAGAATCCATGGCGTCGACGTGATCCAGGGCGGGCGTGCGTGAACCTGGTCTCGGCATCGTACAGGAAGTGGACGTGCGTGAACCTGATCAAGGGCGGGCGTGGACGTGCTCGTCCACCTGATCGAGAGCGTGGACGACGTGTGCGTCGCGACCTAATTGATGTTTCGAGGAGGTTCGCCGGCGTTCATCGTGTAGGAAGAGAAGGTATAAATTTTGGTTAAAATATGCATTAGTATTTTGATTTGTTTAATCACAGTTAGTTCAGAATTTTTATTTAGTGTCCTTGATGGCATGCGCGACCTGATCGAGGCTCGAGAGGATCGGCAGCGATTGTCGCCTAGGCACGGGCAGCAGTGCAACGCATGCTAGCGAGGGCAGAGAAGGTTTGGCCGCAGACAGAACAGCGGCTGCGCGTGGACAGAACAGCGGCACTTGAAGGTTTGATGGTTTTTTATGTGTTTGAAGTTTGGTTATTATATGCATTAGTAATTTGTTTAGTTTAATCACAGTTAGTTAGTTCATAATTTTTTTGTCAAAACAGATGGATAGAAGTTGGGTTTTTGGGAAACAATTCACAACTGTTTATGTCAAGGGAGTTGAAGATTTTATGAAATTTGTTAGTGAAAGGTACCGTGAAGACGAACACATTCGCTATCCGTGCATTAATTGTCATAATCGAAGGTTGATGCATCAGAATCAAGTAGAAACTCATCTACACATTTATGGAATTTCACCTACATATACCAGGTGGACTCATCATGGGGAGGCTGCAGATGTTGAAATTGATGAGGGTTTAGATCAGGAGGTAGAAGGGCATGATAATGACTTTGGGATACATGTGGATGAGAACGAAGATGGTTACGATGAGGATCATGGAGTACCAGAGATGATAGGAGATCTGTTTGCAACGGCAGAGGCTGATGGAGAAATACCAACATTTGCAACAGTTCTGAAAGATGCGAAGAAGAAGCTCAGCCCGGGTTCTAAACATTCAAAATTTTCTTTTATGGTGAGGATGTTGTATATGAAGTCCCGTTATCGAATCTCCAATAAAGGGTTCACCGCAATGATGAAGCTGATATCAGATGGACACCCGGAGAGTGAGTTGCCAAGATCATATGATGAGGCCAAGAATTATCTTAAATAATTGGGGCTTGCATTTGAGAACATCCATGTGTGCAAGAACAATTGTGTGTTGTTTCGGGATTCGAAAACAACCAAGTATGCAAAGTTGAATGCGTTCCCAGTCTGCAAGGAGTCACGATGGAAAGACGAAACTGGGACAAAGCAGATTCCACACAAGGTATTGAGGCATTTTCCACTCTTGCCAAGGTTGAAGAGAATTTATGCATCAAAGCGAACTTCTGAGGAAACTCAATGGCACAAGAAAGTGAGGAAGCCAGACGAGGGTGTAATGAGCCATCCGGTCGATGGGGAAGCATAGAAGGACTTTGATAGGAGGGAACCATCTTTTGCAGGTGATCCGAGGAACCTGAGGCTTGCCTTAGCTACCGACGGATTCAATCCTTTTGGCAACATGAGTTCACAGTACAGTATGTGGCCATTGCTTCGACACCGCTCGAATCTCCCACCATGGGAATGTGTGAATCCGTAAAACTCGCTTTATGTCTTTACTCATCCCAGGTCCAAATGCTCCAGGAAAGGATTTTGATGTGTTCCTTGAACCCCTAATCGAAGAACTGCTCGATCTATGGCAGGGTGTATGGACGTTAGACGCATGTACTGGTACGAAGTTCAAGCTTCGTGCTGCTGTGCTTTGGTGTATACATGATTATCCAACACTTAGCACGTTATCTGGGCGAACAAAAAAAGGGTATTATGCATGTATTCATTGCGACAAGGATCCATTGTCTCGGCGTATAAGGGGCAAGTTATGCTACATTGGACATCGTCGTTACCTTCCTTTGTCACATAAATGGCGGAATTGCTTGGCTTTTGATGGTAAGCGTGGAAGAAGCGTTCAGCCTGGCAAGCTTAATGTGGAGCAGGTCGAACGAGAGCTAGACAAGGTGAAAGATGTGAGGCCAGGTAAGCAGCCTAACATGACTGGAAATAAAAGAAAGCGGAGTGACGGTCCAAAGATTTATACCTTCAAAATTGTGTTGTGGAGGTTGCCATATTGGAAACATTTGAAGCTTCCACATAATCTAGATGTCATGCACATAGAGAAGAATGTTTGTGAAAATATTCTTGGCACTTTACTCAATATACAAGGCAAGTCCAAGGACACACTAAAAGCTAGGCTGGATTTGTATGATATGGGCATTAGACAAGAACTGCACTTGCAGGAGGATGGCAACTCAGTCTGCAGGGCACCAGCAGCTCCATATGTGTTGGGAAAGGATCAGAAAATCGAGTTCTACAAGTTTCGCAAAGGTATCAAGTTTCCTGATGGATATGCGGCTAATCTAGGAAGATACATAAGTGATGATGGTTCAAGGGTGGTTGGAAAGCTGAAGACACATTCTTGCCACATACTCCTGCAAAGAATCATACCCGCTGGCCTTAGAGGACTAGTGAGGAAGGATGTATATGAGGCAATTGCAGAGTTGGGGACCTTCTTCAGGGAATTATGCAGTAGAAATGTAAGGATAGATGTTGTGAAACGGCTGAAAGAAGAAATTCCATTGATACTATGTAAGCTTGAGAAAATATTTCCTCCTGCCTTCTTTGATGTCATGGTGCACTTGTGTGTCCACCTTCCTGATGAGGCACTACTTAGAGGACCTGTTCATTATGGATGGATGTACCCAATAGAAAGGCGGCTAGGCACTTTGAAGAATTTTGTGAGGAACAGGGCTAGGCCTGAAGGATCAATTGCTGAGGCATATATGGCAAGTGACACCTTGACCTTTTGTTCTAGGTACATGGAGGATGTGGACACTAAATTTAACCAGGACGACGATAGTGGTACAGAGCTGCCATTGCCCGATGACATATCTGTTTTTAAGCATGGTGGTACTCTTGTTGGAGCGAATAGGACCGAGTACATTGAAGATGTTGTCATGAATAAGTTAATTTGGTATGTGCTACACAATGCTGAAGAAGCAGATGAATATAGGAAGTAAGTATTTTTGTGTTTTAATTTCTGTTTTATTTGAAAAATCGGAAATTATTCTAACGATTTAATTTTTTACTATAGGCTGTACGAGGATGAGCTAGTGCAGCAATGTGCACGTCGAAATGAAGTAGATGCAATGGTTGAAAAGGGATTTGCAAAATGGTTTAAGTCCAATGTAAGTCACTTAGCATTTTGGCTGTAGGAATAATAAATGCATTATTATCCACATGTAAATGGTGACGTGAGTAATTTTGTTGCTACAGATTGAGAAGAAGCGCAGCGAGAATCCAGGATCGGTTAGTGGGCGGGCGAGGTCAACCGTGAATGAGATGGGAGAAGAGATGGGGAAAAGAGGATGCGTCTGACTGCTTGGTGACGTTTTGTATTCACAAGATGGAGTTCAAGATGATAAATAGTAATAGGATGGACTACCGTCGAATATCCTCCTACAGCGCAATGGTAGTACCTACAGGTTGTGAAACCTGCAGCCTGGGTTCGAACCCGGCTGCCGGTACCTTTTTTCCCTAGTTGTTTAGATTTTTTTTGATCCCTTATTTTAATGTACTCACAAATACATGTATAAATGTATGTCTCCTCAGATATTTGAAATTTCCAGACCATTTAGCTTCTTGATGTTGTAGAAAATATGTGAAGTGATTCCAAAAAAGTTTGTCATGCATATGCTCAACAGACATTGCTCTCTTTGACTTGTCCATATCTCTTCGTGAGAGAAACTGATTCGTCTAGTAGACGTGCAGTACGACCATCTCCAAATCGTGTGAAACTTTTTTGGTGTGGTCGTTGAAGTGTGCAAAAATGTCGTGTGCATCCGTGAAATTTTTGGACCAAGTTTTCCATTTATTGTAATTATTTCTTGATTAACTCACAAATAAATGGAAAAATTCCCTAACGTCCCTAGAAAAATCTGAAAACTGGCAACAACACTTCTTTTTGCTTCTTGATGTTGTAGAAAGTATGTGAAGTGATTCCATTAAAGTTTGTCATGCATATACTCAACAGACATTGCTCTCTTTGACTTGTCCATATCACTTCGTGAGAGAAACTGATTCGTCTAGTAGACGTGCAGTACGACCATCTCCAAATCGTGTGAAACTTTTTTGGTGTGGTAGTTGAAGTGTGCAAAAATGCCGTGTGCATCCGCGAAATTTTTGGACCAAGTTTTCCATTTATTGTAATTATTTCTTGATTAACTCACAAATAAATCGAAAAATTCCCTAACGTGCCCAGAAAAATCTGAAAACTGGCAACAACACTTCTTTTTGCTTCTTGATGTTGTAGAAAATATGTGAAGTGATTCCAGTAAAGTTTGTCATGCATATGCTCAACAAACATTGCTCTCTTTGACTTGTCCATATCACTTCGTGGGAGAAACTGATTCGTCTAGTAGACGTGCAGTACGACCATCTCCAAATCGTGTGAAACTTTTTTGGTGTGGTCGTTGAAGTGTGCAAAAATGCCGTGTGCATCCGCGAAATTTTTGGACCAAGTTTTCCATTTATTGTAATTATTTCTTGATTAACTCACAAATAAATGGAAAAATTCCCTAACGTGCCTACAAAAATCTGAAAACTGGCAACAACACTTCTTTTTGCTTCTTGATGTTGTAGAAAATATGTGAAGTGATTCCAAACATTTTTTTTACTGCATTTCAGTCGTGGGCTTGTGAAAAAAGTGCAAAAATTGACGCCATCTCGAAAAAAGAGCCAAAAAATCCAAATCCCGAAAACTGAAAACATCACGCGCCTTTAGCATTTTTCGTTTCCCTCCCCCGGTCCGGTCAAAGACCTCCCCACTTCCCAAGTCCCCTCCCCACCCGTCTCCTCCTACCTCCATTCCTCCAACCCTAGCCGCCGCCAAGGCACAACCGCTACCGCCCAGGAGCTCCTCCATCCTCAACGCCACCCAGGTACCTACGACGGCGGCTAAGTCGAGATCCTCCTGCTCCCAAACGCAACCGGCACTACCGCGAACGTCATTGCCGACGACTCTCGCCGCATCTGAGCGGAAGATCTTCTCCGTCCTCTGCTCGTGCTCCTGCATCCCTCCCACCCCCTGCTCTAATTACCTCCCTCTCTCTCATCGCAGGATTTGGTGACCTCGATGGCGGCTATACGGAGGCAAAAAAGCAAGCAGAGTTCAGAAGAAAAAGAAGGTTAAAGCCACATCCATTTTTTGTGCCTTTCAGATTCTTCATTTCAGTATGCGCTCTACGGAATTTACACTGTTACAGTACAATGGTGGTTGTTGTTTCCTTTATTCTATTGCTTTGATTAATTTCTAGAATTTTACCATGACGCCGCGCTAGGACTGCCACTGTTGTGCTAGGACTGCAATTAGCAATTCAGTGGCTGTGTGTTTCCAAACATTCTGTGATGTAGAATGGACGGATGTCTTGTGGCTGCTAGTAGTGCTAGTACTGCAGCCGAGTGGTGAAGTCTGTCATTTAGTTAAATGGTCAACTAATCTTTTTCAAGATGCAGTCCAAGAATGTCTGACATATGAGTTCATTGATAAAACAAATATATGAATGCATGAAAATTAACATATTGAACGTTTGGATGGTTGAGAAAGCAACAATCTCTCTATAAATGAACCTTTTTCCCTGCATTGTCAACTTGTTTACTATTGGGTTGTGATTGTGCTTGTGAAACTGAGTTGGTGTCTATGTGCTTGTGTCATGTATTTTTTGAAAATTGGGTAGTTCAGTTCAATTTGCACCTTCAAAAGCACAATAAATACTAGATCAGTCAATACTCTTCCCTACCTCCTACCTCTTATCTTAATTTCCTGCAACTAATACTACCCCTTACCTCTTATTAAACTCCATTTTATTTATCTAATACACATATTGTGCTTGTTCTTATCTATCTTGCAAGTAGTTCAACCTACAACAACTGATTATAAGAGAAGCTGGGATATACGCGTGGCTAACAATAACAAGAAGATGCAAGAACTAGGACTGCCAACTCTTGCTGCTGAATTTACTAAATTTGTACCTGAAACTTCTGCTGCAAAGAAGGGGGGATAAAAACACATAGTGAAGATTCGGATTCGGATTCATCAGAGTTTCTCCTTGACAATGATGATCAAGGAGATAGTGAGGATGATGATGACACCGAATCTGATGAGCTGCCAGAACCAAAAAAATTTAAGGTCATTATTCTATCACCCTAGTAGTTCATGTGGAATAGTTGCATTGCATATAAGTGTTTTCAGTTTGTTGTCTAATATATGGTCCTGCTTTTATATTCATGTTCTACATTTCAAACCTAAATTTAAATATCAGATGGCTTCATTATTAATGCACTTGCCCTTTCTTTTTTTCCAGTATTCTAAGAAAATCATTTCTTCAAAGAAGACAACAAAACCCACCATGCCTCCAGGTTCTCGGTCCAGCAAGAGAGTGAGGGCAGCTCCACAGGCAGAGGAACAGTACTGCTCAAACCAAAACAGGATCTTCAAAGAGCCTTCAAGCTACACAGACAGATGACGACAATATTGTACAACCAACAGATGGTCATGATGGCATAGCAGACAGCTTTACTACACTTGGACTTCATGATCATTGGAGCACAGGTGGAGATGAAGGCAAGGCACCTGCTGCTCATGACAATACAGCTGCTGACTACGAATCTGAAGGCAAGTAACATTTTTTTAGTAAA
The DNA here is from genome assembly GCA_947561735.1 of Cenchrus americanus. Lineage (NCBI taxonomy): Eukaryota > Viridiplantae > Streptophyta > Magnoliopsida > Poales > Poaceae > Cenchrus > Cenchrus americanus. The sequence goes on along the minus strand of OX387245.1, from coordinate 224,690,518 downwards.
CATTACATCTATTTTGCTCATTTGAATGAAAGTAAACCATTTCATTAAATGATATATATTTTGTACCTCTAGCACACCAAGCACCAAGGAGCCGGAGGGGACCAACCGTGGGAAAATAGCTAGACAAGATGACAAAAGCTATGAGAAGGAGACTGCCTATTGTTGTTGAAGAAGGCAAAAGAAGGCCGCATGAACCTGTTCAAGCTGCCAAGTTTGCATCAGAGGGTGGCATCATCATTCGGGAAAGCATGCCTGTCCTACCACATTGGAAGGATTACAAGAAAGACGAAAGTTACTACAGGAAATTTGAGGGAGAGCTTTCTGTAAGTGCTATTCCTAATCTAAGCTTTTATATTGCGTCACCTGAATTCTGTAACTAACTATGGAGTTGAAAATACCTAGGGGCGCTTGGCCATTAAGACTGATGACAAGCCAACAAAAGAAGCCTGTACTGATCTGATGCGCACTACAGTCAAAAACCAGCGATATAGGCTCAAGGCAAAATACTTCAATGGTGTAGCTGCAAATGAGGTTCCGACAACTTCACCTGTTCATTACATGACTGATTTACAGTGGAAGGCACTAGTTGCTAAGTGGACTGATCCAAAACACATGGTATGGGTATCTTGTCATATATTATTTTTCACATTCAGTTTGCACATAAACTTCTCATTTTGACTCTATGATCTCATCTGACATTACGTTTCTCTTGTAGGAGACATGTGAAACGAACAAGCACAACCGCAGTAAGGTGAAATATCATCAGACTACCGGCAATCGCTGCTACGAGGCACACCTACATGATTATGTAAGTGTAACTTTCCTTGTTTGATTACCTGTATGTTTCCTAGAATCAGTTGCCTTTGAACTTCATTGCAGACAACTTTTTGTGAATGTTTATGCATGCAACAGAAGCAGAAGAGAAAAAGAGAAGAACCCAGCTTAGATATGACTAAAGAATTAGATGCGGTGGAGGCCTTCAAGACCTGCCACACCAGCTCCAAACATGGCCTCAGTGACACTGCAAGAGAAGCACTTGTAAGATCATTAGTTTGAATTATTCAATGCGTTTTTTTCAGATCACATGCAGTTTTAAATTACAAACATCTTGTGCCATGTCTTGTGTTTATTCTATAACAGTCTTAGGAAACCATCTAACTGGATTCTGCCCATGTTTTTTCAGACTGAAATGGAGGCTGTGAACCAAGACCTTAAAGGTGCAGGTTATTCAACAGAAGGCAGTGTGACTGCGGTGGCCACTGTGCTATCCAAAACCAGCTCTCAACTATTCCTAAAGAGTATTGGCCTCAACACACCAACATCTTCCAAGTCAACATCAACAAATGAAACCGAGCTTCGGGAACAACTTCTGGCCGAAGCACGGGCCGCCGTTCAAGGTGAAGTTGACGAGCTCAAGAAGAAAAGTGCAGAAGCTGAGGAAAGGATGGAGAGGCAAGAAAAAGAGCTGGAAGAGTACAAGAAGCTGGTAGAGAAGAACACCAAGGAGATGGAGGAGAACAGGGTGCTCCTCAGGGGGCTACTGAAGATCTATGCTCCTTCTTCAACATGAAGTGGGCTGCTGTGATATGGTTTATTTTGGCATCTCAGAAACAGCAGTTGCTTGTGGCAAACATCTTTTTAGTATTTGTTTGTTATGAGTGTTGTGAACTAAGTTTTATGTGTGATGTGAACTAGTGGTCGTGCTGTGCATCGCGTTATATGATCAGTTGAATACTGCTTTATATTTAAAACATGGAATTATGTGGTCTTCCTAATATCAATTGCAATTATATGGTTTACATGGTTTATCCTGATTTTGTGTGACCAAATTATGCTATATTTGTTGATGATTGTGAATCAAATCTGTGACCAAAGTTCTGAAGCCACGTGGCAGATTATAATTGGTCCATGTGGCCCTACCAAACCAAAGCACCTAACTACCACGTCACACGCCACGTCAGCATTAACGGCGCCTGGCAGACGGAGAGTTGTGACGAATATGGAGGCATAGACATGACCAAAGCCAATGGTCATAGAAGGAGAACTTCTATGACCGTAAACATTTGGTCATGGATTGCGATCCCTTCTGTGACCAAAATTGACAATTCGTCACTAATTACATAATGTGACGGGACTTCAGTGACGATATCAATTTTGTCACAAGTTCTTCACTGATTTGTGTGCATGACCAATTTAGCATCTTCAATGACGAAGATGAAGATCATGAATTAGCACATTCCTACTAGTGGAAGTAGAGGCACTTCGTGTCATTATTGCCACCAGCGTTCTCGATGGAGAGGGCGTAGCATCTGAGCCACTGCATTGGATCCTGCTTCGCGTCGTACTTGGTGATCCCCAAAGGATTGAATTTCTCCGGGAGGAGTAGATTGCGAAGCCGTGCAGAGAAGGCGGGGAAGCCATCGTTGTCGCCTGCCGTGGAGGACTTCTTGTGTCGTAGTTCTTTGATTTTTTGGCGGGCGTCGAAGCCGCCACGTGAAGCGCAGAGGCGTGGCTATTTGCGTGACCTCGGTCACCGCGGTCGCCTCCGCCCCCGGCTCTCCTGCCAGCCCCGTGGTTGGAGCTCCCGCCGTCGCTGCCGCCACCGCCAGGATCACGGTGAGGCATGATCTCATGGTTGGTGCCGGCGCCGCCGGCGCTGTTGCCACCATGGGAAGGTCCACCAGCCGATGCCCGGGTTCGGTTGGGGTTAGCCGGTAGCTCCCCTCGAGTGCGGTTGTGACCGATGTCCGCACTGCGACTTGTGGCTTCGTTGTCTTGCTGGCGGTTCCTGACGGGGGGCACTTGAGTGACCCTGTTGTCAACTCGCATGAAGTAGGCGTCCTCCGCGAGCTTGGCGATGATTTCTCCCGCGTGCATCCCCTGAGCCTGACGTGCTATCGTAGTGATAGACATGAGGCATTTCTCTGGGGTAGTGTGCACCCGGCTCTCGACTTGGTCGAGTGCTTCCGCGAGGTTCCGGATGGGAAGGGACTCCCGAAGACGTCAGCGCCATTCCTTCCGCTTTCTGTTGCGTTCTCGTCGAGCATCCCTGTTGGCGTCAGTCTCGTCTGCGGGCGCGTTGGCGGACAACTCGTCTCCTGAGATATCCTCGAGATATCGGCCAGGGACTATCCCTGAGGGCCTCGACGTCTCTTTGGTAGTCATGAAGACTTGCAGATCAGGAGAGCCGAGGCTGGAGTCGCTGGTTGCCACCTCTGTTCGAGTGTGCTCCTCAGTTGGAGCTAGCGGTGTTCCCTCTTGGAACGGAAGTGAGTCGAGGTAGGCAATGCAGCGTGAGTTATCGTATGTCAGGTCTGCGGGCTTGCGGTCTCGCCAGTAGACGAATCTGTCGGCGGGTGTAGATGTTATAACCAGGCCGGATGCAGGTCCTGACAGCGGTTGCTAGGTCTCGGACTCGGGCTCGTCCGGGTTCGCCCCGAAGTCGAACTCGTAAGAGGAGTCCGAGTAGTAGCCAGAGATGGGGTTGGAGTCCGAGTCGTGTTCGGAGGCGATCTCATTCCCAGCCCGGCGTGCAGAGAGAGCCTTTGCGTGGGCCTTGCTAGAGATGCAAAGGCTGTATGGGAAGTGCTCATGGAGTGGAAAGTCCGCACAGGATGGCTCGATAGCCGGCTCGCATGCGATGGCCCACGGTGACGTCGAGTTCGAGTTGGAGTCGGATCCAAGCTCAAAGTCCGCGTGCTGGTTGTAGAGTGAAATCTCACCGAATTTTCCAGCGAGATCACCCGTGACGACTTTGGGAAGCGTCACGAGCCCGGTCTTCGGGTTGGGCGGCATGGTGAGGCGGCGCTGGAAGGATCCAGCGTTGTCAGCAGTGCAGACCCAAGAGCCGAAGATGAAGGTGTCGCCGTGGTTGAAGGTGACGATTGGCTTGATGAAGATTGAAGCCGTCGAGTTCGCCATATGATCTTCGACGAGATCCCCTACCTAGCGCGCCAGCTGTCGGTGTTTTAGACCGGAAACCTACCAAGGGGAGTACCCGAGGTAGATGAATGTGGCCTCGCCGAGATCGGTAACTCGCAAGAAGAGACAAGTGGCACACAATTTAGACAGGTTCGGGCCGCGAGGTGCGTAATACCCTACGTCTTGTATGCTGCGTAGCTCTGGATTGATTGGGTGTGAATACAAGACGATGCGTAATGAGAGAGAAGGGTCCCTGCCTCACCTTATATAGTCCAGGAGGCAGGGTTACAGGTCGGTTTAGGGAGAGAGTACTAGTCGTGTACGTCTAGGAGTCCTCTACACAGTACATGGTATGTATAGCTTTCTATCCGAGTACTTCTCCACCGAAGTCCTTGCGCCTCACGCCATCAGGTACCGTGCGGCACAAGTCGGGTAGTCCCAGGGGCCCACCGAGTAGTCGGTCCTAGTACCCACCGAGGTAGTGGGCCTAGGGAGGTCCATACGACAATGGGTGACACAGTGCCGCGGAGTTGACCCCGGCCTTACCGCACAGCACCGCACAGTGGCGGGGATGGCCTCACCAGGGTAGTAGGTGGGACAGTGTCAGGGCGTGATTCCCAGGCGCGTCAGGGGCGTGGCGTGGATTTGTCTTTGACCTGGGCACCTGCAGATGTCAGTGCATTAAATGCCCCTATCGTGGGAGCAGGTGCGGAGGCGGCAAGCCCACGAGGCCCTCGAGCGAGGCGGAACCTCAACCGAGGGGGGGCGACCGCCTCTCGAGCGAGGCAGAACCTCACCGGAGGGGGTGACCGGCCCTCGAGCGAGGCGGAACCTCGCTCGAGGTGGCGCCCAGCCCCCGAGCGAGGCGGAAGTTTACCTGTGTAGTGCTGCACCCCTCGAGCGGAGCGGAGTTCTACTCGAGGGTGGCTGGGCCGTCTGCCTGTTGGGCCGCCGGGGCCACCAAGGCCGTGGGCCCAGACGTTGGGCAGTGAGTTTTGTCTTAAGTGTGTTTTGGGTTCGTTTGCGTTTTGTTTTTTACGAAAGTAAACGGGTTTTCCCTGGATGTTTAGGGGACCCTTATGCTATCCCTGACAGTAGCCCCCAAGCATCTGTGGGTGTATCCATTAGGATCCCGCAAATGCTGACGCTTGCTGATGGGATTTTCTTCCCCCCAGTTGCTGGTGCTATTCCGTGGGGCCGCGCTAGCGGACCCGTGGGTCTAGCCCCCAAAGTCTTGCAGGAGTGTGGGTGCTTCTGCAAGGTTTTTTCACAGAATCTACCGGTGTGTGGGGTGTTAGTTTCAACCGGCATCGGCAATATTCCAGCTGGCCTCGGCGATGCCACGCGCACGTATTTGGCATTGTCTGTGTTTGGTGCATCCCAGGGGGTGTAGCCATGCGTCGAGCCCCCAATCTTGGGCCCGTTCGAGGCGATCGGGACGAACTCTTCGACTTGTTTTGTACGTTCCCTCGGCGTCTCTCCGCAGGGCGGAGGGTGAGGTTTCCGTAACTCCCATCAAGCGGGTCGCGAATTACGGATTCCTCATTGAGATGTTATCGGGTGATTCAAGTGGACGCCCACGCCCCATTCGATAAGGGTAGGCTCGTGGTCCGGAGACTCGTCCATGAAAGCGCTTACGTGGGTTTGCTATGTAGGGCTCGGTCCCGTTCGCTGGGGACCGAGGGTGCGAAAGCTCTCCCTCGATGGGATCCCTCGACTAGCTGCCCTCGTTGGCTCTTGAACACGACATGTGGGGCGCCCTTTAGTTGGTGAGCTCGAGGATAGGCTCGAATGCACGCGCCCTCGTCATCCCTGACTCTGTTGATCTGGGGCGCCTGTTCGAACCCTTCGAGGGTCAGGCTTCGAACCCCTAATCAGTAGGGCCGTTGCGGGGTGGCAGCTAGGTGCCCCCGTCTTTTTTACGTCTGCAGGGCTCATGGGCTCACGATCAGGCCGGCCCTCGAGCTGTTGATCAGTAGTCCTCTGGAATCGAGGGCACCTGTGGTGCCCTCTCTCGCTGAGCGGGTCTCGAGACCACTTGTCAGTATTTGTACCCTTCCAGGGTTTGATTTTTCGAGCCCTGGGCTCGGGCCGCGCAAGGGTCACGCTTACTTGGTAAGGGACCGGGCCATTAAATGCCCACAGTCGTGGCTGCAGTTGTGCGCCGCGGGCGCGCCTTTTCAGGCAACGCAACCGCGCGCGTAGTGGGCATTGTGGGGGGCAAACGTGACGGCTTGCCGCTGCTCTATGGTTGTCGCGCTGTAATGATCGTGCGTGCGTGCGCGCCTGACTGTTTCGGTGTGGTGGGGGTCGCTTGTCAGTGACGGATGCCGTTGCCTGCAGTTAATGCGCCTGGCGCGCGCGGTTCAGGCATCTATAAATCCAAGAGGAGGGAAGGGGGGAGTCCCTTACCTCAACACTTAGCGCCCGTCGCCCCTTGTTCCTTGGTTCCGCTCTCCTTCTCCAGATGCGCGCCTCTTTGCTTTCGTCTGCCGCCTGCCTCGCCTTCGCTCACCACCGCTAACTGCAATGGCACCCACCCAGCCAATCCAGGTGCTGGACCCACTGTCGTGGCATCGCTCGACGGTGACGGACATCGCCCTGAGAGAGCTCGTGAACGGCGGCCAGCTGGCGCCGAATGTGGAGGGGCAGCCTCCGACGTGGATCGTTCTGCCGGCGGCAGATCGGGAGCCCAACCCGCCATTCGGCTACGCGGTCAGCTTCATCCGGCACCACGAACGCGGCTTCACCGCGCCGGCGAGCCACTTCATGCGCGGACAATGCCACCACTATGGGGTGGAGTTGCACAACTTTGCCCCCAATGTGATTTCGCAGGCGGCCACCTTCGTCGGCGTCTGTGAGGGGTTCCTGGGGATCCCAGTGAACTGGGATCTCTGGGTCCACCTCTTCTGCGCGGAGCTGCACACGCTCACCACGCACGAACCACGGGTGTGCCGCGCGGTGCGCGCCGACGGCCTGTCGATCTCGCTACGGGACTCACGCAGGGAGTTCTACATCCCCTGCACGATGACCTTCAACAACGCGGAGTGGGAGAGGGGATGGTTCTACCTCCGCAACGACGGGGCCGGCCTCCCCCTACACCGGCAAGGTGCTGAAGGAGAAGGCCGACTCCTGGCATCACGACCTATCCCCCTCTTCGCGCTAGGATCGGCTGGAGTCAATCCTGCTCGCGTTGAATGGCATGGCGGATGCCGGGTTGGGCGCGGCTTCGGTCCTCGCCAACCACCACCACAGGCGGATCGTCCCCCCATGGAAAGGGAGCTTCGCATCTACGAGATGAGCGAGACAGCCAACCCTGTGTCGTTGGGCGTTCGCGGTTGCTGCACGACCACTTCCCCCCGGAGTATGCGGCCACGAGGGCGAGGTGCGCCACTAGCCTCAAGGCCGTCAGGCACGGCAATGACGACCTCTGGTCATTTGTTATGCTTCCCGACGCCCCGGCGGTGAGTAGGCTCCCCCTTCCTTTATTCCCTCGCGACGCGCCGATGCGATTCTGACATTTCACTCTTCCTAGCAGAGGGTGGCCGCGGACGCCACGCGGTCCGACCCACCCACGCCCCGAGAGCAAGAGCGGGCGGCGCGTAAGAAGGAGCGGAGGATCTGGCGACGGGAGCGCCAGGAACAGCAGAACGAGGAGTACCGGTTGCGCGAGCAGCAGGCACTCTCTCCTCCGGTGACCTTGGAGTACTCGTCATCGGGAGAGGGAGAAGAAGAAGAGAGCGACGGGGGCAGGCCCCCTGAGAGGTGGAAGCCTGCGCCTCCCTCACCAAGAGCCGTGGAGGCGGCAGAGGAGCAAGCGCCTGGGGCGGGCGCGGAAGAGCCCGCCGCCAGGCGGTCTACAGAAGAGGTGGCGCGCGCCACGGTGGTGTCTGGGAGCGCTGCAGTGACGACGCTAGCCACCACCACAACGTCCGTCGAGCCCTCGAGGAAGAGGAAACGGGGCTTCTCCACCTTGAGGTAAGCAGTCGCTTCTCCAGGTGTTCGGGTTTCGAGGGTTGGAGCTCAATCTCCTGTCTCCGTGTTCACAGGGCAGTGTCGATCGTCCCCGACCTCGCGCCTTCTAAGGTGCTAAGGTCGGGTACATCTGTGCCCACGAGGCAGCGCTCGTCGAGGGCGTCGAGGGCGGAGAGAGCAGCGGTGGAAAGTGAGCCACCGCGCCCCGCGTCTGAGGCCGCGGGGTTACGGCAGGAGGTGGCGGCTACGGTGTCTGTCACAGCGGCGGCGACTGCCGTGTCGGAGGTTCCTCTGGCGCCCGTCCCCGCCGCAATCGATCAGACGGCCATGGTGGAAATCCTGGATGACGACGCCCCGCCGCCCGGATGGGGCCTATGGGAGAGCTGGCCTGCGCCAGCCCCCGAGGCTGCAACGGGGTCCTGGTGATGCGAGAAGACGGCTGCATGATGCCACCACGGCTGACGCACGGTGCCGAGGCCTCGTCATCGTGCGCCGCCATCCCCGCTCCAGACGGCGTCGCGGCGCATCCAGAGCAGGAGCGGGATCGCGTGAGCGCGCCACCGGCCCACTTCTGCGAGGCCCAGTCCGAGCAGGCGCTGTGGCAAGAGTTCTACGACCACGGCGTCTCGCTCAACAACGTGCTGAACGAGGCGCTGCGGATCCACGCAGGTCCCGCGTGGTGGGTGTTCCAGGTACGCATTTCTCTATTGGGTTTTGGAGTTTTTCCCTCACCTCTTCATCTTGTCTCTTCCGCGCTTGCGCTTCCTCTGACCCAGCCTCCTCCTTACCTTGTTTGCTGATGACAAGAGTTGGAGGGCTGAGCTCGCGAGAAGCATGACTGCCTTGACCAACTGAGCTCCAAGCGTAACTGGTATCGAGACCAGTACGACGCCCTTGACGCCCTTGTCGAGGCCTTGCAAACCGACAATGGGTGGCTAGAGTATCATATCGAGGCCATGCGTGATGAGCTCTTGGAGCATGATGCTCGAGCTGCAGAGGACGCCTCTGCCGTCGCGAAGGTGAGGACGGTGCTCCTGGCGTGGGACGATTTGGCCACGGCGCGGACCGTGGCGGTGGAGTGGGAGGCGAAGGTGGCCGCGACTCGTGCCTAGCCCCAACAAGACCACGCGACCCTCGAGGGAGCGCGTGCTTGGCAGAGCTAGGCCGAGGAGAAGTCCAAGGAGGCCGAGCAGCTGAGGGCCACTCTAGCGGACAAGGCTGCTTCCCTCGCCTTGACAGAGGACCGGCTCCAGCAGGAGCAGGATACGCACCAGTAGGCGGAGGCTCAGCTCTAGCAAGAGCGGGTTGCACTCGCTAAGGCTCGGGCCGCCCTCGAGCGTGAGCGCCTGGCGCGAGAAGAGGCCCAAGGCCTCCTCCAGTAGGAGCGCGTCGCACTCGAGGGGGCGCAGGCGGCCCTCAAGCAACGGGATGAAGAAGTCTCGTGGCTCAACGGGGAGTTGAATCAGCTCAACATCTCCCATGAGGATCTGCGCCAGGCTGTCGAGGTGCAGGAGACTACGGTCCTTGGCCTACAGCATGCGGCCGAGGACGCGCGCAAAGACATCGCAGCGGAGAAGAAGCAGGTCGAAGGTGAGTCGCTTTTTCGTCTGTCTTTTGCTTGTCGATTCGGCTTGTTTGGGATCCGCTCCCAATTTTTGTTTTTCATTTATGGTTTTCAGGCCTGCGGAGCACCATAGGGAACTCGATGACCCAGGCTCAGGCCATCCAGACGGCCTACAACTCCTCGCGACAGGAGCTGGAGGAGCTGCGGACCGCCGCCCTCGAGGCATGCCAGGAGGTCGAGGAGGGCGAGGCGCAGGCTGAGAGCTCGATGGCAAGTCGCCTCCGCGCCCTCAGCGGGCATGTTGTCCGACGCATGCGCCGTGCCCTTCACCTGGGCGTCCAGAAGGCTCTTGGCGTGGTGGCATCCCACTACCAGGTCGACCTCGAGGCCGTCTCTACAAGCTACGTCGTCCCCGTCGGCGTCGACGACGAGGTGGCGATGAACCGCCCGGACGCACTCGCCGCTCCTGCTACTGACATCCTTGCCGAGAACTTCACGGACTTCCTCTTCCCGGACGCTCCCGCGGGAGGCGGCCCCAAGCCTGAGGATCACAGGGTGTTTGTGCCCTTTATGTTTTTTATGTTAGAATTTGAGCCGTACGGCTATTGTAATAAACATTTGCTTGTTTAAAACACTTAAATGTTTGTGAATTAAAGTAGTCGTTATTCACTCCGGCAATTGTATTGTTCTGCCTCCCAAATTTCTTCGGTGAACCTTGGCTGGGAAGGTTTTGTTCGCACGAATGGCTTGTAGGCGAAGCGGCGAGGGGGAAGGGCCATATCCTGCCGGAGGTGTAGGATATCCCTGGCTCGCACTTCTTCGCCCTTTGGCCACTCGCGTCCCGCGTAGGCTCGCCCAGAATTTGGGTTGAGGCGTACTTAAAACATTTGCGGCGGGTTTTTTGTGAAAAAATGGGACCATTTTTGGGGGGGGGATACCCCCCGCAGTAGCCCCCGAGGGTGACTTGGTTTTCAGGGGAAAGCCGAGTTGCCCTTTAAATTTATTAATTCAATCGGATTTACATTCGTATAGCCAACTGGGGTGTTGGGTGTGTAAAGAACAAAAAGAACTTGGAAATCCTTTCTAAGGGTAGAAGCGACGTAGCTGTTGGATGTTCCAAGCGTTGGTGAGTTCTTCAACATCCTCGTTGGCCAGCTTGTAGGTGCCGGGCTTGAGCACTTTAGCCACGACGTAGGGTCCCTCCCATGGGGGTGATAGCTTGTGGCAGCCTCGATTGTCTTAGCGCAGCCTTAGGACTAGGTCCCCTTCGTTGAAGTCTCGGCGCCGTATTTTCCGGGCCTGGTAGTGCCTCAGAGCCTGCTGGTATCTTGTTGAATGCATCAGGGCTACGGCGCGGGCCTCGTCCAGCTGGTCCAGCGAGTCCTCATGGGCTCGCTGGTTGGTGCCCTCGTCGTAGCCCTGAACTCTGGGCGACCCATATTCCAAGTCCTTGGGGAGAATGGCCTCCGCGCCATAGAGAAGGAAAAATGGGGTGAATCCTGTGGCCCTGCTCGGGGTGGTTCTAAGGCTCCACACGACTGTCGGTAGTTCCTGGAGCCATTTTCGGCTGGACTTGTTCAGTCTGTCAAAAAATCTGGGCTTGAGGCCTTGCAAGATCATGCCGTTGGCTCGCTCCACTTGACCATTGGTCTGTGGGTGTGCGATGGCTGCCCAATTCACGCGGATATAGAACTTGTCGTAGAACTCTAGGAACTTTCTGCCGGTGAATTGAGACCCGTTGTCAGTGATGATGGAATTAGGCACCCCGAACCTATAGATGATGTCAGTGAAGAATGTCACCACCTGCTCCGCCCTGAGATTCGTGATTGGGCGCACCTCGACCCACTTGGAGAACTTGTCGATGGCAACCAGCAGGTGGGCGTAGCCCCCGGGCACCATTCTCAACGGCCCTACGATGTCCAGCCCCCACACGGCGAAGGGCCACGTGATTGGAATCGTTTGGAGTGTGTGAGCTGGGAGGCTAGTCTTGCGGGTGTAGAATTGGCACCCTTCGCAGGTGCGCACGATCTCGCTGGCGTCAGCTACCGTGGTGGGCCAGTAGAAGCCCTGGCGGAAAGCGTTGCCCACGAGGGTGCGTGGTGCCGCGTGGTGGCCGCACACGTCCGCGTGGATGTCCCGGAGGAGCTCGCGCCCCTGAGGGATGGGTACGCATCGCTGCAAGACTCCTGACGTGGCGCGCTTGTACAACTCGCCGCCCCACGAGGGTGAACGACTTGGCCATCCTGGCGATGCGTCTGGCCTCAGTTCGGTCTGAGGGAAGCTCCGCTCGGTCCATCCAGGCAATGTATTTGTCTCGCCAGTCCTCCGCGCAAAGGACTGGCTCCGTGTCCATGGCCTCGGCCTCGTCCGCGCCATACCCCTCGAGTAGGGAGAGTACGAACGCCTCGTTTGAGGGGTCCTCGTCCATGGGCTCTGCGCCCGTTGGATTCGGGGGAGCCCCCGAGGGTTCCTCTGGACTCGAGGGCGCCAATTCGAGGTTGACGGACGGTTTGGCGACATCCCGCACAAAAACGTTCAGGGGAGCGGTGATTCGCCCCGACACAATTTTGGCGAGTTCGTCCGCCTCCTCGTTGTACCGGCGGGGCACGTGGTTAAGCTCGATGTCGTAGAACTTGTCTTCGAGGGCCCGTACGGCGTTGCAGTAGGCCTCCATCTTGTCGTTGTGACAACTCGCATTCTTCATGACTTGGTCGATCACGAGTTGCGAGTCCCCCCTAATGTCAAGACGTTTGATGCCTGTCTCAATGGCGATTTTGAGGCTGCAAAGAAGGGCCTCGTACTCTGCCATGTTGTTTGACGCGGTGAAATGTAGGCGTACTGCATACCTCATGTGCTCCCCGAGAGGTGAGATGAAGAGCAGGCCCGCGCCCGCCCTTGTTTTCATCACCGACCCATCAAAGTAGAGGGTCCCGCACTCAGCCTCGATTTGCGGCGGCGGCAGCTATGTGTCCGTCCATTCGGCGACAAAAGCCGCTAGGATCTGGAACTTAATCGCCTTGCGCAGCGCATAGGTGAGCGTTTCGCCCATCAATTCCACCGACCACTTGGCGCTCCTGCCCGCCGCGTCCAGGTTTTAGATAATTTCCCCCAACGGGAAGGAGGAGACTACCGTAACTGGGTGGGCCTCGAAGTAGTGCCGGAGTTTGCGCCGCGCGAGCACCACTGCGTAGAGCAGCTTCTGGATCTAAGGGTAACGTGTCTTGGTCTCGGATAGCACCTCGCTGATGTAGTATACGGGCCGCTGAACTGGTAGGGCGTGCCCCTCCTCCGTACGCTCCGCCACGATGACGGCGCTGACCACCTGAGTGGTTGCGGCTACGTAAAGGTACAGAGGCTCGCTATCCTGGGGCTGCATTAAGATTGGTGCATGAGTGAGCGTCGCCTTGAGTTTGTCAAGCGCCTCCTGGGCCTCGACGGTCCAGGAGAAGCGCTCGTGCTTCTTCAGGAGCCGGTAAAGGTGTAGCCCCTTCTCGCCGAGCCGCGAAATGAAATGGCTCAAAGCGGCAAGGCGCCCCAGCACCTTCTGAACCCCCTTGAGGTCTCAAATCGGGCCCATCCATTCGAGGGCTACGACCTTCTTGAGGTTGGGCTCGATGCCCCGCTGGGAGACTATGTATCCCAACAGCATGCCTCGCGGCACTTCGAAGACGCACTTCTCGGGGTTCAACTTCACCTCGTTTGCTCGCAGGCAGTCGAATGCCACGCGAAGATCACTAACTAGGTCGTCCGCCTTCCTAGTTTTCACGACTATGTCGTCAACGTAGGCCTCAACGGTCCGCCCAATGTGGTCTCCAAAGACGTGCTGCATACATCATTGGTACGTCGCGCCCTTGTTTCGGAGGCCGAATGGCATCGTCACGTAGCAAAACATTCCAAACGGCGTGATGAATGAAGTTGCGAGCTGGTCGGACTCCTTCATTTTTATTTGGTGGTACCCGGAATAGGCATCAAGGAAAGCATAGAAGCTCACACCCTGCAGTCGAGTCAACAATTTGATCGATTCGTGGCAAAGGAAAAGGAACCTTGGGACATGCTTTATTCAAGCTAGTGTAATCTACACACATCTGCCACTTCCCATTCTTTTTCTTAACTAGTACAGGATTAGCCAGCCACGTAGGGTGAAAGACTTCCTTGATGAACCCGGCCTCGAGGAGCTTCCGCAGCTCCACTCCGATCGCTCGGCGTCGCTCTTCATCAAAGCGCCCACAGCCGTTGTTGCACAGCTCGGGAGTGAGGTAGGATAACGAGTGCTCGGCGACCTCCCTCGGAATTCCTGGCATATCCGAGGGGCTCCACGTGAAGATGTCGGCGTTGGCGTGGAGAAAGTCGACGAGAACCACTTCCTATTTCGGGTCGAGGGTGGAACTGACCCTCAACGCCTTGCCCTCGGGGGCAGCAGGGTCGAGGGGCACCTCCTTGGTCTGCTCAGCAGCCTCGAAGCTGCCGGCGTGCTTGGCGGTGGAGTCGAGGTCCTCGTTGACCAGCTTCTCCATGCTCACCATGAGTGCATCATCCAGCGCTAACACTTCGGTGTGTTCCACGCACTTGACGTCGCAGTCGAATGCATGCTCGATCGATGAGCCCACGGTGATGACACCCTTGGGGCCCGACATCTTCATCTTGAGGTAGGTGTAGTTCGGGACCGCCATGAACTTGGCGTAGCACGGCCGCCCAAGAATGGCGTGCTACGCGCCCTGAACCCCACCACCTCGAAGGTGAGTGTCTCCTTGCGGAAGTTGTCCGGCGTGTCAAACCAGACCGGCAGATCGATCTGCCCGAGGGGCTGGATGCGCTTTCTTGGCGCAACGCCATGGAACGGCGTCGTGCTGGGCCGCAGCTGGTCCAACACGATCCCCAACAGGCGCTGAGTCTGCGCGTAGAGGATGTTGAGGTTGCTGCCTCCGTCCATCAACACCTTGGAGAACCGCACGTTGCCGATGACCGGGTCGACGACCAACGGGTACTGGCCCGTATTGGGGATGCGGTTTGGGCGATCCTCGTGACTGAAGGTGATGGCGTCCTCCGACCAGTCGAGGAAGGAGGGAGGAGCCTTTTCTGCGGCGAGGACCTCATGCCGCTCCCGCTTGTGCTGGCTGTTGGAGATGTCCATGGTCAAGATGAGGAAGACGTTCTCTACCGCCGGGAAGCCACTGGCATCACCGTCACCCCCGTCCTTCTTGGCCTCGCCATCCTTCGCGGCGGCGCGGCTGTAGTATTTTTTGAGCATGTCGCACTGCTCGAGGGTGTGGTTGATCGGCGTCTTGTGGTACGGGCAGGGCTTCTTCAACATGTCGTCGAATACGCTGGGGCCTCGAGGGGCCGCTCGAGGACCCCTTCGAGCTGGGTCAACTGTGAGGGCTTCGTCACCGTCGTCGTCGTGTCCTTGCGCGCGCACCTCGCGGCGCGTCTTCTTGCCCTTCTTGCCCCGCTTATGCTTCTGCTGGGGCTCCTTGGACTTGCTGCCCTCTGCGGGCATGTTGTCCACGCGCTTGCCCTTCTTGCCGCCGAAAATGGCCCCCACCGCCTCCTCGCCGGAGGCAAAGCTGGTGGCGATGTCGAACAGCTCGTTGGAGTCGACCGGCGGGATGCACCCGAGCTCGCGCACGAGGTCTCGGCAGTTGGTGCCCTCGAGGAAGGCGTGCACGATCTCGGACTGGGCGTCGCTCGGGAGCTCCGTACAGCGCTTGGAGAAGCATCGTATGAAATCCCGGAGCGACTCGCGCAGGCTTCTGGGTGCATGCACACAGGTCCCAGGAGTTCCCAGGGCGCACGTACGTGCCCTGGAAGTTTCCCACGAAGGTGCGGACCAAGTCATCCCAGTTGTGGATCTGACTGGCCGGCAGGTTCGAGCCATGTTCACGTCGAGTCGGCGAGGTGCAGCGGCAGGTTGCGGATGATGACCTTGTCGGTGGTGGCTCGCTCAGCTGGCACGCCAGGCGATAGTCGTTGAGCCATACACGGGGGTCCGTCTCCCCCGTGTACTTGTCAATCTACGTGGGTTGGCTGAAGCGTTGAGGGAAGCTTGCCGAGCGGATCTCCGGCTGAACACGCGGGTCCTCGGGGGCTCCGACGTCGGTGAGCGGTCCTCGCGGCTATCGTAACGCCCACCCCGCCGTGTGTGGTAGCTTACCACGGCCCGTGTCTCCGCATTGCCTGTCCGCCAGGCGTTGATGCCGTTTCAGGCGTCGCCATCCTGGGCCAGTCCGCGTGTCTCGAGGATTCGCTCCCTGACCGGCGTTCAGCCCTGGTTGGTGGGTTGTCCCATTGCGCCGCCCGCGTGAACTGACACCTCAGGGCCCTGCACGCCACTGTTGCCCCGCGCGCTGCCCTGCTGGCGAATACGGGACGCCGAGCTCTCGGCCTGCTGCACGGCCGCCTGCTCAATGAGTGCCTGCGCCTCGCGATACAGGTTCTGTGCTTCGGGCGTCGAGGGAGCGGGCATGGCTCGCAGCAGCGTCGCGACTGCGATGAGCTTTTGGCTCGCTCGTGGGGGCGTGTTTGGGTTGTTGACGTCGAAGTCAGCGTTGATACGCTCGCGGGCCTGCCTGCCCAGCTCGCGCGCGCGTTCGCCGCGCGCGGAAGCTTCTCCGGCGATGGAGGCGCGAAGCAGTCGTACCGCGCGGTACTCTTCTGCAAGCTTGGCCACGAGCTCGCGCGCTTGGGCCAGCTGCGCATTGATGTCGGCGTCCCTCACCGGCGAGGTGGGAGGCGCGCTTGACCCCGCGCCCTGGAGTAGTCCAGTTCCCGGGTTCTGGGGGGCTTCTCCGTCGCCAGCCCCCGCCGCGTTCGCGCCGCTCGCCTAGTCGTCGGCGACCACAATGAAGCACTCACGCGCGGGGTCGTAGCTCCTGGCACTAGAGTCGTCGGAGTAGCCGAACCAGTAGTCTGCGGCGTCGAGGAACCGCTGGAACATCACCGGGTCCGGCACACCGGAGAAGTCCCACTCCGCATACCCGTGCGAAGTGGCGGATGGCAGCTCGCTGGCGGAGCCGTGGTAGGATTCGTCGTTGGTGGTGGCGGTGAGGTTCCTGGCTGCCAGGAAGTGGCGGCCGGGAAGGTCCTCGTACGCCGCCACGTTGGTGCTGGCGGATGAGGCGTACGCCATCGCAGCGTTGCGCATGCCGTGGGGGAACTGCGGCTCGGGAACCACGCGCTCCCCCGCGGGTGCGGTCGCCATCTCGCCAGTGGGTGCGTCGCGTTGTGAGGCGACCCGCGCAGCCCGACGTCGTTCCATCAGCGCCTGTCGAGAGTGATGGCCGAAGCGTCGTCGGTGTCGTGATGCTGAGGGGCCCGCGGTGTCCGTTTGGGCGGGCACCAGGGCGTTAGCACCAGGCGTGACGGGGACCGGTCCTGGTCCGGTCGACCGCCACGGGTGAAGCTCGTCGCGGTTGGTGATGCGCATGGGGTAGTCATTCCCCGTGGCCTAAAAGTTCAGGCTCCCGAACCGGATTTCGCATCCGGCTGGGAGGGGGTCCGAACTGCCCATGGAGTACCTCTGGCCCTGTACTCGGTGCGGATCACCATCGAGATAGCTGGTGGAGAGCTGATCTTCAGCGCGCGACCCCCAACCTGGCGCGCCAATTGTCGGTGCAGAAAGTAGTCCCGACACTAACTAGTAAGAGCGCTGAGATTTATCTCTCGATGGCCGGTGCTAAGCAACTAGTGACACTGTGTTTTTATCCTGGTTCCGGCCGGGGCCGTACGTCCAGCAGGGGTGTGCTCGGGGCACTGTATTGCGTTGCACTATGGTGCTTGCAGAGGGCGGCTACAAGCGAGGCGGGAGAGGAGGCCGGGCCTCCAGGTCCCAGAGGTACTGATTGAGGCAAATGCCAATATCGTGGTGAAGCTAGAAAGCGTGCGAGTGAGTGCTATCCGTCGTCCCCCTGCGGCTAGGGAACTGCCCCTCCTTTTATAGGCCAAGGAGGAGGCAGTTTACAATCGTGCCGCATTGTTTTAGCTACGTGTGGTATGGCGCACAGTACAACGGAGTAGACAGCCATCCTGGCAAATCTCGCTTCTGGCGGGACGTCATGGTGTGCCCTGTATCCGTCCAGGAGCGGCTTCGAGGGTGGCGGTGTAGGGGTCGCCCGTTTGGTGTCCGCCCGCATGCTGATTCGAGGGTGCCACTGACGAGAGGTCGTACGGGGCACAGCGGTGGGTGTGGCGATGTCCTGTCGCCGCGTTTTCCCACAGAGTCGGGGATGGCGCTGCAGTGGCTGGGATGGCCGCACACGGCTGATGGTGACGGCGGGGGCGTGCCTGACGTCACGACATGGCCCCGTGCGAGCGCGAAACAGGCGTTCGTCCCCCCCTCGAGGGTTCCGCCGTCTTCTTTCGAGGGTCGGCGTCCCGGTCGTATGGGAGCGGGTGACACAGTGCCGCGGAGTTGACCCCGGCCTTACCGCACAGCGCCGCACAGTGGCGGGGATGGCCTCACCGGGGGAGTAGGCGGGACAGTGCCGGGGCGTGATTCCCAGGCGCGTCAGGGGCGTGGCGTGGATTCGTCTTTGACCTGGGCACCTGCAGATGTCAGTGCATTAAATGCCCCTGTCGTGGGAGCATGTGCGGAGGCGGCGAGCCCACGAGGCCCTCGAGTGAGGCGGAACCTCACCCGAGGGGGGTGACCGCCTCTCGAGCGAGGCGGAACCTCACCCAAGGGGGGTGACCGACCCTCGAGCGAGGCGGAACCTCGCTCGAGGGGGCGCCCAGCCCCCGAGCGAGGCGGAAGTTTGCCCGTGTAGTGCCGCGCCCCTCGAGCGGAGCAGAGTTCTGCTCGAGGGTGGCTGGGTCATCTGCCTGTTGGGCCGCCGGGGCCACTAGGGTCGTGGGTCCAACCGTTGGGTAGTGAGTTTTGTCTTAAGTGTGTTTTTGGTTCGTTTGCGTTTTGTTTTTTACGAAAGTAAGCGGGTTTTCGCTGGTTGTTTAGGGGACACTTATGACTATCCCCGACAACAAGGATGTGGCCAGATAATCGGATGCTACCGAGCCATACATACAGAAATGGAAAAGGGATGATGCAAGAGCAGGTAAATGTGATGTGTTTATACTACGGAAATATAGATCAGATTGAAGCATTGTTTAATTTTACTTAAAAAAAATCATGGTTTAACATACCCACGTGATGTGATGTGTTGACACCTGCACGTGACCACATGGAAAAAATCAAGATCGAACCAAATGTCGAGGGATTGATAGATCAAAACTTTTAAAATATCCGCTCGCATGGATCAGACACTGCAATTTCACTATATCCTTATCTGAAGAGGAAGGAATCCACCATGGCAGAAACCCATGCCGCTACTCCCTCCTCTCTAATTAAAGGAGTATTATCTATTTATTTTGGTAATAACTTATTACTATATATTATCCACTTTATAACTTCACTCAGAGGACAATATATGTGGATTTATCATTGAGTGAAGTTATTTTTAGAATATCTTTGAGTGAAGTTATTATCCACCTTAACACGTTACCGGTAGTTGGCTAGTACAACTTTATTTGGGTTTTTCTTATGAACAAATCCATTTTGGGTCATCAAATTATAACCGAAGTTTCGTTTTGACCACAGAACTCGAAAATCAGAATTCTTTTGTCGTCGAACTCCCAGTTGGTCACAAGCGGTTTTAGCGAGTACTTTTGTTGACATGGCTGCCTTGCAACGGTGGGACCCACATATTAGTCTGATCTCTCTCCTCTCCCTCTCTTCTCTCTACGCGCTGCCTGCACCCCCACGCGGGCGGCGGCGTTTCGGCGGCAGGGAAGCGGCGAAAACGGGTGACGGGACGTGCAGTCGAGCCTCGCAAAGCTCGTGGGGCATCGGGTTGCAGGTTGCACACATAATTTGAATTTTGTACAATATTTCCATTTTTGACAATGAGCTACGATTTTTTCATAACCTAGTGCCAAGGCATAGCCATGCCATTCAAATGTCGAAAGTCGAAACAAAGTTCCCAAATATCTTGAAAATAAATCAAAACAACAAAAAAGAAATTGGAAACACAATATGGATTTTTTCAGAAGCACAGAATCTTATTAGCACACCAGAATCTCATGGGAGAGATCAAGCACGACGCATTACCTACTGCAACAGCCTAATCTTCCTGGCGTCGCCGCAAGTGCTCCAGCAGCTCATCAACGTACTCCTCCTGCCTCGCCGTGTCCCAAAGAATCTCCCGCAGCTCCATGGCCTTGCCGGCGAACACCTGCCTTTCATCCACCATCACCCGCCGCACCGCCACCGCGACGTGCTCCCTCCGTACCGAGCCATCGTCGTCCTTCGGCACCTCCAACCCGACGCGCCGCTCCGCCATGAGCCGGGCCGTGAGGCCCTGGTCGGCGAACAGCGGCAGCATCACGAGCGGGTGGCCGAACAGGAAGCTTTCCACTAGCGAGCTCAGCCCGGCGTGCGTGAAGAAGCCGCCCACCGCGGCGTGCGCCAGCACCCGCACCTGCGGCACCCACCCGACGCGCACCAACCCGCGGCCGGCGGCGCGCGCGCGGGCCTCGAACCCGTCCGGGAGCATCCCACCGCTTGTATTCCGGAGCGCCCAAAGGAAGCGCACGCCGGCGAGCTCCAGCCCAAGCGCGATCTCCTCGACGTGAGCTGGCGTCAGCGGCGCCTCACTCCCGAACGCCACGTAGATCACCGACGTCTCCGGCTGGGCGTCGAGCCACCGCACGAGGCTCCCCGTCTCCTCGTCGTCGCCCCCGCCGGCCGCGTCGCTGCTAGCTGCAGCAGCGGCGCGGGCGGCGTCGTAAGGGGCGAGGAGGCCAGAAGGCACGACGGGCCTGCCGTAGATGCCGTCGAGGAGCGTGCAGAGCGCGCCGTCGACCTCGCGGCTGCAGCGGCAGACGAGGAGCGCGCAGCGCCGCACCGTCTCTAGGTGGCGGCCGACGTCCGCGACGCCGGAGGCGTTGGGCTGGAACGCGCCTGCCATCCACTCGGCCTCCTGCCGCCGGTACGAGATCGGGGAGGGCGGCGGGATCCACGGCGGCGGCACCATAAAGTGCTCCGCCGCCGTCCGCGGGTGCGCGTCGTTCAGCTCCTTGGAGCCGATGAACGCCACGAGCGCCGCCGGGAAGATGAAGAAGTGCGCGCATGGCACCCTGTGCTTGCTGGCGATGGGCGGGAGCCAGTGGTGCGCGAAGTCGACGAAGATCCAGTCAGGCCTCCTGCCGTTGCGTTCCCCGCCGGCGGCGGCAGCGCAGCAGGCCTCGGCGAGGAACCCGGCGAAGGGAGCGGCGAGGCCGTCGAAGGCGATCTTGAGCAGCTCAACCTTCTCCGGCGGGACGTCGGACGTTGCTTCCGCGCCGTCCGGGAGGCCGTCGACGGCCGGCAACGGCAGGGACACGAATCGGATGTGCGCGGAGAGCTCCGGCGGGACGGGCCTGGTCCTGGTGACGTTCCTCGGGGTGGAAAGGAAGGTGACGAAGTGGCCGCGCCTCGCCAGCTGCTGGGAGAGCTCGAGGAAAGGGACGATGTGCCCGAAGGCGAGCCATGGGAACATCACCACGTGAAGAGGAGGTGGAGCAGCAGGCTCTCGCTTGCTCGTCATCGCCATGCCTGCCGATGGCAGTGTGCTCCGATGGTTGGTTGGAGCTCCAAGACGATGGTAGGAGCAGGAAACCTGCTTGCGATGATGATTTTTAAAACGGCTGCACATTCGGAAATGCATTTCTGCGATGCATCCGCCTCCTAGTTACTTTTTATATTTATATTTTGATCAATCGTCCCTGTCGCCTCTCGGCCTCTCTTTTGCGACATTGCTTTCCATTGCAAGTTTAGTTGCATTATCCTCTTTTTCTTTTAGTGCAGTTGCATTATCCTCTTGATTGTGCTTGTATACGTACAATACAATATGTCACTCGTTCTCCACGCCAGATTCCGGAAGCACGTCCATCCCTCGTGCTAATGAAAAAGAATCACTAGCAACAGAAAGAAAAATGTTTCAGGGGGGTAGTTTCGGTTGGGAATCATATACCCTTGGTCCCCTGGGTCATCATCCCTCGCGCGTGAAACTTGGGTAGCGCCACCGCCCCAGCCCCCTCCCCTTCTTCCACCACCTCCTACCGCAGGAGGTGGGCGGTCGGGAACTTGTGCGCACCCCCAATGCAAGGAAGGCGACGGTGAGATTTTTCACTAGGATGGTCGTGGGCAACTCGTGTTGAAAGGGCGCCCAGAGGTCATGGCTGTAGCGCTGTGGTGAGGCGCGGCAAGGATGTGGATGAGGAGTCATGGAGGTGGAGGAGATTGGCATGTGGTGGCGATTTTCCCCATCAGCGGTGACGGTGGATCTGGTGGGCGGCGGCAGAGGGGCTGGGGTGCCAGATCTACTACCAGGTGGCCTGATCTGGTGCTTCTGGGCCCTAATCTGCACATGTTGGGCGTGCCTGTGCCCGGGCGCGTGGCGGTGGTGGTCCGGCGGTCGTCGGGGACGACGACGGAGGTGGTGGTGGAGGCCTATGTATTACTCTGCAGCATTGTGGTGCTCCACTCCCTTCCCTTCTAATCCTTCGATGGGTGCTGAAATGCTGATGGCGCGGTGGAGGTTGGTCGCGGCGTTGATCGTTGGCCAGGGTACGGGGCACAAGGTCCACCTCTCATGTGGGTGGTCTGGTGCCCTTGCGCTTCGATCTACGCGTGCTACGCTAGGGCACGCGACGGATAGCGGTCCTGCAAGTGTTGCTTGTCGGCTCGCTGTCGTGGCTTCTCAGTGTGGGGCGGGCTGAATTCGTACAGCAGGCTAGGTTACTCTGGGCGAAAGCCTTGGTGAAGGCAACCTCGGGTGTCGTTCTCCCCATCAAGGGCACCACTGGAGCCCTTCACCTGGTGCATGAGAAGTCTCTGGGTGAAAATCATGTCCACTCATGGACAAGCGTCGGCGGCGCCCCTAGCATCGCTTCCTCCTTGGAGGCGTCGCTTCATGAGATGGACTTTGGCTTGTGGTATTTGTGCATCTCCATTGGTGGGGGGAGGTGGGGAGGAAGTTGGTAATTGAGTCGATAGTATCCCATCCTTTTACACTGGTGGAAGACGTCTGGTGATACAACATCCTTCACACACAGCGGGATTTGAACTCCAAGACACCAAGCTTGATTCTTCTTCATCTACAATGGTTGATATTGTCAGGTACCTTTAGTGATCCCCTCATGGATTTGAGATTTGTGCCAATGGTATTTAAAACTGGCAAATTGGATCTGTGTGAAGACATCAGTTTTGATGGTGGCAACTCTGAAGTCTAAACTATGATTTAGAGCTAAGGTGCGCAGAACACCACCATCTCCTTGTGTTTATAGTCACAGAAGATGTGTCAGGACGTTTGGTTTGGACAAGACTTTTTGGTGTTGGTGACTTGGAACTAGTGGCAACTAGTTATAACACAACTAAGATTTAGGCTAGACCTTGTGCCTTTTTTGTGATGGTAGTCAAATGAAAGTACTAGTTCGGCTGGAGGACACTCTACTGCATGATAGATATTCTTTTTTTCTGCTTATTTTTTTCCTAAAACTGTGTTATCAGGAATGTAACTTTTGCCCTTTTGTTCCCTATTTTCTTTTAAAAAACATGCATCTATTATTTTGTTCATTTTCCCGATGAGTGATACAGTGGTGGGCCGTCACATGGGCTTAGTTAGATGGGCTAAAACTAGCACAACAACACGATACAAGGCGCTACCGGCCCCTACAGACTGCAGACACACGCGTCATTCCTCCTCCCTTTGTTTACACCTTCATTATTGCAGTGACAAAATTCAATTAAAAATTATTGCTGTCATGATCAATCATCTATTATAAAGATCGAAACCAATTGAAAATATTTCTCATCTGAATCAGGACAAACAATCGTGGAGGGTAGCCGGATCCACAATGGTGACACCATGAAGTGCTCCACCGCCATTTGCGGGTGCATGTCATTCGACTCCTAGGAGTTGATAAATAGCTCCTTGGAACCGATAAATGCCATCAGCGCTGCCGGAAATATGAAGAACAACGCGCACGACACCCTAGGCTCGTTGGCAATGGACAGAGCCAATGGTGCACGTAGGGGACGACAACCTAGTCAGACCTCCTACCTTGTCTTTCCCGGACCTCCACCCCACAGGTCGTTGTGAGGAAAGCAGCAAAGGGCGCAGCACGGCGAGATCGTTGGAGGTGATCTCCAGCAACTCGACCTTCTCTAACAGGACATGAAATAGAATAAAAGTTATACATGAAAGCGGGGAGGGAGATTTCTTTTATCGGAAATCCTAAATAGAGAGGCCTCTCCATTTAGACTTAGATGGAGAGCCCCCCAAATATGGAAAAAATGAGGTGACAGAGGCCAAAAGGGGAAAGAAAGAGAAAAGTAACAAATCCAAACAAAAAGTAACTCCACTATCTCCGGCCATCTTCTCCAACTCCGGCAGTTGGTGGGCGGGGCGGCCGACGGCGGGACGCCGGCGAGCACGGGCAGCGGTGGAGGCCGGCGGCCTTAGGGTTCGGGTTATGGTTTGGGGGTTTGGGGTGGGGGATCTTCCATGGACACTGGACTTAGAGGGAGGTTCGGGGGTGGCTGCCGGATCGGTGGTGGTGGTGGGGTGTGGGCAGAACGGTAGGCGACGGCGCAGCCCGCCGGGGTGGTAGAGAGACCGGTTGGGCCAGGGTTGGTAGCGAGGGTGGGGTTGGTAAGAAACCGATGGTGGGAGCACGGTGGAGGCGGATCCGGCAGTGGCAAGCTCGTGGGCGGCGGATCCAGCGTCGGAGGCGCCACCGGAGCCGGGGAGGGATGGGTCGGTGGTGGGGAAAGCAACAGGAGTTGTTAGGAAATGCGGGGTTGATGTAACACCCTAAATTCCCTTTGCTTGTGTTTAACTAAAATTTTGCTTAGCTACAATGCGTTCTCGTTTAAGGACTATAAGGATATTGTGCTCTTATATGCATTTAATCATTTTTCTTAATTAATTAATGAAATATAGGAGTTTATTGTTGCATACATCTTTGGTGCATTGTTTCGAGTGGTTGAATTCAAATCTTGGTTTGAATTCAAATTGTTTGTTTGTTTTACAAAGGGATTAAAAAAAGAAAAGGCAAACTTCCCAAAGTCCCCCTCCCTTCCGGCCCGGGCCCGCGCGCGCGCCCGCTCCCTTTCCGGCCCAAGCTTCGTTTTCCCGGCCCTGCTCCGCTCGCGGCCCGCCGGCTTCGTCGCGGCTTCGCGGCCCATTCCGGCTAAGTCCGCACGTGCCCCGTCGACTCTCCCCGCGGCCGCGCGTTGTCCGTTGCGGCCCGGCCCGGCAACGCAAAGCGACCCGGCCGGCCCGCTCGCGCGCCCAACGCCGGCCAGCGACGCGCGGGGCCCGCGCGTCATCCTCCTCCTCGCGCCGCCGCGCCGCCGGTCGAGCCCGCGTCCGAGCCGCGGTCGTGCCCGACTCGGCGTTCGCGCCCCCGCCGCCCCGCGCTCTTGGGCCCGCAAGCCATGAAGGCCGCGCCCCTATTTAAGGCGCGGACGTGCGCGCGCGGAACCATAGCACCCGCCGCCGCCGGCGTCACGAACCCTAGCGCGCCGCCGCCGTTCCCGCGCCGCCGCTGTCTTCCGGTCGTCGTGGGTAGCTTCGGGCGAATCGCAAGGAGGTGAGGAGTAAGACCTGCGCCGCTTGTTTGCGTGCTTGTGCTCGGCGTCGTCGGGTTGGCCTCACCGGACCGCCGCGGCCCGCGCCTCTCCGCCATGCGCCCTTTGAGGTCCACGTCGCCGCCCCCGGAGCTCGCGGTCGTCTTCGCGCGTGCGTGCTCGCCGTCTGGTGCGGACCCCGCAGCAAACGGAGCACCCCCGGCCCACATACGGCGTTGCGCCGCCGCTCGCCGTTGACGTGTCGCCGTGCCCGCGTCGCCGCCGGCCGCGCCCGGCGCTGCGCGCGCTCGCGCGGGACCGAGCCGTCCGATGAACATCCTGCGGCCCGGATCGCGTTTGACCCCCGGTCAAACCATCCTTACCGGTCAACCGCGCGTTTTTGCAAATAAAACCCCGAGTTTCTTCAGAATTGCAACCCGGTCCTTCCACCTTAGGAAACCATTACGAATAGGTCATGTTTTCTTCAGTTTAGCCCGAAAACTTAATTTTTTATTTACAGATTAGCCCTAAAACTTGTTTTAGCCATAACTTAGTCGTTTTAGCTCCGTTTTTAGCGTTCTTTATATCCACGTGATCGTCTCGACGAGTAGAACGACTTTTTGCCCCTGTTTAGCTCTGTTAGTACTGTTTGGTGATTGTTTCTTATTTTCTTCTATTGTATGCTTGTGTGTGAATGATGTGGTGCATAGAAGACGGTTCGTTCGTGGAATACGTCGGAGTTGAAGATTTCCAAGACCTTGAGCAGCAGCAAACGTTGGTAGAAGGCAAGTCCTTGCTGCATTCCCGTTGATCCTATTACAACATGCATTTTAAGTACACCGCTATTTATTTTTTCTTTGAATTAAATTGATGGGTCCAACTATTAAGGTTCGACTAGCTTTGTTATCCAATGGCTTGATCAACCTGGGTTTATGTTTATGTTGGGTAGACCATGCTTAGGTTCTCAACTTGGGATTATGGGGGTTTTGATGAACAATAATGTTGATCTTGTTTTACTTATGTTGTACCTTTCATTAAACAAGATCACCGTGTTAATTGAAACATGGAGAACCACCCGGGGAAAACGGTGCTACCACAAGACATATGGCTCTGTCTTAGCTTATTAATTAGTGAACTAGGTGTTAGGTATGCTTTACCGATAAGGGTTGGGGGGTGGCGGGTAGTGGCGTATGGACTGCTCGGGCGTAGGTGTGGGCTTAGCTAAGACACGGTACTCGTCGGAAGCTTTATACGTTGCACCGACCGGGTAACCTAGCGGGCGGCCTTCATGCGGGGATCTTTGTAACGGCCTCGTAGCGTCCCTATGCAATCACACCTCGGCAAGTGTGGTATGATGCCTGATCAGCATCGCATGGTTGGGTCTAAAGTTCTTCGGGACTTTTACGCGACTTGTGGGTAAAGATGTACGACCTGCGGAGTGTAAAACTGACTAGTTAGCCGTGCCCACGGTCACGGGCGGCCTGGACCCTCACATGAGTAAACTATGGAAGATGGATTAAACTTGTTGCATTTATTTTCGTTCATGATGATGATGCTTATGTTAATCTCTCGGGTTGGTATAAACTTACATTTGCTAGTAATTCGGCTTGCTTAATAAAATTTGACCAACTAAAATGCGTTGATCGCTATGCAACCACAAGCTTCCACCATAAAGCCTTTGCATGTTGTTATAGAACTTTTCCCTTGTTGAGTACGACATGTGCTCATACTTGTTGTTCTTTTATATGCATCTACACAACCGGTTCTTTGCTCGGACGGACGCTTTGAAGACTTTCCTGGAGAGTTCGGTGGTTTCTAGGCGAGCGTGCCACCGGTCGGTGCACTGTGGAGACGTCCTTTACCGCTGCTAGTACTCGCTTATGTTACGATTTTGAGACATTCCGTCGTGTAATAAAGTTTTAATACTCTCTTTACGCTTTTACACTATGTTTTGGTATACACCGAGTCAACGCATGTGTGAAACTTGATCCTAGCGCACATGTGTTCTATGCATTCGGGTTTGCCCTTAAATCCGGGTGTGACGGTTGAGCGGGGAGGGGCGGTCGCCGGCGACCGTGGGGTGGTGGTGGGGGTGCGCCGGGAGTAGGAGGAGAAAAGAAGACGAAAGGATCCGAGAGGAGTTTTGACGAAGGAAGAAGACAACCGCTCCACCCACGCGCATGAAGGGATAAGGATGCAGTGCTTTGGTCGTGGGGCCCACATCGCAGTTTCTGATTTTTTTAATTATTGAGGGTGGCAGCGTGGGGTGGGGAGGGGGCTCTCGACCGAATGCTATCAGGAGAGCCCTCTCCCTATAGCATAGTCTTTTTTATTAGGTCTACATGGTTGATGGCTAGCCGCAACTGCTGCCATGCCCGCCGCCACCAGATCGACGCACAATCTTGTTCTAGCCACCCCTCCTGCCGTGCCTGCCGCCAACACGAGGCATGTCCTATCCCGCCAACACAAGGGTCCTCTCCAAGTGCCGAGCTCCGCTCTAATGCTTCATTAAGAAAGATCGAGAGAGAGAGAGAGAGAGAGAGAGAGAGAGAGAGAGAGAGAGAGAGAGAGAGAGAGAGAGAGAGAGAGAGAGAGAGCCTTACCAGCTGATGTATGCCTCCGCGATGAGGTGCCACAAGCCTGCAACATGCTAGTTTCACCGCATCTTACGAGGTGACATCATGAAGGCAAAGTTTTTTTTGTTCAAGTGATTGGCACATGATTGGATGTTGCAAGCATGATTGTTTTTTAAGTGCAATGGCAGGTGTTCTGCCTTTCATTGAAGTGGAGATAGCAAGTGCAAGTATGTAGAGGTTTAAATGTGTCGGGGGACAGCCATAAGGGTTCCCTAATAATCGAGGAAAACACCTCTTTCGAAAAATAACAAAAAGAAAATGAACAAACTCACAAACCACAAAATATGCTCCGTGTGGTCGCGGGCTGAAGCAAAGAAGGGCCCATGGTCAAGAAGCCACAACGGCCCACCAAACGGCCGGCTGTGGTACCCCTCGGGCGAATCTCCGCCTCGCTCGAGGACCAGGCACTGCGTCACGGAGCCTCCGCCTCGCTTGAGGGCCCGACACCCCCTCGGGCGAGTCTCCGCCTCACTCGAGGCCGCCCTAGACCCACGACGCGGGCGCTCGGGTCAAAGGCGAATCCCCGCC
Organism: Cenchrus americanus; assembly: GCA_947561735.1. NCBI lineage: Eukaryota > Viridiplantae > Streptophyta > Magnoliopsida > Poales > Poaceae > Cenchrus > Cenchrus americanus. Next base: position 224,662,290 of record OX387245.1, on the reverse strand, counting down.
ACGTCGGCCCTCTGACACTGCCTGGAACCAGAACCCGGCGTTGTTCCACCAACCCACGCTGTGCGGCCATCCCCGACGCTGTGCGGGAAGGCCGGTGTCATTCCATGACATTGTGCCGCCCACCCCTCGAAAAAGGATGGTGGCACCCTCAAAAGGGGGAACGGCCACCTGCCCCGCACCCGCCCGGGACAGCGCCGTGACGTCAGACCCGCAAGGCGTGTCTCCTCCGTCACCTCCGGCCCTGTGTGGCCATCCTCACCACTGTGCTGCCATCCTAGGCACTGCAGTGTCATCCCCAGCACTGTGGGAGCCCAGTACGACGGGACATCGCCACGCCCGCCGTTGTGCAGCCTGGGGTCCTCCGTCAGCCCAACCCTCGAGCTGGCGTACGGACAGTGACCAAACGGGAAGCTCCCATGCTGCTACCCTCGAAGCCGCTCCCGGACGGGCGAGAGGACTCGCCACGACGCCCGCCGGAGGCAAGATTCATCGGGACGACTATCAGCTCCACAACACTGTGCGCCATGTCGTCATATGTGTTGACGCGAAAAGTGCACTCAACGCCAACACACGGCAAGCCGAACAAAGGCGGCTTCACACGCGCAAAGAGCGAAAGACGTGCCGGTCAATTTTTTCCGAAAATTAACAAAAGACAAAGCGATTAGATACCAAAGCTTGGAACTTGCCGGGTGGTACCGGACGGTTCCATATTTACGGCTAAGAAGCCAAATGAGATGACACATAGCTATAGAAAGCTATACGCCAACGAACTACGGCCATTCGAGGAAACCGCGAAGGGGAAAAAGTAACACTGCCGAATGGATGACGTAAGCATGACAGCGATCGGTCTTTGTTTGAACAAGAATGCATGCGCACGAGGCCATGACCGATCCCCACGAAGATTAACATTAAATAAATAAATAGAGTAAAGCACAGACATGATCATGTATTAAACAAGTATGCATAGATCCAAAGCACTAGTCTACCGCATGTCTAGGTACTTTAAAACCCGTCGGGTACGATATCAAACAAATCTATCCACCACATGATACAATTTGCATGAAAAACTGTACCACTTTCCACAATTAGATCTATCCACCGCATGATACAATCTAAATAAGGAAGGCTAAAAGCATACATCATTTAAAGCATAGATAAAGCACGTGTTCTACTCGTGAAGAAACATAACCGAATACGGCTGAACAGCCGATTCGGGGTCCATGAAGAAGGAACAAACATTACCACGTGAATAAATCTATCAGATTGATTTGGGAATCTAATCCACCGGATGACTAGCTCCAAAGCAACCCAAAACCTGCATCTACCGCATGATACCCGGCTCTTTCAAGATTTATGCAAACGTTAGCAAGCTTGAACCCGCAACACGTGACAACCTAGATCGATTCGGTTTCGGCTATCGGGAAGCACAAGATCCACGTGTTAAAACATGAAATCTACTCTAACAAGGATCATAAAAGAGGTAGAGCCGATCCAAACCCATCTGGATTGGGCAAAGGTGTGTTACATGAATTAAAACATAAAGTAAAACTCAAGATAACACGGGGTAACTTAATGAATCTATTGGATTTTGCCAAAATCCAATAGAGCCGATAACTAGCTTCAAGCTAGATCTTAGCCTACCGCATGACTCATGATCTAACAAGAAACCCTCTTGAACCAAGCTTGAATCTACCGCATGACACGAAGCATGGTAACAAGACTACTTGCATCAGATCTAAATCCACCGCATGATACTAGACATGATACATGGTTGCCGGTACTCACGGAGATCGACGGATCGATAAGCCCTCTCGAAGAACTCGACGACACGACAAGGGACTCTAGGGTTTGGCGTAAGGCCGGTGTATATTGAAGAATGATTGTGTCTGTTACATACATTCAGGGGTCATATTTATACCGTTGAGTACAACTTCGAATGGATTCGTTGCCTAACTTATCTCTAAGCTCGATCGCCTATCCATCCATTCGTCTCCCCTGATTGAGCCACGTCACCGTCCAATCCCGCAAAATCAGCTCTACTGTTCCTTTGCCGAACCGGAGCAGATAGCCGACCGCAGATCTCTTTGCCGAATATCTCTGAAAATATCCTTCCTTCCACCAGACGGACTCTTTATCGAACCGGACCCACAAGTCAGACTCCTTACCAAATTTTGGTGTTAACACATGCCCCTTCAATTGTGGGATAAAAGTAATTTTGTTCCACAATTGACTCCAGCCACGAATACTTCAAATCAAATCTGTCAACTTTGTTCTTCGCAATCTGCCGGAATCTTCATCCAGATCCAACCCTAGATCCCCTCGTTCCGAGCTCAAATCTCCAATGGCAGCTCGAACCAAGATGCTCAGGTAAATTCATCCCCCGTAAGCCTCGTTCGGCATTTAGGTTTTCAATTTTACCGAGAGATTTCCTTTTCCGCTTTTCTTCCGGGAGCCCTCTCTGAGCTTTTGATTCGTACCGAGGCCAATTCGAGATCTTATTATCTTGGTCCGTGGGGAACTCGACCCTCGAGATTTCATCGCAGTGAATCTCGAGAGAATCCCTTTCAAAGCGGCTCCTGTCTCCACCGCCTCGGTGGCAAGATGCTTTCAAGAACCGGCCTTTATCTTCTTGTTCACAGAACACGGTGCCTGCCCCTCGAGCCAGGGATATTGCTTACAATGCTGAAGGCCCAATCTCAAAGACCGGGATTCAAATCCACAACTCTGGCTCAACTAATGGCCAGGTATGCTACAACGGATCCCGACCTTTCTAGCCTTGCTGGCGACGGGAGGCAAGGTCTGCATCTGATTGCCCCTCCAACTGCTAAGAGGAGAAGAACTGTCAAGAAAGTACTTGTTGAGGTAAAATCCTTTACCTTCTTGATTACAAGATTACTCTGTTCTTGATAAATCACATCTTTGTGCATTTTCAGACCAAAGTCCGGCTGACCTTGGGAACCGGCCACTTGCCAATGCTCCATCCACTGGTATGACTTCTACTGTCCTTTCTTAAGGATGAACACTGGCATTTACCCTTTCAATTTGACACTTGCAGAAGAAACAATGGAAGAACAGCTTGTAGATGTCCCGGTGGTTCAACAAGAAAGTCCACCCAGGGTTGAATTACCTATCCCAGTGGAGATCTCATCTTCATCACCTTCTGCAGAAGCAATAAATTCTCCAGAGATGAATCTCCCAATCCAGCCGGAGCCATCAAGTCCTCCAAGGGCACAATCACCGTTGGTCATGCGGAGACAACAATCCCAACGAGAGGTAGACCCTACTCCTCATCGGCCGGGAGCCCTCGAGCTACCAAGAATCGCATCAACACCTCCCGGCTCGGAAGCTTCGGCTCTACCGGAGCACCTCCTTCACACCGTGATTGCCCCTGCTCGGGAAACCGGCCATGAGGTATCCATCCGCACTTAACTCTCGCTACCTCCACGTTTAGCACTCTTAACTCAGGCAATACCGCTTCTCGGGATCGAGCTCCATCATCATCAAGCCTCGCCATCGGAGAGCAATCCATCGCTGAGGTGATGGAAAGAGTACACCGGCCTCCGTCGGATGAAGTGTTATCAAAGATTAGAGAAATTGTTGCCATGGCTAGAAAGGGATGCACAAGATCAGTTCAAAGATCTTGATCACTTCGAGGAGATGTTTGAATCCATCAGCCAAGAACTTCCTGAAGACATCAGAGCTTCTCTATCATCTGTCTATGGCTTAGATACCCTTAATGCACCCATAAAGCATTCTTTGAGGAAATTGCGCTCCCGCCCGGCTATTGAAAAGAGGAAAGCCGATGTCGAACACGCCATGAACGGGGCGCAATCCCAGCGAGAAAGCCACAAGGATACATTGGCTAACCTGCAGGCTTCTTATGATCTGAAAATTGCCAGGAAAACTGCTCTAGAAGCAGAACTGAGAAGCCTGTCAGCGGAGATAGAAGCTGACAAAGAGAAAATAGCCGAGCTCCCTGGATTGATAGAAAAGACCCAAGCGGAAGCAAAATCGGCTATCACCAAGATAGAGCAATGCGATGCAGAACTCACCGACTTGTCTGGTACTCAAAAAGATTGCCAGGAGCTGCTGGACAATTTCCGTCTAACAACATCCAATGCTCGTGGTGTGATTGCGAAACATCTGAACATTTGAATGCCCTCATTGATGTATAACCGAATTGGTCGTTCTTGTAATATTTTCTTGCAATTTGTTCCCTTTCTTCGCGCACCTTCAAATATAATCTTTGAACGACCCATTCGGCAAAGAAACGCCAACTCCCGAATGGCACTTTGACTCTCTTTAGCCGAACCAATCAAGCGAACGCGGCTCAGCCTAGAACTCCAAGCGACCGTCGGCGGGCTGGCCAAGGAAACCTTTCCACCTTCCGATTTTCTTGGGATATGCGCCACGATCCAAAGCCACGACTCGAAGCCACGATTCATCCTGCCAGGCCTATAAATGCAACCATAGGTGCCCCTAGCTCTCCACCAGGCCTTCTAGCTCTCGAATCTTTGCCAATCTCAGCCCTTCTGCAAACAGTGCACATCCCAAACCAATATGGTGCACCGCCTCAACCGCCGCCGCGCCTCCGACGAGGCGAGAGGGGAGCAAGGTGCCAACGCGCGCGCGAAGGCAATGATCGTCGATTCCTCCTCTTTGATTTGACTTTTGATCTTCTTCTTGCCTTGACGATCATTCCCTTTTTTCAGATTGATTCAGTGGAATCCGCCTCTTGCGCCGGCCAATCAACCTCTCCCAGACGACTCCTCGGAGTCCGATGGCCACTCCCCCGTGCCGTACGGGGAAGAAGACGCTCTCCGCTTTAGGGAGGAGCCCGGAGGCGTCCGGCGTGAGGCCGGAGGACGTCTCCAAGAAGGCGGGCATAGCCGAGGCCGGAATGGGAGGACCGGCGTAAACACCGCCGGAAGCCATCGATGGTACGGCTCTAAGATTAACTCTTTATCCAACTCGGCTTTTGATGCTAATCTTTTTCTTCTTGCTTCTTGCGGCCCGCGATGCCGAGCTCAACCGAGCCGAAGGCGCCGGTAGAGCGGTCGGCCGAGAAGGTGAACGCCCGCGGCGACACGCCGGTGGAGCGCCTTGCCGCGGTGGAGCACTTTGCGTCGATGAGGTGGCCACCCATGGCGTTCGTCTGGGCACCACCTTGGGCCTGGCTGCCATGGCGACGCACACGGACGTCGACTACTCCACCAGGCCGCGCGGCTTCCGGGGCGGCGCGCCAGAGGACATTGAGGAGATCGAGCTCATCCTGGAGCGCCTTGATGGCCATGGCGACGCCATTGCCGAAATTACTCATCCCCAATCTGTGTTGAATAGGCTCTTCGACTAGATTGTACTAGGGATGTGTAAATATCGGCAATAAATGAAGGACTTTTGAATTCTGTGCTTGTTTTGTGATGACTCCCTTTGCATTTTGCATCTGCGAATTTTGTTTTCTTTGAATGCATTCGGAAGCTATCTTGAGCCGAACGCGCGAGAACAAGCTCGCCCCTTGGCACAAAATCCACGAGAGGATCCCGATTCGGCAATCCATAAACACCGTTCAAGAAAAAATCCTTCGCACTTGGTAAAAACCCCGCCGTTTGGTATTCCAATAGTGTGTACGGCTAGTCATCACTCCCAACGCGTCCCTTCGGTCAATAAAATAGCCTGCCGGGATGCTCTGCAAATCCACTCGCACACTCATCCATCATTTCTCATCTCTTCCCCTGTCCTTAGAGGAGAAAACCCCAAAGCCATGGACAAGGGCAAGCAACCCCAGGAGAGCGGCTCATCAAAGAAGCGCACGATTCGGAAGTGAGTTCTTCCTTGATCCGTTCCTCGTTCTCCCGCATGATCTCGTGCTTCATGTTTTCTTCTTCTCCTCTTCCGGCCTTGATTTGCTTCCCCGAAGAAATCATCGGGATCGAAGATGTGCCGAGTACATCTCCTCCGATTCCTCCCTCGAAGCGAGAGGATGCCACGCCCGAACGAGAGGACCAACCATCGAGCTGCGCCGTCGCGTTCGGCATCCGGAGCACGGCCTCGGGGACATCACCGCCCGTTGCCAAGCCGAGCGCGAGCGCGGCGTCGCATGGCTCGGAAGCACTAGTAGGGGGTAAACGTTTCGACTCCTTCTTGACCTCGTGCTTACACTTGGATTTCTTGCCCCTAACCTTGATTCCTCCGCCTCGGATGTCTCGACGGGTACAACAACTCGAAGACGGCACGGGATAGCTTGGTGGAGGCCGCCAACCATGGTCACCCCCATGCGTTTCAAGTTGCCATCACGGTGGTCCTGGAACAACTGAAGAGGGAGCAGCCGAAGAAGTAAAGAAAAGATCGAATCATACTTTCGCTTCTTTCTCCACGCCTTCTGCTTCCCACCTCCTTGGAGATCTGACCACCAGGGTTGTTAGATGTAATCCTGCGAGAAGCAGTTGTAATGTAGTTTTCGTGCTAAGGGCAATGCATCTAGGCACTGGCCATTTTTCCTGTTCATGGATTTTTGTTCTGAAGGCGGCCTCATTCTTGAGCGCCGGCTATCTGTGTGCCAGATGTGAGTAATCATCGATCGATCTCAATGCTAGGATAATATTTCTTCAGATATCTTCCATTTATTACAGCGGAAAATTCTTCTCCTAGCAAAGTTTTCAATATATATGCATTACCAGGGACGCATCCGACCACACGAAAAGGTCCTTCCCGGTTAGGGGACCATTTGCCGAATTCACCGTATTTAGTTCCAATCGGCAATAGCGCCTTCCAAACTAGATCGCCTTCGCTAATTGCCTTACTTTTACCTTCTTGTTATAGTACTTGGCAACCCGCAGTTTGTCTTTCTCGATGTTTTCCGGGGCCCTAAGACGGATCATATGTAAATCCTCTAGCTCATCCATCATTAGGCCACCGTAATCCTTGGAGCTCAACTCCTTTTGTAGCACCACTCTCCTTGAATCCGATTGTATCTCCCAAGGCGAATTGCGTGGTGCCCGTAAACCAACTCGTAAGGAGAAGTCTTTGTAGCTCCATGGGGGGCCATCAGGTAAGCCCACGGTGCCTCACCGAGTACCGAATGCCACCTTCTTGGCTTCGGTCGATCTTCTTCTCGTATCAACTTGATCATGATCTTATTAGAAGCTTCGCTTGACCATTAGCTACGGGCATAATAGGGAGAGGAATTAAACAATTTGATCCCCATGCTTTCGGCAAATTCTGCGAACTCCGGTGACACGAATTGTGCCCCTTGATCGGTGGTAATTGTCCGAGGGATTCCAAATCGATAGATGATGTGCTCTTTGACGAATTCAATCATGTTTTCTCGACGTCACCTTCTTCGGTGGGATCGCCTCAACCCATTTAGTGAAATAATCGTAGCCAAAAGCACGAACTTATGCCCCTTGCTAGACGGTGGATTAATTTGGCCAATCAAGTCTATACCCCAACCCCCGAATGGCCATGGCTTGATGATGGGATTCAACGGCGATGCGGGGACCCTTTGAATATTCCCAAACCTTTGGCAATCCCGACATCCCTTGTAATACTCAAAGCGGTCCTCTAATATCGTCGGCCAAAAGCATCCGGCATGCCTAATAACCCACTTCATACGGTAGGCCGATTGGTGTGCTCCACATATCCCATCGTGCACTTCGCTCATCATATTCTTGGCTTCTTCTGGACCCAGGCATCATAATAATACCCCATCTAACGACTTATAGAATAAATTATCATCCAGAAGAACGAACTTTATGGCCTTGTACCTTAGCTTCCTAGAGACCTTTCGGGATGGATCCTTCAAGTAATCAACGATCTCTTTCCTCCAATCATCTTCTGCAAGATCCGCCCCTAGTGCACACACTTCTGCAGCAAACGCTTCTTGACTCTCTTTGTAACCAGAGGCGCTCTGAGCCAGCCTGTTTGCTTCCTCGTTATGTTCTCTAGGAATGTGCTGTAGAGTTACCAATGGGAAGCTCTTCAAGATTTCCCTGCATTCTTCGTAGTAACTCCTCAGCGCTTCACTTTTGCACTCGTATTGGCCGTTCAATTGCTTGATTACCAACTCTGAATCTCCATAGACTTCAACTGAAACGGCCCCAGCTTCTCTCAAATATTGAAGCCCTCGAAGTAATGCCTCGTACTCAGCCACTGGTTATTTGTGACGGTGGGTTGTATAGGGATGGCAAATTCAAACATCTCACCTCTCGGGGCGAAATAAGTAGGATCCCTACTCCCCCATCTTTACCACACGATGATCCATCAAAAAATAAAGCCCAAGGGGTAATCTCAACCGGATCGATTGACGGATCACGATGTTCAGTTATAAAATCGGCAATGACTCGACCTTTGATGGCTTTTGCCGATTCGAACTTCAACTCAAACTCGATAAAGCTAAAATCCACTTGCCAATCCTGCCGTTCAAAATTGGCATAGATAACATATGTTTTATCACATCAAACTTGGAATACACAGTGCATTCGGCATTTAACGGATAGTGCCGAAACTTTGTACACGAGTAGTACACGCAAAGACACGGTTTCGCTACGGCCGAATACCGGTTTCGGGATCAAGTAGTTTTCGGCTAAGATAAGCTACTACCCGCTCCTTTCCTTCAAATTCTTGAATAAGGGCCGATCCAATGGTTTGGGTATCGGCCGCCACGTACAACTTGAAAGGCTTGTTTAGCCGAGGAGGAACTAACACCGGCGGCTCCTTCATGTCTTGGTTAATCTCATCAAAAGCCTTTTGTTGTTCGTCGCCCCATGTGAACTTCTGATCTTTCTTCAGCTTCAGTAATGGAGAGAATGGCAACACCTTCTGTGATAAATTTGAAATGAATCTTCTCACGAAGTTGATTTTGCCGAGCAGCGATTGCAGCTCCTTGAGGTTAGTTGGAGGAACAACTTCATCAATGGCCTTCATGCTCTTCTTGCCAACTTCAATTCCTCCTTCGTGGACCAAAAACCCCAAGAATTCTCCAGCTGATACCCCAAAAGCGCACTTGTTTGGATTCATCTTCAAACCGTGTTTCCGGGTGCACTCTAAGGTCTTCTTCACGTCTTCCAAATGGGTGTCATGACTTAGGGATTTGATCACCACGTCATCGATGTAGATCTCCACAATCTTGCCGATCAACTCATGAAAAATGTAATTCATGGCCCGTTGATAGGTTGCACCGGCATTTTTCAACCCAAATGTCATGACTATCCACTCGAACGAGCCTATATGACCGGGACATCTAAAGGCCGTCTTTGATATGTCTTCTATTGCCATGAAGATCCGATTGTATCCCGCATTACCATCCATGAAACTAATCACCTTGTGTCCGGCGGCGGCGTCAATCAACAACTCGGCAATAGGCATCGGGTATCCATCCATCGGAGTAGCTCGTTCGGGTCCCCGAAATCTATGCAAACCCTCATTTTTCCATTCTTCTTGTACACGGGGACAATGTTAGAAACCCACTCCGCATATCCGCATGGCCGAACGAAGTTTGCGTCAAGTAATCTTTCAACTTCTTTCTTCACATCGGCCAATACCTCATCCTTGTAGATTTTCTCGGGGTGGTGCTTATATGGGTTGAAACCAGGCTTGATTGGCAACCGATGCTCGACGATGGAACGATCCAATCCGGGCATCTCCGAATAATCCCGTGCGAAGCAATCCTTGTATTCTTTGAGAAGCTCAATCAAATTCCCCCCGAAGTCCGGGCCGCAAATTTGCACCGATGAACGTCGGCCTTGGCTTATCACCGCTTCCAATATCAACTTCTTCCGGTTTATCGGCCGACATGAATCCTCGCCCTAACTTACCATCGGTGCCATCTACGGGGTTCTCCATTAAAAATTGCTATAAGAGCCGATCGCTTGAATCGGCCGTTGATCACCGCCGACGAGTTCAACGAGACCTTCTCCCCGTCTTTCCCCGAGAAACAATCGATGCCTTGGTATTCCCGAAAGGCTGGTTCCATGTTTGCCACGCTCACGGAGTCATCCGCTTGGACGACCTCGATCTCATCGTCCACCCACTGGATAAGCTGTTGATGCATGGTGGATGGGACGCAACAGTTAGCATGAATCCAGTCCCGCCCAAGCAGCAGGCTGTAGGCTCCTTTGCCTTCGATGACAAAGAAGGTGGTGAGCAGCGTCTTGGACCCGATCATCAAGTCCACGTGAGCGCATCCCTTGGTGTCTGAGGGGTTCCCGGCGAAATCATTCAAGATGATGCTTGTAGGCGTCAAATCGCTCGGGCCCATGCCAAGCTTCCTGAAGGTGGTGTACGGCATTACGTTGACTGCCGCTCCACCGTCGACGAACATCTTGGTCAATGGCTTGCCATTGACGTATCCCCTCAAGTACAGCGGCCTCATATGACGATTCTTGGCCGGCTTGTCGAAGATGGCACCTCGCTGGCGACACCGGTTGTGCCATCATCCCCTCGGTCCGCTCATCATCGAAGGAAGCTTCCTCCCTGCATAACCTGGTTAGCGGGAGCCATGAACTCATTCGGCGGAAAGTATACCATGCATGCTTCGGAGCCGAACGCTTCGATCCCTCCGGTTGGTCTTTGGGGCGCCACACACCGCTTCGTCCGGATCCCGGCACCGCTTCGTTCCACGGTTCCTCAAGCGCCGGACCCGTCTCTTCGACTCTTGCGTAGGCCGGGCGGGCACCACCGCCCCTTCGCCGGATGTAGTCATCCTCGTCCTCTTCTTGATCGGCCCACCCGAGATCGGCTTGGCGCTTCCGGGATGATCAATGACTTCAATTTTTTGGCGCCGATCCCCGTTAGGGTGGATCCTTCCAATTCTCTCGTGGACGGATCGGCGATTGGCGTTTCTCGCCCGTACTCAACATACCCGTCACCGCATTCGGGGACGTTCTTCAATGTGGGCAGCTTTAAACCCTCATTCCAAAGCAATGCCCGAAGAAGGCGCATCCCCGTGTGCGCGCTCCTCGCTCGCGTGTGTCTTGCTCCTGGTCCCTTCGCGAGCCTCTTCTTCGGCTCGCGTTGCTCCTCCTCGTAGCACCGCTTCCGGTAGCGCTCTTTCTCTATCTCGGCGCCGCCATTTGTTGAGGAGGATGCGCGATGTCACCCCGGGCTTAGCTCCGGATGATTCCCCAATTTCGATGTGACTCTTAAGAATGCGGGGGGCGTCACCTTGCACCTGCTCCAGAGTCACTTGGCGCTCTGGGTCCACTGCTCCACCTTGTCTAGACCCGGGTCGAGGTCAAGACCTTGACTTTTCCCTTCTCCTCTACGTTATCACATTAACAGAAAAGCCCACCATGTTCTGAGGAAAGGGGTGGCCATCCAGCTTCATTTTGTTATCGAACTTGAGGTGACCCTCCTGGATGGCCTTCTGGATCCTCATCCTGAAGACCCTGCAATCATTGATGGAGTGTGAATCCCTATCATGGAAGTCACAGTAACGTTTTGCCTTAACTCCATCGGGCCGAAGCATGGAATGCCCCTCGAGCGCCTTGATTCGGCCTTCTTTCACTAGGAGCTCAAACAATTTATCGGCCTTCGTTATATCAAAATCATAAGTCCCCTTGGTCCGCTTGACCCGGCCGATTCATTGTCAAAGGCTCCTTCCCCCACATGATCTCTCGCTGCGGCTACATCCAATTCATCATCGAATCCTCGAACGAGATCGGCCTTGTCCAAGAAGCGGTTGTAGACGTCAGCGACGTCGTGCTGCTTGCCAAATTTGGCGTCCTTCTTAAAGCCATAAGCCTGATTGCTCATCAGTGATAGCTTCTGCGATAGCTGGCCCAGATTCTCAAATTCCATCCCGAACAACTTCTCGCGCACGGCCGGCAACATCCCGGCGACGGCCATATCAGCCAACTGGTCGTCTGGCAAGTTCAGCGAGAAGCACATGCCTTTGACTTCCCTGAATCTTCTAAGAAATTCCAGCGGCGTTTCGCTGTGCCTTTGCTTCAGGGTGGCGAGGTCGATCAACTTCTTCTCCGAGCTGCCACTGAAATAATGAGCGTGGAATTTCCGCTCTAAGTCCTTCCATCTGGCAACTGATTAAGGAGGCAGGGACGAGAACCACTGGAACGCTGGACCTGTCAGTGATGCGGGGAAGTAGCGGACCCTGAATGTCTCCTAAACTGAGCACTCCCCGAGCTGCATGAGGTAACGAGCGATGTGCTCAACCGTTCTCGTGTCGTCTTGCCCCGAAAACTTTGTGAACTCCGTCGGCGGCTTCACCCTTGGCGGAAAGAGCACGTTGTAGTACCATTCCGGGAACGGCGGCCTATAGGCGGGTCCTTGCATTCTTGGCTTGAGGCCGAACTGATTTTGCATCAATTCGGCCATCTTCCGCGCCAGGGCGTCATCCTCTTGTGCGCCCGCAGCTCGGCGCGTACCCCGGGTGCGGGAAGGCGTCAAACGCTCCGTAGTTTCCCACCTCATGATAACCTCCGCCGTACAAGTTCCTCTGCAGCCAGTTGGTCGCCGGAGCAATCCTGCGACCGGGATCAAGTGGGGCCCCAGACGAGCCGAACGCTAGGTCTCCATACGTAGGCTGGTACGGATTCGGCTGTTGCACAGGCTGACCCGTGCTGCTCTGTGGTGGCGGCAGAACTGGCTGACCTCCTGAAGCTTGTAACGGGGGCTGAACTGGCTGCCCCCCAGTGCCCTGCGGAGGAGGCTGGAACGCTTGACTTCCAGAGCTCTGAGGAGGAGGCTGCTGTGGCTGGCTCCGTAACGGCGGTTGAGAGCTCGATTCGCCCAGCTCCACGGTGCCCCCCTGGATGGGTGCCTTGCTGAACGCTTGCTCCATGCCCGGGCCAAAGACGGCCACCATCATCTGCTGGAGTGATCCGAGGAAAGCCTTGTTGTGCTTGCTAAGCATGTAATCTGCAGATTCTTGGAATACTCGCATGCACTCCTCTTTTTCCCGCTGAGATGTGGTATCGCTCTCCCCTGGTAGCAACACCCTGGGCATCTCGTTCTTCAGATACGGGACGCCGCTTCTATTCTTCTTGAACGACAGCAGACACTTCTGCTGAAACTGGTCCACGACGTCTTGGAGTTCTTGCCGCCGCTGCTCGGGAGAGAGATCTTCAAGGTTGACATCCATGAGGTCCGCGATTTCGGGCATCTTGAATCTATTCGGCTGTGGTCCCACCGGGCGTGCCAAAAAGTGTGTTGACGCGAAAAGTGCTCTCAACGCCAAACACAAGCAAGCCGAACAAAGCTGGCTTCACACGCGCAAAGAGCGAAAGACGTGCCAGTCAATTTTTTCCTGAAAATTAACAAAAGACAAAGCAGTAAGATACCAAAGCTTGGAACTTGCCGGGTGGTACCAGATAGTTCCATATTTACGGCTAAGAAGCCAAATGAGATGACACATAGCTATAGAAAGCTATCTGCCAATGAACCACAACCATTCGGGAACTCGCAAAAGGGAAAAAATAATACTGCCGAATGGATGACGTAAGCATGATAGCGATCGGTCTTTGTTTGAACAAGGATGCATGCGCACGAGGCCATGACCGATCCCCATGAAGATTAACATTAAATAAATGAATAAAGTAAAGCGCGGACATAATCATGTATTAAACAAGTATGCATAGATCCAAAGCACTAGTCTACCGCATGTCTAGTTACTTTAAAACCCGTCGGGTACGATATCAAACAAATCTATCCACCGCATGATACAACTTGCATGAAAAACCGTACCACTTTCCACAATTAGATCTATCCACCGCATGATACAATCTAAATATGGAAGGCTAAAAGCATACATCATTTAAAGCATAGATAAAGCACGTGTTCTACTCATGAAGAAACATAACCGAATACGGCCGAATGTACCGATTCGGGGTCCATGAAGAAGGAACAAACATTACCACATGAATAAATCTATCAGATTGATTTGGGAATCTAATCCACCGGATGACTAGCTCCAAAACAACCCAAAAACCTGCATCTACCGCATGATACCCGGCTCTTTCAAGATTTATGCAAACGTTAGCAAGCTTGAACCCGCAACACGTAACAACCTAGATCGATTCGGTTTCGGCTATCAGAAAGCACAAGATCCACGTGTTAAAACATGAAATCTACTTGAACAAGGATCATAAAAAAGGTAGAGCCGATCCAAACCCATCTAGATTGGGCAAAGATGTGTTACATGAATTAAAACATAAAGTAAAACTCAAGATAACACGGGGTAACTTAATGAATCTATTGGATTTTGCCAAAATCCAATAGAGCCGATAACTAGCTTCAAGCTAGATCTTAGCCTACCGCATGACTCATGATCTAACAAGAAACCCTCTTGAACCAAGCTTGAATCTACCGCATGACACGAAGCATGGTAACAAGACTACTTGCATCAGATCTAAATCCACCGCATGATACTAGACATGATACAAGGTTGCCGGTACTCACGGAGGTCGACGGATCGATAAGCCCTCTCGAAGAACTCGATGACACGACAAGGGACTCTAGGGTTTGGCGTAAGGCCGGTGTATATTGAAGAATGATTGTGTCTGTTACATACATTCAGGGGTCATATTTATACCCTGTTGAGTACAACTTCGAATGGATTCGTTGCCTAACTTATCTCTAAGCTCGATCGCCTATCCATCCATTCGTCTCCCCTGATTGAGCCACGTCACCGTCCAATCCCGCAAAATCAGCTCTACTGTTCCTTTGCCGAACCGGAGCAGATAGCCGACCGCAGATCTCTTTGCCGAATATCTCTGAAAATATCCTTCCTTCCACCAGACGGACTCTTTATCGAACCGGACCCACAAGTCGGACTCCTTACCAAATTTTGGTGTTAACAATATGTAGCACTTAGAGCCGTGCGGCATGACTGTAAACCACCTCCTCTTGGCCTATAAAAGGAGGAGGCGGTCCCCTGGCCGCAGGGGGGCGACGGATAGCTGCTCACTCGCACTTTTCCGCCTTCATCCACGATATTGGCACTTTGCCTCAATCAGCCCTCAGGGGCCTGGAGGCTCGTCCTCCTCTCCCGCCTTGCTTGTAGCTCCGCTCTACTAACACCAGGTGCACCGCAATACAGCGCCACGAGCGCACCTCTACTGGACGTATGGCCTGCGTCCGGAACCAGGATAAATCCTGTGTCGTTGTGTCGCTTAGCACCGGCCATCGAGAGATAGATCTCAGCGCTCTTACTAGTTAGTGTCGGGACTACTTTCCGCACCGAAAAAATGTGTGCCAAGCTACATTTATTTGGACAAATATAATCGAATTTAAATCTTTCTTTATAAACTTTTATTAATAATTGATATTTTGTAAATTTTTAAAGAAGACGATCAGTTAATTTAAAATAAAAGTCAACTGAATTATAATTTGGAATGAAGAGGAGTACAGGGGATTGAATGTCCCGTATTATACTATGCAAATTAGGATCAAAATTATGAACTGTCGACTTATTGAAGCATGGGTTAAAATTTGTACTGCCTCCGGTCAAGTGTACATGACGTTTTCAACAGTGAATTTGTAAATTGCACCCACCATACAACAATTTGTGAAGTAGGTACAGATTGGTCCAGCTACTAAATTGAGCACTTTACAACTTGTTGGACCAATCCGCTCCCACCTGACAAGTTAATGTATTAGATTGAGCATATCATAAGTTATTGGACTAATCTGCATACACTTAACAAGTTGTTGTATGATGAGCGCAATTTACTCCAACATGATATTAAACTAGTGTCGTCTATTTGGGTCGGACCGGGCCGCATGAGCAGGGTTCGCCAAACCGGCTAAACCGGCCGACTTACCACGGTTTTTGACTTTACCGGGCCGGCTCGGTAGCTAAAACCGACCGGTAAACCCCCCAAAAGCGAACCTAAGACTTTCCAACCTCGATAAACGGGTCGGTTTGACCGTTTTACGAGGCCGATTTTCTCGGTTTCGAAAATTGGCCAGTTCACAGTTTTGTGAACCCTACGCATGAGAAGTCACGCACAAGCCAAATCAACACACTGAAAGCCCTGACAAAAAAATAGATTGAAAGCCCGTAAGCATTTTCCCTGTTTCCCCTTTCTGGCGGTGCCACCCCACCGGTTCCACCGCCTCCAATACTGCCGTCTCGGTTTCATGGAGGAGATCTGCTCGACGCGCGTGACTATCGTAGCGAACATGGCCCCATTTGCCATTAGTTCGAGTTTGATTTTGGTGATTCATGACAACATGATCATTGGGACTAACCATATTGTTTTAGCATGTATTTGTAGACACTTCTAGGTCCCAAGGATGCAAGAAAATCACATGCCAAAGTAAGAAAATCAAGGGTCAAAACC
The DNA here is from genome assembly GCA_947561735.1 of Cenchrus americanus. Taxonomy (NCBI): domain Eukaryota; kingdom Viridiplantae; phylum Streptophyta; class Magnoliopsida; order Poales; family Poaceae; genus Cenchrus; species Cenchrus americanus. Next base: position 224,645,992 of record OX387245.1, on the reverse strand, counting down.
GAGCAAGAAAAGAAAAGAAAAGACAACGTCGGATGAACCGACGGTACCTTAATAGCAAGCGTCGGTGCAATCGTCGGACGAGTTGGTACACTCGGTTGAAACCCTAGGCACCGTCGGATGAACCGGCGGTCTAATTTCTAGATGCGTCGGATGAGTTGTAGAGGAAGAGCAGCGAACACAATAGCACCGGATGATCCGACGGTCCGAGTGGGGACACCGTCGGTCTATACAACGCTTAGTTTGAATCAAGACGAGAGACGCGCCAAGACAAAGCCTTCGAAGACCGGATGATCCGACGCCTTGGTCAAGGGGTAGCGTCGGTCTATCCGACGGTTGCGTGGAAGCTAACGAGAGACGACTTGGTTGCGAGGTCTTCAAGCCTTTGGATGATCCGACGGACCATCGGTGCATAGCGTCGGAACAATTGTGTTAGAGAATCTCAACGACTAAGTGACGTGGGAGAGGCACCGGATGAACCGACACCCTGGAAAAACTAGCATCGGTTCATCCGACGCTTACTTTTTCGGTGGCGCGTTAGCCAACGGCTAGTTTGTTGCCTTGGACTATTTATACCCCCTCCACTCACCCATTTGAGGTGGCTGGATTGTGTGGAAGTGCGAGAGGAGTTCAAGACACATTAAAGATCATATCCAATCCATCCAAGTGCTTAATTGCTCATCCTTAGACTTGCATATGCTTTGTGTATGTGCTTAGGGGCTTAGCTTAGAGCCGAGTGAGTGCAAGGTTGTGCCAACCTTGGGAGGTGATTCTTGAGTGAATCAAGGCGTATAGGGTTCGTCGGAAGCCTTGGGGCCTAAGTGGCTCACCGGCAATCGTCATCGACCCTCCGGCTTGGTGTGGAGTGGCGAGGACACTTTGTGCGGGGGACGTGAAGACCCCCTTCCTTGGTGGAGAAGCTCCTTAGTGGAGGCGGCATCAAGGTGACCAAGGGAGCTTGGCAAGTGCCTAAGTGGCTAGCCTTTGTGGTGAGTCAAGTGGTGCTCTTGGGAGAGACTTGGTGACCAGGAAGCAATACTCTTGTGTGACTGCTTCAATAACGTGGACTAGGGGTGGCTTAGTGCCTACCGATAGCACAGGATAAATCGCGTGTCAAGAGTTTGCTTCCTCTCATCCCCTTTACGTTTCCGCATTTACTCTATTGCAATCTTTGCTTGCCTTTACTTTCCTAGAGTAGTATCATGCTAGGATTGGCTATAGGTTGCAAACCTTGTTTTGGGATGGGAGTTTCACACTAGAACAACCCTAGTTGCACATCTAGATAGTATGTTCTAGTTTACCTTTGTGCAAAAATAGTGAAGCCATAGGTTAAGGTTTTAAGATTGCCTAATTCACCCCCTCCCCCTCTTAGGCTAACGGGCATCCGATTCCTTACAAGTGGTATCAAAGTCGGGACTCACTTCCTTCACAAGGAAACGCCAATTCGATTGGTAAATTGTGAAAACCGGCTCATTGGAACGGTTAGGCTTCACCGCCTAGTAAGTTGCTCTATACGGGTATGAAAGGGGTGGATACCTTAGGTTTGGCTCTACATTTCGATGGTACGGGCTACACTCGGTGGAAGGTTCTCATGGAGGCCTATCTCCAAGCAAAGGACCTTGATGTTTGGAGAGTCACCGATGAGGGCAAGAAAAATGGTACTAAGAAGGAAAAGCAATTTGATGTGATTGCTAAGAGTATCATTTCGTCCTCACTAGATGTAGGCGTTTTCAATAGAGTTTTTACTTTTGAAAATGCTCATGAGCTATGAAAAACCATCAAGGAGCAAAATGAGGGTTCAAAAGAAGTTGCTAATGAACGCTACGGTTGTCTCCTTGAGGAATTCAATAGCTTCAAGCAAATTGCAAATGAAAATGCCGAATCTATGTACTCACGCCTAAATGTGCTTGTCAATGAGATCAATGCTTTAGGTGTGAAGGACATCACAGACTTGAACATCAACCGCAAGATCCTTCAAAGTCTCCGGAAGCCTGATTATGACTTGATGAAGGCAATCATCTATGAGAAGAAGCTCGAAGAATTGAAGCCATCTCATATCTTGAGCAAGATCATGGCACATGAGCTTCAACTCATTCCCAAGTCAAAGAAGGCGCCCCAAGAAAAGCCCCAAGAACCATGCTCTCCAACTACAAGCCATGCTCTCTCAAGCCAACCGAGAGAAGATGTTGAGTAGGATGGCTACTCATGGAAGCTCAAGCGAGGATGATGGTGATGATGGTGACGATGGAGATTTCTCAAGTGATGAAGAAGTTGAGTCCATGGTGGCCGAGTACGTGAAGAAGATCTTCAAGTATGTGAAGAAAGTCAACATGTACGGCTACAACATCCACTTGAGAGAAGGGCGTCATCATCAACACATCAAGTTCACCAAGATTGAGCACAAGCCCAAGAAGAAGGTGGTCAAGGCGAGGAGACCAAGGCAAGAAGCAACTATCATTGTCCGAGAGTGGACAAGTGGTGGAGAATCAAGTCCTTCTAGCTCAAGTGATGAATCAAGAAAGAACTTCACCACCCGCTTCATGCACGGTCGTTCATCATCACTACACATGTGCCTTATGGCCAAAGGTATGGAAAGCGATGTAAGTGATGACGAATCCGATACCACCTCTCTTGATGATCTTGTTGATCTAGTCCATGAGCAAAAAGGAATGCTTAAGAAACAAGCTAATGAAATTAAAGAACTCAATGCTCTCAATGATCTTAGTGCAACCCTTGCTACAAATTATGAACATTTGTTGTGCAAATTCAAATTGCTTAGCAAGGAGTGTGATGAGCTAAAATCTAAGCTTGAGAGCAATGAGACTAAAACAAGTAATTCCTTTGAGCTTGATGAATCATCTATCCCTTGTGCAATTCCTATCTCCAAGGTAGATGCTTCAACTTCTTGCATTCATTTAATTGATGAATCTTGCTCACCATCTTGCAATGAGAATGTTGTTGTAGAAACATGTGATTGTCTCATAGGCGAGAAAAATGATGAGCTCAAGCAAGAAGTGAAATGGCTCCGAGAGAGGTTGGCAAGCTTGATGGGCAAGGGAAAAAACGATGAGGAACAAGTGGACATCTCTCAAGACATGAAGAGCAAAGTCCAACCTTCTCAAGATAACCGTGATCCCATGGTGAAGAAGCTTGAGAAGGGTGCAACCGTGACTTGCTACAAGTGTCATGGAGAAGGGCACAAGTTCTACAAATGCCCTCAATTTGTGAAGAAGATGGACAAGGGCGCAAAGAAGAAGTTGAACCCCACCATCCGAGCTCCCTCATCTACACCAAGCCCAACCGCAAGAACAAGACCAAGAGCAACACCTACGTCACCAAGAAGAAGGCAAATGGCAAAGTGGTTGCACATAAGGTTGGGAAGATGAAGGAGGAGCGGGGTTGGAACCAACCTATTTGGGTGCCCAAGGAAGTCATCATCAACATGAAGGGGCCTCAAATGGTTTGGGATCCAAAGGCCACTTGAAGGCCATGAGAGCGAGGACTTGAGAGTCTTGGCACAATCAAGATGAGAAGATTCAAGCCTATAAGCCAAGCTTGCAAATTGGACATGTGTTGCCCAAGATCCCTGGTTGAGGTAATGGAAACTAGAACCTATCATGTATCATTGTATCTCCATTGCCTTGTTTAGGTTGCATTTGTTGCAATGTTTACATATGGTAGGTTGCTAACCCATGACCAACCTACATGGTTTGATTAGTGTGTAGGAAACCTACACTTGTTCTTTCATGGTGCATGTTTTCATATATATCTCTTTGCATCATGAGCAAGCTATAGGGTTAGCTTCCCTTTTGTTGTCATAAACAATGTGCATACATTTGGTTGGTGATTTAAACACTAAATGCACACATTTAGGGGGAGCTCACCCTATGGTTTGGTTATGGGACTAACATTGTTTCTAGCTTATCTTATGTAGTCCCTTGGTGACGCATTCCGGTGCGGTGCTTCATTCTAAGAGAAGGCTATTTCACTCTCAATGTGATATATCATCTCTAAAAGAGTGAATATAGCAATATGAGCTTCATGCTATTGAGTCATGTCCTTGCGAGCTTATGTCTCTATATAAGTTCAAAGGCAATATACTCATACATTCCTAATCCTTGTGGTACCCCAAGTATCTTCTTTGCAAGCTTCTTTCAAATGGTGTCACCTCTAGTGATATCATTTCCAAGTGGCTCATCTCAATGTGGTGCCAACAAGGTAGAGAGGATCAACCCTCGGAGGTATGCAATGATCAAAACACTACAAGTGATATCTACAAGTGGTAATGTAACAAGAACCCATTTGTCTTATCTCTTGTTCTTTAAGCTATCTCCTTGCATGATATGCTCTAAGCTTCCTTGTCTTACAAGTTTGTAGTTGTGCACTTGTCTTCACACTATCTTTTTGTGTACACACTTAGGGGGAGCTTAGTTTTTATCATGCTAGTCTCATGAGCTTGTGATCCACCTTAGTTATTCTCATATGTGGTATCTTCATTGATATCATACATAAGTATCATGGTTCATTCGACTTTCTCCCTTGTATTTAACATTTCTCTTTGAGCTATGTTTGCTAGGACTTGCTAGCTTCCTTGGAGCCCTTTTGTTTTGAACTTTTTGGAGATTTTATTCCCAAGGGGGAGAATGTGAGACCAAAGCAAGCTAGTGGTTCCACGGCTATGAGACCAAAGGGGGAGAATTTGAACATAGGAAGAGAAGATCAAAAACGGAGAAGTTTGATCTAGGGGGAGTTTGGATGGTGGTAAGCATCCAAGCAAGTGTAAGTTGTTCTAATTTGTCAATTTTTGCAAATTTATGCTTGCTTTGCTTGTGTTGTCGTAAATCACCAAAAACGGGGAGATTGTAGCGAACATGGCCCCATTTGCCATTAGTTCGAGTTTGATTTTGGTGATTCATGACAACATCATCATTGGGACTAACCATATTGTTTTAGCATGTATTTGTAGACACTTCTAGGTCCCAAGGATGCAAGAAAATCACATGCCAAAATGAGAAAATCAAGGGTCAAAACCGAACAAGAAAGGAAAAGAAAAGACACCGTCGGATGAACCGACGGTACCTTAATAGCAAGTGTCGGTGCAATCGTCGGACGAGTTGGTACACTTTGGTTGAAACCCTAGGCACCGTCGGATGAACCGACGGTCCAATTTCTAGATGTCGTTGACGGTGTAAAACCGTGCTCAATTTCACCACAAGCCTACGGGTGACTTGGTGCCTTTTTCACCAAGGAGGGTCCTCCCTAGATTTGTCAATCCAAGGATCGGAAGCAAACCACTAAGGTTCTCTATCTAACCTACCGGTCTAACCCTATGTGAAGTATTGATTGCATAACGGTAACATACAAACACGAAGGGATGTATGGATCACATCCACCTAGCCTTAAGGTAAGCAAACCAAAGGTAAACCTAGCCTATCGTCTTCTCGTTGCCATTCCGGCCAAGGTGATAAACCAATCTAAACCTATACTATGATAAGGATTACACTCGATATGGAGTAACCCGATATGGAGTGGTCCGGTGCACGTTCACTCGTCGCTTTCTCCCCTCTCGTCTTGTCACTACGCGAGGATATTCATCACCGAGCGATAAACCTCGGTCTGTGCACTACTACGGTGTATCCGCAAGACAAGACTAATCACCATGATTCGATCTAGTCCTACTAAAGGCATATGGTAGCTACACATATGAATAAGTATAACTCATAGTAGATCAAAGTATGACAAGATATAGTTACATCACCGAATGTTGAAGGTACAAACGACTTGACGAATTCAAGTCGCGGCTCCGGAACTCCACCATGGCTTTACCACGCAGGGCCAACCATGGCGGCTAGGGCATGGCCTAAGCCATCTCCTAGGCAACTCGAGGACTCGCGGCGGCCGTCGGCTTCCTCCCGGTGCTTCTCCTTCGTCTCGGCGGCTCTCTGATGAATGGATGGATGTGGCGGCCGGCGGAGGCAGAGGCAATAAATAGACAAGCACCTAGGGCAAAAGGGGGGGCGCGAACCGGGCTTGGATCGGGGGCCGGGCTGACCGGCCTGGGCCGACCGGCCCGAGCCCATTTTGGCCGGTTTGTCCCCGTCTCGCTCCCCGATGCTTCTCGGTCAATTGTTGACTTGCTCCCTTATGCATGTGGGCCCTTGACGTCGTCTTCTCCACGGTTTGGACAGAGCTCCTTGTCGCGCAAGCTTCAGCATCTTCTGTCCAGGTCCCTGGAGTTTCACGGCTTCATGCTTCGGTCCCTGGACCCTTTGGAGTCATGTTCATGATGTGTCTTGACTTGTGTCGGGCTTCATGATCGTCTCTTGAAGTGCTTGATGAACTTATCCCGAAAGTCTCCCTTTAAGCTCTAGTTTCCTACATAAACAACAAACTCCAAAATCGACATGCGAGAGTGAACTTGATACCTCCGGGGTTAGTACCATTGGTTAGAATATCAAATATTTGCAAATGTTGACGGTAAACTTATAGCTAGGTGTACCAAAATCGACCGTCAACGGATGCATCGGACGAGTTGCGAGAGGAAGAGCAGCGAACACAATAGCACCGGATGATCCGACGGTCCGAGTGGGGACACCGTCGGTCTATACAACGCTTAGTTTGAATCAAGACAGAGACGCGCCAAGACAAAGCCTTCAAGACCGGATGATCCGACGCCTTGGTCAAGGGGTAGCGTCGGTATATCCGACGGTTGCGTGGAAGCTAACGAGAGACGACTTTTGCGGGGTCTTCGACCTTTCGGATGATCCAACGGACCATCGGTGCATAGCGTCGGAGCAGTTGTGTCAGAGAATCTCAACGGCTAAGTGACGTGGGAGGGGCACCGGATGAACCGACACCCTGGAAAAACTAGCATCGGTTCATCCGACGCTTACTTTTTCAATGGCCGTTAGCCAACGACTAGTTTGTTGCCTTGGTCTATTTATACCCCCTCCACTCACCCATTTGAGGTGGGTGGATTGTGTGGAAGTGCGAGAGGAGTTCAAGACACAATGAAGATCATATCCAATCCATCCAAGTGCTTAATTGCTCATCCTTAGACTTGCATATGCTTTGTGTATGTGCTTAGTGTTAGGCTTAGCTTAGAGCTGAGTGAGTGCAAGGTTGTGCCAACCTTGTGTGACAACCCACCCAGGAAAATATCGTACCATCGCCTAAACCAATCCACTTTGGTCATTAAGCGATAATAAAGTATCATCCTGTCGTTAGTCGCCGAGTTAACGCCCGTAAATCACTTGAATAGCAACAAGGATCGACATATATGCATTAAAACTCACTCAAAGGCGAGTCCGAGAGATACAACATCATTAACATCCAAATTTGTACCCCGAAGGGTTTAATTATTACAAACCAAAGTTTTTGTCACCATGACTTAGTTCGAGTTTTGAAACAGCAGAATTAAACTAACGAAAAGCGGCAACACCACAGGAGGCCATCCATGATACCTTCAGTCATCATCCTCCACCCACTCCAGCTCCCAGCCGGGCGGGATCTCTCCGGGCCACACATCACCGAAAGCATTACCTAGATCAACATTTTATAGCAAGGCTGATTATACTAATACTCAGCAAGACTTACCCGTCGGTGATAACTACTTCACCAACTCTAGACATGAAAGGCTTTTGGCCACTGAGTTTCTTTTTTTGCTGAAAAGTAACAAAGAGTATGTCCTTACTTTCAAGATTTTAGCACAAGTTCTAGTGGGTTTAATCTTTACTAAATTAGGCATCTAGTACAGACAAAGTTGTGCAATACAATTAATCAAGCATAATATTCATCAACTTCCATCATTAGGGATCTCATGGCTAGTGGAGTAAGTAGTCTCGGATAACGGTGAGAGGCCGACAATCGACCGATTCAAACATTGCAAGGTAGACCTAAACACACGGTAGGTTGCTCCCGCAAGGACAACTTCCCAAGCGAGTTCCCAAAAATCCTCGGGTCGGGATAAAAGGCCACGATCTTTGGTGCGGGCTATTCGAATTACCCCGCGAAGTAACCGGACTCACCATACACCACCGGTAGCTAGCCGTGAGACAAACCCCAAGAGTAGTGACGAGTTAAATCCCTAGCCGTCTCATTAAGGTACTAGGCTTACCGGTCCCATTCCCGACAAGTGCTTAGTACGTTCAAACACTTAACCCACAATAGCCATTGGACCGGAGCCCAAATCTCATGCTCTTACCACATGAGCAATCCATTTAAGGAGATCTTATGATTCCTATCTAGGAAACTATTCTCGCGAGTGAGGTCATCACCCGACTTGTAACAATCCTGTAGCTTAGCAGCTATCGACCTATCATACTAGTAAGGACAATGGTACCTAAGGATCATGCATCTATGGTTCCATACAACTCCTGAACTTTAATGCACAAGCATCCATAGATAATTGAATAATAAAAAATTTGAAAACTAGGTTAGATGCACTGGGGCTTGCCTTCGTCAGCTAGGTTAGCTTGAGCACCCTCGATGTCGTCGAGTACTCCCACGTACTGCAGCGAAGCTTCTCGCTCCTCCTTCCTCGGATTTCGGGACGAGGGAGTAGTCACCGTCGGGAAGATCTACACGGAATGCAATGCAAGGTTCACGTGATGTGACAAGTTTGTTATCCCATCCAACTCTTGTTGGTCATATTCACCTTAACAAGTATTTAAATCTTACATTCCTTTTAGGAAGGTTATTAATTACATGTGGTTCATTCTTTTATTGCACATTTGAATTAATGTTTCTCTTATATTTCATGTGAGGGTTTAAACCTTTTACCTCTCACTAGCAAAGGTGTGTACAAGAGATTTAGTTATAATTTAATCTCTTTATCAGCAAGGGTGCGTTCTTAGCCTTTAATTACGTTAGGTAACACTTTCTTAAAAGGGAAATGAATTAAAAAAGGCATTTTCCTTATTTAATTGTTCCTTAATCTTTAAAAGGGCTTTAAAGTTTGTTATTAAGCAATAAATCACCAAAATTTTAAGGAAGTGTTTCTTAAGCGGAATAACACCTATACGGGACCACTGGACCCACAAGTAAGGCTTGGAAGCTAGGAAACAAAATACTTTGGAAATTAACAAAGACTAGCTAGTGAAAAAATTTAAATGCATACAAAAATGAATAGGCATCAAACTCGCTTCAATCTTTCTCATGCATGTCCTCCGGTCCTAAACAAACTTAAAGAACCGGCAAGTGCACCTAGAACCTCTCTCGAATTTGCTTTACTAAATTACAAAGGGAAACATGCACAAATTAAGAATAATTATTTCGATAAATCAAAAATCAAGATTAATTCACCGAGAGGTGGGTTTTGTCATAACAAGACAAAGCATGCACAAGTTGGGCACAAAAACATAAATATTTTTAGATACAAAAGGAAAACTATTTATATAAAAAGATTTACTTGCATAACTTTGTGCAATTTTTGGCACGGGGAGTTAGACATGATAAGATACACAACATATCCAAAATTTGGACGCGAGAGGAATTATAGTTTTTGAGTTATGGCAGATCTAGGTATTTCACATTCCTATTTTTTATGTTAAAAATATCCAGAATCAGACCATGTGAGAATAACAAAAGTTGTAGTATTCTTCACCACGAATCCAACAAAATTGGTTTTGCAATTTTACGAGTTTTCTACGATTTTCTAGGATTTTCTAATGCGCTGGACCAACTAGCAAAGAAACCTAGATAACTTTGTTGCAAACAAGTCCCTAATTCACACAAATGCCCCTGGATTTCACAACTAGACCCTTGCGGCGGCGGGGGAGTTCGCCGGCGGCGAGGTAGGGCCGGACCGGGGCAACAAGCGGCATGGACGCGCGATTGGGCTCACCCTAGCCGATTGGTGGCGGTGGCGGGGTTGGGGAGAGCTGCGGCGAGCGGCGGCGACGAGACCGCGGCGGCGCGCCCGCGGTCACACGGACTCCGGCGAGGCCCGCGGCGGTGCGGCTAAATGCGCGGCTCGGGGGCTCGAGGGGTGTCTAGGGAAGGCCTAGGAATGCTTGCACGGCGGTGAGCGCGAGCGGGGGTAGGGAGTTCATCGGCGGCGGCGACAATGGCGCGCGCGCGGCGGCAACGGCGGCTCGGGATGGCGTGGGGGAGAGGGGAGAGCGGGGCGGCCTTAAATACAAGTGAGCTCGGGTGACGGCGGGTGACGACGGGGAGGTATCTCCGTGCTACGGCGGCTCGACCGGCGTGCGTATGGCCGGCGCCGCGGACGGACCGGGGGTCCGCCGCGCGGCCGCGCGGTACGGCGGCGTGGCCGGCGCGGTTCGAGGCGTCCTAGGGTAGAGCGAGCATCGGGAGGCGTGGACCTCGGGCGGCGCACGCCCTCGGGCGGAGGGGTCGTCGGGGAAGGTGCGCGGGGCACGGCCGCCGAGGGTCGGCCGGCGAAGCGCGGCGCGCGCGGCGCGCGATGTCGCGGCGCGGCGGCGCCCGGCCTTAACGGTGTTCTTGCGAGCCTCGCTTTTGAAATTGAATTTCTCCAAAATTTTGAATAGAACTCGACCAAACTTTGAATACGAAAGTTACAGATCTATCTACCCTCTATCAATTCCACAAAGGCTCTATGGGGTTTTCTCCACAGATTTTGAAATAAACAGTTGCCAACTTTGAATGTCGGCCTGTTTGCCTGAACAGTAGATCCAGCCTTTGGAACCAATTTTTCAAGCTTTTCCACTCAAAATTTGAAATGCCCATCTACATGAAAGTTGTGTCCCTCAACAAGATGGACAACTTTCATAAAGGTAGATTTTTAAGTGTTTAGGTGAATTTTGGAGAACGCGGCAAAAGTTCCGGCAGACATCTATGGACACTAGGGGTGAAAGGGGTTTGACCAAGTCTTTGACCATGGGTTGGCCCCACAAATGTGTCTACTAGCCAAAAGGGTCCACTCGAGTAGGTTAGTGAGTTTTTCGAGGTGAGGGCCCGGAGTTGACCGTGATTTGACCACCTTGTCGGTGGGTTGACCTGACGTTAGGGTTAATTAAAAACTGGGGCGTCACACCTTTTGAGGTGATTCTTGAGTGAATCAAGGTGTACAAGGTTCGCCGGAAGCCTTGGGGCCTAAGTGGCTCACCGGCAATTGTCATCGACCCTCCGGCTTGGTGTGGAGGCTGCGAGGACACTTTGTGCGGGGGACGTGGAGACCCCCTTCCTTGGTGGAGAAGCTCCTTAGTGGAGGCGGCATCAAAGTGACCAAGGGAGCTTGGCAAGTGCCTAAGTGGCTAGCCTTTGTGGCGAGTCAAGTGGTGCTCTTTGGAGAGACTTGGTGACCGCGAAGCAATACTCTTGTGTGAGTGCTTCAACAACGTGGACTAGGGGTGGCTTAGTGCCTACCGATACCACGGGATAAATCGCGTGCAAGAGTTTGCTTCCTCTCATCCCCTTTACGTTTCCGCATTTACTCTATTGCAATCTTTGCTTGCATTTACTTTCCTAGAGTAGTGTTATGCTAGGATTAGCTATAGGTTGCAAACCTTCTTTTGGGATGGGAGTTTCACACTAGAACAACCGTAGTTGCACATATAGATAGTATGTTCTAGTTTACCCTTGCGCAAAATTAGTGAAGCCATAGGTTAAGTTTTTAAGTTGCCTAATTCACCCCCTCCCCCTCTTAGGCTAACGGGCATCCGATTCCTTAAAATCTAAGCATCTACCTTGGAGATAGGAATTGCACAAGGGATAGATGTTTCATCAAGCTCAAAGGAATTACTTGTTTTAATCTCATTGCTCTCAAGCTTAGATTTTAGCTCATCACACTCCTTGCTAAGCAATTTGAATTTGCACAACAAATGTTCATAATTTGTAGCAAGGGTGTCACTAAGATCATTGAGAGCATTGAGTTCTTTGATTTCATTAGCTTGTTGTTCAAGCATTCCTTTTTGCTCATGGATTAGCTCAACAAGATCATTGAGAGAGGTGGTGTCGGATTCGTCATCACTTACATTGCTTTCCATACCTTTGGCCATAAGGCACATGTGTGATGATGAAGGACCTTGCATGAAGCGGGTGGTGAAGTTCTTTCTTGATTCATCACTTGAGCTAGAAGAACTTGATCCACCACTTGTCCACTCGCGGACGGCGAAGGTTGCTTCTTGCCTTGGTCTTCTCTCCTTGACCACCTTCCTTTTGGGCTTGTGCTCAATCTTGGTGAACTTGATGTGTTGATGATGGCGCCCTTCTCTCAAGTGGATGTTGTAGCCGTACATGTTGACTTTCTTCACATACTTGAAGATCTTCTTCACGTACTCGGCCACCATAGATTCAACCTCTTCATCACTTGAGGAATCTTCATTATCACCATCATCACCATCATCTTCGCTTAAGCTTCCACGAGTAGCCATCCTACTCAACATTTTCTCTTGTCGGCTTGAGAGAGCATGGCTTGTGGTTGGAGAAGATGGTTCTTGGGGCTTTTCTTGGGGCGCCTTCTTTGACTTGGGCATTAGTTGAAGCTCATGTGCCATGATCTTGCTCAAGATATGCGATGGCTTCAAATCTTCGAGCTTCTTCTCGTAGATGATTGCTTTCACCAAGTCATAGTCGGGCTTTCGGAGACTTTGAAGGATCTTGCGGTTGATGTTCAAGTCCGTGATGTCCTTCACACCTAAGGCATTAATCTCATTGACAAGCACATTTAGGCGTGAGTACATAGATTCGGCATTTTCATTAGCAAGTTGCTTGAAGCTATTGAATTCCTCAAGGAGACAACCGTAGCGTTCATTAGCAACTTCTTTTGAACCCTCATTTTGCTCCTTGATGGTTTTCCATAGCTCATGAGCATTTTCACAAGTAAAAACTCTATTGAAAACGCCTACATCTAGTGAGGTCAAAATGATACTATTAGCAATCACATCAAATTGCTTTTCCTTTCTAGTACCATTTTTCATGCCCTCATCGGTGACTCTCCAAACATCAAGGTCCCTTGCTTGGAGATAGGCCTCCATGAGAACCTTCCACCGAGGATAGCCCGTGCCATCAAAATGTGGAGCCAAACCTAAGGTATCCACCCCTTTCATTCCTCTATAGGGCAACTCACTAGGCGGTGAAGCCTACCGTTCCAATGAGCCGGTTTTCACAATTTACCAATCGAATTGGCGTTTCCTTGTGAAGGAAGTGAGTCCCGGCTCTGATACCACTTGTAAGGAATCGGATGCCCGTTAGCCTAAGAGGGGGAGGGGGTGAATTAGGCAACTTAAAAACTTAACCTATGGCTTCACTAATTTTGCGCAAGGGTAAACTAGAACATACTATCTATATGTGCAACTACGGTTGTTCTAGTGTGAAACTCCCATCCCAAAAGAAGGTTTGCAACCTATAGCCAATCCTAGCATGATACTACTCTAGGAATGTAGAGGCAAGCAAAGATTGCAATAGAGTAAATGCGGAAACGTAAAGGGGATGAGAGGAAGCAAACTCTTGACACGCGATTTATCCCGTGGTATCGGTAGGCACTAAGCCACCCCTAGTCCACGTTGTTGAAGCACTCACACAAGAGTATTGCTTCCGGTCACCAAGTCTCTCCCAAGAGCACCAACTTGACTTGCCACAAAGGCTAGCCACTTAGGCACTTGTCAAGCTCTCTTGGTCACCTTGATGCCGCCTCCACTAAGGAGCTTCTCCACCAAGGAAGGGGGTCTCCACGTCCCCCGCACAAAGTGTCCTCGCCGCTCCACACCAAGCCGGAGGGTCGATGACGATTGCCGGTGAGCCACTTAGGCCCCAAGGCTTCCGGCGAACCTTGTACAACCGGATTCACTCAAGAATCACCTCACAAGGTTGGCACAACCTTGCACTCACTCGGCTCTAAGCTAAGCCTAGCACTAAGCACATACACAAAGCATGCACTAGTCTAAGGATGAGCAATTAAGCACTTGGATGGATTGGATATGATCTTGAATGTGTCTTGAACTCCTCTCGCACTTCCACACAATCCGGCAACCTCAAATGGGTGAGTGGAGGGGGTATAAATAGCCCAAGGCATCAAACTAGCCGTTGGCTAACGTCCACTCGAAAAAGGTACGCGTCGGATGATCCGATGCTATGCTTTTCCGGGCGTCGGTTCATCCGTGCCCCTCCCACGTCACGTAGCCGTTGAGGTTCTGCGACACAACTGCTCCGACGCTTTGCTCGACGCTACGTCGGATCATCCGTCTTCGAAGGCCTCGCGTCCGGGTCGGTGCGTTAGCTTCCAACGGACGCGTCGGATAGACCGACGCTATGCCTTGACCAAGGCGTCGGATCATCCGGTCTTCGAAGGCTTCGTCTTGGCGCGTCTCGCGTATGAATTCAAGGCGGCGTCGGATAGACCGACGGGGCCCTCACTCGGACCGAGTCGGATCATCGGTGCTCTTGTCTTCCTTGCTCTTCCTCTGCAACTCGTCCGACGCATGTAGAAAATGGACCGTCGGTTCATCCGACGGTACCTAGGGTTTCACCCTGTGTACCAACTCGTCCGATGATTGCACCGACGCTTGTAAATGAGGGACCGTCGGTTCATCCGACGGTGTCTTCTCTTTTCCTTTTCTTGCTCGGTTTTGACCCTTTGTTTTGGCATTTTTGCATGGGGTTTTCTTGCATCCTTGGGACCTAGAAATGTCTACAAAGACATGCTCAAACAATATGGTTAGTCCCAATGATCATGCTTGTCATGAATCACCAAAATCAAACTCCGAACAAATGGCATATGAGGCCATGTTCGCTACATTATTTGAACTGGACCGGTAATTAAATCGGTGAGGCCTTCGGTTCAATGGTCCAACCGCTATGAACTGGTTGAACCAACGGTTCAATTACAGCAAACCGTTGAAGCGAACCAGTCACGCATGCAATTGAACCCGTCCATATATCTGATTACTTATTATATATCTGACTCAATAAAACACAATTCACAATTTCATGTATGAAATAACAAGTTCGCAGTAGGATCAGTAGATCAGTACAAAACTGCAGTGTTGGCAGGACAAACAAATCACAAATGCTAAAAAAAATCTAACTTCTCTCACATCCAAATTCAACTTCTCTCACATCCAGAAGCAGAGGGTGAGGACGAGCTGAATCGTCGGCGTCGAGGACGAGTTGATGCGGGGCGGACAGTCGTTGCAGAGGCTGCACGCGCGCCCGCCGCTCCGCACCGCCGCGCGTGCCCGCTGCCTGCTGCTCCGCCCCGCGCGCACGCCCGCCGTCCCGCCGCGCGCGCTACCGCTCCGCTCCGCCGCGCGTGCCCGCTGCATGCTGCTCCACCCCGCGCGCACGCCCACCGCCCGCCACGCCGCGTGCGCCGCTGGCCTGGCTGCTGCACGCGGTCACCGCCCAGACCCAGACCCAGGTGCGCCGTCGGAAGCTGTAGCAGAGGGGGAATTTTGGATTCTTATCCTATCTCCATTCTCCAACCCTAAAACGTGAAAAAGAAACATTACTTTACATTTTACCCCTGGCTGGATAAGGTTCCTAGGAATCGATAGAGGGGTAATAAAAAATTAGGGGAGTGTCTATAGCTCACGCACGCATTCGAGCCTCTCCTTACACGAATTTTTGCGATTTTTTACACTCCGGATATATTATTTTTCCTCCTACCCTCCCCCAAATTTATCCCTTACCCATCCATCTCTCTTTCTCTCTCCTCCCTATCCTCTCCCACACGCCGACGCCACCCCCGACCCCGTCTTCTTCCTTGCGCCGCCCCCCCCTCCGCCTCCCCCGCCGCCCGGCCCCCGCCGCCACCCCGGCCGGCGCCTCCTCCCACCGCCGGCGCCGCCGCCGTGCTCCCCCGCCCGACCCCGGCCCCCAACCGCCGGCCTCCTCCGCCGCGGCGGCGGCGCCCCTCGCCGCCCGCCTCGCCGCCCCGCCCACCGCCGGCCTCCGTCGGGCCGGCCCGCCGCCACCGGCCCTCCCTCTAGGTCCCGGCGGGGGACGGCGCCCACCCCCGGAAACCCCGAACCCCTAACCCCGGAACCCTAACCCGAACGCTAAACTCGCCGGAGTAGCTCGCCGGAGTTGGAGAAGAAGGTGAGATTGGGGAAGAAAAAATTCGTGTGAGGAGTTGCTCTAAATCACACGGGGTAACGAGATAGCTTTACCTAAAAATTATTATCAAGCAGAAAGAAAAACAATAGATTTTCAAAAGCAATATAAGAGATAAAAATGAATAGTACAGACGGAAAATATTCACAATGCTTTTGAAAATAAAGTAAAATTTTAAAAATGAGGAATGCAATAGAAAAATTAAGGACATCATCTTCTTTTTTATTACATATATATATGACATACTCACTCCGTCCCAAAAAGAATGTCATTCTAGAAATTTTAGGACAGATTATTAAGGTGATGAAATGACCTCGATTGTCCATATTTATTTGCCATATTATGTGCTACTTGATTGTTGCATGCCTACATGCACATGCAGACATGCCAAATTAAGCAAAACGTCATCTTTTTGAGACAAATTTTGAATCCTAGAACGTTATTCTTTTTGGGACGGAGGGAGTATGCTAAATTCCTAATCAACACTAAAGAAACCATTCTAGTCACCCCATTAAATACTGCTGCAAGCAAGAGCCAGTAAATTAAACATGAGGAATTAAGGTGATGAGAAAAGCCTTTGCTGGAGTAGATAATATCAAGCTATCAAGTTTTTTGTTATCGATCTTATTCATTGCGCGAGGATCCATGCAGGAGTTGGAGAACATAGCTTTCCGACATGACACGAAATGAGAGGAGTATCAAGTTTTTTTTATCGATCTTATTCATTGCGCGAGGATCCGTGCAGGAGTTGGATGGAGTCGACATGACACGAAATGAGAGGAGGAGACGTCTGGTCCAGCACAAAATGGAGACGTCTGGTCCAGCACAAAATGGAGACGTCTGATTCGTAGCATTAAACAAGGCGAGAGGCAAATCATCCGTATCCTCATGATGTTACAAAAATCATATACTCCATAATTGATATCGATTAGAGCGATTCAATCGAGCACAGGAAGGAGTTCCATGTTGATCGAGGAGAGCGGGAGCGTGTGGGATGCGTCACCGGGCTCCGCTCCAGGACGGCTGCATCAAATAGGAGGGGATCTCCGCCTGACTCACCTAGGAGGAACGACGGGGAGACGACAATCAAGTTCAGATCGTTCTCATTGGGCGATGTCTTCGCGAAGGAAATTCAGAGATTCGGCCAATTTGCATTCCACAGACGGAATTCGAGTGGAGAATCGTCGATGAGTTCGTCAAAATCCATCAGAACATGCAACATGAGTTAGAGGGGGAGGATGAAGAGGGGAGGATTGAATCGGGGAAGAAACAAAACTATAAGGACCTAAATGGAAAAGAGCCAGACAAAACTTGGGCTCGCTAGGAAAGCCCAGCTCGGCCCAACTTCCCGCACGGGACATGCTTAAGCCACCTCTACGGCCACTCATGGTCAGACCCGGTTGGGATTTGGATCTTGGTGCCAAAGGGGGGTGCTCTGGTGGCGGCGGAGAATGGTCTAGGGTTTCCGTCGAGAAGAGAAGAAATCCAGCGCTTCGACGGTAGTAGTAAGAGAGTGATTCGGGTAGCCTCCAAAACTGTAGACGAAAGATCATTTGCAGAAGTCGCTGTGATGAACTCGGGGAGAAGCTTCAACCAAGGTAAGCAGAGTGGGATGGCGTCACGCCTGGGCAATAGAGTTGGCCCGGGGCGATACAATGAAGAATAGGGAGTTGATGGATCTGATGGGAACTTCCGTAGTAGAGAGAGGATGTTTCAAGACCCAGAGAAAAGCAACTTCTGTGGTGGTTTTGGTGGACAGATCCAGAATTTTCAGAGTGGGAGCAGGGAGGACAGACAGAGATTTGAGTACAACAGACCCAACAAACGTCAATTTGAGGATAGAGAGAGTTTTGACAAGGAAGAACAAGACCTTCGTGCTAAACTGCGCAGGGAGCAAGAGGAGAGGAATTTCAGAGAGCAAGGTCTTCAGGGGAATCAAAGAGATGAGGCTTGGAACACTAGAGGGAAAGAGGGGGACATAATCAAGCTGAACATTGCTTCAACTAGAGGAAAAACTACACAAATCCTCCATTTTGCTACTGCTGCAAAAAATCTGGACACAAATAATCTATCTGCCCTGAGAAGAGAGGCATAAGGTTGTGTGGTTTTGGTCTGCCAGGACAAGGCTTCTATGGTATTCATATCCCAGCAGACAAAGAAGTGAAAAAGAAGGAACTGCTAGGAATTATGAGTATCAATAGTGGGCAGGCCTCAGTGGGGATTATATAAAATGAACTTAAACACTTGTTTAGAGAGGTAACAAAATGGACAATCAAAAAACTTGGTGATGAGAGTTATCTGGTTACCTTCCCTAGTGAAGAGATAAGATTTCAGATTGTCAAATTTTGGAGCTTCGAATTTGAAACAGCAAATGTGAAAGCTAAGGTCACCCCCACAGAAATGTCGACAGAAGTGGATGGAAAGTTAGAGTCACTATGGGTCAAGGTGCACAAATATCCCTCAATAGCTAGGAAAGAAGAAGTGGCAATGGAGATAGCATATCTTATTGGAGATCCATAAGAAGCGAACTTGATTTCTCTCAATGGTTCAGGTCCGGTCAGACTGAGAATGGGCTGTAGAAATCCAAGTATGATTAGGGGGAGACTCAAGTTTTCTTTAACGGAGAGAGTCGTAACATCAGATGGGAAGTAGAGACTCCAGTGCCAGAATCAAGCAAGTCAACATCTAAGTTTGACAGGAGGAGGAATAGAGATGAAGAGGAAGATGATAGAGAGGAGGAAGGAGAGTTCTTTTAAGGCACAAATGATGGAAGTTACTCACAAAAAGCTGGGGAAGAAGCGGTGCCCAACCAGACTAGTAAAGGTGTGGGTAGCAGATACCAAAGCCAAAACCAGAAAACTTGTCAAGCTGACCCACCGGAACCGACACAGGCAGAAGGTAGAGACAGCTGTAACTAGGAGGATGGAGAAATATATGGGAGGAATGAGTCTAAATTTAGCTCCAGCGATAAAAATAGAGAGGAGACAAAGTTGATTGGGGCTGAAAAAAATTGATACACTCTCTGCTAACAAGATAGTTGAAGGGACTCAGATGAGTACGCTAAACACTGGCTGGGAGGAAGACACTGCACAGGAGCAAACCAATGAGGATCAAACATATGTAGAGGGAGAAGGGGAGAACTGAGTGAGGAGGAACTGCTTGACTATGAAGAAGATCATATGTTCAAGGAGAAGTTGGAAATGGAAGCCCTGGAAAAGAACATAGAAGTGCGGGCAAATAGACTACTGAATGAAGCTGCTATTAACATACAGATGGGGGAGATAGAAAGTGGGGACAAGATGAAAGTTGATAATAGCTCAGATGACAGTATGGAGATTGACCGGGAAGGAGCGGGGGCCAACTTATTCAACAAAGAGGGGGAGGCTAGAAAAGAGGAGCTGCTTTCAACAAACAACCCCAAGAGCGGAGGGGTAGAACTTTGCAGGAGCGCTAGGAACAAGATAGAGAGTGGCAAGATTTAAGAGAGAGTGGAGGTTGTCCAGGAGAAGAACAATGAAATATCAGGTAAAATCTCTCCGTTCACTGTTTTTATTTTTGTTGATTCTTCCTTGTTAGAAAAATTGGCTTCTACTAGCAACATCAACTTAGGAAGAAGTACTAAAGATATTGCAAATTCTATATCAACCATTCAAGTAAATGAAATAGCGAAAGCTACTTTGTTAGCTGCAAAACAAAGAATTTTGATGACAAAACAAAAGGAAAAAAGAGTGTGACTGGACAGACAAAGATGTAGAGGGAGCAAGTAATGTTGGTGACAGGCTAGAAGGGTGTGATCAGGAGGGTGGAAAAAAAACAAACAAACAGGGACTAAGGCTAATGATCTTGTGTACATAGATGAAGAACTAGAGGGGGTTGTGGAAGATGAAAGTGCAAATAGAGAAGCAATTTTGGTAGAAGAAGTTACAAAAAGCAGACCAAAGAAACCTCCCAAAAAGAACCAGTCGGGGAAAAGAAACAAGGGAAGCGGCGGCAAAGGCCTCAAGAGCAAGAAACAGAAATGAAGATACTGTTCTGGAACATAAGGGGGGTCGGAGCTGTAGGGAGAAAGAAACAACTTCAAGAGTTAAGACAAAAACATAGAGTGGATGTGGTCTGTTTGCAGGAAACTATTAAAGCAGACTTCACCTTGGGGGAGCTGGCATGGTTAAGTGATAGGGATAATTTTGAGTGGAATTGGACTGCAGCACAGGGACATTCGGGGGGGGGGACTCTGATGGGTGTCAAGACGGATGATATCGCTGTTTTGGAGAGGGGCAAAGGAGACTTTTTTTACTTGTATGAAGATAGCAGCAAGACAAGACAACTTCAAGTGGGAAGTAGTGAATGTTTATGGTCTAGTGCAAATAGAGAGAAAGTCAGAATTTCTGCTGGAGCTAAGTCAGAAAATATAAAATATGAGTGATCCTTTTATCATAGGAGGGGATTTCAATCTAATCAGGTTTGAGTGGGAAAAATCTTCTGACAACACACACCATGTGTGGATGGATGCATTCAATGACTTCATCAGAGACAATGGTGTCAAAGAGCTAATGAGGAAAGGCTGCAAATTTACATGGACTAATAGAAAAACAAAACCAGTGATGAGTACCCTTGATAGAGTGTTAGTTTGTCCGAGATGGGACAGATTCTACAGAAGAGCATCATGTGATACACTAACTAGAGTGGGGTCAGACCACTGTCCGATCCTGGTAAACTCTGATGATCAAAGATTCAAACAACAACACTGCTTCAGGTTTGATATGGCATGGATGATACAGGAGGGGTTCAAGGAGAGGGTGATTGATAATTGGCCAGAAAGAGAGGGGAAACCCATACAAGATTACTAGAGAGAACTTAAAGCCTCAACAAGAAGATTTTGCAAGGGATGGGGAGCCAACACAAATAGTCAAATAAAAAAGGATAAAAAAGCTCTGCTTGCAAGACTACAGGCAATAGATAGAGAGGCAGATAGTAGAGGGCTAAATGCACAACAGTGGCAGGAGAGATACGAGGTGGAGGTACAGCTGGAAACAATTTATCAGTTTGAAGAGATTCAGTGGCAGAGGAGAGGTGCTGTTAATTAGATACTAAAAGGAGATTCTAATAGTGGGTACTTTCACGGGATTGCCAACAATAAGAAAAAGAAATGCACTATCTTCTCACTAGACGATGGAGAGCGTGAAATTAGGGACCAAAAGGCAATAAGAGATCATGTGGAAGAATATTACAGAACCCTTTTTGGTAGAGAGGCAGAAGGATCCTTTTCCCTTGGGGAAAATTTCTGGGCAGAGAGGGGGAGATTAACAGCGGAGGAAGCCCAAGAACTAATCAAGCCATTTACTCTGAAGGAATTAGAGGATGCACTTAAATATATGAAACTTAACTCTGCTCCGGGACCAGATGGCCTCCCAGTAGGTTTCTATAGAGAGTTTTGGCACAACATCAAGGATGTGATGTAGGAAATGTTTATGGAGTTCTATAGAGGGGAGCTAAATCTGAGCAGACTGAATTATGGAATGATATCCCTAATACCAAAAACTAAGGAGGCAAACAACATCAGGCAGTACAGGCCGATTTGCTTACTTAATGTAGATTGCAAATGGTTCACTAAAGTTTTGATGATGAGATTAACTCCGTATGTGTTGACGGTGAAATTCCGTCAACCTAGCCATAAGTTTACGACGGTGTTGACATGAGTTTTATACTTTACCCATTAGTACTAACCCCCCTTGGTATAACAAGTTCATTCGTGCATGTCGGTTTTGGAGTTTAGTGTTTATGCGGGGTTTTGACGTAGAAAGCAAGACTTCGGGGGTAAGTTCATCAAGCACCTTGTGACAAGACCATGAAGCCCCGTACAAGTCATGCAATGAAGCAAACTCGACTCCAAGAAGCCCCGGGGACCAAACCCAAGAAGATGACAAACTCCGAGGACCAACCCGAGAAAAGTGCCAAATCTTGCGGGACAAGGAGCTACGTCCAACTCGGAGAGCGACGACAAGGGCCCGCATGCGGAAGGGGGAAGGATCTAGAAGACTCGGGAACCGACGCCACGCGAAGGGAGGCAGACCGGGCACCGGATGGGCCTAGGCCGGTCGCCCCGGCCGGCCGACCCGGCCCGATCCGGGGCCCGTTTGCCTCCCCCTTTGACCTAGCCGCCAATCGGGCTATTTATAGCCTCGGGGTCAAGAGCCATGCATCGATCAATTCGTCATCGGCCGCCGAGGAGTAGAGAAGAGAGGGACACCATCTCGGAGAGGATAGGGTCGAGCTAGTTGACTAGGGTCTCCCTAGGCCGACGTGGGAACCTTGCAAGGATGACCACGTCAGCATTCCCGGAGCTATAAGCAAGATCAAGGTAGGATCCCAGTGGTGATCTTGTTCGTATATCATTGTACTAGTTGATGTATCAAGTTGACTCCCATTCTTAGCGATAAAGTGTTTCTCTGAAGTCTTTGTTTTCGATCGGCTTTGCTGATTTTAGATCTACTCTCGAGATAGATCACATAGGGTGGTCTTGTAGCCGCGGTGGCTAGAGGTGCACGCCTGACCTTCCGAAAGATCTCGACTTGTTCTCGGACTCGCCCTAGACTACCTGCATGAATAGGAGTACGTTGTGACGAACGGTGGCTCGAAAGGCGGGCATTTTCGGAGTCGGACGGGAAACCACGGTTTAAATAGGCTTCTAATGAGATTTGATTTGCTACTTCTTTCGCTTGGAACTTCAAAAAAAGGCTCAACCTGATCTCTCTAGATCAGTTTATCTACCCCCTCTATCTTTGCTACCTCCGGTCTTTAGTAGATTAGATTTGTTCTTGTGTTGATTCTTATGATTAGATGCATTAGGGTTTTATCTCTCGAAGATTGAAGTTACTTGGCATTACTAGATCATCTTTTGCGTCACACATTTGTTCCACGGATTCAATACCTTGGATTCACCACTTGAGGGAAGAAGGGTCCCTTGACTACGACGGGAGAATTGTCCGCTTGCAAGTCTAAACGAACTTTGATACAACTATTAACCGTCAACAAGCCCCTTTTTCTGGCGCCGTTGCCGGGGAACAAGTGATCAAGATTTGTTCTTTTATTGCCTTTTTGTGATTTTCAGTTTTCTTTTAGTTTTTATTTTTGCATCTACTAACTTTTGATCATCCTCAAAATCAATCTAATCTAGTTTGTCTAACCCTAATTTTCTTAGATTTGTTTTTACTTCTGTTTTTGCATATTTTGTTTATCGCTAACCCTAACATGAGATGGACGGCTACCTCTCCAACAAACCCAATAATTTTGTGGATGATCCAGAAAAACTTTACAGGCTAAGGAGACGTGAAGCACATCAAGCTAAAAAGCTGGATTTTGTAGATTCAAAGTCGGAAGACAAAGGATCGAAGGAATCTCCGAAGAATCCACCACCTCAAAGTCCTCGGGAGAATCGACTTCCACCAATGGGTGAACAACTGCTGCAAGAACGCAAGATCGGGGAGCTATGCACCCCGGACATCATCAACCTACCAATCTTGAATCTTGAGGAGACCGGAAGGCCGTTTGAGATCAAGACCTCACCAATCCGCATGGTGCAACATTCACCCTTCACCGGTAAAGAGGATTCGAACCTTCACCTCTAAGCATTCATTCGACTATGTCAAACTTTCAACATGGATGGGGTGACTCAAGACCAAATGAGGGCAAGGCTTTTTCGTTGTCACTACTCGGGAAGGCTTTGCAATGGTTCCACTCACAACCGGCGGAGACGGTGCAAAATTGGAACGCGTTGATGAAGGCTTTCATGAAGGAATATTACTCGTCAGGTAAAACTCAAAGCTTGTGTAATAAGATTGCCAGTTTTGCTCAATTTCCTACGGAGACTATCTCGGAGGCATTCGAGCGCTTCAATGAGTACACTCGGGCGGTTCCACATCACAAGTTCCCGAAGGAAGACCTCGTGCAAAAGTTCTATCAAGGACTCACCATGGCGTCAAGGACGATCATCGATGCATCGGCGGGAGGATCTATCATCGAGCTTACACCGATCGAAGCTTTCACTCTATTCAAAAAGGTCGCGGATAATGACACATGGGCATCATCCCGACGCCTACTTCCGATTCAACCCACGAGGAACATCAAAGGAATCTTGCAAGTGGAGAAGGAGAACATACTTGAAGGCAAGATCGATTCACTCATGAGGAGGTTGGAGAAGATGGAGATAGAAAAGAAAGAGGCTCAAGATTTGAAGGCTCGCCGAAGCAAGATCCACATGCGAAGAATGCGAGAGAGTATGGACATGTCCACAAAGATTGTCGGAGGAAGCTAAGGTGCTCGACTACTTGAGGAAAGGAGAATTGACGAACTTCCGCTACGGGCAAAGTAGACCTCAATTTAATGCAAGTTCATCCATTCGAATTCGGTTCCGCTTCGTATACAATTGAAGGACTTCATGGACGAGCAAGCTAAGATCAACAAGGACACCGTCACCAAGTTCAAGGCCATAGACAAGGTGTTGGAGAACATCGATAGTAAAGTGATGGAGGTCGGAAGCTCCAATCATCAAGTGCTCAACATGATGAAGATGCTCGAGACGCAAGTTGGACAACTCGCAAGGCGCCTCACTAGTGATGAAGGGAAGCTTCCGATACAACCTAAAGGTCCCGAATCGGCAAAGGCTATTCAAACACATTCGGGAAAGGAGACCGAAGATCCGGAGCGTTCCGCGGGAGCAAGGAAGCTTAAACCATCCATTGGGACGGAGAAATTTGTTAAGGAGGAAGTTACGGGGATCGTCACCGAGGAGCCCGAGTTTGAGGTGCCGGGAGAAGACACGAGGATACCACAACTCAAGCCACGGTACTTCCGAGGTAAACTTGATAATAACTTTGAGAAGTTTGTGGAGGTTGTGCATAGACTTAGCATCAACATGCCACTATTGGATGCCCTTCAAGTACCTACATATTCTCGTTACTTTAAAGACATACTTGCAAATAAATATGAGATAGCAACACTCGGGGTGGATCATGTCAAGATGTCCGAGGAGTGTAGTGCCGCTATTGCTAACGGGCTAGAGAAGCAAAAGGACCCGGATGCCCGACAATTCCATGTTCTCGTTGGTTCATTCACATTCGAGAAAGCTTTATGCGACCTTGGAGCAAGTGTGAGCGTCATGCCAAGGGATGTGTTCGAGAAGCTACGCCTACAGTTGGAGCCTACGGGTATGTGCTTGGAGCTGGGTGGTAACTCCATTCGCTATCCCTTGGGCATCGCCGAAGATGTGCCCGTGAAGGTCGGACACCACTTCATCCCGGTCGACTTCGTGGTGCTCAAGATGGGAGAGAGGGAGAAGCCGTCGCTCATCCTTGGGAGGCCTTTCCTCAAGACTGTGGGAGATACTATTGATGTTGGCAAGGGGGAGATTATGTTCGACATTAACGGAGAAAGGAGTTCCTTCAAGTTTCAACCACGCCTCGAGGTATGCAATATGATTGAAGTTAAAAATGTTCCATCTCATTGTCACGTTGTTAAGGAAGAACCAAGGAAGAAGGAAGGGCTGAAGAAGAAGAAACAGTCGAAGAAGAAGGACGTGAAGAAAGTCAAGGAAGATTTTGCATCCGTCAAGACAAAGGAAGAAAAGCCGCCTGTGAAGACCAAAAAAATGACTAAGCCGGAAGACAAGTCTCGTGCCCAAGATGGTGCGGAAGTGGGTACCCAAGATTGCAACGCCGCGAGAGAGTGTTGATCCGAAGTAATCAAAGTGAAGAAGTCTAGCCATGGACTATAAACGAAGTGCTAAGCGGGAGGCAACCCGTTTTGTCGAGTCAAGAATAAGCTACGGGAGGACAACCCGATTCCGGGTTTTTCGAGTTTTTAATTCAGTTTTGAATTTTACTACGCAAAGACATTAGACTTAGAAGTGGTTGAACAATATTAGAGACATAATTCTCGGTTGAATATTTTGCTTGTGATCATAAACCCTTTACATGAACCCTCATATGTGTTTGTTTGCTTCTTTTCAAGAAACCACAACCAAATAAATTCAGAACCTAACTCAACCATTCATCCTCATTATGATGTTGTGGTTGACTTGTTTTTCATGCTAAAAACACGCGAGTAGAGCCACGACTTGTACCTAGGTGTTAATTAAATTTCAGCACGTGGTAGAACTCGCGTGAACCTAGAAACTAAACTTTTGGTTGGTTTAAAAATTTATATCCTTGGTTTCTCTAAGATTAGAATTTTTCTAAGCCTCCTTTAATTTTATTTCATTCAAAATCTCTCTCATTTAGCCAAAATTAGAACCTAAACCTATGCCCCCATGATCAAGCCGGAAAAGTTTTGCTCTCAACCAATGAAGGTAAACTATACCGGTGAGACCAATATCAATGTAGTCGGAAAATATTTTCGACTTACATTTGTTTTTAATGGTTTAAAAACTTCTCTAAATTTATGCTTGAGCTTTACCATAGCTCCGGAAATATTTTTAATTTTCGAAATTAGAGGAGTGCTTAGCCTTAAACATACTTAAAGGGAGGCGATCTAGTTAAAATTAATCATGCATGCACCATTGGATGCCCTTTCAACAACTTTCACCAAGACCACATGCAAAGGGCAAGCATGGGTGGGCAGCAAGCATATCTTTGCGGGGAATTTCATGGTGACATGTAAAGCAAGTGGAGCAAGGGAGCATGGACATGACTCAAAGCATGAAGCATCAAGTGGAAGGACCAATAATGCAAGAAAAAGAGTGGACGAGAGCGTTTGGGCGGTGCAACTCGTGGAGCACGCGGGCAAGGAAGTCATGGAGGAGAAATGATCGTGCTGGAAGAAAACCGAGCCAGGGAGGGGCACGAAGCCACCCAGGCTGGTCGGCCTAGGCCGGCTTCCCCTATAAAAGGAGCCCCCCTGCTCCCATTTTCTGCAGGCAAGCATCCCTCTCATTCCTCTATTTGTGTGCTCAAGTTTTCGTGCCCGAACCACCGTAGACATAGCCAACCTTCCCAAGCTTGATAGCTCAAACAATTCACACCCTTAATCCACTCAAAGTCCACATCCCGAAATAAGTTTTTAAGTGCCTAGTTACCGATTGCAACCTGGAATTTTAGTGGAGAGAAGAGTGCTGCAATCATGTGGAAGAAAACCACAAGTCTCTTCTCCAAGAAGAAGGGGTCATTGTCGTCCAAGCCATCTTCGACGACATCTTCGAGGGGGCACTCGGTTTCCGAGTGTCCTCGGAGCATGGAGGAGGACACGGCACCGCCAAGGAGGAATGACACTCTCCTCCTCAGTGGCATGAGAGCAACAAGAAGCACATCCATGAGGTTTACAGAACCTCAAGGGCGTACGGAGGAGCCACCCGTCCCACCTCGTCGATCGACCCGTTCATCTGCGCCACCTCCATACACTCCACGATACTCCACATATGGCTTCATCATATTGTCGGAGGAGGAGGAAAAGAAACTCTCTCGCCTTGAGAAGAGGCTTTTGGCAAACGTCGATATATGTTGGGGCACCTTGGATGGGTGCAATTCTCCAACGGGGGTGTCGGCAAACACCCACAAGGAGTTTGCCTTAGAAATCTTGATGACTATGGCGCATATCCTTGATGAGGGGGTGCAAAGTTTATCATTCCGTTTGGAGGGAATCCAACAAGTGGTTCCCTATGAGTATATTAGGGAGCTACATGGGTTCCAAAAGGGAGCCCGGAGAAAGTTGATGTGCGGATGGCATGTTGGATGGATTTTGGAATTTAATCTCCGAGAGAAGCCCACCAACAACGCAATTCTATCCGCAACCCCATTATCCAAGTATTCCACTCTTGGATGTGCAAAAGGATTATGGGGAGGATGAGGGAGACGAAGGTGACCGACACAGAGTTGAATTGGCTCTACTCGGCTTTAATTGCCAAGCGGCCAATAGACCCCTCATGCCTTATGATCAACCGATGGTGTTGCGAGGCAACATCGGGATCGGGAGATATTGGTTCGGGGTGCTACCTCTCTATGTTGGCTACTCCTTAAGGCCGGGGATTACAAGGAATTCCTAACATCTTTTACGTGGGACCCCTCTCGGATTTGAGTATTTGAAGCAAGGAAAATATATTAGTGGAGATGAGAGAGGAGGCTTTCATGTGGCCAAGGTGAACCTACCCCTTCCGGACCCAAGACTTAGGCTTTTCGTTCAAGGGAAGCAAGATTGGTTGGAGGAGGGACTCCTTGTCCGGCGAAGAAAAATAAAAGAGGAAGAATTGTAGAGGATGGATCTTCCTCCGCGCAAGCGGGTGGTGAACAACCAAACTATGTACCACCATTCGAAGGAATCCCTACTCCACCGAATTATTACGGAGGGCCAACAATGCAAGCATGGGGGAGTGGTCCGGCCATGCACCCACGAAATTATGTGGTGCCCAACGTAACCTTTGCGGAGCCCTACGCACAATACCCCCAACCACAACAAAGCATGGCCATAATTGGAGGGTATGCTACGAGAAACATGCAAAACGTCGCGGCCATCCAAACCAACGCGGCTCAACTTGGTGAAGGCAATGCAAATATTGCCTATGAGCTTGGGCGTCTTCACCTAGTACCACCGAAACAATTCGTTGGAGGGGATGTCCAAACCTACTATGAGCAAGGGTACAACTACCAAGATCATCAATACCAACCACGGCGGAGGATTAAGAAGAAGGAGGAGCTTTATTTTTCTTTCCTTTTACCTTTTTTCGTAATTTTCAACTTGTTTTTTGCTTGTGTTTGCGTAGTATTTTTCAGTTTTATTTAAATTTCAGCAAGTGTGTTAGTTTATTTTCAGCATGTACTTCAACTAGTTTTTATCATTAATAAAGACACCACCTTGTTTATACCTTAGGAAAAGTTATGAAATTTGTGTCATGATGATATATGATTATAATTGCCGCTTTGTTTATCTTTGTATTTGATTTATGCATGTTAAAGCTAGTGCTCTCTTAAAATACGAATCTGAATTTATCTAAATGCTAGCTTAATCTTTAGGGGAGGTTATGATTAAAATAAAGACCCGTAGTGTTTTATGTGCTCTCAAGTTTTAGATAGATTAAAGATGTTTTTTATTCCTAAAAATAATGCTAACCTTTTCATGAATATCACTTGTGTGTTGCTCTACCTATCCAAAGCCTTATAATATTTAAGTTCATAAACCTTAGTGTACAAGATTTATTTTTGAGTGAATTATTGCGAGGCCATGATTTCTGCGGTCCGAGACTAAGAAAATTTGGTCATTCTCGTTTTTGTGTACCTATCTTATTGCTAGCCTTTTATCCGTGCATCGTGTATCCCCACATTGGAGATCTCACAAACCTCGACGGATATCCACCCTTAAAACCAAATGTCATTTTTTGTGATTACCTTCTTGACCACAACCTATCGTTGAGGATGGATCATCATTACAAGGAAGATTGCAAGACGGCGCCAACATTGAAGAATTCAAGTATCTCTCCAAAGGAAAAGTATTCCCGTACCTACCTTATTTTTCACCTCTTTGCCGAGGACGAGCAACGTCTAAGCATGGGGGAGGAGGTAGGTACGATGCAATTTTAGAGTTCAAGGGGAGCAAAAAAAATTTAATGAGAAAGAAAAAGAAAAAAAAATGAGAAAGAGAAAGAAAGAAAAAGAAAATATATATGAGAAAAGGAAAAAATATATATATGAGAAAAAGAAAAAATATGAGTTGTGTAAAAATAAAAGAAAGTGAACTCCCGGTTCTCTAAAGTTCTCTAAAGTGCATTAGGAATTTCAAGGCTTCAAGATTAAAAGATCCATACTCATTTTCCAACCATGTGCAATCCGATAACGAGGACTTCCTTTGCGCCTCGGGATCACTCTTTGCCTTTGCACATGTCCACCTATCTCAAAGTGTGTGTATTTTTCTCTTTCCTCTCCTTGATATAACATTATTTTCCAATGACCTTTTTGACGAGTCTCGGTAAGACCATGAGAAGCTTGTCTTGTTTTGACAACATCTCATTTATAATATCTTGGTAGGACTAAACTTTCCCAAAACTCCATATAAAACCTCGCCCCCACACACACACACATATATATAGAGGGGGTATATTATACAATACCTTCGCTATTGAATAATATTCAGCACCCGACCCCTCCGCCACGCCGGTCCCATCTCCACCCCGGTTTTTTCGTCCCACCTCTCAGACGACTTTTCCCCTTTCCGAGCTCACTCCACCCCCACCCCACCCACCCCGCAGAACCCCCACCTCCCCGACAGTTCTCCGCAGCCGGCCGCGATCCAATCCCCCGCCGTCGGCCGCGATCCATCTGCACACCCCACCCCCGCTCAACCCTGTTCGTCGACGTCGAGCTCCACGACGCTCGGTCTCCTCTCCACCGAGCCCAAACCCTACCCGGCGGCGCTGCGGTTCCACTCACCGGCGCACCTCTCCGGCTTCTCCGCATGCGGATTCGATGCGGGCACGCACGGATCAAGGGCGGCGGAGACTCCGAGCTCTTCCGCGGTGGCGACCCGAGTTCCTCCCGCGGCGGCGGCCTGAGCTCCCCTGCGGCAACGACCTCGAACCTTCCGCAGCGTCAACCTCGAGTTCTCGGCCCGAGCGTACCTGCAGCGGTGACTCCGAGCTCTGCGGTGGCGACCTCGCGGGGCGCGCGATGACCTACATGCCACGGCCCAAGGACGAGTGTGCGTGGGCACTCCCCTTCTCCTCCCTCAACATGCAGCTCTGGAAGGAGCTCGACCTCTACGCCACGCCTGCAAACTGCGCCAATGTTCCCGGCTTTTCCACTAGACACCAGGTTCGTCATGCTCAGCACCTTTCGATGGCTTCGGTGGTTTCTGAGATGGGTGACTCTGAGGTGTTCGATGAATTGCCTCACTGGGATGACGAAGAGATGTTTGTTGCTCTCTTTATCATCAATTGGATATGCCTGTCTGCATTACAAAGCATTTTTTGGCATGCCATAACTCTATTTGAATCTGATTGTAGGAATTGATATTTAACCTTTCAATCATATGCTCGTGAACATAGCGACTTTAGAGTATGAATATCTTACAAAATGATCGCGGTTCACATGTGATTCTGAAAGGAACAAAATGTTATTTTTTTTCTGGCTGGCCCCTATTTTTGCTTGTAAATAAGTATTGCCTTTGAAAATTGATGTCTGCTTTTATTTTTATTTACTTGTTGCTACTTTTAAATGTGTTTATCCAGTGCTAATTTTCCTGTTCTTGATCTCGCATCTGTAAAGAGTTTAAGACTCGTTTCCTTCTTTGTTTTCCATAACAGATCCTGCTGTAGCTGTCTAGCTGAGGTCAAGGACACATGATTGATGGAGATTAAGTAAGCAGGTTGGCAAACAACAACGAATTCAGCTATTTGTTGCAACTAATAATATGATAGAAAGCTGGATTATTTCTTTTCCTTTGAACAACCACGGATTAAGCTATTTGCATGGTTCTTTTGCTGGCTTTTTTGTCTTCAATTTGTCGCAGCAGATGACCTTTTGTCCAATAGGTGAAAATTCATTGTACATGTTTGTTAGATTCAGGGTCTGATTTTTCACATCCTGATTTCCCACCTTTGTAGAGTGAATAGTTAGTACTCAGTCTTAATCACCCAGGTTCTCGCAGATTAGATGCTGCCATGCCGGTGAAAGATCACTAAACATATGTAGAGCATTAGAACCTGAATATTGCAGTATTCAGTCTTTGTACCACTCTTTTTTTGCTTGCTGTTATAGAATTTAGTTTAAGATGTGCTATAATGGCATTAAACAGATACCTTCATGTTTTTTCCTTTCCAATATTGATTATATGCTTTCTAGTGTCATCTCATATCAATCCAATCAAAGCTTTCAACCCCTAAACCAGATGTTGGTGTATTTATGAAATTGTCACCTGAAATTTGTATTCAAGCCTCGTTTGCTATAAATTGTATCCGGAGCATTTGCAGTAAATTATTGGTGTGTTATCCAATCTTTATTGTCGTTTCGTTTCAACAGTCATCTTAACAATTAGATGTAGCTGTAAGCTAAGCTGTAATGTTTTGTAAACTTAAACTCTCAATCATATAATCGATTTACACTTTCAGAATTTTTCTATATTAGCAATCCCTTTGTCAGTAGAAAAAATAATAGTAATTGCACTTTTTGTCCTTATGGGTTGACTAGTGAAGGAAGATTTCTCCAGCAGGACTGTCACTACATTTTAGTAAATATTTTCAGGATTCATTATTTGTATGTGCCATAGTATGTAGAAAGAATGAAACACTTCATTTGTGCTCATCAAAGTTGTTTACATAATATGTTCAATCCATTGCTGCAATATGCAGTAAATTTTGACATATAACTGAGCTGTAAATGACTTTCTAGCTGTTTGTTCCATTAACTAGTTATAGCCTTCTCTTGTAGTTTTGATGTAATATTAAATGTTTAGCACACATGTGCTATTATCCGGTTATATAGTCAAACACCTTAATTTATTTTTTTGTCTAAACACATGATCTATTCTCGATCTTTATCATTTCAATCATATACTCGTTAATATATGTTGGTTCAATGTACTTTGCCAACAATGGCAATTGATGTGGTTCATCATATTATGCGTGCATCATGCCTGCATTTTTTCCATTTTCTTTATCTTAGATCTGTTGTTCTTTGCTGATAGATATTGGCTATATCTCAGGTGACAAACCTACGGTGGTGAAGGCTTGCACCTTGCTGAAGAATTGGGCACAAGCAGTGCTGGAATAGTATTCAGGCAACGCAAGGACATTAAGTCAAATGACGAATTTTAATTTTTTTATGATAAAGGCGCACACAATTTTTTCAGTTGTCACAATATTTCGTGCACAGTATATTCAGAATCTGATGATATTAGCCGACTGTTCATACAAAATTATTTCAGTACTTGCTACTTCGTCAATTAGCAAAGCATGTGGCACTTGTGTGTTTTGGAATGTAAATCATCAGCGTGTGCAGAATTTGTGAATCTACAAACAAGCACTGGGTTTGATGATTTAGTATTATGAACTTATCATTCTAAAACCATTCTAGTTCATTTCACCAGTTTTTTTAATAAACTCCCATGTTATATTCCATTACGTGTTTTTCAATGTCAATTTTTCTTAGCAAGATTTGTGTCAGGCACATTGGTTTTATCATAACAAAGCTTTAATTTTTAACTAGGGGCATCTTTTGAAAAATGAGACAACTACGTTGGGAGAGAAAAACCAGAAGCCACGTCGGGGCAGAATGGCTTGCGGGCCCATAAAAAAATCGGAAAACGTAACTCGAAACATTAGAAAAACCAAAAAAATGTGGGGGTAGAAAAAACCCAAAACCAACGCCGGAGAAAACGGGCAGGTGGGTGGGGTGCGGTCCGCGCTCGCACCTCTCGCGTGGGAGGGTCTCGGGTGCTTGAATAAGCTATTCGGTACCACAGGTACCAAATAGCGGAGTCATATATATATATATATATATATATATATATATATATATATATATATATTATGAGAGGGAAAGGAGTAGAATAAATAGGCTTGAGAGACAAAGTGAGATGAGAGTTCATGAGCAATATGCAAGATGGTTTAAATTTGTGAACTTGGTTTAACTCTTTTTCATCTCGTTCTTTATTTCAAAATTTACGAGATCTATTTAAACTTTGGAGCATGTTAATACTTGTGGGATAAGCTTAAGAATCTACCCTCCGTAGAGATGAAGGCTAGTACATTATGAACTTTAACGAATTAAATTTTTGAGAGCATTATGTTTTCTCATGTATGATCAAGTGCAAGGTTTAAACAATG
This sequence comes from Cenchrus americanus, assembly GCA_947561735.1. NCBI lineage: Eukaryota > Viridiplantae > Streptophyta > Magnoliopsida > Poales > Poaceae > Cenchrus > Cenchrus americanus. The sequence continues at coordinate 224,612,163 of OX387245.1, read as the reverse complement.
AAGGGCAATGATTATATCCATCGAAGGCTTACTCGAGGACGAGCAAGGTTTAAGCATGGGGGAGCGTTGACGGTGAAATTCCGTCAACCTAGCCATGAATTTACCTTCCGTGTTGACATGAGTTTTATACTTTATCCATTGGTACTAACCCCCTTGGTATAACAAGTTCATTCGTGCATGTCGGTTTTGGAGTTTAGTGTTTATGCGGGGTTTTGACGTAGAAAGCAAGACTTCGGGGTAAGTTCATCAAGCACCATGTGACAAGACCTTGAAGCCCCGTACAAGTCATGCAATGAAGCACACTCGACTCCAAGAAGCCCAAGTACCAAACCCGAGAAGATGACAAACTCCAAGGACCTACCCGGAAAAGTGCTTGAATCTTGCGGGACAAGGAGCTACGTCCAACTCGGAGAGAAAGCGATGACAAGGGCCCACATGCGAAGGGGGGAAGGATCTAGAAGACTCGGGAACCGACGCCACGCGAAGGAGGCGGACAAGCGGGCTGGATAGGCCCGGAGCCGGTCGGCCCGGCCCGGTCCGGGGGCCCATTTGCCTCCCCCTTTGACCTAGCGCCAATCGGGCTATTTAGTCAAGAGCCACGCATCGATCAATTCGTCATCGGCCGCCGAGGAGCGAGAGAAGAGAGGGACACCATCTCGGAGAGGAGAGGGTCGAGCTAGTTGACTAGGGTCTCCCTAGCCGACGTGGGAACCTTGCAAGGAAGACCATGTCGAGTTCCCCGAGCTAGAAGCAAGATCAAGGTAGGATCCCGGTGGTGATCTTGTTCATATATCATTGTACTAGTTGATGTATCAAGTTGAATCCGATTCTTAGCGACTAAGTGTTTCTCCGAAATCTTCGTTTTCGATCGGCTTTGCTTATTTTAGATCTATTCTCGAGATAGATCACATAGGGTGTTCTTGTAGCCGCGGTGGCAAGAGGTGCATGCTCGATCTTCCGAAAGAACTCGACTTGTCCTCGGACTCATCCTAGACTACCCGCATGAATAGGAGTACGTTGTGACGAACGGGGGCTCGACGGGCGGGCGGTTTCGGAGTCGGACGGGAAACCACGGTTTAAAGAGGCTTCTAATGAGATTTGATTTGCTACTTCTTCTTTTGCTTGGAACTTCAACAAAAGGCTCAACCCGATCTTTCTAGATCGGTTTATCTACCCCCTCTATCTTTGTTACCTCCGGTCTTTAGTAGATTAGATTCGTTCTTATGTTGATTCTTATGATTAGATGCATTAGGGTTTTATCTATCGAAGATTGAAGTTACTTGGCATTACTGGATCATCTTTTGCGTCACAATTTGTTCCACGGATTCGATACCTTGGGTTCTCCACTCGAGGGAAGAAGGGTCCCTTGACTACGACGGGAGATTTGTCCGCTTGCAAGTCTAAACGAACTTTGATACAACTATTAACCGTTAACAAGCCCCTTTTTCGGCGCCGTTGCCGGGAAACAAGTGATCAAGATTTGTTCTTTTATTGCCTTTTTGTGATTTTCAGTTTTCTTTTAGTGTTTCTTTTTGCATCTACTAACTTTTGATCATCCTCAAAATCAATATAATCTAGTTTGTCTAACCCTAGTTTTATTAGATTTGTTTTTACTTTTGTTTTTGCATATTTTGTTTATCGCTAACCCTAACGGGATATGGACGGCTACCTCTCCAACAAACCCAATAATTTTGTGGATGATCCGAAGAAAAACTTTACGGGCTAAGGAAATGCGAAGCACATCAAGCTAAAAAGCTGGATTTTGTAGATTCAAAGTCGGAAGACAAAGGATCGAAGGAATCTCCGAAGAATCCACCACCTCAAAGTCCTCGGGAGAATCGACTTCCACCAATGGGTGAACCACCGCCGCAAGAACGTAAGATCGGGGAGCTATGCACCCGGACATCATCGACCTACCAATCTTGAACCTTGAGGAGATCGGAAGGCCGTTCGAGATCAAGACCTCAACAATCCGCATGGTGCAACATTCACCCTTCACCGGTAAAGAGGATCCGAACCTTCACCTTCAAGCATTCATTCAACTATGTCAGACTTTCAACATGGATGGGGTGACTCAAGACCAAATGAGGGCAAGGCTTTTTCCGTTCTCACTACTCGGGAAGGCTTTGCAATGGTTCCACTCTCAATCGGCGGAGACGGTACAAAATTGGAAAATGCATCACACATTTACAATATGATGCCCTTGCAACTGTGATGGAAAATGCAAAGAATGGGGGGAGATAAGAGGTCTGGTTCTAAACTTGGTAGAGGGTGGTATCACACATTTACAATATGCAGATGATACCATAATCTTCTTAAATATGGATGAACAGTCAATTGTGTACACAAAATTTCTTTTGTACTGCTTTGAGAACATGTCAGGGCTGAGAATTAACTACCAAAACAGTGAGATTTTTGTTTTGGGAGGTACAGAGGAGGAAACTTCTAGAGTGGCCAAGATGTTAAACTGCAACATAGGCCAACTGCCTATGAAATATCTTGGGATTACGGTGAGCAACAGACATATGGCTGCTGCAGATCTTAGCTATGTGTCTCAGAAGGTGGAGAAAAGGGTCCCTACCTGGAAGAGTGTGGGCCTATCTTCTGGAGGCAAAATGATCTTAATAGAATCTTGTCTTAGTTCAGTACCAAATTATACTATGAGTGTGTACTCACTGCAAGATGAAATACACCAGAAAATGGGTTCAGCTAGAGCGAATTTCTTGTGGCAAGGCCCGTACATGAAAAAGAAGTATCATATGGCCAAGTGGTAATTCTTAGCCTCGCCGAAGAATGCCGGGGGCGTTGGCTTCACCAACACTAGAGTGATGAATAAATGTTTGTTATCTAAGTGGATCTACAAAATAGAGAAGGGAGATGACACACTCTGTTGTAACTTATTGAGAAGGAAGTACCTAGGAGAGAAAGGGATACAGCTGCAAAAAGAGGAATGGATCACTGTTTTGGAAAGGATTGGTGTCTGTCAAAGATGAGACTGCTAGAGGGCTAGTTTACATGGTAGGGAATGGAAAGTAGGTGAGATTTTGGCTAGATGTCTGGAGTGAGAAATGTCCACTGATGGTTACTTTTCCAAGAATTTATACTATCTGTAACCAACAAGGATGGTCTGTGGCAGGTTCTCAAAAATGGCTCCATCAATCTGACCTTTAGAAGGAATTTTGGTGAGGAAGAACAAGAAGAGTGGGATGATCTGAGGAGAATTGTAGAGAACATGGCTTTAAATGCAGAAACGGACTCTGTCAGATGAGTTTTTGAGAAGTCTGGATTATTCACCACAGCTTCCCTTTACAGGGAACTCACTTTTCCAGGGGTGCCTAACAGATGGATGATGAATATTTGGAATGCTAAGCTACCTTTGAAAATCAGGATGTTTCTGTGGCAAGTGTGCAACAACAAAATTCAATCTGCTGACCAGCTTGATAGGAAAAATTGGAAAGGTCCGACGGAATGCAAATTGTGTGGTCAATATGAAAATACATAACACATCTTTACCCAGTGTGTGCTGGCACAGTTTGGGTGGTGCATCTTGAGAGACGCCTTAGAATGGAGTGTTGCACCAGCAAATTTAGATGAGATACATGAGAATTTGGTAGAGGGGTCATTTAAAACAATTGGTTTTTTTTTTTTCATCTTCGGCTGTTTGGCTTGGAGCTTATGGCTCATTAGGAATGACTTAGTGTTCAATGATGTAATTGTAACACAGCCTGATGTGTGCATTTTTCGCACAATCTCCTTGATGCAGAAATGGAGAATATTACACGGGTAGGCCTGGGAATGGATCAGGATCCGACCCTAATCCCAATCCGATCCTAATTTGTTATTTGCCCGATCCAACTCTATCCAGCCCTCACCGATTCGATTTAACTCAATCCAATCCAATCCGGAGTTTCACAACATCCTAATCCACTCCAATCCAATTTTGAGCCCAAGGGCTGTGTGCACTCTACGATCCAAGGGCCTTCACAAAGATGTGCTGCCACTAGCAACATAATGCTACTAGCCACTGCAAGGGCCTTCTCAAGGGCTTTCCCAAACAATTACTAGCAAATACATATATTAATAAATATAAAGTACAAGTGTAGGAGCAAAGGCCCTTCCCAAACAATTACTAGCAAATGCATATATTAATAAATATAAAGTATAAGTGTAGGAGCAAATGCAAACAGATCACAGGTTAGGTGCTTCAATAAAATACAAATGTCTCTCAAGTGAACTGAGTGCTTGCTGTTTCCTGCAGGTGAATGGAGCTGCCGCTGTTCCATGAGGATCCTGATAATCATTAAGATATGAGGGATAATCTGGTGGACATGAAGCTTCTCTCGTCCTCGCGATCTGAAGACTGAAGCAACTTTATATCCTTTACCTTTCCATCTGTTGTTTTTTCTTAGACATTCTATATAAACTGTGTTGAAGTGGTTGTGTTAGTAGAGAGGGTTTAGAGTGAGGTAGTTTGAAAGCATTTGGAACATTGTGTTTGTTTTGGCTTGTAATTCTGAACCTAAGTGCTATTCTTGTAAACTGGTATCCCTAGTGCAATCTGAGCTTTTTTAGTAAAGTCGGGCTGTATGGCCATTTATCTAAATAAAGAGTCTCAGAGAATCGGTTCTTGCTTCATAGTTTTTGATCAATTATGGTTGGTGCTATACTTTTTCATTACAGAAGAGAAGCGTTTGTAGCGAAAAATCCATCCCACAACCAACAGGTGCAGGTTGGTTTGTAGTTACATTACTGGATAGGACCAGGTTGTTTGAAGGTGTAGTAAAACAAAGACAAAAACTATTTCAACAGACCCCCTCTTGAATATGGAGGCCTTGAAAAACAATACTGCAAAAATTGCTACTACTCTACAATTCGGTTTGCCTCTGTGTATGCTAGGATGTCGGGTTTGATTGTCCCAACCAACTGATCAAATGCGCCACCACCTGTGCATTGTTGTTGCATTCTGTGGTGGCAATTGAACATCCAGCCAGTGTTACTCGCTACCAAACAGCCTGTGCATAAGTGCAATCAGCAACCATATGGAAGTGTGGCTCTGCCGTCTCCTTGCTTACTCCATAGTACGTCCATCCTCCTCCAAGAACCAGCCATGGCAGGCACCAAAGACGAAGCTTCTACTCCTCTTCACGTCGTGGTGTTCCCATGGCTGGCGTTCGGCCACATGATCCCGTTCCTCGAGCTGTCCAAGCGGCTGGCGCGCCGTGGCCACGGCGTCACCTTCGTGTCCACGCCGAGGAACGCCGCCAGGCTGCTGTGCGCCGCCGTCCCGCCGCCGGAGCTGTCCGCCGCGCGCCTCCGCGTCGTCGCGCTGGACCTTCCGGAGGTCGAGGGCCTGCCGGACGGCGCCGAGTCCACGGCCGACGTCCCGCCGGAGAAGGTCGCGCTGCTCAAGAAGGCGTTCGACGGCCTCGCCGCGCCTTTCGCAGAACTCGTCGCGGAGGCCTGCTGCGCCGCCGAACACCGGCACGGTGAGGGCGCCGCGTTCTCGAGGAAGCCGGACTGGATCATCCTCGACTTCGCGCAGAACTGGGTTTGGCCAATCGCCGAAGAATACAACGTCAGTCAGTGTCCTAGCCAGTAAAAGGCTAAAACCTCTTGTTTACTTAGTATGAGGTTACCCTTTTTTTTTTGCTTGAAACAGATCAAGTGTGCCATGTTCATCATCGTGTCGGGGGCGTTCTTGGCTTTCGCCGGCCCGCAGCACGAGAACGAGGCTCACCGCCGCAGGACGACGGAGGACTACATGGTCCCGCCGCCGTGGATCCCTCTCCCCTCAACCATGGCGTACCGCCGCCACGAGGCCGAGTGGATCGCCGCCGGATTCCGGCCGAACGCCTCCGGCGTGTCCGACATGGACCGGTTCTGGGAGATGGAGCGGCGCCCCTGCTGCCGCCTCATCATCGTCCGCAGCTGCCCGGAGGCTGAACCGCCGATGTTCCCGCTCCTCGCGCGCCTCTTCGCCAAGCCCGTCGTGCCCGCCGGCCTCCTCCTGCCCAACGACGCTGCCTACGACGAAGCAGACGATGGCGCCTTGAATAGCGACGGCGACGAGCCCACGTCGGTCGCCATGCGATGGTTGGACGCGCAGCCCCGGCGGTCGGTCATCTACGTCGCGCTCGGGAGCGAGGCGCCGGCGACGGCGGGCCACGTGCGGGAGCTCGCGCGCGGGCTGGAGCTTTCTGGCGCGCGGTTCCTGTGGGCGCTCCGCCCGCCCGCGGGCATCCGTCCCGCCGAGCCGCTGCTCCCGGACGGTTTCGAGGGGCGCGTGTCGGGACGCGGGGTGGTGCTCTGCGGGTGGGTGCCGCAGGCGAGCGTGCTGGCGCATGCCGCCGTGGGCGCGTTCCTGACGCACTGCGGCTGGGGCTCAATGGCGGAGGGCCTGTTCCGGTGCGGGCTCCCGCTGGTGATGCTGCCGTTCGTGCTTGACCAGTGTCTCAACGCGCGCGCCGCGGCGGCGCGGGGTCTCGGCGTCGAGGTGGAGAGGGACGGCGACGACGGGTGGTTCCGCGGGGAGGACGTCGCGGCGGCGGTGCGGCGGGTGATGGCGGTGGGGGAGGAGGAGGGCGAGGCGCTGGCGCTGGCGCGCAACGCGCGGGAGGCTCAGAAGGCGGTGGTCGGGGACATGGCGAGGCAGGAGGGATACGTGGATGAGCTGGTCGAGCACCTGCAGCGATGCAAATGAGTGGCGAGATTGTTCAATGTGCTGAATAATTGTTGCGTCTAATTTGATGGCTTAGAGCGCTCCCACTTCCCAACCCCAGTCTTTATTTCCAAGACTCTATCGCAAGAATGTATGGTCGTCAATGCAGATTTTGTATCATGGAGTCTATTGCTCTCGGATCTTTTTGCTCTCGTTTTATTAAATAAGCGGACACATCGAACATGCAGTCATACAGGATCCGCACGGGTCTCGTTTTGCGCGTAGACTTGGTGTTTAATTTAGATTTGGTTTCTTAGCTTTCACCAGTCTCTCATCATTAAATTGTTTGCCACATCATCAAATTGCTTATGTGGCAGTATAATCAATGACTTTGGACACTACCTTACATGTACACAAAATTTCACCATACGAAATTCATTTGATTGTTTCTTATGAAAAGCAGGATAACAAGTTCTTCACGGGAGTTTACTGGAGCTGTGGTAAACACTGTTAGATCGCGCTAGGAAAGGAGACCAATGGATTAAAAAGGTGTTTTTTATATTTATTTTTTATGATTTCCAAAAATTTATGGCCTAAAAAAATTTGTAAAATTATATGGATGTCTCCATTCAAATGACGGTAGCATTGCAATCGTTGTTTGAAATGGTGGTTAGCTCCTACCGCCATTTGAAACGGCAGTAGTGAAACTAACTCCACGGCAGGTACTGTAGCACTCCCAACTGCCAATTCAAATGGCAGAAACGGTGGTAGGGGTCATTCTGTTTCTAAAAAAATCATAACTTTTTTATAAACTTGGATGGAGATTAACTTTATATGAAAATTGTAGCTTTTGTCGAGATTTACAACTTTCTAGTTCAAAATTTTTCATTTGAAGTCATGTTGATGCTCAAATAAATCGATACAAATGTTTCTTCTCTTGACGCGTATTTTTTAAAATATATATTTCTTTCACATGAACCTAGGATGTAGATAAAAGTTATACGAAACTTGTAGCTTTCGTCTAAGAGTTACAACTTTGTAATTCATACTTTTGTCATTTAAAATCATTTTGATGCTCAAATAATCAAAAATATATTCAAATCTCAAATTTAATGGGATTTCTTTTTCTCTCAACAACATATCTTTTAAAAAATATAATATTATCATATTCTTGCACATGGAAGTAAACTCTACACCAAAATTGTGTATCTCGATAAGGTCTACAACTTTGTAGTTCAAACCATCTTTTTGAATTCAATTTGATGCTCAAATGATTGATATAATGTTTAGATTTAAAATTCAAATTTTAGATCTTCATAGTATGTCAATTACTTCCTCAAGTTGACTTCAAATGAAAAAAGATTGAAGAAGAAAGTTGTAGATCTCGACGACAACTACAATTTTCATTCAAAGTTTATCTTCATTCCTGTTTGTACAAAAAAAATTAAGTGGATTGGCTCCTACAGCTGTTTGGAACGACTATCAGGAGTTCTACAGTGCCCGCCGCGGTGTTAATCACAACTGCCGTTTTAAATGTCGGTAGGGGCCGTAGGACCACTATGGTTTTACAAAATAGGCTATATATTTTTGAAAAATCGTAAAAGTAATAAATGTAAAAAATAAACTATGCTCTGCCCCTACACAGGCTGAGTGAAATGACTACATAAGAGCAACTCCAAGAGCCTCACTAAATATCACTAGCTAAAATACCGATTGGCTAGTATGTAAAATGAAATAGCTAGTAAAAAGTTGATGAAATCCAACGGACTAGCTAAAATCAACTCTCCATATGCTCCACCGCTAGTGGGTCCCGCATGTCATACTCATGTACAAGGGGATAGCTAGCGGAATGGCTAGCCAAAGATGGCTAGTGAAGCCCCCGGTTTAGCTAGTGGAAAATAACTAGGACAAGTTTAGCTAGTCTGTTGGATTGAATTTTTGAGCAGATTTTCTACTTTTTAGCTAGTAAAAGCCAAAATAGCTAGTCTCTTGGAGTTGCTCTAATCTCGAAGAAGCCCAATGTAAAGTTGTCGTGGTCCCCGAATGGGCTCAACTCAAGTGTATCTGGGCTTTATCTTCTGAATCCAAATTCCGCCTCGATATCCCCAATTTCTCTCCGTGCTGCTAACAAAACGTCACCCAGAGTAGAGTTACAATGATGCCTCAAAAGTCAAAACCTCTCACCCAGAGTAGAATTAACCACAATGATGCATCGCACGTCGGACCACGTTCTCAGTAAGTTAACTTATTACAAGTATAATAAGTATAATTTGCTTCGTTTAATTCATGAGGTGAAACTTTTAGGTCATCTTTCAAGGTCTGAACGTAGACAATTTTAAAAAATAATATACAAATAGAGCAGAGATTACAAGATGAATCCATTAAGTCTAACTAATCCGTCATTAGAGATTAGTTATTGTAGCACGATGTTGTCTGTCATAACATAATTAGGCTAGTTAGATTCGTCTCGAAAATTAACGTAATGGTTGTGAAATGAGTTTTGTCAGTAACCTACATTTAATACTCCTAATTATTGTCTGAAAAATTGATGTGACGGTTCCAGGGAACGCTTTACACCGATTATTCCGGCAAACAATATCCACCACCCGCAGCTCTCAAGAACCTTCAATTTGTAAGAAAGCGACGATTTCCAAGGATGGATTCGGATGTCTGGAAATCCGAATTATCCGTATTCGTATCTGCTAAAAACGTTAATATAGATATCCGTATTCGTTTCAAATATGGATTTCAGTTGGATGTATTCGAATCCGATTTTCAATATTATCCGTATTCGACATTATCCAAACTATCTGACAAAAAATCCAACATTATCGTATCCGCAAGAAATAAAGTACCAATAGAAACCATTTAAAATTTATTTATATTAATAAATATTAATTACAAATTATGTTAATTTAATATTGCTAGTAAAATAATTATTTACACCATTTTAACTATTAAAATTATATATATAACAACTAACTAATTATACTAACCTAATATTACTAAATCATGTGATGATATTTTTTAAATAATTTTGATGTGTCTAATCATGATAATTTAAATACATTATGTTATTTAGCAAACAAATAAATTATATTTAAATGTATTTATGTACTTGTTTTTACTAATAAAATATGTTTATATATTTACAAAATTACTTATTTTATATTTATTGTGATATATTAATTATTTATTTATTTAACATGTTATTTGCAATAAGATATCTATTATGTATAATGATCATACTTTACTCTCTACTTGTAACATGATTTGATCAATTATAAAACCATCGACAAATGAAATTGATACTCATTATAACTCTATGCTACAAATCAAGTAAGTATCCGAATGCGAATCCAAATTCGAAATATCTGTTTTGTATTTGTATTCGATAATATTCGTATCTGAATTTGAAATAAAATGTGATAAATAGTGACATCGAAATTCATATGTCTGCATGTCCGACCCGGATCCATGCCTAGCGATTTCTTTGCCTTTTTTACTTTCTTTAAGGAGGCAATTAAACGAAGAGGCCTCTCCATTTAACCTTAATTTGTTTACTATATGCTTTATTATTTTGCATGTTTGTGATAATTTTTTGAGTAGGACGAGATCAAAGTTGAGGAAAAAGTCAACAACAAATATTTTGATACAAAAGGAGTAGAAAATGCGGGAGCAACAAGGATCGGCATGTTAACTCTACAGAGACTCCAAAGAACACAGTACAACTAAAAACCTGAATTACCCCACGCATAAGACTGAAATTGTGAACAAATCAATCATACGGGGATATTTAAAAAAATACGGCAGTAGGGCGGGGGAACGACCAACCGACCAATTCAGATATAATAATAAAAGAACACGCAAGCCAATTCCTAGTACAACTGAAAACATAAAAAAGATTAAAACCAGGCAGGACCCAAGGCGAAGGGGACATTTCCCAACACCGTACTCATCTAGTCAAGGTACAAATATCATTTCCAAGCATCCATTTAACCCCCGAGGGAGCCACAATTCATTTTCATCTTCACACTGAGGACGGAAAGCAATCAGTCCCAAGCGCTCTGACCACCACCATAGCCGCCACCACCGCCGCTATAACCACCACCGCCATATCCCGATGACCCACTGCCGTATCCAACACCACCACCACCATAACCACCAGCACCGCCACCATACCCACCACCACCCCTGTCTCGTCGGAAATCACGACCGCCAAATCTGGCACCGCCACCTGATCTGCGGTTTCTACCGCCACCACCTCCAAAGGATGAACGGGCAGCGTAACGCTCAAGCCACGGAGGAACCTCCTGGTTGGCCTCTTGCATGAGCACACTCAAATCCCTTGCAAGAGAAGTGTTGCTCTCATTGAAAAATGCTGTCGCCAGGCCAGATTTGCCTGCACGCCCAGTCCTTCCTATCCGATGGACATAATCATCTATATCATTTGGGAGGTCAAAATTGATCACATGAGCAACATGTGGTATGTCAAGGCCACGAGCAGCGACGTCAGTCGCCACAAGAATGGGAGTTGCTCCACTCTTGAACGATTTAAGAGCATGTTCCCTTTCCTGCATATAAGCAGTAAAACATATGGTCAACATGACATCAAGGAATCTATAGAATATTATATTAATAATGGCAACATCACTGCAGTAGTTGCACAACCAAAATAAGGATAAACATATGTGGTCAAAATTCAGTTCTTGCACATGAACATTGAATATATTTTTCAGATATCCAACTCTTTATGTTCATGTTGTAACCATATTATCCAGGAAAGAAGGGACAATGAGATTTCTTTTTGTTGGATTTCTTTTTTAACAAAAACCCAGAAACGAATTGCAAATCTTAAGAATCAGACAAACTAGCATGTGATTAGATTTCAAGTTTTCTACATCTAGCAGATACACAATGACGTCAAAACAAAAATAGCTACAGATTGCTCCTGATGTATCATTCACAATCTACTTGTGGCAGTTACAAATCAAATTCGTGCAAATCAATTACTCGTATAATCTTCTAAAAAATCTACATCTGCATGCAATTACATGTCGTCAGGTCTGACCAACAATTATTATTTTATTAAATATGTCATTTATGTGATATAAAATCACAAGTGTAGATAAGCATTATTCAATGCAAATCTAAGGGTATGTACAACAGTTAGACAGCAGCTGTCTATTTGAGTCCACATAAGAGCAAGTATTATAATTGGCGAAGAACGGGCTATATCCTACGTGGTGGAAAGAGAAAGTAAGAGAGAGAGTGAAACGGGTTGTTCGCACAGCGCCAGCAGGAGCGGGCGAAATGCAGTTGCCCCCACCGTTCCCTTGGCTCTGATTGGTTCAATCCATGAAAAGCATTCAAGATGGCGGGGTCCACCACCACAGCTCCTTTCGTTTGCCTGATGAGCTGGCCATCGGCGACATTATAATACTTGCTCTAAGCAAAATGAGATGACATGGCCATCATTAAATGAGGAAAGAGGGTGTTGCTGTCTACTATCTCATCTACTACTCTGGCCCGTGCTCCCATGCAAAACAACATCAACTAGAGAGGGTATTAAATAGCAAATAGACAGCTAAACAGACAGCAGCTGTCTAAACTGTTGTAGAGCTGTCTATTTAGCTGTCTGTGTATGTCAAATAGACAGCAGCTGTCTAAACTGTTGTACATGCCCTAATATCATGCTCATCACAAAAGTTTAAGTATTAAAAGGGTTGACTCTTATCATAATAAATGAAATACACCTAGTAACTTCAGACAGAGGAAGTTTTAAGTATTAAATGTTATTGTAACAAATCCAAAATGCACTACACTTTTTTTTTGGCTCCAGCTGCAAAGCATGCAGGCAAGTCAAATATGTACCTGTTGTGTCCTGTCTCCATGAATGCTAGTTGCAGGAAAGCCATTTCTAAAGAGCCAGTCCTCCAGAGCATCAGCGCCCCTCTTTGTCTCCACGAAGACCAAAGTAAGAGCTTGCTGCATCACAGAAATTAAACAGAAGATAATGAAGAAAAGTGTCAGCAGTTCAGAAATGTGAACTATGAAACAACATGGTACATAAAAAACAATCCTATAAAGCATAATACCTTCCCATGTGTACCATTGGCCTTCTGTGCATGAAGAAGGTCCATCAGGTAGCTACGTTTGTCTGCATCAAGGACAAACTCCACCCTCTGAACAATCAAATCAGTACTTGAACCAACTCTCCCAACAGCAAGAAAGATGTAATCAGCAAGGAAATCAGCAGCCATCCTCTGCATAACAAATATACAAACCATCAGCACAACAGAATATGAACATGCCAGATTACTTAACAGCAACTTGTGATGGTTTAATCATGTCATATCAGAAAGAATATGGTCTATATGTGCTAGGTGTCTTCAGGGCCCATGGTAATGTGGCTGGTAACCCCAGCATAACACTGATCAAATGTAATCACTGCTACGCTTTCAATAAAGCTGGGCGAAAGCTTTTGATCAAAAAGAAAGAAAGAAAATGGTCTGTAAGCAAAAGCTTTTGATCAAAAAGAAAGAAAGAAAATGGTCTGTAAGCAAGCAAAATCAGCTCCCTAATACTCTTTGGCAAGCAAGACAACCTAGTTGAGCCATTGGCCCTAAATATAGTTGATAGAGTAGTCCATACTCCACCTTCAGAATTTGCTTCCATGCAAAATGTTGTGGCACACCATAACATTCTCTCCTAACTAACCATCCATGCATAGCACCGAGCATAAACAACTTTGAAAGAGAAAGCAGTACTATCCATACCGCATAGTAACATGAGGTAACAAAATTCAGAATAAGCTTTTGAGCTTCTTCATAAGTTTAATCTGCTGTGGATGTTAAGATGGTGCTTGCGTGTGGTAGCTGGTCCTTGGATGGTTAGGCGGGTGAATTGTTCAAGTGGCTTTGCTGGAAAAACTGTCAGTGGACTTTTGTTAGCGTCATCGGTGGCTTTCGCCCCTCCCTCAGTAGGGATTGCCCTGTGTGCAATTGCGCTGCTGAGGGGTTTTAGAAAATCCTGCTGTAGTTGTGTTGATCGTTTTTATTTTGAACCAAAGACCGTGTAATTTCGTTACATCAGTAATGAAATTCGGGCATAGCCCTTGGTGGAAAAATAAGAATAGGAACAGACACTATATGCTTCCTGCAAAATATCTTGATCACATGTGGTCCTTACATATTTGCATACATAAAAATAGCTAAATTCCAAGGCAATCTTACGTATTTGAGAAGCTCTGCAACTAAGCAATGTAAGCATAGCCTCTGTAACTCTAAAAGAAGGTCAGACCCTTGCTGAGAAACAGATAATATGGCTTGTCAGAACATTTCTCAGATTAAATCATGGTTTAGGAACACATTACTATTTTATATACCAGAGTGATGAAGGGAAACACTTAGATAAACAGTGCACTTATATAGTGTAGGCACTGCTCAGGTTGCTTCAAGTGTATGGAACCACTACAATTACAAAAAATAGACAACAATGGGCTTGAAGGGTGGAAACAGAACAGGAAAGAAACAAACCTGTATCTCTTTTGGGAATGTAGCGCTAAACAACATTGTCTGCCTCTCACCACGTGGAGGCATGTCCATCTGCTCAACAATTTTACGTATCTGTGGCTCAAAACCCATATCAAGCATCCGATCAGCTTCATCGAGAGCTAAGTACATAATGTTCTGCAGTGAGACTCTAGCCCTCTCCAACAGATCCATTAAGCGTCCAGGAGTAGCCACCAGGATTTCAACACCTCTCTCTAACTCCCTCAGCTACAATGATTAGAAAAACATATGATAAATATACATGATTACCACTGATGTTAGATATGAACAAAAATGTCAATGACCACACCATCAAAATTGATAAGAAAAATAAGCATGCACCATTAAGTCCTTATAATAATTGCATTTCCTGGCTGTCAAGCCCCCACAAAATTTAAAGTAAAAAAGAGCTCATTTGCATTATTGTTATAGTATTGATCTAATTAAATAAAGTAATGGCAAAAATTTGTCATTTTGCAAATTACATGTTTGCATAAATTTCCAGACAAATGCCAAGTTTGCTTACATTTACAGATATTACAACACCTGCACATGGCATGGGGACTAGCAAACTAAATTCAGAAGAAGACTCCATAACTCTTTTTCCTACACGAGCAGTCTAGCACAGCAACGCTGGCTCAAGCAACAGTATGGAGATACAGGGCCTTTTTCATACCTTGCAAACAACTACAATATTTGGCATACAAGGGCCATGTAAATTCCATTTTATTGTTACAGAAGACAAATGTAATCATTCAAGTTCATGACAACAGATATTATCAAGAATCTAAGCTGAAATAACATAAATGCATTGAGAATTTAAACTGGAAGGAAACTTGTACAACCAAACATATATATATGAGATGCAAAAAATAAATACCAGGGATCACAATACAGACACATCGTGAACAAAGAGAAGAGGTACCTGATTTGTTATTGGTGCACCTCCATACGCAACCACAACTTTGACACCAGTCTGATATGCAAACTTCCTTGCTTCTTCATGGATCTAAGGCATCAATTGTAACAAGAAAACCAACAAAAATTTAAAAGGTGATCTACCAATAAAAGTACTGACTAAATAAATTATCGTTTGACATACTTGGACTGAAAGCTCACGAGTGGGGGATAAGATCAGAGCCAGAGGACAAGCAGTCCTTGAACTACGGGTCTGCCTCTGGGGTGGCCTTGACTTCAATATGCCACTGATGATTGGGAAACAGAAGGCAGCGGTCTTTCCAGACCCAGTCTGAGCGCAGGCCATGAGATCCCGCCCAGCAATGGAGATTGGGATGGCATAACGCTGAACTGGCGTTGGTTTCACATACTTGCACCTCCGGATATTCAAATTCAGTGCATCACCCAAATCAATCTCTGCAAATGTGTTGACAGGTGCAGGTACATCGTGGCCACTGGTCTCGACAGGGATATCTTCATAGGCATCAAAGTTGATGCCAGTGTTGTCACCCTCAAAGTCAACTTCTTCTGCCTCAGCCTTGGCAAAAGGATCCGGCTCGCGGTCTCTGCGGTCCCAACCCCCAGGACGGGAGTTCCAGGCACCACCACCACCGCCGCCGCCGCCACGGCCACCACCACCACCATAACCCTGGCGAGGAGCACCCACACTGCCACTGCCACCACCATTAACAATGCCAGCCCAGCGAGGGCCACCGCCAGCAGCAGCCTGAGCAGGAGGCTGTGCAGCAGCCGAGGGAAATGGGCCTCCTGGCCCTGGCGCTACGGAGCCTGCTTGGGCGTCAAAGCCACCACCGGCAGGACGGCCACGGAGGTGAGGCGGGACGTAGGAGCTGCGCGTGGGGCGGGGATTGCCGTGATTAGCAACAGATCCGTTAGCAGCACCAGTCGCGGGCGCCGATTCCTCGGCGTTCGCAACTGAGTCAGCCCATGAAGATCGCATAATTAGCACAGGTCACTTGATGGAGTTGCCCCTATGGTCACTGTAACACAATTGTGGGGGGCAAAAATTAGCTAAAGGGAACAATAAAGTGAACTGCAGAAAATAAATGAGCATAAAGCAGAATCAGCCAATTAAAAAGCACACGAATCTCTATGATTGGACACTAAAGGCTCAACCAGCACCGCCACACAACTGCACTAAGCATGGACAGATTTTAGGCATAGATTTAACTACTCATACGAGAAATTACCCTAAACCAAATCTAGGGATACAACACACAAAAAAAACGGTGAGCAAAATTTCGGAAAAACTTAAACGAGCCGCAGCACTGCAAATCACAAAATACCAATCATCACAACAGCTAAATCTCAACCGACGACACGCTCGCCGAAATCTAAACGCCCCAACCACCAAAAAAAACCGAACAAATCCAACCGGAACAGCTCATCCTAACATCGCCGAGGAAGCAACTGCCTCGCTGGCTGCCCAAATCGCAGCCCACCAGGCCCCAGGACCTGAATTCCGCCACCTACCCCTGCTCATCCCACCTAAAACCCTACGAATCTGAGACCTCAGAACACTGAAGAACCGACGCGACGCGAGGACGGCAGATGCAAACAAAAACATCCGGTACGGCCGCGCGGATTCGGGGCGGGAGAAGGCCAGCAAGGGGTAGGCCGTAGGGGAGCGGAGCGGAGGGGAGGCTCACCAACCTGAGCGCGGGTTTCGAATCCGGCGGCGTGGAAACCCTAGAGACGCGGGGGGGAGAGGAGCGAGCGGGGGAGGAAGCGGCGGAGATCAAGAAAACAAGTGGAGAGAGAGAGGTTGCGGGGGTTGTTTTGTTGCGGGGAATAGAAGAAAAGAAGGTGAGAAAGATTTTTTTTATATTTTTGTATAAGCGGGTGGCCTTTTCCTCGTGAGCTGGCCCGCATGCAGCGACGGCGTGCCGGGGCGGGTGGGGACGGTAGGGTTGGGTCGGCCGCGTGGGGGTTGCGGGCGCGGGAGCCGTCGGATGGGGAACGGAGGGTCAGGGTCTAGGGGAGCGGATGCAGGAGCGGGAGGGGGGCAGATCTGAGACCTCGTGCGTTCCGACGCCAGACACAGATAGGCGAAGCAAAGTGACGACGCCTGCACGCCACCGAGAGGACAAAACGTGACGCAGTACAACCTGCTGAAGATCGGTACCGTTCCATGGAATTTCTTCGAGAGTACGTATACACTGTAAAAATTGCTACGCAAGTACGTATATATGTACTGTTAAATTTCATTGCAACTGAAAAAGGTCATGGTGCAGCAGCAGGACCATGTTGGCACATGCATGGGAGATGACAAAGAAACACACATAACGTGGGCAAATGTCAGATTTAACCAAGCTGTCCTGGACTCTTGGCACAGGTTCGTGATAGACAAAGGCACTCATAGTTCAGAGATCAGTCTGGCAGCAAGCAGGTTACACATTATGCTTGACAACTGGTTTTCAGGCCACTCATGTGCCTTTGGGTTCTGGGATCAGTCCCTCATCATGCTCACAAAGTCACAATCCTTGCATGTTTGTTTCAAGGCGACCCACACATCCCATAAGACTAACCCACGGAGTTTTTGTGTCAGGTATCCAGCACCATGGATTTAGAACCCCTGCTTCACCCTTTCCTCGTACCTGTTCTTCTCATCCTGAAAACATGGCTCAGAACGTTAGCACCATGTAGGTATGACGTATGATCCAATTCAACATTCAGGTATCAACATGACATCTTAAAGTAACTCATACATATTTAGCATGGCACTGCCAACCTAAGCAGCTAGATCCTAGCATCGTCACCTCATGCTTTTGTACAAATGCAAAGAGTTACAGGCACAACACAAAATATGCCAGGTAATCAGCAAGAATCCCTACTAGAGCAGCAGCCAGCAGGCAGGTCTCATTAACAGGAATATCACCAGTTCACCACTTTGCTAACGTTTTGGTGATTAACTCGTCTGAAGTTCCAACTGTCAACTACCCATTCAAATTCTCATAGGCTGTTATTTTAAAGCTTCATTAGAAGGCATAAGGCAGTTATTTAGCATTTTTTACCTAGCAGAAGATGCATAAAAACAGAACAGATAAGACATGCCCAGTGGTCTCATCTTCCTAGTGTTTTTTAATGTAATCATGTGGTTCAACACTAATAAGCAAATGCATGCTAGGACATTGGTATCACTTTCGCCATCTACATCTTCAAAAATATAAGACAAATGATTCTTCAAACATAACATGAACACTTCAAAAATACTTTAAAATGGCAAAGCCGCATCAAATTTATATCAAACCAATCATTTTCTACTTCCATATCAATTAATCCCAAAAAACCTTTCCCTCACACAATAGACTTGCTGTTCATTATGACTTAGGACAAACAAAAATTTCACTTATATAAGAATTGCCAAATGTCATGCCACGCAGCTGGGAAAATTAAGATAATAACAAAATTTGCATAGTGAAACCAGCAAATACTTTTTTTTCTAGCATTCCAATAACTCAATACTTGTAAATGAGTAAAATGGGATGGTAGGGAATCTTCAAAATGACAGAATGCCAAAATGACTTAAGGCTACAAAAGGACAAACAAAAATTTCACTTATATAAGAATTGCCAATTGTCATGCCATGCAACTGGGAAAGAAAAAAATAATAATAACAAATTTGCATAGTGAGACCAGCAAATAATTTTTTTTCTAGCATTCCAATAACTAAATACTTGTACATGAGTAAAATGGGATGGTAGGGAATCTTCAAAAAGACAGAATGCCAGAATGACTTAAGGCTACAAAAGGACAAACAAAAATTTCACTTATATAAGAATTGCCAAATGTCATGCCACGCAGCTGGGAAAAATAAGATAATAACAAAATTTGCATAGTGAAACCAGCAAATACTTTTTTTTCTAGCATTCCAATAACTCAATACTTGTAAATGAGTAAAATGGGATGGTAGGGAATCTTCAAAATGACAGAATGCCAAAATGACTTAAGGCTACAAAAGGACAAACAAAAATTTCACTTATATAAGAATTGCCAAATGTCATGCCACGCAGCTGGGAAAAATAAGATAATAACAAAATTTGCATAGTGAAACCAGCAAATACTGATGGTATCCCCATTGTGTGGAGATGCCTGGGTGCCAGAGCGGTAGTTTGGTTAACTAAGCTTTTTAACCTTATTTTTCGGTCAAACAAGATGCCTAAAGAATGGAGGAGAAGCATATTAGTACCGATCTTCAAGAACAAGGGAGACGTTCAGAGTTGTACGAACTACCGTGGAATTAAGTTGATGAGCCATACGATGAAGCTGCGGGAGAGGGTTATCGAGCATCGCCTAAGAAGAGGGACGAGTGTGACCCAAAATCAGTTTGGGTTCATGCACGGTAGGTCGACCATGGAGGCGATTTTCTTAATACGCCAATTGATGGAGAGATATAGGGAGCGAGAAGAAGGACTTGCACATGGTATTTATTGACCTCGAGAAGGCATACGACAAAGTGCCGAGACACGTCATGTGGTGGGCACCGGAGAAGCACAAGGTCCCAACTAAGTATGTTAACCTCATCAAGGATATGTACGGGGATGTGGTGACGTGTGTCCGGACATGCGATGGCGATACTAGTGATTTCCCAATTAAAATAGGACTACATCAAGGGTCGGCGTTGAGCCCTTATCTATTTGCTTTGGTGATGGATGAGGTCACAAGGGACATTCAAGGTGATATCCCCTGGTGTATGCTCTTTGCCGATGATGTGGTGCTAGTTGATGAGAGTAGGGCGGGGGTAAATAGGAAGTTAGAACCGTGGAGGCATACGTTAGAATCGAAAGGGTTTAGACTTAGTAGGACCAAGACCGAGTACATGAGGTGCGACTTTAGCGGTACGACGCGTGAGGAGGGAGACGTCACCCTTGATGGGCAAGTGGTGACCAAGAAGGATACTTTTCGGTATTTAGGTTCGATACTACATAAGGATGGCGACATCGACGAAGATGTTAGGCATAGAATTTCAGCTGGTTGGTTGAAATGGCGTCAAGCCTCCGGCGTCCTCTCCGTGACAAAAGGGTGCCTCGAAGCTAAAAGGTAAGTTTTATAGGACGGTGATTCGCCCGGCGATGTTATACGGTGCGGAGTGGTGGCCTACAAAAAGGCGACATGTCCAAAGCAATTGAGTGTGGCGGAGATGCGTATGTTGCGTTGGGTTTGTGGGCACACGAGGAGGGATAGAGTACGGAACGATGATATTCGGGACGGGGGTCGGGGGTGGCGCCAATTGAGGAGAAAGGCGATCCGACATCGGTTGAGATGGTTTGGACATGTCCAACGAAGGCCTCCCGAGGCTCCGGTGCGTAGTGGGGTCCTAGAGCGGGACGACAATGTGAAGAAAGTTAGAGGTCGACCTAAACCGACTCGGGATGAGTCGACCAAGAGAGACCTTAGGGAGTGGAATATCTCCAAGGACTTAGCTTTGGATAGGGGCGCTTGGAGACTAGCCATCAACGTTCCCGAGCCATGACTTCTTCTACGTGTCTTTATGTTGGTGGTACCTTTGGGTTTCATATCTAGCCTACCCCGACTTGCTTGGGACAAAAGGCTAAGTTGTTGTTGTTGTTGTTGTTGTTGTAAACCAGCAAATACTTTTTTTTTCTAGCATTCCAATAACTCAATACTTGTAAATGAGTAAAATGGGATGGTAGGGAATCTTCAAAAAGACAGAATGCCGAATGACTTAAGGCTACAAAAGGACAAACAAAAATTTCACTTATATAAGAATTGCCAATTGTCATGCCATGCAACTGGGAAAGAAAAAAATAATAATAACAAATTTGCATAGTGAGACCAGCAAATAATTTTTCCAGTGTTCCAATAACTAAATACTTGTACATGAGTAAAATGGGATGGTAGGGAATCTTCAAAAAGACAGAATGCCAGAATGACTTAAGGCTACAAAAGGACAAACAAAAATTTCACTTATATAAGAATTGCCAAATGTCATGCCACGCAGCTGGGAAAAATAAGATGATAACAAAATTTGCATAGTGAAACAGCAAATACTTTTTTTTCTAGCATTCCAATAACTAAATACTTGTACATGAGTAAAATGGGATGGTAAGGGAATGAGATCATCCTTCCCAAAGACAAAGAATGTCAAAACGACAAGGCTACAGAAAGAGTTTGAAGGTAAAATGATTATGTAAATTGTATCTTCTCACAAAAAAATGTAAATAATATCTAATCCAAGCACGTGCATTAAGTATGTGTCATTGCATAGTAAGATTTTGGCACAACTTTATATCATAAAGAAAAATATATGTGCTCCATGATACTCTCAATGGTATTATTGTTCAGAGGACAATATGGTATAGGAGAATGCAGTGACAAGTACGAGGAATGTATAGGCCCATATCATTTATTCAATGTCTCGAGCAAATAAACTCTTCAGAGCATCCTTGAGCTTGTGCAAACTCTTCAAAGTAAGAAAGGCAGTTGCAAAACGAGTTGCTGGCTATTTATAGCATGTAAACTACCAAAACAGATATCTAGACCCAATGTCATGGTCTCTTCCAAGTTGAGCATTTCAATCTCAGTTGGGCATTAATATTATACGTTTATTAAGCTTGCTTGGTCAAACAAAAGCACATCTGAAGTCACAATCAAGTATCAAAGAACGTCCCATTAAGGTGTAATAACAACAGAAGCAAGAAGCACTTTATTTCATTCTTTTATATAGTATAATTATATGTTCCATCTGATTTTCGTCCCGTTCTATTCCATGACACAACAGCAATTTACTGGGAAAGTAATAACAGCTTGAGTGAACACATCAGAAACAGACCTCAAAAGCTTGCTTAAGGTACTCAAGCTCCTTGTCTAGGTCATTGACGGCCTGGGTGTAGGCCTGTGTCGGGGACGACTGACTCGTGGTATGGATCTGTCCACATAAAAAAACAAGAGACAAAGCTCAATGAACCTTAACTGAAGAAAAGAACAAGAAAAAAATTTGCATCATACCCTGACAATAATCTTGTACTGAAGAGGGTGAGGGAGCTTATAGCCAGCAAAGAGCACATTTGGGTCCCTGTGCAGCTGCCTGCAGAATATCACTCCATATGGGCATCATAATAAAACATAAAAGTAGATGACACTGCAAGCTAAAATAGATGTCGTACTTACATGCGAACAATGTTGCCAATGGTGTGGTCCTCACGCTCGATGGTGAAGGATGCAGCATTCACAATCTTTGTGTCCCTCTCATACGACACCCTGCACAAAATGGTTATCTGTCATCAGTACCACAACCATACTATCCAGAGAACTGAGGGGTGACAAAAGACAACTATAATCATAATTGAGTCTCTAGCTACAAAAGAATGAAAGCAAGAGAACCAACAGGCAAACATCACGCGTTCAGAACTTTACAGTTTATGCCAAATGAATCACTTTGCACAGACTGGTGGAAATGGCTACGGACATAAGCAAGTGCTGTAGCATTGCCTGAATCATGCGCCTCACTGCTTTCTCTCGGAACAGCTAAAACAAGACATACTAAGGACCCAACGAAGATCAATAGAAACCAAGTGAGGATGCTGGTTTGGGAAAGACTCACTTCTTGGTGCCCTCGGGCACAACAAAGCGCTCATAGCGATCCGGGGCATTCATCTCCGATTAACTCCTGGCAGCTCCTGCTTCAATCACTGCAAGGGTGGTTCATCAGACCACAGAGAAAAAGGGTACAATGTCAGGAGTACATCAGTGATCAGTACACCCATGACACAGAATGAAATAGACCCGATCAGATTACATAATTTTGACCGCGTTCTAATGTCAGAGATGTGTTCAATGGCGTTTTCAGGGCGTGATTGGTTGCCCTGCATGGTAAGAGCCGGGATGGAGGGGGGGTACCGGCTCATGGGAAGCGGGATGACTTGATACAAGTGCACTTGATTGGTTGCACTTTAGGTTTCCATCCCGGCTGGGAAGCTCCGTGATTGGTTTGCTGCACACATGATGTTGTTGTATCAAATGATTCAAGTGGTGTTGATTGGTTTGGCGCATGGATGGTGGTGCAAGAACCAATGTGGGTTTGGTGAGGTTACCACAACAATGCAAGGATGATCATCTAGTCAACACAATACACATTCTTACAACACTCGATTACATAAATTATTTACGCATGATTAACACAAGCAGCCCCACAATAATTAAAACTCAAGAACCACTAAGATTAACAGACACTTAGTGATGAAAACATAGTTAGGGTTTCAGTTAAACCTCCGAAAACGAATTCGTCAGCGTTCTCATAGAAATAAGCTCCTATCAGTACTCTAACCATGTGCGCAAACAAATCCGCAACAAACTTGACTCGATTAGCGAGCACGCGAGACACGAATTTGAGGGGCGGCGGAGGAGGACGAGATTATTGGGAACAGAGGGAACGGCCCACCCAACCAAACTAGGAATCCTTACCAGGAAGTTAAGAAGAAATCGATCCGGATCGGGGAAGGGTCCACGTTCCACGACAGGCAGCGGCTGGTGGTGGGCGGCGACGCCTACGCTGAGGGAAGAACGGAAGGGAGGAGGCGAGGCATGGGGCGGAGCCGCGGAGGTGAACTGGAGCGGAGCCAGCGAGCTAAAATCGGGGGTGACGACGGACGGATCAAGAAGATGGGCCATGAGCTTCCGATCGATCGGGTGGTCGGGCCCAAGGCCCCTTATACAGTAAGGCTGGCCAAAGCCCAATAGGAAAATATACCTACATGGGCTATGCGACGTGACAGGGCGGAAATCGTATATATCTTCCTCCACCGCCTTCCAATGTTTGAGATTCGTGCAATCAACCACAGCCGTTCGATCTACATCTAAACCCTAACCCACCTCCCCCCTCCCCCCACCCTCCTCCCTACACCCCACGCGCCGCCGCCGCCGCCGGGACGGCCGTCGCGCCGCCCCCGAGCCCCCGCGAGCGCGCCTCCGAGCCCACCACCGCGGCCCGAGCCCCGCCGTCGCCCGCCCCGAGCCCCCGCCGCCGCCGTCCCGAGGCTCGCCGGCGCAGCCCCGCGTGCGCCGTCGCGGCCTCCGCGCGGCCGCGTGCGGCCCCCCGACGTGCCGGCGGCCGGTGAGTTCGGCCTCATCGCGCCCGAGCTCGCGCGCCGCCGCAAAGACGCCACCCCGGGAGGGGAAGGTGGAGGAAGCGGTCGGGGAAGAAGGCCGAAGGTGGAAGAAGAGAAAAAAATGTTGATTTTTTTCTGAAAAATGTTGTAACATTTTTAGAAAATGTTGATCAACATTTTTATGAAAAATATTTAAAAATGTTGATGAAACTTTCCGTAAAAATGTTGAATCTAATGTTTTCTCTCGAAAAATGTTGATACAACTCTTCTCGGAAAATGTTGGTTGAAAAATATTGGCTCAACATTCTCGTTGAAAAATGTTACAACATTTTAAGAAATGTTTCATCTAATGCATGGATGTGGTGGAAAAATAAAAAGAAGAGTACTGTTTAGATGGGCTTTGGTGGTTGGAATTTCGCATCGTTATCCACCTTCCGGTAGGTAGATAGGATCCCCACGTGTAACATGATTTAGGATCCGCACGTATTTTGAAAATATAAACTTATTGATAGATATCATAAATTAAAACATTATAATTATTTTAGAAACTTATTGCATACCCTAATAATTTGCAATGTCATTCAACTACACTGAAAATAAGGATGTGGAGTTATTAAGAACATGACAAATTTGTTAAAAAGCTTACATGGATAAGTGGAGCTACTATTCTTGCAAACTCCAAACATGATATTTGAACGGAACATCTACGTGTAGCTAACCTGCACGGGCCATCAGCAGATGACCAAAATATAAATGAAAATTTACTTTGATGCAACAGGTTAACAGGCACACACTGCACAAAATCATCTACCACCTTCATTATTTTTGCATATCTTGTGCCGGGTCTTTTGGTGGAGCTACTTCTCCGGTGAAGTTGAAGCCGTTTCAAAAAAAAAATAATTGGCAGAATGACTTTCCTTATTTTTTATGCACCCTAGCTATCTTGTAATTGTTTCCCCTCGTATTTAGAACTAGCGAAGTGCCCTGTGCGTTGCCACGGGTATTGGACACTAAATGAATGTAGTTTCCCATGCACTTAAATTTTTTCTTCCATCGCAAATACATATTTAAATTAATATGCTTTTGTTGTACAAAAGATCAAAATAATATTATTTTCTAATGTTCTAGTATTTTACATCTTCGTGGACTTGATGCGTGAAAGAAGTCCTTTGATATCTTTGGGCGGCAAAAATCTCTCTTCATTTGTTTTTGAAGTTAGGAGTAGGGTTGAAAGCGATCGATCTCGGTCGGGATAACCCCAATTGTTTTTCACTTTCACATTTGGATATGAAAACGAAATCGAATTCGGAAAGGTCGGAAATGAAAACGAAAACGAACTTGAGGGTTATCGAAAGATTCGGAAACGAACTAATTCGATCGGGAACATGTCGAACACGGTCGGAATACGAAAAAACAAATTGGAAACATCAACCCGTAGAACCTAGTTGGGCCCAACAACAACACAATCACACAACCGATCAACCACACACACGGCCATGCATAGACAGACAATCAACCAATACGTCGTTTAGAGATACATAACACTAATCATGAAATCAAAAAATAAAAGACACAATACAAATTGCATAACAGAAATTAAGAGACGGATAATAAAAAAAGGAACAAGTCCATTTTTTACCATCAAACTATTGGCAAAGTTTGATTTTGACCCTAAACCATCAAACTCTAAAACCGGTTATATTTGGCCATTCAACTATTAAAACCGTTCATTGTTGACCATCGGTGGTTTTGTTGGCCGGTTTCGCCCACGTGGCGTCCATGTGGCGGTGGGCCCTATATGTGAGCATCATCTCCCTCCTCTATCTCTTTATTCTCTTTTCTTCCTCCCTTCTCTTCCCTCCGCCTCCGACGGTCGGACCCTCGACCTTCCCTCCTCCGACACCCAAGCCCCTCTCCCCCCACCGTAAACCGGCGGAGTGCGCCCCCTTGGTGAAGCTCGGTGGCGGCGGCGGCCCGTGGCGGAGCTTGACGAGGCCGTCGGCGGATGGTGCGTCCGCGGAGCTCGCGCGGTGGCCTAGCGGGGAGCAAGTGCGTCCATCCGTGGAGCCGGTGCGGGGGCCGCGCGCGGGGAGCCGGCGCGTCTATCCGCGGAGCTCGCGGCGGCCCCATCGGGGAGCGGGGCACGTTCGTCCGCTCGTCGTAGAAGCTCGCGCGACGGCCTTCTAGGGAGCATGCGCGCCCTAGGGATGAAGCCGGCGCGGCCGCTTACATGCTAGGGGCGGCGGGAGGGGCGGTGCCGCGGCGGCCAACTTCCGTCGGAGGCGGGGCGGCGGGGCGGCGCAAGAAGGGCACAACGAGAGGGAGGGGCGGCGGCACTAAGACGACGGAGGGGCCGACGAAAGGTATGGGGGCGGTGCCGCCGAGCGAGCAAGCTGAGATCCGCCGCTGGCTAGAGCGGGTGGCGGGTGAGCTCAACCGTCACCGAGAGGCACAAGGGTGACCGAAGGCACAGGGATGGCCGCCGGCAATCGGAGGAGAGAATAGAGAGGAGAGAAGAAAGAGGGAGATGAGAGCTGACAAGTAGGGCCCACCACCACTTGTATGCCACGTCGGCGAAACTTGCCAACAAAACCGCTAATGGTCAACAATGAACAGTTTTAATAGTGGAATGACCATATATAACCGGTTTTAGAGTTCGATGGTCAAAACCGAACTTTACTAATAGTTGGATGGTCAAAATTGGACTTGTTCCTAAAAAAATGCAAAGTTCAAAAATAAGATGTTTGGCCCAACCGGTCCAACCTATCCTCTCACGGTCTCACCCTTTCATCTCACCGTTCGCTCAATATTGACCTTCATCCATCCGTAAGCCGGACCAACCCTAGGAGACCACTACCCCAAAGAAATCTTAAGGTGCGTTTGGCGGGGCTCCGCCGTGGCCGTGGTAGTTCCGGCCGTGGTTGTCCGGTAGAGCGATTCGTTGGGGAGCCGAATCCGTTTTAGAAAAACGTTCGGCAACACAGCCTTCTCTTACCCGTGTCACATGGATAAGAGGGTGAAATACCCATAGTGCCCTTCACTTTTCTTTTTGATTTTCCTTAATTTTTTCCACCTATGTTTTCAATTATTTTTTATTTTACTTTTCCTATTTTTCTCCTTTATTTCCATCTTTCCCTTCGTATATCCACCGCAAGCCCTTGTGGCCTTATCCGTTCGCACCGGCCCCGCGGCTCCCGAGCCGAACTCGCCGATCCCGCGGGGAGCTCCCCGCCGGCCGGCCACCGGCCCTCCTCTCGTGCCGCATCCTCAACCTCCGGCTCCGTCCCGACCCCCACAGCTTGCGCTCCACATCGCCGTCTCCACCGCAAGTCCTCCCCCTGCGTCGGCCCCCAAGGTCACCTCCCGCATCCCGTCCGTTCTTGCGCAAAGGAAGGTCGCCCTTGTCGATCTCCCCTCTCCAAGCTACCCCCGCCCGAGGTGAGCCTAGATCGAGTTTCCCCATCCACTCATCTCCCTCCCCATGCCCTCGGATTGGAAAACGGTGGCCGAATTGCCCCACGACGAAGCTCCGGTGAGCTTCGACCGCCTCCCATGGCGGACAAGCACGAGCCGCATGTGCTTTGTCTCTCCCTCTCTCTCGTTATTTCCATTCCAATCCCACACTAATCAATGTTGTGTTGCGTTGGGATGCCACCCGCCCCGTCCCCGGCGCCCGCCGCGTCGTTGCGGTCCGGTGCCACACCGGCCGACCCACCGCTACCCCCACCCGCCGCGGCCGCGCCGCCGCCCCTCCGCCCTCCCGCTCGTTGGCTCCTCCACCTATGCGACCTATTGTCTCGCCATCGCGCCGCCCCGACGCGGCTAGTTGCTCTTGCTCCAAGGCCGCCGCCGCTCGCGCCCCCTCCGATGTCCCCGCCGCCGCCCCGCCCCTCCAACGGCCTCACTCTCTCCGCCAAGAACGAATCCGCCGCAGTCACCGGCCCCCGCGTCACCTCCCCGCCGGTGCTCCGCCACCCGTGTCGGGGACATCGGCGTCGATGACGCACAAGCCATTGCCTACGCGCCGCCACCGTGGCAACCGACGCACACGAGCAAGAACCCCAATGGGGCACCGCTAGGTGGGACGAGGGTGGAGGAAGGGCGACAGATTAGGGGGTGAACGACACCACCGAAAATTATAGATTGGTATAGATCTAATATCATTGGAATGAAAAGGGTTCATAAATATATTTATTAAAGTAACCAAAAAGTTTTTTTCTCTTTCCCTCTTTTTCACTCCCTTTTTTTCTTTTTTCTCCCATCCTTTTCTATTAACTTTCCCTATTTTATGATCGATTAATAGACAATGTAAAATTTCTAATGCACCCTTCGATATCTTAGGGCATGTTTGGGAGGGCTTTGGCTTTGGCTCCTCTTGCGGAATTGGAGTTATTTTTGAAAAATGTTTGGCAAAATGGCTTCACCGGTTGGATTGAGATTGTAAAAAGTCCAAATTACCCTTGCTTTTTTTCTTTTTTCATTTTCTCCTCTTTTTCTTTCTCCCTCCTCTCCTCCTTATCAATTCACCCGGGAGCTATCCTCCCGCCGGCCGCCGCTTGCGCTTCTCCCCGCACCCGCGGCCCCGTCGGCCTCCGACCGCACCTCCTTCCGCTAGTCGCCGCCACCAGCTCCAGCCCTCCTCCCCGCCGGCCGCGGCTCCGGCCGGCCCCCGCACTTGTGGCCTCGCCGACCTCCGCCCGCACCTCCTCCCCGCCGACCGCCGCCTCCATCTCCGGCCGGCCCCCGTGGCCTCGCCGACCTCCGCCGCACCTCCTCCTGCCGGGTCGCCGCCCCCATCTCCGGCGGCCCCTACACCTGCGGTCCCATCGGCCACCACCGCTACTCCGCCGGCCGCAACACCCACGGCCCCATCGCCCCTTGGACCGGCGTTCGCGAGGGCAAAGCAAGACAAAGGCGAGCAGAGCCACTTGGAGTCGGGCGGATCCACGTTTACGGGGCTTCGGCACGCTCATTCCGCTCCAGAGAGTAGGAATTCCGGGGCTCCATCCCCGGACCCTCGGCGCTCCACCCCGTTTGGGAGGGCTTCGCGTGGAGCCGGAGCGCGGAGCTCCTTTTGGAGCCCTCCCAAAGGGCGCCTTATTGTAATCACTTTTTCCCTCTTATTTAGAATATAAGTTCCCCGTGGGTTGAACCGGAAGTAAGCGTCCGGATGACACCCACGTGTCATTGTCCGCGACCTTCTTGAATAGAGTGAAAGCTTCGGTCAGTGTAAGCTCGATGATAGATCCTCCTGCCAATGCATCGATGATCGTCCTTGACGCCATGGTGAGTCCTTGGTAGAACTTTTGCACGAGGTCCTCCTTCGAGAACTTGTGATGTGGAATCGCCCGAGTGTACTCATTGAAGCGCTCGAATGCCTCCGAGATAGTTTCCGTAGAATATTGAGCAAAAGTAGCAATCTTATTACGCAAGCTTTGAGTTTTACCCGGTGAGTAGTATTCCTTCATGAAGGCCTCATCAACGCCTTCCAATTTTGCACCGTCTCCGTCGGTTGAGAGTGGAACCATTGCAAAGCCTTCCCGAGTAGCGAGAACGAGGAAGAGCCTTGCCCTCATTTGATCTT